>OY986045.1:22699320-24143070 GCA_963920215.1 Nineta flava
TTAAATTAAGGATGTACGAGCACTGGAGCTTCAAAAAGATTAAGGCTTGCTTTTTTTTAAAATGTTGTTGAAGTGCATATAAATCAATTATAAAATTTTCAGAGGTGGGGGGAGGGGAGTTACTGTGGTTTTGAATTAATTATTTAATGTTAAAGTTTGAGTTTTAATGCATTGCTCTTAAGGAGAAATCCATACATATATTTTGACATATTTTGATAATTTTCACTTGGAATAAAATAAACGAATAAAAAAAAACTACGCAATAAAAATTATAAATATTCATAAAGAGATTGATCCAATAAAATTCCGGTATGACGGGCCTTAAAAAAATATATTTAAGACAACTGAAATTTCGGGTAAATTTTATTTCTGTCGGCGGTAGCTTAATTATCCCAAATCTTAGATTTTTTCTTAAATATCTTTTTTTTACGCCTGGTATGACGGGCCTAAATTAAAATTTTAATTTTAACTCACGACAAAAATAATTAAAATTATTGTGGACTTTTATGAATGTACTATATACGATATTGAATAATTTTATAAATGAACTATACATCAATGCTCGTACATCCTTGTATTTGTAATTGCGAATGTTAATGAGAATCATATTGTATGAAAAATGACATGATTTTAGCAATAGATTTTATTTATTTGAATTATGAATAATAATATTCCGACGAAGTGCAGGTGGAAATCATAATGAAATATAAATGTTATTTTATAACGCTTTGTGGCATATTTCACCTTTATTCATTCGAACTAATTTAATTCATTATTTATTCCAGACAATTCAGACTAAAATTTGAATAGTCAATACGTCCCACTACAACTCTGTTTCAACACTATTCAAATCAATGGATCTCTTGTTGACAGAAATAAATATGTGTGTGAATGACGAAACGCGTTATTCTGTTGTTGTTCGTGGTTGGTCAAATAACTATCGTAAATGGCCGTAATATCCATTCTAAAAGTAGAGTTCTTTTCTCTAATTTTTACAATTGATTGTTGACAAAGAAATATTTAGGATAAACGTTGGTAGAATGTTTTCTTAAAATATAATTCGGTTCAAATTGATTGAAAAAAATAGAAAACGAACACTAGTTTAGAAGTCGATTGTACCATCCATTGAAAAAGTGCATAACCAGCTAGTATAGTACAATCTGTCGTATCACGAATTAATACAAATATTGATAAATTTATTTTTAATTAATTATCAAAGAAAAGATAACTATTGGTTTTCTACCGATGAAATTAAAAAATTTTTTTAAATATTCATCGACCTTACCTACATAGTAGATAACGGAAATGACCATCGCTAAAAATTATTTATATACTAGCTGACCCGCCCCGGCTTCGCACGGGTTCTTTACAGAAAATATAAAACAGCCTATGTTACTCCGAGGAGATAGTAGCTTTCGGTAAAATTGGTTGAGTAGTTTTTGAGTTAAATGGTAACAAACAAAAAATCATCTTGCCTCATTATACATAATAGCTTAACCCGTCGCGGCTTCGCCCGCAAAAATTTTGTAACGTCCTTATAACCAAGTAACATAATATTTTCTCCCGTTAAGAACTGATAAATTGCGTTTAATTTTTGAAATACATTTGTTGCATGCACTGCCACCTATTGGCAAAATTTTTGAAGTACTCATGTTGTGTATACTGCCATTTATGGGCAAATTTTTAAAACGTATTTGTTGTATGTATCGCTATCTATGCATATTACTACAAAAATAAACTAACTTAATATTAATTTTAAAATGATTGACCATGTGAATATAAATCGAAACAAATATGAACAATGGACTGTGTTAATATATGATCCACTGTTACATATCAATCACTTTATGCAGACTGATGTCTGTTGCTTATATAAATAACAGTCAAAATTTCTACATCCCCACTCCTGGCAGACAATGTATAACACACAGCACCTAAGCAACGAACATCTGTTACTATGCACTGATAAATTATACACCTATACATCAATAAATTATACAACTATATATTTTTTTTATTATGTAAGGACCAATTTATACAAAAACTTGACAAATTATATACTAAAACCTTCCTCGAGAACCACTCTATCCATTGGTGAAAACAGCATGAAAATCGGTGCAGTAGTTTTTCAGTAAACCGCGAACAGACATTTTGTACTTTAAGGACTCACTAGCAAACAAACTCGACTTCAAACCAAAATCTGGTTCCACTATCTGCATTTACCTGACCTACTGTTTTAACAAAATTTGTCTTAATTTTCGGGCTGAGGTTAACATTTTTTTATATAGAAAGCTAAATAGTGACTCATAATTTTCGTTTAAGTATACTCTATTGATAAATACCATCCTCCCAAATTTCTGAGAAAATTTTCCTTCAATTTCTATTTTCAAAATGTAATATTACACCAATTTTCAGAATTATATTCGATCATTAAAAAAAAAACTCTACACAATTGAGCCCCAACCGTGCTCTTTGTTAGACTACTTCACTATTTCATAATTTTTTAACTAATCTGACCGGATTAAATTCAAATATTACAGTTATTACTATAATTTAGAGCATGAATATACATTTTCATAAAGAAATTTACGTAAACAAATGTATATAAAAAGTAAGTATAGAATAAAATTTGAAACGATACATATGTTGAACAAATCATTCTCAAACGAATGATTATCAAACAAATATGCACTTATTAATTTAATAACCGCACGCGCATACATGCACGTATCTAAATCATAATAGAAATAAAGTACACTCTCGTTCAAGAAAATTGAATTTGAATTGAAAATATGAATAACAAAAATTGACAAAAACGGTCTAATAAACCAAGGTTTTAAAATACAGTCGAAATCGACTATACCGACATCGTTTACAACGATGTATCGCTAATTACGGCTGTATGGCAAGGTACCGACCGAAATCCTATATAAACACCTATGTTAACATACCGCCTATAACAACATCGGATAAAGCGACATATCGTTTAAAGCGACGAACCTTTATCGAAACTCATAGGCTATAACGACTAATCGTCATACTTTTTCAGTAAAACAAAGCATTATTATTTTGTCTTATTATTAGCTGCGCACTTCCTCCCACCCCAACCGCGCCTCTTTCATGTTTCGTGCTATTTCAACTATCGGATACAGCGTCCTTAGATATGTGGTCCCTTCAATGTTGTTATATCGGGTTTCGCCTGTATATTGCTTACTAGATTTTGGTTTCACCGAGTTTGATTTTGATTGATAAGTTTTAGTTTAAGTCTTTCAGTTTCAGCTTTTTAATTTTAGATTCAAAGAATCTCGTCATGCTAATAGAAAAAATATTATCTACAAAACTTCTTTATAGACTTCTTTGGTGCCAAAAGCAGCCCTACTTGGGAGCTTAAGCTTGAGCAAGCTACATAGAATTGCCCGTGTGAGAAACAGTTTTCTCCCAAGTCTATTCCCACAAGTTTTATTGTCTTTCCTTGTTTATATTCATTGAAAAGCAGACTTTGAGGGGAAACTGTAATCATTTGAATTCGAAGGGAAGATCATTTGAAATTAAACGAATTCGTGGTACAAACAGAGTTTTTCCCTGTTAAAATTGTGGCTTCCACGTTATTGTGATGTAACGCTTTAACTTTCAGCCTGGTCCCTTTGCACAGTTTAGGGGGTTTCAAATTTCGCAACAAAATAACAGGAGTGCACACGCAGAGAATAAGCCTACGATATGGAAGACCCGGTGGTTTCCATGAATTTAAAAATTCGACGGGATAATTAAGCGTCATCTGTTTTGACCACCGTGTCTATTGAACTGTATATCATTTCTTCCCCCTCATAAGACATCAGCAGCTTGATTGTTTTTCGGGGTTTTTCAAGTATTGCACGTTCACACAACCATTCCATAGACTTATCGTGAATATGATATTAACTCCTGATCCATAGTTAGAACTGTGCACAAATTATCCGGGATGATTATTTTTCCGTCAATTGTATTGTCGACTGTATATTAAACAGGTAGAAGTAACGTTTTTCTAACTCCCATACGGTTCAAATTACCTGAGATAAATTTCGATGTCCTGTGTCCTCTGTCCGGCCAAGAGAATGATGTATACAGGCGGATAGTACTAAAACAATTCATGTTTATTATGCCCGGTATATATCGTGTATACAGTGGTATAATAAGTTAATCTCGACTTTGAAACGGTTGAAAATATTGATCGCAGAAAAATTGTTTGGCATAGGTACTTCAAATGATCTCATTAGTTCATTTCTGCATGTTCGTCTGTCCGTCTGTTTGTGGACACGATAACTCAAAAACGAAAAAACGTTTCGTTTTACATAACTATAAAATAAAATTTAATATATTTTATTGTCGAAATAATTGTTTGAAATTATTTTGCTATTACTTTAACGATTCGGTGCAAATGGATATGACTGACTCAGTTATTTTAGTCAAAATGCTTCTCTGTTTATGTTGTAACAGTATTCACATAATTCGACTATTTAGGGTAAACATTGTTTAATTATTATTATATTATAGTAATAAAATATGAATGCCATTTTATTTAAATAGTTCAATTTCAATTCTGCTATGTTAACAATTTCTTAGTAAAATGATATATAAATAGCAAAATAACGACGAGATGGGATATATATATATATTTAAACGACAAGATATAAAAAATTATATTTTAAATCCCATCAAAAACATAAATGTAAAATAGGGCCGAGTTTTTGGGGAAATCCTTAATGTAATAGTTGCTCCATAAAAAGTGATGAATGGGATAGAGGACTTTTTACCAAGGAGTGAAATGAATATACATATATTATGTAAATTTTTCTTTAGAAAATTAATGAGGGGTAAGAAAATATTTGGTTGTAATTTATTTCGAAGGGTTTCTTTTAGTATGTTTTTAAAATTTTTTTGTATTTACGTTTTTGATCGGATATCACTACTTTTTGAAGTGCTTAAATATACAAAGCCGAACGTTTTGCACAAAACGCGTTTTGTTATGCTTTGCGTTACTTTACGCTTCGCGTTACATAACTCTTTCCCTTTCTAAGGAAATTCACATTAACAAAGGGGACCGCTTCACGTTATATAACTACAACTTGCTCTGCTCGCTAGATGGTTCCACCCCCTTGAAGCCCAAGGCGGCCTTCGCAACGTTTGAATTAAAATTACTTTTTAATTGTTTATTCCTTAACGATGATTGAAGAAATAGTGTCTTATAATTCCGTAAAATGTCTATATTCGAAAACTCACCACTGTAGCTCTTTTCGTTCAAAAGTTATATCGGGGTCGAAAATCGCCTAATATTTCGAAGTAAGATCACGGTCACGTACACAAGCAAAAATCCCTTGAGCTCGACCTGTTGCACGACCGTGTTCTATTTTAAGTATACACATCGTAAACAATTGTGATTCGTATTTGCGAATAAGTTTTAGATCGACTCATGTTTTCTAAATTATGGTGTATATACCACGATATAATGTACATAAAATTGTAGCATAGAGTAAGATCAACCATAAAACCATAAATGTATATAGTAGGTATATCTGCATAAAATACATTATCGTTAGTAGAAATATAATTTACCTTTTATTCTATGATTCATATTTTTTGTATTTATATCACAGATACTATGCGAATAATGTCTCTATTACAAAATATGGTGTCATTTAAAATACCTTCAAAATATTAATAATATACAAGAAAATTTAATTTTCTTTCATACGCTTTGGTTGTTACCTTGACATATTTCATTTACGAGACACTTTTCATTATACTTCTTAAATAAAAACTGTGTGTGAATTATGAATACCTATCTATATTTCAGTTTGTTTCCGGTTTTATACGTGTAGATAGTTTTGTGGAAATAATTTAGGGTCAACATATTTGAGGGTTGTACATATTAAAAGATACCAAAGTGTTTACTTAAGTACTAAGTATTATATATATATATATATATATATATATATGTATTAATGAAAGAATATAATTTATCTTGGTATAATAGAACATACACAAAATTGATTATTCGTAAATAAAACTTTGATCATGTTTATTTATTTGTTTATTTACTATATGTATTTAAAATATTCTATATATACTGCGATCGGAAACATCATTTATATAAAACTCCTCAGGTGTACATTCATTAACTTAAAAATTAATTCATAAAGTGAAATAAAGACTATTATGTAGAATTATAAAGAACATTTCAAACAAGTTTTCTCAAATCCGAGAAACTGTTATTAAGTTTAATCCTTGCAAACGGTTAAATAATATTAAGTTTAATAATATATATACATATATATTATAATATATATACATATATATTATAATATATATATATATGTATATAATATAAAACAATTCGATATTATTTATAATTTATAAAGGATTTAGTTTTAAATATGTAATTTAATATTAATATATCTTCTTCCTTCAGGCATCTTTATATAATATATTATATACATAATATTGCGTTTATTTTGATTCTATATTATCAATTTTTCACAATCAAAGTAATTACAAAATTAATCATTAAACTACATGAATATTTTCTCGAAGACGTTAATATTTGTATACCTAGTGTTTAGAAAAGATTGAGACTGAACTTTATGAGTTAACTCAAATACCTATTTATTAGAATGGTATAACAAATATTATGTCATACAGAGTCTAAGAATCAGGGTCTTATGATAGTTTGAGCGCAACTATATATCAACTATACTGTCTTATGAGTTTCGTTAATTTTTCGTATCGATCGAAATCTATTATATTATCCATAATGTAAGATTTTAGTCGGTAGCTTGTTATGTATTTATTTGTTTCACGCCTATAATTAAATGTTTATTTTTTACGCGAATTTTACAATTCATTTTTGATGTAAGGAAAATAGTGAATTTGATTCGCGATGAGTTGCAACAGGGCATTTCCTAAAAGTAAATTTCCTAAAATAACATGCCATTGGTATTGCACCGATGATAGAATTTCGTAAAATTTTATATATATTCACATATATATATATATATATATATATATATATATATATATATATATATATATATATATATATATGTGAATATATATAAAATTTTACGAAATAATATTTCTAATAATATTTTCTTCGCTTCATTAATTTTTTTTAAATTGACAAACTGTTGGTATCGGGTTTCGAACCTATAACCTCCCAGGTCCAAGTAGAAACAACGCCTTAACAAGCGCGGCTACTTGGCTGGTTACATATATATATATATATATATATGTATGTATATATTCCTAAAATTATTTGCCCCAATAATGAGTTAGATAAAAGTACAAATTGAATCTTACATATTGCTTAGTCTTATTTTAATCCAATTTCATCAAAAGACAACATCATATAATCAAATTTAGATGATCGATTAAATAGTGGGTATCTACCATATAAATCATTTGAATTGTAGGTCAGTTTAACTGAATTGTGGGTTAAAATCATTTGTTTTCATGTTCGTGTTTTATCGAATAAATAAGATATCACATCGTAACCGAATTTTTCCTTATTAAATAGCGCCACAATAGACAATTTAAGGTGAATTTTATGTTAAATATAAATTGACCTAAATTAGTTTGATTGTGAAAAATTGAAAATAGAATAAAAATAAACACACTTTATACGAATTTATACACGAGCTGCTTCATTTATAAAACATTCATTTCACATTTATGTAGCAGAAGTTTTAGTACAATATAATAATAACAATATAGGATGAGAACTTTTCCGAATAAATATGGTATTGCTTTCTTTAAAGGAAAGCGATTCGACTTATATGGTGTATTATACAGATCTAACTCGAGAAAAATTTAAAAAGGAGAGTACTGAATTAAATCCCATATGACACACAAAAATATAACGTTGTTGACCCTTAACCCTTTATATATGTAATAAAGTGTTTTTTTTTTGTTGAAAAAACGAATAGAATCATTTCACTTATGTTAAAATTTATTTCAACTCAACTATATATTATTTTTTATGATGAAAATAATTTAATTAATTTTTTTAGAGCAATTAACAAAAAGAAAACGAGTTGACAGATTTATAGCAAGGTTGTTTCGAATTTTGTATCCGTGTTGGTCTTTTCAGAATAGGAAATATAGAGTTAAGTCTCTCCTTTAGACAGCATTGATGAGGTTATAGTTGGGAATGAAGTTGACTCAATTCGTTTTGAAGAAGAGGTCCAAGAAGAATACACCTTTTATTATCGACATTTTCTACTTCTGTGGGTTCTTTGAGTACAGTCAAATGTGTGGATAACGACGCTGCTGGTCTGGAGTTTTCCTGTGGCCCCATCCTGTAAAGTTTAGCTACGGAAAGTTCGCTTAGAAATTTCTTGCTCTTTGTTGTATTCTGCATCAACTGCCAATTAGAATCCACTTCGTTGTAAATCACATATGAATTCAAGGTTGATATGTCAATAATGTTGGAAAAATGGTTTAAAATTTCCATTGGCCATCGTCTAGTCTTCCTCTTGCAGCTGTAACAAGAAAGCTTCTTATATAGCACGTCCACACCACCTTTCGTTTGATTATAATACGCAATAATTTCTGGTAATTTATGGTGTTCTTGGGCAAGTTGTTGATACAAATGTTCCTTTTTACATTCTTCTCTTATTTACAAGATGTCTTCTTCGTTGCTATCAATATCAACTTTGTGTCTATCCATTCATTGTAAGTATGGTTGCTTTTAACCGTCCAAGTAGCCGAGCGGTCTAAGGCGTTATATCTACTTGGAACTTGGAGGTTATGGGTTTGAATTCCGACATCGGCAGTTTTTCAATTATTAAAAAAAAGAAAAAAAGGGGGCGGTTAATTGACAAAACTGTCGGCGTATGGACAAGAACGAAGTAACCGACTATGTTTGTGAAGGTTTTCTGCAGTTTTCTTCACGAACTCCAGATGAATATCGGCATAGTTACTATCAGAGTCGGCTGCAACCGCACATCCTACGAATTACTAGTCTACACACAAAAATTCCTTCTACTCCACTCACATCCTCACATCCTTAGGTATCACAATGGAGCTTATGGTCGAAATGTAGCCCGTCCAAGACAGCCGCTACAACCATTCTATCTATCTATGGTTGTCTTTCGGTTATGTTATACTAACTAAGATGACTAGAGTTACACTTAATTTGACATTAATAAAAGTAATATGTCTGAACATGAGTAACATTATTACATATTATACACATGTACAAGCAACGGACATTGAAAAATTATTCGCATCGTACAATAGCATCTTGATATGTTAGCTGGTCGAACGCTAGTCCAATATTAGTCAAGAATTCGTCAGTTCGATTTCCATCCAAGATGTGTTTGATTTTTTATATCAAACATTAATGTTAAAATAATACAACCCTTAATATTTATTATATCCGAGCTTCATATACTTAATTAAATGTTATGAATCAAAATTTTCATTTACCGATTCTCGTCTTCATATTAATGATGGTTTATCATTTTACACACATAAATAATAAATAATAAATCTGTCTTCGTTTATTTATTGATTTCTGTGTTATATTACTTCTTATATAATAATATAACTTTACTTATTGTAGGCGATGGTAATTGTTTTCCTTCTAACTGATTCATTTTCAATTATATTTCATTGAGATAAACCTTGTTCGCAAACTAATTATTTTATATTTTATCTTCTTGAGTTATTAAAAACAAACATTATTTAAGACATTTACAGTCTAACCTGAATAAGCGAGAATTGGGTATGTAAGAAAACTCTGTTAGTGGGACTTATTACTATGTAATTTTATACCCAATAATCTCTATGAGTGAGCTTAGTCTGCTAGTCTACTACTCTCTAGTTGTCATTAACACATTTATTACAGCTGATAAGAGTCAATCTCTAAGGCAAGTACTCAAAAAGTCTAAAGTTTTCGTAGAGTGCTAATCACAACACTTTAGATGTTTTCCACCATGGAGTGTCGCGTAATGGCATACGGCATGAGTTTGACTTGCCAGAATCTGTCATACAACTACAGTACATTGAGAGAAACATCCGCGTTGCCAAATTTCCGAAAGTTGCTGAAAACTGCTTTAGGTAGCTCCCCATAGATATACCATTGTTAGAAGAACAGTCTGGACTTCACAGCAAATTGAGGAATATAGAACTTGTCAGCTGGCAATGGCTGGTTAGAGTATTTTAAAAATGACATGTTATAGCTTTTAAGAAAGTGACTTGGAAAGTAACAAAAACAACAGTGAAGTCGGGGCGCGTGGAAAAACACCAAAATAATCTTAGCTAATTTTCTGAAAGGAAATAGAGCTATTGGTCTCGTACCGACTTAAAAGTTTTTCAAAAATTTCTTCAAATATCCATCGATCTTACCTAGTAGATGTATAAACTTTAAAACTATAAAACCAACAGTTACCTTTTCTTTGAAAATCATTAAAAATTAATTCATCCATATTTGTATTAATTCTAGTATAGTACAGATTGTACTATACTAGCTGGTTATGCATTTATTCAATGGATTGTATATTTGACATCTAAACAAGTGTTCCTTTTCTAATTTTTACAGTCAAATTGTACCGAATTTTGTTTTAAGAAGAAATACTTTTATCCTAAATATTTTTGCGAAAAACGTATGAATTCGTCAAAAATCAATTGTAAAATTTAGATAAAAGAACTCTACTTTTAGAGTCGATATTACGGCCATTTACGATAGTTATTCGACCAACCACGAACAACAACAGGATAACGCGTTTCGCCATTCACACACACAAACTGGTTGAGAGGACAATCTGGAAAATCAAAATTCCATATGATTTGAACTCTTGCTTATCCAAGTTTCACTGTGTTATTAAAAACAACCATTAACATTAATACGAAGCATTTACTATTTTACTTTACTTATTTAATCGTTCATTGTTTGATAACATCTCAAATTGTGTTCAATGCTTAATTGGTTCGATTTCAGGAACTGTAACGATGGTAAACGGGATTATTGAAGAGTTAAATTATATAACGTATCTTAAATAAATTTTGTAACAATTAATAGATAATAATAAAGTATCGTTGGTCAGCCTACAAAACCCAACCAAATATTATTTTAATTTCAATCCTCAAAATCTTACCTATTTTATTTTTATTGGTTTTGAACCACGACATTTTCCAAGGCCAATGTCGTTTTAGCGAATTTCCTGAAAGGAAATATAGCTATTGGCCCCGTACCGAGTCAAAATTTCGTAAAAATTTCTTCAAATATCCATCGATCCTGCCTAGTAGATGTCAAAAATCACCATCTGTAAAATTTATATATAAAGGTTTATTAATTATTTCATTTTGTAAAATAACATAATTATTTAATTTATTTATTTTATTTTATTTATTTTTTGATGAAATAACACTCACGCATAGATTTTATTTCCTTGACTAATTTCAGGATAACTTATATATTACACCTTCACCTCTACTACAAATGTATAATCAATGATAATTTGTTGGTCTCGAAACCAAAGGCGGACGCTATTTTATCATCACTCGGTAAAGTCATAAACATATATAAATAAATAATCGAGTCTTCCAATAAGCAAGCACCTTGATGCACATTCTAATTATTGAAATAAATTATTTTACCTAGGTAATTACGTTTGTTTGTCCATATTTATGATATTACAATTTTCTTCAATAGTTTTCATGTTATTTAAACATATTATAATTTTATAATTAATTTTTATCTCTTTCGATTACTTTAAACTGTTATAAATACATAAAATTATTATATACAATAAAAAATTGTTTACAAAAAACAAACCCGACTCCAAAAAAGAAAAACGAATCTACAAAAAAAAATCTGCTATGAAAAAATGTACTAAAAAGTAAAAAATAATTCCGTTATTTATTTACTTCAATTTACTTATAAATATCTATTTTTTCAAATCAATTATTATTATCTTTGAAGTTGGTGACATCCGCAACTGCTATCTTGTTGTCGATTATGAAATGCTTTGCAGTCAAAGCGAAATTAAATGTATACCTACTCGTAGCTAGTTTTCAATTCCTGTGCACTATATCTAGCTTAGTAGCAGAGAGTTATCAGCGTCTCCAAGATTTGTACGCTCTGCACATTGTAGTGGAGACTGTTACATTACAAACGTGCCTCTGGTGTGTAAGAGTGGATATCACACCACATTTGGCCGCGATGATAAAGCCTTGTGTTGTAACTTGAGTCCAGTTGTTCGGACGAGAAAAACGTAAGAACAACGGAAAGGTTCCAGAAGTCTAGAGGACATTAGCGCATACCCTTGATGGTCATGGGACCGATGATCTTGAAAGAGGGGGCTCATAGTAAAATACATTGGTTCTTGCGGACAGTAAAAGTGATTTGTCATTCATACGTAATTTGAATCTTTAAAAAGACATTAATATATATATATATACTCCCGTTCATAAAAATTGAACCACCAGTAAGTTACATTCTATGCGTATATATTACTAAATATATGTACTAACACTTAGTATGTTTATCTGGTTCAATTTTTATGAACGGGAGTGTACATCTTTAAAAAGACAAATAATTATATTTTTTTAATTTAATAATTATAATGGATTTTTGTCAAGTTACGATCCATTTAATAAGAGATTAATAAATATTTTACAGGATTCTTAAATTATTTTATTTTGCTTGTATATTCTATATAAGATACAAAACGGCTGTCCTCCTATATGAACTTTTTTTAAAACATTACCCTTAATCATGAAGCAGGGTTTGTAGGTGAATTTCTGTAAGATATATCTTAAGATAAATCTTTGAGATAAAATTGACATGTATTCAAAATTCTTGTGTCTTATTTTTTCTTTTTAAATATGACAGGACAAATCACACAAGTAATCAAGTTTTATACCATTTTATGTATTTGAGCAAATGTAAATATTTACAGGGATGGATTTTCTTTTAACATAATTAGAAGAATGTTGTATTTTCGAGATAAAGCTTCCAGAAATAATATCGAAAATTTGTTTATTAATAATTTCGTAAATGGTTCTACCTTTGACTCTCTAATGTTCTACCTTTGGCATCATTGCCAATCAAATTAGAAAAAATAGAGGCAAAGTACCTATTAAATAATTTCTTGTCAGTTGGATTTACATTGATCTGTAAAGTATAAATCGCAGAAATAGTTCATGATTTCACTCGAAATTTTTTGTATGATGCGTAGATAACCAGCATGCATATTTCTGTAAAAATCCAGCTAACCAGATTTTATCGGAACCGTGATCCTAATTTTATTGGCGTACCTATAATATATTTCGAAATACAATATATGTAAATACGAACATACGGATATCGTACTTCTTTTTGATATTCGGAGTTTGTTTTCTATACGAAAATATTTAAAATTCTGTATAAAGGATAATGCTCAATCGATAAGATAGACTAGAGATTACGTTGTATATTTTCAACTTTCAATGTATTTATAAATAATACTTAAATGACGAAATGTGTATGATGATTTAAATGAAAAAGTTATTCTATTTATACAAAATACAATTTTCTATTAATATTCTTCAGAATATTTAATTTTGAGGATTTGGTTATATAGACGAGGTTTAGTGAAGAATATGAGAGCTTTTATTATACATGTACAAGGTGATCCACATAAGATATTCTACCGCACTTTTAGTATTTGATCCGATGTTTTATCCAAAACAAAAATTGTTTCATATAAAATTTGGACATTAGTTCGATACTAATATGTACTTTTACACTTTTAGTAGATTATTTTTCTAACACTGGAGGCTCACTTTTAAATTCACTATCTAAATACAATAAAGATGAACTTTAACTGCACTATCTGGATCCAATAGATCCGTAATGTTCGAGATGACTATAAAAATTAAGAAAATAGTGATTCTTCCTTTCATTAATATAGTCATAACTTGGGATATAGAAACATACAGATATGTTTTTTTTTTCTTTAAAATATGTATTTTTTTGTCAAGAGCTTGAAAATTTTTGCCGTGTAGAATGTAGGTATAGTTTTATAAATTTAATGTTGCATCCTTGAACTGCTGCGGACCAAACTAAAATATACAAATTCTCTTTTCATGTTTAAGCTAACAAACCTTGGAGAGATCTTTTCTTGAAGAAATATTATGATGCATTGTTTAAAAAGTCTATATATATATATATATATATATATATATATATATATATATATATATATATATATATATATATATATATATATGTATATATATATATATATATATATATATATATATATATGTATATAGATATATAAATATATATAAATATCCGAGGTGTGTTCAAAAAGATAGGTGACTTTATGTTAAAGACTTTTTATTTATTCATCAATGTAACACACTTGTGCCAACGCTTTTTCCAATCCTCGAAGCACTTCTGATAAGCACTTTTTGGTATAGCCTTGAGTCTTCCAGCGATGCAATTTATTTATCTCCTCAATCGTTGTTAATCTGCGTGCTTTCATGGGTCTCTTCAGTTTTGGGATCAGGGAAAATTCGCAGGGCGCTAAATTCGGTGCATATGGTAGCTGAGGCATGATTGTGTTGTTGTTTTTTGCTAAAAAATCATGCACAAGTAACGATGAGTGAGCAGGTGCATTATCGTGATGCAAAAGCCATGAATTGTTTTTCCTCAATTCCGGACGGTTTTTTCGTATTACTTCTCGCAAAGGTAATACTCCTTGAAGTTATGCGCCCTAAAACCTTGACATTTGATCAAGAAAAAAAAAATTGGCGTGCATTTTTCGGCCTTCTTGGAAGAGCTTGTACCACTTATAAACATTTTTTTTACTCGGAGTAGACTCACCGTATGCCACTGTCAACATTTCGAGTTTTTGGAGCATTCAATTCCATTTTTTACACAAAATTTTATGCAAATTCATTTATCTATTTTTGTCTACAGTAGAAAATCGCCAAACACACCAAATTTTTCTAATCTTTATGCCTCTCACAAATAAACAAAGAATGCTATATTGTTGAAACTGTGATAACTATTGTTAACTATTGTTAAACATATGTTCGGGACGAGTGTACCAACACAACAAAATAAAAAAATCGAAAATCGAATGGACGTAGCCCGCGAAAAAATTATTTTTGAACACACCTCGTATATATATATATATATATATATATATATATATATATAAATTTTTTTATTACGAATTTATTACAGCAAAATACTTTGATATGTTTTCTTTAATATTTTGATTAAAAGAAAGGAAACAAATTTAGGTTTTTAATAAATAATAATTAATCAGAACGATTTCGATAAGATTTTACGCTTAAAAAGATAATAATTTTACGAATTCAAAATATCTGTTATACTTTTGCCTAAGTAAACGATTTTATACACAGATGTATAAAAGTAACCTACACTAATTAAACTGAGAACATTCTTTTTGTTGAAATCGATTAAAAAGTTATAGTCATGAATACAATCGTGCACGTTAACAATTTTTATGAGTTGTGGGTATAGTATAAAAAATGTTATCCGATATGGGTGGATTATCAACGAAGCTTACATTTCTAATTAGAATATTTAAAAATTTTTTTATGGAAATAGAAAATGTAAGAATAAGTTCGTGTAAGAACTTATGGTTTATTCTGCATTCCTTAAAATTAATTGAAATAAAATTTTTTATTACGCTATCTTTTATACTTTTATATAAATTAAAATACCCTAATAAGTTAAATGGAACACTCTCATAGAGGAGTCTGTGTTGTAGATAATATATGAACCGAATATTTTACGTGCTATAGAGAAAGTGTCAGAATAATAGCTCTGAATGTTCAGGAGTGAGAATTATTACATTAAATAACTTATATAAATTTTTAATGAAATCACATGAATTATAAACATTTTTACATATCTTTATATATTCGAATTGTAGCTCTTACCAACAAAACTAAGTACATCAGTGATAGGTCGATCACATGTACTCCATCCCATTTCAATTAATACACGTATGGAAAACTACAGATACTTCAAAGGCAGATATTTGTAAGAAAAGCATCACGGCTGAAAAAAGAATGCGTGTATCAGATACGAGTAAAAATTGTGTCAGGTAAGAATTACACTAAAAAAGTCGTGTTAAAGTTTGATTGGGTTTATTAAGCCTTTAACGGCTACAAACTAATTGATGCGTTTCACCTCGGCTGTTCTCCCAGTGATACTACCGTCTACCTCAGTAATATAATTGGCACATTCGTGTATCTAAAGGCCTGGTTACACGGTGCGTGTTATTCCAGTGCAGCAACTTGCACTGTGTGACCGGGTGAGGCGAGTTACGGTCATGTGCGCGTTGATCAGTAGCTGATATGCGAGTTACTACAACATTCTTTGTTTTTAGTCGCCATTCGCCTTCCTCCACCACGCCACTCGCCTTCCCCCATCACGCCACTCGCATGCGACTCGGATGCCAATTCGCACATTTTTAATGATATGACAGTAGCTCGTACGCTCAGACACTCTCCGGGTATAATCTCTGCTGCTTCACGTGTTTATCTTGTTTCGACAGACAAAATGATAGCGGGTAGATGGACTTAAAGTTAGAAAATGGACTTAAAGGTAGCAAAATTTAAAGTTTGTGGACCTATACAAGGATCAAACCAACCTGGAATTGTTTGGATCCTAATTATCATACATTTAAGAACAGACATCTGGGTAAAGCATCGCTTGAACAGATACGCATGAATTTTGCGACAACATTGCACGGGGCATGATACATGGTACGAGTACAGAGGTGTAGTAGCTGTTTACTGTCATGCCAGCAGCTCGCACTCGTGTGACCGGGTGAGGTGAGTCGAGCTACTGTCAGGCTAGTACAAATGGCAGTAGCTAGTAGCTCGCACCGTGTAACCAGGCCTTAATGCTCACATAGAGACCATTATGGTGGGGATAATCAGTATAGTCGAGAATGCTTGTTAATATCCTAGATGGTTGATTTTAAAATAATTATTTAGCAGTTGAAGGGTTCAAACCTATTTATTATTTCAATACCATAGTTATTTTATACGCACGCATAAATATGATACTGCTTGGTAACGGTACATCAAAAACAAAACGGAAAAAGGGATGGGGGGTATAGAGAGAAACAAAATATTTGGTATATCATTCTTAATATTGGAAAATGTTTAAGTAAGAGTTTAAGTTATAGAAAATTAATTTTTTAATTTTGTATCTTATCATATTTCAGTAATTGAATATTTCCAGAAATATTTACTATTTAAGATAAATTAAAATCCTTACATAATATGTTAAATCAGAGTTTTAGAAAAAATGATACGGTAAAGAACTGTAGACAAGTTGAAATGAGGTCCCAATGCCTGATTATTGAAAATTTTGAAATGAAAATTTCACAGAATATTTTTCAAATATTTATCTTAGATATGTTGAATAAAATATTTCATTTATTATATTAGAAAAAAAATTTGAGAAAATATTTTTCTTCGAAACTTTTTTGTCTTCGAAACGCATGTAACCCCTTAAAGTGCTGCTCAGTTCTACCTATGTCTATATCCTAGATGCATTGATGTGTATATAAGGCCGCGCATTACATAGAAATAAATTTTCAGTATCTTTATATTTATTAATAACAATCTTCATCGTAAAATTTATCAGGAGTTAAGTTGTAGGTACTAAGTTTTACTGTAATTATGTTTCTTATCATTTTTCTGTTATACTAATATTTACAGAAATATTTACAATTAAAGATTGAAAGTTAAAATTCTAAATATCTCTGTTTACATTAGAGTTTGAGAAAAAAGATCACGTAATGAATTGTAGCAAACTTGATTTTCTACAACTTTACTCTTTCTCCATTTTTCGATTATTCTAATATTAAGAGAGAGATTTAATATTTTGTGTTTGTTTGACACAAATACATAAAATATATTTTATTGTAAAAAATTTTGATTGTCGTTTCCATAGTAACTATACATCGATTTATTTTGGCTATTAATAAATTTAATTTTTGCAATTACTAAAGGCATATCAGATATTATATTTCATTTTGATCACATTAAAATTATGACCGCTAGAGAGTGTTTTATGTATTCTAAGGAAATTCGCTAAGTTGACGCAGCTCCTGTGTAACGAATTTTTGTGATTTAAATTGAAATGTGTATTATGAATGTATGTATTCAATATTATATATATTTCTTTATACATAGCTAGTTGCCAAGGATCTACGCAATTTTTATATTCTTAATCTATTTATTGTTATTAATGGTATTATGATTTAATGATATTTAAAAATCGAGTGAGATTCTGACATTCCTTTTGGCCCGGCACACCTTGTAGTTAATTTTGATTTTAAACGACCGTACTGTATAATTATTTGTTAATATCTAACATTTTATCAATTCAATAATATATATTATTGTGCATTACCAATACAATATTTTTGAATAAATTCGTTACACGAAAAGAGGATACTTCTCTCTTATATCATATACACCGCAATCAAGCTTTTGCCTTGGAAATTTAAAATGATATTACTTTTTGTGATTTAAATTGAAATGTGTATTATGAATGTATGTATTCAATATTTTATATATTTTCTTTATACATAGTTGTCAAGGATCCATCGCAATTTTTAAATTCTTAATCTATTTACTGTTATGATTTAATGATATTTAACAATCGAGTGAGATCTATGGATTTATTGAATTGAGCAATACTTTTTTTTATTCGTGTATTACGTAGTATACTTTTTCGGTGAGTGGACCTTTTTTGTTACATATGTCATGTTTTATAGGCTTCAAGTTAACTTCACTTGTGTATTTCTGATGACAAAACGAGGTCTCTCCGAAGATTATCCGACCTGCTTTTATATATTCCCGCCAGAGTGTTCGGGCGACGTCTACGAGTCTACAGTAAAGCCTCATGAACTTATCGGTTGCTAGCCGACACCTACAGGACGTATAGTTCATGCGCAGCGTGTATTTGTTTACAAAGCCATTTTTGCCTTCGTCGGGTTTTGTTATTGTTAAAAATGACTGAAAGATCAGATCAACGAATTTGCATCAAATTTTGCTTCAAACTCGGAAAAACTAGTTCGGAAACTATTCAAATGATGCAGAAGACTTTTGGGGATGAGTGTATGGGCAAAACACAAATAAATGAGTGGTATAATCGTTTCAAAAGTGGCCGCATATCTGTTGATAGACAGACATATGACCTTCGACGACAACAACACCGGATAATATCTAGCGCGTGTGACTTGCGATTGAAGAAGATCGACTTGAATGTGCGCGAAGAAGAAGAAGATGATCTTGGAATACCAAAAGATACAATTTGGGAAATTTTAGCTTCAAATTTCGAAAGTGGGAGCGGTGGGAAATTTCACAGAATCTTGTGCAGCAGTTTTTAACTAAACACAATATCTCACTGCTTCGCCAACCTCCGTACAGTCCCTTCGTCGACAAAAAGACGGTGGAAGATAATGCGACGAGGGCACTCAAGGCTATTCCAAAAACTAACTTCCAGGCTGCTTCGGAAAGTGGAAACACCGCTGGTAGCGTGTTATTCAATCAAATGGGGACTACTTTGAAGGATGCCACTCGCCCGGTGACGAAAAAAACGCCAGCGCGGAGATATGAAGGTAGGTCCGATACTTTTCGGAGAGACCTCGTACGTTTACATCCTACCACCTAAAAAAATAAAAAATGAAATTAGAAAAAATTCACCGAAATACAAATTTGGTGGTCGATAAATCAAATTGATTTTTATTCTGAAAAAAAAACCCTACAATATAAACTTTTATAAGTAGTTTGCGAAATTATAATAGCTATTGTAATTGTGAGCTACGTATTGAAAATTTCTTTGAGAAGGATATGCTAATTTAATTTCAATAAAAAGCGACCAAAGCTTTTTGAACATGTTTATATAAAATTTTAGCTCAATTGTACAAAATCAAGTTCATAATTGAAATTTCATTCTTATTCTATTATATTTTTTTCATTAAATTTAATTTTATTAAGTAATAACTTAAATCCGCTGCTTCGCCGCGTTCTATTAATGTGAATCCGTCATTTTAAGACTAAAAACTTCAATGTGATTTCCCACTACTTCAAATATTTATCGACACTTCTACAAAATTTCCATTTCAGCTAATTTTGCGTGACTGTAAATCAATCTGAAAAGATATTATGTAAAACATCATAAATTCAAATTGAATATCATATCGTATTATTTGTTAGCTTGTAAGGGAGATAATAGTTATATTAAATAATTATTATTTAAATAAATAATAAATATATATATATATATATATATATAAAAGATATAATTGATCTTTATTGATTTGATTTATGAAATGTTATTATTTTAATATGTAAATTACCATGGTTGTTAACATTCAAAGCAACCGTGATAATAGAGGGAAGTTATAGTTGTTATGCAACAGATAACAATGATGAACAAAATTATAATAATAATTTAATGAAGAAGCGATACCGCTACAAGCTTGTATAAAAAAACATAACGCTTTTTTTACCACTTGATTTCACTACCCATCAAACTGTCGTACCTGGGTACTTTAAATTGAAATCGATTTTAAAGGAGTAAAATCCAAAAAATGTTTCATCAAAATTAGTCCGGTAGTTTTTGCGTGATGCTCGAACAAATAAACAAACAAGTAAACCGGCATTTACAATTTTATAATAATTTTATAGAAATATTACTTAATTCTAAAGGTATTACGCATACAACCAACGGTAGATTTAGGCTAAATATTTTAAATTTTATCCATTGGGTAGATAGATAATTAATATATATGTAAAACATAAACTTTGTGGTTTGAATGTTTAAATAGTATAAAGGATGTCCCAGAAGTAGTCGAGTTCCATAAGAGGGTAGGTAGAGGGTACGATTTGGGAACACAAAGCCCAAACATTTTTTTATTAGATGCACCGTTAATTAATTATTTATTAGTTAAGGAAACTACGTTGAAACCAGAGTTGCAAAAAGTGCATTTTTTTGGTAATTCATTTTTGATTTAATTAACAATTTTTGAAAAAATGTATTGCTTAAATTTTTCAAATTATTAACTTCTTGAAAAGTGCATTAATTAAAATTTTTTTTATTTAAAAAAAATTTAATAAATAAATTGTTTTAATAGTAAATTTAAAAAAAATGCGCAAATTAAATTCCTTAAATTATAAAATTTTCTCAAAAGTGCATTAATTAAATTATTTTATTGATTAATTTTTTTAATAATGCAATAATTAAATTTGTCAATAAAATAATTTTATTAATGTACTTTTGAGGAAACTTTATAATTTAACAAATTTAATTTGCGCATTCTTTTTTTAAATTTATTATTAAAACAATTTAATTATTATATTGTTCAAAAAATAAAAAAATTTAATTAATGACTTTTCAAGGAATTAATAATTTGAAAAATTTAAGCAATACATTTTTCCAAAAATTGATAATTAAATAAAAAATGAATTATCAAAAAAATGCTTTTTTTTGCAACTCTGGTTTCAACCTAGTTTCCTTAATTAATAAATAATTAATTAACGGTGCTTCTAATAAAAAAATGTCTCAGGACTTTACGTTCCAAAATCGTACCCTCTACCTACCCTCTTATGGAACTCAACTACTTCTACGACATCCTGTATAGCTATATAATATTGCTTATACTATATAAATTTAAATGTGTTATATAATAATTAATAATGTAGCAGAAAACCCACTCACTAAATTGTATGGGGAATGTTTAATGTTTGGAAAGCCATATGTGCTACGTGAAATTCAATTGAAAATATTTTCCGTAATTTTGGAATACAAATAATATTATAATGGATTTCTTATAATGATAGTCTTTCAAATAAAAATTACCGACTGTAAATAGAGAGGAAAAAACTCTAATGTTTGTAAAAATATGGCTGATTTTTATACGCTTTTTATTAGTTTCACCTGTATGTATGTATGTATTTAACCGACCCTTTTGGGCTCGATTTTCTCCTACTTTGAACGATCTGATTTAATTCAAATTTTGCACACCTGTCAAAGACCGATGACAATGCAATAATTCGATTAAAATATCCGATTATCCTGATTAGATTCGCCAGGATTCATCAATTTCTTTCCGAATCTTATGCATGAGAGTAAGAGAAATAGAGCTAGTGCGCGAACTTCAACTAAAAAATGAAAAATAAATAATAGTTTAAAAAAACTAAAAAAACACGCTTTTATAGAAAATCCAACTAAAAAATAGAAAATAAAATTTAATAAATTTGGATTAAGAAAAGTGTAAATAAGAAAAAAATGTATATTAATGGAAAAAAGCGTGGGGTGCATAGTGTCAATAGTTATTCTATTAATATACATTTGTTTTTTATTTACATTTTTCTTAATCCAAATTTATTAAATTTTATTTTCTATTTTTTAGTTGGATTTTCTATAAAAGCGTGCTTTTTTAAACTATTATTCATTCTATTAAACATGAAAATACCAGACATATATAATACATAAATCAAGTGAAAATAATAACTCAGTTAATTGCTTAAATACTCGTGAATTTATTTTAGTTTGACCTGAAATTGTGGCAAAACTATTTAGCTTATGAAAAAAAGAATTAAAAACAAGATGTTTATTTTTGAAAAAGAAACATTTTTTGTTAAATAACTTTTTTTCAAATTCATACAGATTCAAAGATGGATATTTTTCGTCTTGGTGGGGATGTGCATGGTCCGATTTTTCAGCCTGACTTTCAAGCTCTAGAACACAAACAAAATTCTCAACTCGTTAAGTCTTTTTTTTTGAAATATCGTATTTATGGACAAACACGCTGACAGGCTGACAGGTATATGGACAAACATGTGGAAATGGCCTAATTAGGTCATTGAATACCTATACGGTGATCTATATGGTTACAAAGTCGTATATATAAATGCATATGGCTTATTGTTGAACTTCGATCCTTGATTGGGTTGGTGCCCATTGATACTTGATCACCATCTTGTAAAACATTGATTTACCAGAGTTAAATTCGAACCAATCGAAAGTGTTTTCCCATAAGGTTTTGTGGGGTTCTTTGTTTGTCGAATGAATTTAAATCGCCTAAATTTAATAAATCGACTTACATAAGATTCAATATTATGAGGAATAATTGATAATAATAATAATTGTTTATCTGTTGATAATAATTGTAACTAAAAATTACCGTCAAAATTTACAATTGAAAATATCTCATTATAAATAACACGAACGCATGTTTTGTAATCTCTAATATTTCAAAATTTAATAATTTAAAATTTGTAAAATAAAGACGAAATAGTCACCTCAATATTAAAAATCAACCAATAGTCATTATACTCTGGGAGATATGATATTCGTCGCTGTTTCTGAGTCTTTATGGTTGAAATGTGTATTTTAATGAAGTTTTAATGAATTTTGTTAGTAGAATTATTGTCAATGATCTGAGACTATACTCTAATATATTTACTTTTTACAGATTACATATATGTAAGGTTTTATATCAAAACATTTTGTCTAGTTAAAAATATATCATTTTTCTTCTGGTTAAATTATTTTCTATTTCTCTTCTTTTTATCATGGCATTCATATAAAGCTTGACAAAAAAATATCTATAAAAACATGTATAAAGGGTGGTCTACCCTAAGAAGTAAATAGATACGTAACAGATCATTTACTTTTTATTTTCGTTCTGCGCATACAAGGCTGTGGAATAACGTAGCTTGAATTTATATACCAATGTACTATAATAATGTGGGTTTTGTTGAACTTGATGCAGGAATAATTAACATCGCAAAACTAAAACCTAGCTACTTAAACGGTAAATGCATGATATTAATGATATTCACAGAACTGATATAGCATGTTTGCCGTATTTAAAACTATGAAACTAGTGTCAAACTTTAGCACAGCAGCATCCTAGCGACAAAATCAGCTTGTCAGTCAGTTCGTGTTTTGCGACATATATGAGTTCATGTTTTAGAGCAGTGATTCTCAATCACTGTGCCGCCAAATTCTTAAAGTGTGTCGCCAAATTTTAGAAATATATATAGTAAAGTATTAACCAATAAAACGAAAAAAATATCGACACTGTTAAATGAAGAAGATGATATGAGAGTAGCATTGTCATTTTTACGTCCAAATATAAATGAAATTATCAAGAAACATCAAGCTCAAATTTCTCATTAAAAGTATTCTTATTTTTAACTTGTAATTAATCCCTTAATAAACGTTCTGTGATTTTTGTAGGGCATATTATTTTATTTTACATTCAAAATTATTATCATAAACTATTTTTTCACAGTGAATTATAGGTAAGTAAACAGCTAGGTTATAAACTTAGCTTTTTCTTTGTGTGCCGTCAAATTTTGGAATTGTTAAAAATGTGCCGCCACAAAAAAAAGGTTGACAATCACTGTTTTAGAGACTGATACTCTATATTCACTTCAACTTCCTTTATAATTTATTTATATGACTTCAGTTACATGTAAACAAAGTCAAGCCTTAATATTTTTGAAGCTCCAGTGCTCGTACATCCTTAATACATTTGTTTCTGTGTTTAGTCAAAAACGGTTATGGTTAGTAATTTAGGTAGATTTTCTAAGAAATTAAATAAAATTACTAAGTTTTTATTACTTACGAATTACAACTGTTGAATTAGGTTTCTTAATTTTTACTGGGATATTTGTTTAATTTTAAGTAAAGTATAATTTCCCATCATTTCTTATATTAATATGAACAATCATAATTCGTTCGTTAGTCCGGTTTTGTTTTGGGAAAATAACGCCCGAGGTTACTATTTGCAGTCGAAAAAGTAAACGTTGTTCTGGAAAAATGTTCAGAAAAATATGTTTATTGTGGACTATCCTGTATACTATATATATATATATATATATATATATATATATATATACATATATATATATATATATATATATACATATATATATATATATATATATATATATATATATATATTAATATATATATATATTTATACATATGTGTATGTATTCAAAAGAAAACAGAATTGCAAAGATAATATTACTTTTCATCATTAGTTTTCAGTGTGAAAAGTTATCAGTACAAAAGTATACGGACATGACGTAATACTTTTCTTAGTCGAGTGGAAAAAACCCTTTATTAAATGAATGTAACGATTTTTTTTATTTTTAATGAATACCTGGTGTTAAAAAGTAAATATAATCTGCATTTATATGAAATATGTTGTTAAATAAGAACTAATATCACTTTTGAAGGAGTATATATGGTTACTATGTATACTAGGATTACTTATTCTGTGAAAATGTTACATATACGTATTTTTTTAGTGATCCATATTTCCAGATATTTTTTTTTTTTTATTCTCAACGTGTCAAATACCGAATCGAGGCACAAAATAAATTGAATAAACAAAACAAACAAAAAAAAACTTAAAACAAAAATAGACAAAATTCTATTTAATTTAATTTATTAGACATCTTTGTATATTCAACTACATTCACCCTTTGATACCACGGTAATGTTCTTGTTCCTTGCCTTGGTAACTAATAACAAATACATTCTGACATAAATATATATATATATATATATATATATATATATATATATATATATATATATATATATATATATATATATATATATATATATATATATGTATATATTAGTTATATATGTATATATTAGTTACAATTTCATCCACTGGTGGAAAACATTTTACATACAACAATTTGAATACTATTACTTTTCCGTATGGAAACCGTAAATATTCGGGGAAATAACTATTCGTTTTGAACATCGAAAACCGTTAAATATTTGGTTATTCTACATGTAACACATATTATGTTAAAATCTTTATTTATTAATTAATGCTATACTCGTACATGTGAAAGTTTGCATGTATGAAAGTTTGTTACTCATTAACCTTTAAAGAACTGAACGGATTTAAATGCAATTTAGCAGAAACGTGAGATATGCAATATAATAATACACATGATTAGGTTAAAATAATAAAAGGAATTTGGTGGGTAGTTGAGTATACGTGAGGATGTGTCGGTGTGACCGAAGTCGTGGGATGTGACTAAATAATATATGTAATATTTATAAAATTTTGTTACTGTATACAATGGATTTTCGGCTATCTTCACTTAAGGCTTTTGGATAATCTATATTATACGTAATAATATTTATTAATATTACAATGTTTAATATATTATTTGACATTCATCTTTCTGCTTGTTATGAAAGTGGTGGGGGTAAATCAACCATAATTAATGGTAAAGTTTGTGTAACTCAAAATACACGAATTCTAACGTTAGGAGATTTTTTAAATTAATTATTAATTATTTTTAAATTAATTATTAAAAAAAATTATTTTAATAATAATTTATTTATTATTTTTTATTTTAATTTTGATTACTAATTATTTATTTAATTTTAATTAGACTGACGTTGCCAAACCTACTGTGATAATCTAAAAAAAAGTAGCTTTAGTACCTTTTTTCGATCTATAAATTTAATTATCTCAGAAACCAAAAACAGGATTGTTTTGAAATTTAGTCCAGGTATTTGTAAGACTTTGATTATTATTATGACAGCTTTTCATAAATCTGACATTTCTGGTGGTCGAGATACGGTTTTTTGTATTAAAATTTTTACTGCCGAGTCCATTTAAGCTTTGTAAAAATCTCTTAAAAATCGTAACTTTAAAATTTTTTTACTCAAAAACTAACAACAGGAGCGAGTTCAAACTTTGCCAGAATATTCTTTATTATTGAAATAATAAGCTGTCAAATTTTGAAGAACGTGTCGTTTAATTGAATTTTCTTTATAACAACCTTAATAAAACATTTTTTAAATTTTTCTAAATACCATTCCTTGAAGAAACATTGATATAATGAACAGCTTGTAAACACACAGTTAGTCAGTTAACCACTGGTTTTTACTATCAGTTACTCGCCTATTCCCTATTATATCTTGAAAACATTTAATAAAAATAAATAACTTAAAAATGTATTAAATGTTTTTGCACAATTTTATTTTATTTGTGGTAGTTATTCTACACTTTACTTATTTATCTATATATTTTTTTGAAATATGTTCAATAGAATAGAAACATAGAATTTGTATGCCGTAGTATTTTTCTTTTTTCTAAATACTCAGTTTATAATTTTGTACGGAATGAATAAGGCATTTATTTGAGCTGACATCATTTTCTTTCTTTACAATTTTCAAACACGTACAACTAACTGTGTTTACAATATTTCAAAAGGAATGTTTTTATAAAAATATTAATAGAGTCATAATTATTCCTTCTTGTCGTCATATATTTTCATAAATCATAATAATGGATAATAATCTTTAATAATGACACACACACACACGGTATAGAAAAACATTACAAATTCTATACCTTGTGTGTAGTGTGTGTCATTAAAACTCGTTGTTGAAACATTGTTTCAATACCCGGTATATACTAAATTTACAAAAAAAAATTTCAAAAGTTGTTTATTTTAAAAAAAAGAAACATTTTTGTCGAAAATTTTTGTTCTTTATCTTACGGTTTTAAAGATAAACAGCTTTGCGAATTTTGCATATCTTCATGCGTATTTTCTATCTGACAGGCGTCGCCGCGACGGCCTAATTTTTTTAGCGAATGTCCTCCAAAGGAAATGCAGCTATTGTTTTTGCACATTAGCATTCAATGTTGGAATTTCTTCAAATGTCCATCGATCCTACCTATTAGATGAAAAAAAATAAAAAATCATAATAAAAATAAAAATCACTATCGCTAAAATTTCTATATATGTATATATATATATATATATATATATATATATATATATATACATATATATGTAAAACATATGTACTTTTTCAAAATGTCTGTGGACTCTCTAGCGGACACAGTTTTATTCCGTTATTCCGATTGGAATGAAATTTTGTATTTGAGTCGCTTTTGGTATTCTAAAGGTCAAGTTTGTTAATTGGTAAAATCGGGCTATTGGAAAGGGGATTTAGAGGGAGGGGAAAACACAAAATTTTACTATTATTTGAAAAATCGAAAAATTTATCAGGATTTAAGTTGTAGGTACTAAGTTTTACTGTAATTTTGTTTCTTATTATTTTTCTGTTACACTAATATCTACAATTAAAGAAATATTTACAATTAAAGATTGAAAGTTAAAATTCTAAATATCGCTGTTCACATTAGAGTTTGAGAAAAATGATCAGGTAATGAATTGCAGCAAAGTTGATTTTCTACAACTTTACTCCTTATACATTTTTCGATTATTCTAAAATTAAGAGAGATATTTAATATTTTTTGTTTGTTTGACACGAATACATAAAATATATTTACTGTAAAAAATTTTGATTGCCGTTTCCATAGTAACTATGAACTATAATCGTTATACCGGTTTTTTTTTTTTGCTATTAATAAATTTAATTTTTGCAAATACTAAAGTCATATCAGATATTATATTTCATTTTGATCACACTAAAATTATGACCGCTAGAGAATGATTTATGTATTCTAAGGAAATTCACTAAGTTGACGCAGCTCCTGCGTAGCAAATTTTTTTTTATATTAAAATTTGGATTCATTTTAATATAATTGTCATTTTCCTATATGCTCTTATCGGCCTTATCATATGCTCTTATGATAATATTGGTTTTGATACTTTTCTAAAACATATTCCAGATTTTCCTTTATATTCTGAGGATTTTGCGCTTGCAAAATGTCACTTAATTTTAAATTTTGGAGGATTTCACGAAGTTGACTTTCCGAGTTATGTTTGTTAGTATCCATTTAAAAAATTGTCTGTCACCATGTTAAAATTTATTTAATGCTTCATTTGCTAGATGCTTTTTTTTCTGGTTTCAAAACGGATAATGTTGAAGTTTTGGATATTTTATGGTCAGATGTTTTACGGTTTTCAAAAATACGTTTTGAACCCGTCAGGACCATAAAGCAGTGTTGTTGAAACTATGCTGTCAAAAAGTCGTTGTTCCCACTCCAATACCTGGGAAGTTGTTATACGCCATTAAGTTTCTGAACGTGGAGATATGGTAAAAACTTTGATTTAGATTTTCAAACCGGCTACTAACTAACTTTTCAAGTAAGGTTTGAAAAGACTCAAAAAATATGTTGCTTTAAAACGTGGAGATATGATGAACATTCGTAATTACTAGATGTTCCCTAAACTGGATGCATGTCTGGTAACTATTTTATAATTATTTATGAAAAAAACTTCAAATATGCTACCAATCATAATAAAATTATTATTAAAAACTTTTGTAATGTCATAAAAATAGTGATTTGAAAAAACTATTATTTAATAACTTTCTTGTTTTTAAAACATAAAAAAAAAAAAACAGATCATTTATCATTTCTATAACAATGTCCCATAATATCGTAGTTATGTTACGCTAATTAAATCAGCATCATCATCTGTACTTACTTCATGGTACTATATATAGTTGGTACAATCGGTTACAAAAGTAGCGCTATCAGTTCAAAATATGCAAGCGCGGATCCACCGTTGTGCGCACTTTCGGCATGCCCACATCCCTAATATACTTGTGACGTCCCACTTTCACGGTCTATTGAGGTCAATAGGCTGATCATATTATATTCAATGCCTTAATAAAAAAAAAACAATGAATCGTGCCTGATTCGGAACGCAGCGAAGTACTTAGTCATCATAGAAGATATGCTGACACGTTATGTCAAAGTTTTAACAACATATTATCTGTTTCTTTTTGGCACATGAATACTTGTATTGGAAAAAAAAGATGACTATTCGCTGGGTGCGCATAGTCATCTACTAATGTAAAAGTACATAGACGTCTACTAATTTAAAAGTAACCGTGTGTTGTATGCACATAGATGGCACAGGAAAGATTATCCGGGCTAGCTCTCCTAAATTTACACAAAGATGTGAATCTGGATATCGATGAAATTATCAACGTTTACAAACACTTATTTACCTCTGTAATTTTCGTGAGCGAACAAACTAACATTTTACAGGTTTATTAATTTACTAGTGTTCGCCCCCCGGCTTTTCCCACGTGGAACTATACACTATACAAAATCTTGGTCAGGACGTCAGATATTTTGTAAACATTTCCTTTGTTGGAATGCACTATATCGATCATGAGCGAGTTCATACTCCGACTCGCACTTGGCCGATTTTCGGGTGGTTGTGACCACAAACTTTTTTGAGGGCTGGATCCACACCTGATAATATTATAATTGATTTGTGTCTTATTTATTCGGTTTTCGGATAAATGTTTCGATCGAATAAAAGTTATTGGTATGTTTATAATGATTATTTTTATCTGAAGCCATTTTTTCGATAACCTAATAAAGAAGGTAGAAATCAATTATAAAATTTTGAAATAATAACGCGAGTTATGCAGCCGATTATACAATGCTTCGCAATTAACTGAACTAAGCTAAAATATACCGTCAACAAAAAACAAAAATGAAATATTCAAATGCCACTGTATTTATTACGATTATCTATCATGACATTTATTAACTTCAGCATTAATATCAGCAGCAAACAAAATGAAAGATCAGTGTCTTCTTTACATATTTGTTTAATAAAATTCGTTTAAAATATTACAATTTAAATATGTTTGATCTATTTTCTATTTAAAAAAATCACACAGCACGTTAGTGCGTCGGGCAAAGTTTAAGCATAGACGCCTACCTACTGTGTTTACAGGAAGGATTAGAGACGATTTTTAGACCTATCTCAGGAATCAAAATGCTATGAAGCTTAAATTTAAAACGTGAGACCCACCCCGTCTGTCTGATGGTACTATGGACGACACTAGTTGATGTCATTTTTTTAAATTATATAATTGATTTGTGCCTTATTGATTCGGTTTTCGAAAAAATGCTCCGGATAAAAGTTGTTGATTAGAAATATAGTATATTAGAAGTATAATACAACTTTTATTCGAAATTTATTCTCGAAAACCGAATGAATAAGGCACAAATCAAATATAAAATTTTAAAAACTGACATTAGCTTTTGTGGCCAAGTGTATTATATTGCCACATTACAGCTTAAAATTTTCAAGATATTTATCCCTAAAAATCGACATTTTGAGGAATGACTCATTCACTCACTCATGATCATTATTCTGGGGTACTTCCAGTTGTCATAAAGTTGATTATTGGTGCCGTTCAAGTAGCCGAGAGGTCTAAGGCGTTATGTCTGAGGCATTATGTCTACTTAGAACTGTGAGGTTATGGGTTCGAATCCCGACACCGGTAGTTTGTCAATTGTTAAGAAAAAAAAAAGAGGGTGGTTAATTGACTAAATTGTCGGCGTATGGACAAGAACGAAGTAACCGGCTATGCTTGTGAAGGTGTTGTGCAGTTTCCTTCACGAGCTCCAGATGAAGATAGGCATAGTTCCTATCAGAGTCGGCTACAGCCACACAACCTGCCAATTCCTAGTCTATACACAAAATTCCATTCACTGCACTCACATATTAGGCATCACAATGGACCTTATGGTCAAAGTTTAGCCCTTCCAGAGCAGCCGCTATAATCTATCTATTGGTCTATTGCTATCTGTCTATTGGTAGGAAGATAGTTCATAGGCTGAAACCATCCAGAAAAGTTTGAAAATCGAAAGTTTGCCCCCACCTCGATATGGGGAGCGAAAATTTTACCTCAAAAACGGTAAAAGATAGATGAAAAGTTTTAACGGAAAACATATATATTTTCTCAAAGGAAACAATTTTTGTTTGAAACATTTTTTCATTAAATTTATAAATTTGCCATAATTTCTGTTTAAACATTGTCAATTATTGTTGACGATTTTAATCCGTGAATTGTATTTCGTGATTTGTATTTGCTGAGTTGTATCCGGTATCTGAGTTGCATTTGAAAGGCTGATATCGCTAATGAGCGAAATCGGACAAGGAAAACATGAAATATCCTGCACTTGAGAAACTTACACAGTTTTGATCGGAACTATGCCGATATTCATCTGGAGTTTGTGGAAGGAAACTGCAGAAAACCTTCACATGCATACCCGGTTACTTTTGTCCGTACGCACACAGTTTAGTCAATTAATTTTTCCCCATTAAATTTTATTAAATTAATTTAATTGACAAGATGAGGTAGAGGTAGATTGTAAAGGCTGCCCTGGACGGGCTACACTTCGACCATAAGGTCCATTGTGATGCCTTAGGATGTGAGAATGTGAGTGGAGTGGAAGGAATTTGTGAGTAGACTAGGAATTTGTAGGATATGCGGCTGTAGCCGACTATGATAGGAACTATGCCGATATTCATCTGGAGTTCGTGAAGGAAACTGCAGAAAACCTTCTCAAGCATAGCCGGTTACTTCGTTCTTGTCCGTACGCCGACAGTTTAGTCAATCAACCGCCCCCTTTTTTTTATAATTGACAAACTGCCGATGTCGGGATTCGAATCCATAACCTCCCAGTTTCCGAGTACTGCATACTGCGCAGACATGACGACTTAGACCGCTCGGCTACTTGACTGGTATTTAAATGACAAACTGTTGCCTTTGGGAATCGAACCCAATAACCTTCCAGTTCTGAGTAGTTACGAGTAGCTTCTTTATCGAGAACACAAATCGTTAAATTTGCAACAAGGTATTATAAAATTAACATATTCGATTTATCATTTAGGTAGTTTGCTACTGTTTTATTTCAGTATGGTTCAGTTTTATTGAGTATGATTGTATATATATGAAGTGGAAAACACGATTATGGAATGTTTTGTAGATTATTTTTAATTACGAAAGACAGAATTATGGTATGGATTGTACAAACGTACTTTCAACTATGATTTTAAGTTATTTAATTAAAACAAATATTTGCAATTTTCATAACTATAATTTTATTTTGACTAGTTTCGGAACACAGTTCCTTCATTAGAAAATCTATGATAATGATCATTATAATGGTTTTTCGTCCAGTAGCGACCCATTCAATATAAAATATGATTTTTACTTTACTAAACTTATGTATTATTTGTTCGTTTTTGTTTTTTTTTCAATTTATTTACAATTTACCCACAAATATTAGATTATCAAATGATAATTAATGAGAACTCTAGGTTTTTGAAATGAAATTTCAAATTCACCCGAATACCTAGAACATTTTTTGTATTATAAATACGTATTCCGTCTATAAAGTAGTCATAATCAATATAATTTAACTTGTCGTAATTTACTCATTGACAATTAGAAATAGATAGCAAATCAAAATCAATAGACAAAAATAAAACTAAGTAAAAAATTAAACAAAATAAATTAAAATATAATAAATTTCATTGAAATTATTCTTGTTAAAATTGCTTTCATTCAAATTTATTCTTGTTATCATCACTCTTATTAATATTACTCTTATATTGTCTCAGGATATGTTATTCGTTGCTAATTTGGTGACAGTTTCACGACATTTCTTTGTTGTGCCTTGCTTATTATATGTTTGACCGACGTTTAACTCTATTCTAAGGTCGCTCTTGATTGGTGCTAAGTTATGCGTTGCGCAGTAATTAGGTTTTTATATTTTGACATCTTTAGAAAGAGAGAGACGGACATACTGACGATTAACTTTTTCGTAAAATTTTTATTAAATCTGAATTTGGAACCGGAACTTTATAGTCGAAATACGTAATTACAATACAAAAAATGATCTGGGTATTGGGACGAATTTGAAATTTTAATTTACATACAGTCTAATCTTAGTTGTAGTAAAAATGTTGGAAACAGCTGAAAGTGAAGTGCTGTTGTTGATACTATGTAGAAAACACACATATACCACACATTATCCAATTAAAATGCTTATATTCGACGAGAACTGACTCTGACGATATAAAACGGAAACGTGTAGCAAATGAAGAAAAAAAGACTTGTATTCGAAGAAAGCAAAATTGTTAGATGAAATTTATATTGATGATCAGTTTCAAAGTTTGCAAGAATTAAGTGAACTGGAGACTAAGTGATCGATTTTATTTAAACTAAGAATCCATACAACTTGACACTAGTAGACTACAAGCTCATGGCAAATATTAGCCTGTGTAATGACCCACCGTAAATTACGTTTAGATGGATGCTACTACATCAGAAGATAACTCTCAGCCCTATGCCGTCACTTTTGAGCGGTACAGGTGAGTACATGGGAAAATTGAATTTTCCAGGTGCAAATGAGGAATTACTATAGATCATTAAACGAAAAACCTAGTGCCGTATAAAAGTAGTGGTACCGGAAGTCAGTAGAAATTTTTAATTCGCTGATAATTGTAGAAGAAATTTTGGTAATTTAATACTGTACGGCATTTGTGTAATTCCTTTTCTATACACATTACCCATTAACGCCGTACATATTTCCAGAACAGGAGTGAAAAGCCAGGGGTCGCAACCCAATTATCGGCGAATTAAAAATTGGTACTGACTTCCGGTACCATTATTTTTGTACGGCAGTAGGTTTTTTGTCTATTTTTTAATGATCTATCAACTAGAAGAAAGCCGTACAAATATAATTAGTCGTATTTCCTCATTTGCACCTGGAAAATGCAATTTTTCCATGTACTCATCTGTTCCGCTCAAAGTGACGGCACAGAGCTGAGAGTTATTTTCTGATATAGTAGCATCCTTCTAAACGTAATTCACGGTGTGTCATTTCACAGGATAATTTATGCCATGGGTCTGTAGTCTATAGTTATTTACCGATGATATATTATATAATATTTAATTTATTTGTTTATTTTAGCGACTAGTTAGACAAATTAACAAGATTTGCTTATAAAATAGAAAACTGAATAAAATTAGTTGTATGTATTAGCGAATTTCCTGAAAGGAAATAGAGCTATTGGTCCCGTACCGAAGTCAAAATTTCGCAAAAATTTCTTCAAATGTCCATCGATCCTACCTAGTAGATGTCAAAAATCACCATCTATAAAATTTATATATATATATATATCTATGGACATATACATATATATATATATATATATATATATATATTCATATATTTATATATATATATATATATATATATATATATATATATATATATATATATGTATACATCACTCTAGCGGTCACAGTTTTCATTTTATCGGAATGAGAATTGGTATTTGAGGCGCTTTTGGTATTCAAAAGGTCAAATTCGTTAATAGGTAAAATCGGTCAAAGGGAAAGGGAGGCTTAAAGGGAGGGAGAAACACAAAATTTGACTGTCTCCCTTAATATTTGAAAAATCGAAAAATTTATAAGAAGTTATGTTGTAGGTACTAAATTTTGCTGTAAATTTGTTCCTTATCATTTTTTCTGTTACACTAATATTTACAGAAATATTGACGGTTTAAGATTGAAAATTAAATTCCTTAATATCTCTGTACACATTAGAGTTTGAGCCAAAACGATAACGTGATTAATTGTAGCAAATATAATTTTCTACAACTTTATTTCTTACACATTTTTCGATTGTTCTAATATTAAGAGAGATATTTTATATTTTGTGTTTTCTTCTTTCTTTATACCTACCACCCCCCCATTCCCATCGACGTATGTCATTTATTAATAAAATTGGACTTGCAAATACTAAAATCATATACAACATTTCATTTTGATCAGACTAAAATTGTGACCGCTAGAGAGTCATACGTATTCTAAGGAAATTCTAAGGAAGTTGAAGCAGCTCCTGCGAAACGCATTTTTTTTAACTTCCTTTTTGGAAAGTTATTGTTATGGGTCCAATGTTTCGAATTGAAAATATCGACATAACTCCGGTTTCGAGATCCGTAGAGACCGAATCCACCGTTTTAAGGGAGATGCCTGTATATGCATGTGTACGTACGTTCGTCGCTTAACAAGTTTTCCTAAATTTTTTTCGCATATCTTAAAAACAAATAATAATATCGACTCTAAACCAGGTCGACGCATAATTGCATTATGAACACCTGATAAGTTTTGTCAGAACTATGAATGGGCAGTTTTATTTTATAACAAAAAAAATGTCATGTCTTCCGAATTGTCGAAATGTCTCAAGTATGCTGTTATTTAGTTTTCAAGGCCACCAAATGGGAAGTTGGCAGTGTGAATAAACCAGTATCAGTCTCTTTTTTATATTTTTTTATCTCAATTGGTCGAATGTCAATTTCAGTTTCGAATGTCAATAATAATATCAGGAAATATGGAAAAATGATTCTTGTAGTACCCTGTGGATGCGTAAAGATTAAACAGGGCTACACATTTTTTAAATGATTAAACATTTTTTTTTCCATAACAAGATTAGACATGTGAATCTAATACTAAACCATCGTGTAATATTTACAGTGTTAATTAATTTATAAATTGTTTATACAATCGATAATTAATTTATTTATATACACACTATAAATAAACTTACTAGCTACATGAAATCCTTCATTATAGTCCAAAGTATAGTTGGATGTGACAACATGATTTAAAAATGGGAGAAGAAAAGTGTTTTTTCGAGTGGAAATTCAATTGCAGTGGACGCAGTGAACCCCTTTCAACAGCGGTTGCTCAGCGAATAAAGACTATTATAAAATGTAGTATACAATACGGTGTAACACAACTTCGGAGATTCGTGTCAAACTGTGGGCTGACAAAGTTGGAAGTGCTTCATCACAACTACCGAAACGGTGCTCTCTGCCACCAACAAATTCAGCGTTTGAAGAGAACCTTAAGCGTGCTCACCTACGAACCTGCATTTGGAAACATGCAATGGAATCTGACCAACCAGATTTAGATCCACTGCTACACGGTTTCTACAAGAATGAAAACTTAAGATGCCTCCTACCCACAACTATGCCAGAGAATATTCCACCGCCGGAAATTCTGAAATTACCATATTATACTTGTCATCAATATTACACAAATTACATTGTTTATGCTTGAGAAATAAATTTTTGTTTGTGCACTAATCTCCTAATACTATTTTTAATGGTGTTTTTGAACTCAGCATCCTAGAAAACATATAATTTAATTTGATACCAAACAAGATCTTTTTCAAATGAAAGTATTATACCATATGTGTTGGAAAGCTTTGCTAATAGAGAATCAATGTTAAATATTATTTATTACTATAATCACTACACATTGCTGCATAAAGAAATAGTGGGGCACTCTGTAGTGTGTGTGCTATTTACTTGCTGGCTGACTGTGTGGTTGCTGTGTGAAGTCTGTCAGTACTACAGAAACATGTAATGGGAGTGGGTTAAATATGTTCATCGACTTCCTCACTTTACTATGTGCATCACAAAATTCCCACTCTTAAATGACAAACAAACACCATACGCATACAGTATACACTATCCAGATGTTTGTATGTATGTGTATTGTATAGTTTTATAGTTAATATTTTATTTATTTATTTAACATTGATTCTCTATTAGAAATGCTTTTGAAAACGGCCTGTATAGCCACCACATTGGCCGCCATATTGAATATATATCGAGTTGCCCAAATGTAACAGAATGTCATCATCCATTTTCTTGGAGCTCAATATGTCCTAGTACTTATTCAGAAATTAAAAATTCGTTACGCAGGAGCTGCATCAACTTAGCGAATTTCCTTAAAATACATAAATCATTCTCTAGCGGTCATAGTTTTAGTGTGATCAAAATGAAATATAATATCTAATATGACTTTAGTATTTGCAAAAATTAAATTTATTAATAGCTAAAATAGAACGATGTATAACGATTATAGTTTATGGTTACTATAGAAACGACAATCAAAATTTTTACAATAAAATATATTTCGTGTATTCATGTCAAACAAACACAAAATATTAAGTATATCTCTTAATATTAGATAAATCGAAAAATGTATAAGATGTAAAGTTGTAGAAAATTAAGTTTGCTACAATTCATTACTTGATCATTTTTCTCAAACTCTAATGTGAACAAAGATATTTAGAATTTTATCTTTCAATCTTTAATTGTAAATATTTCTGTAGATATAAGTGTAACAGAAAAGTGATAAGAAACTAAATTATAGTAAAACTTATTACCTACAACTTAACTCCTGATTTATTTTTCGATTTTTCAAATATTAAGGGAGATAGTCAAATTTTGTGTTTTCGCCTCCCTCTAAAGCCCCTTTCCCCTCGTCCGATTTTACCCATTACTTGACCTTTAGAATACCAAAAGCGACTCAAATACCAAATTTCATACCAATCGGAATAAAATTGTGACCGCTAGAGAGTCCAAGACATTTAAAAAAGTACATATGTATATATTTATATATATATATATATATATATATATATATATAAATATATATATATACATATATACATATATACATATATACATATATATACATATATACATATATACATATATACATATATACATATATACATATATACATATATACATATATACATATATACATATATATACATATATACAAATTTTAGCGATAGTGATTTTTAACATCTAATTTGAATAAATTTTTACGAAATTCCAACATTGGTGCAAAAACAATAGCTGCATTTCCTTTGGAGGAAATTCGCTAAAAAATAATACAAAATTTTGGGGTATTGGTTTTGGCAACCAGACTATTAAAAGTTTTAGTGGTAGAATTCTAAGGTAAGAATATTGTGAAGTTACAATACAATGGTTTTCCACCTTGCGTTGTGTATAAGATCAAGAAAAACACAAAACAGTTCAATTGTTTTAGAAAACCTGCAATGCGCAATCAACACAAAAAACTTTCAACAACTATGTTAGTGTATATATAATCAATTTCCATTTTTGTGTTTATTTCATCAATTAATTTCATTTTCCCTTACTTCATCCGTGTAGTTCCTCTTTTACCATATGTAGTAAATCAATGTATGCAAACGTTTCGTCGAAATGAAAAAAAAAAACATATCCGGACATATACTACTGAATTTTTTATCGTCCAATTGTTTTCTTTTTCAATTCGTTGAGACATACATAGATTATTTTTAAACGTACACCGACTATTGTAAGAATGTTTGGGAGACATACATTAAACTGTCAGCATATAGTGAGGATCAGTAATTTTCAAGTGATGCGCTTCTCAACGAATAGCATTTAATTTTTATTATATAGATATTTTATATTAAATATTTTAAACACTTACTTTAAACACAATATTTTAAATCGACACGTATTAAGCGATTTTTTTCATGTTCCTCTTTTAAAAATAAACACTTTTTTCATAAACTCAGTATATACTGACTATTTACTCAGTTAAATAGTTGTTATTTTCATATGTTTTTATTAACTTCTCGCGATTACAAAAGCATATATGTATAGCACCTATATAAACTACTTTGTATTTTATACACATGTGTGTGTGAAAAAGTAAAGCAAACAGTTCACGTATTAAAGATTATTAAAATAATCAAAGAGAATTCTAGGTTTTTTTGAAATTATGTTTCAAGTTTTGCTCCTATTCCTAGAACATTTGTTTGTATTTTATAAATACGTATTTCGACTACAATGTAGTCATCATCAGTATGAATTAGCTAATCGTAACTATCTCTGGGATATGGATTCAGAGATATGTTGCTTGTTGCTAATTTGGTGCGTGTTTCACAATGATAATAAAAAAGTTCCGTCTTTTTATACGATTTGACGGAGGGTATAATCTAGCTTGAGGATTATTTGAGTTGCCTGACAACTGGATTAGGTGTGTGGGTCGCTTCTCCCATATGTTGGCAATAGCCTGGAGCTTGCTTATCAGGTCCTCCCGAAGGTTCATATATTCGGGGTGAGATGCACCGAATATCCTGTATCTGCTGTAACCCAGAGGTTCACAGTCAGATTATGTGGCTGGATGTTTCTTCCTTCTCGCCACACAATCTGCACACAGTGGACCCGGATAATCATATCTCTTTTACAATTCGATTATGATTCTTTACTTTTCGAGGATTTTACGTTTCTCTAAATGTCCACACTGCTATACATTATAGAAAAGTAGCATATATACATATATATATATATATATATATATATATATATATATATATATATATATATATATATATATATATATATATATATATACTTGCATTATATACTTATTATACCTGTCCTTTTAAGCGCAAAAGCGTTTTCATTATTAATAATTTACCTTCTTAATTGGTCAGTATTTATAATGGCCAGATTATTAACTAGATACCATCATCAACATCATTGATTTAACATCTATATATATATATATATATATAAATATATATATATATATAAATATATATATATATATATATATATATATATATATATATATATATATATATATATATATATATATATATATATATATATATAATATCTATTTATATATGTTACATCAAAGATCTACATAATAACCTTTTGTTGAATAAAATTTTGAGTTTAAATACAAATTTTTAAATATTTTAAATACCAGCGTCTACTAAATGTTGTAGATATTTCATTATTGATTTTCAAAACAAATAGGCCATCTGATTAAAAGATTAAAATTTTAATAGGTTTTCATATCCGGGATATAAACAAAAACTGTATGTTTTTAGATGTGATTATACACAGTAATCATACTTGTCTGGTGTGAACTCGCACACTAATCTCGAATATATTACAAATAACACTATAAAAAAAATGTTTAGATTTCATTCAAACACTACTTACCATTTCAGTTGATTGTAGGTATATGTATCTAAGCCTATATATATATATATATATAATATATATAATATTAACGTATAAAGAGATAAAATTTGTTTGTTTGTTTTTTCTGGGAAATCTCTGGAACTACTAAACCGATTCTAAAAATTATTTCACTGAAAAGAAGCTACATTATGCCCATAGGCTATAAAAAGTTTTTGTTTTATGAATCAGTGTCCGCGTGGCTGCTACTAAATACGTGTCGTGTCCGTGTTGCCCGCTAAAAATCTAACTTTTAAACGATGCGAGATAGAGAAAATCTTAACAAATAAAAAAAAAAAATGTTTAGCTAATAAAACCAAACAAGTTTTGTATGAAGCAATTTTCCACACTACTAGGGGTGTGGAATTTTTTGAAAGTTTGAAAATGTCAAGTTCTTAGTTATTTTTATAAAGCTTATATCTGTCTCTGGATAACTTAGAAACTTGATGCAAACGACATTTTTCCCACTCCTCTTTTTTACGTTAAGGAAAGCATTCAAACCCAACTTCGAACCAAAATCGGATTCTATTGTCAGGATTTACCTGACTGACCCACTGTTTTAGTAAAATTTTGTATAATTTTGAAACGGTCTCAGGTCAACAGTGGCTCAATTTCGTTTAGGTATACTCTTTTGATAACTACGATCAGTTTTGGTTACTATCTCTTTTATTTTGATAGAATGGTGTCGCAAAGTCAATCAATTTTTTAAAAATCGCTTTATTCAAATAGCTGTAATTTTTTCTTTCAATTTTAAATCACTTGCAATTGTAAATAAATATATACTTCATAAAGCCCCCAAAAAAACTCTGATAGTTTCAATTTGGGGTTCAAAATTGTTTCAGAGCTGTGATTTTTTTTAAATTTCTCGCTCAATATATAATATTTTAGGATATTAACTGTTTAGTCAATGAGTGACCAAAAAGGGGGCCATCATGGACAGTGAAGAGCATTTGAATTTGGCGATTTGTTAATCACGCGTAAGAGATAAATATACTTTAAGTCTCCGTCATTACCCCAGCCCCACCTGCGTCGCACTGGTCGCCTAAAAATCGTGTCTCATCTTTCATTTAAAACAGATAGTACAGTGGACGGACTACACTTCGACCATAAGGTCCATTGTGATGCCTAAGGATGTGAGGATGTGAGGGGAGTGGAAGGAATTTTTGTGTATAGTCTAGGAATTGGTAGGATGATTGGACGATATTCATCTGGAGTTCGTGAAGGAAACTGCAGAAAACCTTCTCGAGCATAGCCGGTTTCTTCGTTCTTGTCCATACGCCGACAGTTTAGTCAATTTACCGCCCCTTTTTTTTTTTCCCGATGTCGGGATTCGAACCCATAACCTCCCAGTTTCCATGTAGGCATACTGCGCAGACATAACGCCTTAGACCGCTCGGCCACTTGGACTGGTAAGAGACTGATGCACTATTACCAGTAGACCAATAGACCAATAGTTCTATTTCCGTTCCAGAAATTCGCTAAAATAAAATATACAAATTTGAGAGAGAGAGAGTTGAACAAAAGAGGACTGCGCTTTTTGGCGTCCGAAAGTACACTAATATAATCAATAGAAATCTACATATTAAATCATGTTTAGAGTTGAAATAAAACCTATTTTGACAAAATGGAAACCCGACTTCAAAAATCAAATATTCTAAAACAAAAAATGCACTAAAAAGTAAAAAAATAATTGCATATTCTTGTGCCAGTTTTAGTTCACCGAAGCAAAAATTTTTAAATATATATGTACAATTATTGTTATTTTTGGAGGAAAAAATTCAAAATCGGTTCATAAATGACGGAGTTCTGAGGTGATACACATAAAAAAAAATACAGACGAATTGAGAACCATCCTCCTTTTTGAAGTCGGGTTAAAAGTAACGTAAAGAACTTCGTGCCTGATGGGATTCCCCCGACCGCACAATTTTTTTCCCTCTAAAATAAGAATATGCAGTCGATCAACAAAATAAAAATAATACTTTACTTTTCTCTATAAAGTTTGCAAACCGGCGATGAAAAAATTTATGATTGTTATTATAAAAAGTAATGATGGCACAAAATTTCTTTTTCCTTTAAAATGCATCTAATCTACGAGTATCTATTGCTTAGTAACGAGGATTATAATTTTGAACTTCGCCTCGTGCCTCGTAATCGATGACCGAGGCGAGGCGAGGTTACCTCGTAGCCTCAGTGAAACACAAAATCAAATGGTTTATATGTTTTGAAAATCAATAATGAAATATATAACATTTTTGTCTCCAAAATAAAAAAAAGTTTATTTTAATACTTTCTAGTAAGCTTTCCCTTTATATTGATTACCTGATTATTCCTAAATAAAATCTTTAATATCGGATGGGTTTGCCATGTAACGATATATTCTTAATATTATCTAATCTCGTTGTTTACTTTATTTCAAATTCTTGAGCTACCTAAATTTTTAATTTGTAAGATATGCGGGTTGATTAATAACTTTCAGTAAATATGCGCTATTTTATACTATGTTTTTTAATATGTTTTTATGAGCTTCACATTCAATTTCCATCCATGTAGAAAAATATCATATTAAATCATAAACATTTGTTTACATTTATAGAGTTTCAAAAAAATAAATAAGTAAGTTTATTTTCTTACTTGTAACATTTCCTTTCAAATGAATGTATATAAATGTACACTTGAAGTACACTGTACTACTGTTTCACAGGAAGGATTCGGAAGATTTTAAGACCACTGTATCTCAAAAACAAACAAAAACAAAAAACGATTTAGCTCATATTTGAAATGATGCGTACTCTAGCCTCTTTCGGTATAGCAATGCAAATTTTGTCTAAGTGTGTGACATTCTGGTCATCCGTTACAACGTAACTAATATCCAAGCCATTGCTAGGTTTTCAGATATTTTTATAATATGTTAAATTTAAAGTTGCCAACTAAAATCAGAGACATTTAGAACAATAGTGCATTTTGATACCATAAGAGGCTTGTCCATTCCTTATTATTCAGCTTTGTTCTTTATTCTAACGATTCAGCTTTGGCCCTCATTTTTACATATCACTACGTTTTGTGGTGAATATACGAAACCTTGGTCCCCCTTTTTGTTTTTGATAAGATGTATTATTTGGGAAGGTTATGATCATCAGCAGTACTACGTTTAATTTTTGTCAGATACTTCCTCACTTCTCCTATATTGTATGTCTTATAATATATAAATACACTTTTTTTAAATTTTCGTATTTTCTTTTTATGAGTGATTTTACCAAAAGTTAGTGCCGGGCTATGATTCCTAGTCGCATTAGAAAAACCAAACTAGTTAATTCGGCGTTTCCATTGCCCACTCAGATAGATAAATAGATAGATTGGAGAGGCTGCCCTGGACGGAGTGGAAGGAATTTCTGTGTATACACTAGGAATTGGTAAGATATGCGGCTGCAGCCGACTATGATAGGAACTATGCCGATATTCATCTGTAGTTCGTGAAGGAAATTGCAGAAAACCTTCTCAAGCATGGCCGGTTACTTCGATCTTGTCCATACGCCGACAGTTTAGTCAATTAACCGTCCCCATTTTTTCCCCTTAATAATTGTCAAACTGCCGATGTCGGGATTCGAACCCATAACCACCCAGTTTCCAAAAAGGCATATTGCGCAGACATAACGCCTGACACCGCTCGGCCACTTGAACTGTTTAACCCCACTCAAGACAAATGTTATTTTAAAAGATCAATTCATTTTCATTTTTTAAATATTTTCAATTGACACATACATGACTTTCTACAGTTATTTTTTGGGCGTAAATTTTTTTCTTCGGCACACAGCAATCCACTTATCTCGTAGTTACGTCAAAACTATCGCTACGAAAAAATATCTCAGCTAAAAGTTTTTAAGAGATATTTTGGTATTTAAGATGTTTTTCTATCTTTAAATGTTTATCACCGTTTTAAATACATATTATGCGTACTACTAGGTTATGGACCAAAAACCAGTACGGTAGTTTTTAAGTGATACGTGTACAGCCAAACAGGTAAACAGACTAAGTATTCATCAATATTCTAAGTATTCTGATTTTCTTACAAACACATAATTTTAATTCTATCATGCAAATTGTACAAACCAATATGTTTTATGCATATGGAAACTGCACATTATTTAATATGAAATATTTTCAATATTGAAATGGATTTACAGTAAGTGGATGTCCATTAACGCAATGTTTCGAAATAAAATTAAAACAACTAATTCTTGCTCAATTTGTTTACAATTCACTTGTATTTGAAATGGAAAATTCATTTCATTCAAAGCTTATATTATTACTTGTATAACTGAGTCTTCTAAAGTGATGTTATACATATTTTAATACTTTTCTTTTTGAAGATTGAAAATTTTACATGAAAAACCTATTTATTTTTGTTCTTCATTCTCATTAGTGTGGGTTAATAGATAAAACCTTACGCGAAATCTTTTAAGCTTTTATTTACGATAATCCTTACATTTTATTATTAATTGAATTAAATTTTTATATTTTAAAATGGTAAGATACACATAAATAATGAAAAAATATATCTAATAAATGAGTAGTAAAAACGTGAGAAACTGCCACTCTACAAATCAAAGAATGGTTCTCCATAAAAAAATGCGAAAAATGAAAAATAAACAACATCCATACATATTTATTTGTGTATAATTAAGCGTCAACAATAAGATGTTTGTCCAAATTCCTTTCGGATACGTTACACAAACTGTAGAAGACTTTAGGCCTTTAGGGTATACTATTTAGACAAATGTCATTTTCATTGAGTTTTTAATTAAATACTGATATGAAAAAATTAACTCGTCAATCAGGAATCGAACCTTGGGCCTCTGGATATCTAGTCCAGTATGCTTCCGCTACACCAAAGACGATTGCGACGTAACAGCCAACCTTTTCATATCATTCTTTTTTTTTTTATTTAGACAGTATTATTTCTGTCGAAATTATTATTCATATATGTTTATACAGTTTGTCTAACGTATCCGAAAGGAATTTGGACAAACATGTTAATTGTTGACGCTTAAGTATACACAAATAAATATATATGAATAAATAACTTCGACAGAAGTAATACTGTCTAAAGAAATAAAAATAAGAAAGGTATGAAAAGGTTGGCTGTTACGTCACAGTCGTCTTTGGTGTAGCGGAAGCATACTGGATTAGATATCCAGAGGCTGAGGTTCGATTCCTGGTTGACGAGTTTATTTTTTCATATCAGTATTTAATTAAAAACTCAGTGACAATGACATTTGTCTAAATAGTATACACTAAAGTCTTCTACAGTTTGTCTAACGTATCCGAAAGGAATTTGGACAAACATCTGATTGTTGACGCTTAAGTATACACAAATAAATATGTATGGATGTTGTCTATTTTTCATTTTTCGCATTTCGCTAAGGTTCGATTCCTGGTTGACGAGTTTATTTTTTCATATCAGTATTTAATTAAAAACTCATAGACAACATCTTTTATACGTAAAACTAACTTGCGAAACCTTCGTCCAATTTTTTGGACGTTACCACTGTATTCATTATATCCCACTTACAGCTCACTTGTCGATTATTGGTAGCACTTCATTATTTTTACTTTTAAAGATTTTATTTAATTATTTCTTTCGCACAAAGAAAAAATTTCTACACATTACAATATAAGTGATTGCATGGAAACCCAAAAAATTGATATCTAGTAAAAGAACCAATAGTAAATTCATTTAAAAGAGAATCATCGATTTAGAAAAATAATGAGTACCAAACGGATAGGAAAAGCAAAAACTAATGAAAATCAAAAAGTAAAGCAAAAGCTATCAGTATATATTTGTATATATGTTGTATGTATTGATATATATAAGGTGTCTCAGCAGTGTCGGATTATAGACTAGGCCACCTAGGATATAATCCGATATAATCCATGGCCTAGGGGCCCCCACATAATGGGGGCCCTCACAACTTTCAAAAAAATTGTGGTTAACTGCAAAGCGAGTTTGCGGAAAAAAAAGCAAGAAAAGATCTTATTTAAGTGTACGTAATAATTTAATTTTAAATGAATCTATTTTATTTATTTATTATTATTTGACATGTAATATACAAATCAACTTATTTAGTTATTATAACGTAGGAACAACAACAAAAAAAAAAAAACTCTAACATATATATACAATAATAATAATGACAATAGCATTCACAATCAAATAAAAAAATTAAAACAAAAATTCCTGAAAAAGTTTTAACTAATAAACAAATTCTTGCAACTCACTGCTTCTTACTTCAAAAACAAAACCAGAGAGACAAAAGGTCACAGAAATATGATTAGAGCATTGTTTTTCGTTTTAACAAAATAAAATTTAAATAGTTAATGACATGTTTAAGTGTCGTTTGGTCATGAACATTCAAAATATCTTCTGCTTTCTGAGTATTTAAATTATGCAATCTCTGCCTATATTCCCCCGCAGTGCCTGGACAATATTCTAGTAAGTGTTCTACCGATTCTATCCCTGGGCACAATTTACATAGCCTTTCTCCATTTATTTTTTTGTTTTCCCATTTAAATGTGTATAATCTAAAACTAACAATAACCCTTCTATCAATCTTTCCACATTCATTCAAATACAACCCCCCCTGCACATATTGATTAGGTTTGTTGAACATCGATAAGCTTTCTTTGCTATATATTTCACTGAGCGACACTTACAATGAGTACCCTTTCAATTTATTTTTTACAATTAACTTACTGCTGTCATCACTCAGTTCAAATTTGGATAGTTGCTCAGCAAACCAATCTCTACGACTATCTGCGTATAATTTTTGTAAATTTTTTCCACTCCCAAGTATCCGTATATTATAGTTTATAGCTCTCTGTAGGCAGATAATGTCTATTGGTTTTGTTCCCAATTCAATATATATCGCAGCATTACAGGTTGATTTTGCGACACCCAAAATTTCTTTATAAAAATTAGACCCCAGTGTGTTAACTATTTTCAACTGCTCTTTTGTAGCATCAACAGCCCAAACTCCGCATCCGTAGATTAAGATGGGTACAACCAAGGCATTGAACAAATTAAGTATGACCTTTATTGGATAATTGTCAAATTGGTAAATATGTCTTCGTATGCGCAACAGAGCGACTTTAGCTTTCTCTTTCATAGAATTTACATGCTCACTCCATTTACCATTATATGTCAGTACAACACCTAAGTATTTAAATTTTTTAACGTTTTCAATGGTTTGGTCTGTATAACTCCATGTTTCATTTGTTGAATGTTTACACCCATTACTTACGATAAGCATTTTTGTTTTATCGACGTTCACACATAGTCTCCATTTACTACAGCATTCTTGTAATGCTTGCAGAGCACGTCTCATTCCCGCAGTTGTTCTTGATAAGATGACTAAATCATCTGCGTAAAATAATATTTTTATTTCTCTTCCCTTGAAACCCGGAGATGTGGTATTTATGCTTTGCATCCATTCATTCAAATCGTTTATGTATAGTAAAAAAATGAGAGTTGATAAATGGCAGCCCTGTCTTAAACCTCGGTAAGTCTGGAACTGTTTCGATAAGCGCTTATTGTTCAACCGTATACAGCAAGAGGTACTCTTATACACTGATTGAATAACAGACAACATACTTTTAGGAAGTCCAATATTTGATAATTTATTCCATAACAGACCTCTATCGACCCTGTCAAATGCCTTTTCAAAATCAATGAAACAACAGTACATCTTGCATCTCTTAAGTTTCAATGTATTATCAATTAAGGTTTTAAGTATCAAGATGTTGTCCATTGCTTCGTATCCCCTCCTGAAACCCGCTTGGAATTCGTTAAGTATGTTTTCTTTATCGACCCATTGCTGTACACGTTCAAACAAAAGTTTAGTGTAAGTATTTAAATGAATCATACTAGTCGAATCAGCAAAAGACAATTATTACATTAAAATACATATGACATAAAATATTACATAAAATGAAAAATAGAAAAAAATTATTTGAATTAATTTTTTTATCTCTTGACCATTCAACAGATTCAAAAATTCATTCAACTTCATTTTTATGATTGCTGAAAGCAAATGAAAATGACTTATTTTCCCCGCCCTTAAGGAGGCCCCCACAAGAAATGTGCCTATAGGCCCCCCAGTTGTTAATTCGGCACTGAAAACGTTTTTGGAAAAGCCAACCTGAATGAAGTAGAAGCTTTGTTTAGAGAAAGACATTAATGGTAAATTTGACTTTGACCATGACCATAAAATAAAAAATTGAAAAACCCCCGACGCAATAATATGAGACATATTAAGAATTTCCCGTTACCACCACCCAATTTCTATGTACAATGATAATGTTTGTTAATAATATGCCTATACATAATCTAGCAAAAGACTTGATAATTTTCAAACAGCTGAACCGATTTTTATCAAATATAGCTATGAACCACCGCATAGAAACAAGCTATCTAATAAAAATCAAACCAGCTATCACATTCAAATCGGTCCACGCGTTTGATATACCCACAGATATACCCACACATAAATAGACATATTATTATAAACAACTTTTACCCTAAGCTTTTTTTCGAAAACCGAATCAATAAGGCACAAATCAATTATAAAATTTTGAAAATGGCATGGACTTATATGGCCCATATATGTTCATTAGTTTTAAAAATGTAATACTTACCTAATTTATGAATGTTTAAGTAAAAATAAAATAATTTACAGAGGACTAAAATGAAGATTTTTGTCTGACTTTCCAAGAAACTTTACACAATTGGCGGAGCATTCTATATCGTTTTATGGCTTTTTAACTTCTCCAGTTTTCCAAGCAATAAAATCAATGTGTTGATTGCGCGATTTAACAAGTTATGATCTCATAAAAATTCGATTACAATTTTTTTCCTAACTAAAAGTTTAACAGTGCCAATATTATTAGACACTTAATAGAACCTTCCTAACAAACCAGATCATCAAACTTATTAAAAAAGTTGTGATCATTCGAATAGTGTAACCAGAAATAACATTTTGTTGTGAAAATAAACAACATCTAATCGAAAAATAATAAAAACCGCTATTAAGCGAATCGAGAGAGAGATAGACCACGCCTGTAAAGGAACTTTTTGGTTGGAAATTCGAACAAAAATTGTTAATATTTCTTTGTATGTATTTATACGGAACAACCTATATATATATATATATATATATATATGAATATTGTATATAGAGTCTGTACATACAATTGTAAAAGAAAAATCAAAGTGTATTTGTTAAGTAATAGCCTTCGGAAAACTACTTTTACTCTGATATTCGTTTCTCTTGATTTTCAATTTCATTCACTTAAAATTTTGTTCATATAGAACGATGAATGAAAAATAGCAAAATTACTGCTGGCTTGATTTTACTTCCCTACGTGGGGGACCATAGCATTTTAGCCCAGTTAATAAACGTTTTTATTTAGAAATAATTAGCTCATTGGTGGTAGACGAGTTACAAACATTTTTAAATAAAGCATTTTTACAATAGTCGTTCTATTTTTACAAATCTCGCTGATAAATTCTATTAGCTACACTTGCACAGTGTTGAAATTTTTAAATGGAAATACTCGTCAACATTTTTTACGCATTTTATTTAGTATGATGTTTATCGCAAACATACCAATTATTAAATCAAAATTATCCAACATATAATTAAATATAGTTAAAAACCTTGAACATTAAATATAGGTAGTGATTGACTAGATGTGAAGAGACTAACTTTCAATAAATTATACAAACTGCTTTTTTACGAAACGGAAAAAGAAATAGTTTATTTTTTAAACGGAACGGGATATTCGATTCGAAATATTTAGTCGTATAATTGGACTCAAATGTAGTTCGTATTTCATTATGATCCAATATTAGTGAAAATACTGACGCTGAGCCATTATGGAGTCAAGCAGAATACTTGCCCAAAGTGGCGAAGAAATTAAAGGGATGTCCTTCACACATATTTAAAATAACAGTTAATTATGAATATGCCCTCCAATTGGACTATGTGTGTTGGTTGCATACAGGCCCGGATTTACAAGTTGGAAGGCCCTGGGGAATCGAAGAATTGAAGGCTCTGTGTATTTTTTTGACGAAATCAGACGAAAATAACCTCTTTTTTACAATTTTAACAAACTGATGAAAATATGGATATATAAAGGATATGGATAAAGATAATATATATGGATAGATAAAGATATGGATAGATAAAGTATAAAGATACATCACTTCTGATTCAAATTCAACACAGATTAGCCATATTTAACTTTTTAATAAATAGATTACTGAAAGTACCAATGTCGAGAAAAAATTATTTTAAAGAGATCAAGCATATTAAACACATTGCAATATTTAGCGGCTACAATGTGTATTTAAAAAAAAAATAATGAATATATATTTAGTTTAAAAAAAAAATTGGTGTTTAGTTTTAAAAAAAAAGTTAAACACTTTATAGAAAATAATAGAATTATAAATTATTTTCATAAATATGAAATTAAGTTAATTTAGTAATTTTAATTAAAAGAGGTATTATGATGTATTTTTAAAAAAAAAATAATGAAAACTAAATATACGGTACTTTAGAAAAAAAAATCCAAAGCAGAGTATTGTATGTGGAATTATGAAAATTGGAAAACGATCGGTGCTAACGCGATACACGTAAATATAAAAAAAATAACACGTTGAACCGAAAGTCTTTCAATAAAAGCTGGGCCCATTAAAAAAGATAATATTGAGGTAGTAAGATCTTTACTATCCAGTAAGTGTCTAAGTTATCGACTAGTGATTCGAATCAGAAATACTGAAAATAAAAAAAAGTACAAAAAAAGAACAAAACAAAATATATGTAAAAATAAAATATATTTGAAATAAATAATTTTTCAATTAATATGTTGATAGTATAACTATCCTTAAAATACTAAGTTTGGTTGTACAAGTTATAAAAAAAATTACATGATTATGTACTAGATTGAACTGTAGTAAAAAGAAATATCGTATATAAAAAAAAAACGACACTACAGTAAAAAAAAAGTTCAAATATGTCTGATTTGCAAAAATATAAATATACACTACAAATTTAATTCAGATACATAGTTGTATATAAAGGGGACTTTACGCTTCTGTAAAGAAAAACTACAAGGCCAAAAATACCAAGCGTATACAAAACAATATAGTTATAAATTGAAAAAGTCATTGCATATTCACATAAAATACATAAATTGTACAGCCAAAATGTGTATAGAATGTGTATTGAAATGTGACAAGTTTGAAAAACCACAAGTTTCGGAATGGTGAATTAAATAAATTATACAAAAAAAATATACTTAGATACAATCAGATAGAAACCATTAATTCGCCTATTCGACACTTCAGCACAATCCATAATAAATATCCAATTTGTAAATTGAAGAAATAAAAATTCAAAATACCATCTGATTAATTCATGTGAGACAACTACTTTTAGTAACTGTACTGAGCCAACTAATTTTAGTAACTGTCTTGAGACAAGTACTTTTTGTAACTGATTTGAAATATGTGCGGAAATATCGAAGTAAGCTTGGATATACGCAAGTCATATCCGATCTAAGTAAATGTTTGTTGAAATTATGTAAATTCTCAACTCGCATAAACCAATAATTATATAAATTATTATTTTTTGAATAATAAAAATATGAAAACAAAATAATAATAAATTTTAAACAGTGGAGTACAAAAAAAAATTATTCTCCACTCCAGGGGGCCAAAAAAATTAGCGACATGCTAATTGAAAAATATTAAAGCAAGAATGACACGAATAGATGAATGAAAAATCTTACAAATGTGGATTAGACGTGAAGATTTAAATACATTTAGATGTTTAATTAGGATGCAGTAACGTTACCATTCCCTTGATATCCTCTGAGATAGTATGGCCGAATGTTGTATATCGACATGCCGAAGGTTTTCTTATTAGACTTTGGAGCTTTTAGCCTAACTGAAGTTGGTGTAGTGAACTTTATTATCTTGTACGGCCCATTGAATTTTGAAGCGAATTTAGGTGCGATATTCTTGTTCATATTCGGGGCCAAGTTTTTTACCATGACCAATTGACCCACTTTATATTTAGACAGCGTTGGTTTATTTAAAGTTTGGTTGACTCGTTGTTGGTGAGCAATCTTTAACGCATCTTGTATATGTGCTTGTGATGGTTTACCAGAACTCGTGATTAACTCAGTTAATTCGTTTATAATCACAAACGGCGTCATTAACTTTCTACCAAAATAAACTTCAGCTGGTGTTGAGTCGATTGTACTTTTGTAGGAGTTGTTGTAATTGAAAATTACAAAACTTAAAAATTTTGACCAATTTTTATGTTGTACAGAATATTCTTTGAGAATGCATCCTAAATTATATTTTATCTGTCGATTGAGGCACTCGCTCTTGTTCGAAGATGGTGTATAGCTCGAACAGTAGGCAGCTCTAATACCATTATTAAATAAGAAGGTTTTCCACTTGATCGACGCAAAAGCTGGTCCGTTGTCGGCTACAACAACCGTCGGATATCCGTTTTGCAGGAAAATCTTCTGTATCAGTGAAATAGCAACGTCACTGGTCTGCCTTTTACATGGAAAGGCGAAAGCAAATTTTGAAAATCCATCTACAATAGAAAAAATATATTTAAAACCTTCACTTGATCTAATAATAGGACCGATAAAGTCGACGTACAAAGTATGTAGGGTATACTCCGGCACGGAACTACTCAACTGAACCTTATCGTTACGTGTATATGGCCTTATAGCCTGGCACACTTTACAGGTTCTGACATAGTCCCTTACTTTTGCATAGAGGTTTTTGTAGTAAAATATTTTACTAATTTCACGGAATGTTTTAATTACTGAATTATGCGCAGCATACTTGGAATCATGATAATATCGAAGAACGTAATCGAGTAAATTATCTGGTAAAAATATACGTTTTAGTCGATTCCTTCCGACGAACTTATAAATTAACCCATCCTTTATGCAAAAATTAGGGACATTCATCTGAGCCTTAAGGTTTTGATAAATGATTTTACATTCGGGAGAGTTACGTTGCTCGCTTTTAATAGAAAGGTAATCAAAATTTGTATTAGCTAAAACGTTAATAAAGTTCAGTTGCGCATTGTTCCTGATTTCTTCATTCACCGATTCTAAGTCAGTTTGATCCAAAGTATTGGTTATCTTTTTTAAAAGGTTTGCATAACCTGGATCATTGCTATGCAACTCTTTAATTTTAATGAAATTTTTGCCTGAATCTTGATTTCTGATTTGAATCAGAAAATTTGTTCACTAACATATGGTCAGTTTCGTATAACCTAGATAGAAAATCGGCCATATTGTTCAATTTGCCCTTAATATGTTCCGGGGTAAAGTCATATCTCGAAATTTTAAGGATCCACCTAGATAATTTATTAAATTTATTGGGGGTATTAAAAATCCACAATAACGACCTGCAGTCAGTCTGTAGAGTAAACTTGCGGTCGGTTAAAAAATCTTTAAATTTATCTAGGGCCGTTACTACTGCGAGAAGTTCTAATTCATGACTGTTATATTTTAATTCGGCTGGATTCAATTTTCGAGAACAGTACATAATGGGGTGCAAACCGTCATCATACTTTTGAAGTAATACCGCGCCCAGACCAGTAGCTGATCCGTCAGTTTGTAGCACAAAAGGTTTGTCAAAATTAGGATGTTTTAAGACAGGCGCACTTACTAAAGATTTTTTTAAAGTAGAGATTGCATCAAGATGAACCTTAGTAATTTTGAACCTAACACCTTTCTTTTTTAAATCGTTTAACGGAGCTACAATCTGACTGAACATGGGAATATAGCGGGAGTAAAAAGCCGCAGCCCCAACTAGACGCATAACTTCTTTGACGTTTTTTGGAGTTGGCATGTCATTGATTGCTTGCACCTTAATAGGGTCTATAAAGCGTCCCTCAGCGGATATTACGCTACCCAACAAACGTACCCTCGACATACAAAATCGAGCCTTAGAAGGATTAATAGTGATACCGATAGACTTTATTTTAGTGAACAAGAGATTCAGGTGATTTAAATGTGATTCAATGTCGGGCGAATGTACAATTAAATCGTCATAATAAATAAGAAGAAATTTATGACGAAATTCTGCGAGACTGGAATTTAAAAAACGAGCTAATGATTGACTAGCCACCTTTAGCCCGAAAGGCATGGTATTGTACTCAAACAGACCATATTGTGTGACGATCGCGGTGACATGTTTCGAGTCATCTGATAATTTTATCTGATGAAAACTGGATTTCATGTCGAGGAGTGTAAACACTTTCGAATTACCTAAGCTAGCGAAAATATGAGCCATACTGGCTGAACTCATCGGATCAAACTCTATATGTTTGTTAACAAACCTATAGTCAGCGACTAACCGATAAGAGTCGTCTTTCTTTTTAACAACGAAGACGGGTGAGCTATAATTAGAGTTCGAAGGAGAAAGTACCCCTTGTGTAACAAGCTCTTGAACATGCTCGTCCAAAAGTTTGGCTTTATCGGGTGCCAGATAGTAAGGAGCTTTACAAACCGGAATGTTATCGATTAACTTAATTTTATTTTCAAAACCCTTGGCAAGACCAGGAATGTCAGAAAAAATCGATTTAAATTTTTGAAGAAGTGTTTGCAACACTTTGGTTTGTTTGCTATTAAGATTAACTTTCGCTTCGACAATGGTATTAATAATTCGATTATTGTTACAAAAACCCGAAAACGGTATTTCAACATTAGGATGAAAATAAAATTTGTCGACTTAAAGAAGTCCAAAATGATGTTGCAATCTTTAAGTGTGGCAACACCTAAAATTACCTCAAACGGTAATGAATCTACTATAAAAAAAGTTTGAGTCCATGAAAAATTAGCCAATTTAAAATGAAGTTTCGCAGTTAAATTACATTTAAAAAAATTATTTCCCGGCAAAGAAATAGTTTTATCAATTGATTCGGTGACGATGTTTCTATTGTTAGATTTTAACTTATTAAAAGTCGCAGTTTTAATAGCATTAACAGTAGCACCGGAATCAAAAAGTGTTAATAGAGGATAACCTTGAATGAAAATGGTTTGTAGAGGTAAAATAGTATAATTTAAAATAACATCATTAATAAGAAACTTGGGGTCTATTGCGAGTTTTTTGGAACCGTAGTACTAACATTTATATTATGCTTCTTTCTTTTAAAACAAAATTTAAAATTGTGATTAGTACCTTTACAGAAAGTACAAAAAAGTTTAGTGTCATTATGCGTATTTTGAATTGAAGTAACGTTTACACTGACGGGTGTTGTAGTTATTCGCGCTTGAATTTCCTCAATTTTAGTGATTAGTTGATACAAATCTTTATAAGTATCGGGAATTTGATATAAACCAAGAATAGTTAGGACAGAATTATTGGCATGAGCAAAAATAATTTGTATGATTTCGGATTCAGATGAATCATTAAGTAGGATGTTCGCGAATTTTATTATTGAAGGAACAAATGTCGAAAATTTTTCAGTGTCAAGTTGATTTCGCCGGACCAATCTATCAATTAATATCTGTTTAGTCAAAGGTGGAATATAAACTTGTAATAAATTATGTTTAATATTTTGCCAAGACAAAGAGTCAGCCAAACAAGTAGACCAAAATGTTTGTGCGTTCGAAGCACACCTATTGATTAAAGATTTCAAAAGAACGTCTATAGGTAAAAAATTAATATCAATTAAATGTTGAGTATCGACAATAAACTGTATAATATTTTCTGGAACCGAAATGTCCAGAATAGTGATTTTATTTATAAAGGAATCTATACTCGGTTTTGCAAAAAAACTAAAATTTGAAGTTAATTGATTTGAACTAGTGTTATTATTTGATAGAGTAGTTGTTATTGTTGCCAAGGCATCGGTAATGCTACTAATCTGCTTGCTTTGCTGTTGTATTTGTTGCTGTACATCCGAAACGTGCAGCACTGACGCATGGAACTGTTGAGCTGTAGTCTGCATCTGCGTAGTTATAGCCGCTAAGTTAACCGCTGATACTTGATGAGGCGTGATGAATAAGTCATCTGGTGAAGCTGGAGGATCGTCATCTCCTGGGGTACCTGTTGTATTACGAGTTGTTCTCGGCATAATGAAAATTTAAACCAGAAACAAAATAGAAGAAAGAGAAAAAAAATTAGCACTAAGTTAAATATAATTATAGAATTAAAGAGAATGTAAAAGATATAAATGTATAAATATAAAGAAAAAATTATAATCATTTCAACTTTCAAAAAGAATTTCAGAATCACAAGTCGAGCTTTGTGAAAACTATCGAAAACAAAAGACACATATGGATATTTGCTCTGCTTCCATATGTGTATTTAAAAAAAAAATAATGAATATATATTTAGTTTAAAAAAAAATTGGTGTTTAGTTTTAAAAAAAAAGTTAAACACTTTATAGAAAATAATAGAATTATAAATTATTTTCATAAATATGAAATTAAGTTAATTTAGTAATTTTAATTAAAAGAGGTATTATGATGTATTTTAAAAAAAAAAATAATGAAAACTAAATATACGGTACTTTAGAAAAAAAAATCCAAAGCAGAGTATTGTATGTGGAATTATGAAAATTGGAAAACGATCGGTGCTAACGCGATACACGTAAATATAAAAAAAATAACACGTTGAACCGAAAGTCTTTCAATAAAAGCTGGGCCCATTAAAAAAGATAATATTGAGGTAGTAAGATCTTTACTATCCAGTAAGTGTCTAAGTTATCGACTAGTGATTCGAATCAGAAATACTGAAAATAAAAAAAAGTACAAAAAAAGAACAAAACAAAATATATGTAAAAATAAAATATATTTGAAATAAATAATTTTTCAATTAATATGTTGATAGTATAACTATCCTTAAAATACTAAGTTTGGTTGTACAAGTTATAAAAAAAATTACATGATTATGTACTAGATTGAACTGTAGTAAAAAGAAATATCGTATATAAAAAAAAAAACGACACTACAGTAAAAAAAAAATTCAAATATGTCTGATTTGCAAAAATATAAATATACACTACAAATTTAATTCAGATACATAGTTGTATATAAAGGGGACTTTACGCTTCTGTAAAGAAAAACTACAAGGCCAAAAATACCAAGCGTATACAAAACAATATAGTTATAAATTGAAAAAGTCATTGCATATTCACATAAAATACATAAATTGTACAGCCAAAATGTGTATAGAATGTGTATTGAAATGTGACAAGTTTGAAAAACCACAAGTTTCGGAATGGTGAATTAAATAAATTATACAAAAAAAATATACTTAGATACAATCAGATAGAAACCATTAATTCGCCTATTCGACACTTCAGCACAATCCATAATAAATATCCAATTTGTAAATTGAAGAAATAAAAATTCAAAATACCATCTGATTAATTCATGTGAGACAACTACTTTTAGTAACTGTACTGAGCCAACTAATTTTAGTAACTGTCTTGAGACAAGTACTTTTTGTAACTGATTTGAAATATGTGCGGAAATATCGAAGTAAGCTTGGATATACGCAAGTCATATCCGATCTAAGTAAATGTTTGTTGAGATTATGTAAATTCTCAACTCGCATAAACCAATAATTATATAAATTATTATTTTTTGAATAATAAAAATATGAAAACAAAATAATAATAAATTTTAAACAGTGGAGTACTAAAAAAAATTATTCTCCAACAATCCATAATTAATAAACAACACTAATACCAGAACGGGCCAACATCGAAAAAAGAAATGGTGCAAGCTAACGTACTTTGTACGAACCCACCTTGTACGAACATGATTAAAAAAGAAATGGAGGATCATAATCTAAAAATACCACTCGTGAGCAAATATAAAATTAAACAGATCCTCGGTAACCCAAAAGACAAAATAAAGTGCCCATTGAGTTTACAAACATACACTGAAAAAACATTCACTGTTTTTTATATATCAATATCATTTTATATTGACTAGAACGGTCAAGTGATGTAAGTCACGAATTAGCAGATTTCGTTTCGAGAAGTAATTGCCTCAAATAAAGATTTGTGGTCGATCTGAATGAAAAATATCGATTTTGATCGAAGTGACGACAGTAATTTATACCGAAAACAATAGTCAGTAACTCCCTTGAAAATGTAATATACCATTGTTTAGTATTCGTCAATTTTTTTTATATGAAACGATACAAATGAATAAAATTTTTGTAATATGTGGTGGAAAATTGTGTTTTTGCAATTTATTCATTATTTTTTGTACGGTACGATGTATCACATATCCGGTAAAAGCCGGTACAACCCACAAAATTACTGATTTCAAAAATGTTTAACCCAAATTTAATAAAAAAACCAAGAAATTTAATCAAATGTCAAATTAGAGACAGTTGTTTTCTGTTATATTTTAGCGTTAAAGGTTTTAACGTTTGCACACTTTACCACAAAAGTTGATTTTTTGAAACGTTATAGTTTGATTTGTGCCTTATTCATTTGGCTTTCGAAAAAAAATTTTGAATCAAAGTTGTTACCATATTTCTCATGAACAACTTTTATCTGAACCATTTTTTTTGAAAATCAAATCAATAAGGCACATATTAATTATAAAATTAAAAAAAAAAAAATGACATCAACATTTTGTGGTCCATAGTACACTTATTATGAGTTTTTTTTTTACGTAACTAATGAGTTTTTTTTCGTAACAGCAATTTGAATGTAAATATATTGAATTTAAAATCATTCACATTTTGAAAAACATATTTACAACAGTTACGATACGTAATACATAAATCAGTAATAAAACATGCCGAAATTTATAGCTAAAAGCAATAGGCTTGTGTGCACCAGATGTTTAAACGATATTAAATTTGTGTTTTAGTCAATGCGTGTTGTATTTTACTACGATATAACATTTATAAGTACGTCAGATAAAAGTTTCAGTGAAATCACCTTTTAAAATGTGAGTTTGACACTTCATCATGCTTGGTCGTGTGATACTAATCACAATCTGTTCCAAAAGAAACTATTCCAAAAGAAAAGAATACTACGAAAATTGAAAGATGAAATAATAATAAACTTACTTACAAGTATAATGTACAATTGATATACTAGACATTGTGTGATTGAAACGCCCAATAGGATCATTAAATTTAAATTTTCTGTGATTAACTTCATTAGAGTTGAAAAGTTGATAAAAGAATATGTTGATATGCTTTTAACATTATGTGGATATTCCCTTTATATAAAGTAAAATACCCGGGAATACTAAGATAGTGGAGCAAGTCAGTAAGAACTTTCTGCCTTCTTAAGGGTATGTCATTTTAAGAATCATTTCTCATCCGGAAGTCTCACATTTTCGGGTACTTGGGAGGTAGCTGGGATTCAAATATCGTTATTGATGTTTGTTTCGTATATACCTAATTTGTTTGCCTTATTTGTCAAAATCAATCACAAACCTGACATTCAAATTTTCCAGTGTAATCGGATGAGTATATATAAGTATACTTTCATACTTTCTGTCATGCCGAATTGGCAATAACTCACTTCTGGTGTAACTCGTCATTTAATTCAACTAGTGATGAGCAAAATCTGTCTTGGTCTTGCAGTGTTGGTCTTGCAATTTTGCAAGACCAAGACCAAGATCATACATACACTAGCAAAACCAAGACCAAGACCAAATGAACAAGAACAAGACCGATACCAAGACCGAGAATGCAAGACCAAGACCAAAGTGCAAGACTAAAATAAAAATGATAACTTCCGTTGTAAATAGGATATATGATAATATTGTTAGAACAAAACATTTTGTGTATTTAAAAAAAAAAATTCTTAAGTAACTATTATTTTTCGATGCCTGGTTAACACATGGTTGATGTAGAGCTAAGCTAATTTTTTTACTATAAGAACTAACTTATAATTTACTATAAAATAAAGCTTAATTAATTATAGATATAAATTGTTGATCATTTATAATTTATACCTATAAAAATCCTTGAAAAATTTCCAAAACGACGTAAAAAGTAAGTAACTAATTGAGCAATACCAAGACCAAGACTGACTACGCAAGACCAAGACACAAAGACAAAAAGTATTTGAGCAAGACCAAGACCAAGACCGGACACGCAAGACTGAGACCGATTCCAAGATTGTCTTGGTCTTGCTTTGCTCATCAATAAATTCAACTAAGTCAACTAACATACATCACAGTAACACGTCCAGTCTTGGGTACGCGAGATAAAATTTTGAAAATATAAATAGTTTCTTATCCGATAAATTTCCCGATGGATGCCAAAGATATGCTCTCATGTCTTATTTGGAACGACAGGTCGAAGATGTAACAAGAAAGCCTCCATCCAAATCTGAAAATTGGAATTAGGAGCAATAATACGTTCGAAGTACATAATACGAAGTAACTTAGGATTATTTAATAAGAAGGTATACTCACACTCCTAATGATCGGAGATCTTTCTGTTGTCGATTACGACAATGCCTGAAAGTAAAGGAAATAGTATGAATTATTATATCAGATGTAAACTGATGTATAATGATGTAATCAGATGTTAACTGATGTAATCAGATGTATACTCATCAAGTATTGCAGATCACGATTAAGAAAATTCAATTAAGCAATTAAGCAGTTCGTGTACCAAAGGTTTGTGATCAGTTTGAATCAAGAAATCTTGACATTTCGGCTAAGTGAAATTTTGTTGTGCCAAAAATAACAGTTAATAATTATTTAGAAATGTTACATTGTTAACAGTACTTTTATTCATTATCTGTCGTATTTATGTGAAGACTGAAGTCATACGTCTTTTATTCCCAAATGTTTTGTTACAAAACTGTATCAGTACCTGGAGCAGAGACAGAATTTGACCATAATTATCAGGTTTTGTATAGAGCCTGGTTTTCTTGGCGGCTTTAACGTTAAGAAAACCATGTGATATAAGTACATATTTTATTCGCATATCTGTCGCAACGGTTACTATTTATTGGACATACAATCCGTAGAAAATCTGCGTTATTTATCAAAATATAAAAAAGTATCCCCCCTTATCCCGAAAACTTAAAGCAATTTTATTTTTGAGTAAAATTGCTACTTACTCAAAATGCACGCTTGTTTTTTTTTAAATATCCATGCAAAACCCGCTCACTAAAGCAGTACACATTTATGAGTTATTCCTAAAAATGTAAATTAAGAGCATTCATCGAAACTTTCTTTATAGGGCGTCTTTTCACACACACCGTGTACTTCATCTTCAATATTTTATGAACACAATCTTGAATGTAATAAAAATTATGAAATGGGTAACGTATTACTATTTTTATATGTAATATAACATACAGTATTCTCCTTCAGGCAGCGTTACTGATTCATTTTTATTTCATTCAAGCATACATTGGCAAGTTATTAAAATTCAACTCACTGAATTTTCGTATAACATTAAATAAAATTAATAAATGACCGTCTAGATTCTAGGGTGCATACAAAGTCCGATAGTTTGGTTATAATAAATTTTTAATAACTTATAAATTTAGTTGCTAAATAAAAGTATTCGAAAATTTGAGATTTTCCTAATAAAACATTACTACATATTTTCTAATGAATTAACTATATATATATATATATATATATATATATATATATATATATATATATATATATATATGTATATATATATATACCGGGTGAGTCGAAGCAAACGGATATTAGCACACACCTCCACTTCCTTCCGAGATTCTTCCATGTTTCTACAACATCCAATAAAATACTATACATTATAACAAAACGAGACCACCCAAAGATATGACATAAGCCACAACCAAAACAGTCAAAATATGTTGCGCACAAAAATAAAGCAGGCGGGCTCCTTTCCAAATTCAAAATAATCAATTCCGGGAACGTAAGCAATGGATGGGCAAAAAATATTTATTTTCAAATATTAGGAAAACAGAATACAGAATAATATGTTGTAGAAACATGGGAGAATCTTGGAAGGAAGTGGGGGTGTTTGCTAATATCCATTTGCTTCGACTCACCCGGTATATATATTTATATATATATATATATATATAAATATATATATATATATATATATATATATATATATATATATATATATATATATATATATATATATATAAATTATATATATAAATTTTAACGATGGTCATTTTTAACATCTAGTAGGTAGGATCGATGAACATTTGAAGAAAATTTTTACGAAATTCCATCATTAGTACAAAAACAATAGCTGCATTTCCTTTGAAGGATATTCGTTAAAAATTATATGTACTATAGGTATGTACTCAGGTATTAGTGACATATTCACATTCATTATTTAATATTATTATGTGTTCAGAATGTAATTAATTTTTGACAGGGTAAGTACATAATAAAGTATACAAGTATCTCTGACAATTCATATTATTTCCTAGCTGTTTCCACTTACCTTATATCTAATTTTATACATATATTTCCATGTAAATACCATTTATATCATTATAGTACAGTGCAATTAGATAGAATTTCGTTCATCTGCGAACAATTCCTATATAGACCGAACATTGTATGGTCATAAAAGGAGTTAATTCTTAACTGTGCGCATTATTATGTGACATTTTATCCCTGTCGGGTTATTTTTTTGAAGTGAAAATACTGAGTTTATTGCTTAAATACCCGGTATTTACTGAATTTATGTAAAAAAGTTGATAACAAAAGTTTTTTATTTAAAAAAATTTTTGTCTTTACATTCTTTTTCTATCTCTTACGGTTTTAAAGATGGGCAGTACTGCCCATTTTGCCGAAACACATACTATTTCAGCACGTTATCTCACTTTGTTTTTGAGTTATTATGTCCACAGACAGATAGATAGACAGACGGACATGTGGAAATGAACTAGTAAAGCAATTTTATGAACATCTGTAACACAAATATTTTTCTACGTTCAATATTTTCAACCGTTACAAAGTCGGAAGCTAACTTAGTAGACTTTGGTATATATTCTATTCCGGGTATAAAAAGATGAGAACAATTTTATAGGAATTTTTATTTTCTGTAAGGATTTTTTTTAACAAAATAAAATTTATCGCGTTGATGTCACAAGTTCTAAAAGAGTTTTGTATAATTTCAAATATTTCGCAAATAGCTCCGTAAATTGATATTAATAACTTTTTGAACACGCTTATATATTAGGTCAAATGTGAGTTTGTAACAAAATCTACGAATCTTAATGTCACTCACTTCTGGGGGTCTTACCTTTTTGAAACTTTGCATAAATATATATATTCCGATGACAATACAATAATATGGTTCCATCGAGCTGGTCTGATAATGGAACTGGAAGGTGTTTAACGGAACCCTTGTATTTTATACCCGGTATATATGATACACGCAACGGTATATTGAGTTTAGTCACAAATTTTTAACGGTTGAGAATATTCGCCAGTCTGTCAACACAATAACTCAAAAACAAAAAAATAAGTACGAGATGAAATTTCGTGTATAAGTGTGTGTTTTAGAGCTAAAAATTGGGGTCAAGTTCGTGAATGGGCTTAATTGAACCATTCTACTGTTCGCTAAAGGGATAATTCTTGGAAAAAAAAAACTTTTATTTGTAACTTTGTAACCCTTTTTCAGAAACGCAACATATAACGGATGTTTAAGCAATTATCTCAGTTCATTATTAATTTTACTAGTTTTTCACAATTTTTATACTCTGTTTAAAACTCTACCACAAACACTATATCCCATGTTTGTTTGTATTAAAAAAAATTGTCTACGAAATATTATTACAAAAGTGTTCTATAATCAGAAAACTAATAATGTGAAAACACAATATGAATATTAAATAAGGTACACATTTTCTTGTACCTTGAATTGTACCTTGAAATGCAGCCATTGTTTTTGTTCCAATGTTGGAATTTCGTAAAAATTTCTTCAAATATCCTTCGATCCTACCTACTAGATGTTAAAATCACTATCGCTTAAATTTTTATATATGTATTACTCTCAAGGATTTTGTTAAAGGATGTTCTTAAAATATTATTTAAGAGTTTTAGTAACATAAAAATGTTGTTTATATTTATAATTGTTGTTTTTCAGTATTCAAAACGGCCGTTTTTGCATTTCTTCAAGCATTAAATGGTTTGTAACTCGGAAATGGTCAAGAGTACGCAAAGATTACTTAAACTTTTTCGTTTAAATTTTTACAATTCGGGTTGGCAAAAAAAAAATTTGTTAAAAAAATTAGGACTTAATCCATATACAGGAAATGGAAAAATTATTTTTATGTAAAATATAGACCCATTATATTTGTTGACTATATATATATATAACCCTTAATAACATTTTATAATTTTCCGAAACTTCATAATTCTCGTTTCATAATTCAAAATATTTTATATGGTAGAACATTTTCAATGTTTGTAATTATAGGCTTCTTAGCTAATAATAATAATTTATAATAAATAGTTATTCTCTTTCAATATTTCCCTTTATTCATCTACCTTAAAAGGGTTCGTCCTAATTTATATGTTTTAACACTTAATTTATGACATGTATAAAGTCGACACTTTCACCATCAGTACACACATTGATGACGATAATACACTAATACAGTAATGGATAATACGGTAATTCCAAATTCCAGTTCGTCGCTATTTTGCCTCTTCTTTTCCCCCATACAATCAACGTTTTAAGGTTGTATATTATAGATTGTATATATGTAAAATAATGGATAGATATTTTTAAAAAATCGGTACGCAGGAGCTGCTTTAACTTAGCGAATTTGCTTAGAATACATAAATCACTCTCTAGCGGGCATAATTTTAGTGTGATCAAAATGAAATATCATATCTGATATTATTTTAATATTTGTAAGGCCACTTTTATTGCCTAATGGAAAATATCAAGGGGAAAAAGGGGCATAGAGAGAGAAGAAAACACAAAGTATAAAATATCTCTCTAAATATTAGAAAAATCTAAAAATGTATAAGGGGTATAGTTGTAGAAAATCATGTTTGCTACAATTCACTTCCTGATCATTTTTCTCAAACACAGATATCAGAATTTTAACTTTCAATCTTAAATTGTAAATATTTCTGTAAATATTAGTGTAACAGAAAAGACGATAGGAAACAAAATTATAGTAAAACTAATTACCCACAATTTTACTTCTAATAAATTTTTCGATTTTTCGAATATTACGGGAGACATGCCAAATTTTGTGTTCCCTCCTGCGTCTAAACCCCCCTTTTAACTTGTCCGATTTTACGCATTAACGAACATTTCAAATAGCAGATTATATATATATATATATATATATATATATATATATATATATATATATATATATATATATATATATATATAAATATTTAACGATGGTCATATTTTAAATCTGGTAGGTAGGATCGATGGACATTTAAAGAAATTTTTACGAAATTTCATCATGATACAAAAACAATTGCTGCATTTCTTTTGGAATAAAATCGCTAAATTTTTGGAGAAAATCTGGTATCCTTGAAATAGCTTTCGATTTCTTACAATATCGTTTGAATTTTATTGACTAGTTGAATATTTTTAATTATTTTTGACTTAAGGTACCATGTGGTTTGATAGGGGAAGTAGGCTGTAAATGAATGTGAGTTGATTTTAGGTAAGGGTTAGATCTGGTTAGAAAAATTTTTGAAATTTTAAATATTTTAAATTAAACAGATATATATTTCATCAATACAAAAGTTTTGTATTTATTCAGATGAAATAATACAACAATTTACTGCTGTACCTCAATTTACTGCTATAGGATCACCATAAGGCATATTTTCAATCGGGGTCAAATGTCGTTCATCACTTCATCACATAGTGATTTTATAGGTTACGGTATCTAATGTAGCCTTATAAACTATTTCTGGGTTATAAATTTCTCTTTGTTTATTATATATATATATACATATATATATATATATATATATATATATATATATATATATATATATATATATACATTTGACATTTCAACTAATAATTGTTCACCATTTTACGGGATTATATCAAATAAGACATGAACTGAGTTTTGTAGATATCAACTATTTTTTCATTGAGAAAAAAAAATTGTTTAAAAAAAGGATCAATAAAATTCAACCTTTTCTAGAGTAATAGGGGTAAAAGAGTAATAAAGAATAGACGTATAGATAAGAGTAATATGAGGTCCATGAATGTCTATTCATATTGCCCAAAGAATCTACCAGGAATGATTTGGAATGCTAGTGTTGCTTTTTACGTCATGATCTCTGGCTCAATTTCTCATGATACATCGTGACTATCCGCTTTGCTTTTAATCCGGAAAACTGTCTATTAATAAATTTTTGTATCACAAGTACATAACTTTTGGTTGATATAAATTAATTTCATACAACAAATAAATCTTCCATTGATATGGATATAAATCATCAGCCTTCTTCGTATACTTTCCTATTCTGTAGAAATTCATTTTTTACAAAACATACGTCCTTCACATGAACATCAAATACGTCATCGGTGATTTTTTCGCTCTTTTCTTAATTCGGCAAAACTGAAGCCATTCACAAATCCATGTGGGAAGTGAAGTGAAAATAATTAACAATGAATTTCATGTCATTTAAAAAAAACTAAATTATCTAGCCTAAGCTTTACCTATAGTACAAAATGTCTTCAAAACATCGTTTTACAAAATCAACGTTACAAAAATGGAAAGATAGAAATGGAGACAAGTACCAAATGTAGATTAATTTTATAATAAAAATTAATTCTCTATTAGAATTAAAAATCACTATGGATGATTTCTCATAAATAATAATTCCTCATATAACAAGTTTATTACCGAAAATTAATTGAACTGAACTCTATACGAAAAATTTATGACGTGTTGATAAAATACATCATCGGTTAAATACAACATCGGTGATTTTTCCACTCTTTTTCTAATCCGAAAAAAGAGTAGAGGAATAACGAATGTTATATTTTATACCTTTGTTGATAGAGGAACTATTTTTCGTATAAATATTATTTCGATCAACATTCAAAATTACCAAAAGCGTGTTTTATATCAACAGATTAATTTTTTATATAAATATTATTTCCACGAACACTCGATAATGTCCTTGTCATATAAAGTTTTATGAATAGGGGCTACTTTGTCTGATTAAGAAAATACCAGAAAAATCGCTGATATTGTATATTCATATCAACAAAGGATTAATTTTTTGTGTAAACGTTATTTCTATCAACAATCTATTATGAGCAGTGCTATAGGCAGATATAATAGTCATACATGCATACAAAAAGTAGACCTAAGCTTTACCATACTTTTTATTTTAAAATCTCGTGGTGGCACTGCTGCTATCACAGTCATAAACTAAGACGAAAATATATGTTGAACTAATTAATGAGATTGAATTCGATTCTTAGAAGTGAAGTTATAAAACTCACTGGTAGGAATGATGAAAGCAATAATTTTCTTGATCAGAAGTCAATTTAACATGTAAGATGGATTAAAAAATATAGAAGAAAAAAAATATAAGTAAAAGAAAAGCAATTTTTTTTTTAAATGGTCATCATATAATTTTTTCTTCTTTAAAATCTTTAAATTTTCGGAAATATTAATAAAACTTGGCTGAAACGGAATAAAATGATTTTCTTCTTCTCTGTTATTACCTCTTATTGAGTCTTCTAAATAAAATTGAATCTTTGAGCTTTACTAAATCAAGCTGAATCTTCGAGCTTTACTTTAGTTTAGGAAAAACTGGTTTTTTCACCACTTTATTATATGATTAGGAATAGTTAAAAAGTATATATTGAAAAAGTTTTAAATCTAATATACCCTCTATGTATGCGCGTTTGTCGTATGACTCAATAAAAGCATCGTAGATATCATCCAAGCATTATTTTTTAACTACATGATATATGCGTTTGAATACCAATCTTTAAACCAAATGTTTTGATCAAAGGGCGAATGTAAATGAATAGGTTCATTTACTATAATTACAACAAGTAAGCGTTAATAATATAGTATAAACCATATTTTGACAAAATGGAAACCCGACATCAAAAATCAAATATTATATAACAAAAAATGTAAAAAGTAAAAAAATAATTGCATATACTTGTGCCAATTTTAGTTCACCTAAGCAAAAATTTTTAAATATATATGTACAATTATTGTTATTTTTGTAGTCGGTGTCAGCATAGAGAAATTCACATAACTTTTGGACACCGCCTCCAAAAATAACAATAATTGTACATATATATTTAAAAAATTTTTGCTTAGGTGAACTAAAATTGGCACAAGAATATGCAATTATTTTTACACTTTTTAGTGCATTTTTTGTTATAGAATATTTGATTTTTGAAGTCGGGTTTCCATTTTGTCAAAATATGGTTTATTTCTCGCTTTTTAGTGACTATGAAGTTCTATAACTGATTTTATTTGTCTAAATATGGGTATTTTTTTATAACACATTTTTTTTTTACCCGTTTTTTTTTTTTTAATTTTTAGTGCACTTTTTTATAACAGATTTTCAGTTTTTTTTACATGCATTTTGTTTTTTTTTGTAAAAATTTTTTTTTAGGGTCAGTTTTTTTTTGTAAAAAATTTGTTTGAAGTCGGTTTTTAAAAAAATTTTCTTATTTTCCCATTATGAATGAGTATACCCTTTCAAAAATAAAAAATTTCGCAGAAATCGGTTATCACATATAAAATGAGGATTTTGCTCGATTTCCCGGTGATTCCCTCATCAGAATGCGATTTGGTGACAATGGGACCAATGGGAAACCAAACCCTTTAAGACAAAAGAAAATTTAAAATCGGTTCATAAATGACGGAGTTCTGAGGTGACACACATAAAAAAAAAATACAGACGAATTGAGAAACATCCTCCTTTTTGAAGTCGGGTTAAAAAGAGACGTATTCGGTTATATTCAATTCAATTATGTATTCATAAATTCTGAATATGCAGTGTCTACCGTGAAAATTATCCATTACCGTAACGAATATAGCTAATCGTGGAATTGCAATCACACATTTTATACCATTTATACATGTAACATATCATATACAAGTATTTGAAGTTTAATTTCAAGTTTGTTACGGCTATACATATTGATCGGAGAAAAAAAAATTTGGTGTAAAGGTTCATTAAATGTTCTACTTATTTCGTTTCGTGGTGTCTCTCTATCTACTTTCTGTTCGTCAATACGATAGCTCAAAAACGATTCAAGTTAACAAGTTATATTTCTTGAGCGGATTTTATATTTAAAAATATCTTCGAGGTCATGAATAAGCAAAATCAGTGCATGCATCCATATCTACCAGTGCTGAAATCTTTAAATCCGCAAGAAATAGATGAAGAGAAAAAAAAACGATCTTTTTTTTTTTTAAACAAACTGGGTTTTACTTGAAACTTTTTTTTTCATAAGGTTTCATAAGTTACTGTAGATTACAGAAGCGTATATATATAAATGTATTTACAGTCAAATACATTAATTGGTCATCAATTGGTGGCCAAAACAGGCATGATTTTAAGTTCAAAATTAAAAGAATAAACGAATGAGAATTTTACTACCCTTAGAGCCATAAAATTAAGGTATGGTCAATAAACAATTAAACAAATTAAAAATTTTTAACAAAAAATAGAACCGACGAAAGAACAAAGTAACTGAAAAGCAAAAAAAATAACTTTGTAACAAAAAATTAAATCATCGAAAAAAGAAATAAAAAAATAAAAAAGTAACTTTTTAGTCTAAGTCCTACACTAATGTAAATACATAAATAATTTTGAGTCGGTGTCTAACAAACAAAATGCAATATTTTGTAATATTTACTTTTAACCAAAAATCAAATTCACCCATCGCCCATTTTGATTGAGATTTTTTGGCGCCGACTCAAAATTATTTAGGTATTTACATTAGTGTAGGACTTAGACTTCGAAATATACCAATTTCGAAGTATACCCTATCGGACTACTATGTCAAAAGTTATGCGTAGAAATACATAAAAAAATATAGGGGTTGACTTGAAAACCTCCTTCGCTTTTTCGTCGTTAAAAAAAAAATTGCGCAAAGATAGTGAGTACTTCTTTCAAATAGTGTTTATATACGGAACATTTTTCTTTAGTGGAAGCCTGGGTCTTTTTTAAAAAATATTTTTGTGACGTAAATTTGAAATTTAAATTTTTTTCAAATTTATATGGGACGAACTTTGAAGTATACCCTAAAAACAACAAACCAAAAAAAGAACTATCAAAATCGGACTACTCTGTAAAAAGTTATGCGTGATCATACATTTAAAAAAATATATACAGGTTGAATTGAGTACCTCCTTTTTTCGTCGGTAAAAAAAAACGACGTATTCACTCTACTTACATAATTACCTTTTAAAAGAATGGCTTAGAATAAGTAATACATATTTAATCGTTTCTACTGGTACAAACATTCTACTTGTACGACATTGAAAGAAATAATGTTAAAAGTGCAATGTAATTTTAGAATGTAATCAAGTGAAAAATTCAAATTCTCCGTGTATGTATTTTTAGTGAATATAAACAGAAATGCTCATTCTCAAATGCATTCTATATCTGTGTAGGTAAAGACGGCGTCAAAAGTCGAGCTATCATTAAAAAATTGTAAGTTGATTTGTTCTTTCTATTTTCCGATTTCGGAAAAATGTGTCGATTAAAGTTGTTAGTATGGTTATAGAATGAACAACTTTAATCTGAAGATTTTTTTCGAAAACCGAATAAATCAGGCATAAATCAATAATAAAATTTTAAATGGTAGCTTGACTTTTGACGCTGTAGTACATGCTTCAATATTCCACATTATATATGCATTATATAAAAGTGTTTTCATTTTACTATTAATACAATTGATTTTGTCGAGTATTTTATAAACTTTTAACACAATTTATAACATTCTTTTTTTTTAATAAGACATACAAGTTTTTGTTTACATCATTCTTAGTCAATGTTAATGGTTTGTTCTATTGTAATATGCAAAGCCGAAAAATAATAGATTATATTTTATTAAAAACTCCATTACTAATATTTTTCTTCTTTATAGTCGCCTCAAGTCTTCTTTAAATAGTTATAGAAACTTATTTAAAATATTCTCACAGAAATATACATTATACATATATATATAAATATATATATATATATATATATATATATATATATATATATATATATATATATATATATATATATATATATACATATACATCGAAATTTCGCTAATAAGTGCAGTGTACCGTATTCTGTACTATTCTTATAGTCTCATCTACAAGGGTTCCTTTCAATAAGAAAAATGCCTTCATTTGACGCATTTATTCTTTTGTAATAACATCTACGTTATTACTAAATGGGTAATATACCAAAAAATAACAAATAAAGTATCCCGAAGGAAAAAATATATACCGTAAATTAATATTCAGAACTATTTTGTGTAGAAACTTGAGACTACTGTTATAGAAAGTAGAAATATAATACTACTTAAAAAAAACAAATAGTTGATATTTCCGTAACAATTGTTACGAAAATCTCAAATATTTGTTTTATTTAATAATAATGGATTTTCGTCAGGTAAAGACCCATTCAATACAAATATTTACATGTCTATGTATTTTACCGAAATTCATTTAAATAAATATTTCTAGCGAATTTTCTGACAGGAAATAGACCTTTTGGTCTCGTACCAAAGTCAAAATTTCGCAAAATTGTCCATCGATCCTACCTAGTAGATATCCAAAAACGCCGTCGCTAAAATTTATATTTATATATATATATATATATATATATATATATATATATATATATATACATATATATATATACATATATATATATACATATATATATGTATATATATATATATATATATATATATATACATATATACATATGTATGTATATATATATATATATATATATATAAATATAAATTTTAGCGAATTTTATATAAATTTTATTCAAATAGAAAGTTAAATTCCTCAATATCTCTGTACACATTAGAGTTTGAGAAAAAATAATTAGGTAATGAATTGTAGCAAACATGATTTTCTATAATTATACTCCCTATGCCTTTGTCGATTTTTTTATTTTTAATATTAGGAGAGATATTTTATGTTTTGTGTTCTCTATGTCCCGCTTCCTCCTTGACCTATGCCATTAATTTTAAAAATTGAACTTGCAAATACCAAAATCATATTAGATACGACATTTCATTTTGATTAGAGTAAAATTGTGACCGCTAGATAGTGATTTATGTATTCTATGGAAATTCGCCAAGTAGACGCAGCTTCTGTGTAACGAATTTTTTTTAAACTGTTTTTTAAATTTCTTTTGTAGAAACAGTGATTTTTTTCTACTTTATTGCTGAAAGTAATATAAATTTGGTATATTAACTATTCTAAAAATAATTAATAATTCATCAACGCCAAGAAAATATTTTGTAAAACAAACAACGCATTGTATTATGGATTGAACCAAAGTCCCAAAACCAAAGGCAGTCATCCAATTTCGGAACAACAGTTTCAACAACAATAAATAATGTTAATTTAATGTGTGCCTTAGTATTTAAATTCGAACAAAAACACACTGTATTTATGGAAATAAAATATATATTTAGGTCAGTGAAGATTATATCATATATATAATTTCATTGTTTGTCCCATGTGCGATGTCTTTTCACATTGCAAATCTTTAGAATAGATTTTATCTCAAAAGAGTTAATTTTTTAACTTATATATCATAGAAGAATGTTAAACTCTTATACGTATAAGATGGTCCCTATTTAATTTAGAGAAATTCAACCTTTTGAGAAGTGGGAGAAATATATGTCTAAAGAAAAAATGTTGTACAATATGCCGAGAAGAATAATTAACTTATTGGAATTGTTCGTCGTACCTCTCATTGGATAACCAGCCAAGTAGCTGAGCGGTCTAATGGGCTCTGTCTACTTGGGGACTGGGAGGTTATGGGTTCGAATCCCGACTTCGGCAGTTTGCCAATAATTAAAAAAAAAAAGAAAAGAAAAAATAGGGGTGGTTATTTGACTAAACTGTCGGCGTATGGACTGAACGAAGTAACCGGCTATGCTTGTGAAGGTTTTCTGCAGTATCCGTCACGAACTTCAGATGAATATCGGCATAGTTCCCATCAAAGTCGGCTGCAGCCGCACAACCTACCTATTTCTACTCTACTCACAAAATTCCTTCCAATCCACTCACATCCTCACATCCTTAGGCATCACAAAGGACCTTGTGGTCAAAGTGTGTCTTGTCCAGGATAGCCGCTACAATCTATCTGTCTATCTCATTGGATATGTTTGAATGAACGAATGATAATTGAGGGAATTTGGTGCACTGTGACCTATAAGATCTATTCTACTCCACCATCCGGAGACTAACCAGGAATGGTCTCATCTTAGAGCACTTCGTCCAGCCCTATTTCGTTTAGAAAGTACAGGATTTGTATAAGATTTGGGTATCGCAGCTCCCCTGCACGAATCTGGTAGGCTCCCAGATTTTTATCCTTTTGTGTATGAGGACGTCACAGTCTATTAGGAGCTGGTCTGGAGTTTCCTCCATTTCTCCACAAAACATGCAGTTGCCCTCATTTCCTAAGCCTATTTTCCTAAGTTGTCCCCTGAGTATGTATTACCCCATAAGAAACCTTGTCAGAAGCTGCCATCTATTTTTACTCAGGCCAATTCTTTGAATCTTTTGCGGTTATAATTCCCGAAAAGATTCTTGACCTGCTTGAGGTCCGGAAGGTTCCTTTAGAGTGTGACTCTCTTGGTGTCTTTTTCCTTTCTGATCTCTATTCGATAGAAGTGATCATCCAGTCCGCAGAATGGCTTCGGTCCTCTTCCTTGCCAGACTATCCGCTATCTCATTCCCCTCTATTCCCACATGTTCTGGGACCCAATGGAGGTGGACATGTTCAGATTATCCGCTTTATGATCATTGACTAAAATCTTCCTGTGATGTTAGTTTTACTCAGTATTTATATGCGCCTATGATTTGTCTGAACGTCGCTAATAAATAGATATAAAAAACATTAAATTAAATAAAAACGTGTGAGATTTTTTTTATATATGCAGTTTTATATATGTTTTGACTGTTTACTCGTCATGCAATCAACAAGTTGTTCATAGTTGATATTACATGTAACAAATCAATTTTAAAGAGATGCTCATAGATAGCAGTACATATACAGGTTCAAAAACTCATTCATAAAAACTCAATGCATGTTTTCTATACAAAATAGTTGATAATAATAATAACAATAATAATAATTTAAGTAACTGATTGAAAGAATGGAGTCGTCTCAATTTTTAAGAAATTATTTAATTTTTAATTTTTTGGTTTTCAATTAATATGTATTTTTTAAATAAAGAATTTTTTTTTTCTTTAAAAAATCTGAATATTTTGTTTTTGATTATGCCATATTTATTTCCTTTAATAAACCATCTTTTCGTGAATATTTTCTACATAAATTAGTTTCGATTTTATATAGTTTCATATCTGCCTGGCGTCGCCGCGACGGCATAATTTTTTTGTTTAAGAAAATGGGTTGTTTTTTGATAATAGTTCAAAGTTGGTTCTTTTTACAACGAAAGTTAAAAAAGCTTGGACAAAAAACGGGTTATCTGTCTTTCTGTTATTATATTCTAGTATAAATAATATAGATAATATTTATATGACAATTGACCTATGAGTTATAAGGATGATAATAAATTTTAGAAGGAAGGCAAAATGATAATATTTGGTCATTAAATTATTGTAGAACGTAAAATTTATTCTCTGAATACAAATAATGTTTGGGGAAGAGTAAAGGTACTTTTTAGTTTTGTAAAATTAATGAAATTCGTATTAAAATTGTATTTCTTCTTACTTTATAATGGTCTACAGGAAAAAAAAGGACAATTACCGTAAAGTTGATTCCAACATCGTTAAAAGTTTCTGCATGATCATAGTAAAAAGTTTCTAAGATTGTCCATGTGAATATTAATTTATATTGTAAATAGAAACCACTCAGAGGTGTTAGAAATTCAACCTAAAATTTCAAATGAGATCAGTCTTTGTATAATGGGAATACCACCTTATAAGATCACTTTACTAATTATTAAGGTAGTAGGTATGTCCGCGACAGTCCAGTCTAAAAAAACTTTATCATATATACGTAAAATGTCACCAGCCCAAGTGGCCGAGCGGTCTAAGGCGTTATGTCTGCGCAGTATTCCTACTTGGAAACTGGAAGGTTATGGGTTTGAATCCCGACATCGGCAGTTTGTCAATTATTAAGAAAAAGAAAGGGCGGTTAATTGACTAAACGGTTGGCGTATGGACAAGAACGAAGTAACCGGATATGCTTGAGAAGGTTTTCTGTAGTTTCCTTCACGAACTTCAGATGAATATTGGCATAGTTCCGATCATAGTCTATACACAAAAATTCCTTCCACTCTACGCACATCCTCGCATCGATAGGCATTCACAATGGACCTTATGGTCGAAGTGTATCCCGTCCAGGGCAGCCTCTTCAATCTATCTAATCTATCTATCTACGTAAAATGTCTATGACATCACTGATGGGTTTGTAAAGTATATGTTTGATATATTAAATAATTATTATTTAAATAAATAATAAATATATATAAAAGATATAATTGATCTTTATTGATTTGATTTATGAAATGTTATTATTTTTATATGTAAATTACCAAGGTTGTTAACAATCACAGCAACCGTGATAATAGAGGGAAGTTATAGTTGTTATGCAACAGATAAAAATGATGAACAAAATTTTAATAATAATTTAATGATGAAGCGACATCGCTACAGGTTCCATAATTTTCGTAGATACTGTACTTAATACTGAGACATTGAATGTATACATATACACACAACACATACCACTTGCTGAGATCAGCTACAAAATCCATATTTATTAAATTTTATCTTTTCAACAAATAGGGCAAAAACCGTATTCTTGGTTTCAAAACATTCGTTAAAATTTAATGTATCAATAAGTTTAAAAAAAAAAAAATCTACAGAAAAGTATTTAATTTATGATGTAAAATGGGTCACTTTCTGTGAATTGGTACCTAATACCCATGCAAAAACAACTTTGAATGTGTTTCAACTTTGATAGTGAATATCTTCTCTTTTATTAGATGGGCAAAAAATTTCAAAGTTCGGCAATTCCCAAGGAGACGGTTATTCTTAACATCTACTCAAAATTTGGTTTTCGGATATAGTACCTTCAATTTTAAAAATTTTAAAAATAACTTTACTAAAATACTAACATGAATTAGTATGATTCCAATATTTTTCGTAATCCAATTATACGGCAAACTTTTGCTATCCGTGTGCACCTCTGAAGGGTCACTTCACTATTATTAAATTTACAAATTTTAAAAAAAAATTACTTTACTTAAATATTCACATGAATTGTTATTATTCCAATATTTTTCGCAATCCAATCCGGTTATTATACGAAAAAGCAGATTTTTGTAAACCCTTTTTAATTAATAATTTTTCTCTATATTCCAAATTGTTTGGGAGATTTTAGGGAATTATAGTTCGGAGAATTGGGACCAACATACTAACAATATATCAATTATAATAGATAGATAGATAGATAAATAGGGGTTTAAGAAGTGCACTTCGACCTTATGTTCCTTTGTGCTCCCCCCCTCCTTTTTACTTCAGTCTGGCGAGATTCGGTTCTACCATATTTTGGCAACAGCAAGGAGCTTGCTGATCAGGTCTTCCATATACTCGGGGTGAGATGCACCGAATATCTTGTATCTGCTGTAATCTAGAGTAACCTAGTTTCAACAGATATATGTTGGTGAAACAATTTCGACTGTCTCTTGTCGCAAGGGATATTCTCTATTAGTTAATTAATATGTAATGTTTGCATTGGACATAGTTGTAGTATAGGGACTTTAAACCCTTCGAACTGAATAAACATTTTAGATTAACAACAATTGAAGCATGATATGGAAGAATGTTTCAAATTTAGACGTATCTTTTCTCAATCAGTAATAAGACTTGCATTAATAAAACCGATTCGAGTTTTATCCTATTAAACTTTGTTTTCTTTTACCGTAAAACGTTAAGAACACAAAAAACAAATTTGTATTGTATACAAAAATCTATTTCCAACGAACAGAGATTTTGTAAAAATTGGCCTTATGCTTCACTTTCATTGATATTTCTCATAATCATATTCTAGAATTTTTAACATAAGCATTTAAAAACTACCAAAAATTTGTTTATTTTATACTTTAATTAAAAATATTTAAACTTCTAGAATATTATTATGAGAAATAGCAATCAAAGTGAAGCATAAAGGCAATTTTTACTAAATCTTTGTACGTTTGAAATATATTTTTGTATATAATACAAATTTGGTTTTTTTTCATTCTAAACTTTTTATGGTAAATAAAAACCAAAGTTGAATAGGATAGGACTTTGCCAAAGTAAAATCGGTATTGAAAATTTTCCAACGGTGTGATATTCTCAAATGAAGATATGAAACTATACATCGAAATATAATGATTATTAAAATAATCAAAGAGAACTCTAGGTTTTTTGCAATTTTTAATGGCTTCAATTCTGACATAATAAATAATTTGGTCCGCCGAGCTAAATTAAAAATTTTACGAAACAATTCCACCATACTAACACAAGGGACTGGCAACGAATAAGAATAAAATAAATGGTGCAGAGTGGCACACTTCCGCCCATGCACAAATAAAATCACTAGATAATTAAAGGACCACAACCTAAAAACAAAATTAAAAATAAAACTAATTAAAAGTAAACAGTTTAATTTTTTAAAGTAAAAAATTAAACAGTTACTGGGCAACCCTAAGGATAAAATTACCAATAAGAAACAATCGGGCATATATAGTGTCAGTTGTCAAAACTGTTGTCAAAACTAGAATCAAAGAACATCTGGCGCGTGTGAAAATGGGCAAATCGAATTTAAAACTACTGAAATCGTTACAAACCCCGCAGAATTAGATGCATACGAAAGTATCTACATACACAAATTAAGAAAACAGATAATGAATTTAGAAAATGGCCCAATTCTAAATTCTGATTTAATAAAATTAAACCATATTCAAAATTTAATCCCTGAATATCAAGGTTAGCTCTATCAACCCCCTCACCTTATTGACAATAACAACACCTCATGGGTTAATCACACACTTAATCCCTTATTGGTCAGTCAACTCAATTAATCCTTCAGGTACTAATTCAGTCAAATCATATAAAAGATAATAATTTTTTAATATTATTGTGAGACACGCACCAAATTAGCAAAGAGCAACATATCTCTGACTCCATATCCCAGCAATAGTTACGATTAGTTAATTCATACTGATGATGACTACCTTGAAGTCGAAATACGTAGTTATAAAATACAAGTAATTGTTCTTGGAATTGGGGCAAAATTTACATTTAATTATACACCGAAAGGTAAAATGTGTATAGGTTTCTGTTGAAAGAATTCGTATATCTAATAAAACAACGATAACTATGCATTTTGATTAAATTAAAGGAATTTTTTTTAACAAGAACCGTGTTTGGCATATAAACAAGCATGACAGTTTCAAAGAACTGATATATAAAGGTCATCATTATTCGATTTTAATTTAGAAAATCGGTGAATGATAAAACATTTCATTAAAGTTAATTATAAGTTTGAAAACAAATTTTCTATCAAAAAAAATAAAAAGTTTTTAAGCTGGTTAATTCTATTTTCATGTTTTACAGGAAAAAAAAAGTATAATAGTATTATTATTATTATTAGTATTTTATAAAAAGAAAATTTTTACGATGTAGGAGAAAATGTTTTTGACAAGTTTCCTATGTTCTTTTTTTTTTATACTGCCATATCCATCTATCATAAACTATCATCCATTAAGAGTTATTGTCATATAATACAACCCATTGTACGCTCAAGAGTAGTAATAAACATATGATTCACGAGTATTTTACACGTATGCAAGTGGAAATTCGTGGAAAGGTACCGATTCAAATCCGTCTAACATTTTTATGCTAGTACCTATATTTCTGATGCACAAATATCAGCAAGCGCCAAACATAGCTTAAAACATCATAAAGGGGATTTTATCAAAACAAGTGCGTCAATCACTTCAATCTATCTATACAATATATCTATCTATCTAAGGCCCAGCCTATTTTCGGCTTAATTCTTGTGTGGAGTACATACATATTAAAGAAGAAAATATTTATTTTAATGATTATTTAGTGAATTATACTGATAAATTTTTTTATCGTTTTTTATCTTCCATATTTGAAAAAGATATGATCGATACTTGCCCGGCATTAAATTTTGACCCAGAAAATTTTTAGTAAGTTTTATCAAATATGTTTTATCAAAAAGTATATACATTTAACTGAAGTCCTGAATGTCTTTTAATATATTCATGATTTGATTATATATGACAACAAGACAACTTGATGACATGCCAACAAATAAATGTATCAAATTTGATTGTGTCCGTTTTTTTCTTCTAAAAAATTATTTCTGATTATAAAATTTATTGTCTGCCTCATTATATTTGATAAATGAACAAATATACTTTGATGTTAAATTTTATATGCTTGTAGAAAAAACGCCTGTATACAAAAGTACGCCCTCTAAATATCTACTACGTTTCTTTGTTGTATAAAAGTTGCGTTGCCCATACATACTGTTTATTTAGCAGAAATATAACTAAACCATGGTGTCGCTAAGTGGGGGGGGGGGTCAACCATCAGTATGCAAAGATTGCATGACTGTTTACGTCATATTAATTTCCGCACTCATTTAAACAATGACAAATTCTTAAAGTTTGTAATTTGTATTATATATTCGAAAAAAAACTACTCTTCTGGATTTAAACCAAATATCTCAAGAACGAAATGAATTATTGCGTAAAAAACAATGTAACTTTGGCGGTATCAATTGATCAATATATTAAACTTTTTTTAAACTCGTCAAATTAGAAGAAGATAGAATAGAAGATTTTTGTATAAAACACAAATCAAATAATGTACATTTTAAATGTCGTTTTCGAAAAAATTCGAGAATATATTGTAGAATGAAAAATCATACATATCTAGGATGGGGATCGAACTCACGACCTCTGGTGGGTTCAATTCCTATCTTAGATGTGTAAGATTTTTCATATTAAGTATTTGATGTCAAGGAATCATTGTTCAGACATATTAATTGAATGTCAAATTAAATAAAAAACTAGTCACTTCTGTTGGTATAACATAACCGAAAGGCAACCATGTTAAGAATGATAGTTGCCAAAACAACAATTAAAAAATATAATAGAATGTATGTAAAGGTAAACATGCGAAAATGTTAACACTAACTGAGATAATTGATTAAATACTATGAATATACTGGTTTCATTATTAGTGCGAGAACTGTTTACTTAACTTCTACTCACGCACATATGTATATAAATATGACTTATAGTATATACGAAGGTCCTATATGTATATCTAGTAAACCCATAAATATGTTTTCGTAATCTAAAATAATTACAAATATTTGATAAAAAATTGTTCAGAAAACCAAATGGAAAGTCGTACCGTATCTCCCGATATAATGGGGAGATGCATTGGCCGACTTTGTCCATTTTCACGAACTTGAATACTCGTTATGCGCTCCGTGCGCAACCGTACTCAGCGCCATGTGTGGTCAAAAAAACAACTTCATGACCAATGTAGGTGTATAAAAACCCTAGGCGTTTAACAAAAAAAAAATTAACTGTAACTTTTTGTTAAACGTCTATGGTTTTTATACACTGTCATTGGCCATGAAGTTTTTTTTGGCCACGCATGGCGCTGAGTACGGTTGCGCTGGGAGCGAATACCTGGAAATGGAATAATTAAAACAGTTTGCCAAAAAATTAGTTAAAAATATATTTCAGCCGTTATAAACTTGAGACTACACTGATAATATCTTATTTCCTACAAAGGGTATGAAAAGTGTAAGCATCAAGAAATTATTTTATATGAACAAAACGTAAGTAGTTTTCTTTTTTTTTTGTCAAAATTGTCATATTCATACTAAATACGTTATTATTAAAGATGTACGTGCGTTAAGTTAATTGAATTAAGAGAAAAAAGTATACACGACCAACAATATGAAATTAAATTTATTATTTCATTAACAACATAAGAAAAATGACAAAAGTAGAGTAATAATCGTAAAAAGTGCCCTTATGAAAAGATACTAATATCGTTGAATTTCATCAGTGTAAGTATATCTACACAAAATCAATTACTAAAACAAATAAATTATTGTAAGTAAAAAAAAAAAAAAAAACAATTTGGTGGTTATACGGTGGAATACGGCATTGTTATCTTAGGTGAAATAAAAAATTATGATAAGTATATGAGATAGTTTGTAAATTAAAGATAAAATATCTTCACATCGGATTATTTTTCTTGAAAGTTTCCTTACTACAATTAGGTCAGGTCATAGATACAGACATTGGCATAGATATTTCTTAAAATGTATGGAGAAAATGTATTTTATGTGAGTATAAAAAAGGAAGTTCATACAAATTTAACCAGAGTCATTTTAAATAGCTCTTTTTGATAAGCAATCGAAAATATTTCACGAAGAAAAAAGATTGGAAGAAATGGAATATAATATATTTTTAGCAAAGAATATAACTTGAAAAAATGAACAAAAAATAATTATGTAAGGCACTGAACATAATTTTTCGAATCAACGACAATTAAAGGAATATTTAAAATTAACATTTAGTTTTGAATAAATTGTTGCCAATAGGGATGTTGACTATTTTTAAGAGAGTTTAAATTTCGCTATTACGTCACATTTTCCCAAACACTGGTAAACTGTTGTGGTGATTCAGAGTTTTTTCGTAATTGCTGATCAAAAATATAAATTCTAAGTTTTATAAGTGGTGTACGGTGCCGTAGTGTGCTAGTACTACTGTAAGAACACCTGAAAAGTTATTTATTCTCGTTCCACGTACGGAAAATAACAGAAAAAAATGGCTTCAGGTTGCCTGCAGGGATCCGGCACTTGTTCCTACACAATCCAAAATGTAATTTTTGTGAAGATCATTTTGATGTAAGTTTTGATAATACTATTTGTTTATTTTTCTTATGTCTGTTATTATTTACAAAGTTTTCAAAGAAAAAAGAATGAATTTTGAGGTTAGACATAAAGTAAACAAAGTTGAAAATGTTTTATACTTGTTTTATTTTACATAATCTCATAATCATTAATTAATTATTCAGTTAAATCTTTCGAGCTTATGATTACTAGTATATAATAATGGTTACAGAAATAACAATTCTTGTTAGATTACTTACATTGGGTCTTCACACTTCTAAATTCAGTAGAGCAGAAGTTACTGTCTGTTACAAACAGTCAAGTTTCGGCAAACTCGAACTGTTTGCCTTTATAAACCTTTTGTGTTTGCCTTTCATTTATGGAAAACTCCTTGCAATCGTTTTAAAACACAGTAGCAAGAATATTTTGAAGAAATTACGCAGAAATAACTGTATAATATCTATACAACGAAGCCTTGTTGGCAGCGCTTGGTGAAGTTTGCGAACAAGTGACGTCATGCACTGTGATTGGTGTTTGTTGTCACTTGACTTAAGAGTGATCTAATTATATTTTATTTATTAAATGTTAATTAAACCCAATAAATATAAATTAAAAAAACATTGTGTTTTTTTTAAATTTCTATCATAGAAACTACCACTTCGCAACAAAATTATTTTTTTATTTAAATACAGTTAACATCCCTATTCAGAAAGTGAAAGAAATGAATAATTAGGGACATTTATAAAGCAATTATTAACAGATGATTTTCGCCAGCTACAAAACAAACTACGACAAAAAAGCAGTAGAAAATCCTTTATTTTAATGAAACCTTATAATATATACCTCTATGAATTAATATATACCTCGTTGATCTTTTTATATGTTTTATGTGTAGGAATTCTAATAAATGGATTCAAAAAAAGAAGTAGAATATTCATTTTCCAAGTAGGAAAAGACCAAAAATGAGCGGGAAATAACTTCATATCAATGTATTTTACAACGAAAACAGTAATCAATTTTGTGGAAGGTAATGTTTTCAACAATTCTTACCTCAAACATTTTTTTTCTGTATTCACAGGTAACGACTTAAGATGGTTCTACAACTGATCGCTTGTCGTTGTTGGATGTCGCGCGCATGCGCTTCTACATGGTCGTAACGGACTGTCGTTGTCGTAGGACGTCGTCGTACCCAGAGTTGACCAACCCTCAACTTTTTTCGACATGCGACAAGCGTCTGGATAGTATTTTGGTTATGTTAACTGTCAAACATGGATGTGACCGAATTAATTACTACTTTATGCTAAAACGAATTCGGATTCAAAAAATGTGGTTAAAAATATGGATTACAAAAATGTTACCCACCACCGTCTTGATTTTCTTTTTCTTTTTAACAGCAATCGAATTTTTATTATTTGGAACAAAGTTATTAATACATTGCTATACATGCGGAATTGTTCATCATCCATTTTTATAAAAACTCCAACATTCTAAATTCTTTTCCGGACCGCTTACATTTAGGTTATGGCATACGTAATTCGCTACGGAATTATAGAACGCACTGCGATAGCTTGACCGACCAACGACGAACTACAACCGACAGCCGACAAACGACCAATTGTAGAGCCAGCCTTATAGCGCTTTGAAGTGAACAAAGGTAGCAATTATTAAAAAGTGTTAGGTAATTAAATTTAAAAGTAGTAATTATGCTCAGCTGTTAGAAAGCAACCACATTTTGTGTTTCAGATTACGTCTGGCAGGAAGTTTATTAAGACTTCGGCAGGTGCAAAATGTCATTATTGTCTTAACCAAAGTTTTTGTAATGAAATTTCAAGTTGAGACTTTTGTCTAGGGTAATTCCTATAAACTTGAATCCATTGGAATATTTAATGAATGTGCCATTAAAGTAAATGGATTAAATTGTCGCTTTCTTATAAATGACACCACAACTCCTTTCTTCAGGTTAACTCTAAGGTTTTACTTGAGACACCAATTGTGAATGAGCTGGAGTGCTCGGTTGATAAGGTTTGAAGTGGTTGCACTGTGTTTACCTCTAATGATGATAACTAGGTCGTCGGCGAATAATTGTTTTTACAATAATTTGAAACAGTGTAATGGATACAAGCCGTGGTTATCGTAAAACTATGTGCATTTCTACGCCAAGCACTAAATTTATAGGGATCACAATTTGTTGAAATTGCTATACAATACATGATAAGTGCATGAAGCAAGTAAAGACACCTATAATTAATATAATACAATATGTTATTGTGCTACATAAAATAACTGAGCTTTTAGGATATTAAATAAAATAAATAATTGTTTCCTAGGATTGTTTAATGCATATTACATTTATACATTATGAATAGAGCTTTCATGTTAACATCCTCATTCCCACTTTGGTGAATTTCGTCATGTGTGTTACATTGTATTTTTAGATGTATTGAATTGTTTTGAAGTTTGTTGGAGATGACATTTCTACAGGTGAAATTTGTGCAGTTACGTATATCAAAAACAAGATAAGGTTTATTTAAATTTGGATTTAAGTACGTAATATTTCCGATTCGTCAAAATATGAATAGCGACGGAAATCTGAGGTCGATTTGGAAAAATCTGCAAACAAATTGTTTTGGTTTTAATAAAAATATTTTAAAGTATTAGAAAATTTATTTCTTTACCAGGCAAATTTAAATTCAGACTCTCGTTGATAGATGAAATTAGTGACTTGTTCCGTTTAGTTGGCAACAATTACTTCGTATGATGTGTTTTTATAAAATTATGGTGGTATATATAATTATACTTGTATCTCCTACTTCGTAATGCCTAGTAACATATTGCGGCTGTTGACAAATAACGTCACAGGCAATATTTTTCTTCCCTGGCCATCCACCTACAAATTTATTATTGATTCCAGCAAAAGCAGATCTAGGATTAAATTCGTAGCGGGAGTCATTCTATTCCATTATCGAGCTCTAAAAACTGTAGTTTGTATTATTTATTTAGTTATCAAACGGAACTACCAGCCTCATGTCGATAATCTATACTGTGTGACATTATATTAGAAGGTGGTTATGGAAGGAAAAATTTACAACCATTTGAGTAACTGCGTAGTAAAGCGATATCCAAGAAATGTTAGGTGGTCTCTTGACGATGAATATTAATGTCCATAAAATTGAAAATCTATATTGGAGTGAACTATTTCAATAAACTAGCTAATTAACCAATGTTCAATTTGATACAATTTTAGTTTTACCCGCCGTAATTTTAAAGTATAGTTTTCCCAGACTCGAAGAAATAAATGAAAAAGTAATTAGCTATCTGAGAGAGTGAAAATTTGTATACGGGTCCCGTTTTTACATATAATACACAATGTAATACGTTTTTAAGTGTTTTTAGAAAACCCTTAAGGGGGTAAAATAGGGAGTCTCCATTTCTGGAGACAAAATATTGTTATTTAAGTTAAACACTATAAAAGACGTGGTTTTTGAAAAATGAGCGCTCCAGGGGGTGAGAATTTGTATGGTAGTTAAGGTTTTTGAAAGTTGAAGCCATGAATATTGATATTTTGCTTATGAAGACAATCTTTTTATAATTACAATTTTGACAGTTAATGCTAGTACTTATAAATCAAAATTAATTTTCAATAAATGTTAAACACTGTCAATCGTAAGTTTATTTGTAAAAAATGCGAGTCCATTGACTGCAATTAAATCAAGTTTCCATCATAATGTCTTCAGACTTATTCTCTAACTGCAGCTTACGTGCAAACACTCTATACTGAAACGTTAACTCGGCTACGACGGAACCCACAATAAAAAATATGGCCAGGTGATAAATTATTGTAAAGTTTAATAACTTTTTTCAGTACACTTCAGTAGGATTCTATATGCTATTCGAAAAAAAAAAAATTTTTGTTGATTTCGAACTCAAAAATGACGTATACAAAAACATGATTCTTACAGGAAGTTTTATAATTAATACTAGATCTCGAAAATACAAAGAAAAATTCGTTACGCAGGAGCTACTTAAACTTAGTGTGATCAAAATGAAATATTAAATGTGATCTGGTTTTAGTATTTGCAAGGCCAATTTTATTACTAAATGGCATAGGTCAAAAGGAAAGGGGACTAAGAGAAAGAAGACATACAATATAAAAGATCTCTATTAATATTAGAACAATCGAAAATCGGGATATTTAGAATTTTAGCTTTCAATCTTAAATTGTAAATATTAGTGTAACAGAAAGAATGATATCTTCTTATAAATTTTTCGATTTTTAGATTTTTGATGTATATATAAATATACATAAATATAAATTTTAACGATGGTCATTTTTAACATCTAATATAGGTAGGATCGATCGATGGACATTTGAAGATATTTTTACGAAATTCCATCATCGGTACAAAAACAATAGCTGCATTTAGTTTGGAGAAAATTCGCTAAGCTATACAATGTTTTTTTTGAAAAAGGAAAGTTACCAAATTTCCAAATTTCAAGAAAGTTTTTTGAAATCTTTTTATTAGATGTTATGATAATTATGACTATTCCTGTATAAATAAACATATTTTCAATTTGTTACACTCTTTAGCGGTCACAAATTTATTCCGATCAAAATGAAGTTTTGTGTATTTAAAAAAAAAATAGAGTTTAATTTAAAAAAAAATTCGGTGTTTAGTTTTAAAAAAAAACTAAACACTTTATAGAAAATAATTGAATTATGAATTATTTTCATAAATATGAAATTAAGTTAATTTAGTAATTTTAATTAAAAGAGGTATTATGATGTATTTTTAAAAAAAAAATAATGAAAACTAAACATACGGTACATAAAAAAATCCAAAGCAGAGTATTGTATGTGGAATTATGAAAATTGGAAAACGATCGGTGCTAACGCGATACACGTAAATATAAAAAAAATAACACGTTGAACCGAAAGTCTTTCAATAAAAGCTGGGCCCATTAAAAAAGATAATATTGAGGTAGTAAGATCTTTACTATCCAGTAAGTGTCTAAGTTATCGACTAGTGATTCGAATCAGAAATACTGAAAATAAAAAAAAAGTACAAAAAAAGAACAAGACAAAATATATGTAAAAATAAAATATATTTGAAATAAATAATTTTTAATTTAATATGTTGATAGTATAACTATCCTTAAAATACTAAGTTTGGTTGTACAAGTTATATAAAAAATTACATGAATATGTACTAGATTGAACTGTAGTAAAAAGAAATATCGTATATAAAAAAAACGACACTACAGTAAAAAAAAATGTTCAAATATGTCTGATTTGCAAAAATATAAATATACACTACAAATTTAATTCAGATACATAGTTGTATATAAAGGGGACTTTACGCTTCTGTAAAGAAAAACTACAAGGCCAAAAATACCAAGCGTATACAAAACAATATAGTTATAAATTGAAAAAGTCATTGCATATTCACATAAAATACGTAAATTGTACAGCCAAAATGTGTATAGAATGTGTATTGAAATGTGACAAGTTTGAAAAACCACAAGTTTCGGAATGGTGAATTAAATAAATTATACAAAAAAAATATACTTAGATACAATCAGATAGAAACCATTAATTCGCCTATTCGATACTTCAGCACAATCCATAATAAATATTCAATTTGTAAATTGAAGAAATAAAAATTCAAAATACCATCTGATTAATACATGTGACACAACTAATTTTAGTAACTGTCTTGAGACAAGTACTTTTTGTAACTGATTTGAAATATGTGCGGAAATATCGAAGTAAGCTTGGATATACGCAAGTCATATCCGATCTAAGTAAATGTTTGTTGAAATTATGTAAATTCTCAACTCGCATAAACCAATAATTATATAAATTATTATTTTTTGAATAATAAAAATATGAAAACAAAATAATAATAAATTTTAAACAGTGGAGTACTAAAAAAAATTATTCTCCACTCCAGGGGGCCAAAAAAATTAGCGACATGCTAATTGAAAAATATTAAAGCAAGAATGACACGAATAGATGAATGAAAAATCTTACAAATGTGGATTAGACGTGAAGATTTAAATACATTTAGATGTTTAATTAGGATGCAGTAACGTTACCATTCCCTTGATATCCTCTGAGATAGTATGGCCGAATGTTGTATATCGACATGCCGAAGGTTTTCTTATTAGATTTTGGAGCTTTTAGCCTAACTGAAGTTGGTGTAGTGAACTTTATTATCTTGTACGGTCCATTGAATTTTGAAGCGAATTTAGGTGCGATATTCTTGTTCATATTCGGGGCCAAGTTTTTTACCATGACCAATTAACCCACTTTATATTTAGACAGCGTTGGTTTATTTAAAGTTTGGTTGACTCGTTGTTGGTGAGCAATCTTTAACGCATCTTGTATATGTGCTTGTGATGGTTTAGCAGAACTCGTGATTAACTCAGTTAATTCGTTTATAATCACAAACGGCGTCATTAACTTTCTACCAAAATAAACTTCAGCTGGTGTTGAGTCGATTGTACTTTTGTAGGAGTTGTTGTAATTGAAAATTACAAAACTCAAAAATTTTGACCAATTTTTATGTTGTACAGAATATTCTTTGAGAATGCATCCTAAATTATATTTTATCTGTCGATTGAGGCACTCGCTCTTGTTCGAAGATGGTGTATAGCTCGAACAGTAGGCAGCTCTAATACCATTATTAAATAAGAAGGTTTTCCACTTGATCGACGCAAAAGCTGGTCCGTTGTCGGCTACAACAACCGTCGGATAGTTTTCATTATTTTTTTTTTTTTTAAATACACATATGGAAGCAGAGCAAATATCCATATGTGTCTTTTGTTTTCGATAGTTTTCACAAAGCTCGACTTGTGATTCTGAAATTCTTTTTGAAAGTTGAAATGATTATAATTTTTTCTTTATATTTATACATTTATATCTTTTACATTCTCTTTAATTCTATAATTATATTTAACTTAGTGCTAATTTTTTTCTCTTTCTTCTATTTTGTTTGTGGTTTAAATTTTCATTATGCCGAGAACAACTCGTAATACACCAGGTACCCCAGGAGATGACGATCCTCCAGCTTCACCAGATGACTTATTCATCACGCCTCATCAAGTATCAGCGGTTAACTTAGCGGCTATAACTACGCAGATGCAGACTACAGCTCAACAGTTCCATGCGTCAGTGCTGCACGTTTCGGATGTACAGCAACAAATACAACAGCAAAGCAAGCAGATTAGTAGCATTACCGATGCCTTGGCAACAATAACAACTACTCTATCAAATAATAACACTAGTTCAAATCAATTAACTTCAAATTTTAGTTTTTTTGCAAAACCGAGTATAGATTCCTTTATAAATAAAATCACTATTCTGGACATTTCGGTTCCAGAAAATATTATACAGTTTATTGTCGATACTCAACATTTAGTTGATATTAATTTTTTACCTATAGACGTTCTTTTGAAATCTTTAATCAATAGGTGTGCTTCGAACGCACAAACATTTTGGTCTACTTGTTTGGCTGACTCTTTGTCTTGGCAAAATATTAAACATAATTTATTACAAGTTTATATTCCACCTTTGACTAAACAGATATTAATTGATAGATTGGTCCGACGAAATCAACTTGACACTGAAAAATTTTCGACATTTGTTCCTTCAATAATAAAATTCGCGAACATCCTACTTAATGATTCATCTGAATCCGAAATCATACAAATTATTTTTGCTCATGCCAATAATTCTGTACTATCTATTCTTGGTTTATATCAAATTCCCGATACTTATAAAGATTTGTATCAACTAATCACTAAAATTGAGGAAATTCAAGCGCGAATAACTACAACACCCGTCAGTGTAAACGTTACTTCAATTCAAAATACGCATAATGACTCTAAACTTTTTTGTACCTTCTGTAAAGGTACTAATCACAATTTTAAATATTGTTTTAAAAGAAAGAAGGATAATATAAATGTTAGTACTACGGTTCCAAAAAACCACGCTCTGCTACCATATGTGTATTTAAAAAAAAAAAAATAATGAAAACTAAATATACGGTACTTTAGAAAAAAAAATCCAAAGCAGAGTATTGTATGTGGAATTATGAAAATTGGAAAACGATCGGTGCTAACGCGATACACGTAAATATAAAAAAAATAACACGTTGAACCGAAAGTCTTTCAATAAAAGCTGGGCCCATTAAAAAAGATAATATTGAGGTAGTAAGATCTTTACTATCCAGTAAGTGTCTAAGTTATCGACTAGTGATTCGAATCAGAAATACTGAAAATAAAAAAAAGTACAAAAAAAAAGAACAAAACAAAATATATGTAAAAATAAAATATATTTGAAATAAATAATTTTTCATTTAATATGTTGATAGTATAACTATCCTTAAAATACTAAGTTTGGTTGTACAAGTTACAAAAAGTACTTGTCTCAAGACAGTTACTAAAATTAGTTGGCTCAGTACAGTTACTAAAAGTTGTTGTCTCACATGAATTAATCAGATGGTATTTTGAATTTTTATTTATCGTCAGTATCAGTTTCGTATCTAATATGCTTTGATATTTGAAGGGCCAGGTGCGGTTAAACGATAGAATCGGTCATGAGGAAATAAGGGTTTAGAGAACGAAGAAAACACATAATATAGAATTGACTCTACAATTGAGTAGGGATAATGCGAAGACACACTACAGAAATGATCCTGTGAAGTATGATCTTATAATATAGAATATCTCTTTTTATAATATCAGAAAAATAAATGTAAATATATAAGTAGTATAGTCGAAAAAATATAAAATTACTACAATTCGTTGCCTGATCATTTTTTCTAAACTTCTTATATACAGGGTGTTTCAAATCAAGCTTTCATCCAAAAGATTGAATAGGCAATAGTTCATACCAACTTGTATATTTTTCAAGCATCGTTTTCGAGATACAGTAGTTACAGTTTATAAAAAAAACCTTTTTTTTTTCTTCAAATTATTCAAAAACTTCTCTAGATTGATTCCGATTACACTTGGCACGCCCTTAGTAATATGTCAGTGTCTTCATTTAATGTAATTAGATATAATTTCATTATATCTAATTATACGGTGGCGATATTAACTTGATTTTTTAAGATGAATTTGAGTACGCCACTGTTTTTTTCTAAATTTTATATTATTTTAATATAGTAATAAAAATACAATTTTTCTCTCTCTTCCATTTATTATTTATCTTGCTTACTTGAAAAAGTAAAATTTATTTTATTAATAAAATGAAATAGTAAAATAATAATAATAAATAAACTCATTGTGGTCCGTTTTTCTGGAAAATGCTATTATAAATTATCTTGATGATGTGCCATTGGAAAGTTGAAATAATCACTGATTCCAATTTGACGGAGCACCACCCCACTTCGGACGGATTGGTCGAGAATGGCTGGACGAAAACTACCCCGATCGCTGAGTTAGTCGTTTAGGACCCGTTTCTTGGCCATCTAGGTTTTTTGATATTCGCACTTTGGATTTTTATTTGTGGGGGATACTAAAGGGATAGGTGTAAATGGCTGTTAACACCAGAAACAATCTAATTCTGCGAATCCAAAATGCATTCAACGATAAGTCAAAGAAATCCGGCCCATTTAAACCGCATTAAAACTGTTTTTCGCCGTTGTAGGAAATGTGTTGATGTAAGGGGTGATTGATTCGATCAATTATTGTAATTTATTTTAATAAATTTTACTTTTTATTTATTATTTAATTTTATTAATTTAATTTACTTTTGCAGGGAAATTTTTTTTTCTCGAAAAGTAATCAAGATAGATAAAAATGCAAGAGAGAGAAAAATTTTATTTTTAATTACTCCATCTAAAAAGTCTATGAAACTTGTATGCCTCAGAGCCGCTCTTGGAATAATGGAATAAAATCTACTTACATCAATTTAAGCCACTGACTTATTACTAACTGTGCCAAGTGTAATCGAAATCATCAAAGAAATTTTTGATGTATATAGATATATATAGTAGTACAAGAATATCCAACAAATTCCAAAAAATATTCTACCTTTTAGGTCAATTTTGAAACATAAGTCCGAAAAAATTTATAAATGGTCCAATAATGTCTTATACAAACGAGCAACAAATAGATTTGGGAGAAAGCTGCTAAAAGTTTTAAGTGCGGCAAACATTTATGATGATTATTTTAATATCGTTATATTGCGTAAGTTGACCTTTATAAATGGTTGGATTCACATTTATAAATATATATATATATATATATAAATATATATATAAATATATATATATATATATATATATATATATATATATATATATATATATATATATATATATATATATATATATATATATATATATATATATATATATATATATATATATATATATAATATATAGATATAAAGAATGATCTATCAAATAATATAATTAATTTAAATACATAAGTATTAATAATATAATTTTTATTTCAGGTTAGTTCGATTAAGCTGTTGACCGCATAATCACACACCTTAATATTCGTGATTTTGTTACTCAAGTTTGTGAACTACGCACAAATCGTCGACATTATTTCCAATTAACTTTTTTGAACAAAGTGTATTTTAAAAACGCTAAAGACCTTCGTGATTTCAACTAATTTTATTCTACATATTACAACATTAGCTAAAAAAATACCAATTTACTGAAACAAATCAATCAACTCAAGTTGAAACGTAAGTAGAAAATCATAATTTTTACGGTATATATAATAATTGTTTTCTTTTTAAAAGTAATATGTTACAAATTTAATTAATTTTTCATAAATAATTATCTTAATTATCTTACAAAATTATTGATATTCGTTATTATTATTTATAAACAAAATTTTTAATTTTAATGCTCCAAATTAACAAAATCATCTTTTTTCTGTTCACTTTATAAAAGACACATGTCTCAATTTTTTAATTTTCTGTGTATTTTGGAAAAGAAAATGTAAAAGTGTTCAAATATCATTTCTTTTAAATAATTGAATTAGATTTCCAAGAGAATAGAATAACCAAGATCTCAAACCGAACCAGCGCAGTAAATCCCGAGAGTTGCTTTTTAATTCGTATGGGTCATTCTAAATGTATTTACTTTTTTCAATTTCTATTCGGGTTATAATTTGTATTATTTAACAAACCAAAAATATAATAATCAATTTTTATCTAATTTTTATCGAATTTCCTCCAAAGGAAATGCAGCTATTGTTTTTGCACCGATGTTGGAATTTCGTAAAAATTTCTTCAAATGTCCATCGATCTACCTATTAGATGTAAAAATTTAAAATTTGTATATATGTATATGTATATATATATGTATATATATATATATATATATATATATATATATATATATATATATATATATATATATATATACATATATATATACATATATATATACATATATATATATATATATATATACGAATATATATATATATATACGAATATATATATATATATTTATATATATATATATATATACATATATACAAATTTTAGCGTACATACATATGTACTTTTTTTATATGTCGGTGGACTCTCTAGCGGTCACAGTTCTATTCCGATTGGAATGAAATTTGGTATTTGAGTTGCTTTTGGTATTCTAAAGGTCAAGTTCCTTAATGGGTAAACTACAAATTTAATGTGTAAGATGCTCATAATTTGCGTGCGGTATGGATCCAATGGCGTAAAAAATAAAAAAACTTGATTTAGTTTTGCCTATTGAAGTAAAGAAGTGTGAAACACAAATCAGAGCATCTGTCATATTTTGATATTAAATAGCTAACTACGATTTAAAAAACTCACAATACTTGCATTTGTACAATTAAACAAAATCGTTATTTTAAGGGAGTTCCAGCACTGTCTTGTATAATCAGGACAAAAAACCGGCTGGCTTTTATTATAGAACAAATACATATAAACACATACACAACACATACATGTAGGCACACCTTTTCCTCGTGTTCATGATTGAATAATACAACGACTGTATTAACAAAAAAATTTATTCGAATTGTTTTATTTTAATTAATTGATTCTAACAAAATTACATAATGAAAATTCTTATTAATTATTTTACACACTTTTTATTCTTTTAACTCGTCTTCAATGTCAACCGTCTTTATGTCTTTTATCATTACTCACGAATGACTTCTGAGCACACCCTACCCAGCACTTTTTATTCCCGTATATGTAAATATACAAGGTATATTAAGTATGATCACGACTTTGTAACGCTTAAAAATATTGATCGTAGGCATGAATGTTTGGCACATGTGTTCATAAAATGGTCTAATTCGACCATTTCCGCATGTCCATCTGTCTGTCATTGGACACGATAACTCAAGAACGAAAAGACACAACGAGCTGAAATTTTTGTCGTGTGTTCTAGAGCAAAAAATTAAGGTGAAGTTCGTTAATGGGAAAAATCAGCCCATGTTTCGGCCAACTGGGCAAAACTGCCTATTTTTGAAACCGTAAGAGATATAACAAAAATTTAATAACAAAAAATCTTCTTTATTTTAAAATAAACAACTTTTGTTTTGAAATTTTTTCCATAAACTCAGTATATACTGGGTATTCAAACAAATAACTCAGTTGTTACATTACTTGTTTTTGTTTATCGTCAACGCAAACTATGTAACGTCTGTTTATGGTCAACACACATTATGCACACACTTTAATTACACTTTAGTTATGGTCCGTTCATCCGTTTATTACAGTTGTCCATCTGTCTGTCATAAATCAATTCCTACATACATATATTCATATACAAATTATTGTAATTTTGGAACAAACAAATTTTAAACTTTTATATTTCGAAAACAAAACGGTAAAACGCGATAAAAAAAATTTATTAGAAAGCGTTATTTTTAGCCAGTGAAAAAAAATGTGCAAAATCGGTCGAAAAGTGAGTTCATGCTAGAACTTCCTTAATCGTTATTTATGGATAAATAAAGTTATTAAATAGATGATTTATTTTGTTTTTGCCCGTTTTATGCCCGTCTGTATGTGGGCAGTAAGATAAATAATGAATATTTTGAACGATGATATCATTCATTATCAATTTGCCTAGTGCCTGAATTTATGCTATCGTTACGCTGAACGCATAATACTTTCACTTTCTTAAATCAAATAAATTGTTTTATTTTAAATTTTACACTATACAAATTATAAATAATATTTATGAGAACTCTAGGATTTTTCGAAATAAATTTCGATTTTTGCCCCAATTTCCTAGAACAAATTTTTCGGTCTGAACGACTCACCAAATTAGCAACAAGTAACATCTCCTCGGAGAATAATTACAATTAGCAAATTCATACTGATGATGACTACTTTGTAGTCGAAATACGTATTTATAAAATACAAAAAATTTTGTTCTAGGAAATTGGGCCAAAAATCTAAATTTATTACTATACAAATTAGTTTTAATATTACTATACAAATTAATATGTAAAGTTTGCTTGACGTATATGTATGTATACAAATTAAAATACCTAAATCATAATATATTTATTTAAATTTAATTCAAGAGGGTAATTATTTTCATAATCTTAATAAATAATTAATATTATGAATTTGAGACGTATGGTAACATAAAACCACGCACACAAATTTCAAATTCATTCTGTTTTGTAATTACACACGAACAATTTTGATGTGAAACATTTATTGCGGCGGGTTAGACCGTTTGCTACCGTTTGTTACCTGGCAACGACCTGGAGAGATTTTCTCGCCACGCGATCAACAAGTTATTCATAGGTTATCTTACATAAAACAATTCAGGTTTAAAAGGATACTTATAGATGGCGGACATATACAGGTTAAAAAAATCATTCATAGGTGGCAATGCAAATTTTCTATACAAAATAGTCAAAAATAATAATAGTTTAAGTAACTGATTGAAAGAATTGAGGCGTCTCAATTTTTAAGAAATTATTTAATTTTTTGGTATTAAATCATTATGTATTTTTTAAATAAAGAATAATTTTTTCTTTAAAAAAAGTCTGGATATTTTATTTTTGATTATGCCATATTTTTTGATTATGCCATATTTCTTATAATAAACCATCCTTTCATGGAGATTTTCTATACAAAATAGTTTCGGTGTTTCAAATCGGCCAGACGTCGTCGCGACGGCTTAATTTTTTTGTTATATATTTACCTAGCAGAATTATTAAATAACACAATAATACAACAAACACTAACCTAGTAGACTAACCTAAATGAAATTATTAAAAATCATAATTATCAAAATTTTATTACATCTAATTGGTATTTGCATTTCTGATGGCAATTTAGAATAATAGGTCACATATCGCAATAATCTCTTGTTTGGTAATTCCATAAAATAGAAATTAGAATTAACAAAAAAATTTGATATCTTTCAAAAAGCCAGAAAGTATTACAAAGTAAAAATATAATATTAAAATAAAAACAAAATACAAAGCACACCTAAAATTTTTTTGCAACTACTGCTATTTGGAGTTGTTTCCAAAACTTTGTTTTATTATTTTAGTACTTTGTACATCGGGTTTCAAGTATTTTATGTTATTTGTTGGTCTAGAATGTACAGTTGATAAAAAACTTCATCGTACCTATTTCGTTAAACTGATTGAATTATCTTTGAAAAACTGATTACTTTTTTTTTGTCATTTGAATTAAATTCTTATTCTGTTCAGTCTCCTTCTTACAAAAAACACACGATATTCCACTTGTTTTTATACAATACTATTTAAAACAATCATTCAATAAATTATAAAGGATGTGCAAAACAGATTCTTGCCTGTATTAAGAAAGACAGAGGTATTTCTAGTGATTATAATTTAAATAAAATTTAGAGTTGAAAAAAAACATGCTTTTTATCCGTAATATGAACTAAAAAATACAAAATAATGTTGACAGTGCGCAACGTTAAAGTTCCTCTAGAGATGCTAGCTGTGAGCCTGTTAACATTTGTCAGCCTGTTTTTGAACAATAAATAGTTTCAAATTAGGTAATGAACATAATTCCACTCCAAGTATGGATTCTGTAATAGCTGTGTAAGACCATTTGCTGATAATTCTACATTGTTGTGGAAGCTGCAAGTATAGTTTCAGTCTTCGTAAATTCCATTTATTGCATCGGTATTCACGAAATTAATTTCATCATTTGTTAAATGCATATTTGAAAACGTCAAAGAGTATTTCTCATAATAACGGCTTGATTTGCTATGTCATATTCTTGTTCAGCCGTGTACGGCCACTACAACATTTATATGCGAGGCGACTTCCCTAAGAAAATCTCTCCATATCCATGTGCATGATCTTTTTTTGTATTTTATTCAAATTGATAACTGCGACTTACATATCATCATCATTTTACGAATTACAGTTGAATGCAATATCTGCTGTTACCATCAGCATGTATTAGACGGGATAGTATTTTCTTAACTAAAAAAGATTCAAAAGGTTTCTTACAAAAATTACTTAATTAATTTAATTTTAACTTTTCACCTGAAAAACAACGAAAAATTGAAAAACCCGCTTCTATTGTTAAAAATATCAATTTTTGCTAATAAACGACTCATTCAGCCAGATTGTCAAATTTTCGGTTAACTTTTAAACAATGGTTTTTATGGACAGTGCACTTTTTAATTATCTAAATACTGAAAACAACCGTCTGCAACAGGGGAGAAGGAAAATCTGATAAGTCATCCGAGTATTGTTTTTGATAAAAAAATAGAAAGTTTCAAACAACAACTGCATTAAGTTTTTAACGTCCATAATATGTTGTCTTCATTCGATTATCCATGTATGGCACCACAAAAATTTATGTCATTTTTTTAAATTTTATGAATGATTTCTGCTTGCTTGATTGGGTTTTCAAAGAAATACATCGGATACATGTTGTTCATTGTAAATATAGTAACAACTTTATTTCGAAAATTTGGTCAAAAACCAAATGAATAAGGCACAAATCAACTATAATATATTGAAAAAAGATCGCTACTTTTGTGGCCCATAATACACGATTTTACAGTAGGTTTTTTCTCTTCTCTCCTTGGTATTACAATGATTTGGTATAAATAAATGAATAAATGAATAAATAAATAAATATATATATATATATATATATATATATATATATATATATATATATATATATATATATATATATATATATATATATATATATATATATATATATATATATATATATATATATATATATATATATATATATATATATATATGGTGTAGAGCTGCAAAAAACAAACAAAAAATACTTATCTACGTTCTATGGACCACGAAAGTTGATGTAAATTTTTTAACTTTATAGTTGATTTGGGCCTAATTGATTCGCTTTTCGAGAAAATTCTTCGGGTAAAAGTTGTTCATTATAAATATAGTAACAACTATAATTCGAAAATTTGGTCACAAACCGAATGAATAAGGCACAAATCAACTATAAAATTTTAAAAAATGATATCAACTTTTATGACCAAGTATACATATTTATATGAAAATAATAATATTATTATGATATAAATGAAATAAATAATTAATAAATTTCATAAATTGTTGATATATGTATATTTGAACATAAACTATATGATATATTTGAACAACACACTACATGATATCAAACGAAATACATATTGTATGTATATTATGTGGTACGCAAGTTAAGAATTTAAATTTTAATTAAAATAATATACATACGTACTAAACATACCACATAAATAATAATTTAAGTTAATTTGGAAGTCATCTTTTTGTACAATCTGTTCTACATTTATCGTCTATCTATATTCACACCTAGATATACCTATCTATATATATATATATTCGTTTTTATTAAATATACATAATATACAGACTGTCTCACAAAACGTGTTGCTGACACGTTATAATTTCAAGATTGTACTTTTGAATAAATAATAGTGATAATAGTATTTTTGTACATACTTATATAGTAGTAATATAAACACTCAATCAGGGGTACGTTCAAAGTGAATATAGGCCAACTACACAAAAGAAGATTGCCCAGGTACCATTTAGGTATAGAAAACTCACTAAAGGAAGTAAATGGAGCAATAATGGATGCATTTGAATCCAGTTGTCCCATAAGCACAAATAGGGAGCACAGTGATGCTTTCATTATAACAGAGCAAGAATCAACCCGAGGCTGTCTTCAAGGGGAATGTGATCCCCCCTAATGTGGAATCTGGCGGTTGACGAACTTCTCAACAAACTGATGGGTTTTGGGGTAAGTTCGAAGGAACGCTTTGCGATATTATCCAGAACGCGATAAATAGTACAAAAGATTGCTGTGAATTAGGGGGGCTAAAAATAAACCCAGGAACGACCACACTGATACCTTGGACTAAAAAGAGGAAGCTTCCAAATCTTAAACACATCGGACTAGCCAGAGTTAACTTGAAGAATGAAAGAAAGAAGTTAAATACCTAGGAGTAACATGGGACAAACATGTCGAAGAAGTTTCTAAAAAAGCTACGTGAGTACTAATGGTGTGCCAAAGCATAACTGGAAAAACATGAAGGTGCAACCCCAGTGCCCTGTGGTTGGCATGCACTATGATGGTTAGACACATATCCAATTGCAGAACCCATCCTAATAGACTGTGACGCCCTCTGACTCCAAAATTTTAAAATATCTAGGATTTTACCAGATTCGTGCCGGGGAACTACAATCTCTAGAATCTAGATCCAATCAACTACTTCCTGGATGAAACAGGGCTGGGCGAGGTGCTCTTAGACAAGACTAGTCCTTGTTAGACACCAGATGGGGGACTAGTCCATGTTAGACACCAAATTACCGTTCCCCCATTATCATTCATTCAAGTTCAACAAAAATAATTTTATTATTTCAACTTTTAGGTACTTTGCTTAGATTCTATTCATTTATCTGTAGGTAGTATCAGTCAATTACCTAGTGTTGTTGGGTCCACCATTTTATTCTTTACAGTGATTTACAATTAAGAACTTCATGATTTCCTTTTCTGAGCAATGTATATTTAATTTTCTCATTTGCATTGGTATTTTGTTGTATATTCCTATACTGGTGTGCAAAGCACTATTGTGTATATATATATATATATATATATATATATATATATATATATATATGTGTGTGTATTTGAAATAATAGGTTTTATTTATTTTTTACCAAAAGTGCACTAAAATGCAAGTATCAATCACTGTCAAGTTGACCAATATTCGTACACATTGTTTCTGCATTTCGAATATTTTGAAAATAGCAGCAGAATATTTCCAAAACAATATTCCGTTTTGATTTAATGAATTACCTTGAGAACAGTTAGAGATAGGGATAGATCGTGAGGTTGCCCTAGACAGGCTACAATGCGACCATAAGGTCCATTACTGACTATGATAGGAACTATGTCGATATTCATATAGAGTTCGTGAAGGAAACTGCAGAAGACCTTCTCAAGCATAGCTGGTTACTTCGTTCTTGTCCATACGTCAACTGTTTTGTCAATTAACCGCCCCTTTTTTTCCCTAATAATTGACTAACTGCCGATGTTGGGATTCGAACCTCCCAGTTTCCAAGTAGACATACTGCGCAGACCTAACACCTTAGACCGCTTGGCCACTTGGACTGGTAAGAGACCAGTTACCGAACAAATCAAAATATATATTGAAGTGACGAACAATGTCCAGAAAGTCTTCTAGTCTTTTGTACTCGAAGATACTTATAGAACAAAGGCTTAAGAAAAGGTCAATTTTTTATTACAAGTTCAATAAAATTTTTTCCAAATATAAACTCCAGAGAGTATGAATATTTCTGTAGCATGTTCGAAAGAGGATCACTTGACAATTCTCTTGAGAAATTGAATCATAATACAATGAGTGTCCAAAAAGCTATTTTAATTAGTAGCCACAAATATTTCAATTTATGTTAAATCACTGAATCTAATCTTAATTGAAAAGATACTTATGAGTATAAATCGTCTCAAAGAACAACAATAAAATACCAGACACATGCTACTATTGTTGAAGGAAATATTCCATTACCCTACTAACACTAATGAAATATTGATGTGTATATACGTATCAGGAATTTTATAGCCTTTTTATAGAATCATATGCTATTTATACATTGTTTACTCAAGTCCGTAAATATATAGTATATATAATATATATATACATACGCCTTGCTTTTATCATGCGAACACGATATTCGCAAAAAAACAACATTTTTTTACAAAATTTGACCTTCAATAATTCGCTTAAAATATATCATTTTAAAATCTCATCACGTATATGCCATAGCGAAACACAATTGTTTTCAAAAACTCACTTTGCTAGTATTTATTAAGAACCTACACTACTTCTCCCATTGATTGGGCTATTTAGAAAACGAAACAGAGAAACTAATTAGAAATTATTAATCGAGTTCTGAAAATTAATAATATAACTGTAAAGTAATAATATAACATTTCCTTTCCCGTATCCGTATAGGAACTGAAAAGGTTGCAGAATTTCTCAATTTAATTTTTGTTTAAATTTATTGAACGTAGTATGATCAGATCAATTGTATCAATATATAAACGTTTTGATATCCATGATACGAAAATAAAAAATTGGCATACTATGGATACCGTGGCATACTATGGATAACTTGAAAGTAAATGCAATTGATCAGATCTTGTAAATTTTACACGGTTGTTGCGACTAACAAACGAAATAGCCAAGAGACTCTTCGGTTGTTTTCAGATGTTGACTCGTCATACTTTATATGAGACTCTTCAGTTGTTTGTATAGTAATTTTATTCATAAGTTGAATTTTACTTAAATTTAATGCTTTTATTTTAAACTTATATTGATATTCAATTGGGAAAATTGTTCTAATATTTTGAATGCCTAATGCAGATTGGCATATTTAAATTAATATTTTATTTTCATTATGTATTTGGCATAAGTATTCTATATAATTTAAATATAACCCATAAGTGACAGCTATTCTAATGGGACCTATTGTTTTCTGTAGATTAAATACATATCTAGGCCAAGTGTAAGAGCACTGCTTGGTCAATAACATAATTTTTTTAAATAATATTGTTGATTTAAAAAAATATATTTTAAAATAATCTTTTATTGCAACAAAGACAACTTTTTGTGTTGAAACATTATTTTTTGAGCCTGCAACATGGCCATCAATATATGAAATGCTAAAATTTAATGCCGATATGTTTTTCGAGAAAAATTAATATACGATCCGTTGAAAACCGTATGAAAAAATGGTTCAGACGTTTTAATGTACTGTGGGAATAAATAGTCTGAAAAACAGGACAACCTTTAAACCAAATTTACTGTTTTTTGGAAAATATTTTTCATCGACAGAATTAACCCTATCTATTAACATTTTTATTATAGTACAGATTCCAATAATGAATTTTTATTCAGGAATTTGTATTTGATGAAATTACAATATGAGAAATCTTTTGTTTGTTTAACTACGTATTATTTTTCTTTAAAATATGGCACACTAATTTATAACACCGTGTACAATATACCACAAGTAAATATGTCTACACACAATGGCAACTAATTTCCTTTTGTTTAGTCACAAATTCCTGTTTTAATTTTTAGTTTCAAGGTAGATAAACAAGTTTTGTGGTAGAGAAGAATATACATACGAATTACTACAATACAGAGAAGTTTAAATAAGTATTTATGAATCTAGATTATATAATGAGGATATTATTAGTTTGATAGTTAATTATCGGGGTATCCGAACACAAATTTTAAACGTATATTTAAACCTGTAAATAAAGTATTATGTACTTCTGCATACACTACACTGATGGAACGAACTTCTTGAACCAAGTAAATATTCATATATATTTATTTGTGTATACATAAGCATCCACAACATATTGTTTGTTCAAATTCCATTTAGGTTACGTAAGACAAATTATACAAGACTAGTGTATACTTTATAGACCAATGTCATTTGATTTTTAATTAAATACTGATATGAAAAAATTAACTCGTCAACCATGAATCGAACCTTGGGTCTCTGGATATCTAGTCCAGCTTGCTTACCGCTACACCAAAGACGATTTAATTCAAAATTCAATGATAATGGTCTATAAAGTATACACTAGTCTTCTATAATTTGTCCTACGTAACCTAAAGGGAATTTGGACAAACATTGTCATGTTGACGCTAAAGTATACACAAATAAATATATATGAATAATAACATCGACAGAAGTAATACTGTCAAAATAAGAATGATATGAAAAAGTTTCGTCTTTAGTATAGCGGTAAGCACGCTTGATTAGATATCCAGAGGCTCGAGGTTCGATTCCTGGTTGACGAGTTAATTTTTTCATACCAGTATTTAATCAAGTAAATATGTTTTCTTCAAAATATGATACTCTGAGAAAGAAATCTTTGTTTTCATTCAAGAATTTCTTTGTCATAGTATCTTATTTTGAGGAAAACATATTTACTTAGTTCAGAACTATCAGTGTATAAGTAACTAATCTCAATTTTAGACGTCATTTCAGTGGCACTATGATTGCTCGATGCTCTAGTATTTTCTGAGTAATCGCAAAAAATGAAAAAAAAAAAATCAATGAGCGTCTAATTTGCTTGTCTACTATAATATATTCATAGTTTGATTAAAGACCATATCGAAAACATTTATTGAGTAAGAGCAAAACATTGAGTAAGGGCGGGAATTCACGGTGAAAGACCCAAGGCGAACATTAGCCTCAACTTTGGGAAATATGCCATAGTTTTTACGCTGGCTTTCGTCCGTGAGAACCTACGTAGACGCAACATACCCCAAAACGTATATATTGTCTCAGAAAATCAAGCTGCTCTAAAATCCTTGCCTGCAACTTAAGTCACCTCAGGGGTACACGGATTGTCTAAAGGAACTACTGGAACTGAAATTGAAACGGAACAATGTTAAATTGATCTGGATATCAGACCATAGTGGTTTCGAAGGGAACAAGAAGCAGATATCTTATATTCAAAACCTTTTCACAATTTGTAAATATTCGTGAGGTTCTGAATATCAAATCTCCAGTCAACCGTATTATTCATTTTAATAAATAGCATTTCATTAATATTTCTTTTTTTCCAATTAGTCTTTTTATCCAGGATCGATTCTGGAAAAAAAGCTGTTGTATTATCGTTATCTACATTATAATGCTCCTACATATTTGCTTCAATAAAGAAACCCTTGTTTTCAATCAAGACTATGCAGTCGAACCAAAAAAATGTGTTTACTTGAGCGAAGAAACAAGAATTCTTTAACGGTGTTTAAAAGTATTGTTCGTTAGTCTTGACCTAAGAGACTCTTTCTTGACCAAATACTCTTGTGATTTTTTAGTCAAGAAAATCAAATTCTTGTGAAAAAAAGTATTTTTATTGTAAACAAAAAAGTGTTTTTTTTATAAAAAATAAATAAAAAACCCAAGAAGAGAAATTTTATGCAGGTTTCATTAACTGAAGTATATATGAAGATGAAGTGTCATGCCGTTGTCACGGCTTATTTGATCAACAAATATTTGTCTAAGTCAACAAGTATTTGTCTAAGTTTCCTGAAGTATATATATTTAACTGAAATATATTTAACTGAAATATATTTAACTGAAATATATTTAACTGAAGTAAATCATTACTTCTTTAAAAAGTTTCATTTATTTGGATTAAACAAATGTTTATTCCGAAATTTTAGCATCTTGGTCCAAAGAAATCATCATTTCAGTTTATGAATTTCGAAATTCTTGAGTCAAGAGTCAGTTTATCTTGAGTTAAGATAATTTTTTCAAGTCAAAACTATAGATGCCAAGATACTTATTTTCTCATACCAGATATATTATCTTCCCTATATATGAGAGTAAGAAACTCTTCGATTAAAAAATTTTTCTTACTGGAAGGAATTACTTTTATCAGTGTATGAAATGACATTTCCTTTTTTTACAGCAGTTTCAAAAACCGTCCATATGCTGACCATACATTGTATTGGTATGCCAATTATATTTTAGATCCTGAATACATAAATAAAATAAAAATAATACTTACTAAATTTATACAACGATAAACAAAGTTTCATCGGTGGGCCCGGTCCCCATATACTATACATACAAATGTGTGGACTCGTATCCAAAGATATTTATATAAAATCATAATTTATTATAAAAAAAGTTTTTTCAGTAAATTTAAACTTTTGATAATTACATTTAAACGATTGTAAATGTATATAATCACTTTTGTCGGTTTTTATTATTAAATTAAAATTTAATGATATTGGATGACGAGAAGATGAAAAGTTTTAAAAATATTTAATTTTTTTTATTACATTCATTCATCGTTTCCCGTCGTTTTCTGGCTCTATCTACACTATTAAATAAAATTTTGTGTATACAAGTTTTCAGAAACAATTTAAACAGTATTATATACCACAAAAATAGTGTTTCCTGTAGAGTAGAGTCCCCTCTCTATTTACACAATATTTAATATTCTTTTTAATTTAAAAACAATTTGATAGATTTTGATAAAACTTTGTTTAAAGGTTCATTGTACTTGTCGACTGCGTTATGGACTAAATTTGTTTTAACTTTTTTCATTAATTTTTGAGTAGTTTGTTGATAATATTTTTATATATTCAACAGTTTGTAAATTGTTGATCTTTTACAGTAATTTGTTTTATACACAGGTTGAAATGTTAACAAGGCGTCTGCAAACATTAAACATATATCAAAAGGAAAGAATAATCTTTTTGACAATACCACACTTTGAGAAAATGTAGATTGTATTTCAATACGTTACTCGATAGACGGCCGAAATTGTTATTTAATTATAAATCCGATCAAAAACATAAATGTAAAAAAGGGCCGAGTTTTCGGGGATACCTTAATATATTTGTTTCACCTAAGAAAATTAATGAGGACTTATAAATTTAGCCCTCTATAATAGTTTGTCCTTAAAAAGTGATGATATCATATAGAGAGCTGGGTTATTTACCAAGTGTGAGAAAATGAATATAAATTTATTATGTAAATTTGTTCTTAGAAAATTAATGAAGAGTAAATTGGTAAATGAAAGAAAAAATTTATTTTAAATTTATTTCGTAAGTTTTCTCTTAGTATGTTTTTAAAATATTTGAAACAAAAGAAAGAATATTATTATTATTATTTGGAGGTTATTAATCACTGCGACCAATATGATCTATTGTGACCCCCTACTACTGCTCTGTTAAGGCTTGCCTCAGAGCTCCTCAACCAGTCTCAATTCTCGGAGGAATTTGAGGATCTGGGTGGGGTGCAGGGATGGTAAGTCATCCTCCTGGAGTGGGTACTGGTCGAAACAAGCAGCCCGTCTTCGTGCCACGGCTTCACATTCAAGTAGGAGATGAATTGGAGTTTCTTCCTCCAGCTCACAGAACCTGCATGAGCCGTCATTGACGATTCCCATCTTTCGGAGGTGCCCATTCAGCCGGCAATGCCCGGTGAGAAAGCCCGTTAGGATTCGTAACTCATTTTTTGTGAGCTTAATGCAGGTTTCGAATCTCTTTCGGTTATACTGCCCGAGAAGGATCTTGGCCTGCCGCAGCCCTGGGGAATCTTCCCAAAGCTTGTTTCTTTCTTCTTCCTCTGCCTTCCAGAGGGCTGTGTTGAGGTAGGCCTCACTTATTCCACAGGATGGCTCAGGTCCTATGAAAGGCTCTGACGACCCTTTCCTTGCCAGTTCATCAGCAGTCTCATTCCCCTCAATGCCTGCATGGCCTGGCACCCATTTCAGAGAAACGTCATTCTCTTTGCCTAGCCTGTTTAGCAGGTCTAGGCATTCCCACACCATCTTAGAGTTGATGGTCCATGCACTTAGTGCTTTGATGGCAGCTTGGCTGTCAGAGAGGATCACTATGTCCCGCTTCCTGTAGTTCCTGCTCAGGTTGAACTCAGCACACCTGGTTATTGCACGAACTTCCGCCTGGAAAACACTGGGAAACCTCCCCATGGGTTCAGAGTATCTGGTTCTAGGCCCAAATACACCCGCTCCCGTGCCTTCGTTGGTCTTTGACCCGTCAGTGTACCATTTTATGGTATGTGGCTTGAGGAAGTACATGTCCTCCCCATTCCACTCCTGCTTACTGCTCAGCTCCGTAGTGAAGTTCCTATCGAAGCTGAACTTCCTACTTGCTTTATCTCGGGGTAGGTCTAACAAAGAGGTGAGGGGCTTGTTACCCGTAATAGCCCTCCTATAGGCCTTTTCGCCTCCCGTTATTCTTAGCAACGCTTTCTGTGCTGCACCCTCCACTGCTAGATGCAGGGGAGAGAGGTCCAGTATGACCTCCATCGCAGCCGTTGGACATGACCTCATGGCACCTGTGATACACAGGCATGCCAGACGCTGTACTTTAGCGAGTCCTTGCCTTGCGAGTCCTTGCTCTAGCGATTTCGGTTTTCTTTGACCAGACCACCGCTCCATAGGTGATGACTGGTCTTACCATCATGGTGTACATCCATCGCAGGATTCTTGGTGTACATCCCCAGGACTTGCCAGCGATTCGTCTGCACACCATGAGGGCTCTGGTCGCCTTGGAGGTAACTTCCTCCAAGTGTTGGTTCCACCGTAGCTTAGAATCTAGGGTAATGCCTAGGTACTTAACTTCCTGCTTCCATTCCAACTCCTCGCCACCAAGGTGTAGTGCTTGGAGTCTCGTGAGTTTCCTTTTCTTGGTGAATATCATCACAGTGGTCTTGGCTGGGTTGACGCTCAGCCCCACTGACTGGCACCACTTTCTTGTAGCGTTTAGCCCTCTTTGAATGTGGTCACGCACCGTGCTCTCAAACTTCCCTGTTGCCAGGATCACGATATCATCGGCATATCCTATGCAGGTAATGCCTTGATCCGTGAGCCCGTGCAACAGGTCATCTACTACAAGACTCCATAGTAAAGGGGATAGGACCCCTCCCTGTGGGCAGCCTCGCGTTGTGCCGACCCGGATGGTTCTCTCCCCCACCCTCACTTAGGCAGTTCTGGAAGCGAGCATCTCGCCTATCCATCTGGATATCGTGACGTCCACCCCCCGTTTCTCCAGGGATGCTTTGACTACCTCATGTGAGGTATTGTCAAAAGCGCCTTCTATATCAAGAAACGCGCACATGGTCGTTTCTCTCGCATCAAAGCCCCGCTCTATTGCGGTCGTTAGTTCGTAGAGGGCCGTCTCTGTGGACCTGTCTGCCCTATACGCATGCTGGTTGGGGTGCAAAGGCCTCTTCTCCAACACCTGACTTCGGATGCAACTGTCCACCGCCTTTTCCACCGTTTTCAAGAAAAACGATGTAAGGCTGATGGGTCGAACAGACTTCGGATGGCACTGGTCTTTCTTTCCCGATTTGGGGATGAAAGTAACTCGGGCCCTTCTCCAGGGGCTAGGTATATGCCCTAGCGCCAGGCTGGCTCTACTGATCCGGAGGAGATGAGGCAAAATCTCCTTTTGCCCATGTTGTAACAGGGCGGGGAAGATGCCATCTACTCCGGCTGCTTTGAAAGGTTGAAATGTGTCAATTGCCCATTTCAAACGCCCAGGGGTGCATACTTCTGCAGCCCTGTTCCAGTTCTCTTTAGTCGCTCTACATGGAGCCCTCAAATCATCCTGCCCCTGAGTAGGAGAACTACCGGGGAAGTGAGTCTCCAGGAGTAGAAGAGCCCTCTGCTCCTCGTCCTCCGTGAAATTTCCATCCGGCCTTTTGAGTGCTTGTACCCCGGATTGAGTGTCTCGGGATAAAGCTTTGTGCAGTCTGGCCGCTGCAGGGACAGTGGCGATGCCTGCACAAAACACTCTGAAGCTGTTCCGTTTAGCTTTCCTAATCTTCTTGTTATACTCGGTCAATTTTGCCGCGTAACTGTCCCAATCTCCACACATTTTTGCTCTATTGAAGAGCCTGCGAGTCTCGCTACGGAGCCTCGAGAGACTGGTATTCCACCAAGGCACCTGCCTTTTGGTTTTGTTAACGATCAGTGGGCAAGTGGATCGATATGCCTCCATAATTGCCCTATCAAGTTCGTCAATAGCCTGTTCCAGTGCCAGGGGTTCCCTGATTTTGGAGTTCACTAACCTTAGATTGTCTTCCAAGTTGCTGACGTAATTATTCCAGTTGGTCTTTCTCGGGTTCCTGATACCACAAGGTCCCGAGGTGACCCCTTCTAGTTCAAATTGAATGATTCTATGGTCAGGCAGGGATGGCTCCGACGAAACTCTCCATCTCCTGACCCATTGCCCCGTCGACAGATTACACAGAGTGATATCTAACACTTCTTCTCTAGCTCTTGTTACGAAAGTTGGCGTTGTGCGTACGTTTAGGATTTCGAGATTGGATGCTAGTAAGAATTCTAAGAGAGACTCACCTCTTTTGTTGCAGTCGGAACTGCCCCATATTACGTGGTGCGCGTTGGCATCACAGCCGATGATCAAAGGCAGGCGATGCTTGCTGCAGTGATCCACTAGCTTCCTGACCTCATTTGACGGTACCTCCTTGTCTCCGGCTAGATATGCTGATGCGATGACCAGTCTGTGGGGTACACCCCCCATTTGCAGGGTTATCTGCGCAGTAGCCAGGTCTCTCGTCACAAATTCTGAAATGCACACAGCGTTTAACTGATCCCGAACTAGCAAACAAGCTCTCGGTATTTCTGACTTTTTGTCCCAAATGACTGTCGCATCGCGGCAGTTCAGTCCTCTTACCTGACTTCTGTAGATCCAGGGTTCCTGGATCAGCACGACTCCCAGGTGTTGCCTAGCGAAGAGTCTCGCTATAACTGAAGATGCCCCCTTGGAGTGGTGGGCATTCAGTTGGGCAACCCTGGTGGTGTTGTTTTTAATCATTGTTCCTTTTGGAAGGAAGGGCTTGCCCTTCCCTCCTCAAGGAGCGTCCTCTCCTCCCCGTCTGAGAGTAATTCTTCTCCCTCCGGGGCTGCTAGAAAAGGATCGAGGCTGAGCTCTTCCTCGCGTGCCACCTGCACCTGCTCCACCTCAATCTCTGGAGCTCCGGTGAGTTGAGCCTCCTCCTCCTGCTCTACTCTGCCAGATTTGCCCCTCTTCAGACCATAAACAGGGATCGCTCCAAATCTGTAATGGACTTGGTAGCCCTGCTCCCTTATCTTCTCCGCAGATAGGCTGTCGATAAGAAAACGGGTCAGCTGCCCCGTGGCCTTGACATCCTCCTTTGTGCTAAGCGTCTTCCAAAAGGCTACCCTGATGTCCGGGTTCTACACCTCAAGGAGACGAAGTTGAGTCGCAGTGTCCATGCCTGCGCTTCTTGGGAAGAAGATACTGTTTCGCCTGCGGGTATATCTTTCCCCACGGCGACCTTCAACTCCGGTCCATCCCAGTTCTGTAGCTTGGGCGCTTGCTCCCAAAGCCACTCTATCGCTTCCTGGGTCTTGCATGTGATGACCACCATGCCACTAAGGAACCGGATATTTTCAAACGTTAGTTTCCCAACGTAGGGCTTCTCAGCTTTTAGCATGGCTTCAACCAGAGCTTGCTCTGCCGAAGTCTGCTGTTCGGTGGTCAGGTATCGCCCTGGGTACCCTTCCGGCAGTAGAGCCACCTTGGTGTTGCTCAGTGCCGACGAATACTTCCCCATGGGTTTCACCTGCGAGCAATAGGGAAGGTCCCCGGCTCGGCCTTTCTTAATACTCTCCCTGAGGGGAGGTGTGACATGCGAGGCACCTCGCTTCTGTGCTCTGGGTCGGGCTGAGATTTTGGGAGCCTCCCGCTCAAGGGCCGCCTTCCTAGCCTCTTCAGGGGCCATGCCCTGTTTGAGGAATCGGAGGTACCACTTGCACTTTGCTCCACTCAGTCCCCTTCGGAGTGGGTCATCAATTGCCCCAGGCTGTCCGCTCGGGGGTAGAAGAGATCTCTTCTCCCCGTTACCTCTAGGTTGGCTGTGGTCAGTGCCCACCTGCCTTCCTGGTGTCTTTTCTTCCACCGAGGTGGAAGTTTTCGACGCAGAAGTTGTGCTTCTGCCTGTCGATGAGGTACTGGAGCTGGAGTGCCTGCCTCCTCTTGCTCCCTGTTCCCCACGGCTTTTCTGCCTCTTAGGACGGTTGCCCGGTCGTATGCCCGGTTGTACAACCCTGCCCTCGTTCACAGGATGGAGCTCATGCTCCATCTGATCGACGAGGTCTGTAGCGGTATTTTCCCGCGTAAATTTTTTAAAATTAAATTTCTTTTTAGAGTCCATATAAGGTCCCACGATTCGCATAGGAAATGAGGTCCACCCCGGCAGAGCCTTGCATGCCGGGGTAAGGGGTTCAATACTATGGGGTGCCCCCAGGTTCCCCAAAGGAATCGTTCATGGCACACATATTTTACAACCCCATACCATTCAGCCCTCGGCACGATGTCTCCCACCTTGGCTTGGGTTGGCCTCGTGAGTCTTAGTCTGATTGTTCATTTGGAACCTTTCCAGCAAGGGAGTCCCTACCAGTAGATAGTGTTATACTATATACCGCTGGCATAGCCCCCAAACTCATCACAATTCACAAGCCTGACCGGTACGACAAACCGCTCACGAGAGGGTCAGGAAAGAAAGAATAACTTGCCAAGTTATAAAATTACAATTACTAAACCGTTATCTTATAATTCCGTAATCTTGCTATATTCGAAAACTCACCACTGTAGCTCTTTTCGTTCAAAAGTTATATGGGGATCAATTTTGGTTCTAATATTTCCATAAGTAATATCACGGTCACGTACGCATGACCAAAACCCTTTAAAGTCGTACTCTAGATACCAATTTTTTTAAATACCAAGTATTTGTTTTTTTTTATACAATATCATTTTATTTATTTGTATTCAAATATTATATCAAATAAACACATCAAATTTATTAATTTTTTAGTGGCATTTGGCAAGTCGAGCACTTTTAAAGTATCACCGTTTAAATTTTAACATAATTTGATACATTTTGAATGGATTTGAGAATTTCATAATATAATCAACGAAATCATTTTGAAACTTTTTTTTTTTTAATGTTTAAAGATTTCATTTCATAAATAAAATCACATATTATAATTTTATTAAACATTAGTGCGTAATATACTACGCAGTAATGTTTTGTAAGGCTTTGTCACAATGGACGTTAGTATCAATTAATATACCTACATTATTTCCTGGTAAACGTTTATTTTATGATGATTAAATTATTTTCATTTAGCAATTTCTCTTAAGGAGTGTTATAACATTAAATATAAGTTTTCATACAAGCATTTAAGGAAAATTTATTATTGAAGCATTGCAAATGCCACAGAATAGTATCTATTTCAAGTTGAGTCATTAACTTATTGCTTATTAATACAACATTAATACAACAGTTATGCTTCCGTTTGATGTGAATTTCATTCAAAACCAAATGCATAGGTCAAAACAATAACAATTCGTGAAATTTAGTGGTGTCGGATGCTCCACTTATAAATTAATACGGCAATATCCAATCACATAGTTTGGTAGAGCGTCAGACTAAGTATAAGTATCGACGACTACGGTACTATACAGGAAGTATAGTACCGTATAGTATAGAGACGATTTTTAGGCATCTGTATCTTAGGAACCAAAAGAGCTATGAACCTCAAATTTAAAACGTAGCCTTAGTACACCACATGATAGTACAGCTTTAATAGTTTCAACATAACAGCATTATCCAAATTTCAACATGGCAGGTAACAGTTTTAATAGTTTCCAAGATATTTAATCATAAAAATCGGCATTTAGGTGACTGACTTAACATCATAATATTCATTAATATTCTAGGGTTTTTCCAGTAGTCCTAGAAAGTTGATTTTTGGTGGAAAGGTCTTAGGCTAAAACCACCCAGAAAAGTCTAAAAACTGGCGAGAGGGGTGGGTAATTTTTAAAAAAGGACATTAATTTATAGGTGGGAACTAGCAAACACGTAAACAGATATTTTGAAAAATGCCTGTATTTTATAACTTTCTTATACTATACGTATAGAAGTTGTTCATTTAACTGAACAGCCAAATTTGTAATCCAAAAGGCTTATCACGATTACCCATATTATAAAAAAAAATTCTTGAAAACACTTGTATCCACCCAAACTGACACAGATAAGCCATTTTGTCTTTAAGGTTACTCGCTCCTAAATCTCAATATGAGGTAGATTGTAGAGGCTGCCCTGAACGGGCTACACTTCGACCATAAGGTCCATTGTGGTGCCTTGGGATGTGAGGATGTGATGATAGGATCTATGCCGATATTCATCTGGAGTTCGTGAAGGAAACTGCAGAAAACCTTCTCAAACATAGCCGGTTACTTCGTTCTTGTCCATACGCCGACAGTTTAGTCAATCAACCGCCCCTTTTATTTCTCTTTTTTTAATTGACAAACTGCCGATGTCGAGATTCGAACCCATAACCTCCCAGTTTCCAAGTACTGCATACAGCGCAGACATGACGCCTTTGGCCGCTCGGCTACTTGGCTGGTTCTCTCAATATACTTTCATATTTAAATACCTTTGCGTGCACACTACACCGCTCCCTGAGTTACAACGATAACTACTAACATACTGCCATTCATTCCTTATTTATTAAGCAAAATAAACTATTGGTTTAAAATTCAAAATATTGTTTAAAAATTATTTAGTGATTATTAAACAATATTTTAGATTTATACCAAACGTTTATTTTCCCTAATAAATACTGAATGAATGTCAGTTTGTTCGTAGTTACCGAGTTAACTCTGGGAGGGAATATTGCGTAGTGTGTACGCAAAGGTATCTAAATATGATAGTAAATTGATAATTAGGAGCGATTACCCTACAGTCTCATTCCCACAACTTAGGACAAAATTTTGATTTGGGTTCTCCAATTTGGTTTTCTCAAAAATCCGCAATTACTATTTGCATCAGTTGCATAAAATCTTCAACGGAACTGCAGCCGAGTCATGAGACTACATAATATGGCTGATATAACTACAAATGTAATTATAGAAACACATGTTGATACAAATGTAATTATTGAAACCCACTACATAATATCATTTAAATAATATGGTGATTAGCATAAAATTATCATTTTGTTCTAGTCCTGATTCTTGCTTCAGTCAGACTTAAAATTACTTTTTTTCAAAGAGATCCAAATTGCATCTACGATAAATATTTACAAGGCTCTTCAAACTTGTTTGGTGATTTTTCGTAGCTGGATGTGAGTTTTTACACTTTTTGTATTTCAGAATTTTTAGTATAATATGTACCAGTTCAAGTGGCCGAGCTGTCTAAGGCGTGCTGTCTGCGCAGTATGTCTACTTAGAAACTGGGAAGTTATGGGTTCGAATCCCGACATCGGCAGTTTGTCACTGAATACATACCGCCCCTCTACAGAATAGAGGGGCGGTTAATTGACTAAACTGTCGGCGTATGGACACGAACGAAGTAACCGGCTATGCTTGAGACAGTTTTCTGCAGTTTCCTTCATGAACTCCAGATGAATATCGGTATATAGGAAACCAAAGGTTTAGTTTGTAAATCATAAATCTAAGTGAGGTTTTTTTCCTGCAGCTGTTATTTTTTACTCATAAGTAATCATGTCAATTATTGAAACTAAAAACTTACCATTAATACTCTAACTCATGTGTTTGGTGAAGTAAAATTTACTGGTACAAATATGTAAACCTGCGTATCAACTGAATGTAAAAGTAAAAACTTTCTCAGCAATAAAGTATTATTATTATTAATGGTTTAACAAGCTACCATATAAGAGATAGTCTCGTGAGTTGCCTTTATAACGAGAAATATGTGTTTAGTGGCATGTGTATTATTATTGGATTTTTTTAACCGAGGTTAAAAAAAGTTACAGTTAGTATTTACTTGAATATAATAATAAGCTTTTTGTAAGTGATTAGATAGATAGATTGTTGAGGCTGCCCTGGCCACAGTTCGACCATAAGGTCCATTGTGATGCCAAGGATGTGAAGATGTGAGTGGAGTGGAAGGAATTTTTGTGTATAGACTAGGAGGTGGTAGGATATGCAGCTGCAGCCGACTATGGTAGGAACTATGTCGATATTCATCTAGAGTTCGTGATGGAAACTGCAGAAAACATTCTCAAGCATAGCCTACTTCGTCACTTCGTTCTTGTCCATACGCCGATAGTTTAGTCAATTAACCGCCCCTCTATTTTTCTTAATAATTGACAAACTGCCGATGTCGGGATTCGAACTCATAACGTCTCAGTTTCCAAATAGGCATACTGCACAGACATAACGGCCTAGACCGGTCGGCCACTTGCACTGGTCTAGTAAGTCATTAGTTTTATTTCTATTTAAGAATTTTGTCAAGAGTAAGCCTCATTTCCCATTTTTCAGAATCGACAATAATATTCCAATCAATTATATTTTATAATTATCTACAATCGTTTTCTAAAGATATAAGTAAATAAAGATAAAAATAAATCGATTTTTCTAAAGATAAAAATAATCCGATAATCTAAAAATTGAAACATCACAAGCATAAATTTTCAATTTGTTTGGGTCAGGATTAGGCACAATATAGAAAAAACCTAGGTATATGATTACCAACCTACATTAAATATTATTGCATATATTATGTAAGCCAATTAATCCTAATGTAGACCAATATGTTTTTGATTAAATTTTTTTTCTTCAGAAACCTTACATATAGATGGATTTTACGTATCATATCAAAATATTTATCAAGTTTTTTTATATGTAGGACAATAAAAAATAGCATTGTGAATTTGTGGTTGGCTTGTGCATTGATTCATTTTCGAATATATAAATTCAGGTATGAAACACTCACAAGATCTCTCAATAAATTTTAATGGCGTCAAAAGTTGATGTTAGTTTTTAAAATTTTATAATAGATTAGTGCTTTATTGATTCAGTTTACGAAAAGAAGCTTCGAAATAAAGTTGTTCGTTATAAATATAGTAGCAACTTTTATTCGAAAATTTTTTCGAAAACGAAAATGAATAACACACAAATTATAAAATTTTAAAAACTAACATCCACTTTTGACGCCTATTGTACAAAACATGAATATTATTCGATAATTATTATTCTTATTATTCGATAAGATTTTTGACGAATTTCATTCAACCCACATAACGATTTTGGTATTTCATGAAATTATACCCATGGATGTATAGTTTGACTGCTCAAAATTTAACTGAAAATATGGTAATGATACGAAAAATATAGTTTATACGTGTAAAAAATATAAATATTCTTCCATTGATAAGATTCTTGAAGAAATTAACCTTCAACTCAAATAACAATTTCGGAATATCGTGAAATTGAACTCACAACAGGTACATATTCTCCCAAAGTCACATGTTCTCTTCAAATCATACGTTCTAACAAGAAAATTTATAAATATTACATAGACAATATTTAGCAATATATATATACATTTTTGTAAAAATGTAACAGCTTTAATAGCCCCGCATAGCGTTTGTTGGTTGAAACTGATCTTCTTTTCCTTTACCAGTGTTGATATGACTGCTTTCGGCTGTTTCCACTAGAATAGCTTCCTCAGTAATCGGCGTACATGCGGCAATATTGTGATCAATTTCAACGAATTCCTCTATTTCAATCCTTAATTCTGTAGCTAGCCGAACAGCCAACTGAGCTAGAGATACGTTGTATCTTCATCTTGTATCATTCTCGCAAGCAGAACGATACATATGACCTATCGACTGTTGGTATGTGCACTAAATAAGACATACAAGGTCAAATAGGATAGGGTGGAAGTAAGTGCGTAGATGATAAGTCAAAATAATCCTTCTTAAGGCTTTACTCATTAGAATAAAATTAAAAATAATGTTTTGTTTTAATGAAATAGTATGACGGTTGGTTGTTACAGCCGATTAATTTTAATAAAGGTTCGTCGCTATTACTGATATGCCGTATTATCCGATGTTGTTATAGGAGGTATGTTTACATGTCTTTAAATGGGAATCCGACCTTACCATTTTGTCGTAATATCCGATCTGTCGTTATAGACGGTTTTGATTATACTTCTTGTGCTCACCAATAAACAACCCAATGTGCAAACATCGTGTCTGAATTTTATTTTAGGATCCGTGAATTATATCACAGAGTGTGGAAAAATCTTCGCTATATGAAAGGCTACATGTATCGTCAGCATAAGCTATTTCCACATTTTTAATCTTATTTGGAAGCTTTAATACTAACTACACATGACCACAAAAGTAACGATCGTTTTACAAAATTTTATGATTGATTTGTGCCGTATTCATTCTGTATTCGAAAACATTATTCGGATAATTTTTTCGAAATATTTTCCCATAAACCCAATAAATAACGCATAAATTAAATGTTGAAAACAGAACGTTTTCTATTTGGGTCATTACATGGGTCACATGGGTTTCTATGTGGGTCATTTCTATGGGGTTGATTGATTGATTGGTTAATATTGGAGTAAAAACTATTGCACTTGGACCTTATGGTTCATTGTGCACCCCCTTCTACTTCAGTCCAACGTGATTCGCATAATGGACCCGTTAAACCCGTTTCTATGTGGTACAACTACAATTTTCCCAATTACTCTGCCCAAAACCAGAAACAACTGACGACATAGCTTGGTGTTTTATTTCTAAAATTAATTAAAGTTATTTCGGTGATCTCTTTCGAAGTTTCACCGTGTCTATTTGATTTACGGTATATAGAGGTGAACAATAGGTAGACGTTGGTGTTGTATCATATATCAGTGGTAGCCAACTTTTGTGTGTATAAGGTCTACTATTTATCTTAAAAATGTGTCGCGATCCACTTGTACTGTTTATTCGAAGGTACACATGAAAAACTTGTTAAAAAATGCACAGTATGGCTGATAATTTTATTTTCAATTTCATTTTCGGAATTTTTTTTTTGGGTCATGGAAGAATGATATACAATTTTTAGACTTGTTTTTTGCTGATCTATCAATAGCTCGCGGGAGTGCACTTAAACACCCCGTATACCCACCTACGTAAAAAAACGACATAATTATTAAACGGGTCACAATTAATTCAAATTAACTGCATTTAGAATGTATTTTATTGCTTTTTAACATTAATGGGAAGATTGAGTTTGCATGTCTCTAACCAAGGAATCATAATCATGTGTATATCCTGAAAAAGATAATAATAATGCGTTTTCAGTATGGAATTGGTCAAGACAGGACGTTGTTTAGTCTTTGTTAACAATAAGTATGTAAATACCGATTCCCAAGGTAAGTAGATCCGAAACAAGAATGAATATATTCGCTGCATTTGGTGATATTAGAATATTTTCTCGGTTGACGTATTTCCAAAAATCTTCTTCAAATTTTCTGGTTTGAAAAATTAAATCAGTTATCAGAGTTATAATGCCACAATGCGAGATGAGCTTGTCGCAGCCACCCCTTAATTTACCGAATCAAGGGGTGGCTGCGACAAGCTCATCTCGATTACTGGGACTTTGCGAAGAGCATGCGACAGATCAAGATGTGTATACGACAGGCTAGGCCGTTCGACTGTGAAACTCGGTTGAAACTCAATAGAATGCAGTTGAGAATGGTGGTGGGGCTCTTGACATAACTTGGGGATCTCTGACGATTCCACTTGTAGGGCCTGTATGGGGGACGATGAAACCTCCATATATGTTGTATGTATCTGCAGAAGCCGGTGTCAGATATAAAAGGTTTGGGTCCAAAACTTTGGATCCATCAATCCTGGGAACACTCCCGACGGAGAAGTTGTGGGACTTCTGTGTGGCGTCTGGCCTCGATAGAATCCTATAGCTTCATCTGCTTAAAATAGCACCTCTTACCGGGTGACAGGATGTTCTCAAAGAGGGCACAGAGGACCCATTGGTCTAGGCGCTTGAGACCCGTGTGCGGTACCTCTCTTTCTAATTATTATTATTAAGCTACAATTTCTTAATTTTTTTCAAAATCTTGAAATCATAATTAAAATTTTTAATTACTTTTTGTCAAGACATCGCGAGCGATCGACCCAACAAAACCCGATCGCCTTGTTGGCCACCCCTGATATATATAATACATAAAAATTACACCTACATTTTATTATACCGAAAAAAGGTAACGAAAAAAAAAATGCTAATGCTATGTATAATCTATCTACTATGTATAGTTCGCTTCAGCATTCAACCATTTAATATGAATATCAAAAATCCTGCAATATAATCCTGTATAACACATACCAAGCAAACAACGTTTAACAATAAATATACAACCTAACAAATAAAAGTATTTTATAAATTAGCTGTAGCCAAATTGAACATTGTGGTTAATGAGTGTAAACTAAATAAAAAAATACAAATGACTATGCACTGGAAGGTTATTGTAAAAGGTACACGTATACACTGCTTCCCAAAAAGTGGCGCTTTTTTTTCTTTTAAATTCATTTTAATTATTTTCTATAGAAATAAATTAACATTTTAACTACCATTTATTAAATAATTTACATTTGAACTACATTTATAAAAATTTGGGAATGTTTTTTTTTGATATGAGGGTAAAATTATACATAAATCACTCTCTAGCGGTCACAATTTTTGTCTGATCAAAATGAAATGTTGTATCTGATATGATTTTAGTATTTGCAAGGCCAATTTTGTTAATAATTCACGTATACCATGTCAAGGGAAAGGGTGGGCATAAAGAAAGAAGAAAACTTAGTTTCACGAAATTTCACAAATTTGGCGACAGTTTCACGAAACTGTCATGAAATTAGCAACGAATAACATATCCTGAGACAATATAAGAGTAATTTTAATAAGAGTGATATTAACAAGAGTAAACTTGAATAAAAGAAATTCTAACAAGAGTAAGTTTAATAAAGTGTATTATATTTTAATTTATTTTGTTTAATTTTTTATTTATTTTAATTTTTGTTTATTGATTTCGATTTTTACTATCTATTTCTAATTGTCAAAGAGTAAATTATGACTGGGTAATTTATACTGATGATGACTGCTTTGTAGTCGAAATACGTATTTATAATACAAAAACTGATCTAGGTATAGGGGCGAATTTGAAATATTAATGACAGTCTTGCTTGCTTTTTGGAAAATGCTTTTTTCGAATTTATACAAATTTGTCTTTGAAGTTATATTTCTTTTGGCGCGTTAAAATAATCCGATCAGCGATATTTACACAGTGGACTGATTTTCACTCGCTCGATCGATGTTACACAGTTTTCTATCATGATGTACTGCACAGTACTTGGGAGAAATTTACTAAATTGATATATATATATATATATATATATATGTTTAGAAGTTATATTTCTTTTGGCTTCACTTCAAAGACTTCAAAGACTAAACTTTAAAGACAAATTTGTATAAAGTCGAAAAAAGTATTTTATTTCTAGTTTTTTAAAAGGAAATAAACTGTTAATAGTGTACCTGACCTTCGCTTGTTATAATGACTGTCTCAAGCTTGTATTCTTGTACTTAATCTATTATGAGCTTCTGTAGGTTATCAGGAGGGTTAATTCAACTTTTTAAACGTCTCACAAGTTCATCCTAGAGAGTCTTATTGGATTTTACTTTGGATTATGTGTTGGTCATCTTAAAATCTGAATTTCGATCGTTTTATTATAATGTACACCCACGAAAAGACTTGTAGTTTTGTTTTGTAAAAGTAGGTGAGTGTTTTTGAAACTGCATGTTTTTTTTGATATTATTATATCTATAAGACTCAGAGCTTATAGACCTTATTGACCTTGCGAGGTGCGAGTTGTGAGTGTATTTACTATCTTAAACTAGGCTAACATAGGTTGCGGGATTTTTCAAAATGAAATATATGAAAGCATATAAATTCTTAATTCAAATCCAAAACATTCAGAATTAGATTTAAAGTGATTTTTTTATATTAATGTATCGAAAGACTTTAAACTTTGATAGTGCGTTATTTTAATCTTTAAAATACGGATTCACCACTTAAAGCTCATACGCATAGTACCTGAGTAATTTTCATCCCAAGATTTCATATGGTTTCTACCCTCTTTTGAAGGGTATAATACGTTGTATAATGCGATTCAAAGGATACCTACAGCCTTAAATTTGAATACTTCGTACCGTTTTGCACACCCACTTGGTTTGATAGAAATACTATACATAATAATAAATATTTTGCTATTAGTCAGCTTGATAAATTTTAACTTTTTTCCCATTAAAAGAATGTTGGTAAATGCGAGCATACGAAAAAATTTATTATTATAAAAATGTACATAACTAAAAATTTTGTATTTATAATATGTAAACCCTAAACAGACAATTTGTTGCTAATTATTAATAATTTAAAAATTTAAAACTTAGGTTTTTCTAGTTTTTTAGAGAATTCCCTCTTGAAGGAAATAGAGCTATTTGTGTTCCGATGGCCAAATTTCGCAAAAATTTCTTCAAATGTACATCGATTCTACCTAGTAGATTTAAACCATCTTTGAAATTATTTATATACATAAATATATAATGCATCAAGAGTAAATAGTTGTTATTGGTGTTAATAGGATAATTAGGAATCGATGTTTTTATACCCAGTATACATAATAATATTAATAATAATATTGGGGTTCTACCTCCGTTTTTCAGACTCTACGGTCTATAACAGAGGCCAACCACATCATTATTTTTTTACCTTTTTATTAATTTTATAACTATACATTTTTCAATGATGCAGCTGACTTTGGTAGGAACTATGCTGATATTCAACTGGAGTTCGTGAAGAAATACTGCAGAAAACCTTCACAATCATAGCCGGTTACTTCGTTCTTCTTCGTTTAATTAAGTATCCGCCCCATTAATTATAATTGACAAACCGCCACTGTTGGGATATGAACTCGCAACCTTCCAGTTCCAAGTAGAATGGTATATTAAGTTTACTCCCGCCTTTACAACGGTTGAAAATATTAATCGCACAAAACAATTTTTGTTATAGGTGTTCATAAAATGACCTAATTGAATTGGGTAATTTCCTAACGTTCGTCCGTCTGTTTGTCTGTGAGCACGATAATTCAAAAAGAAAAAGAGATGAGCTGATTTTGTGAGAGTGTTCTAAAAGTAAATAGTAAAGTCAAGAGACGACTACATATTTTTCGTAAAGTTTCACTATATTAATGTACTGTATGCAAAGTATTGTTACGCATTTCTAATGCCTATCGCTAGGCCATTTAATGCTATGCATCGGAAAGCGTTATGCAATTATAAAGGCAAATATATTTTCATTATAACACCGAACGTTTCGCTACATGAATATATTCATCGTTGAATACATATGTAAGTACATGGTATATAAGTACAAACGTAACGTTTCGCGTTAAGTAGCCTTCCACGTTAAGAACCCTTCGCGTTACGTATAGAAACGCTTTGCGTTTGTAATACTTTGCATTTTGTAATGCTGTGCGTTTAAATTTCGCGTTACGCATAGCATAAGTGTTTTTAAATCCTTAAGCCACACCAAATGTATCGCTATATGAATATAAAATACACCCTTGAATATATTTAGCATTGAATAACGCTTTGATTTTAGAATTCCTTTGCATTAAGAAACGCTTTGCGATAATTTCCGATTCGCCTTAAGAAATGTGTCGCATTAAGAAACGTTTCGCATTAAGAAGCGCCCTGAAGTGTTACGCTAATAGAAAAACTTTGCGTTAGAATTGCTCCACATTAAGGAACTCTTCGCGATAAGAATCGCTTTGCAATGATGATCAGATGATGCAATGACATTGGATTTGAAATATCTGAAGTCATATATGTAAATATATGTAGCCAACAGGGAAGCTTCCTTGGGAAGCAGATGGAAAAAATGCAATTCGTAATTTTAACTCGGAATTGAGGTTAGCGGATAAGAAAAACCATTGATTTCGTTCAGAATAGATTTCTTTGTGTAGATATATGAGCTAACGAAAAGTATATGAAAAGAAGACTAAATTTTCATTATTTTTCTCAGAAAATGTCAACATTTCAAAAACAAAAACATCTGGCGGTGACTCGACTGGATTCTTATTGTTCCAGATGAATCGCATCTCTCCAAGGTATAATTTATGAACAAGTGTTCCATGACACTTCTTTTCTACGTGTACCCACGATGGCTCAAATAGCATCAAAAATACTCTCTGGCCCATAGCGAATATCTTATATTAAAGATAGAGATAGATTGTAGAGGCTACCCTGGGCGGGCTACACTTCGACCATAAGGCCCATTGTGATGCCTAAGGACGTGAGGAGTTCAGTAGAAAAAACTAGTAATTAGTAGAATATATGGCTACAACCGACGAACTATGCCGAAATTCATCTGGTGTTCGTGAAGGAAACTGCAGAAAACCTTCTCAAGCATAGCCGGTTACTCATTCTTGTCCATACTCCGATAGTTTAGTTAATTAACCGCCTTTTTTTTCTTTAATAATTGACAAACTGCCGATGTCGGGATTACGAACCCATAACCTCCCAGTTTCCAAGCATGCATACTGCGCAGACATATCGCCTTAAACCACTCGGCCACTTGGACTGGTAATATCTGATATTACTTGTACAATGAATAAGATTACTTCGTCAGAATTGCTCAATCCAACACTATTGTCCGTCATCACATAAAATTACATGGTTGCATGTAATTGTAAGCTTTTTAAATAAAGTATCTAAATAAATAGTAAATAGTAAATAAAAGAATAAATTGCATTTTAATGAAGAAGTCAGATAGTTTTGTATTCTAAGCAAAAATACATGTTGAATTATTCAATTTTTTTTCAGTAAATATCTAATAGTGTTTTACTGTTTTATCTTCTCTGATGCTAATAAAATACTTTTAATGAATATTTAAGTATTATAAAAACTACATTGAAAAAGATTCTGTAAAAACTTAATGATCATCATGAATAAAACTCATAGAATTGAATAAACCTTTTGTTATCGTATTTATAAAACTTGTATAATTGTGTTTTAAAAACTGGTCGTTGTTTTTTTCTTATTTGAATCATACTTAGTTTGATCATACTTGATAAAACCTATTGAAAATCAACGACACAATCATGGCTGTTTTGGCGACATAGTTAAATGAACAATTAAAATCTGTAAGTATTCTATAATATATACAACCTTTTGTGTAACTCATTCACGTATACAAATTCAACCCACTTCAAAACATAACAGAAAGATGCGGTTTTTTGCAATAGACGCGGAACCACTTCAAACTTCTGAGAAAAATCGGAAAGCTTTAATTTTCCCAACGCAACCTCCCCCCTCCCCCAATTGGAAAAAACTCCCCAAATATAACTTCAATACTTCTATACATGCTAGAAGGGTGCGGTTTTTGCCTTATGTCAAGGACGTGGTGCCAAGGCCGAAGGCCGCCCCGGAGGTCAAGGGTGTGGAGTCCTCTTGCGAGCCGTGCGAGTAGTGTGTTTACACTTCCACACAAAATTTAAGAAGTTTTGGTTTTTATTTCAATTCATAATTTTCATCTTTCCTTTCTATTCATCTTTCCTATTCCATCTCTCAATTCATCTTTCCTAATTGTTTATAGTTATTATAGTAAATAATATTTAACATTGATTCTCTATTAACAATGCTTTCCAACACACACGGTATACTTACAGAAGTGAGTTATTACCTTCATGACAGAAAAGAATGACGTCAGTTTGATATTCTAGAAAACAAAACAATGGTGATTTTTACCGTACATGTTCTCCTGATGACATCAACTGCCGTTAAGATTGCAAGTTAAGATTGGTTTTAAATTTGATACTCATTTTTACATAAAGCTCGTTACTTACCAGTAAAAAATTAACTCAAACGATACGAGATATTGAAAAAATAATGTATTTAGAGTAACCTCCAGTTATATGCTCCACTCAGTTTTTCAACTGCATTCAACTTTCCTTTTCAAATAGAACAGTTTTTCTATTTTGCATTTTTTCATAGTACTTAAAAAGAAAAACAAAAAACATGATTTTAATTGGTTATGTTTTTCGAAAGTTGTGGTAATTTTTAATTTAAAAAATAAATATTAAGGACGATCATACGTGAGGCAGATATTGATGGTAGATAAAAATTGCTTTTTTAGTGAATTGAATAGCTCAATTATCTAATTATCCTTCCTCAAAAATTTAAAACCTGTTGCAATAATTTCAAAGAGTAATTATCGATTATAAATGAAACTTTTAAGACAGCGTCTTTTGGAGAACATAATTTGTTTGTTCTTAAAATTATAATAACTATATTATTAAAGTAGCCATCATAATAAATAATGTTTATAAATATTCTTTGAAATATGCAGTTTATATAGTTGCATTAACAAAATGGTGTTGACGAACGTTTGAATTAATTATTTAATAAAATTAAAACTGTTTTGCTAGGTTTGTTTTATTGACCACTCGTGAAAATAATGTATGGAAAATTGCAAAGAGTTTTCGTAAACGTTCCAACAGACTACCCCCTCTTTCATCAGAAAATCGGTACCTCTACTCAGATTCTTACAAAGCTTAACTTCTTGCTGACAGCTTCTCTAAGGCACACAGCTTAACTGATGGCGACAAATATCACGATGAAGAAACGACCAGTCTGGTATCCGAATCCTCGGAAAATATTCGTTCTTCCATCTTTAACCCCATCGAATACGTTTTTTATAATATCAATAATACAAATTTTTATAATATCAATAAGGAATATTTGTAATTATTATTAATTTGTTAATATTTTCGGTCAACATGAAACATTTTCGATGGAACTTTATATATTGACGGAATCCCACATGCACTATTTTTACTGTAGATATACAACCTGTAATATGCTTACATCGTGTGTGTCTATGTTGTATATGCTCAGGCATAGATTATTCCAAATATCATGACCCTATTGGGAATAAAACTTATATAATTTCTACTAACATTCAACTCCATACGTTATAAAAGTAATCCGATTTTGAATGAAAATAAATATATCCGTATATTATTTGTTCATAATTCCGTGTTACTGAAGAAATATGATATATTAAAAAAAATTTGTATGAGAAATAAAACGAAGATAGGAAATCGTCGGTGTTGTATATTAATATTATATAACATTGATATATTATTATTAAATTATTATATTCACACGATGATATAAATGTCTCCAAGGACATGTCCACCCATAAAATATGTTACATTAAAATATGTTTTATTGCTTGAATCGTTGGCAAACAGCAAATGTTAGCAATTATAAATATAGAAATTCGAGAATCAAATAACAATAAACTACCCAATTTATTGTTTTGAGTGTTTGGAGAATGCTTAAAATGTGAGAAGGAGCAACCAATTTTTCCCATTCGAATCGATTGTCTGAAGAATGTGACACATTTTTATACACTTATTCGTCTAAGGGAATTATCAGGTTACTAAGATTTTTACCATCTCCAATCGAAATTGAAGTAGTCACCATATTTAATCCAATTTGATTCAATAGTCCATCAAGAGTCCAATGCCCAGTTGTAATAGTTTTAAACTCATTTTATACAATAGTTTAAGAGCTAACTAGACTAAACCAGACTTACCCAATTTTTGATATTGCCATAGTTTGTAAGGTACATTTTTTGCACCTGAACTTTTGAATAAAATGGGTTAAACAGCAGCTTGAGGAAGCTTGAGGTTAAGATCTAGGTCTTTAGGAATAGCTTTGCCTACCCTTGGCCAATATACCGACTGTTTAGTTTACATCTTCGTATAATAGATCTCCCACGAGTATGAGAGAGTACATATGTATACATTAAGCAATGTGTATGAGAAGGAGGTCTTATAGGTTTGAGTGGATGGTGACCACTCGAACAGTTATGAAAAATATGCTTGTTTATCAAACCTATAAGACCTCCTTCTCATACACATTGCTTAATGTATATATATATGACTCTCTCATACTCGTGGGAGATCTACTATACGAAGATGTAAACTAAACATAGTGTATAGTTTTATTGGCCAATATAAAGTACTATTCGTTGCTAGTGAAAATTATTTGCGCCTAATTTATTTTTTCAAAAAAGTAAAAGTAGTGATTTTAATAATGGATTGAAGTATGGACTAAAGCATGTCCTTCGAAGGTTTTCGGTATTGAAAACCATCAAAAAGTACATGCAGGTACCAATATTCCAACCCTTTTTTATGGTTACTATTCTCTATACTATAGAGTGTGTAGAGTGTGTAGACTATACAGTCTATAGTCTACAGTCTACACTCTCTACAGACACTGGCAAGACCCAAATATTTTTTATGTCCACAACGTTTTGTTCCCAAAAATGTCGGGAAAACTCAACTATATTTTATTTCCGACATTTAGAAAATAACGTATTAAATTAAGTTTTGAAAGTGGCAAATGATTCCATACGTGCATGTATTTCATATATATTGTTAAAAACATAACCAGAAGATTATGTTGGAATTATTTTTAAAACAAAAATTATTCGTAATTGGAACAATAAAAGTTTAAGCTCTTGTTATAAAATTATAATAAGTTAATAAACGTACAGATTTATTTGCACAGTTTGGTGTTGGAGTTAAAATGAAAGATGTATTTAAAAAACTGTGAGTTAAAAACGCAAAAACATTAAAATTTGTCCCAGTTTTGTCATGATCTTGATTTATTGCCACAAAAACACTTAAATAACAGTGGGCGTCTTTGTTGTTGGTTTTTCTACATACATATAACAAACATAGTTCAAGTTTTGCAGTAAAAAAATATGTGTATTTTGAAAAATTAGTTATACAAATTCGTCAATTTCTGTTTTGTCTAACGTATAGTATTTCACTACTATTAATCATCCCTACTATTAACCATCTAGAAAACTTCACATCAGTGTGTGATTGTGTGATTGTGATTGGAGCTACAGTAATGTCAGCAATGATATGGTCCGAATCTTATCTGGGTCACTAATTATTAATCTTCACTTATATTTTGTTAATCTTCAGTTATATTTTGTTAATCTTCAACGTTTCGGAAGTCATCAGTTTTCATTATCAAGAAGACGTACACTGGATATCAAAAGTTGATGTTAGTTTTAAAAATTTTATGTTTGATTTGTGTTTTATTAATTTGTTGTTTATTTTTTTACAATAGTCCATTTTTTCTTAATTTGTCTTTTATCTCTTACGGCTTCATTGATTGATATTCCCCCGTCCTAAGCAGAAATATATATTTCAAAGAAAAGTTGTTTACTTTTATGAAAGGAACATTTATTGCATTTTAAACTTTTTTCTGTCTTTTGCGGTTTCAAAGTTATTTCTCCTTCTCCTAGCGGGGGAATGCAGGATCAGATTTTGCTCAATCACGTACACTTGGCCACACAACTTGATGTGATATATAGATTTCTCTAGAACAAATAATTACTACTATTCCCCAATTCAACATCTCTATATACAATTCATATAATACTTACAACATAATATTATGTTTGTAAGCAAGCTTGCTTGTGTGTTATGTAGTTGTTTTTGAACAAAATTCGTACTTGTTTTTATAAAAATTATTTAACAAATTGTATTTGTGTAAACATGAATTATTCTATATATATTTTTTTCAAAATAATTTATCTTTGATTTTATAATTTTTGATTTTAAAATAACTTTCTTCAAAAAAATATATTAAGATTGATTTTATTTAAGAAAACTTTTCTTTTGAAAGAAAAAAAAAATTTTCATCTTAAATATTTTATTTTTATTTTCTTTTATATATTGAGAAATATGTGTTGGGTCCAAAAAAATAATTCTTCATAATTTTCAAGACAACAATATATATATATATATATATATATATATACATATATATGTTTTGGAATTTCACATTTGAGTAACCCTCTTTAACTATTTAACTCGATTAACAAATTTTTAGAAATAGCTCACAAATTTGGCCAGCCAATGGGCTAGGAAATTTACAAGTTTAACACAGTACACAGTACACAAATATAATAAGTTTAACACAGACACTTTTAATTATTCTATAAGGAGTATAAGAGACACTCATATACATATATTAATCCAGTTTTTCTTCAACCATAGAAGTAAATTTGTATGCCTGAACCGTTTATTTCTTAAACATGAGTGTATGAGTCCCTACTAAACTCTATATATGTTAATAGCATCATCCAAGCCAGAGCTTAACGTATAACACCATCTATATAATACAGGCTGTTTTTTGATGATCGTTATATTGGGAAATTATATTGGATTTTAAAATAATCATCTTTGAATGTGTGACGTATCAGTTACAATATTATGGTCGAGTACTAATCCTAGTGATTATGTAAATATACAATATCTAGTTTAATACTAGATATTTTCTAAGTTGGCGGATTTCATTTCAACATTCGTTTAAAATGTATTTCTTTAAAATATAACACAATTTTTATATAAATATAAAACGTATGTTATTATTTATATAATGTAAACCAAATTTAATTTTTAATCATCGCCTTGAAAATCACAATACGTCACAGTTGATATTGTTAGAAAAGAAAATTTATCACTTGAGTTTTCATTTTACGAAGTGGTCATAAATAACAACTGTTATTTTAGTGCATTATCTTCAGGAACGACAATGACGTATCCTTTTTTGAAAGGAAAAAAAATAGGGTGGGGATGTGCTTTATATTTTCATTTGTCTTTTCGAAGAGTATAGGCCGATATTGCATTATTTATTTTAATTTTTACTTTAACAATGTATATATTCATTGTAACTATTTCACATCAATGTTTTATATAAGCAATCGATAGATCTTGATGAGAACTGACGATTTAAACTCGAACAAACGTCCTAGCTTCTCTGAGCCAAAAGTTATAATAAAGGGAAATGATGTGACGCAGCGAAACGACAAAATTACGACGCTTCCCCCTTCACCGCGTACATTGCACCGCTAGAGAGTGATTTATGTATTCTAAGGAAATTCGCTAAGTTGACGCAGCTCCTGTGTAACGTATTTTTATTTTGGATTCTTAAAGTAAATATTTGTATGCATTAATAAGTATTTTATCACGTATTTATAAAATTTCTGGTTTAAGTATTGTACTATTATTAAATTGTTAATGCACTTGACCCATCATTATTTAATTGTCAAAACTGTGACTATATTTATGCATTTCTAATTTATTATTCTATTTCAATAGTTGTGTTATGAACATTATGTCAAAATGTAATAAATGTACTTTATATTGAATTTTATTTAGTCAGTTTTCAAAGATAAATAAATAATTATTTATTTATTTGATTGAAAATCAGTATTTTTAACCGTTAGTCGGAAATAAACTTATAATAAGCTTATAGAGATATTATATTCATACCGGATATAAAACCAGTAATACTAAAACATTAAAGATTATTTAAATTTTGAAAATAAATAATAATAAAATGTCAAATATAACTGATATTAAAATATCACATAGTATCACAGTTATCGGTTTTTATTATATTTATATATAAAAAATGCAGATAACGTCCGTTTGAGCAAGAAATACATTCATATGGTAAACAACGCAAAAATTTTACATACACTTGTATAAGCTCTATTCCAAATTTATTTGAGAAAGACATCAAATCCACTTCCATAAACATGTCACATGCGACACATATCATCATCAGCTTAATTAATAAACCGTTACACATCGGTACTAGTGAACTAGTGAAATTTTTTCACAAATATCATTTTAATTGTTGGATACTAAATTATTAATTGTATTTTTGTAGTTAAATTGTGTGAGAATACGAAATACAAATCAAATTTAATACTTTTATTAAGGATTCTAATGGAAACAACGATATGTCAACTATTTTGAATCAATAAATTTATGTTATATGGACTCGAATCTCTGAACTCCGCCTGGCTTGAACCAAGGTGCTTATCCAAGATGCTATTAGTTATGAGATTACATTTCTTTTTAGATAATAATTACGAATACACGATACTCACAAAGTTTTTTGTGAATACTGTTATTAATGGCAAAAATATACCAAGATATCCGAATATATTCAAGCTGAAATCTATGCTAAATAGCACTAAATTAAATGATAATTTGTGAAGCGTAAAAAAAAGTTAAAATTAATAAAAATGCTTATCTTTTTAAATAATGTGGATGGTGGCTCTTTTCCAAATAGGTATATTAAAATGTACTCAGCGCTATGCGTGTTCAAAAAAACAACTTTATGACCAATGACAACGTATAAAAACCATAGGCGTTTATCAAAAAATTACAGTTAATCTAGCTTTTACATGCTGTTTATTTAATTTAATTGATTATTTTTGTTAAACGCCTATGGGTTTTTATACACTGATATTGGTCATGAAGTTGTTTTTTTTACCACGCATGGCGCTGAGTACGGTTGCGCTCAGAGACAATAGGTACAGGCGTCAGATGTCAAATAGAAATAAATAAAATTTCAATATTGCTGGGGATGGTCCTGTTGAGTAATTTTTTGTATCAGGATCAAAGTAGGAATATGCTGGTATAATATATACGTCAAAGTTTAGAAATTATTTTTGTAATATTGAGAAGAACTGTTCTAGTTTAGTTTATTCATGTGAAATAAAAGTTTTATAGTTAAATTTAACTAAATTTGTTAAATCAGTCATTTATTAATTGACCCGCCGTGTGCCCGATGGGATATTCTATCGGCAACATCTCAAAACCCATCCGATTTTTCTCAAAGATAAAAAGCCTAAATACTAACGTTTTTAACAAAAATTACACGCACTTCCGATAGCCTAAACTAACTTTAGCACAGATATTGCAAAAGCACAGAAGCCTAAACACCAACTTCCACGTTTCTAACTTGAAAAATGACGCACTTCCCATGCAAACTTACGTTCTTTACTTTACCCCCTTAGGGATGAATTTTCAAAAACGCTGATACAACTGACTTTTATTTATAAACAGAAGCCTGAACACAAATTTCCATGTTTGCAACTACAAAAATCACGAAGTTCCGTACAAACTTTCGTCCCCTATTTACCACTTTAACGAAAAAATTTCAAAAAATCTGCAAATTTCCATGATTCTAGACCCACCGCTTAAGTCTGTACGTTTGTAGATTTTCTTTTAAGCAGGTGGCTAGTGACACATTTTTCAATGTGCATTTCAAAACTGTCTATAAACCCTTCCACGTTATTGTAATTTGTCACAAAGAGACGGCTGTCTTTTTCATGTAAACAAATATTTATACGCAAAGATACAATATACTCAGATACAAATGATGATGTAGAACTTTTTTGCACTTTCGGGACTAAAATGACAACTTTACTCCCTCCAAATGGGTACTAAAGTAGTACTTTTTCTCCCATGGGAGAAAAAGTAAATTTTTTTCCCATGAGAGAAAAAGTAAATTTAATACGTATCCTAGCAACAAAATCAAAATGACGTTTTTATTTAACAAATTTTTTATATATTTTTTTTATATTTTATAGTTTTATAAGTATAGTGTTATTCCTGATTTTTAACATGGTTTTTACCATAGAATAATGGGACCACATTGTGGAAGCAGATAATTTCCTGGATTTCTCATTAAAAAACACAAGCAATTCATCTTCCGTGTAATTTTCATTGTGTCTTTCGGAGTACCATTGTAAAAATACGTTATATTGTTTTTCATAAATACTCTTCGACTTAGAAGGTAAAATTCCTTCTAGAGCCTCTTCTGCCTCTGTTTTCAGTTCGAAATTTTCCATTTCGATCCTAATTTTGTAGCAAAACTTTACACACTGATAGCTTATCAATTATTATTCAAAGCAATCTGAATTCTGATAAATAAAAAAGCAAACCAAGGCAATCTTTTTTAAATTATAAACTGGTAAAATTAGCAGAGTGAATTTTAACGTTCTCACCTAATTTTAACTATTAAAACTCTTTTGAAAGTGCAAAAAATAGTATATTTACCGTGGGACTAAAGTGCCTCTAATTCCTTGAGTGGTTGTTCACTTACAAACTCCACTCGCGGGGTTAAAAGAGTCACTTTAGTCCTACGGTTAATAATATACTATTTTTAGCGCGATTTTAAATTCTGTGATTTAAAATTTTTGTTTATCAATAATAAGTTTTTTTCAAAAATAATATATCATTAAATAATACAGGAATCAAACATTTAAATTAATAAAAAATTGTGCGTATTCCCTATTATTCCGTTTACAATGCACGGATGTTTATTTAAACACGGATATTTATTATAAATACTGACAGCATATAATGAAACATTTTTGCTGACGCATACACTTTCAATAGAAAAAAACGTGTCACGTTATCACAACCACAAAATAAAAGAAGAAACCTATCGTTCTATACGTTACAATTTATTATTTCAGTGTGTCAATTTTCCAGTTTATATCATTCTGATTACATAATTTGTTTTTTGAATCCTCAACAGATCTAGATAAGGGATAATTCTTTTATTCGAGTGGTGTAAAAAATTGTAAAATGTTTGTGGAATTTAAATCAGTCAATTCAGAGATGGTTAAATTTTTTTGTGTGCGTCAGGTTATTTTTGTTAGCATATATATTGGGTGGATCAAAACTATTTGCTATTTTTTATTCAAATTGCAATTATTCTTGGGAAATGATATTTTTATGGTTAGTCACCACTTAAATTTTTTGTAGTAGTTCATGAAAAATATGTCCGACAATTACGAGGTATGAAGGAGCAATTTTTTCTAAAAACAAATTATTTATTTTTCAATATAGTCATTTCAGGAATACACATTTCTTATAAAGGTTCCGCCTATTTTTGACGGTTTCAACGATGACCTCCTCATTTAAGCAAGCTTATCTTCTCGGGAGCCATTTTCGCATATTTGACAATAAGAACAAATTACTAGTAGACAGGTCGGGTGAACATGGGAAATGGGAGGGTGTTCGCCAACAATGCACTATGCAATCAGTGCAATTGGCGGCTCCGGATGAATGTTGCCCGGTCATTTTTTTTAAATTAAAATTCCATGAATATGACCAACCGCATTCCAAAATAATTTTCATGATGCTCCTCATCAAAATTAGAAATTTGACAATACTTAGATTCGTTGAGTCAATATTTAACCGCAGTCGAAGATAACGAAGGGTCCATGAACAGCGCCTACTTCGATTTTCTATTCTCACACGTTACAATCCAAAAATAGAAAGCTAATCACTGACTGATACTACACTTTTTCTTTCTAAGACAAAACCATGAGGCAAAACTCACTGAAATGGCTGCCAAATCAGTGTAAAATTTGCTTTGACAACGTTTATCAGATGGAAACACATTATAAAATTGCACCAACTTGTTTTGGCCACGTCATTTGTTGTCATTCACGGGAATTTATTGAACCAGTTTCGTATTGAAAATCTTTTTTCTGCGAATTTTTTCATTTAAGCGACTGAGTAATTAGGTACTTAAGACATATGTACTTAATGTAAGGATTAGTCATGTCGTCATATTCCAAAATGATGGCTTTAGTCGAGCTATATTTGAACAATTATTTATATTTTTCATAAAAAAAAGATGCATTAACAAAATAATAATTTTGTGTTTATTTTATTAACGTAACCCCAGTAACGCATATTTAACTATCACAGTTGAGCCTGTCTACTCTATATTATTTATGCATTCGATATTTGAAAAAAACCATCAAAATGTTTTAAGTTTCCATGACAAAGTGGTAATTTCATAAAACCTGGATTATGGGACTTACGGTCAAATCCTATTATATATACAGCCCTTACTCATGTATACAAATTCTAACCCACCTCTAGACATGTTAGAAGGATGCGGTTTTTTGCATTCGACGCGGAATAACTTCAAACTAACAGGGAACATTTAATTTTCCCAACGTCTGCCCCTTTAAAATGGGATAAATCTATCAAAATTACCTTTTTTACTTCTGTTCATGCTAGAAAGTTTCGTTTTTTTCATTACGTCAAGAACGTGAAGCCAAGGCCGAAGGGATCCTCGGGGGTCAAGGAGGCGACCTTAGAGCAAAGCGAGTCAAATTATATCCGCATTATTCACTAAACAGTCATTATAATAAATATTTTTGCATTCAATATTGTTTGCTATTTAATATTTCTACTTTGCACAATAATTTTAAGAAAAATAGGGGTGAACCTTGTTAGATCCATTAAAAATACAAATTGTATTTAAAAAAAAAACATTATCATTGCATTTGAAAATATCTTAATTTCTCTGTTTCTGTTTACTTATTATACCCGGTATATATTACAAGGGTATTATAAGTTTAGTCCCGATTTTTAACAGTTGATATTTTAATAACGGGTGATTTTTTAATATTGATCGAAACACAAATTTTTGGTATAGGTTATTAAGCGACCTAATTAGTTCATTTTCGCATATTCGTCTATTTATCTGCCTTCGGAGACGATTAGTTAAATACGAAAAGAGATATCGAGTTGAAGTTTTGTTTTATAAGTAAAAAATAATGTCCCTTTTCTGAACATTACCCTGGGCAAAAGTTTCCCCCTACCAGGTAGGCAAATACTTATTTTTGAAAAATTGAGTAAGACAAAAATGTTTCTTTTTTGTAAAATAAACAACTTTTGTTTGATACTTTTTCATAAACTTTGCATAAAGTATATACCGAGTATTTGAGCAAGTGACTCAGTACGTTGTTATTTTCACATATTTTTAACTAGATATTTTTTAATAAATATTTTACTAAATATCGTAATCGGTTCATTTTTAATCACAAATCACCCTCGGCCTTATTGGAATCTAATTCTCTATTTTAGGTAACAGAATGATATTAATTGGCTACTGATATTAGTACTTGTATTGAAATATAATCTAACCTTCCGTTAGGCGCAATAAGTTCGACTGCTAAATTGGGCGCAGTGTATTTAATGGTGCGTCTCCATATGCCGCTCGTGTGCATCGAATTCATCATATTTGGACGATGTACGCGCGCACAACGATCCATTTTCGGTTTTTTTAACGAACACTTTGTATGTTCGCCGTTCATATTTGGACGTGTTCGTGAAAGGTTTGTCATTTTTAGCGCGCTATGTGATTATTGTTTTTTTTTTTAATATTAATTGAAATGTAGTATTTTAATTCAACTTTAACATTTTTCAAGCTGAACTAAAATGTAAACATTTTAATTAATATCTTTAGATTATTTTCAGGTTCAAATAACGGGTTTTTGTGATTGATTCAACTTCACTGCAATATGAATATATGTTCGTGGGTTTCCTATGGATCGCTGGAGGTTCATTGAAATCAACAATTCCAACGAACCAATGGCGAGCGGCGCACGCGTGGCGTGCACACTGCTCGGGGTTCGTGGTGCGTATATGTGGACGCACCTTTATACGCACACATTCAAAAAGCATTACAAACACCTGATTATGTTCATTTATACAACATCCCAGTAAAGTATATCATTAAAAACACAACCTTTCTGTAAAAAACTATGTTTTTGACATAAAATTAGTTGAACAAATGTTAATATAATTTTTGACCTACTATCAAAAGTCGTATAAAGTAAAAACTATTAACATAAAAGTAATATAACAGTAAAAAATCGTTAGTCAAAAAGTGTAAAGGTAAGAAATAGTGAAAAAAGTTTAAACTATTTCTATCTATATTAATCTTCCAAGATAGGTTTACCAAATGTTTCAGGATAGGGTCCCTCTAAAAAATGTCACGAAATTGGGCGCAATGAACTTAACTGAACAAATCGTGAATAATTTTCCTTAATGAAAGTTAAGGTGAAAGTAACTGAAAGGGTTGCGTAGAGTAGGCCGAAAAAAACAGCAACTGGGAATACCAGGTGGAAACACAGCATAGGGCCAAGGCAAAGTAACAAAATAGCAGCCCTGTGTCTGTCAGATCAAATGCGCCCGACGGAATGTTAAATGACTCTTATTCTTCAAAGTGCCTATTTTTGAACTTTAAGTACCGATTTGTGACCGAAAACGAGTTTCTGGAATTGGTTGCCATGAGACATTTTATAACCATCTTATAAACTATTTGCCGTGGTTATGTTCAAATCTACTGAAAGTGTTTTCCCAAAAACGTTTTGTGCGGAGTTCTTTTCGTTTAAAATATACTTTTGAAAGAGAACCCTTGACATGTAATTAATTATACTATATGACATTCATATAAAACTTATTTTGACAAAATGGAAACCCGACTTAACAAAAGAAGCACTAAAAAGTAAAAAAATAATTGCATATTCTTGTGCCAATTTTAGTTCACCAAAGCAAAAATTTTTAAATATATATGTACAATTATTCTTATTTTTGGAGGCGGTGTCAACATAGATAAATTCACATAACTTTTGGACACCGCCTCCAAAAATAACAATAATTGTACATATATATTTAAAAATTTTTGCTTTGGTGAACTAAAATTGGCACAAGAATATGCAATTATTTTTTTACTTTTTAGTGCTTCTTTTGTTAAGTCGGGTTTCCATTTTGTCAAAATAAGTTTTATTTCTCGCTTTTTAGTGACTTTGAAGTTCTATAACTGATTTTATTTGTCTAAATATGGGTAGACCTACTAAACGACCAACTAATTTTTAGTGAATTTTTTTATAACATATTTTTTTTACCCGTTTTTTTTTTTTTGTAATTTTTAGTGCATTTTTTTATAACAGATTTTCAGTTTTTTTTACAAGCATTTTTTTTTTTTTTGTAAAAATTTTTTTTTTTGGGGTCGGTTTTTTTTTTTGTAAAAAATTTTTTTGAAGTCGGTTTTTAAAAAAATTTTTTTATTATCCCATTATGAATGAGTATACCCTTTCAAAAAAAAAAAAAAATTTCGCAGAAATCGGTTGTCACATATAAAATGAAGATTTTCCTCAATTTCCCGGAGATCCCCTCATCAGAATGCGATTTGGTGCAGCACTAGCTCAGAATATATTATAACTATTGAACAACATGGCATATAATTTTTTTACCTAACTCATGTGAAAGTAAATATTTAATGCATAACCAACCTGTATTCACGTAGTCATCTCAAAACATTGTTAGTATTAAGAAAATGTTCAAAATTTTAATCCTCGTTACTAACCGAGGTGAGGCGAGGTATGTTGTTCCAAAATCCTCGCCTCGGCCGAGGCAAATTTACAAAAAGTAAATTTAAAAAAAAATAATAATATAGTAACATGTATTTTTACAAAAAACATGAAAAAGATAGATTAGATGCATTTTAAAGGAAAAAGAAATTTTATGCCATGATTACTTTTTATCATAATAATCATAAATTTGTTCATCACCGGTTTGCAAATTTTATAGAGAAAAGTAAATGTATTATTTTTATTTTGTTGATCGAAAGCATTTTCTTATTTTTAGAGAAGAAAAATTGTGCGGTCGGATGACCCCGTCAGGAACGAAGTTCATTACGTTATTTTTTCAACTCTAAACGTGATTTATGTAGATTTGTAGATTTCAATTGATTATATTAGTGTATTTTTGTCACGCCAAAAAGCGCAACCCTCTTTTATTCGCCTTTCTCTCTCTCTATCTAATTTGTATATTTTATTTTATTTTAGCGAATTTTCGAAAAGAAAACAGAGGTATTGGTCTCGTACATTTATATATATATAAGTTTTTTTTATCCTATTATTTTACCATATTCATGCAAAATAACTCAAAGTTAGTAATAATTTTCCCTCGCCTCGCGCCAGCCGAAGCGAGGCGAGGATGATAACTAACCCAACCGAGGCGAGGTTGATATTTAAAAAAGGTGAGCTGATACCAAAACCTCGCTTCGCCTCGTGCCTCGTGAAACACTAATATATATATATATATATACATATATATATATATATATATATATATATATATATATATATATATATATATATATATATATATATATATAATTTTTAGTGATGGTGATTTTCATTATCTACTAGGTAGGTTCACTATCTTTGCAAATATTGGTTACAAAACCAGTAACTATATTTTTGTTGAAAATTCGCTAATATATAAAATAAGAATTTAATCTAGACGCCTGCATTTCGATTTTATCGCACTCATTGTGCGTAGCTAAAAAACAAATTTTCCAAAACACCAAATGATTTTTAACATGATGTTTAATTTTATTATTTTAATGTGCTATACGAGAATTTAGCTTCTAACAGGTTTGGACTCGCTATTTAAATATTGGTAACTAGATACACTTTTTATTAAGGTGCGTCCACACTTGCACGCCACGAATCTCGAGCGGTGTGCGAGCCTTTGGTTCGTTGGAATTGTTGATTTCTACGAACCTCCGGCGATCCATAGAAAACCCACGAACATAGTATTCATTTTGCAGTGAAGTTGAAGACATGTCTACGCGACGGGAAAATCTCGCGATTATGGTGATGAGTGGTGCGGCATTATTAATGGCAAGTTTGTTTAAAAACAAAAAGAAACGTTGACGTTGGTCAAAAAAATCAATCACAAAAACCCGTTATTTAAGGCTCAAAATAATCTAAAGAAATTAATTAAAATGTAACAAAGTTGAACTAAAATACTACATTTCAATTAATATCTTAAAAAACAATAATCACATGCGTGCTAAAAACCACAAACCAGTCACGTTCCCGTCCAAATATGAACTGCGAACATTCAAAGTGTTCGTTGAAAAAACCGATATGAGATGGATCGTTGTACGCAACGCACGCGCCGCGCTCGCGCCCCGTCCAAATATGACAAACTCAATACGCACGAGTGGCGCGCAAGTGTGGACGCAGCTTTATGCATATTTAACCAGGTGGATATTTGTTAACTCTCGTCTTACTTGTTGGTATTCAAATTTATCTGGGTTAGAATATATATTTAATTATTTTAATTTTATTTGACAATAAGCAAGACCATTAGTTGTTTTTATATACTTTATCACTTAAATAGCATTGTAAAAGGGGATGTTACCTGACATTATACAGAAAGAAACGCCGTTCTGCGTATCCATGCTTTAAAAAGTACTGTGTGTTTTAAGCCTGACAGCTGTTAAACTGTAGAAATATTAAGGATAAACTAGATGCCTTCGAGCAGCTCACTAATGTGCGCCCACCTTGATGTTTTTTAATATTATGTAAAATTTTTGTTCAACACCTAAGGCCACATTACAGAATACAGTTGTTATTGTTGGAAACAGTATGTTTCCAACAGATAGTCACTACTCATAATTATTTTTATACTCGTATTGCTTTCAAACAACAGTTCGATTTGTAACTACAGTTTCGCATCGACTAAAAATGAAATAAGAACTGCAGATTGAAGAGAATGTTTCCCTGGGTGTGGTAAATCTAGAACACGGTAGTGCGACAGGCCGAGTTTAAGGGGTTTTACCTGTGTTATGAAACTATTAACATTTAAAACACGAACAATTTGATGGATGGAATTGAAATATATTTATTTCATTTCGATTTAAATGTATTTTTGTATGTTTGAAAAAAATACCTTTGCGTTGTAAGTAAGTAGATTACTATCATTTATTATCCTCTTTTGATTCTCTTAGGAAATTTAATATAAATGAGGTTTCTCGGTAAAAAAAAAATACACCACCTGCATCCAAATCTACAACAAGAAAAAAGATGTTCATCGTTCTATTAATAAAAAATGACAAATTTATAGACTGTTACACTACATATATGGTTGGATAACAATACAAAATAATTTTTTTTTCTTCTCTAAAGCCCGTTACACACTACCGTTCCAGCCAGCAATCACTGAAATTGATCGATGTGACATGACCATGAATTGAGTAAAACGGTAGAGTTGAATATAGATTTGAATATGAATGAAGTCTTTTAAGAATGTTCAGTGTGCTACGCTTGAGTCAAATGTGCACTATCTTTAATAAAATTTATTTTGGATTTGAAGTTGTAATGTATATTAATAATCTTACAACGATTTATAACCATTTTTGTTATTTGTCCTAAATATTTTAAAAGTATTTATTGTAAAATATGAGTAAATGTAAATTAGAAATTGATTTGACAAATATGACAATAAACTATGTTTAGTTATGACGTTATAGAGTATATATGTGTATATTTTTTTACTGTGCGCTGTCACCAGTTTTCAAAATATGATGGCAAAACAAACCTAACGAAACTGTTTTAATTTTATTAAATAATTAATTCCACATTCGTCAACGCCATTTTTTAATGCAACTATATAAAGTGCATATTTCAAAGAATATTTATAGACATTATTTATTATGGTGTCTGCTTTAATAATATAGTTGTTATAATTTTAAGTACAAAAAATTGTGTTCTCCATAAGACGCTATGTAAAGTTTGATTTTTAATCGATAATTATACCAAAAACTATATAGCGGAATTCTCAATATGAGCATACGTAATTATAACAAAATAAAAGATACAAACCCACATATTAAAAAAAAAAACTTATAATTATAATTTAACAGAATTTGTTGAATAATTATTAAATATTATACGAACATGACGCATTCTATGTACTTTTAGTGGAGTAAAATGAGGAAACAACTTCGGAATTTGGAGTAACAGTGAAAATTTTTGCCTGAAAAGGGTAGCTAAGATAGTTATTACAGAAAATAGGTAAACCTTCCCCCGCCAATCGAAAGAGGAAGAAATTTTACGTAAAAAACATGTATACAAATTTTATTAGGATCAAATGTCTGGGAGCTATGAATTTGTTGATTTAGGTCACATATCCATCTCCAAGCAATTTTTACAAAACTTCATTTCGTGACCGATATAGCATTTAAAGGCGTTTCATTTAATGATATATAAAATTAGTTTCATTTAGTTTCACTTAGTGATATATAAAAAAAATTTGTCTTCATTGGTGCATACGGTCAGTACAAGTTAATTGTTAAAAATAAACAAAGGAATGGATAATACAAAAAATTCTTACTCCCTTATGGCAGTAATAAATAATTCAAATCATCTCATCCGTAAAGTGGCGCGTAAATATTTAAAATTGTACTAAATAAATAAATATTAATATATATACATCATATACACTCTGTTGCGTATTCTGAATTTGATATACTTGTAACCTGGATGTTTTGAGAAACAATATTTAAAACATAAGTTATTTATTTTTTATTATAACTCGTTCCAGATAACCCTTAATACTACTCAATTGTAAGGTTCAACTGTTCAACTATTCAACTGTTTCAGAAACATATTCAGTAAAACATTAAAAATGTGAAAAAGATTTTACAACCACAGGACTTAAACCATAGACCTTTGCTATCCGGAACGGTGCGCTACCCAATACACCACTGTTACGAATTGGTAACAATTCATTTCCTATTCATATGTATAATTTTATTTGTACGGAAATCCCTCGTTCTGCTTTTTATTAACTATTTAATTATTAACTATTTTTGTGAAATATAAAATAATAAGTTCACAAAAAAAAATTCGTTACGCAGGAGCTGCGTCAACTTTCTTAGCGAATTTTCTTAGAATACATAAATCACTCTCTAGCGGTCATAATTTTAGTGTGATCAAAATGAAATATAATATCTGATAAGGCTTTAGTATTTGCAAAAATTAAATTTATTAATAGCCAAAATAGAACGATGTATAACGATTATAGTTTATAGTTACTATGGAAACGACAATGATAATTGATATTTCAAAATTAAAACAAAATTGGAATAAAATAATTTTATAGTTATCTTATAGAAGTAGCGTTTCTGTGGAAATGACAAAATCAACACAAATTTTAGCCAACTCCAAAAAAAGAAGCAAGAGATTCTATGTTCGACTGTTAAGTAATGTAACAAATAACTGACTTAGATGTTTGAATACCCAGTATATACTGAGTTGTGTATTAATGATTAAATTGTTAACAATTCTGCGTATTCGAAATGTTAACAATTCTTTCCGAGGAACATATAATCACAAATTATGTGAAAACTATTGAGTTTATGAAAATCTTTTTCAAACAAAACTTGTTTATTTTAAAATTTCGAGTTATTTTTAAGTTTAGTTGTAAGATAATCAAGTGAAGAACGAGGAAAAAGTTTTGTCCTACAAATTCAATGGAATGGACTCCAAGTCTCCCATCCTTAATATTCAACGACTTCCAGAAAATTTCGATACCGTTTCCCTAAATTTTATAAATACAAAAGGTGGGTGTCTTGTCAAAACGAAGCTACTTACAAAGTACCAGCTGATACTCATCATTCTGAAAAAACCCTTTGGTCTCCCGAGCCACTTGTGTTAAGTTTTATAACCAATGTAGGTACGTAAAATATTTATATATTGTCAGTACATGGTAGACGGGATTGTAAATTATACGTGGTTTTTCTGACCTTAAAACGTTGAAAATAACGTACTTGAACATGCTCTTTCTCTTTCTGACCAGTTGCTCTGCGTAGTATGAATTATTATCTACATTGGAGAGAATTTCGTAGCTCGTTAATACAGTTTTACGACAATAACGAGCATGATTGTGACTTTCCACTCCAGTCGCTTTCCAATTGAATTTTTTACGCTACTCTTTGTCAGGGTAGATATTTTCAGAACTGCCATGTAGTACATACCATATACGTACCCTAAATCACCCGAAACTATCAAATTTTTTCGAAAAAAAGATCTTCGATTTTTAAATGTAAAATAGCCGATCAACAATACACTCCCAAGTGATTTTGTTGACGTCACGTTCAGAATAATGTAGACATAATGTTGATTAAGTTAATATTTCATATAATTATGAATGAGTTCATGTTTTTAATAAAACTGAGCGAATTAAATGAAAGATATTATATTTAACAAAATATAATAATAATTAGTAACATGTCACATCCATTATAGAAATTCCAAATTCCTTATTCTATAGCAAATAAACACCTACACAGGGTGATAACAAATATAATATTTATACGGTGTACCAAGAGAATTTGTATTTTTTAGGCGGGTTGCTCGGACCCGCAATTTTTTTTTTAAATCGATTTATCTTGGCGTCCTAAATATGACCCTAACTTTTTACGTTCCGAGTCGTGACGGAACAGGATCAAAATTTAATTTGTTTATAACAAAACAAAGTTTTTTCTTAATATCTTTTTTTGAACTAAATATTTAAAAAATGGCAAAGAATATTATTAAATTTGTCGCGGTATCCTGGCTCTCTTTATCCTCAAAGGAGCGCTGCCCGAACCTGCAATGATTCCGATACTCGACAAAACAAAAAAAATATATTAGTAAACGATATTACTAAATATTTTGTAATTGGAACAACACGCACGTTTTTGTTTAAAGAAAAGAAAAAAAAAATTAAATTAAACACAAGTTTTTACGAAACAAAAAAAAAAAACCTGATTTTATTGCTTTAAAAAAAAAAAGATTATCCAATTTCTTTTTCAACAATTATTTTAATTCTTTTTCACACAATGTTAAATTTCGAATTATTTGATCAAATTACTTGTACAAATTCCAACTTTAACTTGATCTGGATTGAACACGAATTTTATACTTTGAACTAACAGACAATACTTGATTTCAACTTTTATACTAATCGCACAATGATCGATTTAAAACTCATCAGACACGATTTAAAACTCTGATACTAATCGCACAATGGTCGATTTTAAAAACTGATTTGAATCGACACTGGTCACGGTTTATATACCCGCCATGGGTCGTTCTAGAATATGATTGTTTTTTTGAATAAATATTTTGTTTTTGACAATATATTTTCGCATGGAGGCTTCTAGAATATTTTAGTATATCAACACCCATGGACGTAGTCGGAGTGTTCAGATTATATATAAAATTAATTAAAAATTATACCTCTCCTTGGGTTTGACCCATAGTCATACCCCGCTTGGTTGATATTCAACTAGCGACTTAACGAACACGGCCAGTGTCAACTCAAAATCTATACACAAATTTTATTATACATTCATTACTGTAAGCTAGCTTACTTCTGTTTATTTGTTTTACAAAAATTATCTTGTTTTTACAAAATTATTTATTTGTGATCTGTTATTTTGAAAAACATTCAATTTGTATGATTTTGAATTTTTTAAATTAAATTATATGTAATAATTTTTTTTCAATTTTTGATTTTTTTCAAAAATAGAAAACTTTAAATCAAAAGCATCTTATTATCATTTTTCGACTTAAAAAAAAACTTAGTTTAAGAAAAAAAATAAATCGAGCTATATTATTTTCTTTTTGTACTTTCAAAAAAAAACTCCTTCTTTTTGCAAGGAGAAAAATATTGTTTTGTTAAATATTTTGCATAATATTTTACTTAATATTTTTCTATTAAAATGTGTGTTGGATCAAAAAAAATTATTCACAATAATTTTCATTACAACAAAATCTCCCCCTCTAGATTCCAACACACATTTTCTAATTTGCTTATTATATTTGGTCGACCAATTTTTGACTTAAGAACTATTTGAATTGTACTAGTACATTTAGCTCGCTAGCATAACTTAAAAGTGTACGTACACATTAGTTCTTCACTCTTCATCAACGGCGCCTGTTGTTGATTGCCGGTCGTCTGGGCCGCAAGTTGTACCCTGGCTCTAATGCTCTGGCTCGTCCACACTTGGTACATCCCGTCGTCTTCCATCACCTCCATGCCTTTGACCCCCCAATCGATCTGGAAGTAGTTGGCCGAACCTGCAATGATTCCGATACTCGACAAAACAAAAAAAATATATTAGTAAACGATATTACTAAATATTTTGTAATTGGAACAACACGCACGTTTTTGTTTAAAGAAAAGAAAAATATTTAGTAATATCGTTTACTAATATATTTTTTTTGTCCTGTCACGGTCGCCACTTGTCGCGGTATCCTGGCTCTCTTTATCCTCAAAGGAGCGCTGCCCGAACCTGCAATGATTCCGATACTCGACAAAACAAAAAAAATATATTAGTAAACGATATTACTAAATATTTTGTAATTGGAACAACACGCACGTTTTTGTTTAAAGAAAAGAAAAAAAAAATTAAATTAAACACAAGTTTTTACGAAACAAAAAAAAAAAAACCTGATTTTATTGCTTTAAAAAAAAAAAGATTATCCAATTTCTTTTTCAACAATTATTTTAATTCTTTTTCACACAATGTTAAATTTCGAATTATTTGATCAAATTACTTGTACAAATTCCAACTTTAACTTGATCTGGATTGAACACGAATTTTATACTTTGAACTAACAGACAATACTTGATTTCAACTTTTATACTAATCGCACAATGATCGATTTAAAACTCATCAGACACGATTTAAAACTCTGATACTAATCGCACAATGGTCGATTTTAAAAACTGATTTGAATCGACACTGGTCACGGTTTATATACCCGCCATGGGTCGTTCTAGAATATGATTGTTTTTTTGAATAAATATTTTGTTTTTGACAATATATTTTCGCATGGAGGCTTCTAGAATATTTTAGTATATCAACACCCATGGACGTAGTCGGAGTGTTCAGATTATATATAAAATTAATTAAAAATTATACCTCTCCTTGGGTTTGACCCATAGTCATACCCCGCTTGGTTGATATTCAACTAGCGACTTAACGAACACGGCCAGTGTCAACTCAAAATCTATACACAAATTTTATTATACATTCATTACTGTAAGCTAGCTTACTTCTGTTTATTTGTTTTACAAAAATTATCTTGTTTTTACAAAATTATTTATTTGTGATCTGTTATTTTGAAAAACATTCAATTTGTATGATTTTGAATTTTTTAAATTAAATTATATGTAATAATTTTTTTTCAATTTTTGATTTTTTTCAAAAATAGAAAACTTTAAATCAAAAGCATCTTATTATCATTTTTCGACTTAAAAAAAAACTTAGTTTAAGAAAAAAAATAAATCGAGCTATATTATTTTCTTTTTGTACTTTCAAAAAAAAACTCCTTCTTTTTGCAAGGAGAAAAATATTGTTTTGTTAAATATTTTGCATAATATTTTACTTAATATTTTTCTATTAAAATGTGTGTTGGATCAAAAAAAATTATTCACAATAATTTTCATTACAACAAATTATATATAAAAAAAGAAAAGAAATGAGCCCATGAACATTAAAATCGGTTGTTTCGAATTCGAGAGAAAAAATTCCAAAGTTAGAGAAACGCAACTATGGCAAAGTATACCTTTTATATGTTAAAAATAATCTGCCAAATGTTAGCCTTTAAAAAAAGTTAGGTCTCCGACAATTAATAAAATACCATGTCACCTATTTTTATAAAAAAAAGGGTGCAAATAATACTAGATAAATGCATTTTTTTTAATGAAAGGACTAAAAAATAACTATTAAATGAAAAAAAATGCCTGTTTCGTCACGAGTCGGAATGTAAAAACTTAGGGTCATGTTCATAATGTCAAAACGAATGGATTTTTAAAAAAATTGCGGTTCCAAGCAACCTGCCTGAAATCCCGTTTTTGAAGCTAATTTGACTCTAGTAGTTGTATTATTTTTACGACAATTGATTAAAGCAAATTTCAATTTAGAGTTAGGTTTTCTAGATACAGGAATTAGCTTTCAATTAAGAACTGTTATTAGTTGCATATTTAAAGTCATTGAAGTATTATTTTGCGTATAAAAGTACGATCTTTCCGTTCAGAAGATATTTCGGGGTCACATCACCTCTGATTTTTCCATAAGTAATAGCACTGTAAGTGAGATGGCCAAATTCCCCTTGAACTCGGCCTGTCGCACTACCGTGCTCTAGACTTAAACATGATGCATAGTAGTCCCTCATTTATGTAATCTAAACCACTGTATTATTCGTTTAAAGTTAGATCTTGACAGATTGCAAAATAAAATTTTAGTGAATTGAACCATTTATAAAAATTAACGTTAGGAATTTATAACCTGAATTTATCGTTTTTTAAACGAATCTCAGCTACAAAGCTTTTAAGGTGGAAATATTCGACAAGGTTTTTATGTGAAACATTTATTGCGGCGATTTTAGGCCGACTGTTGGCCCGGTGACGTTTTCTTGCCGCGGTCAACTAGTAGTTTATAGGTAATATTACACATAACAAATCAGTTTTAAAAAGATGCTCATAGATGGCTGTACATATACAGGTCCAAAAACTCATTCATAGGTGGCAATGCATATTTTCTATAAAAATAGTTAATAGTAATAATAATAGTTTAAGTAAATAATTGTCTCAATTTTTAAGAAATTATTTAATTTATTTGTATTAAATTATTATGTTTTTTTTAAAATAAAGAATTTTTTTTTACTTAAAAAAAATCTGAATATTTTGTTTTGGATTATACCATATTTTTTGATTAAGCCATATTTATTTCCTTCTAGTTTCGATGTTCACATCTTTTAGGCCCCACCACGCCATTTCTTTAATTCGAATTTCAATTCAAGTAGTGTATTTTTATTTAGCCATTACTTCGTCCGTTCCATTTTTAATGAACCACCCTGTATAACAAATGCTATATAATTCTTTACGGTAGAGAATAAAGCTTGATATAGAAAATACATAATGTAAACCTATCATGCTTTTCTAGACTCGAATGGTAGGTATTTGTATAAAGGTTGCGTATGGCAAACATACACCACTTCTATACATTGAAGAAATATAATACAAAAAAAATCTTGTCTAGTTTTATGACATTTTCTTTTGTCGAGTTGAATGAAAGATTCATTAGTAAATAAAATATTATACTGCACAAAGCAAGAAAAAGTAAAACTTGTTTGTGTATGAAATGTCAAAAAAACAAAATTGTTTTTAACAGATTATTTCGTTGACGCTCAGCTTAGTATGAAGATGTATGGAATAATTAGTTTTATCTGAATTTAATTGAAAAAAAAATTATGATTGAGTTCATTTTACTTTGTGCCTCCGCATAGTGTCTCAATTATCTTTTGCAAATGGTATTTAATAATGTCACTTGTTACAAAATTGACACACAGTCAGAATTTTTTCAGTGCGGATCTTGATAACTTCGGACAGGTAAAATGTTGTTTTTTTGATATGCCTATAATTAATTTTTGATTATCATTTGGATAGGGAAAACAAACCTACCTTAAATTATATATGGATAAAATTACTATAGTTTATTTCTACCGAATCCAGTTAGTCTTTGAAAAAATATTTTTTATTTGAGGGTGTACGAGAACAGTTGCTATCATTTGAAGCGTGCGATAAAAAGAGTCATTTTTCTTGAGTTCTTCGTTAACATAGGAAGGAAGAGAGAACGACGTCATAACAAATAAGACTTTGCTTCAGTAGGTTTGGTTGCTTGTGACGACATGACACCTTCGTAAACAATTTCGTTTACGGATGCTAAAGAGACTAATGTTGTAAATATAAATCCTTACATAGTATAAAATAAAGTCCCCCAGCCCCGTCTGTCTGCCTGTTCGCGATAAACTCAAAAACTACTGCTTGTATTCATTGGTCTTTATAGGTGTATAATTTATCAGTGCATAGTAAAAGATGTTCGTTGCTTAGCTTGACTAGGTTCTGTGTGTGTATAATTTATCAGTGCATAGTAAAAGATGTTCGTTGCTTAGCTTGACTAGGTTCTGTGTGTTATACATTGTCTGCCAGGAGTGGGGATGTAGACATTTTATACATTTTTATACATTTTATTGATTATCATAAGATATAATAATAGCCTTTGATTTTCATTGATAGATGGCAGTGAAACTATATTCATACACATTAGTTCATTAAACTTACAATAGATAGCAAGATATCAGTGGTGTATATAAGTGGTGTAGAAAATATTATGTTACTTGGTTATAAGGACGTTACAAAGTTTTTGCGGGCGAAGCCACGACGGGTAATGCTAGTTATAAATAAAATAAAAAAATTCGCTACGCAGGAGCTGCTTCAACTTAGCGAATTTCCTTAGAATACATAAATCACTCTCCAGCGGTCATAATTTTAGTGTGATCAAAATAAAATATCATATCTGATATGATTTTAGTATTTTCAAGGTCAATTTTATTACTATATGGCATTAGTATTACTAAATGGTTTTCTCTATGCAATGGCATAGAGAAAGACGAAAACACAAAATTTGAAATATCTCTCTTAATATTAGAATAATCGAAAAATGTATAAGAAGTAAATTGTAGAAAATCAAGTTTTCTACAATTCATTACCGTATCACTTTTCTCGACCTCTAATGTGTACAAAGATATTTAGAATTTTAACTTTCAATCTTTAATTGTAAATATTTCTGTAAATATTAGTGTAACAAAAAAATGATAAGAAACAAAATTACAGTAAAACAACTTTACGTCTTATTAGTTTTTCGATTAAGGCCGCAAAATAAAATAACGATGATAAAAAAGAACATTTGCATTCTTTGCTTTATTCTATGTGTATTTATGTATTATTTATGTATTTATTTGCTTTATTCTATGTATTTCTATGTGTATAGAAAACAAGTCATTAATTTGGATAGTTGCTCCCAAATCACTCTGTGTATAGACTCATACTGTTAGTTGGAAAGACACGGTAATGAAAAAACAACATAAATTTAAGAATCTGCAATTTCACAATACATATAGTTTTCAAAATATTTTGCAATAAATTAAACAGTAAATAAAATTTAATTATTCTAATGAACGGTATGATGCTACCACCTTCGTCTCCGTGGGACGGTATGTCACCGGAATCATAATATAATAATAATAATAATAATGGGATTTAACCTCCGTTTTTAAGACACGACGGTCTATAACAGAGGTTACCCACATCATTATTTTTCAACCTTAATTAATTTTTACATTTCTCTGATGAGTGTGTGCGGCTGCAACCGACTTTGTTAGGAACTATGCCGATATTAATCTGGAGTTCGTGAAGGGAAACTGCAGAAAACCTTCACAAGCATAGCCGGCTACCTCGTTCTTGTCTATACGCCGACAGTTTAGTCAATCAACCGCCCCATTAATTTTTAATTGAAAAACTGCCGGTGTCGGGACTCAACCTCCCATAACCTCCCAGTTCCAAGTGGACACAACGTCTTAATAAGCACAGCTAATAAGCACAGCTACTTGGCAGGTTCGTAATATTATATAATAATCATAATTCCGGATGTAGAAATATATACTATAATAAATGAAAATTATCGGAAATAAATTTTTCACATTCGATAAAAAAATGTATACATATTTTTATTAATAACAAACTTTTCTTATGAAAGTATAAACAAAAAAAATTATTTAATGAACTGTGGATTGTCTATCCATTCGTTAATAATTGGAAAAGATAAATTAAAATGATTTTCGATTGGGTGTTTACTAACACGCTTTTATAAAAATTAATTATTGGACAAGGCTTTTATCAATTAGTGTGTTTGATGTGACTCAGATTTATCTGTATGTTTTTACAATACAATATTATGGATAATGGATATTGAATAAAACATACAATAACAGCTAGCTCCATGTATCTAGTTAGGTAGGGACTGTCCAAAAACCACTTAATAATAATTACTGGTGGATATAGGGTATGATATTGTGCTATGTGATGTTAAATGGGATGGGGAGAGGGGGTAGGAGCAACTCCTTGTTACACAGATAGTATGTAAGAAAAATTCATAAAGAAACGGATAATAACACTGACGTGGTTCAATGCCTAGCGAAATATGATTGAATGCTAAATATTTCGTGAAGTGACTAGTAACACGTTGATTTGTTAAAAACAAAATTTAATGAAAACATTATCTTTCGATTTGGACCTGTTAACTGGTTTCCTAGATCATGTGATTTAACACCACTCGATTATTTTCTATATGTTAAGTCATTTGTTTACGCTAACAAACCAGCAACAATCGACGACCTGAAAGCCAACATTGTACGAGTTATAGCAGAAATAAGACCAAATTTACTCAAAAAATACAGACAGACAGATTGCAGATCGTCACGAGCAGCCCAGGTGGACATTTCAAGAATAAAATTTATCATTTTGTATTTTTATTTTGTATTTAAAGTTCTCACCCTCTTAAAAAAACACCCTATAGTTACTACTTGCATATTTATTTATTTAAATTATAACCAATATTACTAAATAATTGATTGATATCTCCCGATATCTCCCGACTTTCCTGAATTTGGAGGTTGCTACCGTCTGTAAGCCCCATAACCAAAAGAAGTTGCGTGACAGCAATGTGTTTTCTTACTTTAATAGTATTTAAATATTAATATTTACAAAATAATTTAGGCATAAAAATTACAATGAATATTCATTCCATTTCCCAGGTACTACTTTGTGATATCCCAGTTTCAACACTGTAATGCCGGCAGTACACAATCGATGAGACATTTGTAAGGCGAGGAGCCGCGTGTGGAGCTGTATACACTCTCGCTGAGTGTTCGGCCGGCAATACAGTTCTCATTAGTTAGTCAACTTGGCCACGTTGACGTTTATTACGTTGGTATACTGACACGTTTACGTTTATTACGTTGGTATAGTGACACGTGAACGTTGGTATACTTACACGTTTATTACGTTGGTATACTGACACATTTATTACGTTGGTATACTGACACGTTTATTACGTTGGTATACCTGAAAAATGACATTTTTAAATTCAATATTACGGAGTAGTAAGTAGTTGATTTTAACTATTAAAAATTATTATTATTCAAATGTGTAATGACACTATAAAAACAAAAAAACTATCCATACATTTATACAGTTTTATTTATTTTAGTGTCATATTATTAAGACTAATGGGTACACTTAAAGCAGTTGATAGTTGAATATTTAAAAATTGTGGTTGAAAGTTGAATCGAATGTAGACGAGAGTGCCCTTCGTGCTTGTGTCAAATATATTCACCACTCGCTTTCTTTGACTCGTGTAAAAAAAAACGGACTTTAATGGAGCATAGACAAGTCGATACAAGGCAAACCGAACGTTGTGAGTACCCTCTCAGGCTCGTTATATCTCGCCTTGCCTCGCCGAGTGTGTACTGCCGACATAAGACTAAAACGGAATTCGACAATGAATATCTACGACACCTGCCATCTAGCATCCTGTGAACATACTATACATACATTAAAATATAAGGGAAATAAAATAACACTATTTACACCTCCGTTGATATATAAATAAACCTGTTACAAACAGTTTACGATAATGGGGTAATGTTAAATTAATTTTTTCATTATTCATAAGAATTTAATTTGAAATAAAAATTGTGATTCATTTAATATTTGAATAATGAATGGGTGATGCGTTGATGTCTGATATTATTTTGTAATTATTTTTAATGAATGAGTAGTGAGTGAGTTATGGGCGGGAGTTTTTTTATATATCATTTTTTATTTTTTATTTGAAATGCTGGTAAATAAAGAATTATTTCATTTGATAATTAGAGAACCTTCATTTGGATGTGGGAAATATGTATGGCATTTTACAGATAGTCCATTTCAATGCTAATTTCACATATAGTTTGGCAGCTAGATTTGGAACTTTTTTATTTGGAACTATTTTTTGAACTATTCAGTTTATTTTAACACGATTTTATTAGCTTGACTTATTATTTCTTATTATTAGCATGTTTGTATCTATGTATGAATGTATGTATGAATGAACGGTAATAGGTGGAGTTTGGTGCTGACGAACTTTAAGATTGTGCTTCCTATTTGGTGCCTGGCAAAGACTGGTCTCGTTTTTAAGCATCTCATCCAGCCCTGCTTCTTTCAGGAAGTGCAGGATCTGAGTCTAAGGATGGAGCTCCCTTCAACGTATCTGGTACACTCCCACTCCGTCGCAGTCTATTAGGAGGTGTTACGTCTATTTAGAGACATGCAGAAATAGAGTTTTCTCCATTTCCTCACAAAACCTAAAGTTGCTCTCATTTCCCAAGCCTAGCTTCGTAAGGTGTCCCCTGAGCCTACAATGCCCCGTTAGAAACCTCCTCAGTGGCCGCAGTCTATTATTTCTCAGTTCAATGCAGGTTTTGTATATTTTGCGGTTATAGTTCCCTAGAAGATTCTTCCTGAACCCCGGAAGGTCTTCTTCTTTTTTGATAGAATCTTCTTCTCTCGATAGAAGTGAACCAGTCCACAGAATGGCTCTGGCCATTATGATGATTTTGTGATTAGATCAGTGTGCCCATTCCTGGGTTATTGTTTAGCCCCACTTATTCACACCAATCATTTGTACTATTTAATGCGTTTTCGATAATATCCCAAAGCGTTCCTTCGAACATCCTATGGCTATGATAACTATGTCACAGCCCTAGCAATTAAAGTCACAATCTGTCAGTTTGTTAAGTTCGTCTACCACCAGACCCCACATTACGAGGGATAACACTCCCCATCTTGGGCTGCCCTAGGTTATACCAACCATGATGGAAGACTTTTTTTAACACCACTTTTGTAAATGCAGGCATTGCCATAGAAACAATAAACTATATTACACTATAATTCCTTACATAACATACCTTAGTAGATTTTATAATTTAAGAAAAACTAATTTAAAAACGAAGAAAAGTTCATATTTTCAAGATTCATTTTCGAGATACAGGTTGCGAACGTTAAAAAAAACTTTTTTTTCCAAATGTCTCAAAAACTATTTGGGTGATTTCGTTTATACTTGGCATATTTTTAGTACCAAGTAATTGACTTAATTTGATTAAATTAGATTTAATTTTAATATTCCTGAGACGGCCATGGGGCATCCTAACTAGAAGGAAAAACCTTATTCTAAGGATTCCTTGTTTTAAGGAAAAACTTGAGTACGCAACTGGTTATTTTTCTAATTTGCATATTACTTTTAGATTGACTTATTAACAATACAATTTTCCGGGAAAAGTAAATTTAATTTAATTAATAAAATGTTACATCTATAAAAACACATATACATATGTATATATATATATATATATATATATATATATATATATATATATATATATATATATATATATATATTTATATATATATATATATATATATATATATATATATATATATTTATATATATATATATATATATATATGTTTAATTTTTATTTATTATTTCATTTCATTAATTAAATTAAATTTACTTTTACATTTACGAGTATATATAAATATAAACCAAATCCTGAGTCGTGTGCAGTTTTTTGAAATGAAATCGTTTTTGCACGAAATCAACGTACTTAACTTCCACCATAAATGAAAACACAGACTCAATTTGATTTGACAACATTTACTTCCCGTGTAAATACACCCTTCTATGTTACTTCCGTTATTGAATATCCATTTTGTTAAATATATGACTTTCAATGTCTTAATGACAGATATCTATGGCTTATAGATTATAACTGCTATAAAAAATGATTGTATAGACCTTCTAATGCGCCATATTTACCTCTTAAATAACAAGTAAAAATAAAAATTTAAAAAAACATTGATTTTATTGAAGTTAACGTAACTGTGATATATAGAACTGTAGTGTTAGTTAGTACACGTTAAAAAATAGAAAACGGTTATTAGTATACAAAGCAGAAAACTTGACACACATCTTTCCATAGTCCAAAGGATCGATTTGACTTTATTACATTGATCTCTGTCCGCATAGACACAAAATAACGTCCATTGTCTTTTAAAATTTTCGAAAAAACTTTTCCAATCAATTTGAGGGTGCCGAATCAGATTACAAATCAAACTAATATGGAATTCCAATCACCAGAGACCAGCCAGAGAAATTTGAATGAATGCGAGCAGCCTCTCATTTGGGAAAAACGAGGGCTAGTCACGTCTCAAACAGTGTTAAATTAAAAATTGTTGCTAGATGGTCTAAATGGTTCAAGTTGAAACCTGTGCAATTGTGCTAACCTTGTCGGTGACATCAAGTTAATTGTAAACGATATGCAAACTGATAGAAAAGTGTCGTTAAAACTTCTTGATAATTGTCTAGAAAAATACTGCTATTTTGTGTCCATAAGATTTCTTTGTTTGCTGCTCAAATCGATTGTTTAAGCCCACGAGTGTGACTGTTTCATGATTTTTTTACTAATGCTTAGATATTTTTTTACCGTTGGGACTACTTCATATATATTTTTATGAATATGACGTATACAGTGCTCGTTGTTTGCTTCGACCTGACGTGCTCTTTCCAGAGCATTTTCTATAACATGTATTAAAATTTCAGGTCCCAGCGCCCGCACTTCTTCTCGGATATTGGTCTTAAGCTCTTGGATGGTTCTTGGCTTATTGGCATACACCTTACCCTTTAGGTAGGCCCAAAGAAAAAAATCGGGAGCCGTTAAATTGGGCGAATTGGGTCAGTTAAAATCAGAAAATATTGAATGAATGCGTATTCGTGCATTATTTGGTGAAACAATTAAATCTTATATGGGAAAATGTGTAACGTATGTAAAATTCTTTGCAAATAATTTAGGCATCACAACTGCTGAGACATCTAGGCATCACCCCTACTGAGAACGTCGCCTGGTGGAAGTTTCGGGGTTTTCCTCAACACTTGATTGCACCCGAGCAATGTTCACATCATTTCGAACTGCACGAGGTCTTCCAAGCACGCGGAAGATCACAGACAGCCCCATGTTGCCGAAAACGCTGAACCAATCCGTAAATTGTTGGAGCGCTAGGTGCATTTCGAGCATGAAAGAAATTTCGATATGATCTTTGTGTCTAAATAATCGAATGAATGCGTGTCTGACTTATCTGACATTCAAAATAAAATTGAACAACTTTGGTTCTTTGTTCTGTGCTGGGCCTTTCCATCATAAATTTCCCAAGTTTTTCAAAGTTTATTTATTCACTAATTAAATCATAACGTTACTTATGCTCCATCCTATAAAATATATTTTCTTTATAAATATAATTGCAAAATACATTTTTTCACACAGTTAATTAAACCTATTTCAGTTACTCGTATATGACGTTCAAATTAGTCAAATTAGTTAGTTAGTCGGACTCGAATTTACTATGGTTTTAATAACCTGGGCTACAGCTTTACTCGCAATGGACAATAATTTAAGAGAGTTGATTGAGATATTAATGAACCGATTTCACGAAATTTAGTTTGATTTGTAAAGTAAATATCTTCACCTTAATTCAGTTTTTTACGTTAAACATTTATCATCGTTCAATCCCACTTAATATTGTTTAATCCTTAGACACACCACTAAAGCAGCATACAGAATACAAGTTTCTTCAGGTTTTATTGTTTGAAATAGAAAATAGAAAATATTTAATTTTGATTGGAAGTTTGTCGAGTACATTATATGTTTATTATATGTTCAAAAATTGTGTTTATTATATATAGTTGATAGAATATGGAAAAATATGTTGTTAAACTAAAGTATTTCCTTTTTGTTATAGAAATCAATGTACTATCCAGTGACCGGCAAATATTTTGAAAGCATACATTTTAAACTTCTGTGATTTAAAATATATTTCAAATTTGAAACTACATGACATGTAAGTTATCACAATTTTTATTTTTTGTATTGGTCTTTTTGTACTAATTGAAATATCTAAATTATTTAAACGTATTTAAATTATTTAAACCTGTTGAAACCTGATAGTTTTCACACGCCTTTACGTGGTTACCTGTTATGAACGTTTTCAAACAAATCCAGATATTTCGTCGAATTTCATTTACTTCTAATTATCGCCTTTTCCGATTTTATACTTTACAAATATGGAAGGTGCTACGAAGGTGAACTCAAGTAATTTGGTTAATGCCATTTTTGACAGTCAGCGTATTTTGTTGTGATGCAAGTTTACATTTCTTAATTTGCATATGATGTTTCTTCATGTCTGTTTTATGTTTTCCCCTTTTGATAATGAGAACTTAATGTTTCTCGAAACGACAAGGATAGATTCATCCAAGGATAGATTGGTCCTTTTCGACATTTAGTAGCTCGACTCGATGGACAATTGCGAATGAGCAGATACGGCCGAGTAGGGAAAGGACAGGAGAATCAAATACTAAATCTATAAATAGACTTAAATACATTTTACGATCTGTCACATCGAATTTTCATATCTAATATTTACTGGAACATTTACAATTTTTTTGTTTTAATATATATAATTATTGATATTATACATTATAATAATATACGTAATAACTATAATGTTGTTATAGTAAGTTGGTTTCATGTTCATTATGATTTCTTTCTCTGATAATATACGCGAATGTAAGTGGGAGAGCTCCTATGTGGGGAATTTCTAATAACATAAAATGAAACCTAATTAACTTCGTTTTCTATATGTATAAAATTAATCAACGTCGTTTCATATTACAGTCCGCCTAAACACATAAATAATAAAAAATTCATAGGAATGGACGTTCTATAAAACACAGGAAACTAGAAAATATATGGAAACCTTGACTAATACATTCATTATTTTTAAATAATTAAATTTACATTTTCATTAGTATTTTGTTGATTTTAATTTTCCACAACAGAAATTTATGTGAAAATAAATTTACATAAAAAAAGGAGAAAAAAAACAACAGAAAATAACACTATAGAGAAGAGTTACACATTGTTTATGAAAAATGTTACACCAAGTTTTTTTTTTTTTATTTAGTAGAGAATTACCATTTAGAATTGTAACAGATTATTCTAATATCTATGAATGCAGCAGATTACAAATTGAAATAGTACATTTTAATTCAGGCTTACGTAGTATGCTATCACATATCTTGCTTGTTTTATGTGAAATAATATTAAATTGAAATCGTTTTATTATTATTAGGTTTCGGTTATATTACTAAGGTCCCCTCCTTTAGAAGAAAACCAATTTCTTGCTAGCTGTATAGAGAATGCTGGAGCTTCCTGTTATACGGAAAAGTAAGAACTTATGAGTTTATGAGATGAAACTCTTTTACATCAATTAAACATTCTTACTTTAAACTTATCCCATCAGTAAACCACAAACGAAGGTCGAGTTATAACATGCAAGAGCAAGTTATGGAATCCAAGGATAAATTGACAACCATTTTCCGTATGAATATATACGTTACTGAAGAACAATAGATCTAAAAAAACAATCGTAAGAATTGCCCAAGTCGCGGATATTTTTCTTTGTATATAAGAATTGATGATCGTAGGAAATTTTACCTATTTAATAAAAATCCACAAAGTCACTGACAGGCAACGCACAGCCTAAACCGGTGGGTCTAGAAGTATGAATTTTTGCACAGGACTTTCTTTTGTATGATGTAGGTGAGTACTAAGAATGGATGTTTGAAAATTCATCCCCTAAAGGCGTTGAATAGGGGATGAAAGTTTGTTTGGAACTTCGTCATATTTTAAGTCAGAAATATGGAAATTGGTGTTTGGGCTTCTTTTTATAAATAAAAATCAAATGTATCAGCGATTTTGGAAATACGGTAAAATAAGGTACAAAAGTTTTTATGGAAGTGCTTCATTTTTGCAGTTAAAAACGTGGAAGTTGGTGTTTAGGCTTCTGTTTTATAAATAAAAGTCAGTTGTTTCAACATTTTGGAAAATTCATCCTCTAAGGAGATAAACTAAGGGGCGAAAATTTGCATGGGTAGTGCGTCACTTTTTAGTTGGAAACGTGGAAGTTTATAATTAGGCTTTTAAATTTGGGAAAGTTGGATGATTACTGATATATTGCCGAAAACCCATCGGGCACACGGCTAGTATAATTATAATTGTATATAAGTATAATTGTGTATAATTAAACAATATCAATTTTGTAAAGCCATACTGAACTGTTTTTTATTTTGCTGCCAACCCAAATAAATATAAACTAATTATCAGAATAGCTCGTCTATGGCAGCAGTTCTCCCACAAAAGTTAGATAACAACATTTATTTGGCAAACATGTAACATGTTTGGTTTTTAGTTTAAGAAGTAAACTAACATTTCTTCTAATGGTAGATTTTTAAATATTATTAGCATGTCATGCATTAGATAATTTTCTCACAGACGAAATATGAAAATTCTATTCAACTTTGACAAGACAAAACGAGATGACGAGATAAGGTAAAAGGGGGTCCAGAAAGAGGGGTTCAGTAGATAGATCGTACTGTATAATGTTGTGCTCATTAAAATTTAATCAAATTGGAACAACTTATGATACAATGATATGCATTTTTAACCATTTCAGTTGAAAAACACCTAAATACCTGTGTATATTGAGTCAATTATCAGTACATGAATTGTATTTCTTCCACGCATGCACACATGTAAGTTACTCATACGCAAACTTTTATAACCTACAGTAATTACATTGAACTAAAATTATGGCAACAATTATCAGTAAAAAACTAAAACGTTTCAAAATAAAACTTGGTTAGTTTTAAAAAGGAACATTTTTTGTGTACAAAATTTTATGCTTTCTCTTACGGTTTACATTCATGTCATTTTTTAAATGTACAAGCAAAGGAATTTACTTCAGCTCGCAATTTATTTTCGTTTTTAATTTATCGTGTTGACAGACGGATAGAAGGACAAGCGAAAATGGACTAATTTATCATTGTATGACCCTATAAACCCTTTAACATCATCTATATATATGCACATGATAAAATTAAATCAAATTAAAATTTAAGTTTACTGTTTTATAGTGAAACTTTATTTTGATTCAATGTTTTTATTATTTATGTACTTTTAACATATACACGAGTATAATTAGAAAACTTACTCATAAATAGCGAAATTAAGTAAATTTATGTACACTCCTTAATATTGTAAATATTATTAGGATTGTAAAAAATTGATAATATAAATAAAAGTGACGCAATAAAATAACAAACATTTTAAAGTTTAATAGAAATACAAAAATATAGTTATTATTAGCATGTTATTATTATTATTATTATATGGGAGGACAGAATATACAATAAATGACAGACAACAGGAAATATTCATTAACTATGTACACATTATAAAACATTACAATTAGAATTTTACATTTTCTAAATTTAGCAATACTTATTAGGTAAGCACAGATTCAGATACATTGGCTAATATTCAAAGCAATGGCACATAAAATTTGGACGGAGAGGCAATCGGATGGCGAGTGGTAATCTGGCTCTTAAAGTGATACTGAATCCCCCCGTACCGTCCGAAGGGACCTCAAATGAACGGGGGCAGAGATAGAGAGGGGGGGGGGCAAAACGTAACATTTTTTGCCGAGGCAACCGGATGAAAATGCCACTATATGTTGTAAAAAAAATGCCATCCGATCCTGATTGGCAGTTTCTGAGAACCAATCCTTCAAAGTCGCAAAAAACCCTTTAAGCTCCAATTTAAGGTCTAATAAGTGCAAGGAATTGTGTGTATCAATACCATCCGGTTTTGATAAAATTCACCCCCTTTTTTTTTCGAACTAGACAGATTTTGAAAATTGACTTTAAAAAATTCCCCGGGAGATGGAAGTTACATGATGTTAGAACCTTAGGTTTAACATACTAGCGTATATGCAATAACAAAATTTGTACAATATACAATACCATACTTGTACCTTACCGTACAATGTAACATACTTCCGCCCATGTACAAATAAAATAACCAGAGAATTAAGGGATTATAATCTAAAAACAGCGCTTGTTAGTAAAAAAATAAAATTAAACAGTTACTGGGCAACCCTAAGGATAAAATTATCAATGAAAAACAATCGGGTATATATAGTGTCAGTTGTCAAAACTGTTCGAAAATTTATGTTGGCCAAAGTCGTCGCCAAATCGAAACTCGAATCAAAGAACATCTGGCTCATGTGAAATTTGGGAGAACCGAAAAATCGTCTACTGAAATCGGTACAAAACCCCCACAGAACTAGATGCATACGGAAGTATCTACATACACAAATTAAGAAAACAGATAATGAATTTAGACAATGGCTTAATTCCAAATTCTGAGTTAATTAAATTAAACCATACTCAAAATTTAATACCTGAAGATCAAGGTTAGCTTCGATCAACACCCACACCGTATTGACAATAACAACACCGCATGGTCAGAGAAGGATACCGCCAATAAATGGGTTGGGCTCATCACACACTAAACCCCTAATTGGGCAGTCAACTGAAATAAAGCTTCAGGTACTTCCTCAATCAGATTATATAAAAGACAAAACTTTGTTAATATTATTTGTGAGACACGCACCAATTTAGCAACGAGCAACGTATCTCTGACTCTATATCCCAGAGATAGTTACGATTAGCTAATTCAAACTGATGATGACTACCTTGTAGTCGAAATACGTATTTATAAAATGCAAATAATTGTTCTACGAATTGGGACAAAATTTGAAATTTAATGTATATTTATTAAGTGAAAATAAATATCACCTTTTTAACTGTTTGACTGCCATCTCTAATTAATGTATGTATTTAGTGTACATACTGTAGTGTGTACATCTCTCTCTAAAATTATTTTTTATTTTATGATACACAGCACATGTGACACACAGCATACTACACACATTACACACAACATACACACACTACTACACACATAGCATACCACATCTTGTTACGTGACGATTTCTACAAAGTCGTACCACCTGTAAGCCGCGTTAAGGAACTTCGTTCCAAAAAAACTTCTACTTATACACTATAAATTTGTTATCATATCTTCAAAATGATTATATTGTCAACATTCAAAAGTTCATGCATCGACTTTATAAACTGTCAAGTATATGGTAGTCGGAAATGGAAATCGGTCCGAAAATTTTAATCAGTCATCAGAGTCACCAGAGTCTGTTTACAATATTTTTGGGAAGATGCCTGTGAGTGTGTGTGTACGTTCGTAATCCTTAAACATTTTTTCGTACACTAAATCTCTAGAACCAAAAATCGTATGGATTTCGTTGAAATGTCAATCGAAGCTTATCAACGTCAATATGATGTCATAAACTAAATGATAATATTTTTTAGTCAAAATACTTAAAAAGATAGAAGACATTTTTACTTTAATAAACATTCAGTTGAAGAACCATTTATATAATAAAATGGTATAGTGCATTTTCTTTTCTTTTGAATATTAGTGTGTTAGTATACGGGTCAATATATTTTATTTATTATATATACATTTAAAATATACAAACAAACATCAAAATAAAACACACAAATTCCATAAAAGGATTTAGCTTCTAGGCAGGCTTTCACTAAGCATAAAAAATTCAGTGTACTGCACTCATTCGACATCTATACACAAATGGAATAACAAACTTTTGACTTTACAGGCTACCAAAATATCATGATAATATCATATTCATATTCAAATGAGAAGAACAAAATATACCGAAACATACCAAACAGAAGTATTACAAACAGTAATTTATTTATTTTTGATAAATTTGCGCACCTAATTAATGTTAAGAGAGTTATTTAAAACTTTGTTTCACTTTTCTCAGTAGCGGTGTCGCTTCATCATTAAATTATTATTATCATTTTGTTCATCATATTTATCTGTTGGATTTCAACTATAACTTCCCTCTATTATCACGGTTGCTGTGAATGTTAACAACCTTGGTAATTTACTCATAAAAACAATAACAATTCATAAATGAAATTCTAAATATCAATTTTAATTAATAAATATCAATTATATCTTTTTCATGTATTTATTATTTATTTAAATAATAATTTTTAATATAACAGACATTTACTTTACAACTCTAAGCCACCCTTTCCCCTTAGATAATAGATATAGATAGATACATCTTGGGGTATATGTAAAAGTATTGCATTTACCTTGCGACCTTGTAGCCCATTGCGTTCCCTCTTCTACTTCAGTCTGACAAGATGCTTCTCGCATATTTTGGACATAGTCAGGAGCTGGCTTATCAGGTTTTCTTGAAGTTTGTAACCTGTAACCGATAGATTCGAAGTAAAAGATGAAGTGGATGGAAGTTTACTCCTGCTCGCCGCACAGTCTGCACATAAGGCATCCGTTTTGGAGTTCTATTGTGTGCAGATGTTTTCGTAGGTCATTATGTTTGGAGATGAATCCAGTGTAACATTTCAAAGTTGTATCCTTTTCATTCCGAAACAGTATTTCCCGAGTTTTCGGTGCGGTATATTTTCCCAGTGATCACGGTGTTTAACATTCGTCCATCCGTTGGTCAATTATTTACATGCTGTCTTTGGAATTCCTAAAATGGGCTCTGGGCATATGAAGGATATTCCGATTCCCTTCTTTGCTAAAGTATCTGCTTTTTCGATTCCTTGGAAATCACTGTCATCTGGTTTCCAGATCAATTTAACATTGTTCCGTTTTGCCAACTCCAGAAGTTACTCTAGACAATCCTTGAGTACCTCACTTACCTAAGGTGTCGTCAGTTTCAGAAAAGGTTTTAAGAGCAGTTTGGCTGTCCAAGAGAATATATACGCTCTGGTTTAATTACCCTCTACGTATGAACTCATGGACAAAAGCGATTATGGCGTAGACTTCTGCCTGAAAAACTGTGGCATATTTCCACAAGTTGAGGCTAATGTTTGTCTTGGGTCTTTCACCGTAAATTCCTCTCTGGTCCCTTACCCAGTTTTGGAGCAGTCTGTACACCAAACAATTCCCTTCTTAAGAGAGGATGGTTTTCCGTGCGTCCATATATCACAGACTACAAAGAAAGATTTTGAGAAGGAGTTTTGGAACTCTGAACTGTGGCCATTTCAAAAATTTCCCGCAATTCTTCCATGTCCAAGCTGATTTTGTGTAATCCAGTTGCTAGTGCAAGATAGTCTATAGTGCTGTTCATGGTTCCAGTAATGCATAATCACTTGAGACGCATAGGTTATTATTGGCTACCTACTGTTGTGTACAGCCAGTGGATCATTTTCAATTTTAGGCCCCAGATTTCTCCACGTGCTCCTTGGCAGAGCATAAGAGAAGATTTGCTCTTGTTGGTATATTTCAGATGAGGTTTCCATGTTAGTTTGAAGTCTAGCATCACTGCTAAGAATTTGGTTTTTCTTGCGATCTGTAGTTTTATTTGATCCATCTTTCCTTTTTTGTGTGAATGGGATTTGTGTGGTTTTACCATGGGTTTACTTTAAATCGCTTCTTGATACACCATTTCTGTGTGACTTTTTGAGCATTCTGTATAAGTTCCGAAATTCTGTCTGATCATTTTTTATTTCTGAAGAAGGAACTATGTTTCGAAACTAGTCAAATAAAGTGATTTTACGTAAATTTCAAATAGATGCTTAATAATTTCAGTTATTATTATTAGGGTTGAAGCTGAACATTGATTTTTGATATTTAAATCAATACCTCCATACATTCGGCTACAAAGTTGTGATCCTACACAGAAATTCCTCTTTCTTAAGTCGTTGGATATATTTGTAAAGCAATGTTTCATATGTATTGTTAACCCTTGAGTATGTGTTTCCGAAGTCTAGGTCTCCATTGTCAGGGTTTATTGGCTTTTTGGGTCTTGAATATATTTGTGGAATTTAAATAAATATTGGGCCCCGAAAAAGTCTGTATATTTCAGATCCATTTCTTTTCACCATATATCCCAGAATAAGGTATGTACTCACCGATAGTGTACCGAATTTAAATACCAGTTTCTATTTTGTATATAGAGGTAATATAAAAAAACAAAAGATGAATTATTTTTAACATTTATTTTTATACATTATTTAAATAGTTCCACGTGCTCAACAATCTCTTCAAACATGAAAATACAAAAAAAAAGTTAATAGAAGAGGAAAAAAAAGGATAATTGGATAAAAAATCAATTTGTATTCCATTTGTTTACACTTTTTATTCATAACATTTCAATCTTTATTGTTATTCTACATGTGGGAGTACTGTATTTGAAAATAATGTTTTTACTACACATATTTCTCTGTTATCATTTTTAATTTGGTGTTTATATATTTAACAACCATATAAACATATAATAGTAAACATGAAGATATGATGAAATGTTATCTTTAGCGTACTCTCGTACACTCAGATATCCTCTTAACATATCGGTTTCATAAAAATATTATATAAATATATCATATTATTTTAATAAAACACGTCTAATTTCCCCCTAAGGAATACAGATATTGTAAGGATGATGGAATTTCATAAAAATTTCATTTCATATCAGTCCATCGATTCTACCTACTAGATGTTAGATTAAAATGATCGTTAAAATATTTATATATATATATATATATATATATATATATATATATATATATATATATATATATATATATATATATATATATATACATTGTGCTATATAGATATATATATATATATATATATACGTTTATGTGTCCGTGGGCTCTCTAGCGGTTACAGTTTTATTCTGATTAGAATGAAATTTGGTATTTGAGGCGTTTTTGGTTTTTGAAAGATGGTAATTAGAGGAAGATGGTAATACAAAATTTAGCATATCGTTCTTAATATTCGAAAAATTGAAAAATTTACTAAAGGTTAAGGTGATGGTACATATATTTTTACTATAATTTTGTTTCTTTTCATTTTTTCTGTTACACAAATGTTTTTACAGAAATATTTACAATTTAAAATCGAAAGTTAAAATTCTTAATATCTGTGTTCGCATTAGAATTTGAGAAAAAATATCAACGAGTGAATTGTAGCAAATATCATTTTCTACAAACTTTATTCCTTATACATTTTTCGATTTTTCTACCATTAAGAGAGATATATTTTATATTTTCTTCTTCTCTATGCCTCTCTTTCCCCATGACCTATACCATTTAGTAGTAAAATTGGCCTTGCAAATACTAAAATCATATCAGATACGATATTTCATCTTGATCATACTAAAATTATGACCACTCGAGTGATTTATCGAGTGATTCGCTAATTTGAAGCACTTCCTGCGTAACGAATTTTTTAAATTATTGAACGATTCAAAAAGTTACCTGTTTGTTAAAAAACTGTTTAAAATTTCTTTTAACTTTTTAGTACGTTTTCATGTTATGAGGGTTTTTAAAAACAATTTCACAAATCACTGAAAAAAAATGTTGCTATAGGTGTTCTTAAAATTTTGTATGTGTGTGTTAGAGCGAAATAGTAAGGTAAAGTTCGTGAATGGACAAAAACACCATGTTTGGGCAAATGAAAGAAACTGTCAATCTTTGTAACCGTAAGAGATAGTACAAAAGTTTATTGACAAAAAATGGTCCTTTTATAAAAACAAACTATTGTTTGAATTTTTCATAAATTCGTTGTTAAACTCAATTAGTTGTTATTTTTACTTGTTTGTTTCTAACCAGAATTTTATCTACGCTGAAATGTTTCAGAAAGTCTTGTGATAATTAAGTTTCAAACCAACCGAAAATAAAAAATGGATGAGAATCATAGATAGATAGATAGATACATCTTGAGGTCTAAAAAGTATTTTACTTGGACCTTATGATCCATTGTGCTCCCCTTTCTACTTCAGTCCAACGAGATTCGCTTCTCCCATATATTGGTAATAGCCAGGAGCTTGCTTATCAGGTCTTCCCGAAGGTGCATATATTCAGGGTCAGATGCACCGAATATCCTGTATCTGCGGTAAACCTAGAGATTTGCAGTCAAAGCTAATGTGGCTGGATGTTATTTCCCCAAGTTGAGGCTTATGTTTGCATTAGGTCTCTCACCGTAGATTCCTGCCTCGGTACCTTCTTCAGTTTTGGATCCGTCTGTATAACAGACGACTCCTTTCTTGAGATAGAGTGGCTCTCCTTCCGATCACATGGCCCTATCACAGACTACAGTGAAAGGTTTGAGAATCATACGAATCAAAGTAATTATGAAGAAAGTTAAAGTAAATCATGCAAATTTAAACTTCCTAAATATTATGGTGATTTTCGCTGGATGCCGGATATGATGGGGCATGAACGACTTGGGTAAAACTCATTGGGGCAAAACTCATTAATCGAATCAACATATAAATAGATCCCTGTACTATTATTTTTCACGGTATCATAATAGTAGGGAAATGAACAGTAAGATAATAATTATAATTATTGAGCTGATTCTAATCAATGATTTGTTTTTCAATTAGAAATAATAATCGTTATAGAAAGGCTGAACAATTCCTATATATATATTGTTCCTAGAAGTAAATATGTAGGTAATGACACAAATAATGTTCTACTTTAAATATGGATGTAGAGTAGGAAATAATTAGTACAATGTATTGTTAAATACTATATCTAGTCTAATCTAAATTGAGGGAGACCGGGGTCGGTTAAACCATTTTCGGCAAAATCCTTGCCTGTATGAACAATTTAAACTGAGCATATTTGACAGTATGGCTTAATTAAGCCTTAGTTGTAGTGGCATTATCTGCATTGCAAAAACATCTGGGACCAATTAAAAAATATCAGGGAAAATTTTTCAACCGGTACCATATCTGGGTCAGTTGTAACACTAGCAGAATAACGCAAATAATGTAATATACTTATTTATTAAGACAAAATTATAGAAAGTAACGAAAATAGCTTCTCTATATACAGCGTATCTGTATATATAGTCGATTTTCTCTCCTTGCGTGCCTTATTTGCCGTCAACGTAAGTGGTGCTTTGTGGCAAGGTTTACTATTTCAGGTGAAAATACTTCAGTGCTCGTAGGGGGTTTTGGTGAATCTGTTCGACTTTTATATGTTCTTGTATGATCTGTTAGAGGAGTTACATTTTCACGTATTGGAGGAATTATTACAGTTACTAGCAGAAGACTGAGCAGACTCTAGAGTTGGACTTCAAAATGCTTCTTTTCTTTCACAACTTGGGTAATTCTGATTTGGCGTGTGTTCATCATCTCCTACATGGAAGTGTGGCTGTTCATTTACAATGAAAGGACCCATAACCTGAAAATGATCATCCGGATTATAATAATTCAGATTTGGCCGGTCATAACCGGTCGGTAACATAAGATGGCACGAAATCAAGTTCCGAAAATAAGTTGCGGTTAACCGAGTAGGTAAATGCCTGCGATTTAACGGGTACATGGTTTCGGTAAAACGTTTCATCCGACACAAAAAAAAACTGTTACAACCGGGCATATGTTTTAGAAAACTAATTGTCATGACTTCCAAAAATTTAAATAAAAAAGAATTACCCCTACCTGTACTTCGATAACCAAAGTTCTTACATTAAAACCTATAACAACCGTAACTAGTATAGTAGTATTAAAAAACAAAAGAAATGCAACAAAAATATGCACTTTTGCACTCAAAAACACAATGACCCCTCTCTTTTGAGCACGTATAATGATCATGAAGCGACACTGAACACTGACAAGCATGTTCCGACAATAAAGGCTCGTTTTTTCTCCTTGTACGGCCCTGCTATCAGAATTATTTTTGGAATTATTAACCTTGTTTCAACCGTACCCTGTTTCAACCGACCCCGATCTACTCTACTGTCTTCGTACATATTTACTATTCAAGTACTATATTGTTCTTGTATATTTTACTTTTGAAAATTCGAAGAATATACGCTGATTAACTATTAACGTATAATATAACAATCATTCACAATAAGCAAATATGATTCTCAGTAACTTTCAAATTTGAAATAATGATACAAAACTACTATACACAACATAATAACACACACATAATATGCAGTACGTTTAGTTTACATCTTCGCATAGTACATCTCCCACGAGTATGAGAGAGTACATATGTATACATTGAGCAATGTGTATGAGAAGGAGGTCTTATAGGTTTGATAAACAAGCATATTTTTCAAAACAGTGAATAATATTCATAACTGTTCGAGTGGTTGGTGATTGTCTCATACAACACAACACACCAGTAACTATATACATACCACTCATACATAGGCGCATACAACAGTAACAAAACAAACCTATTGACCTCCTTCTCATCCACATTGCTTAATGTATACATATGTACTCTCTCATACTTGTGGGAGATCTACTACGCGAATATGTAAACTAAGCGTACGGTATATGATGTGTGTCAGTCAGCATATAGAAACGTAAAAAACTAATTTCAAAATTTCAAGAGTTTAAAATCACTATGAAACATATTTTATTTCAGCACCTTAACATAAGATGACTCTAGTGTACATCTGCCTCTCTGTGGCAAGATTTTTCTTGAAAACCATGGAACGTAGGAATTTGAACTTTGGCATAATGTTAGGCCTTGACGCGAATATCCCGGGTGCAAAAAAGTGGGGAAATACTTCGAGAAATACACTTTAGAATGAAAAACGAAAAAATACGTGTTCAATATTTTTAAAGAAGCTATCCAATGATACCAAAGTCGACCCCAGGATGGGGTTAAATGTTGAGTCTAACTATATTTTATTATTATCACTAGCTCTAATAATTATATGGATTAATTTAAGTACATTAAACCGAATTGATTTTCATATGTTTGTTTCTGAAACAAAATGGAATACGAGGTTAGTAAACTTATCCGATCAAAAATATAAATGTAAAAAATGGCCTAGTTTTTTGAACATTATTAATATAATAATTTCGCCTAAAAAAATTAATAAGGATTTATAAATTTAGCCCTCTATAATAGTTTGTCCTTAGAAAGTGATGATATGGAATAGAGGACCGAGTTATTTACCAAGTGTGAGAAAATGAATATACATTTATTATGTAAATTTTTCCTTAGAAAATTAATGAGGGATAAATTGATAAAATGTAAGAAAAAATTTGGTTGACATTTATTTCGTAAGTTTTCCCTTAGTATGTTTTTAAACTTTTATAACTTGGCAAGTTTTAAAATATTTGAAACAAAAGAAAAAGTAACTTGCCAAGTTCTAAATTTTAAAAACATAATACGGGAAAACTTAACACTATAGCTCTTTTCGTTCAAAAGTTACAAGGGGTCGATTTAGGCCGTAGTATTTCGCGTAGTAATAGATACTCATATACGCAGGCCACACACCCTTAAACTCGGTCTGACTCACTGCCGAACTATAGATATTCACTACTCCCTCTTCACTACAAGAAAAAACGTTCTGAAACTGCAAACAAGGTTTGTTCGAAAATTTTTTTAAAAACTATCTTGTTTGATGCCAGATAAATCGAGAGTATATCCGGCATTACATCTACGACGTTATATCTCAAAGACTAAAAAGTTGAAATTTTTCATGAGCGTAAATATAATCCAAAGATAGATATTATGGCACGGATTTTTTTAAATTCTCTTAAGAGTTTTCATTTAAAAAATTATCATTTTTTGTAGAAAATAATATGTTTGTTCTTCTTACATTTGAGATTATGCAAGGTTTGTTATTTTCACAATCAATCTGTCCCGTATTCAAATATATGGTCTTTCAAATTGATCATTTTTTTAATTTCTTGAATAAAACAAAAACTGCGTTGCAAAAATGCGTGGGTTATGTGATATTTGCGGAGTGAAATGTAGTATGTGTTCAAATTGTAGAATTATTTGATCAAAAAAGGGTCGTTCGGGGAAAAATGTGATTGGAAAATCATATAATATTTACGGCTTGTATAATCGTCCATCTAAAAGCACTATCAATCGATGTGTTCAAAAGTTTTAAGAAGCTGGTGGTGGAAGATAAATAAAGAGAAAAATATAGTCGTACCGTTTTTTTACCAGGCCATATTCATATTAAGCATATTTGCTGCAGATTCAGAAATATCCTATCAGTATGTAGCGACCTTCATATAAACTACAATGAATTGACAACATGGCTCACAGAATAGAGCTCTAAAGGCGTATAAAATATGTAATGAACTCGATTCTAAATCTTAGTTTTCTTCATTATTTAGATACCTTTGCGTACAATGCATACTTCCTTGAGTTACCTGGTAGCTACTAACAAAATCATGTACTTGGAACCTTCACAGGTTCAAATAACACAGGAATTAAATTCATCTTTCAAAATGTTGTGCATTTGTCAATTGAATTAAAGAACAAGCAGCAATTTTTTCTCATTCAACTATTACTCCAAAATCATATGTTAGATCAATAAGAATAAGTCACAATAAATTCCTGACAGACGAAAATATGGGCGTTATTGGTGAATTAAACTACAAATTAGAGAAAATATTTTTGAAAATTTTGCCAAAAGGCGGATATTTAATGGATATCGTTTGTTTTCTTCAAATGCCATACATTCGGCATTTGAAGAAGCAATAAACAGATTTTAAAATGAACGTCAACTTTGATTGAAGAATTAAAAAAACCGCTCAATTTGAAACATCCTTTATTATTCAACACACATATTTTTGAAGACTAAATATTGATTAGAGTTGTTGGTTGGAAACATGCATTATCTTTTCAGATAAAGCAATCAAAATAATATATTTAAACTTTGAAAACGAAATAGATAAAACAAGAATGAAGGTCGTAATTTCTCATGATTACTATTCTTCGAGATGGTAATTCATTTCGACTGTAATTACAAACATAGGATTGAATGCACTAAGCCTTTAAAATAAAATGTCCATTTATTTATCCTGTGTGTGTAATTACTGTGATTTTATACACAGTAAGTAAAATGTAATTAAATTAAATGTTATATCGATTTGTCTTACTTATATAATTGAATATTTATACAGCAGAAAACTTTATAATATATAAAACAATAAGAATTCATTTCTCTATTGTTTGAATGAATTAAAATTGTTTTATATATTTTACATAGAAAATTTTCCATCATCCACTCGAAATAACAACGAAGGCGAAAATTTTATGTAACAGAATAATTTAATTGTGCAATTAAATTTATTATTGTTATAAACATATTATTGTTATCGTTAAATGTTATATTGGTTTGTAATATTTATATTCATAGATTGAAATCAGTTACATTTCACTTTAACTAAATTCAACGTATGATTATTTTCGATTACTAGATATTTGATAATATAGGAACTTTCAGTTAATTGTTTCAATACCATGCGTGTATACCCGAGGTCTTTATAAGTGTATGTATTGTTTATTTTACTTCGATACACACATAGATATATATTATATTATCAAATGATAATTAATGAGAACTCTAGGTGATCGGTTTTTGTTGAAGGTAAAAGTAATTAATTTTATCTTCAACAAAAACCGATCATTATGGACTTCCACAAATTGAAGCTCGCAACAATCAATCATATAGAACTCTAGGTTTTTGAAATAAAATTTCAAATTCGCCCCTTTACCTAGATCAGTTTTTTTGTATTATACATACGTATTTCGACTACAAAGTAGTTATCATCAGTATAAATAAGCTAGTCGTAATTTACTCTTTGACAATTAGAAATTGATAGAAAGTCGAGATCAATAGACAAAAATTAAAAAAAAAAAAAAATTAACTAAAATAAATTAAAATTAAAATGTGATTAAATTTAAATTTTAAAATATAATACATTTTATGAAATTACTCTTGTTAAAATTTCTTTCATTCAAGTTTACTCCTGTTAGTCTTACTCTTATTAAAATTTCTCTTATATTGTCTCAGGATATGTTACTCGTTGCTAATTTTGTGACAGTTTCATACTGTCACCAAAATTGGAAATTTGGAAATATAGAAATTTTATTGACAAAGATGTATGAATACCATGCTTTGAGTGTCATAAACTAAAGTACTGCATATATATATATATATATATATATATATATATATATATATATATATATATATATATATATAGGGTGAGTCGAACCAAGTGGATAATAGCACACATCTCCACTTCCTTCTACGATTCTCCCTTTCTTCAACAACATCCGATAGGAATCGATATACTGTTTGACTGACAGACATGAAAAACATCAGCGCAGTCAAAACAATGTGCGCATAAATAATCAAATCTGGGAACCAGGGCACCGATGAAAAACAAATATATGGTATGGAGTACCAGGGTAACATTTATTAAGACAAAACCCAAAATTCATTATTACTCTTGGATTATGATATTCATATATACGTATCTACAGTTGTATCCAAATTTATTTGTAATTTTTATATATATTATTATCTTATACTCCAGTCATTATATTTGGAAATGCAAGTGAACCGAGAAAGCTGATTTTTTGATATTGTGTATGGAGGGGGGCTTAGAAAAGCTTTACTTCAAATTGTCGACCAAGATTTCCTTTGTGCATTCTCCGTCATTTTAAAACTAAAAAGGGGAAAATTTTGTTTTTTTGCAATAACTCGGCTCTCCGTCGAGATACGAAAATTGCGATAGGATACTTTTTTACTACTATTTTTACGCTCTACAATTTAGGTCACATACATTTTTCACCTACCGTACATCGTTGTTGAGATATCGCCGGAGAAAATAAAAAATTCAGGTAGTGAAACATTCAGGTATTTTGTTAATTTTTTTTATACAAAAACCTCCTCCTTTTTTGAAGTCGGTTAATAAAAAAGGACCATTTTTATACGTGAATTTTTCTTCTAGTTCTTATGGTTTGATTAATAAATATAATAACCTCCTCCTTTTTTGATGTCGGTTAATAAAAAAGTACCATTTTTATACGTGAATTTTTCTTCTAGTTCTTACGGTTTGAATAATAGATATTTTCATATTTACGCGAATGTATTTGACCATTCACGAGCTCGAAATTACCCTTCACCTCTTCAGTTCGCTCAAAAAAAATTTCAGTTTTCTACCTTCATTTCTTTTTGAGTGTTTCGAGTGTTACTCTTTACTTAAGTAATGAAATTTAAAAGAATGAAATCTTAAATATAATCTCCTATTATTTATGATGCAGAAATTTTTTTCAAAGTTGTAAGGTAAAACTACGAGTACTACTGGTTTATTTAAGAAGTCAATGGACCCTAGTACGGAACCATTGGAAATGAATCGTTGGACTACGAGAGGAATATGTCTTAGACTCTTAAACATTTTATTCTTAGATATGTTATCGATTTTATCTTTTCTAAGAAAACTTCGGACAAAAGAAGAGTGTGCAATAGAGAATTTAAAAAATCTGATATATTTTAAATGAAACGTTGTTACCAGTAAGTTTTAAAAATTTTCTTTCCATAAGACGAAGATTGAAAGGATCTTCAAGCAGGAATTCACAAAGAAATCGTGGCTTGTTCAGAAAAAAAACTAGTATCTACGTTTTTTGAACTCATTCTTTTATTTATGTCAATCAATACAAAAGAAATTTCCGCATCACTACTTGTTCGCCTTCATGTATGAAATCCGCTTTGCCTAAGGCATTATTTACCGACTAATACCAATAGAATTGGGTACTATCAAAATATCGAAATGTACTTAGCACAAACATTTGTAATTAAATAAAATACTTATAATTTATCAGGCACACCTATTTAAATATTAATGCTTCTGTTAATCCTTCCGTTGATGTTTCAAATTATTCCTATGAGAAATGGAGAAGTATTTTAATGAAGACGAAATGAAAATTTTTTTTTTAAATTTTTTACATAGCATATAAGATTTATAAATGGATTTATATAACATCATCAGACACAATAAACAATATCTTGATTTTACACTCTCATCGCATCAAGTGTATTCAACTTCACTTGAATATTAACCAAATTATGAAGTTTTTATTTAATTAATTTTACTTAAATATGAAAACTTTGTCGTCTAATTATATAAGAAAATTTTTACAAAATAGAGCTGTGTTAATATGAGTACATTATACGGGCTGTAATCGTCCAGACTTGCTATTGAAATACATTTATTTCTCAAGAGAAAAAGAGACAGGCATATTCTGATTCTTAAAAACAATAATAATATAGGTGTATACTTGTCTCTTCTTATCTTTAGAAATAAATCCCTTAAACTCGGCCTTGCGCACTACCGTGCTCTAGATACACTGCTCATATATACAGTGTTGCAATTTTCGTCTCCATATGGCTAGTCTTGACAATTACACACTGTATATGTAGCTAAGAAGTGGGGGTGGTCTATTTCAACATTATAGTTAAAACACGCGCTGCTTTACTCCCGTCTTGGCATTGGCTCCACGTCTTTGATATAATCCAAAAAACCGCACCATTCTAGCATGAATGGAAGAAAAAATATAATTTTTGGTGGTTTTCCCCTTTCCGAGGGGGGGGAGATCAAATTAAAGTTTTCCTACTCTTCCCGTAAGTTTATAGTTATTCCGAGTCGAATACAAAAAACCGCAGACAGTCAGTTACACAAACGGCTGTATATATTATAGGATTCCTACTGCTCGCATGGACTCCGCGTCCTTGACGTAATGCAAAAAACCTCACACTTCTAGCATGTACAGAGAAATGAAGAAGGTAATTTTTGGGGGTTTTTCCTATTTTTTCTGTAAGTTTGAAGTTATTTCTGGTCGAATGCAAAAACCGCAGCCTTCTAGCATGTTTAGAAGTTAGTTAGATTTGCAAACGCCAGTGAGTAAGCCAGTCAGTGATTTACCCAAAGGCAGTATATATTATAGGATTATAGAGTGATAAAGTTGGTTGTAAGTTTGTAGACCAGATGATCTGAAATGAATGTATTGCAAACATATTGGTATTTATTAGTTATACAGAAAGGTCCCTGATACACTAAATATCTAGCTTTTTTTTTTGAAGACACCATATTCTCCATAAAGGCAGCATATTCTCAATGGTAACTACAATCCTTTATATTGAAGGATAGTCCGATGAAAATTTAACTAAGAACGACTTTTCCAAACTTCAACCCCTAAGGGATTAGAACGGAAGATGCAAAGTTTGTGTACTAAAAAAATACTCAATTCTTTGGTGGACACGATTAGTTGTAATCGATAGTTGAAATTTAATAAATTGTCTAGTAAAATTACTTATCATTCCCACAAATTCCTAACAGACAAAGATTAGTCGAAATAGGTCATTGATGCCAGATAACATATATAAATAAACCCACTTATTAATTTAGTTTTTGTTTATTTGAAAGTATCTTGAATAACTTGAAAAATGACCAATCGTTTTACATATATTAATATACATAATATACATATGTTAATTACACACACATATGTAATTCTTCATATCCTTCATAACTTTCCTTTTTTTTCGCGTTTTTTCGTGTATGTGGTTAATATCTGTTCAAAAACATGGGGAAAACTGATAGGTTTATTTTCTTAAAGAGTTATAAAAATGTTTGATAAAAATATGTTGAGTCGTTTGAAAATTATCAGCTCTTTTTTCAAGACTATGTACAGGGAAAGTAAGTTTTTTTTTTGTATTAAGGTTAAAAAATTAAGATTGTTTTTTTTTGCATTGTGGTTTTTTTTAAATTTTTCATTTTACTTGTTACTATTTCTAGGAATCAGAAATAACATATTTATACACTGTTGCAAATTTGGTAATTCAATGTTAAATCTTGACAATGACAACCTGTATATTAACGGATGTATCAAGGTGTAATTGACGAAGAATCCATTATAATTATCCTTGAATTGTGTACAACCATCATTATTGAATACATTACCGTTTTGTGTTTTCATACACACCTTTTATAACAAAAAGTAATTACTGTAATTAATACAAAATTCTAATGAAAATACGCATTTTCAAATAATAAGAATTCGATATCCATCCATGCGTTATTGTTATGACTATAAAGTAAAAATAATAACTTATAGAATGAATAACCACAACCCACTAGGGTATGAAATACAGTGTAGTATTATACAGTAAATTGGAAATATTAACGATATATATACCGGACGTGTTGGAAAGCATTGCTAATAGAGAATCAATGTTAAATATTATTTACTATAATAAATATACACAATATGCTTATTAAAGAAATAAAAATAGTGGGGGTACTTTTAAGTGTGTCTGTTGTGTATGCTTGCTGGACTGTTTTGTACTCAGTATGCATCAACTTATAATGAGAGTGGGTTAAATATGTTTACTGTTGTCTTGTTCAGTTTAGCATTACTTCTAACAATTGAAAATTTTTTTGAATATCCCTTATTATTTGTATGTGGAATGTTTGAAAATAAATGATCGTATTCTATTAACGGTATAACATAAAACAACAACACAAATTAAAAGAAAAATAAAACCCAAAAAAAAAATAAAAATGTTAAACCAACGGTTTGAATATTCCTCCATTATTTGCTTAACAATATCCGAGTCGATTGTAGAAATCTACCCGGGTATTTTCTAGCACTTGGAGAAAAATATTCGCACAATTGTCAACAATTCTTTGCCTTAATTTGCAGGCCTATTCCGTGAATAGATCTGTGTTTTGAGAAAACCTCACAAATAAAAGTCGTTAGGAGATAGATCTGGCGATCTGGCTGGCCACTTGAAGGTTCCAAAACCACTCATAAGACGTTCCTGGAAAGTATTTTCTAGGAACAGCATTACTATCATGGCATTGTGTGCAGGGCAACTATCTTGTTGGAACCATACGGATTGCAGGTCTAAATTAGGAAGAGCTCTAACAGTGGGCAAAACATTATTTCGTAACCAACTCAAATATTTTTGAGAATCCAAAGATCCGTTAATGAAGAATGGTCCTATAATATGGGCACCCAATATTCCAGTCCAGACATTCAGTTTCAGTATGTATATATATGGTTTTATAGTAAATATTTTATTTATTTATTAAACATTGATTCTCTATTAGAAATGCTTTCGAAAACTGTCTTTATATGAATTCCATTCTGGAATTACATATTCAAGAATAGATGTTTGGAATTTAGAAATGTCCAATTTAAATGATATAATATAATATTATATTATATATGGCTATTTTAGAGTTTGTGGAATATGGAAAGGAAATATTCGTATATATGATTTAAACTATAAATGTAACAACTAACTCTTTATCGGTGCGTGAACTGTTTATTCATACACATGATTCTCTAATCTACAGTAATTACATATATCTGGCAAAACTATTCAGTTCACGAAGACAATTTCTAACAAAATAAGACATTTTCGTATTTAAACTTATCGTCCAACAAGGTTTTAAAGATAGCTATTTTCCCTCCTAGCAGGAGATTTATGGCCAGATTTTCACCAGTAACTTTTTTTCTCTATAACACACTAAAGTACACGCTCAGATGGATATCACTGGACAACACGATAATATTTTTCTTATAATACCCTAATATATATCTATATAAATAAAATGATAGAGGTTTTCGTTGTGCGTGCTAAACAACTGTATCGATTTTTGTTTGTTTTACTCCTTATCTTAAAAAAATATCACGATATCTTCATTCAATAAAAAGGTCTTAAAGTTTTAAAGTTATATATATATATATATATATAATATATATATATATATATATATATATATATATATATAAAATATATATATATATATAGATATATCTATATATATATATATATATATATATATATATATATATAAAATATATATATATATATAGATATATCTATATATATATATATATATATATATATATATATATATATACATATATACTTATAAATATAATAAATCGATATGTGAATGTCCCTAGAGAACTCCAAAACGGATGGACCGATTTTCAGGGATGGTTCAGATTAGTCCAGCGGGTGATCCTGTTTTGCAGCGAAGTTTTGTAGCGAACAGAAAATTTTTTTTGGCAATATATATATATTTCAATTATGGGCTCCAAGAAAATTTACCGTATGGAGGAAGTCATGTAGGTAGTTTCCTTTTCAATAAAAGTATATGTGGGATGATTGCGGTACCAGCCAGAACCATTGGAGCTAGAATCATGAAATTTGGAATAAATATTCCTTAGTGAGTGTGGAGATGGACCAGGAATTTTTCGAAAAACAGCGTCTAAGGTGATGTTGTGATATATTTTTGTATTGGGATCCCGTTTTTCCTAAGGTATGTAGGCTGTAGATATGTAACAAACATGATAAACGGTATGTTGGTTATACTATAAACTATGTAATACGTGTTGAAACGTTTTTAGAAAATCAACTCTAAGGAAGCAGCGAATTATTTCGAGTTCAAAACTAATTTTTTTTAAACTTTTATGTTATGAAGAAAACTTTGATTTCAATATAATTTGGACAGAGTAAGGACAATAGGGAATATGCATGAAAATTTTTTTTCACATTTATTTTCAGAATATGAAAATACTGTTAATACTGTAATAATATTTAAAAACGAAATTAAAATCCGACAAATATCAAGGAAGCTATAAGCTTTTAAAGATTATTATCTGTCTCTTTCTTGCAAAAATACTAAAAACGGAGTTTTACGTGTATTTTAAATGGTGAAATTGTAATATGACGTCACATAACATATCAAGATGGCTATCACCCTCTTTGTCTAATCGGGAATTTCAATCATTCTATCTCGCTTATTTTTAAAGTTATTTAAAAAGTAATTTTACCTTAATATTTGTCAAGTAAACATGCTTCAATTCAAGTGAAAAAAAATTTGCATGCATATTCCCTATTGGTACATTTTTGGATTATTTTTGAAGAAAGTATGGTATATTTTTATTTTATTTTTTGCCGCCTTCTCAAATAATTTTTTTAATTATTGTCGTTGAAAGAAACAAAATTTTATAATTTAAGGCCATAACTTTACAGCGTTATGCAAATTTGGAGCAATTAGAAGAATGTTTTTTACAGTAATCAGTCACTCGGATCATATTTGAAAAATAGTAATTATTATTTACCCTGAATACAACAACTACAAGTTTTTTGTGATTGCTAATTTTTGGTTAAAAAGAACAGATATTAAAAAAAAATTCGTTACGCAGGAGCTGCTTCAACTTAGCGAATTTCCTTAAAATATATAAATCACTTTCTAGCGGTCACAATTTTAGTCTGATCAAAATGAAATGTCGTATATGATTTTACTATTTGCAAGGCTAATTTTATTAATAAATGACATACATCAAGGGGAAATGGGGGCATAAAGAAAGAAGAAAACACAAAATATCTCTCTTAATATTAGAACAATCAAAAAATGCGTAAGGAATAAAGTTGTAGAAAATCATGTTTTCTACAATTCATCACCTTATCATTTTTGCTCAAACTCGAATGTGTACAGAGATAGTGAGGAATTTAATTTTCAATCTTAAACCGTCAATATTTCTGTAAATATTAGAGTAACAGAAAAAATGATATGAAATAAAATTACAGTAAAACTTAGTACCTACAACTTTGCTTCTTATAAATTTTTCGATTTTTCGAATATTAAGGGAGATATGTCAAATTTTGTGTTTCCGCCTCCCTTTAAACCCCCCTTTCCCCTTGTTCGATTTTACTCATTAACGAACTTGACCTTTTGAATACCAAAAGCGCCTCAAATACCAAATTTCATTCCGATAAAATGAAAACTGTGACCGCTAGAGTGATTACAGACACATATATATATATATGTATATATATATATATATATATATATATATATATATATATATATATATGTCCATAGATATATATATTTAAATTTTACAGATGGTGGTTTTTGACATCTACTTGGTAGGATCGATGGACATTTGAAGAAATTTTTGCGAAATTTTGACTTCGGTACGGGACCAATAGCTCTATTTCCTTTCAGGAAATTCGCTAAAAAAAGTAATTGGTTTAACCTCTTTTAATGTAGTTGCTTGAGTAACACTCATACACTCTGTATAATATTTAACTCAAAACTGGTTAGGGACTTTTTTGGAGTCTGAAATCACCGTTTTTTACCGGAATTAGTACATTCAAAATGATTTATAGATAGTTTCTATAAAACTATTATATAGTTAAAATGAGTTCTAAAAGTTTTCGATGACGTGTGTTTAAAAACTGTTACGTTAGGTTTTTAAAAATGAGCCGATGACGTGTGTTGAAAAATTCTTATGTTAATGTTTTGAGAATGTATATAGGGACCATGTAAATGAATCCGCGGACACCAGCCACCCATTCTCCCATGTTAAGAGAAATGTGTGTAACTGTATCAACTTACAAAACGAAATAAATAAGAAAAAAATATGTGTGACCAACCGTAACAATAGGTATTCCTTATTTAAAATAACGTTCACAATAAATATATGGTAAAATGAAATAGAGAAAAATGCATAAACGGTGTTCTATACCATTGATAAAGTTTATACTGCAGCTATAACATCAAAATCATTTCGTTATAATTTTACTAAAGAAGTTGGGACGAACAAAAGCAATCGCAGAATCTAGTTATCCAAGTTGAGATTATTCACTACTTTGAGTATAATATTTATTTTGTTTCTGTGTTACTATCATCTTTATCTTGAATAACATTTTACATCTTTGTATTCCATTTTCAAAAGTATATGAAAAGTATTTGTTTTGCTCAAAACTCATGTCCCTTGAGTGTGAATATCATGTCACGTAAAACCAAAGACGGACAAAAAATTTTCTAAAGACAATGAGTAATAGATAGTATTGATTAATAGAATCAAGGAGTGGGTTAAAATGAAGCGGGATAGTTTTTGTTGAGGGGAGAGTGGTGGGGAATCAACTACACACTATTATATTGGTCGTCTAAACATGCACTACTCCGTCTCTAGAATCTTATGTCTATGCGATGATGATATTTTACAAGCTTTTGCTTTTATTTAACTTGCAATGTATGTATGTATGTATGTATGTTTGGATCAAATCTCGCAAACTGAATTAAGACCACTTCGTTTTATCCTACAGAGTTGAATTTTTGCATGTTGGTTCAGTTCCGAATACATTGTTATGGTAAGCTTGACAATATTCGACAAGGGGAAAGGTGGGTTTTGAGGGAGAGGCAAACACAAAATTTGGTATATCTCTCTTAATATTGAAAAAAATCGAAAAACACATAAGAAGTAAAGTTGTAGCTGTTTCTTTTATATTTAAAAAATGATGAGGCAATGTATTGTAGCAAACATAGTTTTCTACAACTTAACTCCTTACACATTTTTAAATTTTTCTAATATTTAGTGAGATATTTTTTATCGTGTGTTTCTTCTTTCTCCAAGCACCATGATAGTAGAGTTTATAGTTTCCATAGATATGCCATCAACAAAATCATTGAAAAGAATAATTAATTGGCATAAATTTCCTATGCTATATTCGATATATACTTTCTTTGGTAGGAACTGGATTCATTCCATTACTCGTTGGAATAATAATGAAGAATGAAACTATAACACAAAAAATAACTTTTTAGAGTTATTCATATCCATTCAGTAATATTCAAAGAATATATCTGAAGAATATATTCATGACTGGCAATAAAAAACAGAGAGTTTATCATAGACGTGTTTAAAAATCGATGAGCATACCTAATTTTTGGAATTATCTTAAGAAATATTTAAAAAAAGTAATTTTATCCGTATTCGTACCATTAATTTTTTAGTACTAAATTAACGGGGAAACGACCAGTCAACAATGACGCTTTAAATGAAATGAACAGGTTAAGAAACATTTAGATACAATAACACAGCGATAACTAAAATAATAGTAAAAAAACAGTTTTATATACAAGCTTTTATTTAAATGCTCTAAAAAGAAGAAAATAAATTAATGTAAAAAAACATTTTTAAAAACAAGCTTTTATTTAAATGCTCTAAAAAGAAGAAAATAAACTTTAAATTGAATCAAACCCCTTACATAACAATATTTATATGATATTAAAGCTTGTCGCGAATTTACTTGTGTATAAAAAAAAAGGTTAAAACATCTACACAAGTAAATCTCGCGACAAGCATTAATATCATATAAATTTTGTAATGTAATAAATTAATAGATTTGATCAATTTAAAGTTTATTTAAATAAAAGCTTGTTTTTAAAAATGTGTTTTTACATCAAATTATTTAATATGTTACAAACTAATTAAATTTTTGTGAGAATAATCGTTTTGCATTTAGATATGTGCTTCGACCAAGGAATAGAATATTTATTACATGTGAATTTAAAATAATTTATAGTTATAAGTTTCTTATTAACAAAACAGAAGTCTAATCGACGTGCATAATAATTTATACGGACCTAATCCACGATCTATTTTTATCAAACAGGTTGATCAGAATAAAAAGACGGAAAAAAGATTATGTGCATAGTTAACGCAACTCATTCTTTTTGAAAAATTTTCATTAATAACCTTTAAATTCGATTTTAACAACCATATATTCTTCTTCGCCGCCTTTTTCTTCTAAAAAAAAAGAGGGATCAGATATCTCTTCATCAATATCGCATAATAATCTGTTTTATTTGATTTAACATTAGAACAACACTGACTTTGGCAACTAATGCGCACTGGTGAACAATACAATCGCGATATCTCATAAATGATAATTCGTCGAAAAAAAGTATTCAAACATTCTCTACAGAGAATTAAATAATCTATTAACTTTGTATGACCTATTTTAACCTAAACACTTACCTTATTCTTATCTTCAAACTGCATCAATGTTCCATTCTATGCCATTTTTCCAAAGTTATAACTTTTTTTTGTATATTTGTCTGGATAGTCTAGATAGATAGATTGTAGAGGCTGCCCTGGACAGGCTACACTTCGACCATAAGGTCCATTGTGATGCCTAAGGTTGTGAGGATGTGAGGAGTGGAAGGAATTTTTGTGTATAGACTAGGATTTGGTAGGATATGCGGCTGCAGCCGACTATGCCGATATTCATCTGGAATTCGTGAAGGAAACTGCAGAAAACCTTCTCAAGCATAGCCGGTTACTCCGTTCTTGTCCATACGCCGACAGTTTAGTCAATTAACTGCCCATTTTTTTTCTTAATAATTGACAAATACCGATGTCGGGATTCGAACCCATGACCTCCCAGTTTCCAAGGAGATATACTGCGCAGATATAACGCCTTAGACCGCTCGGCCACTTAGACTCGTTCTGGTTCTGGTTCTTAGCTTGTGAAATTCATCTATACCTACGATATTATATAATTATGATACTTATAAGCATATTCTCGCTAGAGGTTTTATAACAACGCATTATTGATATATCTGGGACATGTAGTACCCGTACTACATGTCCGTAGTGTAGGATATACAACACACAAAACACCCCGGCTTTAAACATTTTTATTTATTATATTGTCATATGGGAATAAAATACATTTTATATGTGCCCTCTATTTGATTAAAGAGCATATGCCAGCCAACTTTTTATATTCACTGACGTCAAGAAAGTTTTGGAACAATAGAAAAACATTTAAAACAAAAAAAAAAGCATTTAAAACATATTTATTTTTATTTTGATACTTGAAACTTTTTATATTTGAAATTACCTTTCTAAAGTTATAAAAACTGGGTCTACATATCTGAAAACTTTTGTGACCAATTTGACTGTGAAATAATCATGTACAGGATGACGCAGTCAGTAACCTTTATCAACAAAAAGATTCTTCAACTTATGACCTGTTATCAATCAATCGATTACTGAAAATGAAAATAAGTTCGAAGTTGTTCTGTTCTATTTTACATACTGTAACTTTTATATAAAGTAGAGCATAAATTTAAAAATTTTATAATTGATTTGTGCCTTTTTATTCGGTTTTCGAAAAACTGTGAAACAAACTTGATTTTAAAATGTTTCTAATAAAAGAATTGTTCTGTTTTTATCTTAATTTTCAGTAATATTATATTTTGAATTTATCGCGCCTTATTATTTCACTAATTTAAAATAATAAGTATTTAATAGTTTGTAACACTGATTATGCAACAAATCAACTTCATATCAAAGCAAATTAATGACAAAATTAAACAGCTGACTTTCAAAATTTAACTTTAATTTTAACTTTAATTTTAATTGGTTAGAAAAATATTAACAAAAAGAGTTTTAAAGAATTGTATATCATCTAATTGACGCTTAAAGCTCAGCAAGAACCCATATGTTTTAGGCTATCGGCAATAGACATTATTCCGAAATATCCAATGCCGGGGTGAGTGCCACTTTAATTCAACCATATTTTTAAAACCTGGTGAGATTAGTCAACATTCAAATAAACATCTGCATCTAAACAAAAATCGTTATTAAACTGTGCCTTCATACCTTCATCAAAAGTACGTGAATCAAAAAATGTAAGATATATTAAATATTGTGATAATGCAATATCGTTACAACTGTTTCGAATAAAAGTTGTTAGTATAGATATGATGAACCACTTTTATGCGAAGCATTTTTTCGAAAACCGAATAAACAAGGCACAAATTAATTATTAAATTTGAGCTCCACTTTTGGTGTTGACACCAGCCAAGTAGCCAAGCGGTCTAAGGCGTTATGTCTACTTGGGAACTGGGAGGTTGTGGGTTCGAATCCCGACATCGGCAGTTTGTCAATTATTAAAGGGAAGAAAAAAAAGGGGCGGTTAGTTGACTATTCTGTCGCCGTCTGGACAAGAACGAAGTAACCGGCTATGCTTGTGAAAGTTTTCTGCAGTTTCCTTCACGAACTCCAGATGAATATCGATATAGTTCCTATCAGAGTCCTAGTCCACACACAAAAATTTCTTCCACTCCATTCACATCCTCACATCACAATGGATCTTATGGTCGAAGTGTAGCCCGTCCAGGACAGGCGCTACAATCTATCTAACTTTGGTGACAGTACATTCAGGCGTACTTTGTCTACTATATATTGCTTTTATTGATTTAAAAACAGTTTCCCTCCCGTTTATTTGATGTAAAAGAGTGTACTCCCAAGGTGGTGCTAAATAATTTTTTCAGTGATTTATATTGCGCTGATTATTTTTACTAAATAAGCAGCCATTGACAATTTTATAATAGTTGAGAAGAGATAAACAATTTTAGTAAGTAGTTTTTACTAAATAATTGATTTTATTATAATTATGCAATTCACTGAATATTAGTCTGGGATCTTAGTCGCCACTCAATTAAATTTTAAGAGTTGGTAAGTGAATTTTTGAAGAAAATGTAGTTATTGAGGTTGTACCGATGAAACAAAGAAACGATTTCGCAATTGACCATATGTTCTGTAGCTCTAATATTTACAAGATATTTACAATTTTATTGTAATGATATTAGATAATTATTTTCGTTTTCTGAGAAATTTAACTCAGTTATTGTTAGTCCTTCGTGTTGAATTCTGTTATTACGTAAAATTATTGCAGAAAAAGTATATGGTGTGTATGCAAACGACTCTTATTTTTGAAATATTTTTTCAGTTATTGAAATGGGACGTTAACACACTCGGGAAAATAAGCATTTATGATTTTTATTTAGACAATCAGAAGAGGTATTTTATGAGGAACCCCTCAATGGATGTATGGATGTATGGATGTAATGGATGTTTAGGAGGCCCTAAGTGATAGAGCCTCAAAGAAATAATGTATTGAGATGGTTTTATTATTATTATTTGAATGTATTGACGCACAGAGTGTGGTACTCTTGGCAAAAACCAAACTATCACCTTCCTTTTAGCCCCCCTTCCATTTCCAGGGGCTTCGAGAGCCAGCACGCCTAGTTTTAAACACATTTAAAATTAGTATAGAGTTGGCTAAGTTTAAATACATTTGAAGAATATGTTAATTATAAACTTACTTAATTTATTTTCATTTTGTTGTTGTCTTATTCATAGGTGGGCAGTCCTTGACTGCACTCAGCTCTGAGTGAGAGGTAGGAAGAAGGATTGAGTAAATACTGGGTACCTTCCAATTATTATTATTTTCTTTTTTTAATTAAAACATTTTCTGAAAAAAATATAATAATACCAATTGTTTTTTATGGTCACTATTATTCAAAGTAAATAATACATACAATACATTGAATATACTCTGGAATACATACTCTGGAATTTTGGGCTGGTAATTTGGGGCAAAAAATGTACCTTTTTAATATATTTGTGTATGAATAAAATAAAAATGTTATTTATAAATAAATATATAATATAGAAATTATAAATATAAAAAATAAATCTTTTGAACCTTTACGTTTACCGCTGGACTGTTGTAATAAAAGAGGGAAATTTTTGCAAAGGATTTGAATAGAACTGAAAACTAGTTTAGATAGAATTATAGTTTTGGAAATTCCAAATAATTTGCCTAAACTTTTTACTATTCATATCCGAGAACTAATAAACAATTATTTACCTGATTTAATTATTTTTTCTTCGTATGGAGTATAGTGTCATGGGAATTTGATGAATTAAATTAAATTTTACATAAAGTAGGAATCCATCAATTATTATGTTATTATTTATTAGTTATTATGTTATTATGATTATTATTGTTATTATTATTATTATGTTTTTTGGTGTATCTCTTCATATTGTAAAAGATATTATTTAAACAATAAATATTTTATAAAACTGTTTCTAAATTGATTAAATAAATTATTGGGAATTAATCGGTAAGCAACCTGTATTGACACATCGTTCCGTCTTACTTCAAAACATACCTCTTTTACGTACTCTCACCCAGCTTATGGAGAGTCGTTCGACTCCGGCGAGCCGTCTGCGCCCACCTCTGGTCTAATTATATTGCTCACCACCATAATCGTCTTGTTTGTTTTTATTTTTTTTGAACTATACAGACTTTTTTTTTTATTTCCATACGAAGGAACCTTCTTCTATTGAATTATTAAAGGTATATACATCTATTGTTCGTTTCAGTGTTCATGTACATGATATATTGTAATAATAATAGGGAGTATGATTTATTCTACAACGTATCTACAGTAATCATAATTCATGAAAGTACGCGATAACAGTTCGAACATAAGTAAATAATCGCCCTTACATTCATATTTATCGGACAAGTTATTTTGACCTACTTAAAATCACCCGTGATTTTTTGTTTTTATTAACAACGAATTAATATTTTAATTAAATATTGATATAAAAAATTAACTCATCCACCAGCTATTGAATCCTGGACCTCTGGATCCTGATCCAATGTGCTTAACGTTACACTACGGATGATTCTCCTGAATGGATCAATTTCTTTATATTCTTGGCAGTATTATTTTCACCATAAACTTATAATCCCACATATACCGCGTGTTCCATTTTAATTTCCCCAGGCCAATATATCTTGAGAACTAAGTAAGATAGTGATAAATATAAATATAAATGCGCAGTATGCAGTACTTGGATACTGGGAGGTTATGGGTTCGAATCCCGACATCGGCAGTTTGTCAATTATAAAAAAAAAGGGGGCGGATGATTGACTAAACTATCGGCGTATGGACAAAAACGAAGTAACCGGCTATGCTTGAGAAGGTTTTCTGCTGTTTCCTTCACGAACTCCAGATGAATATCGGCATAGTTCCTATCATAGTCGGCTGCAGCCGCATATCCTACCAATTCCTAGTCTACTCACAAATTCCTTCCACTCCACTCACATCCTCACATCCTAAGGCATCACAATGGACCTTATAGTCGAAGTGTAGCCCGTTCAGGGCAGCCTTTACAATCTACCTCTACCTCTTTAAGGTTTCTTAGGGGTTAAATAGCTGGTCAACTTTAATTTTGTAATGGGAACTTTTATTTTTTGTCAATACTTAATTAAAACATCCAATGACATGTTTGTCTATATAGTACACGCTAGTTCTTTTATACTATATCTTACGTAACCTTAATGGAAATTGACACTAGTATTGTATTGAGACGCCTTACTACACACAAATAACAATATGTGAACTATTATATTGTCTATGGACTGACCCGTTATCAAAACCAAAATGGGCATTGCCCACTAACCTCAAAACTTGAAATTTGGTTTATGAATTTATCGTCGGACAAGTAAAGGAAACATCTGCTTTAGACCTTCTTTAAGAATGATTGAGATGTAAGATGATTCATATGTTTGGTATTAACATTTAACTATTAAATCCTAGTAGTAAATAAATGTGTGTCTATGTCAAAAATAGCGGAACAAATATTAAAATCTGTATTTTTATCCTATGTCTAAAAATGAATAATATTTATGCTAAAAAGATTCATTACCTTTGACATAGAAACTTGAAATCTGGGGCAGAAGTAAATCTTACGCCCCAAATCGAGAAAACAGTCATAAAATCTGGAGTATTTTCTACTGTCTAAAATTATGTAGGTTGGTAGTGAAAGATAGTTTGTTTCTAAAATGCTTCGCCAAAAAAATGATCAAATGTATTATTTTTCTAAAGTTTTTTCTTCGTACCTATATTTAATATATTTTATTTAGTGAACTTGGTCTCTTTTTATATTTAAAGCCAGTTGGATTATTCTGACTGTATGTAATGTGTTTTGAAACACATTATAGTAACTACATAAGTCTTTAGTGAAATGTATAGGCTTTGTTAAAATTTAAACATTCTTAATTGAAATTTAACGATTGGTGACTATGCAATAGCGTGTGCGTGTGCTGTGACAAGTGTATTTTATCGTTGTCTTCATGACAAAACTGATATTTTATTACTTGCAAATTTAAAACAATTCTGAATGTTTAATAATTAATTAAAGTAGTATTTTCACCACTATGTTATGTTACATTCTTTATTAATTTATTGATTCTAGAACAAAATCTCATTTTAACTTTTAAACATTTATTTTGAACATCCACTAAACATTAATTAGACAAGACATTTGGCAAAGATTAAAAGTTCTAAAAAATCCATTGTCACCTACATTGGACATATTTATTTTATAGTCTGAACAAATTCTGAAAGGTATCCTAAATTCGAGTGATAGATTTATTTGTCAAAAAGAAACGATATTTTTATAAATATCGCGAAAATGATCAATTTTTGGAGAAAAATAGTTGATGGAGTTATTCAATCTATAAAAAAAAGGCCATGACCGAGTCGTGCTCGCACCATTTGAGTTCCGTTCAAAATCAACAGTCAGCAGTTTTATACACCAAATAAAACTTTTTTATTTGTGTATATAAAAACCAGTTTGAAAAAATCAATGACAAAGATCATTTCAAACTTTTTTCTTCTTTGGACCAAACTAACCCATTTTCTTTATTTTTTCCACATCTAATACACTGTCGAAAAACCTTTAAATTTTTCAGTAATCTATGCCTAAATATCTACTAACCTTATTAAAATCTAAATTTTTAATTTTAGAAACCTAGGAGATCAGCCGGTGGAACGGTCCTTTCTAGCTAATTTTGAGCCATATGATAACTATTGGAAATACTGAACCAAAAATTATGAAAACTATTGTTAGAAACCTTAGCTCTTATAAGTAGCTTCTTCAAATGATATCTTACACGTTATATTAAATAAAAGGTTTTTTTTTTTTTTAAATAAGCGGCCTAAGACTGTTTATTTTCTTTTTTTAACCCGACTTCAAAAAAGAGGATGGTTCTCAATTCGTCTGCATTTTTTTTTTACTTTTTTTTTGTGTAAGATTAAAAAACAAACAAAAATTGAGGATACTTGTTTGTTTCAGCTTGATTCTATTTTATTTTTGTAAAATTCAATGGTCGGGGAACCGGGCCAGTTGTGTCTGCAGGAAGACATTGTGAAATATTGCGGCAAGTAGGTACCCCATTAGGCAGAATCGGGTAACTCACTCGTTCTGCCTCAGAGACACGATTTTTGTTAGAGGCGTAAGTTTACTCGAAAAAGATAACAACCGTTTTATTCCACCAAACTAAAATTAAGACTAACAATTAAGCACGTACTAACTGTAGTTGTAATGTAAACAAGTATGTATACCCTATCATGGTTACAAGATCATTATAAGTTACAATACAGGAACAAAAAATCAAAAAACCAAAACTTCGCGCATCAACGACCAAAAAAACTAGACTTACATGAATGTCGTAGGTGAACAGCTACAGGTTAGTCTAGTTCTACGTATTGCCGCTCGCTAGTAGAACCCCGTTGACACCGAAAATCATTAAACTTCATTCCACGCCCGTACCCCATTGGGCCTCGGGTTCCCCTATATATATAGTGTATTCGGTGAAAATACAATATCGACTTTTAGCATCTAAAACATACCTGCATATCAAATATTATGTTATAATCAGATATAATCTATACACGAAGGCCAAAAACCCCTTAAACTCGACCTATCGCACTACCGTGCTCTAGATAAATACGGATAAAAATGACAAAAGAGGTTTTCACCGATAATTCTAATGCATTATATGAAAAATCTGTTTTTGTAAAATAATGTTTACGGATATATTTTTCTACTTCTGAGAAAAAATAAACATTATCTGAAAATATAAAATTCATGACATAACATATAAAAGAGTTTCCTTATTAGAGTTTACTTTAGCTTATTCAAAAACCCTCCATATAATTTAAATTTTTCACAAGTAAAGTTCGAAACTTTTATAAATAGCGTATCCCAACATACAAATAGGTTAATTTATTCATAATACATAGTTATTTTTCAAAAATTTTTTTGTTTTTAAGAGTACTTTTCAAAGTTTGAATTTATTATTATTTTGTCCGTCATAAAGGCTTGTGAGCGATGACTGAAGTAATGTACGACCAATTCTAAAGCTCTCAAAGAACTGGAACTTTTGTCGAATACACTAAAATTCTAGAGTTATATTTACGCTTAACTGCTATGCTCCTGTTTTTCAGGAAAATATTTTTCTCCTACTCTAAGTAACAAATATTTGTAGCATTCTTTCCGTGGTGCAAAAAAGAAGTTGGGTTAAAATGTGTATACAAACTGTTTCATGACTCTGTGTACAATACCTCACCCAACCCTTAATAACAGACAAAACAAAACTTTAAACTAAAAACTTGTCTGACAAAAACACCCATAATTGCAGCAAATTAGATTATGCCTCAATGTTCTATATGTCTGCAAATAATAAATTGTTGAATAAACTAAATTCAATCCAAACAACCTCGCTTCGCCTCGCTATTGGCGCATTCAAAACTAGTCCAACAACCAGTATATTAGTCGAAGCTAATCTACCCCTATTAAATATACACAGACTCGTCTTGGCGATAAAATACGCTGACAACAATAGTAACAAATTATGGGACAATGACAACACATTACAACATCGCCGATATAACTGGCAACAAAATAAAATACCATTGAAATACAGGATCGAAGAGTACAAAGCCAAACAAAATATTCACCAATATCAACCTCTAAAGAGAAAAATACCTAACTTTCTGTCGGGAGTTAGCGAATTTATTCATATTGACTGGCATGTAAAAACTAATTCGATTAGTAAAAATTCTACAGTTCCCAAAATGTATATTGACCTGTATAACGAGATGATATCCAAGTATCAAAACCATGTAAAAATCTACACTGACGGTTCATCAAGTGAATCAAACAATGGATGTTCGATGGTTTTCAATGGAGAGGAAGAACTATTTGGATTTCCTTCGGCTTTCTCAGTCTTTTCATGTGAAGCATTCGCTTTAGCGAAGGCAGTCCAAAAATTTAACAAGTCAGTACACAATGAAGGAATTATTCTCAGCGACTCCCAATCCACATTAGAAGCATTAGGAAATATAAAAACAAATAATCCCCTAATAGTACATATACAAGAAAAACTATTCGAATGCTATACGATTAAAAAAAAATTGGTCCTTGCCTGGATCCCGTCACATGTAGGAATTGGAGGTAATGAAAGAGCTGATGTTCTCGCAAAAGAGGCAACACTTTTACCGACACTTCCAGAAAGTATCACGAAAGTACCACCAAAGGATCTAAATAATCTTACAAACAAACATTCACACAATTATTGGAATACGTGTTGGTTGTCTGCAAGGCCATCTGCAATCAATAATTGTAGAGACGATATTTGGCAGATAGCTCCTCATATGTCTACAAGAGATCACCAATGTATACTCACTAGACTACGAATCGGACACACAAATTTTACGCACAAACATCTCTTTGAAAAGATACCACCACCACCATGTCAGTTCTGCCAAAGAGAAATGGCATCGGTCACACACTGGCTATTGGAATGTGCCAACTTGGAACAAGAAAGAAGATCAGCAAAATTACCCAATACCCTACATCAATGTTTAAATAATGTGCAAAATGTCAAAATAGTGTTGGAGTTTCTCAAATTGACGTTGATCACAATAATTTAATATAAAATCATGTGTGATAGTGTTTAATTTTCTTTGTGTGTAAAGTTTTATCTGTGAATGGTACAGTGATATCTGTGAATATGGTCGCTAATGACTCAAATGTTGAAGCGACCTTAAATAACAAAAAAAAAAAAAAAAAAACACCCATAACATCTCTGTAAGTGCTTAAAAAATTTATTCGCCAGAAATCAAATCGGATATTCTTACCTCAGTATTTTATTAACAAAACTAAAACCTAATTATTTCAGCAAACCTGGAATGCAAAGTCATTATGATTAACATTATGTTAAGGACTTCGATATCATTTAAAAAATATTCAACTTAAATAATTTACATCTTCTAAACCAAGTACTTGATCGCTAAAAAAGTTGTTATCATCAAGATAAACATGCCCACAAGTGTTTCACCAATTTTCAATCAAATTTGATTCAATTATTTCAGGCTAATAGTTTCGAGAAAAGCACCGTATAGCCTACGACTTACTACATACTGCACTGCAGAAAACCTTCTCAAGCATAGCCGGTTACTTCGTTTTTTTTCATTCGCCGACAGTTTAGACAATTAACCGCTCCCTTTTTTATTTAATACTTGACTAACTGCCGTTGTCGGGATCGAACCCATAACCTCCCAGGCTCCAAGTATGCATACTGCGCACACATATCGCCGTAGACAGCTCGGCCACTTGGCCTTTCTCAATACTTGAATTTGAATTAGAATGCACTCTCTATAAACCCGGGCAACGCTGGATACTTCAGTGAATTAAATATATTTTGATATTTTATTTATAACATTAATAAAATATTTTATTACAAATACACTACAATGGTTTAATTTTATCAATAATTTGCCTATCCTAATTGCCCATAATAAAATTAATTCAGTATCTAATGAAAGTAATACATATAAATTTTTATTTTTATTTTAATCTATTGACATATAGTTGTTATGGATGGGAATTATAATGTCATAAACATTAAACCGTATTAGAAATGTGAGTTGATTGACAATTATTGTTATTCTTGTTCATTTAAAGATGGTACATCTTGCATTTTCCCTAAGGACTCTTTGCCTTCTTAAGTTTATCGTAACAATACCTGAAATAAATGTGAAAAAAAAGACATAAATTATAGTACTCATATTGATAAATAAAATTATATTTAACAAATATATTTAATAATATGTATACATTCTTGTCCACAATATAATATTATAATAAGAATGAAGACTTCGACATTACAGTTGTTTTCATAGTAGAATTATCTGAAATTAGTGAAAACCTTTCCTTGTATTTCAGCTTCAGGTTCAATTTTCTTGAACAAAACTGAAATTTCAAACAGTGTGGGTTTATATACAAATTTAATGTTGGAACTTGTGTTACTAGTAAATATTTGATTACTAGGAAGAGTCTTCTTAATTGCCAACATACATGTCCATGTAAAATTGGCCGAACTTTATGAGATAAGAAGCACATTGAACATTCAACGAAAGAATATATATATATATATAGAATCGCTTGTATATGTCGCTCGTCTTAACTACATTGCCGAACGGAGAGCACATGGTTCAGAGCATGTGATGCCCTGATCGTTTTCACCTCGTGAAAGTGTCTCATTGAAACAAGAGAGCACAATGGTTCAGAGCATGTGATGCTCTGATCGTTTTCACTTCCTGATACTGTCTTATTGAAACAACGATAAATTACGTAGAATGTAATTGGTTCTTCTAAAAGGTAATGAATTTTGGAATTAACTATTTTTTTCTCTTTTGGATTGTCATATATTTATTATACTATATAATAAATTCATTTGTTTGATTAATGCTATTTGTAACAATATTGATTGAAACGAATATTTCTATGTATGCATACACCGAAAATAACGTGTGTTTCCAAGTGCTTTTTTTAATAAAACAAACATGTTTAAAATATTTCCAAACTGTTATTAGGTTGTCAAGAACGTCACAACATTCACAATATTAGTAAAATAAATCCTCAGAAACCAGGTGAATTTTTTTGAGAATTTATCTCCATGGCGTTTCTGAGAAAATCGTTAAGTAAGTTGGAAAAATTTAGCATACATCTTCATAAGCATGGTGAAATAAAATGCACGATTCCGACTGTTTTTACTTCGAACTCTATCAATATAGTCACGGTTATTCTGAAATTCGACACATACTTTCCTCAAATCCTTAGAAATATTTTTCCTTAAAACTTTGGGAGAATGCCCATCGGTTTGTTAAGTTTTTTGATAAAATATGTGTAAAAAAGTACATTTTTTTCATGTCCGCAGCAGAAGGTTATTTTTTATGGTTCAGTTGGCATCATGAGTACCGGCGCGCTGTTTGAAAGTCGTTTGAAATTATATACTATAGTATATGTATTTTGCTTTATTCGGAATCTCCCTGATTCGCATATAATTTTCTATATAGTTCTTTATGCGCGGGTACCCGATCAGCTGATATAGTTTGGAAATATCTTAAACGGTTTTTACTTTGTTTGCTTCTGTTTATGCTTTGTTAAAACAAACTAATAAAGTAAGAACAAGGAAAATTTTTCTACAAACATATAAAGAGTAAAAATTTTATAATTAATATTAAACCAAAATATCAAATGTCCATTCTCATCGTTTTTTATTGAATTATGGCTTTACTAAGTAATACTTATATCTAAGACTTTCTTAATAATTTCGCCGCCCATAATATATTGGATGCTTAGTTCAGACATACCTAAGATTCAACGCTTATAAACATACAAGATTCTAGTTACTTTCTACTAACTTTTTGTTTTATTGGATTGCCTTCCGAAATTAAATATTTAAGTTCCTAAAAAAATATTAGCAAGTTTGGTTTCAATTGTGTTTTTTATTATAAAACTAAAGTAAAATTAAAGAAGAATGGAAAAAATTTAAACAATTAATTACACTTATGTTGTAGGTATATTATTTGTGTAAACAAATTAAATCGTCGCGGTGACGCCTAGCCGGTGTGAAACATCAAAACTATTTTGTATAGAAAATATGCATGAACGGATGGTTTATTGATGGAAATAAATATGGCATAATCAAGGAAGGAATCACAATCATAATCATTATTGTTTTTCGATTTTGAGTTATCGTGTTGACAAACCGACAGCCGTTTCAAAGTCGACCATAACTTAATACACCGGGGTATATTTTGTAAATACCGGATATAAACATATGCCACTCCGTCTAACCCCCCCCCCCCTTTGTCGATTCTTGTCATGCTTACCATAAAAATGCATTGTCATCGGAACTGAACCAACATGTAAAAATTCAATTCCGTAGGATAAGAGGAAGTGGATCTAATTCAGCTTGCAAGATTTGACCCGAACATACATACATACATACATGCATACATACATACATACATACATATGTTGCAAGTTAAATAAAAACTAGTAAAAATAAGTATGATTATTAGCAATTCAAGAATGATATTGAAAATTAACACGTGTTCAATTTATATACCACTTTTGACAAATTAATTACATATTATGTTTAAAGACAGGCACTTATTGTTAAAGATTTTGGTACAAAATAGAATATATTTCGAGGAAAATGATATTGATAATGATTTTTAATTTCCAATATGAAGTTGAACGTTTAACAGATAAAATAAAAAAATTTTTTGAAAATAAATTGAGTTATCTACAATAGAATTGTTGACTTCTTTTCAATATAATTTTCAATAATTGTTTACACTTGTAAATATTGCAGAAAAAACAGTCTTCAGACCCACTTCACTTTCTCCATATCAAAAGCTTTCCAAAAAGGTTAAAACGGTAACCTTTACTCTCTCTTAACAGAGTGTATTCAAGGTAAAGTTTATTATTTTTATTGAAATAAATGTTGTTGTGAGAAAAATGCGTTTTTTGATATATTCAAATAGTCTCATAATTAAATAGTGAGTCTCGTAACGAATCTTTCCAAGAAATAATTGACCAAAAGTCAATCATCTTAACCAAACTAAAGAAATTTGGAAATACTTAAAACAAAAATTGTATAATAAAAAAAAGTGGTCTAATTCCTTTATTAAATTAGTGATAAAATTTCGATAGTTGTAACTTGGTCAATTTCCATCCTTCAAGGATTATTAAAGGTTATTTTGTTTACATTTTAAATTTATAAACTTGACAAATATATGACAAATATTATGACGCTTACTTCCTCGCGAAATTGAAATTTGATAGAAAATCCCTCTATTTCAGTCTTTAGCTTCTCGTGTGCTTATACTAGATCTTGAACTTTTAATTACTTTATGTAATCAACCTAAGATTTGCATTCCTGTTCAATATTGAATAAAGTACACACGCACTTTTATCACCGGTCCCTCATTTCGCGAATCAATGTTTTCACAATATTTGACAGTTTAACAATGTCACCCGTCACAAGATGTTGGACTTCAATACCTAGATGCCTTTAGTGCAATACATATGTCCCTAGATTACACTTGGTAACCACAAACAAACTTATATATTGATTGTGAAATATTGAGGCAAAAAAGACATTGGTTTAAAGTTCACGAATTTTTCTTTTATTAATTATTATTATTAGTTTGTACTTTAGCTCGAATAAACCAATCTTGGAATATTCCTACTAGCTCTTAATTTAAGTAATATTTTTTATTATTGAAAACTCTTTTCTTTTTCAAGGCCAGCTTACTTCAAATATGATTTAAGTAATTAAATAAATAAAGGTTAGGAAAATAAAAATTTATTTCCATTCCATTATTATTTTAAGGTATTTGAAGTAAAACACTAGACTAGACGAAATTTTCTATTTGTAACGCAGAAAATAATGAGTAGATAATTTCTATCACACTTGATAGGACAATGTGCACTTTTACTTTCTAGAATAATGTTTGACAAAGAAATTTGAAGGGCATTCGCTAAAGGAAATTTTATATGAATGTTCTCCTCTATGTGAATTATAAATATTATTCTTTGTTTATTGCTGGGATAATTTAATTATTTCAGTTGAATTGCATCGTTTTAAATTAGACTACCTATTTAATAAATATGGCATTAACAGTCAAAATATTTTGTATGTTCCTAAACTTTATTTTATATGAAATTTTCATGTTATGAAAACACAATGAAATTATAATCTGAATGGCTTTGAATTAAATCAACATCGCATATAAAATTTTGACGAACGGAAATATTATTTGTTTGTAGTTTAAAAATACTATTTTAAAAAGTAGTAACGATTGTACAAATTTAACAGAACATTCATCAAAAATAAAACAAGCTATAAAAAAAAAAACATAATAATATTTATTCGACAAAGAGTCAAAAAAAAAAAATGTAATTCATCAATTAGTGAATGAAAAAAAAGATAAAATATTCTGTTTAATAAATCACTTCTTGTATGATCCAATTTTCAAATCAAATATTTTACTGTCAGAAATTTATATTATTTATTTTGCATACCGTAAAAAATAACAAATTTGTATTCGTAAAACAGATGGTTTAGGTAAATATTAAAAATTGATGTAAAAAGTCGTATCTATATAAGATATTTTGTTTTGATAAAGAACTTCATTTTGGTTTCCTTAATAACTTGTCAAAACTTTTTATCGACACGGTTATGACAAACCAAGAAATTCAAAATCAAAAGTAAGAACAAATTAATTTAGGTAAATTAATACATAACCATACTAAAAACTGTTAAAATACGTAGTTCGATGGCAAGGATCAGATACTGAGACTTTTTTATATTATTTCATAAAATTTTGTAACTTCATTGTTAGCAATTCTGTTAACCATGTACCATAATTTATTTTATCAAAGTTTATTTGGCTATTACTGTGATCTTGGAAACAACAGCCCTCATATATTTATGTTTTCTATGTTGATAAAGAAGAAAAATAAATTTTCTGAAGCTTTCCTTTGCTATTTGTCGGATAGTGGAACTATTAGTGCTCTGTTAAGCGTGGTAGGATGTTAATTTTTGGCAGAGTGGATGGTTAGAGTCTCCTGAGATGGTCACATTTGTAAATGTGGGTTTAAAAACTTCGACCTTATTGTGCTCCCCCTTCTACTTCAGTCTGACAAGATTCGCTTCTCCCATTTCTTGGAAATAGCCAGGAACTTGCTATTCAGATCTTCCTGAAGGTTCATATATTCGGATTGAGTATATGGTCTGTAATAGAGATATTCCAAGTTAAATATCATGTGACTGGATGTGTCTTCCTCCTCGCCACACAATCTGCACATAATGGATCACCTATGGAGAACTATAGTGTGCAGATTCTTCCGCAGAAGATACTGCCCAGTGATGAATCTAGTAACCTTCCGCAGCTGTATCCTGTGTTCAGGTTCAATGAATCGAGGGATAGTCTCTTAGATGCACTCCGAAGCAGTATTTTCCGGAGCTTTTGCTGCAGTATATTTTCCCAGTGATCACAGTGTTTATAGCATTCACACATTCGTTGATCACCTGTTTACATGCAGTCTTTGGAATTCCTAGAATAGAGTCTGGGCTTATGAAGGGTATTCTGACTCCCTTTTTTGCTAAGGTATCTGCTTTTTCATTTTTCTTCGAAACCACTGTAACCTGGTGCCCAGATCAATTTAACATTATTCCAGCTCCAGCAGTTTCTCTAGACAATCTTTGACCACCCCTCAGGTGACCTCAGTTGCAGACAAGGCTTTTATAGCAGCTTGACTGTTCGAGAGAATACATATGTGTTGGTTTATGTAGCCTCTATGTAGGTTCTCACGGATGTTTTCCCGTGAGAACCTACGGGGCGTAAATTCCCGCCCCGGCCCCTTCTCTAGTTTTGGAGCCGTCTGTATACCAATAAATTCCTTTCTTAATATAGTGTGGTACTCCTTCCGTCCACATCTCCCTATCATAGACAACATTCAAAGGTTTTGAGAAGGAGTATATTTTGTTTTGAGAAGGAGTATATAATGTGGGTTAACCGAAGATGTTAAAGTCAAACTTGTTGTTTCCTCTTTTGATGGTCAGATTTATAAAATTGTAAATTATTTTTTAAGCACTTATTTTTTAAGCACCGTGGAATGATTTATTTTGTGAAACTCCATTATATGATAAAGGATCATTTTATGGAAAAAATGTTTCAAGGTTGTGTTGTCTTTTTCAAGGTACAACAATCTTCGAAAATGGAAAATAACATCAAAATGGTTACGTGAAACTAATATACACGTTCACCTTCATAAATCTGCCATATTAGATAAAGTTTACTATGTTTTTATTTGAAAATATCCACCTTAGTTAGGGTATAATACCTTAATCTTTAAACTCTTAACAATCATACAAGAGTTACCTGCCTACAGCAAAATAAACATGGAAGCTATGTCTATCACATGCATGTATGTATTGGTACATGTTTATTTCCCAGAAAGCATCATAATTGAAAAATCATACTATTTTTTTCCCGTTGAATATATTAATAAGGAATTCTCTATAACTACCCGAGGGTAGAAATCTCTACATGCCTTACGTTATGATTATAATATTTTGAAAACTTTATAAGAAAAAATCGACTGAAATAAAAAATATACGCTCTAAGAAGTAGAAAATAAGAACAGTGGCCTTGTTGTAAGGATTCATCTATAGTATTTCAACATTTTACATTTTTGTCGATTACAAATGGTAACTAGAAAAAAACATCATTGATAGAGAAGTTCCTAAATTCTAAGAAATTCATTTGAAAAATACAAAAAAATGAATGTTTTGATTTACTCAATACAAAAAATAAATAACATTACTAAAAACAAAGTCCAAGTAGCCGACCGAGCGGCTTAAGGCGTTATGTCTACTTGGTGACTGGGAGGTTATGGGTTCGAATCCCGACATCGGAAGTTTGTCAATTATTAAGAAAAAGAAAGGGCGGTTAGGTTTATTGACTAAACTGTCGGCGTATGGACAAGAATGAAGTAACCGGCTATGCTTTAGAAGGTTTTCTGCAGTTTCCTTCATGAACTCCAATTGAATATCGGCACGGTTCCTATCGTAGTCAGCTGCAGCCGCATATCCTACCAATTCCTGGTCTATACACGAAATTTCCTTCCATTTCACTCACATCCTCACATCCTTAGGCATCACAATGGACCTTATGGTCGAAGTTTAGCCCGTCCAGAGCAGCCTTTACAACCTATCTATCTAAATACAAAATGACTTCTTATGGTATAAACTGATTTTACCAGATACTAACAGGAGACATCTTTACACATAAAGGCGTTTTGGCTATTCTTCTAGAAAGTACCTAACGGAATTTTTTAGCTATTCCAACTGGAATGGTTCGAAACAATGAGTGTGGCTGTGTCGTGGGCAAGGTCATGTATTTTATGTGAATACGTGTACGTAACTCTTTAAGCTCTTTCCAACCGTATACGATCTCTATATTTTGATTTGGCTTTTCGACGAGTACAGGCCGACATTATTTATTTTAATTTTTTACTTTAACACCATATTTATTCACTATAACTAGTTCACAATAATGTTTTATATACGCAATCGATATATCTTGACAAGAGCTGACGACGATTGAATTTCAAATGAACGTTCTAGCTTCTCCGAGTCAAAAGTTTTTAGTTCCCCCCCTTCCACCGCGCGTGATGCGTTACAGTTCTCACTCCATGTAACGAATTCTTTGATCCTTTAGCTATCGAGTGATGTAATTAAATTTTGGTTGTAGATGATAGATATGTAGCTGCAACACCAAACTGTGCCCCCCGATTTTTTTATCATCAGTTTTCTGAATTTCCTCCCACTATGGACGCAAATTTCAAGACGTATTCAACACGTCCAAAGAAAGGTTTATAGGAAGTAATACCTATATGTTTGGTGGTGCAAAGGAATTGGTAGTGGTTAAAGAGAGGTAAATAATGAAGATGGATAAGGAGTGGGATTTGTAAACCCAAAAAATTTTTTATTTGAACAAAAGTTAAAAAAAATCGCGTTATATCGTTTTGTTTTCGAAATATACTAGTTTCGATTTTTTTTTTCAAAATTACATAAATTTGTATACAAATATATCTATGTGTTGTGTATGTGTGTATATGTATTTTTATATAATAAAAGCAAACCGGTTTTTGATTATACAAAACAGTGCTGGAACTAAAATAAAATAAAATAAAAAAATTATATTATTGTTCACTGTTGTGTAATATTAAACAGTAATAGTTAATTCTTTCATGTGAATCTTTTAACGCATTGCAAACATATTAGTATGGGAGCTAGCAACGTTTAAAAAACAACAATTTTAGGTCAGCTGATATTTTGATATGGTGTCCTTCTTACTCTTTCGGATAGAGTCTGAGCGAACTGGCTGCCGGTAGCGGTTGAGTTAATTTACTGCGCATCCTACCTGTACAGGTAAGAATTTTGAATTTTTAAACAATATCTGAAGACGTAATTTTACAATTTATGCCTTCAGATAGGTCTACCAGATATTAATTTTTTATTGCCAGACATTTTTAGGATTGTTAATCATATGCCATACCTTAATTTTTTATTTTTTTAAATAAAAAATTCAAAGTATTTTTTTATGTCTGTAATTTTTATATTGTGTTCTTTGAAGATTAAAAAAATGTTAAATTAATTTGCCAAACGTTAATTCGGTTGTTAAGTATTAAATAAAAATTAAAAACTCATGGAAAGTATTGCCGTATGATTCTGGTAGTCAGAGAGAGAAAGTTAAAAGTGCGAGAAAGATAGACAGTGACGGTGGCGCATCGACAAATGTACAATATGGCGTCAGTCTAAAGTCACATGTTCGTGTTTGTGTTATTTTCAATGTTTATTTATTAACTGTGTAACAATGGCTAGTAAAAAAATTACGTGTGTTTTTTGTAAAGATAATAAAGATAAATTAATCCTTTTTGTAGATGACAAATTAAAAAAATGCCAGGAAGTTTTGAGTATTCGTGTTAAATATAAATTAAAGTTCAGTGACATCGAGCTGCCGACAAAAATAAACAATACAGATGGATATCATAGACAATGTTATAGTAGTTTTACAGCTCTAATGGCAAAATACCGTGATTCATCATCAGAAATTGATTGTACCAATAATTCCGAAAATGTTGCGAACAACACGAATCAGACATCAAACAGTAAAATCGCAAGTGAGGTTGCCTCTTCTAGTTTAAATAGTCAAACAACCTCAGTCGATTCTCCAAATCCTAATAATCAGTGTAATTCAGAAAATTTTAATCCTACTATTGACTGTGAGGTTGTTTCAGAAGATGTTACTCCAAGTTTAGATACTCAGTCAACGGTAGGAGATGTTGCTCCAAGTCTAGATACTCAGTCAACGTTAGGAGATGTTGCAATCAGTTCAACATGTGATTTAAGTAATATCAATGAAACCAACGTCCTTCATGATATTTCTGACATAAATACGGAAGATAATGAAACAGGTCAACAAGTTAAAAATGTATGTTTTTATTGTAATAAAGATCGTAAACAGAATAAAGGTAAGCAACAAAATCTTCACTCATCAAACGATGCAAAACTTTATCAAAAAATCATTGAGTGGATGGAGAAACTTAAAAATGAAGAGTTGTTACAGAAAATTAATGATTTGAAATCCACAAATAAAAAAATATTTTACCATCATCTTTGTGAATTAAATTATTTAAATGAATATAACAAAATAGTTTCAGACATACCACATACTACTTGGCATAAGAATCGTCATATTCATAAAAATATCTTCAATCACATCGTCTCAACAATAGAGGAAGAAGTTATAAAAAAAAGAAATTGTGTATCATTGTCATCTCTTTGTGATACTTACAATAATGAGTTAACGTATGAGCAGAAGCTTCAACCTCAGGCTGACATTAGTTTGATAACTAATCATTATCTTGAAGGAAAACTTCAAAAACATTTTCAAAAAAATATTAAAATAATATCCAAGCAAAAGAAAAAAATTATCATTCATAAAGATTGTAGTCTAGTAGAAGATGATTTTATTGAACTTGAAGAAAACGATTTAATAGATAAAGTTGCATTAATTTTGCGAAATACTATTTTAAAAATGGAGAGATCTAAACTACCGTCAAAAATTAAAACAACTGACTTAATTGCTGGTGAATGCGTAGTTCCAAATAAATTAGACCGATTCTTCAGAGTATTTATTGGAGGTAAAGATATTAGACGAAAAGATGGTATAAATTGTAAAAGATTGAGTTCCTCAATGGCTGCTGATGCAATTTTTTGTGTGAGTAATGGTAATGTTAAGCCATCTAAACACATTACTCTTGGTATGACTATAAAAAGTTTAACAAGTAGTAAAAAAATAATAAATATTTTGAATAGATTAGGACATTGCTGTAATTATACAACTCTAGAAGAATTGGAAACAGAAGCAACCATCTCATCAATAAGAAGTTCACAAGTTTGTCCTCCAGATATCATTCTAAAACCTTCCCTATGTACTGGGGTAGCTTTTGATAATTTCGATAGATACGTCGACACTTTGGATGGGAAGGAAACTTTACACGATACTGTAGGAATTATTTACCAAAATATTGATAATAATAATCCCCATAGGCAGTTGAACCAAGATGCTAGTACTGCTGATTCAGATTTATCACCAACAGGACCACGAAAAAAAAGAAAACGATCTTTAACAGAAATAACTCACGACATTATCCCTTATGGTAAGCGAATAAAGATGATAGGTCGCTTAACACCTGTCCAAATTGATCAATCACCGTCTTTACCTGATAATTTCTCATCAACACAAACCATTGACCTACTACATTTGCTTTCTTCTTTTTTTCACGTACCAAACACGCCATCATGGACAGGATTTAATTCCAGAATCATAGAAGACAATACTCCGAAACAAATAATATCTTATCTAACTCCTATCAATTCATCACCAACAAATGTATCAGTCGTAGCATATACAATGGAACAAGCCCAAAAAGTTGGTGAAGAATGTGGTCAAACTTATGTACAGGTCACATATGACTTAGCTATAGCTAAAATAGCTTATAAAATTCAAGCAACTGAAGGTCTCAAGTTTAGTAATCTTTTCATTCATCTTGGCTCGTTTCATTTAATGATGGCTTTTTTTAAAGCTGTTGGTACTTTCATCGATGAGTGCGGATTATCTCATATGATGATTGAGAGTAAAATAATTGCTTCTGGATCTGTAAAAGGAATAATTGAAGGTAAACATTTTAATCGTTGCAAACGTCTGCATCCGTTAATGGCATTAGGTTTACAAATGTTACATTTCGACCAATTTTTAAAACATAAGAATGCTGAACACGATTTTGTGAAAGGACAAGTATATGAAGATCTTTTAGAATGGCAGGAGAAAAAAATTTCATTACCATCTTCATCGGAAACTGATTTGTTACCAAATGAAATGTTATCGCAACTACTCAATTCTTATAAAAGATATGTAGAAAAAACTAGAGAAGGTAGCCATGGAAAAACAGCACAGTACTACATGATCTATATTCAGTTAATAAGTTACTACGTAAATCTTTCAAGAAGTATTCGTATGGGTGACTTTCAAATGTTCAAGCACGTGATTCCAAAAATGGCTAACTTATTTTTTATTGTCAATCAACCAAATTACGCTAGATATTGTGTTAAATACTCTGATTGCTTGAATAATGTCAATGAAACCCATCCCGGGCTAGAAGATGATTTTAATAAAGGATGTTTCGGAGTGAAGAGGACTGATAAGCCATTTTCAAGAATACCGGTAGATCTCACGCTGGAACAAACAATAAATGCCGATGCTGCTAAACGACTGAGTGGAGTTGCTCACTTTACAAATTCAATTGCTGCACGTCAACGCTGGACAAAAAGCCACAGTATAAGAGCTGCGTTAATATCACATGTCTTAGATGTTTGTGGCTTAAGGTACCTACAAGATGTTACGGCAGAATTGCAGCCAAATAGAATCAAAATTTATGGAAGACAAATTGCTGATTTCATTGACATTCTTGGAAAAAACTGTAATCCGTTCGATCCGTCATTAGAAAAAGAAAATTTGTATAATATAGCAACTTCTAAGTCGGCTTCTCCGGAGATTGCTGATTTTTTATTAAATATTGAAAAGAATGGTGAGGATTTAAAGAACCAATTTATCAGTGAATGTGTTAACGATGAAAGCAGATTTGATAAGCCAATAAAAAAAAATAAAGTTTTTAATTTTGCTGAAGCGCCAAAGAAGAAGAAGCTGAGTTTAGGCAATAAAGTTGTTGAGCTGCGAATGCAAAGAGATTTATTTGGTAGAATGTTGGGGATCTCCCTCACTCACAAAGTTCACATCGAAAAAGTTTTGACATTTCCGCTTACCCCGATGCCGACGTCAATGTGTCATCCAGATGGTTCAATCTGCAAAACGGACAAATCACAATTAGCTAAGCTAATTGAAAAGAAATTGGAAAACACTGTTGATCAACCGCCATCATCTTTTGATGTTTGTCTTGTTGATGGTTTCTTTTTGTTACATCTCATGAAAGATGTACCACAAACGTACGACGGTATATCTAAGAAGTTTTTGAGTACTATATCCCAGATGAAATCAAATCGAATTGACATTGTCTTTGACCAATATTTTTCGCCTTCTATAAAAGATTGTGAACGTTCACGCCGAGAAGAAGAAACAAGTCCGGTATCTATTGGTCCAAATCAAGTTCGGCCACATAATTTTTCAGTAGAACTGAAAAATGTACAATTTAAAGAAGCTTTGGTTAACTTTTTTATTGATCACTGGGATAGTGAAGAGATGCTACCTTTCATTAATAATAAAAATATTTACGTAAGCTTCAATAAATGTTATTCTTACAAAGTTGTAGATAACAAAGTAATAAAGACCACTGAAGATTCATTATCATGTGAAGAACATGAAGAAGCTGATTCAAGGTTAATTTATCATATTTGTCAAATAGATTTTGACGCAGAAGTTGTTATACGCTGCTCCGATTCTGATATTTTAATAATACTTTTGGGAAATATGGATCATTTAAATGCAAGTTTAAAAATTTGGATAAGTATGGGTGTTGGAAATCATCAGCGGTACATAAACGTCAACGAACTATACCGAATTCTCGGTGACTCTTTATCAAAGGCGTTACCATGCTTCCATGCACTCACCGGGTGTGATTATACACCAGCATTTTTCAGAAAAGGTAAAGTTAGGCCTTTTAAAATGTTAGAGAACTCGAAAGAATACCAAAAAGCTTTTGAAAATATTATTACGGATGATGACGAAGAACTTGAAACTACATTTACTGTTCTTGAAAAATTTATTTGTCAGATGTATGGAGTTAAAAATTCTTCAAATGTTAATGATGTTCGATTTCATCTATTTTCGAGTACATTCCAGTCTAAAAAATCCAATGAGAATTTTGATAAAAAATTTCGCAACATCGACTCATCAAGTTTGCCACCCTGTAGAGCAGAATTGCTCCAGCATTTATTGAGGGTTCGCTACGTGAGCAAGCTATGGAGAAATGCTCACTTAAAACATCCAACTTCGTTATCTCCAGTTGCTTCCGGTTGGACAATCAACGATAAAAAATATGACTTTGTCTGGTTTGTGGGAGAGCAATTACCTTCCTCAGTTGCAGATATAATTATTCAAAGTGAGTATAAAGTATGACATTTATTAATAAAAACTAAAATATTATATACCGAACAAGAATAATTACTCGAATGTTAATTTCTTTTGTTACAGATGATAGAGTATTAGAAGACGACGACGACAATTCCCAAGATGATGATCTAAATACTTCTGTCAATGAGAGTGATGACGATGATGATTATGAAGATGCCGCCTTTTACTGTGACACTATTATAGACTGAAAAGTTTTTAATAAATTAATAACAGACCTTCAACACTTTATATTAAATATTTGTAATTCGCGTAAAATAATCAAGGCATTTTAAATAATAAATTTTCTTTTTGAAACTTAATGAAGCATTTTTAATTCCATTCTCTCTAACTTAGGTTTATTCCAAATATATTTTCATTTTTCTGTTACAATCTTTCTATTTAAACTCATCCTTACTAAGATGAGTATAAGCAGTGTACTTATACCATCATTTTCTGTCTATCTTTCTCGCACTTTTAACTTTCTCTCTCTGACTACCAGAATCATACGGCAATACTTTCCATGAGTTTTTAATTTTTATTTAATACTTAACAACCGAATTAACGTTTGGCAAATTAATTTAACATTTTTTTAATCTTCAAAGAACACAATATAAAAATTACAGACATAAAAAAATACTTTGAATTTTTTATTTAAAAAAATAAAAAATTAAGGTATGGCATATGATTAACAATCCTAAAAATGTCTGGCAATAAAAAATTAATATCTGGTAGACCTATCTGAAGGCATAAATTGTAAAATTACGTCTTCAGATATTGTTTAAAAATTCAAAATTCTTACCTGTACAGGTAGGATGCGCAGTAAATTAACTCAACCGCTACCGGCAGCCAGTTCGCTCAGACTCTATCCAAAAGAGTAAGAAGGACACCATATCAAAATATCAGCTGACCTAAAATTCTCTCTCGAAAACGTTGCTAGCTCCTATACTATATCTTACAAAAAGAATAGTATTTACTAATTTTTTTCTTATTTCAAATATAAAAATGTGATAACATTGAAATTCGTAGATTGAAAGAATTGGCGTAACATATACAAAGTTGGAAGAAATGCATACCTTCACAATTACACAAAGACCGTAATATCTTTGAAAGTGACATCGATGAAAACAAAATTCAGCATTCTTTGACATCAAATGCTTGACATGAAAAATCAAATAAATCTAGGATGGGAACCGAACCCATGACCTCTCACATTCTAGACCTACCTACAAAGAGGCAGAACGTTGATCTAGAATGCCAGAGTTCGTAGGTTCGATTTCTATTCTAGATGAGTATGATTTTTCGTACATAAAATATATTTTGTTCAGTTCATTTGACTCACCGAATTATATCACTTACAACAAAAAATTATTTATTAATTTAAAGTAATTTTTAAAATAAAACCAGCATCAAAATCATCCAAAATCATAGTTGGTTCCTACTGGGTTTATTCCGGCACGTCCGTACTTCTGGCTGTCTGTGAAAACAATAACTTAAATACTAAAAGAGGATGTAGGATCACTTCCTCCTAACGCTTCATTTTGCTTATTTTTTCCACAGATAGATTTTGCTCAGTTTTTTCACAGGCTAAAAATAACGTTTTCTAATAAATCCCGAAGCTTCAGAATTTTTGACCGTTTAGAACCGTTTAGAACTTATTACGCTATTTTGAGGGTACTATTATGAGGGTATCATTATAGTCATGTAAAATTCATGCCCGCCCAACTATTATCTGTTTTATTTAAAAAAAACTCGACAGAATTTTAAAAAAAATTAGAAGAGTAAAGATAAATATTTCTTAAATAAATTTAAAACAAAAGTCGCGTTTTACCGTTTGCGTTTCCAAAAATATTAATTTAAAAAATTGTTTTCTTTCAAAATTACATTAATTTATGTATAAATATATATATATATATATATATATATATATATATATATATATATATATATATATATATACGAGTATACTGATTATACAAGACAATGCTGGAGCCGTAATTTTGTCTAAAATTTAAAGATGTGACTGTTCTGTTGATTTTTAGTTTTAAATAGTTATTTGTTTTATAACAAATAACTATTTTTATCACCGTTGAAATTTATATTTAGACATAGATTATTATCAGATACTTCAACTGTAAAAAATCTGAATAAGTACATTATGCTATTTATAATATGCGGGATACAAGTAATGATTAGCGCACATAATTAGGGGTTTTCTATTAAAATGATTATGTAGCAGTCATTTTGCTATCAATTACTTGATATAGTACAATAATATAGAATCTTTTAGAGATAATGAGTACCATACAGTAGTGTACTAAAATGTATTCTAGTTTTAACTTGTTAATAATCATCATCAATGATCAAATATTTTCAAAGAATATTTGCAGGTCTCTGTTGACGTCAATAATATAAATCAAATGTCACGTCAAATCACTAAAAAGTTATAATATTTTAGAACTCACATCAAGTTTTTAATGATGAAAATAATATTGAAAATTATTTTTTAAGACAAAAAGTCTGCACAATGGTATTTTAAATTTAGTTCCGACTTTGTAACGCTTGAAAAATTTATCGCAGAACATCTACACCAAAATTTTAGTGTAGGTGTTTATAAAATAACGTAATTTGTTCATTGCCGCATATCCGTCTGCACATATGTGCGAAGACGCGATAACAAATTGGTTCAAAAAAATTGGTTACGCAGGAGCTGCTTCAACTTTCGAATTCAGCAAATTTCCTTAGAATACATAAATCCCATTGCCCGATTTTACTCATTAACGAACTTGCTTTTCAAATACCAACTTTCATTCCAATCAGAATAAATCTGTGACCGCTAGAGATACATATATATATATATATATATATATATATATATATATATATATATATATATATATATATATATATATATATATATATATATATATATATTTATATATAATATATATATTATATATACAATATACATATAGAGACTGTATTGGACAGCTTTTCCTATAGTGAATCAATGTATATTATTTATTACTAGCTGTCCGTCTGGTACTGTATGAAGTCAGTCAGTACACATGTGACGAAAGTCCACTTTAGTATGTGCATTGTGCATCAAAAAATCCCCACTCTTTAATGACAAACAAAGAACCATACGCATACAATATAGCTGTGAGATAACTGACTGACTTTATTTATATGTGTACTGACTGACTTCATACAGTACCAGACGGACAGCTAGTAATAAATACTATTTAACTTTGATTTACTATAGGAAAAGCTGTCCAACACAGTCTGTATACAATATACATACATAAAAATTTTACCGATAGTGATTTTTTGCTTCTAGTATGATCGATTCGAAATTACACCATTGGTACAAAAACAATAGCTTCATTTCCTTTGGAGAAAATTTGCTAAAATTAAAATGAGATAAGGAGCTTGCATGTGTTCAAGAGCTAAATAGTAAGGTCTGGTTCTTGAATGGGAAACATTGGACTGTGTTTTCCTAAAGGAAGGGGGAGGAATATCCAATTTTGAAAAGGGATAGAGCAATTAAATATTCCTCTTTTAAAAATTACTTTAGTGAGAAATTTTGTTTCATACATATTTTAAATGTTTATTTTTACAAGAAATAATAACACGTAGATTCAGGGATGTCAGGAGCGATTGAAGTTTAAAGATTTAACTCATACACCTGTATTCCTGAAATAACATCGATAAATATTTGTATTCATTGTCTCTTCCAGAAGTTGATGTTGTTATATTGAAACGTAAATTTTTCTAAACAACATAGTTTATACCTTCCAAGGTATGATATATCCTTGGTTTATGAGATTTTTCATTATATCACGACATTATAAAAGAAAATTACATTTTTGAAACGAATATAACCACCAAAAATATCACACACACGACACCAACACTAATATATCTGAGGTAGAGGTAGAGGTAGATTGTAAAGGCTGCCCTGGACGGGCTACACTTTGACCATAATGTCCATTGTGATACCTTAGGATGTGAGTGGAGTGGAAGGAATTTGTGAGTAGACTAGGAATTGGTAGGATATGCGGCTGCAGCCGACTATGATAGGAACTATGCCGATATTCATCTGGAGTTCGTGAAGGAAACTGCAGAAAACCTTCTCAAGCATAGCCGGTTACTTCGTTCTTGTCCATACGCCGACAGTTTGGTCAATTAACCGCCCTTGTTTTTTCTTTTTTTTTTATAATTGGCAAACTGCCGATGTCGGGATTCGAACCCATAACCTCCCAGTTTCCAAGTATATATCTGAACACAATATGTGTGATTGAATATCTCTCAACACTAATGATGTTAGTGTTGATTCAAAATTATGTTAGATATATTTGAAATATTTCGTTATGGGGTTACTTTGAATTTTCTTGACTCATGGGTTTCTGAATTTGCTTCTTATAAGAAATAAATAAAATCCTTCCCAATGTATATTTTTTTTTACAATAATGTATATTTTCTATTAATATATATATATTATTGTAGAAAATAATAATGATTGATTGTTTTATGACAATATACATAATATTATTGAAACCAACCCTGCTATCGACATGCTTATTCCCAGCATTGAAATGAAACCTTCCGCTCGACTCACATTATACGTCAAGACCTCATATAAAAATTTTATGTAAACATTATTAATAAGGTAAATATAGATTATTATAATTTCCGAGACAAAAAGCGGAAGTGTTTATTTTCCATTAAATTGATGTTTTTTTTTTTTGTCTATAATACTACTGAATATATCTACTTGTTAATTGTGGAATGATTACTAACAAGGTTGATTGTTGTTATCATTATATAATCAATGTTGTGAATAAATTGTGTAGTAAGCAGGGTTAGTGATAATAATAATATTAGTCGACAAGTATTAAATAATTATTAATTATTATAATTATATTAGTATTAATAATTATTATTAATTAAGAGTTGTAGGCCAAGCAACATAAGTAAAAAAAGAGGATATAGGTTAATGAAACCGGAAACTGGAAACGGTTTTAATATGTTCCTTTGAATGTAAAAAGAGTTTATCAAAGTTTGCACCAATTTTCTGCTTGTGCTGTATGAAGGGTATCCTGAAAAACTGCAAATTATCGGACTTTTTTCAGTTTCACTTTTTTCATTGGATCCCTTATGGATTCCTATTGTGTATAGATGCATCCGCAGAGAGTAATGCCCGGTGATGAATTCGGTAACCTTCCGTAGTTGTATCCTGTTCAGGTTCAGTGCATCGAGGGATAGCCTTTTGGATGTATTCCGAAGCAGTATTTTCCCGAGCTTTTGCTGCGGTATGTTTTCCCAGAGATCACGGTGTTTAACATGCATCCATTCGTGGATCACCTGTTTACATGCAGTCTTTGGAATTCCTAAAATAGGCTCTGGGCCTTAGAAGGGTTTCCAACTTCCTTCTTTGGTAAGGTATCTGCTTTTTAGTTTCCTTCGAAACCACTGTGACCTGGCATCCAGATCAATTTAACATTGTTCCATTTTGCCAGATACAGTAGATTCTCTAGACAATTCTTGACTACCCCTGAGATGACCTCCGTTGTAGACAACTTTTAGACCTCTTGACTATCCGAGATAATGCATACGTTCTAGTTTATGTAGACTCTACGTTGGTTCTCACGGACCCAAACCAGTATGGCTTTGACTTCTGCCTAAAAGATTGTGGCATATTTGAGGCTTAAGTTTTTGATCCGGCTGTACACCAATGGATTCCGTTCTTGAGATAGGGTGGTACTCCTTCCGTTCACATGCCTCTATCACAGAATACACTGAAAAGTTTTCAAAAGGAGTATATTTTGGGAATTATATCTGTGCCCATTTCAAAAACGGGATCTGAAATGTTTGTTGTACCCACGATTCTTGCATGTCCAACCAGATTTTTTGTAATCCAGTTATTATTACAACATAGTCTTTAGGCACTGGATCTCACTTTAGCTATTATTACAATGTTTAGCGGAGTCAGCCCTAACATGATTTCCATGGTAGCTGTAAGTGTACTGCTCATGGATCCAGTTAAGCACAAACAGGCCAGTCTTTGGATCCTGTACACCTTTGACGTTTTTATAGCTACCCAGACTCTTTAAGAGAATGTACATATTTTTAATTTGAGGTGAAAGGAAATTATCTGTGTGATATTGAGTAAATATTCCGTAACAATTTTTGTAAAAATTATTACGATAACTATTTTGTTGGCCTACAGTAATGAAAACATACAAAATTACTTATCGTTTCAGTTAGAATAATACTACGAATTAAAACCCTGTTTTTCAATGATCGTCTCTATCACCTGATTCAGTATTTCTTGGGTTGTTATTATACTATGAAACGGAATTTCAACAAAACTCACTCTACAACTGTACTCGTATTTATCCTGTATACATAATAACAGCTCATTATAATATAAATTTAATATATACGCTACTACATGTAAATTTAAATGTGTTATTAAAGAAGTATTTTAATGTCGTCACGTCACGTAAAAAAGTTTCTAAGCATAATGAGATTGACATCAAAGTAGCTCATATAACATGAGAGACGAGGTGTGAAAATACTAAAGTCATTTTTATCAAGATCGGAACATTTTTTTATGGTTAATGATGAGTTAAAAAACTGTTTTTTTTCTTCTCATTCAAATGTTTAAAGGAAATTTAGTATTTGATAGAAAATATAAGCTTAGGAAGTATAATTTCCTCTATAGCTTTATGTGTTTTCTTTAAAATAAAGTATTTTCTTTTTTTCGTTGATAAATTTTTCTTTTTTGTTCGTAAAATTTATAAAAATAGTATTAAAAATCGTTTGACGTCTATTATTATTTTGAATTCTTATAAATACTTACGACATTTTTTGTGTGTGCTAAATCCGTCGATATTTCTAATTTAATCCATCTACAATTCTGTTCATTGAAAATCAAAATAATTGGAAAAATATCACTAGTTGGTAAATATATATATAAGAGTGAGTATAATTAATAGTATGGTAAATATATGCTATGAAACGTTTTTCCAATTTATGGTATGGTGTTTGATTCGGTACCATATGCTTAAAGGACTGAAACGATTTTAGATGCGATTTTCACAAGATTTGTTGTGAATATTTCCAGGTAACATGTAGGGTAAAAAAAAATTTTTTTTTTATTTCTACCATTCCGTGTTTGGTTGGCAGCTGTGCCCAATAAATACTTATTAAAAGGTGCGAGATACATAAAATCTTCAATTCAACAAAAAATTATTTATCTCATAAAAACAGACAACTTTTGTTCGAAATATTATTATGTATCATTTAATATTTTTGCATGCATCCGATAATTATATTTTAAATACGGGAAACCAAGCTACAAAAAAAGCTAATTGCAAATCTCAAACTCTAGTTAAATTATTATAATTTGTGAAATGATTATTAAATATCTAACAATTAAATATTGATATGGAAAAAAAAGCTCAACCACCGGGCAATGGGACCCTGGAGCTCTGGATATCTAACCCAATGTCCTACCATTACACTACAGACGATACTGATGAATGAGACAATTTTATTCGTATCATTGACAGTATTCATTTGAAATCAACTTATTATTCTAACATGCTATTTGTGTATACTTCACAATAAGCGTCACAATGCAATACTGTCAATTTCCATTAAGGTTACGAAGACATAGTATGAAAGAACTAGCATATACTATATAGACAAATGTAGTTATTGAATCTTAATTAAATATTGATATGAAAAAATGAACTCAACTATCAGGTATCGAACCTTGGACCAGTGTAGCCAAAATTAGTGTTGACATTAGACGAAAGATAAGATACATGTGACGCTTTTGTCTGATTTTAAATTCGCTCTATCCGATTTCTATTTATAATTTTGCAAACACAATGATTTATTGTAATGCGTCTAAACTCAGATACCTTGAATGAAAATTGTTTAATGGCCGATTTTTTTGCCTCCTTTTCTACCACTGCAAAATAAAATATTGCAAATGTATTTCAATTCAAATTTCGATAAACGCTGCGTCTAGAAATTTGGTAATCGACTTTCTATCTATTTTTAATTGTCAAAGTGTAAATTACGACTAGCTAATTTATACTGATGATGACTACATTGTAGTCGAAATACGTATTTATAATACAAAAAACTGATCTAGGCAAAGGGGGCCTAATTTGAAATTTTATTTACATAATTCATTGATAATAATCAAGTTTGAATGAACAAAAGATTGGCTTGTCATGTCCGCAATTGGCGTTAAACGTTAATCTAGCAAAATCAATTATATGATTCTTTGTTTATAAACACTCTATATAATATACATATTAAATACTTAAAAATATTATTAATTTATTGATATAATAAAAATTATTATATTTTGGGTGTGGCCCGCGTGTGATCAACATATCATCAACATTGATCACCAACTAAGCTTTTTGCAGCACGTATATCGATATTATGGATCATTCACGTTTGTTATTAATAAGTAAATGTCAAAAGTTGTAATAACCAATCAATTCTATTTAATGGAATCGCCTACAAATTCAAAATGAAAGTTTTATAATAATAATTTAAAATCAAATAATATTCACTATTTTTGTTTATGAATATTAGTTTTCATTATATTTTCAAATAAGCATTCTATTTTCAATTTTTAACTGGCCGTCTATTTAAAGTGTAAGGTTTTGCTGCATCTCTTTACTTTTCCGAAATACATTTTAGGGATTTTTAACCTTACATTTTAATGAAAAAAAAAAAGGAAAACTGCAAATTTATAAGAACTATCACGGAAGATTTCAGAAAATTACAGTGACATTCAGGTTTTCCCCTAATAAAACGAATGGAAAATAAAAAATGATGCACCTTTTTAGGTACAACCATTTTTCAATAGATATCTAATACAAATTTACAAAAAATATTACCGTCTATTTGATAAAAGTGCTAATCGAATTTTAGATTATACATAATATTAAATCACGAATAAAATTTTACACACTGTTATATATTTCTCACATATAAGTTATCCATAATCCCTATATTACTAACCTTTCTGAAAAAAAATATAAATACACTCAAGCATACTCGCTTTTTTCCCTGTCACTACGAATTTTTTGAACAATTTGCAATAAAATGTGTCATATATAACATATGTGTTTGCGTTGTATATGTGATATGGGAAGATAAATTAGGACATTTAAACGGTAGATAAAAAAACGCAAGATAAATAACATTTTGAGTGTTGCTAGACGAGAGTATCCTCTTTATTGTCTCATCCCGTAATTTCAATGATTCATCCACGTAACGTATGTCAAGAGACGATAAATGATTCTCACTCCCACCTAAACACCGAAAGAAATATTGAAATGGAGCATTTAATAACTAATTCAAGCACCATTTCACTTCTTTAGGATTTTCTCTTAATTATCGTCTTGTTTTAATTCGAAACAAAAAATTATTACTCTCGTGAAGTTTCAAAATTATCATTTATCGCGACAACGCTACTCATATTAATACCAATGCCTGAAAATACCAAGAAAAAGAAGAAGCAAAATAATATACTTCTGGTTCGTTACTCATTTTTCTGAGTGAATGGGATCTTGTAGAGAAGTGGATAAACGTGGAGAATTGAAATACTATGTTCCAATCAATACAAGTTTCTTGATCTTTAAGAATTTGAACGAAGGAAGTTGGATGTCAGTAAGTCTGGGTGAGCAGATAAAAGCAGATAGAGAGAAGACTTAGCAAAAGATATTCGATTTCGCATTGCTCAACTCAAAAAATTTGTTGCATCCTTTTCGGATGCGACGAATTCTTTTTTAAAAAAGAAAGGATATTTTGCAATAAATATGTTTATACGCATTTCCTTTCGTTCAGAAGATTCAAATAGCAAAATAATTAAAATGATTTGTAAAATAACTGTAAGAAAAACTCATAAGCTATAATCTCATTAACTAACATTATAACAATATACACAGTTGATGACTCGTAGGGTTTTTTAATGATTTAAAAAGAGTTTTTTATGGAAGATTTTTATAATTTCCTTACGATATTACTTATATCCTATGTTAAGTTTTTTTAATGTAATTTTATTACGTAAAAGTTTTGAAAGATAAACTGTTTACACTATTTTAACAAAAACAAACACACAATCCCTGTAGCCAAGAATAATAAATTAAATGAATTGCTAATACGCTAGTAAAGTACTGCGCCATCTCTTGTTTTTTATTTTAAGTTATGGTTCTGTCAGAACTCAACATACAGATATACATGTAAAAAGTAAACTTTAGTTTTAACTATAAAGAAATAATAACATACAATATGATAAAATTGATGAGCAGCTTCCAAGAAGGTACAAAATTCCAAAGGTACAAAATTATGTACTAGTTTTCATGTTTCTAATGTATATGAAGAGATTGATGTCAATGATTCTCGCCGAATTTTTGGTACAGTATACACACTACCAGCGTATACACATTTCTACTGTTTGATGCAAAAAAACACTGCTGGAAAGATGCATGCGAAGAAGTAAATATTGATATATGGGGCTTAGGGTACAGAATTGTGATGAAAAAGACTTGTAATCTTCCACCAGTAAAACTGGGAGAACAGTTAATTATTGCAAATCAGCTTTTTAGCGAATTTCCTCCAAAAGCAAAGCAGCTATTGTTTTGGCATCCATCCTACGTGTTAGATGTTAAAAATCACTATCGCTAATATTTGTATATATATATATATATATATATATATATATATATATATATATATATATATATATATATATATATATATATATACATATATATATATACATATATGTATATACATATATATATATACATATATAATATATACATATATATATATATACAATATATGTACTTTTTTTAAATGTCTGTGAACTCTCTAGCGGTCACAGTTTTATTCCCATTGGAATCAAATTTGGTATTTGAGTAGCTTTTGGTATTATAAAGGTAAAGTTCGTTAATGGGTAAAATCGGGCGATTGGAAAGGGGGTTTAGAGGGAGGGGAAAACACAAAATTTGACTATCTCCCTTAATATTTGAAAAATCGAAAAATTTATCAGGAGTTAAGTTGTAGGTACTAAAATTTACTTCTTATACATTTTTCGATTATTCTAATATTAAGAGAGGTATTTAATATTTTGTGTTTGTTTGATACGAATATATAAAATATATTTTATTGTAAAAAATTTTTTTTGTCGTTTCCATAGTAACTATAAACTATAATCGTCATTAGAAACAAGACGGTCAGTGGAAAACAACGGATAGACTTTCAGACAGACCCCGGAAATTGTAAAAGCCACTGCAAATTATCTGATAATTGATTGAAAAGAGGCGAAATCCCAGAAATTTGGAAAGAAGCTAAAATGCAACCGCAATCTGACCGACCCTTGTGCCTACTAAATGTCTTCGGTAAGCTCTTGATTACTGTTCGATTAGTAGAAGAAATTCATGAAAAACAGCTACTATTCTATCAATATGGCTTTAGGAGCAATATATATAATAAATATATATATATATATATATATATATATATATATATATTATATATATATATATATATCACGTTTTCATACACGACGAGATACATAAAAAAACATTAATCAACTTTCAACATTTTTTCAGCACTTTTTATTATTAATTACTCAACAGCTGTTTGATTCGGGTATTATTTTTTGTTAAATATTCAATCGACAAATGACTGGATACATGTTAAACCAAAATTGATTTCAACAGTTTTATGTATTACAGATAAGGTGAATAATGAATGAGAAGCTGGATTTATTGCAATAATGTATTTTTTTATTAACAAAACGAAAATAATTTTTTTAAATTAATACGAAGTAATAACTTTTTATACGTTTTATGTTTGTGTCTTATATTTTAATGGATAATTAAATACGCAGTTTATTATAATATTTTTAAAATTTAACAGCCGCATATTAAAATATAATTAAATGGGTAGTCATTAAAAAGAAACACTGGGGAAATAACTACGTGCATACAGTGTGTATATTGTGTACAGTAAGTTCAAACTAATTTAAAAAATTTATGTATGTATAAAAATTTATTGAGTCTCGTTTATTGAACAGATGTTATAGAATTAAAATACGTGCGATAGCGCGTTGAGCTCGTTATGAAAAATGTGCAAAAATATCAAACTCGCACATAAACAATTGCCAAAGTTATAAAAGTTATAAAAAAAAATAGGTGGTTTTGTTTTTTTTTTCAAATATCTCAGATATCGGAAATAGAGATTTTACTATTTAGTGTGACGAGAATATTCATCAAGGTCGATATATCGATAAAAAAATGTTCATATTTTGTACTTATATAAACTTCAAATGCCCACCGTTAAAAGTTTTCATCCGCTTGTGAATAATTTTCGAAAAGTACATATTATCCTTACAGCTCACCATCGACAGGATAATATGTACTGTTGTTCGAAAATACAATCCCACAAGCGGATATAATATTGGCATATATTTTATTTACGCATCCTTCTTGCATGTCTAGAAGTGGGTTAGTATTTGTATACGTATGTAAATGAGTCAGTTACACAGAGGGCTCTATATATTATAGGATATATATATATATTTATATATATATATATATATATATATATATATATATATATATATATATATATATATATATATATATATATATATATATATGTAGAAAAGTTTACTTGTTAGTAAATAATTTATATACTGAAGAAAAACTATTTTAATTTATTTCCTGAAAATGTTGTTTTATATGAGAGTGTTATTTTTTACCTCCTCCTATAATATGAAACCAAATCTTCCTGTTTATTTGAAATAACAGATTATTTTATTTTATGTTATACGAATGTTTAGCATTGTATACATAACCATATATATTTAGGAACACAGTATTATTTAAAAACAAAATACATTCGAGTCAAAGTGGAAATAATAGATCGTATTATTATTTAAAGTTTGATTAGTTTCTGATGTGAAAACATCTATAACGAGACTAGATTTTATATTGGAAGTGAAATGAAATTTCAAAATATACAACGTTTTTTGTACCGATCGGTTATGTGTTGTTCTGTCATCGGCATTGTTAAGATCGCATTGCATTGAATAAGACATTAACGTTTATATTTTCACATCATGCCTGAAACCCACACTCAAAACTTTTATATTAGTTTTATATTAGAAAGCCCATGGCACTTGTTTTAACGGTTTTTCGGTGGCAAAGGATTTTAAAATGAAATTTTTCAATAAATTGTAACAAACTTACAAGTAACATATTATTTGTGTACATTTAAGCGTCACAATACAATACTTGTCAAATTCCATTAAGGTAACGTAAGACCAAGTATGAAAGTACTGGCGTGCACTATATAGATAAGCATGCCATTGAATGATTAATTAAATACTGATAAGTAAAAATTAACTCGTCAACAAGGAATCGAACCTTTGACCTGTGGATTCTAGTCCAGCTACACCAAGGACGATTTTGACGTAAGAGTTAATTTTTTCATATCATTGAAAGTATTACTTTGTTGTCAAATATCAACATTCTTATTCACATATTACAATATGTGTATACTTAAGCGTCACAATACAATATTTTTCTAATTCCATTTAGGTTAAGTAAGACCAAGTCCGAAAGAACCAGCGTGTATTATATGAAAAAACGTGTCATTCAATTTTTAATTAAATATTGATAAGTAATTACTTAAAAGTAATTTAATTATTTGTATATGAAACCACTCTATAATTCGAATTTGTTTTCTAGGAAATATCAGTTCTTCAGGTCCTTTATAACAATAATTCCTTTTAGGAATTTTGGAAGCTTAAAATAAGGAAGTCTCTAAAGTAATTTAAAAGTACTACGGTAATTTCAAAATATATTTGGTTTTAAAACACTGACGCCGTACTGTTTATTCTTTTGCGTTTTTTCCAAAACTACTTTTTGCAAACTGGTGAACAAGATATCTCAAAATCTACTTTGTCGATTTTTCTAAAATTTAGAACATATATTCTTTATAATATTATCTAAGATGTAGCATAGGATTTTTTTGATTGGGTTCAAAGTTATAATTTTTTTAACTCAAAGTTTCGATAAAAATCAGACTTTTTTGTCTAACTGCAGTCATTTTTTCCTATGCTACAACTTAGAATAAGCAATTAGCTATTACCGTTCTAAATACGATCACCATCACCAAGGATTTTCAAAAGGGAGTCCTAATAATCTCCGTCATTTTAAATTTTTGTTTTCGTTATTATTTTTAATCCATAAAACTACTATGTATATGTGTATCAGTCCAAGTGGCCGAGCAGTCTAAGGCGTTATGTCTGCGCAGTATGCATACTTGAAAACTGGGAGGTTCGAATCCCGATATCGGCAGTTTGTCAATTATTAGGAAAAAAAGGGGGCGGTTAATTGACTAAACTGTCGGCGTATGGACAAGAATGAAGTAACCGGTTATGCTTGAGAAGGTTTTCTGCAGTTTCCGTCACGAACTCCAGATGAATATTGGCATAGTTCCTATCATAGTCGGCTGCAGCCGCATATCCTACCAATTTCTAATCTATACACAAAAATTCCTTCTACTCCACTCACATCCTCACATCCTTAAGCATCACAATGGGTCTTATGGTCGAAGTGTACCCCGTCCAGGGCAGCCTTTACAATCTATCTATCTATGTGTATATGTGTAGCACAAAATTTATTTTATATATTTAAAAGCTGCATCAAATAACTTTTTATTTTTATACCTATTTTTCCGAGGCCCAAGGTAACCCCTTAAATATTTGTCTTATTTATGCTTTAAGTTCTGATATCATATAATAATAGAGAAGCGTACTCGTACAATAGGGAATATGCATGAAAATTTTTTTTCACATTTATTTTCAGAATATGAAAATACTGTTAATACTGTAATAATATTTAAAAACGAAATTAAAATCCGACAAATATCAAGGAAGCTATAAGCTTTTAAAAATTATTATCTGTCTCTATCTTGCAAAAATACTAAAAACGGAGTTTTACGTGTATTTTAAATGGTGAAAGTGTAATATGACGTCATATAACATATCAAGAGGGCTATCACCCTCTTTGTCTAATCGGGTATTTCAAACATTCATATCTCGCTTATTTTTAAAGTTATTTAAAAAGTAATTTTACCTTGATATTTGTCAAGTAAACATGCTTCAATTGAAATGAAAAAAAATTTTCATGCATATTCCCTATTCCGTTATAAGTGTTCCATTTCATTTCAAATAAAGATTCATTTTCAAATAAAGAATACCGTCTAATTTATGGTGTATGCTGCATAAAAGTAGAAAACTATACAACTCTCTATTCTGTTCTACGTACAGAATTCACAGACAAACCGGTTATTTTTTGCATATAAAAACACGAAAGATATTTTTGATACAATTATACAATGAAGTTATGCAATATAAATAAAATATGCTCCGCTTCTGTATATAGACATAATAAACATGTATGCAATATAAGGGTAGAATCACAGTATAATGCTGATCATGATTCGTTCTCGGTCCGATCGATTAAATTTATATTGTTATTCTCAATTCGACCGGAACTTGACTGTTACGGATTGTATGAATGCACGCATTGTTTCTGACTTTATAATATTTTACAAGATCGACGATTCGAACAATATGTTGACATTCGTCATTTTGTTCACTCCCATTTCAGATTGAAATGTCAGATATACGTTCAGCTTGGTAAAATTTTAACCATTTTTTACCGACGAAAAGAAGAAGGTACTCAATTCAACCTGTATTTTTATTTTTTAGTTTTTATATTTTATGTATGATCACGCATAACAGAGCAGTCTGATTTTGATCATTCTTTTTTTGTTGGATAGGGTATTCTTCAAAGTTGGTGCCATATAAATTTCAAATTTTAGCCACAAAAAAAACATTTAAAAAAATAAGACTTTCCAGCGCTTCTACTAAAGAACAAATATCATAATCGCTGTATATTGTCTGTGTGTAAACACTTTGAAAGCACTCAATATCATTGCACAATTTGAATGTTTTTTTAACCGACGAAAAAAACCGAGGAGGTTCTCAAGTTAATCCGTATGTATCAATATATATATATATATATATATATATATATATATATATTTTTTTTTTTTTTTGTATGACCACGTAGAAAATTTCAGAGTAATCCGATTTCAATAATTCCTTTTTTATTGGATTGGGTATACTTCAAAGTTGGTACCATAAAATTTGAAAAAAAATTCGCCTCTAAGGGTAGAAAAATATGGAAAATGGATTATTCACCCACGGAATGGTCATCTGTGAACCGATTCTGTTGAAACTTATGTAGTTCTAATGACACTATAACATGTACGAAAAAAGAAAGGCACTGAAAAGTGAAAAATAAAAACTTTTCAACAAAAAATTAAACCTTCGAAAAAAACCTTTTTAGTATAAGGTCTTACACTCATGTAAATACCTAAATAATCCAAACAAAATATTACAAAATGTAATACTTTGTAATATTGTTTTTTAACCGAAAATCAGATTTACCCTTCGCCCATTTCGATGGAGATTTTTTGGCGCCGGCTCAAAATTATTTAGGTATTTACATTAATGTAAGACTAAATAAAAAATTCGTTACGCAGGAGCTGCTTCAACTTAGCGAATTTCCTTAGAATACATAAATCACTCTGTAGCGGTCACAATTTTAGTCTGATCAAAATGCAGTGTCGTATATGATTTTAGTATTTGCGAGGCCAATTTTGTTCAGAAATGACATATGTCAAGGGGAAAGGGGGGCATAAAGAAAGAAGAAAACACAAAATATAAAATATCTCTCTTAACATTAGAACAATCAAAAATGCGTAAGAAATAAAGTTGTAGAAAATCAAATTTGCTACAATTTATCACCTTATCATTTTTGCTCAAACTCTAATATGTGCAGAGATATTAAGGAATTTAAATTTCAATCTTCAACCGTCAATATTTCTGTAAATATTAGTGTAACAGAAAATATGATAAGAAACAAAAGTATAGTAAAACTACCTACCTACAACTTTACTTCATATAAATTTTTCGATTTTTCAAATATTAAGGGAGATATGTCAAATTTTGTGTTATCCCCTCCCCTTAAACCCCCCTTTCCCCTTAAACGATTTAACCCATTAACGAACTTGACTTTTTGAATACCAAAAGCACGTCAAATACCAAATTTCATTCCGATAAAATGAAAACTGTGACCGCTAGAGTGATTACAGACACATATATATATGTCCATAGATATATATATATATATATATAAATTTTACAGATGGGGATTTTTGACATCTACTAGGTAGGCTCGATGGACATTTGAAGAAATTTTTGCGAAATTTTGACTTCGGTACGGGACCAATAGCTCTATTTCCTTTCAGGAAATTCGCTAAAAGGTTCGTTTTTATTTTTTGTTTTTCTTTCTTTTTTCGATGGTTTAATTTTTTATTTAAAAGTTTTTATTTTTTGCTTTTCAGTTACTTTCTTCATTCGTCGGTTCTATTTTTTGTTAAAATGCTTTTATGTTTATAAAAAATCGCAAGTATTTGTATACCTACATTTCTTACGTGTAATCTGTCATCAAATATGGTATTATATTTTGGGAAAATTCAACTAACATAGCCAATATACTAAAATTTCCATTGAATTTTTTTTAAAATAATTGACAAACTGCCGATGTCGGGATTTGAACCCATAAACTCCCGGTCCCCAAGTAAACATAACGCCTTTGACCGCTCGGCTATTTGGCTGGTGTTTACTTAATTTGATACCTAAGTAATATGTCTGAATATTTGTAACATTATTTTGACATCAATATTTTGATATGAAAAATCTGACAAATCTTTGGTGTGGATTGAACGTAAGACCTCTGGCAACCGAGACCAGTGCTCTGCCGACCGAGCTACCCAGATGCAATGATAGAACGTGTATAATTTTCACTATCTGATGTACTACATGTGTTTTTGTCCCTAGCTACTTAACTATTTACATATAGAAGAAGAAATTTAAAATCATAAATATATATTTTAGAAAAAATGATCAGGCAATGAATTGAAGTCAAGTTGATTTTCTGCAACTTTACTACTTTACTATATATTTTTTGATTTTGAATAATAAGAGAGATATTCTATATTTTATGCCTTCCACTTTCTCTAATACCCTTTGAACAATTCTACTCATTAACAACGTTTGGCCTTTCAAATACTAAAAGCATTTCGGTAGCGAAATTTCATTTTGGTCGGACAAAAATTGTGACTGCTAGAGAGTATACAAATACATGAAAATATATTTACTTTTATATGTGTCTTTCTGGTAACGATATTTATTTTGTTTCTGTTTTCATGATATCGAAAAAAGTGCCCATGAACATTATTAAGATAAAAGATGATTAAGGTCTATTTCCAAACTTGATGTATTTATTTTGAGGAAATTTACTAAGTTGACGCCGCACCTGCTTAACGAATTTCTTTACTGTTATAACTTTACTTTATCCATTCCGTACTCATCAATAAAGTTTTTATTAATATGTCGGTAATAGAATAAATTTAGTTATGCATGATTCGATATATAGATTGTAGACTTTAGTTACATTGATAAGTAGATATTTTGATTGATTGATTGTCTTGTGTTGGGGTCTAAAAAGTATTGCACTTCGACCTTCTGGTCCATTGTGCTCCCGTTTCTACTTCAGTCCCACAAGGCTCGCTTCTCCCATATGTTGGCAATAGCCAGGAGCTTGCTTATCCGGTCTTCCTGAAGGTTCATATATTCGGGGTGAGATGCACCGAATATCCTATATCTGCTGTAACCTAAAGGTTCGCAGTCAAAGATAATGTGGCTGGATGTTTCTTCCTCCTCGCCACACAATCTGCACATAATGGACCCGTTATGGAGTCCCATTGTGTGCATATGCTTTCGCAGGGGATAATGCCCGGTAATGAATCCGGTAACCCTCCGCAGTTGCATTCTGTTCAGCCTCACTATAGCGAGAGATAACCTCTTTGTTGCACTCTGAAGCAGTACATTCCCGAGCCCTTGCCGCGGTACTTTTTCCCAGTGATCACGGTGTTTAGCATTTGACTACTCGTTGATCACCTGTTTACATGCAGTCCTTGGAATTCCTAAGATAGGCTCTGAGCCAATGAAGGGTACTCTAGGTATATTGATAAGTAGATATACTATGCCATGATTTAAATTTGTGCAAAAGTTTAGTCATTCTTTGAAAGTGAATCTGAAAAACTGTGATAAAAGTCTAAAAGAGCATTAATAAAATGTGTTGATGAAATAAGCATTGTTTACACAAGTCGTATGAGCGTCTCATACTAGAATTTTTATAATAATATAAATTTGTTGTATTTAATTACACACTACAATATTTTTTACGATTGGGCAGTTAATTTTTGTACAGTACTTCTAATTAGAAGTAAAAAAAAAAACTCATAATAAATTTACATTTTGTTACAGTACAGTACCTGAACATTGCAATACTGTATCTTACTGTGTGTATTTATACCTACATGTATGCGCGTTTTAATACTTTATGGGAATGTGATTTATTACTTTTACTCGTAACTAAACCACTTTCATTATGTTCCGTAGTATGTATATTCTGTAAGTACATAAAATATTTGTTGCAGGCCTGTTGTAAATTTAGGCTAATCAAGTGACTAAAATAAATTTGATAGTCGTAACACAAAACTCAAAGCTTACACACACAACTGTTATATATTTTGTAGGAATAACTTCGTTTGTAGGAATTATTTTGAATTTGCCGCTTTTTTACAGTGGTTTTCATGTTCGTAAAAATCTATTCCACCAGCGTTTGGTTTTCATAGTCCGCTTTAGTTAACGAGCTCTCGTGTCGGCAGTTTACGATCAGCAACAGCTCCCGGCTAATGTCTCGGCGAGACATTTTTAAGGCGAAGATCCGTGAGCTGTGTACACTCTCGCCATCTTGCCTAGTGTTCAGCCGGCAAAGTTCTCGTGTTCATAACGTGGCTTGGCCAGAAATTATGTTGGTATACTTGAAAATTTACATTTTTTAAATAAAAGCTACGGAGTAGTAATTTTTTGATATGAAATAAGTATTAACGAAATTTTTAATAAGTATCAACAATTATTTTTATTCAAATGAGTAATTACACTATTAAAATTAAAAAAACTATTTATAAATTTATACAGTTTTATTTATGTATTCGTTTTTATTTATTTATTTTTTTTCGTGTTATATTATTAATATTAATGGGTACTTAATTTCTTTCTATATTCCTAATTTCTTAATTTTTTTCTATATTCATATTTTCATATTTTCTTTATATTTTAATCTCATTAAAAAACCAGGCACGGCCCTGAGTGTACATGTGTCTTTACCAAGGTTTTCAAGGTTTTCTCCAAGGTATAATAATTACCTGCACCTGTAGGAAGGTAACTTTTTCACTCTATACTTGTACTATGCTTCTATGTATTTAAGAAAAGGAACTATCACTAAAAATACCTATTAAACTTCAATTTCATAATCACCAAACTTTGGTGCATTGCTTTTGGTGGATGTAAATTAAATGGGAATTTCATTTTTTCAGAAAATCAGTTTAAAAACACACTTGACTTTAAAAAATCTAGGGTGATGATGAAACTTTTTTTTGATTTTATGCTTTTCGTATCCTGGCCTAACTGTTTATAAAGTAAAATCGACTTATAAACATTAAGCCGTCGCGGCGACGCCTGACAGGTGTGAAACAGCGAAACTATATGCATGAAAGGATGGTTTATTAAAGGAAATAAATATGGCAAAATCAAAAAATATAGTATAATAAACAAAATATTCAGATTTAAAAAAAATAAATAAAATTATTCTTTATTTTAAAAATATGTATTAATTTAATACCAAAAACTAAAAAAATTAAATAATTTCTTAAAAATTCAGACGGCTCAATCCTTTCAATCAGTTACTTAAACTATTATTATTATTATTATTAACTATTTTGTATAGAAAATATGCATTGTCACCTATGAACGAGTTTTTGAACCTGTATGTGTACCGCCATCTATGTACATGGTTTTAAAACTGATTTGTTTTATGTAATAGCACCTATTTCGCCAGGTAGCAAGCGGTAACAAACGCTCTAACCCGCCACAATAAATGTTTCACATCAAAAAATTGTTTTGAATTAGTTTTGCCAGAATGCCTAGTCAAATATGCGTATCCAAAAATTTGTTTGTCTCTATCGCATATATACTCATATCAAAAACGTAAATGGAAAACGTACAATATATGAACACCATGTTCTGCTCTAACTGTGTGGTTATTGTGTGGAAATGAACGGTTAAATATAGAAATGTGGTACGAAAGTGTGTATATTAATATAAGAAGAAATGTTTTCCTATATGTGTCACAAATGTTCTATCCCGTTTTGGAGTGTGAGTAGTAACTGTTAGTTACGTATAGTTACTATCAAAAACGACACCAACATATATATATATATATATATATATATATATATACGAATATCATTATAGGGATGATTGGAAATATAGTAAACACGGCTTTACTATATCAACACTGAAGGAACAGCTGTTATACCTAGTTGCTGCAGTAGTCGAAAGTGAGAATAACAAATTTGTTTTTCGTTTAGGTAAATATTGTGTGATATCCTTACTATTAAATGAGTATTACGAATATGGAGAATAAAAAAAACACCAAGAAAGTACTTTTATCCTTAAATTAATAAATTGATTCATTAAATAACGAATTTAAAGTTTGTTGATAGTAAAAAGTAGATTTAATTTACAAATTGAATCAACTTTAATTTCTGGTAATCGTTTCAGCCAATATTTTTCGAAAAAAATGAATAATGTCCGTAATATGTGATACGTAGTGTAATAACCACTACGTTGGAACGTTTCATCCATCCGATGACCGATACGTGCTAAAGCGATATTTGTTTTCAATACATATGCCTACAGGGTTTAAAAAGTACACTGCTTTATATTCTATATTTTGCCTATAATTTTTGTAACAGGGGAAGGTGGATGTAGTATTATGTAAAATCGGTCGATGAATCGTTTAAATTTTTTTAACCAGTACCCATTCCCCCCAACTAGCGTAAAAAAATCGTTATTTTGGTATACAGTTTCGCCGTTAGAGCAGTTTCTCTGTTTTGAATTCTTGAATACCATTAAGATGCCATTTGTTTTAAAACAGAGAAATGCTAACCCTAATATATTTATATAACTTTATAAAAAAATATATGCTTTTTTTAATATATCAACTCTAAACCTTACTAAAAAAATTACTTTAATGAAATTAGAAAAATGATATGTAAATTAATGAAAAACGTCAGCTACAAAATATTTAAAATAAATTTAAAAATTTAAATATTTAAAATAAATTTAAATAAATTTGTTTGCAGGATCTGCGACAACTTAACGAATTTCGTTTTAATAAATCAAAACTTCTGTTTTGGAAATAGATCCTAATTTACTTTTATTTGATTAATTTTTGTGGTGACTTTTTTGAATACCAGCAAATACTGGACTAAAAACTATTTAAATCAGATAAATTAGATAGTAGATAAATTTGTTTATTTTTAAAATGGCACGTTTTTTTGTGTTTAAGTTATTTTCAAACAATTATTAGGTTGTCAAGAACTCAGCTGAATTTTTTTTGAATTTATCCCCAAGGCGCTTTTGAGAAAATCGTTACGTAAGTTAGAGAAATTTAATATGCATCTTCATAAAAATGGTGAAATAAAATACACGATTCCGACTGTTTTCACTTCGAACTCTCTCGATATAGTCACGGTTGTTCTAAAATTCGATACATACTTTCCTCAATTCCTTAGAAATATTCCTTTGAAATGTGGTTCACGGCATCCTAAGTACCGGCGCGCCATTTCTTTTTTATAATTTCAAAGTCGTTTGAAATTATATACTAGTATATATATATATATACATATATATATATATATATATATATATATATATATATATATATATATTATATATTTATGAGTATATATAATATATATTATATATTTATGAGTTAATTGCTTAAATACCCAGTATATCCTGAATTAATGTAAAAACGTTTATAACAAAAGTTGTTTATTTTTAAAAAAGGAACATTTGTTGTGTTTACATTTTTGTTCTCTTGTGATTTCAACGATGAGCAGCTTTGTCAATTTTGCCCAAACATGTTCTAATTTTGCACATTCACGAACTTGACCTAACTTTTTAGCTTGAGAACACACAGTTTCAGCTCGTTACCTCTTTTAGTTTTTGAGTTATTGTGTTCACAAACAGACGGACGGATATGCAGAAAATGGTCGAATTTGGCCATTTTATTAACACCTATGTCGAGTATAAAAATCAAGTTATTATGATAATCTTAAGAAAAGAAGCGAACAAACCAGAAAACACATGAAAACAATTCACTCCTTGTCAAAACATTAATTGTCCCAGACGCTTAATTAACATTAGTTAAAACTTCGTACGTAGAAGTCAAGTAGACTATATGAATAATTGCAGAGGCAAGCATCATAATGAGTAAGAATACAAGTCACAATGACGGTATTTAATATTCATTAAAATATGTATTGGATAATATCGTAAATAATCTTGAAAACATTATAGTTATCAGAATTATAAAGGTTTTTTCACAATTGACACTTAAATATGTAGATTTTTTAGGTTTCTTTATTTTCAAAGTCGGCTACAGCCGAACATCCTACCAATTCCTAGTTTACACACAAAATTCCTTGTTCTCCATTCACATCCTAAGGCATCACAATGGATCTTATGGTCGTAGTGTGTCCCGTCCAGGACAGCCTCTACAATTTATATCTATCTAAGGTAAGGTCGATGCAAATTCGAAGAAAAATTATGAAATCGTTCTACCAGTACAACATCAATAGCTGAATTTTGTTACAAAAGAAAATTCCCAGTATCCGTAGTAATTGATCGATGGTGTAGTTACCTTTGTTCTAAAACATTAAATTAATTATATACGTTATGCATTATCTTTGTAAAGACTATGACAACAAGTCATTTGTTCCTGTACAACATCTTCCGGTAACATCGATACAAATTAGTAACGTCTTACAAAAAATATGTAAAAAAAAACTACTGTAATAACAGTATTTTTTATGCATGCATTAATATAATGTATATAATAATGGAATTATAAACATTATTAAATATTATACGACAAACATTTTTCATCGATAGATGATGCAGCATGTAATAAACAAGGAGTACTAGTATATGCATTAAAAACTACAAGCAATGATGGATGATGAAATTAAACTAGATGAAAATATGAAACATCACGTATTCTTGTTCTCCTTTTATTGTATTTTTCAAACGATCGCCACTTCTATGTAACTATAATACTATATACTTCTATTCCGGGTGTCCAACATAAATCATTACGAATTTCATAATGATTTCACAACAGGAAACTTGTGAAATTTTATTACTAGTAAATGAAACTGCTAGATTACCTCATTTTTTTAAATTATGTTTCTTTACATAATGTGACTGACTTACTTTTCTAACCTAGAATAATACAATTAAATATTTCGTATTATTTTTCAGACAAAATTTTTACAGTTTAAAAGAGAACTTATTAAAACTTGATTTTTGAGATTTGATACTAATCGAAAATTTGATACTAATAAATATTCGGCCATGCGAACTATAATTTTTTAAAGAAAGTAGGTATGATTTTAGAATTTTTTTTTATTGCTACATAACTGTCCGTTGTTTTTAGAGCAAATTATCTCGAAAGTTTTGCAGTAAATTGAAAATTGCGTAGATATAGATATTATACAGGGTGTTCTGAAATTCATTAAAGAAAACTATACCACGGTGTAGAGTTGCAAAAAACAAACAAAAAAGTTTCATAAAGTTTTTCGATTTGACGCTTATTTTTTAAGATATCAATTAAATACAATCAATTAAACATTGATAGGGGAGACAGACTAGGGGAGGCTTTGTACTACTACTACTACTACTAACATAGTGGGGGCCTAATAAGGACCACTTTTTGGAAAATAACTATAAAACCGTAAAATTTTGTAACAAACCAAATTAAATAGAAATTTTGTAAACATTGATTATTTATGCATCCGATGTTTGAGAAAAATCATCACAATTTATTATGTTTCCGTGTAAAACTGATAATTTTAAAAACCTCGATTGTGGGCCTTATTAGGAACCGGGCCTCTCAGTAAGGCCCATTACAAAACTATGTCAAATCAAAGTTATCTATATAATTCACTAAATAATCATTAAAATAATTTTGTTTTCTTCATATTAATGTATTTCGCAATTCAGCAAAAATAGGATGAGTCTTATTGGATCTATTAAAAATACAAACTACATTAAAACAAAAAATAATCATTTTATTTTAAAATATCCTCATTTTTCTGTTACTGTCGACTTATTTTACTAAATGTTTTTAAAAACATATCGAAATCAGTAATTTATTTTTAACCACAAACCACCCTGGGCCTTATTTAGAGTTTCAGGAAAAATATCGAACTTTGGTAACAGAAGGAACCTAATTGGCTAAATGAACTAAGAAACTGTTTTTGTTTGCATTGAATATATAAAACTTACTTTAATTTATCTTCTCTTTAATTTGTTAAACATCTATTAAAAGTGAAAGTTTATTTAAATTAATTAACAAAAAATGTTGAAGTTAGTACACATAATGAGGCAGGAGCCTACCTAGTATAAAAAAAGTGGGCTTTATTGTGGGCGGTAACAAGCGATGTCAAAAATGTCGTTAAAAAACAAATGAAGAAAGAAATCAATAAGGTCTCTCTTGCTTCCAATAAAGAAAAGATTAGATATTAATATCCAATAGTAAAAAATTCGTTACACAGGAGCTGCTTCAACTTAGCGAATTTCCTTAAAATACATAAATCACTCTTTAGCGGTCACAATTTTTAGTCTGATCAAAATGATGAAATGTCGCATATGATTTTAGTATTTCCTAGTCCAATTTTATTAATAAATGACATACGTCCAGGGCAACGGGGGGGTGGGGGGGGGGGGGTATAAAGAAAGAAGAAAACATAAAATATAAAATATCTCTCTTAATATTAAAACAATCGAAAAATGTGCAATCAAATTTGCTACAATTCATCACCTTACCATTTTTGCTCAAACTCTAATGTGTACAGTGATATTAAGGAATTTAATTTTCAATCTTAAACCATCAATATTTCTGAAAATATTAGTGTAACAGAAAAAATTATAGGAAACAAAATTACAGTAAAACTTAGTACCTACAACTTTACTTCTTATAAATTTTTCGATTTTTCTAATATTAAGGGAGGTATGTCAAAGTTTGTGTTTCCACCTCTCTTTAAACCCCCCTTTCCCCATGTTCGATTTTACCTATTAACGAACTTGACCTTTTGAATACCAAAAATACACATATATATATTTAAATATATATATGTCCATAGATATATATATATAATAGGTAGATATATATGTATATATATATATAGATATATATATATATATATAGATATATATATATATATAGATATATATATATATATATATATATATATATATTTTTTTTTTTGCGAAATTTTGACTTTGGTACGGAACCAATAGCTCTATTTTCTTCCAGGAAATTCGCTAAAACAAGAAAACACCACTTTACTCCCCAAAAATTTCAAAATACAACACGGATTTACTGTCTAAACGAAAACGCTTCTACTAAAAGTGTTTTTGCATTTTTGTCTATTGATGTTTCTGTATACCTATATGGTATTTCAAATTAATTCAACAATTACAATAACGACTTTTCATAACTGGACTTTATTTGAAGTCGGGTTTTGTTAAGCGACAGTATCTTAGTATAAATATATGTTAATATCGACAATTTATCAAAATGTATAATTTAATTAGTAATAAATACACAATCTAACCTCTCCAACCATGTAAATTTCCATTTTGATAATTTGATAATTACAGTTAATAAATAGTCAAGTATTAATAAACTTTAATATATCGTATGGCGTAATTTTAATTGTATAAGTGTAAAATAAATGTCGTAATTTTTTTTTTTCTGTTCTAGGTAAGTTGTACTTGGATCCATAATGCATAGAAGACTAACTTGAGATTGACTGAAAGCGTGTAAGTTTAAATGTTTAAACCCTAAATTCAATTTTCGAGTTTAACAGCCTTTTTAATTATTACCAACTGATTTAATTAATAATATTAAATAATAAAACGTGAATAATTCCAAAATTCAATTTGGAAATAATTGGAAAAGTTGTTTGGTTGGTATTGTTTGAAAAATAATGTTATGAATTATTGCCATTACCGGAAACGGCAGTGGTATTAGTTGAATAAGTATCGTTAAGACAGACTATATATCGTTAACTAGACATTTTATTGGATTGGAAGTATCCATTACGGTAATATAATATATATATATATATATATATATATATATATATATATATATATATATATATATATATATATATATATATATATATGTTGACGCTATTATACGTTGATGTTGACGCTTAAGTATACACAAATAAATATATATGAATAATAACTTCGACAGAAGTATACTGTCTAAATAAATAAAAATAAGAAAGATATGAAAAGGTTGGTTGTTACGTCACAGTCGTCTTTGGTGTAGCGGAAGCATACTGGACTAGATATTCAGAGGCCCGAGGTTCGATTCCTGGTTGACGAGTTAATTTTTTCATATCAGTATTTAATTGAAAATTCAATGACAATGACATTTGTCTAAATAGTATACGCTAAAGTCCTCTACAGTTTGTCTTACATAGCCGACAGGAATCTGGACAAACATGGTAATGTTGACGCTTAAGTATACGCAAATAAATATATATGAATATATATATATATATATATATATATATATATATATATATATTAATTCCTGTATTCCCTTGGAGGGACGTAGGGCTGCAACAAATGCCTTCCACCATACTCGATTCTGGGCCATTTGCTTTATTTCTCTCCAGGTTTTTCCTTCTTCTTTTATCTCTTTCTCGACCGGCCTGGTTATCCTGGGTCTTCCACGTTTTCTATTTCCTTCGGGGTTCCAGCCTAGGACCTGGATACTCAAACTATCTTTTCTTTATTGTTTCGTTGATAGATAGGGCTTTGGTTTGCTCCCCTCATCAATTCTTCGTTCATAATTCTCTCTGGCCAGTGAATATTGAATCATGGCTATAATTTTACCTTAATTGTGCTAATTTTTATTAAAAAACAGCTTGACAAGTATAGTTGTAACATCTGATAACACCATTAATTTTACTCTTTTCCGCACGCCTAACGTGAAAATGCTTTACTTACAATATTTTATGCTCATTAAAAAAAATTGGAGACTCGTCTTAATTAAGTGGCAGATTGTTAGTAATAATTTTCCTAGTATATGCTTATTGAATTATTCTTTGTGAAGAAACATAATAATAAAAATGTTTAGTGTATGCTATATGAGGCATAAATATTGATCTAGATAAAAGAACTGTGAGTCGTAGATAAGAACTATGTGTGTGTAATATCCATAAAAAAACACACACCATATTACGAATATATGCCTAAAAAACTATAACAGAAATTTTTGTCGTATCCGACAATATTCAACAGTCTTGTGGAAATCAAATATTACTGATAAGTCGACCATCGAATATACTAAATGTCAATATTTACTAGTCAAACAGTCAAATTTAAAGTCGTCTCGGATAAATAAATATACACTCTAGACTAGAAGACATAGATATATTTATTTTAAAAATAGCAGACACTTAAACTTTATTTATACTCTACATTTATTTACAGACATGAAGATTTTTTACTTTTTTGTTTTTGCATTTGTATGAAATGTCTTACATCGTATGTTTTTGTTGTGTTTGAGTTGATAATATTGATTTTAAACAAATAAATTCACTGTAAAAATATTATTTTAAAATCTTTTCATTTCCAACTTTTTGTCAAAAATAACGCAAATGGATCAAGACGCGTTTAATAAACTAATGGAATCATATCAATACTTAGATGTTTGGCAATAGACTAAGAAAACTTAATGGTTATTGTTTTCGGAATGGTTATTTCTTTTCAAAAATTTGTGAGAATAATGTTCTTGGTAGTAGATATTGTTTATATAACTTTCACATTTATTTACTAGTATTTCAAGATGCATATTCCATACGTACATATGCCGGTTTGGCATTCTTGTTGATCCAGCATCCGACATCGGGAAATGTAGTCAATGTTAGACTCGATAATATTAATTTGACCACCGGGTTGTTGCTTTTATGTACCGTATGTAATCTTTCGAACCGGACGGCGTTTTTTAAATACCGAGAAGTGTATCTACTTTTACATCTAACATAATATTTTAGCGTTTTGATCAATAGAACATTTTGTTAAATTATTGACGTTTATATATCTAACAATGTCTTTATTTCGAAAATCATGAAATAATAGTTAATTGATTGGTTGTGTAACAATACACTTTATCTGGTGCCGATTCCAGTTTTGCCACTGTGTATATAGTTTTTGTTTAGATCCTAATTACTTCAACCACATAGCATTGTAGTACGTCAGACCAAGTTTAAGCTTATAAGTTAACTGTAACTATACCGGGTGTGTTGGAAAGCTTTGCTAATAAAGAATCAATGGTAAATATTTATTACTATAATAACTACACATTGCTTCATAAACAAACAAAAATAATGGGGGTACTCTGTAGTATGTGTGTGGTTTTTATGCTGACTGGCTGTGTGGTTACTGTGTGAAGTCAGTCCATACTGCAGAAACATGTAATGTGAGTGGGTTAAATATGTCCATTAACTTCTTAACTTAATACCAAACAAACACCATACGCAAGAAATGCTTTTGAAAACGGCCTGTATATTAATTCAGCCTATAAGTTAGTTAACTGAAACTGCGTTCGTCTTGGACGCTTACGCGCTTTAAGCGGTTTGACGACAATAGATAACACGTGCAAACGTTAGGGCTTGAAACGCGCCGGAGTCTGAATACAGCCAGAGTTGTAACCCAATGAAACTTATCCAGAGCCTCTTTGCAGTTGCATTTGTAAAATTGTTGCCCTATAAATAAATAGTCCCATAAGCAGCTGCCTACATTGCCTATATGGATAATCCGGCCCTGCCAGTAGCCAGTTTTAATCAGAATGAAATTTGGTATGTGAAGTACTTTTAAAATTTAAAAGGCTAAGTTTCTTAATAAGCAACTAAGCCTTTTATTGAACAAGGAAAAAGGGGGATTTTAGTGGAGGGGGTAAACACAAAATAAGGTATATCTCTCTTAATACTGGAAAAATCGAAACATTTTTAGAAGCAAAGTCATAGGAAATAAATTTTAATCCAATTTTGTTTCTTCTCATTTCTTCCGTTACTCTCACATTTACAAAAATATTTACGATTTAAGGTTGCAAATTAAAATCCTAAATATCTTTGTATATATAAGAGTTTGAGAAAAAATAATTAGGCAATTAATTGAAAATATCAAGATATTCTTCTCTTCTTCTCTAAAATATCTATTTGATAATTCATCTCATACATTATACAGTCAGTATAAAAAGCTTTGCAAAAAGTTGTTTTACAAAAGTGAAGAAAATGAAAGTGTCTCAGGAACAGATTTTTCATATTTTACTTTGGAAGTGGTCAGATTTCATACCACTTAATATACAAAGAAATAATCTGACCACATGCCAAGTAAAATATTAAAACTCTGCTCCTCAGATGCGTACCTAATAAATATATATATATATATATACCAATCATTTTCTCATTGTTTAAAAAAAACTTGATCCATAGATTTCACAAGTTTTGAAGGCGAACATTTTTGTTTATGTGGGGATATCTAAACTTTTGGTTTGCGAAAACTTAGTCTCTCTCACATTTATGTTTTTTGTCGGATATGAATACAGAAACACGCACACTTATATCTACGTCATACAAATAGGATATATCTACGTCAACATACATGCATACAAATAGAATTTAAATGATTTTTAATCTCTAAAGTGCCTTCTTGTATATAGCCTATTTTTGAAGTTTGACCCCTGATTTGTGACCGACAAAAAAGTTTCCAAATCTAGTTCCTATTGCAACATTTGATCACCACCTTATAAACTGTCAATTACCGGTATTAGATTCGAATCCACCGAAAGTGTTTTTCCATAAAGTTTGTGAAAGACTCTTTGTTTCAAACATAATACGGCCATCTAAAAACGCTTTGAAGAATTAACTAAGGTAAACATATAAACGAACATGGAATAAAGATAAATTTACTTGCATTTTAGAAATATTATAATCTCCTCACAAAAATTTCAGCTTTTGCTCTTGCTCTAAATGTGAAGAATTTGTTGCCCTAAACGTTTGCCATACAAATTTGTTTGGAACCTAATTTTAACCTCAACAAACGCTTTGGAAAACTAAATAAGGTGACAGCATTTCAAAAAAATTGCATTAGTCTGAAACAATACAACAAATTGACTAGTAAAAATAATTCTATAATCGGTAAATAATAAATGGCAAAAGGTATAATCTTTTCATTGTGGGACAAATTATTTTTCTAACTGGTATATTCTCGTTAGTTCACTTATAGATTATCTATAAGTGAAGAATCGAATATTCTCGTGTATGGGATATACGAGGATACGGTTTGAGACACGTCATAAATTTTAGTAAAATTTCCATTTAATCAGACGGTTTGTGTATAGACATGCTTATTTCGTGCGATAACGCTTCTTAGGTCAAATAATTATGTATATTAGTTTATTTTATTGATGTCATAAACGCTATGATTTTAACTGAAATTATTGTGGAAATAACATTGGAAATACAATCGAAATGTATATATATTTACTAATTAAAAACTCAAAACAGAAACTCCATTGACAATGTTTTCAGCATAATATTTTTTCTAGTGTTTATTCATAAACTTTTTGAATTCCATATTATATCCAATTACAACAATTTTTAATTAAATTTTTTTACATCACAATGTATTTGCGGGTTTGGTTAAAAGCTGGAATCAAATTTTCAAATGAGCCGTATTTTATTTTTTGGTTCGTTTGCTTAGTTATTTGTTATTTGTTATTTGTTTTTTTTATTTTTTAAAAACATTTAATTTTTTTTTGTTTCAATAAAAACAACACATATTGTAAATATAAGTGAACAACAACACTTGAATCCATTATGATTGTATACCCACTAAGTTCTATCTAGTAGAGTGTACGCACTGTTTGCTTCTTTCTATTGAAGACTACAGATATAATCCACAATACAGCACGGTTTTTTTTTAATGATTAGTAACAGGCTAAATTTTTGTCAGTAGCTTCCTTTCGATGAGACGCCCAAGTTTTCTCTCGCAAAAATTTTCGATGATTGTGACTAACGAAGCGCGTAAGAGAGTAACTTTTGCTTGTTTGACGATAGCAAATATTTTATCAGTAACAGTTAATTGATTAGTTAAATTGAGAGATAATGTAATAAAGACTTCAAAGAAACTTTAGCCCTACAAAATGGATAGTATGACGGACAGGTCCTCCACCCCAACATGTACAAATCGGGGTATCCATAGTTATTACTTGGCGCTACTTAAATAACCGTTACTTGGCGCCATTGAGTGTATTCACGATAAAAACAATATTAGTAGTCTTTTATGAACTAAAAGTTGAAGAAATGAGATCTACAATATGTATAAACGTTGTGTGTCATTGAAATGAAAAGCATTTTTCTAATTTATAAATGAAAAATTTACATTGACATGTTCAGAGTGTAGGACTGAAAAATTGAACCAATGAATTTGTAGGACAAGATGGCCATCAAATTATACATACCATTATTAATTAACAGCATAAAAATCAGCTTGTTACTAATAACTATGTATACCCCGTTATTTGAACATATTGGGGGGTGGAGGACCTGCCTGTCACCCCATCCATTTTGTAGGACACAAGTTTCTTTGAAGTCTTTATGACTTTATCTCTCAATTTAACTAACAAATTAACTGTTACTGATAAAATATTTGCTATCGTCAAACAAGCAAAAGTCACTCTCTTACGCGCTTCTCGTTAGTCACTGTCATGCAGAATTTTTGCGAAAAAAAACCTTGGCGTCTCGTAAAATGGAAGCTACTGACAAAAATTTAGCCTGTTATTTATCTTTTAAATAAACCGTGCGGTACTGTGGACTAATATGTTTGTTTCTCTTTTACAAATTTTACCCTTGTTCATTTTTTCGCTTTACATACACTTTTCTATTTGTTTATCACATCTGTAATTAAATTAATAATTAAAATATAAAAAATATAGTGTGCATGTCGCATATCGATAGATTAAAGTCCGCATTTAAATAAGAATTTTTTCCACCCACATTTTCAAAAAAAATAATTTCTTAAAAGTATAAGACAATAATTTATATATTAAAGCCAGCCATTTCTTACAGTTTGTACTTAACGTCTAATTTTTTAAATAAATTATTTGCAATTGTAATGAATTGAAGACGAGTTGATTTTCCACAACTTTACATCTCATACATTTTTAGACTTTTCTAATATTAAGAGAGTTATTCCATATTATGTGTTTTCTACTTTTCTAAAATATCTAGACTATATAAATATTACATTTCTTGCAACATATGTGCAGTGAGCATTAAAAATTTTCCAAAAAGTAATGATATCCCACAGATTTTGAAACATAAATATAAGAGGGGCCAAATTTTCGCGCACACAAAAAGTATTGATATCCCCGCATAAACAAAAATGTTCGCATTATATTATCGAATGATAATTAGTGAGAACTCTAGGTTTTTGAAATAAAATTTCAAATTCACCCCCTTTACCTAAATCAGTTTTTTGTATTATAAATACGTATTTTGACTACAATGTAGTCATCATCAGTATAAATTAGCTAGTCGTACTTTACTCTTTGACAATTAGAAATAGATATAAAGTCGAGATCAATAGACAAAAATAAAAATAAATAGAAAATTAACTAAATTAAAATATAGTGGATTTAAAATATAATAGATTTTAAATTATATTGAAATTACTCTTGTTAAAATTTCTTTCATTCACTTTTATTCTTGTTAATTTTACTCTTATTAAAATTACTCTTATATTGTCGCAGGATATGTTACTTGTTACTAATTGGGAGACAATTTCATATTAGTGACAAAAATGTTCGCCTTCATCAGTAGTGAAATCTAAATAAGGACCAAGTTTTTTAACAAAAATGAGAAAATGATTTGTGTATATATTTATTGGGTAAGTTTCTCAGGTGCAGGGTTTGTTATTTTACTTGAGAAGTGGTCAGATTTTATATCATTTAATGTACAAAGAATCTGACCACATACGAAGTAATTTAAAAAACCTGCTCCTAAATTTCGAAACGCATTTCTACTTAAACTCTTAAACTTGGTGGCCATTGAGATATTTGATCACTATCTTATAGAATATCGATGGTTCGAGTTTTCACCAAAAGTGTTTTCCCGGATCTAGACTTGAATCTACCGAACGTGTTTCCCCATAACCGGGGTCCTTTGTCCGGGAACCTAATTGAAACTTTTAGCGAAGCAGGTCGCCCAAAGTTTTAAACACGATAGGTCTTCTTTTCATGAAGATCACTTGAATCACTTTATAAATATGTAGTCTTGTTGTATGTAGTCTGTCGTGAGTTACCGCTTAATGGGACTTTTATAAATGGAAATGAGCTAAATTTTTAGTAGAAAGTGATATTTATTCACACCGAAGATGCAAGACGGAAGATGCATGCATCCTGGATTTTATTTCAGTTGTGGTTTCGCTTCTTATGTGTTTGTCTTCTTCTTATTGGTTTCAAGTGTTTTTCTCGGAAAAAAGAAAGCAAATACAAAATAAAGAAAATAAATATCAAAATAAATATATGTAAATATTCAAAATAATTTACAGGATTCATGCATCTTGCGTCTTGCCTCTTCGATATGAAAGACCCCTAAGAAAAACTCCTTTACTATCATGTTGACTCGCCTATTTATCACAAGAGACTTAAGAAAGTCTCATAGTTACATAATTAAGTTTTGTGAGTAACTTTCTACATAACCTTGTTACTAACGAAAGGATAAAAAGATTTCAGTGAAGAAGGCATCATGAAATCAGATATTATCCTGGTTTGCATATTTTATTTGTCATAACAAAGAAATTAAAATTTGTAACAGAAGTATATTTAAATATCTTACGATATCCTAAAAACAAATAAAAATAGAACAGCAAAGTTTATGTATTCAAACAGTTTTGTTTTATGTATACAAACAAACTCCAACAATTTGGTCATCCTGAGTCGTCCTGTATAATAATAAAAACTTAAGGAAACTTAGGAAAATATTGAATTTCTTTATCGGAAAGTATTTTGTTGAAAACATTATGTTGTTGAAAATAACATGTAATATACGATGAGTGCATAAAAATGCATAACAAATAGTTTTGCAATCGATCATCATGAAAATACAGAATCATTTTCTTTTGTGGTGAGTAAGCAATAATCGAGAAAGTAACGAAAATATATTTTTCGTTTATGCAAAATGCATTTCTTTGTTGGCATCATTCAAAAATATTTTTATGTTAATTTTAAATATACAGAAACCAGATTCTGAAATTTTCCTTAAAGTAACTAGTTCCTTAACGTTACTGGGATATCACCCTAAATTCTTGTAAAAGTCAAAAAATAATTGCATATTCTTGTGCCAATTTTAGTTCACCTAAGCAGAAATATTTAAATATATATATACAATTATTGTTATTTTTGGAGGCGGTGTCCAAAAGTTATGTGCATTTCTCTATGCTGACACCGCCTCCAAAAATAACAATAATTGGACATATATATTTAAAAATTTTTGCTTAGGTGAACTAAAATTGGCACAAGAATATGCAATTATTTTTTTACTATTGAGTGCATTTTTTGTTTTAGAATATTTGTTTTTTGAAGTCGGGTTTCCATTTTGTCAAAATAGGTTTTATTTTAAAAGTAGTGCATTATTATTTTACCCAAAATATTTTCCTTACCCGATACAATATTTTCGATGTCATGATAACATATTATTTATGAGTTGGATTGGAATGTTTAGAACTGAAACTACAGAAGTCCACTAGAATGAAATAATTTTTAAAAGGATGAACAAGCTCTTCGATATTAAAAATTTCTGATTAAGAATTAGACCGGTCAGTCGAATAATCAAGCAGTCAGTAGTTTATTCACTTATTCCCATTAGTTGGGTATCGATAGAAAATTTGTGATTAATTTTTAGAGTCAAGGAGGAAAATTTATGTACTGGTTGGATCGATATTGAATAGACTGGAACAGATTGGACCTAATAGTTATGTTAAAAATAATGTTACGTAATTTTTCCAGTCAACTGAATTATAAATAGAAAATTATTTTCAGGTTGAAAATCAATTTCTAGTTCCATTACTTAACTGACGTATCGTCACATTATGTATTATTACATATTTGATTTTTGCGTATAGTATTTACTTATATTCTTCTTTATAGAGATTTAACATGAAATAAATCTTGTTATACCCTGTATATGTAAATATACAACGTATATTAAGTTTAGTCCTGACTTGGCAAAAATTATTCACAAAGGTATTCATAAAATGGCCTAATTCGGCCATTTCCGCATGTCCGTCCGTCTGTGAAGACGATAAGTCAAGAACGAAAGAGATAACAAACTGAACATCGTATTGTGTGTTCTAGAGAAAAAAGTAAGGCCAAGTTCGTTAATGGGAAAACGGGAACGTTTTTCGAGAATGGGAAAATTTATATCTTGGAAACCGTAAGAGCTAGAAAAAATTATTTAACAAAAAATTATTATTTAACAAAAAATCTCCTCTTTAAAATAAACAACTTTTGTTGAAAATTTATTCATAAACTCAAAAGTTTTCCTATAATTTATGCTCAAAGTTCCTCGGAAAGCAAAAAATGTGCCCATTTTTAAGGCCATGAGATATTGTGAAACAAAAAAAGTACCTTTTTTCAAAATGAACAACTTTTGTCTCAATCATGTTTCCATAAACTCATAAATAGATATCTCTACTCAAACATAAATAGCAAATGAGACAATTGATAGGCGTGTATATATATATATATATATATATATATATATATATATATATATATATATATACATATATACCTATATATATATACATATATACATATATACATATATACATATATACATATATACATATATACATATATACATATATACATATATACATATATACATATATACATATATACATATATACATATATACATATATACATATATACATATATACATATATACATATATACATATATACATATATACATATATACATATATACATATATACATATATACATATATACATATATACATATATACATATATACATATATACTGTTGTAATGAAAATTATTAAGAATAATTTTTTTGATCCAACACACATTTTAATTATGAAAGTAAAATATTACGAAAAATATTTTAGATAACAATATTTTTCTCCTTGCAAAAAGAAGGAGTTTTTTTTTTTTTTTGAAAGTACAAAAAGAAAATAATATAGCTCGATTTATTTTTTTTTTCTTAAACAAAGTTTTTTTTTAAGTCGAAAAATGATAATAAGATTAATTGTTGCTTTTGATTTAAAGTTTTTTCTATTTTTAAAAAAATCAAAAATTTAAATAAAATTATTACATTTAATTTTAATCAAAAGTTATACAAATTGAATGTTTTTCAAAATAACAGATCACAAATAAATAATTTTGTAAAAACAAGATAGTTTTTGTAAAACAAATAAACAGAAGTAAGCTAGCTTACAGTTGTGAATGTATCATAAAATTTGTATATAGATTTTGAATGGGCACTGGCCGTGTGTGATGAGTGGATATTAAAATATCAATCAAGCGGAGTGTGACAATGGGTCAAACCCAAGGAGAGGTATAATTTTTAATTAATTTTATAAATAGTCTAAACACTCCGACTACGTCCATGGGTGTTGATATACTAAAATATTCCAGAAGCCTCCATGCGAAAATATATTGTCAAAAACAAAATATTTATTCAAAAACACAATCATATTCTAGAACGACCCATAGCGGGTATATAAACCGTGACCAGTGTCGATTCAAGTCAGTTTTAAATCGTGTCTGAATAGAGTTTTTAAATCAGCCATTGTGCGATTCGTTCAGAGTTTTAAATCGACCATTGTCCGAAGAGTTTTTAAATCGGCCATTGTGCGATTCGTTCAGAGTTTAAAATCGACCATTGTGCGATTAGTATCAAAGTTTAATATCAAAGTTTAATATCAAAGTTTAATATCAAGTATTGTCTGTTAGTTCAAAGTATAAAATTCGTGTTCAATCCAGATCAAGTTAAAGTTGGAATTTGTACAAGTAATTTGATCAAGTAATTCGAAATTTAACATTGTGTGAAAAAGAATTAAAATAATTGTTGAAAAAGAAATTGGATAATCTTTTTTTTTTAAAGCAATAAAATCAGGTTTTTTTTTGTTTCGTAAAAACTTGTGTTTAATTTAATTTTTTTTTTTTTCTCTTTTCTTTAAACAAAAACGTGCGTGTTGTTCCAATTACAAAATATTTAGTAATATCGTTTACTAATATATTTTTTTTTGTTTTGTCGAGTATCGGAATCATTGCAGGTTCGGGCAGCGCTCCTTTGAGGATAAAGAGAGCCAGGATACCGCGACAAGTGGCGACCGTGACAGGACCAGGAGACGCACGGAAGAAGAAAGGAATTACAATGGCAAGCCGCAGCATTCCCATGCCACGTCTGCGTGAGATGATGGAGGCCGAAGGGCTGGACAGCACTGGCACAAGAGAGGTCTTACAGGCAAGATGGGAGGAGCACCAATCTAGGCAACAAGGAACACCAACTTCAAGGACTCAAGGACCAGCCATTCCCACATCAGAACGGCGTAGAAGTGTGGTTTCCAACCCGGAAGAGCCAGCTGCTGCCACAATGGAAATGATGTTTGCGACAATAATGTCCAACTTCAAGAATTTGGATGAGAGAATGGGTGATCGATTGGAGAAGATGGCCGACCAACTCAAAGGATCTGAAGAACGGATGGATGAGCGACTTGGAAGTCGACTTCAAGAGTCCGAAGAGAGGATGGGCAACAGACTTCATGAGTCCGAAGAGAGGATGGGCAACAGACTTCAAGGATCGAATGAGCAAATGGGCAACCAATTAGAAGAAAGAATACAAACCATACAATACGAATTGGGAGAGCGAATGGTGGATCTGAGGGACGCGTGCATACAGCGGATCGACCAAATAACCACGGATGTCGAAACTGTGAAAACCGACATCGTTAACATTAAAGCCGATGTCATTGAGAATCGCACGCAAATCAAAGGCTTGGAGGAGAAGATGCACGATCAATACAACAAAGTCGTGGATGACATTATACGGATCGAGCAGAATCAAACACAGCAACTGCGAGACATGCGTATTGATCCACAAGAAGTGAATACAGTCATTCGCTCCGCCGCATTGGACACAACGACGCTTCTGTCCATCATGCCGGAGTTCAGTGGTAGACCGGCCGAAGATCCAGTAGTTTTTTTGAACAGAGCAACGGCATTACTACGACAAACGCATCTGCCCGTAGATTGTTGGATTGAGATGGTCACAAAAAAATTAACAGGACCAGCCAGAGATTGGGCATTGATGAATCGTGGGTTGGGCTACACCTTCGATGAGCGGAAATGGCAACTGGAGAGTTTCTTCAACAGTATAGGAAGGAAAGCCAAAGCCGAACTGGAATTGATGACCGTTTCCCAACCCACAGGAATGAAGACAGAAGCGTTCGTCAACATGAAGGTGCAGCTATTCAGAAGAGTGCACGCCGATAGGAACATTGATGACGTGGTGCCCATAATATTGAATTTACTACGCGACAATGTACGACCGCTGGTGAAGATTTCGAATCCAAGATCGGTGGACGAGTTACGCACCACAGTTCGAACACTGGACGAAGAGCCAGGATCAATAATGGAGGAGATTGGTTCTGAAAATATTAACCTCCACAAAACCACACAACATCGGCGTGAACACCAACAATTACCGGTTCATTTGACAACAATGGAAACCAAGAACTCACACCAGAATGGGCCAATTGTGGAAGTTGATGTGCGTGGAAGATCAATATTGGCACTGATCGATAGTCAAGCATCACACAATTTTATCAGCGAAGAATTGGCAAGAAGTATTGGTAAATGGCACCCTGTCACAGATAGTACAGGGAGTGGAGCCACATGTAATAATACTTTCAAGATTCTTGGGAAAATGTGCATGGATGTGATGATATCAAGAATGAAGTTCAATGTTGAAGTAATGGTTGTACCTGGCCTACGGAATCATTTAATACTTGGTCATGAATTTTTAACAAAAAATGGTGTGAGCATCGATTACCGGAGTGGTATAATTTACTTGGGGTGTGATAAGAGAGTCCGCATTGCATGGAGAAAACCAGATGGAGCCCATAGAGAAGTGGCAACAATTAACAACGCATTGGGCGAGTTACAAATACAACTCCTTGAGAACCAAGAGCAGTTAAAAGATGTCATTCGGCGACATCCCAGCGTTTTCGGCAAAGTTGGAAGGACAAAAACGATCACACACAAGATCGAGATTACAAAGAATTCCCCCATTAAATTACGACCATACCCGTACAATAATGAGAAGCAACGGGTATTAGAAGAGATGATTGAAGAGATGGAAGGCGATGGCATTATAGAACCATCCACATCGCCTTGGGCCGCACCCGTCGTATTGCCGAAGAAGAAAGATGGTACTTTTCGATTGTGCGTCGACTACAGAAAATTGAACGATATCACAAAGAGCAATGCGTTTCCGATTCCAGATCTGCAAGAGATGTTGAGAAAAGTCAATGGAGCAAAAATATTTTCTACATTGGATCTTCAGACTGGTTATTGGCAAATTGAGATGGAGCCACAATCGAAAGAATACACAGCATTTACCACCCCAAGAGGTCTCTATCAATTTCGCGTCATGCCGTTTGGATTGAAGAATGCGCCAGCTACGTTCCAGAGTTTAATGTACGAAGTACTATCTGGATACATCGAAGATTTCTGTCAAGTTTACCTGGATGACATATTAATCTACAGTCGATCAGTCAAGGAACATTTACATCACCTGGATCTTGTACTTGAAAGACTAGAACAACATGGATTAACTTGTAAACCAAGCAAATGTGTCATTGGCAGCAACAAAGTCAAATACCTGGGACATATTTTGAGCGAAGACGGCATTGACAGAGAGGAAGAGAAGAATGAAGCTATCAGTAATCACCCTGTACCAAGAACACGAAGACAACTACGAATATTTTTGGGATTATGTGGTTGGTACAGGAGCTTCGTGAAAAACTACGAAGATATAGCTGCACCTCTAAGCGAAATGCTCAAGAAGAACATAAAGTGGCGCTGGCTAACATTGCATCAAAAGGCGTTCGAAAATCTGAAATCATCGATTGTGAATGCACCGAAACTAGCACATCCAGATTTTAAGAAGACGTTTTGTTTAAATACGGATGCTAGTGACGTCGGATTGGGTGCAATATTATTTCAAATGGAAGACGATGGCAAGACAAGACGAATAATAAACTACGCCAGCAAGAAACTGGGACCCACAGAAAGAAAGTACGCCACGACAGAAAAGGAATGTCTCTCGATAATCTGGGCATTGAGGAAGTTTCGAGGATATCTGGAAGGAAGACACTTCAAATTATATACAGATCATGCAGCGCTCCAATGGCTGAACAAAACTAAAGATAGTCGAGCAAAATTGACAAGATGGGCATTGACATTGGGAGCCTATGATTTTGAGATAATTCACGTCCCCGGAAAAGATAATCAAGCCGCCGACTCCTTGTCCAGACAACCACAGGGCAAGGCAGAAGATGAAGAAGTGGAGGACATTCCAGAGTGGGTGATTGAAAAGAGGGCAAAAACACCGATAACCCTCAATGTCATTGAAGTGGAAACACCCACACTCGACGATATTAGACGATGGCAGGATGAAGATCGTGATGTGACAGCCATCAGAAGATATATCATTGATCACAATAGTCCACTGAGAAGTAATCTACGTCGACGAGTGGACAGAACAAGAGCTAATTACACCGTAGCTGACGGGATCCTCTGGTACCATAGTCAACAGATGGTACAAGAAGTGCCAGTGGTTCCCGAAGAACGCCGACTTGGTTTTCTAAGAAGATATCACGATAGTGATGAAGCAGCACACCCTGGATGGAGAGAAACGTATCGTCAAATCCGTAACCGTGTGTATTGGTATGGGATGCAAGATGACATACGCAGATATGTAAAAGGGTGTGATACGTGTGCTAGAGTGAAGCCACTAAATCAGAAACCAAGTACAGCAATGAGAAGTCGAAGACCTACTTCACCATGGGAGGTAGTCAGCATCGACTTGATGGGTCCATACCCACGCACATCACGTGGAAAAACAAATATATTGGTTGTGACTGATCTTTTCACTAGATGGATCGAAGCATTTCCATTGGGGGCCACGTCGACCTCGAAGATAGCCCAAGTACTGAAAGACGAAGTATTTAGTCGTTATGGATATCCTAGAGCAGTACTTAGTGATAATGGTCCCCAGTTCAGATCAAAAGAATGGAAAGCAGTGAACAGAGATTGGCACACAGAAATTTGGACAACGCCAATATACCATCCACGAGCCAACCCCACGGAACGACAAAACCAAGAGTTGAAGAAGTTGTTGCGATTACATTTATTGGAGCAAGCACACAAGAATTGGGACCAACAATTACACAAGTCCTTATTTGCAATACGCAATAGAGCAAACAGAACAACTGGTTTTTCGCCCGCCAAATTGTTACTGGGGGCTGAGATGAAGAAGCCTGGGGATTGGCAGATACAAGTCGAAGAAGAGCCTCAAGATATTGAAGATTGGGTTAACGAGAGAGGCCAAGGACGTCAACATAATGTTGAGATTGCTCGGCAAACAATATTGGCCCATGCCGAGGAGAACGACCAAGTGGAGACGGGACTCAGTTATCAACCAGGAGAGTCCGTCTGGATACGCAACCAAGTGCTCAGCAGTAAGGTGGAGGGTGTCCATAGTGGATTGGCACCGAAGTGGAAAGGGCCTTACAGAGTGCTGAGGAGTTTACCAGCTGGAATATATGTTGTGGATACAGTGCCTCCCACGAAGATACATGGAGGTCTCTTGAAGCCGGCCAGTGCAAGGACCGCCGCCAATGGGAATCTGGGAAGATTGAGTGTGGGGAACGAGGTGTTCGGCCAACTACTTCCAGATCGATTGGGGGGTCAAAGGCATGGAGGTGATGGAAGACGACGGGATGTACCAAGTGTGGACGAGCCAGAGGCCAGAGCATTAAGGCCAGGGTACAACTTGCGGCCCAGACGACCGGCAATCAACAACAGGCGCCGTTGAAGAGTGAAGAACTAATGTGTACGTACACTTTTAAGTTTTGCTAGCTAGCTAAATGTACTAGTACAGTTCAAATAGTTCTAAAGTCAAAAATTGGTCGACCAAACATAATAAGCAAATTAGAAAATGTGTGTTGGAATCTAGAGGGGGAGATTTTGTTGTAATGAAAATTATTAAGAATAATTTTTTTGATCCAACACACATTTTAATTATGAAAGTAAAATATTACGAAAAATATTTTAGATAACAATATTTTTCTCCTTGCAAAAAGAAGGAGTTTTTTTTTTTTTTTTGAAAGTACAAAAAGAAAATAATATAGCTCGATTTATTTTTTTTTTCTTAAACAAAGTTTTTTTTTAAGTCGAAAAATGATAATAAGATTAATTGTTGCTTTTGATTTAAAGTTTTTTCTATTTTTAAAAAAATCAAAAATTTAAATAAAATTATTACATTTAATTTTAATCAAAAGTTATACAAATTGAATGTTTTTCAAAATAACAGATCACAAATAAATAATTTTGTAAAAACAAGATAGTTTTTGTAAAACAAATAAACAGAAGTAAGCTAGCTTACAGTTGTGAATGTATCATAAAATTTGTATATAGATTTTGAATGGGCACTGGCCGTGTGTGATGAGTGGATATTAAAATATCAATCAAGCGGAGTGTGACAATGGGTCAAACCCAAGGAGAGGTATAATTTTTAATTAATTTTATAAATAGTCTAAACACTCCGACTACGTCCATGGGTGTTGATATACTAAAATATTCCAGAAGCCTCCATGCGAAAATATATTGTCAAAAACAAAATATTTATTCAAAAACACAATCATATTCTAGAACGACCCATAGCGGGTATATAAACCGTGACCAGTGTCGATTCAAGTCAGTTTTAAATCGTGTCTGAATAGAGTTTTTAAATCAGCCATTGTGCGATTCGTTCAGAGTTTTAAATCGACCATTGTCCGAAGAGTTTTTAAATCGGCCATTGTGCGATTCGTTCAGAGTTTAAAATCGACCATTGTGCGATTAGTATCAAAGTTTAATATCAAAGTTTAATATCAAAGTTTAATATCAAGTATTGTCTGTTAGTTCAAAGTATAAAATTCGTGTTCAATCCAGATCAAGTTAAAGTTGGAATTTGTACAAGTAATTTGCTCAAGTAATTCGAAATTTAACATTGTGTGAAAAAGAATTAAAATAATTGTTGAAAAAGAAATTGGATAATCTTTTTTTTTTAAAGCAATAAAATCAGGTTTTTTTTTGTTTCGTAAAAACTTGTGTTTAATTTAATTTTTTTTTTTTTTCTCTTTTCTTTAAACAAAAACGTGCGTGTTGTTCCAATTACAAAATATTTAGTAATATCGTTTACTAATATATTTTTTTTTGTTTTGTCGAGTATCGGAATCATTGCAGGTTCGGGCAGCGCTCCTTTGAGGATAAAGAGAGCCAGGATACCGCGACAATACATATATACATATATACATATATACATATATACATATATACATATATACATATATACATATATACATATATACATATATACATATATACATATATACATATATACATATATACATATATACATATATACATATATACATATATACATATATACATATATACATATATACATATATACATATATACATATATACATATATACATATATACATATATACATATATACATATATACATATATACATATATACATATATACATATATACATATATACATATATACATATATACATATATACATATATACATATATACATATATACATATATACATATATACATATATACATATATACATATATACATATATACATATATACATATATACATATATACATATATACATATATACATATATACATATATACATATATACATATATACATATATACATATATACATATATACATATATACATATATACATATATACATATATACATATATACATATATACATATATACATATATTCATATATACATATGTACATATATACATATGTATATATCTATATATATATATATATATATAAATTCACTGCTTTAGCGACCTTGCTTTTTCAAGGAAATAGAGCTATAGGTCTCGTATCGATGTCACAATTTTGCAATAAATTAATTCAGATCTATAGGTTATAGGTTAACGCTTTGCGTTTATAGGTTCACTAAAGGTTGGGTTTATAGGTTGCGATAATAGGTTGCGTCTATAGGTTAATGCTTTGCGTTTACCAATGTTTCGCGTTGACTTGCTTACGCTCCGTGATAACTTACTCTTTACGTTGACTTGTGCTTGGTGTTGACAGACGCTTCGCATCGACTAAAGCTTCGCGTTGTATAACTTACGCGTGCTAACGCTTCGCGTTAACTATTGCTTCGAGTTGACTAACTTTTTGCGTCGCCTATCGGCTCGCGTTGACCAACGCTTTGCGTTAAGATATAACTTAATATTTAAAATTATAAAAATCGCACGAACATTAATGTACATTTTTTTAAACGCAATAACATTTTTATTGTTTCAAATATTATTAACACAAAACAAACATTTACAAATAATTCATATTTTACAAACATTGAATAGGCAGAAATATTAACAATTCAAACATTGATATACAACTCAGTGTATACTGGGTATTCAAACAATTAACTCTGTTAGTTATTACATTACTTGTGTTCCTTTAATCCATACATATAAAATGATTTGTCCTGAATGTCTGACTGACGGATCAACGCACAGCCTAAACCGCTGATCGCAGAGACCTGAAAATTGGAGAGTGTGTTCTTTGTATGACGTAGGCATCCAATAAGAAAGTTCTTCTTTTCCGAAATTCTACCCCTAAGGGGGTGAAAAACGGAGGCAAAGTTTTTATGGGACAACGTGATTCCTTGGTCCAATATACTTCAAATTTTGCATAAACATTCAGTATATTTACTTAGATACTAAGTAATGTAAGGTATATAAAATTACAATTTTCGTGGGCGAAGCTGCGACGGTTAGTGCTAGTATTACTACATAAATAAAAATTGATTCGCTATGTCAATAAACAAATTCTATTTTACATACATTGATCGCATGTTTTGCAACATTTAAGTTGACGACTTCGAACCAATCACACATCTTTTGAGTGAACATGCTGTCAGTAATGTATATAGGAATAACAGCGAATGTTATTACGAAACTAGGTGGTATATTATGTTTACTATTGTTTACTGAATACTTCGGGTTATGTTCAGGTTACATTATACAATGCATGTTGATAATGGGTTTACTTCTTCATTTAACCTGTTCTCAAGAGAATGTAATATTCCGCTGACAGGTTATGAAAACATATTGTACAATGTACACATAGTACACTTGTATGTTACTTATTATGTTTAGAAATTTACTGTTCTTGGGATGAGTTCCCACAGAAATAAAAAAATAAAAACTCATTCAAACATAACTCTCAGGATAATGCTTTTCTCGCACTACAAGTGTTATACTATAAAGACGATTCTCGATAGGATCGCATCCTGTATGTTGTAATTGCTGTAGGTCCTGTGATCCCATAATCCCAATCTAAACAGAGCCCGTGTGCAGAATGTATTTCACGTTGTATCAAAAATATTTTAGGAGTGATAAATACTATTAAAATTTTTACCCTCGACATCTGGGACTTTTTGTGAGGTTCTTTCTCAAAATTAAAGGTTTTCATTATATATACTAAAGTTTGTGTAACTTTTGTCTATGAATAGCGTTCTTAGATATTTGACAAGAATTGAAAATATTATGTACAAAGCATTGCAAGATGATATTTGCGAAAAATATCATCCTTATCCTTATCCTTAGATAGTATAAAACAAAGTCCACCAGCCGCGTCTGCCTGTCTATTCGCGATAAACTCAAAAACTACTGCACCGATTTCCATACTGTTTTCACCAATGGATAGAGTGGTTCTCGAGGAAGGTTTAAGTATATAATTTGTCAAGTTCTTGTATTCATTGGTCAAAAACCTCTTTTTTTTTTCGTTTCGCCAACTTTGATCGCGTGGCAAAAAAAATGGGTAGTGAATCGGTGGTTGGGCCATAGTAGGTCTTCACCTGGGCTATCATCCCTACAAGAATATGCAATTCGCAAATATTACGGAGAAGTGTCATAAAAATGCCTCTCTTTGAACCCATTTCATGTACTATTAGTAGTTCTGTATCATTCAGGTATTAAATTATTTATGTTACAAGACCAAAAAAATATATACATATTAATTGGCTGTGCATTTTAACAGGTTATAAAGAGTCCCGTGATTTCCTGAAACTCTCTGTATAGATATATAATAATAACATATAACGATCATAATATGTATAGAAAGTGGTTCATACTATGTATGAGGTTGAACAACACATCATCATAATAACACGAGATATTTCTTAAGAATAACTTTATTTTATAAAAATATATAGAATATTTTATAACAATATTGTTTATATAAATATATTGTTGTGTAGTTCATCGCCAACGGTAGTAGTAATTCGTGAATGAAAGATCACTAAAAATATGTATAATCCATATTTTACATTTTAATCATATTATTATCCTTCTTGATTTATTACCGTTAAATTTGATGGTAGTACCCGCTGCTACAGAACGGAAACAAAAACAAAAAGACTATATACATTTAAAGTAAGAAAACAATCGTCACGTAAAAGATACGCAGATGCAGCTAATTTTCTTAGCGAAAGGAAATGATGAGTATTGTAATATTATTAGAACATGAAAATTGTAAATACTTATGCCTTTATATTTTTTAGTTAAAGAATCAACAATTTTTTTTCATCAACTTTGGGCCAGAAAAATTCTTGCATATTACAAATTTAAGAATCATAGTTCAAATTTTTAGTTCCGCCACTCTAAGCCCCACTTTTTTCACTTAAGAGATTTTATCTTTTAGCGACTGAAACTGTGACCTCCGATTCTGATCAGATTGAAAGTCGGTATGGGAAGTGGTTTCGATGTTTGAAAAGCGTAGTTTGTTAATGGGTAAAATAAAATTAGAATATAATACTGAAGCCATTATAGCAGTCAAAAGACATCGTTCGTTATTCGGTGCAACTTAACCCATAGATACTTGCCCTAATTAGCGAAATAACGATGAATAATATCCACGAATTAAGTGTTTTATTTTTTTTAAATGGCTATAAGTTGGCTTATAGCCATAAGTTTAAACAAAATAAGTATATAAAAATGATTACAAAATGAGTTTTGTAAAAACTATATCCTCTTATCACCCTACAAACCCAGTGAAAATATGTAAATGAATTTCGAAAATAAAATCCTAAATATATTTCTATGAAGGAATAAATTGTGAATTTTGTTGAACTATCATTTTTAACGTTGCAGTAAATCATAATTATAATATCATTAATACTTTGCCCCTATGCCCATTTCAATAGAATTATTATATATATATATATTATTATTTATTATATATATATATATATACTTTTGTATATATATATAAAATTTTATATCCGAATATGTCCATAGATATATATATATATATATATATATATATATATATATATATATATATATATATATATATATATATATATGTATACAGCTGATAGAATGGTTATAAATTTTGTTATTTAGGTCATGCTTGCGCGTTCATTATCCCTTTCTCTAATAATTATGGACGTTTGTCACGAATATTTATCATTATTTATCATTTAATAACACCATACAAATAGATAAAATATTATAAAGTAACCTTGTTGGAATTTACAAAATTACGTATTACATTTAATTTGTGTATGATTGAGAAAATATGTTGCATAAATTATTATAAACTTAATTCAAAGATAGTGGCTCAAAATCTGGGTATGATTATCAAAAGTGGGAATCAAATTTAATGTTTTTGTGAAAAATAAAAGGCCTAAAAATTACTACAGCAACAAGAAATGTTACAACTAACCAGATTATTCGTCTAAATGCCCTGTGTTTAACTTTTACATATACTTTTGATATAACTTTTCAATGTTGCAAGACATAAAACAATTTAGTTATTTGTTTTGAATAACATGTATATACTGAGTTCCTTATAAATTTTGTAATATATATAAAACGATTTCGAAAAAAAATAGGTTCTGCGTTTCCCTACTATGTTTATATGTTTGTATCGTATTTGTGTATGTGCGCAAGTTTTTCAGATAATTTTTTATACACTTTCCCTATATCTATATATGGTTTATCTATATATTTAAGATTCAAGTATGTTAACCGACTTCAAAAAAAGGAAGCTAGTATGTTTGTATGTTTTATTTTTGTGAATTATTAATGGATATAATCGCGATAAGGCGTACGACACCATAAAGCGAAAATGAACCAATTTAACAGAAAAAGATCTAAAATGTTGAAAATCATTCAAAATAATAATAAATACAAACGATAACAGATGCTTATTATGTGCAAATTAATTAGCTACCTATCTACTATACCGCCATTAACCAGCTTCAAAGGGACAATATTTCGCTGCCTTGGAACATGCTTTATTTTACTTAAACACATGCATAGTTATGTGTATATAATTATCTATACATTGACAATATATTCATATACATGCCCGTTTTTACACGTGAAAGTTTTGATGAAAGTTTTCAATTGCAATAAATGTATTTGATATAACTAGACTTACTTCTTTATATACATGCAGAAATTTATCAATCGCATGTTTTGTTAATAGCTTTAACTCTCGTCGCTCAATATTTCTTTCTTTGTCAACCACTTCAATCACATGATCATAGTAAACCAATCACAAGGAAGTAGAATATAAACATATCGTACACCCTATTCTTACATCTGAAGTTACATACAAGATTCCACCAAAATAGAAGCGAGGTCTATTGGGTTATAACTACATTTTTTCATCAAAAAATAAAACTACGCTTGCTCACCAAGTTATTTGTTATGAATAGTTGCTGAAAGTTACAAGTGTAAAATAGCCCCATCATCATCATAATTCTGTCTGTAATAAGCAAGTTGTTTAGTTACAGATATTTGAGCTGCAGTTGTAACAAGACTATTGACCGAATTTATGAAAATAATAATTTATGTGAAGCTTCAAACAAGTGCTTCACTTTTAAAAACAGAATTTATATTTCCACTTTTCTTTTACAGTTAATAACCTTTAAAGATTTGGAAAATTGAAAATTTCGTCAGATTTCGAAAAAAAAGAAAGAAAAGATTAATATACAATAACAAAGAGTAATTAGCATTATTAGTTAATTCATACTGATGATGACTGCTTTGTAGTCGAAATTAGTATTTATAAAATACAAATAATTTATATAGTATTTTCAAATTAAATATGAATAATTTGTTAATATCTTGTTAATATCTTGTTAATATCGTTTTAATTGGATTACAATTTTGCAGATACTTAAATCAAATTTATTTCTGAATTTGGAAATTAGATGTTAAATAACAAAAGTGTGTGGATCTTATTAAAGTAAATATTAGGTTAAACTCAAGACAATAAACCATGCTATTAAAATTAAAATTTAATGATCAGTATTATTTAATAGCATACGGAATGTCTTTTAAATCATTTTATATAGACGTTGTTTGCTATTGTATGTGGCATTTTTAATAGTCCGTTTTATGAATATATTCTTACGTTATTATTATTATGCTTTCCGAGTGTTTCACAATAGACATTTTTTTCGACTATTCCGAAATTAATAAAACATACTATAAATTTAAGTATATAAACATCAGTCAAGTAGGGAGATACTACTTGTAACAAGATAAAAATAGTAAATACGGCATCTGTAGGTTAATGGGGCATCATCTGTAGTAGTGACGTCTCTCGGACTTAATATGATTAACTGATGACGTAACAGTTTGTGTTTGAAGTTCTTTTATCAATAATTGGTAATAATAATTGCTAATATTCTTTTGGGACACATTATTCGTAAGGGGGGCATTGAAGCACTCACGGGGTAAGTTGAAGGTAAATCCGGTAGGGGTAGAAAAAGAGCCAGCTACTTAAGCAACCTGCCTTGTGAAAATTGGACCACTGAGAAAATAATCAACACGACATACGATCGAAGCTTGTGGAATAGCATGTTAGTCAACGTTTGGTGCAACCAAACATGACACTATCATCATCAATATTCTTTATCACAGGACCACAGCCATTAAGAAACAAGTACCAAATGTAACAATTACCTGAGTTAATCGTTCAAATGCCCAGTATATCCAGTATATATATAGTTTATGGAAAAATTTTTCAAACAAAAGTTGTTTATTTTAAAAAGAAGAGGATTTTTTTAAATTAAATTATTGTTATATCTTTTACGGTTTCAAAGATAGGCAATTTGCCCATTTTGTCCAAGCATGGTCCGATTTTGCCCATTAACGAACTTATTTTATTGCCCTAGAATACACACATAAAATTTTCACCTCGATATCCCTTTTTGTTCTTGAGTTATCGCGTTCACAGGCAGATAGATGGACAGACGAACATGAGGAAATGGCCGAATTAGACCATTTTATGAACACATATGCCAAACATTAAGCGTTACAAGGTCGTGATCAAACTTAATATACCTTGTATATTTACATATTCTGGGTATAAAAATTCAAACATAAAAATTATAATGTGAAAATAACTGAAAATAACAATTAATTGAGTTAATTGCTTAAATACATCAGTTTTAAGTGTTCCTTAAAACAATAGACGAATATTATTAATGTTTAGTATAGTATGATTTTTGAACCTATTTAAATTAAATTGTTCAGATCCTAGATTTTCGTGCTAGATTATTTTAATTCTGATAATTTTCTATCAATCTGAGAGACAGGAATGTCGAGGAGTTTTTGAAGAAAAATTTAAAGAAAAAATACTTACAAAGAAATGAATTATACATTTTTGAAATTGTGCTGCAAAAAAACATTCCACGCAATAATCTTAATAGCAATTTGTTTTTCCCTCATTCATGAAATCTAACCCGTTAATTAAAAATTGCATTTAAAATTTTCTCTGCGATGTTTTTGGAGTTTGGTGAGACACGCATCAAATTAGCAACAAGCAACATATCTCTGTATCCATATCCCAGAGATAGTTACGATAAGCTAATTCATACTGATGATGACTACATTGTAGTCGAAATACGTATTTATAAAATACAAACAAATGTTTTAGGAAAAGGGGTAAAAATTTGAAATTAAAGTTGTAGTAAATTTATTTTTCTACAGTTCATTACCTGTTCATATTTTCTGTAAATATTTACAGAAAGATTTGCAATTTCAATACTATAGCCATAATAATGAGTATTAGAAATCTATCACCATGGTTACTTGATTTTTATATGTATTTAAAAATATTATCTGGGAAGAATGACGTAAATCAGTTAAAGATTTTGTAATTTTGAAGTATTGTATTTAAAATGCATAGATCTAAAAATTATTTAGAATTATAATAAATATATAAATAGATATAATTTTTTTGTTGCGAGAAAGTAATTAAGTGTGGAGTCATATTTTTATTCCCAATTTCTGAGGAAATTCGCTTAGTTGACGCAGCTCCTGCGCGACAAACTTTTTTTTTTTATCAATCCCCAAAACTGACGCTTTAATAAAAAAATTCGAATTTGTATTATCATATACGTATTTGGGTAACTGTGCTAAATTCTAATCATTCACGCCAGTCCTCAACCTGTTTTTTTGAACCTTAGAGCACATAATAAATCCTACAAAAAATTTTGTTTAAAACTATATCTATTTTTGTCGAAGTCATACAGCGGCGAGCACACGTAAAATGGTCGCCTGGCAACAGGGACCCGCGGGCATAAAGTTTGGGACCCCCGATTTACATGATACAAGAAAAACAGCTGTGACAGATAGATAGACACAGAAGGGATACCATAAGTGTTCTTCGGTGTTCTCCCATAAGTGTTCTGTTTTTCCAATCCTGGCACGGAATACTCAAAACATAAATTACTTCAAATAAATTTAACACAATATGGATTTAATAATTCACACAAAAAATTCTAATAATTTACTACCTACATAACTCCCGTCGTAATGTTTGTCATTTACCTTACATTATACTGTAATAAATTTCTACTGATCTTTATGTAGGTATAAAATTCATCCCTATCTAAAAATATTACTCATACAGCACCCAATAGCATTCGTTCAAGTATGAAATGCTAAAATATCATAAATATATGAATATAGTAGTATATCACAATATTTGCTTCTTATCACACCCAAAAGAAAAACACATAAACTGAATATTTACACCAAACGCATTTTATAACAACAATAGTAAAATTTGAATAACCGTATCTCTTGGGTACTATAAACTATTATAAAATGTTTTCCATTGTATATTTGCCTCCTTTTAACAATAAAAATTCTTAAGGAAAAACTTTTGTATTTGTTTTTCATTGCTTACATTCATTTGTATACTTTGCTTCAGGTTAGATGTCCCGTTGTCAAATACGCAGGCACCTTTTTAACTCATATTCTGATACATGCATATTTGAATTAAATTTTCCTCACCTTTAGGTATGTGGACAATAAATCTTCAAACTTTCGGAAAATATTTATATTATGAAATATAATGTGCTAAAATTTTATATATTATTTGATGAAATTTTATTTGAAAAATAAAATCAAGCAGTTGTGATATACGATACCCATTTTCTAACTTTATGAACGTGAAGTAGAAATATACGATAAAAAAAATTCGTTACGCAGGAGCTGCTTCAACTTACCGAATTTCTTTAGAATGTATAAATTAGTCTCTAGCGGTCATAATTTTAGTCTGATCAAAATAAAATATAGAATCTGATATCATTTTATTATTTGCAAGGTTAATTTAATAACTAAATGGCATAGGTCAAGGTGAAAGGAGAGATAGATGAAAACTCAAGATATAAAAGATCTCTCTTAATATTAGAACAATCGAAAAATGTATAAGGACAAGGAAAGTTGTAGAAAATTATGTTTGTTCTACAATTAACTTCTTGATCATTTTTCTCTAATAAGAACACAGATAATAAGAATTTTAACTTTCAATATTAAATTGTAAATTGTTGAAAATTTATAAAAGGAAACAAGTTTATATATAAGAACCTATCATTTCAAAACGATTTTCGATGTCTATCGATAAGTAGTTAATACTATGAATCGATTCATAAATCTTGTAGCGTTTTGTATTACATTTGTATTTAGTTTTTTTCGCCTCTAATTGTGGTATTTTATAGATGCTTTTTTCTTACAATTATCGTACAAGGTGTACGATAGAAAGACACTTTAATTTTTTAAAATATGTTGGTAAAGTAGCCTACAAACGAGGAACATTGAGCAGAAACATTGAACTCCGCCTACAAAAATATTTTCTCTACAGACGTGCAACCAAAATTATGGAACATAAAATTAAATTTTATGATTTTATGACGCTAGTCATAAAAATTCAATCATTTCTCATCTTGTCTCTATCTATCTCGTTTAATTTGTATAGTTTATTTATATGTATGTATCTCTAGTAACTCTTTGACCAATTTGTATATGAACATTTAACTCCTCCTACAAAATATCTAATATTTTTGATTTTTACAGCAACCGTTCAAGGACATGTTTTTTGTTGCTGCAACCTCTATACACATTTGCAACATAATAGGTTGTTGCATAATGTTGCTGTTCAATGTTTCTCGTTTGTAGGCCCTATAAGGAATACAGCCACGTTTTAAAAAATATAACTTTGTATTTTAGTACACTGCCACACTTGAAAAAAATTCGTGTTAATTGAGACATAATCTTTACCTGGTGAATAAGATAACATGTGACTAAGATTTATGATTTTAACAAACCATTTTCGTAAAAAAGAGTGTAAACTACGTTGAAGGTTTAAAGTTCGAGAACACACAACAATTTAGGTATGAATTTACTTGTTTAACCCATATAAGAATGAGTTTATTTTAAAATATTCTTCATGAAATATTGTACAATTTTCTAATTTAAACCTAGACAGTTACCGTTAATGGTTACTTTCCATTTATCACTCTTTCCTACACACAGCGTTCTGTGCAGTGTGTAAATTGTGTGTCACACACACCGTGGCTGTATGTTTAATAGAAAAGCAACCACTATTATTAGCAATTTTTGAGAAGTAGCGAGCTCTATTGACAAAAACCTATATTTAATGATCTGTGCCTCGAATTGAAACCACTTTTTTAGCATTACGTTCGGACCCCTATATACTTCCTGGCTGGCTTGTTGGGTTAATGAGATCTATTAGCTGGCGTATTGAAATCTATGGATGACTTCCTCTAGAAGCCAGCCATTGCTACCCACCTTACCTTTCCTTAATTAACGCAATTCCACTTTTATGACTTATTCTAAACATTGTATTGTTAAAGAAAATAATATTATTATTCGGGTTCTTGATTCTGGGTTGTTGGAATAAGAAGATCTATTAAAACGCAAAAAAAATTTTTATTTATAATACCATTTTGTATTTTTTCGTATAATTTGTGGTGTCATTTTTTAAGGTTGGATGTGCTTTGACTGAATGTGGATGTAAGCCCGGGAAAACGATCAACATCTGAAGGTTGATCATTTTCTCGTGTTCTTTTTCAATATATTGATAATGGGAGAGTCCAAGTCGAAGTTGTGTTATGATATTCATCTGGAGTTCGTGAAGGAAACTGCAGAAAACCTTCACAAGTATTGCCGGTTATTTCATACTTGTCCATACGCCGACAGTTTATTCAAATAACCGCCCCTTTTTATTCCTAATAATTGACAAACTGCCGATGTCAGGATTAGAACCCAAAACTCCCAGTTCCAAGTAGACAAAACGCCTCAAACATAACGCCTTAGACAGCTCGGCTACTTGGACGGTTACCTTCATGGTATGAGTATTGAGAAAAAATGTTTACTATAATGTTTTACTGTTATTTGGACACATAGTTAAATATAAATAGAATTTTCATTGTAGAAAAAATTTTGTTAACTAAATCCTTTTTAATCTTTACACTGATGATGCGCCCGGCACTGGACATGAAACATACGAATAAATATAATACAGTATTAAAAATTTTAATGAAAAAACTAGCGTTTTAATAAATACCTCATTAAACCAACAACCCAGCAGCAAGTTATTTATGATATCCAACAATATTGTATACATATCCGTATATGTTGGAATGAAAATAAATTAGGCCTTAAATTATAAAGACTGAACTACGTAATTATCCAAATTATTTTCCAAAGAAAAAATCTAAAAGATACTATAGTACAATCCAAAAAATCCTGCCTGTTAGTATGACATAATATGTTTCGGTGTAGCTACTTGTCATATTTTGACAAATGTGGTGTCGTTAGGATCGTCTGTCATAAGCTATATGACGTCGTATTAAATCCCACATGATATGATTTGCATAATACGCTAACCAACAACAAAAATTAAAAAATTTATCGAGTTTGCTATCAAATTAATGGTTTTAACACAGATTCCGAAAATGTATAATTTATTTGCCGACTACGGGGGAGGGATATGATAGCAGTCTGTATGTTTGCCAATATACTCATATGTTCCCAAGTAGCTCCTAAGATACATATCATATTTTGAGAAATGGGGTGTTGTTAGGTTCCGCTTAGAGTTCCGTTTCTCGTAGGGTATGTGACGTCAAATTAAATCCAATATGGCACATTTGACTTGCATATTAGATAGATAGATAGATTGTAGAGGCTGCCCTGGACGGGCTACACTTCGAACACAACGTCCATTGTGATGCCTACAGATGTGAGGATGTGAGTGGAGTGGAAGGATTTTTTTTGTATAGACTAGGAAATTTGTGTATAGTAGGATATGCGGCTGCAGCCAACTATGATAGGAACTATGCCGATATTCATCTGAAGTTCGTGAAGGAAACTGCAGAAAACCTTCACAAGCATAGCCGGTTACTTCGTTCATGTCCATACGCCGACAGTCAATTAACCTCCTTTTTTTTTCTTAATAATTGACAAACTGCCGATGTCGGGATTCGAACCCATAACCTCCCATTTTCCAAATAGGCATACTGCTCAGACATAACGCCTTAGATCCCTCGGCCACTTGAATTGGTTGACTTGCATATTACGCTAACCAACAAAAAATCCTTTTTCCCAAATTTCACAAATCTATCGAGTTTGGTATCAAATGAATGGTTTAATTTCACAGATTCTACATATTATACTAAAAAATCTGAAATAAAATAGTGTAAAAAACTAAAACCTGACTGCGAAAAAAGCACGAATCACGTTTGAAGAGCCGTGTAAATATTTCTCGTATTCGAAGGCCATTAATTGTTACAGTTTTGCTTTGTACATCGCAGTTAGATTATCGACTACGAGAAATATTTACAAGGCTCTTCAAATTTGTTTCGTGCTTTTTTCTTGGTCGGGTTTTAGTTATTAAACTTTTTTATTTTTTATATAATGGCTACAGACACACTACGACTTATATATGGGTATAAACAACAGACGCTCTTATGAAATCTTTATAAGAACTGTTATAAAGTTTTTTTATTTTTGTCCTAAAACCATAGGTGTTTGTTAAAATAAATGTTATTATAGTCCACGGAAGTGGACTGCCAAGTAATTTATATTTTTGATAAAATGTTTTATATTTTTTTATTTATTGAATAAAATTTTGTTTTGAATTTTGAAATGATATATATTTGTTTACATAAAACAAAATGTTAAAGTGTTACACATTTATATACTATTTCAGGGATTATTTATTCATTCTACATGATCAACGAATGAAAAAGTTATGTTAACCATATGATGGATGCTGTATATGTCTGTAAGGTGTTATCAAAATATTTAAATTAATAGAGATATTGTCATATCACTTTTATGATTGTTTTAAACTTTGTCATAACTACAGGGAAATTTTTTTAAAAACATTTACCATGTTAAATATTTACGTAACATGAATATTTACGTATTATATGAACAAATTTTCAATAAAATTTAAAATTGGGTTACCAAGGATCACTAACGAACAAAAATCGGGAATTTATAGCATAGAGTGCCCATCGTGTTTACAAACATACATTGGCCAAAGCCGCAGACAAATTTTCAAACCCGATTCAAAGAACATATGGCTCATATGAAATATGGCTGGTTAGAAAAATCCTGTGTAGGATTTTTATATTATAGATTTTTTATATTATATATTTTTATATTATATTATAAAGAGTGGCTATAAAATCGGCAAATCCAATTTAAAACTAGTAAAAGGCAGTGCAAAATCCTTCAGAGAAATATTATGAATTTAGACAAAGGACCGGTTCCAAATTCAGATTTGATTAAAATTTTACGGAAAAATAAATCGTCAGTATGGTCGTCTCTTTCTAAAGATGTCAAAATATAAAAACCCATTTACTGCGCATCGCATAACTTAATCGCACTAATCAAGAGCGATCATAGAATAGAGTTAAAGTCTGTCAATCATATATAAGCAAGGCACAATCACGAATCGTCGTGAAACTGTCACCAAAGTAGCAACTAATAACATCCAGAGACAATATAAGAGTAATTCTAATAAGAGTGATGTTAACAAGAGTAAATTGAATGAAAGTAATTTTAACAAGCGTAATTTCAATAAAATTTATTTTATTTTATTTTAATTTATTTTGTTTAATTTTAATTTATTTTTATTTTTGTCTACTGATTTCTATATTCTATCCATTTGTAAAAGAGTCAATTATGATTTGCGAATTTATACTGATGATGACTACTTTGTAGTCCAAATAGTATTTATAATACAAAAATTGATCTAGGTATTGGGGACAATTTGAAATTATATTTCAAAAACCCAGAGTTCTCACTAATTATCATTTGATAATCTAATATTTAAATTTTCATTATTTTTTGTAGGTATCTAGTATTAGTTTCATACTTTTGCTAAATTTGAGTGTACTGCTCTTCTAGATGTAATTTTTAGCAACTTATTACAACAGGAAAATCACTTTCACGATATGTTTTATGCTTATCATTTCTTTTAAAGTAATCGCTTTATGTTCTGTTTCCGATGAACGTTACGATTTAAAAATTTTAAATGATTGAAATAGAAAAAAAATTTATTGGGAAAATAATTTTATTGGTTGGAAAATTAACAATGTCTCCAAATTTGTTTTACGAAATCTTAAGGTTTATGATAAACATTATAAACAACAAGTACATTTAATTAAAAAGTCTTTTACATCGTTGTACGATGACCATTCCGTGCGGAGATTTGTAATATTGATTAATTTTAAGGTGTTAAACTAATATTGAATTTTATATCAAGATAGTTAACAAACCAGTCCAAGTGGCCAAGCGATCTAAGGCGTTATGCCTGCGCAGTATGCCTACTTGGAAACTGGGAGGTTATGGGTTCGAATCCCGACATCAGCAGTTTATCAATTATTAAGAAAAAAAAGGGGCGATTAATTGACTAAACTGTCGGCGTATAGACAATAACTAAGTATCCGGCTAAGCTTGATAAGGTTTTCTACAGTTTCCTTCATGAACTAACGACAAGATAAATATCGGCATAGTTCCTATCAGAGTCGGCTGCAGCCGTATTTCCTACCAATTCCTAGTCTATACACAAAAATTCCTTCCACTCCACTCACATCCGCACATCCCTAGGCATCACAATGGACCTTATGGTCGAAGTGTAGCCCGTCCAGGGCAGCCTCTACAATCTATCTATCTAATGTTAAATTTAATATTAAGATAGATAAAACATTTGATTATTCGAGAGTACCTTATAATATATATATATATATATATATATATATATATTATATATTTTAATTTAAAAATTAATGAAAATTTATTATAAGGTTCTATATATATATATATATATATATATATATATATATATATATATATGTATATATATATATATATAGATATATATATATATATATATATATATGTATATATATATATATATAGAACCTTATAATAAATTTTTAAATTAAAATAAAAAATTTATTTCGAGATTTTCGAAGGTCGTTTTATTTTAATGTAGTCCCTTCGATTTTCCAACTGCTTTTGAGACTGCTCAACTGGTCCTTACGGCCTAGTCTTGCTATTAGTACAAAAACTTTTAGAAGAAGACTTGATGAAATGAACTTTCAACCCAGAAACCAAGCCAGAATAGGAGGTTATCACGCAAGAAATAGTAGCGAACTTAAATAAAAGTATGCTTACAAGACTTGAGGCAGTCATTAAGGCTAGTGGAATATGGTTATATCCATTGTTAAAAGTTTAATTCCTTCTAAAAACCTCGAAATAAATTGCTTTTTTAAAATTTATGAAAATTTCTCTTTTTTTAATTTATTTTATTTTCATTAATTACAAAGTTTTTTTTACCAATTTTTCCCATATCAACAAAAACATATACAAATTTATAAAATTGTAGTTGATATGCAAAAAATTCCAAAGAAAATATTTTAATGAATTTTTCAAAGTAGGCGATAGGGAGACTGAGAAGTGGTGAGAAACAAAATGTGAAATATGTCCCAATATTATTTAAATAGAAAAACTTGTCATGCGTATTCTCTATATATTCTCTCTGATATTTACTGTAATGTTTGTAATTTTAATACTTGAAGTAAGTTAATTTTTCAGCCTACACACTGGGTACTTCATTTTATGAATTTAGAATTCCTTATATTAGAAAATGTTAAAAAAATCGATTAGTACTACTGTCTCTATTAAACTAAGCAGCTTTTTCGAGATGAATTCTCATTTTTATTTTTTGTTAGAGAATAGTTTCATTTTTTCGGGCTATAGTAATACTTAGTAATTCTTGTTAATGAGAAACTACATCTCGTTTCATGCTGTTTTATTAACCCGACTTCAAAAAGGAGGATGGATCACAATTCGTCTGTATTTTTGTTTTATGTGTGTCACCTCAGAACTCCGTCATTTATGAACCGATTTTGAATTTTTTGTTTTTGTTTTAAAGGGTTTGGTTTCCAAATTTTAGCTCTCTTAAATTCGAGATTTTCAATATAATTAAAATATATTTAATAAACCCTGATACAAAAGGTACATTAAATTATAATTACTTTCAAATTAATTATATTTCAATTTTCTATTACTATACTATTATACTATTGTTTAATTTACGAAATCGAGGAAAATCCTTATTTTATATGTGATAACCGATTTCTGCGAATTTTTTTTTTTTTTTTGAAAGGGTATACTCATTCATAATGGGAAAATAAGAAAATTTTTTTAAACACCGACCAAACGACGAAAAAAAATGTTTACAAAAAAAAAACAAAATGCATTTAAAAAAAAAAACTGAAAATCTGTTATGAAAAAATGCACTTAAAATTGAAAAAAAAAAAAAAACGGATAAAAAAAATGTGTTATAAAGAAATGCACTAAAAGTTAGTAGGTCGTTTAGTTGGTCTACCCATATTTGGACAAATAAAATAAGTTATAGAACTTCAAAGTCACTAAACCGCGAGAAATAAAACCTATTTTGACAAAATGGAAACCCGACTTAAAAAATCAAATATTCTTTAACAAAAAATGCACTAAAAAGTAAAAAAATAATTGCATATTCTTGAGCCAATTTTAGTTCACCTAAGCAAAAATTTTTAAATATATATGTACAATTATTGTTATTTTTGGAGGCGGTGTCCAAAAGTTATGTGAATTTCTTTATGCTGACACCGACTCCAAAAATAACAATAATTGTACATATATATTTAAAAATTTTTGCTTAGGTGAACTAAAATTGGCACAAGAATATGCAATTATTTTTTTACTTTTTAGAGCATTTTTTGTTATAGAATATTTGATTTTTGAAGTCGGGTTTCCATTTTGTCAAAATAGGTTTTATATTATTCTCTAGTCTGATTTCAAGGCATGTTTGTTTGGGTCTTTTAATTTTTGTATATTTTTTAGTAGACTAATATGAGTAACAGTTTAAAAAGGGAAAATTCTCAGTTATTTAGTTTACGCTAATTTTAAGTTAAAAAAAATGAAATTCTAAAACTTTGTCATGGTTGTTTATTTGCTACCGTAATATTCATTTGATTAAGAGATTTACAAAAGTAAATTAAATTAAATTAACCAGATCTTCTACGATGTGAGTATCACGAGATTATTGTCTCAATTAAATCTTCACGGATGGATTAATTGTTTGTCATCAGGCTTACCGATTGTCGTGAATTTGTGGTCGATTTGTACCGAATTAATTTGCTTCTCGACAAAAATCTCTCGTAAAAAGGATGTTCGTCATAGCTAAAAACTTTTGTTTTAAACTTTCGGAAACTGAATGAACTCGGGACAGATCTATTATGAAATTTAGAAAAATGATCACCATTTGTCTTTCGACTACTCCACTTTATATAATTTTCTCAAAGGTTAAATGTTTTTTTTATTGAAATACACGGATTATTATGAAAAGATGAAATACTTCAATTGATATTAAATTGTCATTACATTTATTTATGGAACAAGGGTGAAAGGTGATACAAATAACTATCGATTGTAAAATAATGACACTGAAATACACTCCCAAAGATTTATGAATGTATATACCTTTATTCGAAATAAATACAAATGTTTATAAATTATAAACTATCCATTGTTAAATGCATTGAGATTACACAAGGAGACCGAACTCAAACGGAAGAATTGACAAAATATGGGAACGTAATGGTAGAAATTACATTCACTTTTTGTGCCGCTAGCGTCGCTAGTTGTCCATCCGTACTGAAGGGAATATGGTATAATAATAAACCAATGTGTCCCTTAAAACTCGGTCTTACGCACTACCGTGCTCTAGATAGAAGTGAAGTATAAATTTTTCATTTTGTAAGAGTTATTATTAATAAATAAAAGTTTAATTTAATATCTGATTGAATAATCTTTAATTTCTACTTAATTTATTTTCATTTTTACAATTCTAACTTTACAGGTTATTATTTCATTATTTGATGTTTTATAATTATTGTGTTTTTTATTGTTATGTAATTATTTTAAGATTTTTTAACTATCACTTACTTCAACTAATTAATTTATTTCATTTATTTAGAAAAGTATTTTATTGCAAAAATACTTTATTTGGCTGCAAATAATTTTTATAATACTACATAAATGCGTCATGTTTTTCAATTCACACTCGCGCCTTATAATCTCTCCACTGTTTCCAGTATAGAAGGAACACTTCTGACATCTTATTTTTGTCAATTATTTGTTTACATGGAGTTCGATCTCATCGTGTAGTCTCCATGGTTTAATGGTTAAATTTTATTCATCTCAATTTAATAACTACGGACTTAGTAAGAAGCACGCCACACACGCTCTACATCAAGTAAAAGATTAAGATTTTCAGTTTTGTTTGACTGGCGATAATCATAATAATCATTATTTGATACCTATACTAATAATTAAGTGCTCAACCTACCTATTTCAGCATAAAATTCACTCGTTCAGTGCATATACGAGGTGTGTCCAAAAAGTAAGGTGACTTTATATTTTTATCAAGAAGTTTTTATTTATTCATTTATCAATATTCATGTTGTCCCCTTCAAAGTAATCACCCTCAGATATAATACACTTGTGCCAACGATTTTTCCAATCCTGGAAGCACTTCTGATAAGCACTTTTTGGTATAGCCTTGAGCTCTTCCCGCGATGCAGTTTTTGTCTCCTCAATCGTTGCAAATCTATGAGTCTCTTCAGTTTTGAGAATAGGATAAACTCGCAGGGGGCTTAATCCGTGAATATGGTGACTAAGGCATGATTGTGGTGTTGTTTTTGGTAATAAAATCACGCACAAGCAACGATGAGTGAGCAAGTGCATTATCGTGATGCAAAAGCCATGAATTATTGTACCACAGTTCCGGACGTTTTTGTCGTATCACTTCTCGCAAACGGCGCATAACTTCAAGGTAATACTCCTTATTGACCGTACAACCTTATGGCAAGAACTCCTGATGCACTGCAATACGGCAATCGAAGAAAACAGTAAGCAAATCTTTGACATTTGATCGAACTTGGCGTGCTTTTTGCGGCCTTCTTGGAAGAGCTTGCACCACTTATAAACATTTTTTACTCAGAGTATGCCACTGCATTTATACACAACATTTCGAGTGTTTTGGGGCTTAATTTCATTTTTTACATAAAATTTGATGCAAATTCTTTGAAAAAAAATAAAAAATCACCGAGCACACCAAACACTTCTAAGCTTTATGTCTCTCACAAACAAACAAAGAATGCTATATAGTTGAAACTGTGAACATGTTCGGGACGAGTGTACCAATACAATAAAATAAAAAAATCGAAAATCAAATGTACGTTACCCGCGAAATTTGAAAAGTCACCTTACTTTTTGAACACACCTATATGGTTTTAAAAGTTGGAGCCTGCACCTGAACTTGACTATAGAGCACAAGTGAAGCAGAAAAATTGAAAACCAGAAATATTGTCTTATAAAACGAAAAATTTTAACAATTAAATACCTTGTCTATATCGAGTTCATTATCGGTGCATGAATAGTTTATTTTATATATATATAAAAACCGAAAGTCTCCCTTAAATCTCGGCCTTGCGCACTACCGTGCTCTAGATAATAGTTCCAGTGTAAATATACGAAAGTGATGTATTGCAATATATTTAAACGAATAATTTTTTTGTAATTAACAGACATTACAGATGTTGTGGCAAAACCAATAAGTTTCTTTATTGGCGTTTATAACAAATAAGTTTCAAACAAAAGTTAAAAAAAAATTTTTTCCGCTATCTGAGGAATGAATAGCCTGATCTGGTTTTCGATTCGAACTTCATAAGATTTCTGCTTTTTATCTGTTTTCGTTTTCAGTGTATCGTATAAATAGACAAACATACGGGCATACATAGATGGACTAATTAGTTCATTCTATTAACTCCTATACCAAACATTTTTTTTTTCGATCAGTATTTTGAACCGTTAGAAATTTGGGACTGAACTATAAGGGTACAATTACCATTATAAGTCATTAATATTTGTAACTACAATTTACAATAATATATTTTACGTATTACAAGCTGACCTGTGCGACTTCGCCGCGTAAAATAAAGATATTTCGGATAAATTCGAGTAAAAGCAAAGATATTTCAAAAATTTATTTTAACCACCCTGGTGGAGCTAGTTCTCTATGAATTTTTTTTATCTCTAAGGTTTAAAAGTTAGTTACTGTCACAGCCCCTGGTGGGAGTGGATGTGTAGGGGACAATGGCCGTCATTGCAAGTTTTTTTTAAATTGCTCTATAGAGACATTTTTTGTCTATGAATATTTTTCTATCGCTTAAGGTTTTAAAGTTAGATATTTCCACACCCACTTGAGGGGATGGGTATGTAAGAAACGAAGGTCGATTTCGCCAGTTTATTTTAAAGAAGTTGAATTTTCCAAATTTCCGTACAGCTTTTTCAATTCGTCTTTACCTAAAAATCTTATTCGGACTATAACGAACATTTTAAAAAATATTAGCCAAATCGGTCCAGGCGTTCTGAAGTGATGCAGTTACCAACGGACAACATTTAATTTTTATTTATATATATATAGAATATAGATAAATTAATTAAATATAAAGTAGCATATATAAGTAGAAGGGCCAAAGTTTTAATTAGTACCTATTTAATATTGCAGTAGCTTGACACTTGACAGTAAATTTAATTTAATTTTCGGAAAATATCGAAGAGTTTGGTCCTTTTAACATTTATGTTTTTGATGGGTTATAATAATTCCCAAATACTTTGTATAAAAACTTTTACAAAACTTTCGTTAACTTTTTAAACAGTTCTTGCAATAAGTTAATTAAAGATTTATAAATAATTTTCATACTGTATTGTTAATTTTATTTCAATGTTTTATTTTACTATATGTCGTTTTAAATATAATATATTATATTATGTTCAATATATATATATAAATTATTAAATAAATATAAAATAAGTATAATCAATCATTTTAATATCGATGTGAAAAATATGTACTATGTTCATTCATCTTTCCTTGGGTTATAGGAAAATTATATATTCTACATTTTACTTGAAAAGAACTTTTGATTATTATATTTTTAGGGTTCCGTAGTTACCAAAAATATGAATTTTTTTTGCCTTCTTACTTTTTGTTATTAGCTTCACGTATCTATATCTTACACTAACAATAATCACAGTTCTGGGATAGATGGTGAGATTAAAAAAACCAAATAACATTGTACTTAAAATTTTTTTTTAACTTCAATTGATCCAACCATGTTTACTTGACAAATATCAAGGTAAAATTACTTTTTAAATAACTTTAAAAATAAGCAAGATATGAATGATTGAAATTCCCGATTAGACAAAGAGGGTGATAGCCTTGTTGATAGACATTGTGACGTCATAATGTACTATCATCATTTAAAATACACGTAAAACTCCGTTTTGAAAGAAAGAGATAGATAATAATCTTTAAAAGCTTATAGCTTCCTTGTTATTTGTCGGATTTTAATGTCGTTTTTAAATATTATTACAGTATTAACAGTATTTTCATATTCTGAAAATAAATATGACATATTTGGTATCAGTCAACAACCCGATTGACATACACAATGTTACGTATGCACTTGTGACTTCCGGTACTAAAATCTTATAAAAATAAGGACAGGAACTAAACGAAAGATTAAAATTAAAAGTTTCAAGGAAACTTCACCATAAATGTAAAAACAAAATTTGTTTTGTTTAACAATTTTAAATCCATCTATTTTTATTTTCAATCATAATTGTAGTTTTTATGTTGATTTCCGCTATCTATACTAATATAATGAAGCTGAAGAGCAGTTTTTTTGTTTGTTTGTTTGTTGGTTTAAACGCGCTAATCTCTGGAACTGCCAGTCCGATTTGAAAAATTCTTTTTGCGTTAGATAGCCAAATACATGCGGAAGGCTATAGGTTATCTAGCATTACGGTAAAATTCGGAAGAAAAATATATATTTAATAGATATTTTTATAGTGTGCTATTATAGTTTATAGTTACTATGGAAACGACAATCAAAGTTGACAAAATTGAAACAAAATTTTAATAAAATAATTTCATTTTTTAGAAATATAGTTTCTGTGGAAATGATAAAACCAACAAAAATTTTAACCGACTCCAATTTTATATAAATGCGGGAGAAGTCGCGGGAAACAGCTAGTTCATTATAATACTTAATTCATTATATGTGAATTTGTATTTGTTCTTAAAAACAAATGAAAATTCCTTTCCTAGCTCATACCGGGCTAAGTTGTACCTCATAGGTACAATTGTATCTCGTTTGGTACAGTCGTTGTACAAATCTGTGCTGAAGTACATGGTTTAATAACTGGTGCCAGGGTGGGAATCTACGGTGAGAGACCTAAAGCAAACATAAGTCTCAACTTGGGAAAATATGCTAAGGTTCTTTCAAGCAGAAGTCTACGCTATACTGGTTGTACCCGTGAGAACCTACATAGAGGCTACATAAACCAGGACGTATGAATTATCACGGACAGTCAAGGTGCCTTAAAAGCCTTGCCTGGAACTGAGGCCACCTCAAAGGTAGTCAAGAATTGTTTGGAGGAGCTGGCAAAACGGAACAATGTTAAATTGATCTGGGTGCCACGTCAGATTGGTTTCGAAGGAAACGAAAAAGCAGATACCTTAGCAAAGAAGGGAGTCGGAATACCTTTCATTGGCTATTTTAGAAATTCCTGCATGTAAACAGGTGATCAACGAGTGCTCAAATGCCAAAACACCGTGATCATTGGGAAAAAGTACCGCGGTAGGAGCTCGGGAAGGTACTGCTTCAGAGTGCAGCCAAGAGGTTTAACAGGATAAACGAGTATCTCTCGATGCACTGAAGCTGAACAGGATGCAACTGCAAAGGGTTACCAGATTCATGACCGGGCATTATCCCCTTCGGAATCATCTACACACAATGGGACTCCATAACGGTTTCATTATGTGCAGATTGAGTGGCGAGGAGGAAGAAACATTCAGCTACATTATCTTTGACTGCGAACCTCTAGGTTACAGCAGATACAGGATATTCGGTGCATCTCCCCCGAATATATGAACATTCAGGAAGACCTGATAAGCAAGCTCCTGGCTATTTCCAACATATGGGAGAAGCGAATCTCGCCGGACTGAAGTAGAAGTGGGAGCACAATGGACCATAAGGTCGAAGTGCTAGACTTTTTAGACCCCAAGATTTGTCTATCTATCTAAATGGTGCCAAATGAGAAAAATCACTTGCGCCCCCCGCTTCTGAACGTTTTGTTCTCGCGGTATCATAGGCAGACAGGCACACATTAACATACATAAGTACCAGTGGCCAATAATGGTATTCTTATCATAAAAGGATCCCCAATCAAACCGATCCGGTAAAGATGTTGTCTGTACATAGAGATAAAAAAAATTATACTGACGGTCTTGCCAATGAGACAAAGTTGTTAAGTTAACACTGATATCAGATCTGCCGTTCAAAACGATCGCCTATCATGCTTATTAGATTTTATTTCAAATATGGACTCTAAAACAAATTCATTTTATATTTATTTAATCTAAAACTTTTTATTAGTATATAATTAATTTAATAAAAGTACATGCCATTAATATTTATATAAAAAAAACTCCATCCATTAAAATAATAATTAATTAAGGTTGATTAGTTATGTTTGCATTGAAATTATAATTCTCCATAATTGGTCGTTAATTTAAAGAGGAAATGTTTAGTTGTAGTATATAACATCAAATGGTATTATACAAGTAGGTACTATCAAATGGGATCAGGAGTCTACTGTATGTGCTTCAAAAACAAAACAAAAACATCAATATTTCATTCAAATACAATTTTTATAATATCACGGAGAACATTTACTCCATAGTCACATTTTTTACTACATTTAATACACGTTTGCTTGTATTTCCTCGAGATGGACAAATAGTGTCAAAAGTCGAGGTATCATTTCAAAATTTTATAATTGATTTGTGCCATATATATTCGGGATTCGGAAAATTGTTTCGAATAAAAGTTCTGAGTTAGTTATAATGAACAACTGTTATCCAAACCATTTTTTAGAAATCCGAATAAATAAGATACAAATCAATTTATAAAATTTTAAAATGATAACACAACTTGTCGCGGTATCTTGGCCCTCTTTAGTCTTCAAAAGGAGCGCTGTAGATTCTACAACAGATTCCGATACTCGACACGAAAAAAAAAGTATCGACACGAAAGTTTACTAAATATATGACAATTGGACAACACGCACTTTCATAAGAAAATAAAATAAAACAAAAACTCTATGATATCTAAACCTGAATTGATTTGATTTGAACCAAAAAAAAAAAAATTTTAATTTAATTTTTTTTTTATAATTGGAGTCTCTTTCCCGTTTTAATACAAAAATTTACAACTGACTTTACTTGAACAATTGTTACTTTTAAAACGACGGTTATACCAACAAATAATAATGTTAAACTCTGATCGAACAATAGTATTTTTGAACTGATGATAATAATCGAACAAATGTCAAATTTAGACTGACTTGAAATTGGAAAATCCTCTCTTTATATAGGGTCTTAGACCATTCTAGAACAGTGCTTGTTTGTACCAAATAGAAAATATTGTTTTTTGAAAACATATTTTTTACAGATTCTTCTAGAATAGTCAATACGTTTCAGTCACGGTCGTATTCAAAAGAATCAGCAATTGATAAAATTTATAAAAAATTATATATGTTTGACTGAGGTACGAACCAACAATACCCCGCTTGCCTGATGCCTTAACGCACTGGCCCACCGGCTACGATTATTAATTAGAGAGAGTCCACAGACACAAACATATATATATATATATATATATATATATATATATATATAAATTTTAGCGATAGTAATTTTTTAAATCTAGTATAGGTAGGATCGATGGACGTTTGAAGAAATTTTTACGAAATTTCAAAATTGGTACAAAAACAATATCTGCATTTTCTTTGGAGGAAATTCACAAAAACCCACTTATTACTGAAGTAATTCGCAGGGTTAGGTATAGACCTTTTATTTAATTTTAAAAAACTCGTTATATCGAAAAGATGTATATAGGCTCGAGTCCAAATGCATAAGAAGGTATTTTTTATTTTTTTGTTACGTTCTCGACAATAATCTACTTCCGGAATAATAATGCAATCGGATGTTATTCCTCAGTCAACTTCCGCGTTTGTGTCATTTTAGCTCATTTTATGGAAACGACCGTTCGTGCGACAGCGTGTGTGACACATTTCGCGTGACCGGATTCACGCTCGCACACCCTGACTTATATCGGTTTCAAACAACCCAAGTACAGACTACTTTAATCTTAATAATAGTTTTTAACTTATTTTGTTTCCTTTTTTTTAGAGTTGAGGTGGTGCCCTATCCTATTTTAATTTAGTTTTAGGTTTTTAGGATTGTTATAAGTTTTAACCCTTAGTGATAGGTTTAGGGTATTACGTCTATCACTTAATTGGGGTGGCGTACTATCCTATATCAGTTTTTAATTTCCATTTAATTTCACTTCCCTTTCTCAATCCACTTTTTCTCTCTCAATCTCTTTTTTTTTCTTTTTTTTTATATTTGACTTAACTCTTGATTTTGTTGAATCTGAACCGAGCAACCAGTCATGCACTTGTTAATTTGGTGTGTTCGTTGAATTTTATATATTAGACCATTCGGGAATGGTTCAATCAGGAATTGAAAATGTTTTGCGATATCGGTAAGAGACCTTAATTGACCGATGAGGTTCGCCGTCTCGCCTACAAAAATAAATATTATATCTTAAATATAATATAAACTTTAATCTGTTATTAATGCCACACCATTTACTCTAATCTTCTATAAACAATCTGTAATTTATTAATTAAATTAAATACTGATATGAAAAAATTAACTCGTCAACCAGGAATCGAACCTCGGGCCTCTGGATATCTAGTCCAGTGTGCTATCCATTACACCAAAGACGATTGTGTGTAACGGCCAATTTTTCCATATTATTCCAATTTTTTTAATATATATATTTTTGATATATTTATTAGACAGTACTGAACTTCTGTTGAAGTGAAATTTTTATTTAATATTTGTTTATTTGTGTATACTTTCGTGTCAACATACAAGTGTTTGTCCAAATTCCTTTCGGTTACGTATGACAAACTGTAGGAGACTATAGCGTATACCCGACACATTTCATTGTCATTGAATTTATTAATTAAATAAATTAAAGGAATTTGGACAAACACTTGTATGTTGACACGAAAGTATACACAAATAAACAAATATTAAATAAAAATTTCACTTCAACAGAAGTTCAGTACTGTCTAATAAATATATAAAAAATATATATATTAAAAAAATTGGAATAATATGGAAAAATTGGCCGTTACACACAATCGTCTTTGGTGTAATGGATAGCACACTGGACTAGATATCCAGAGGCCCGAGGTTCGATTCCTGGTTGACGAGTTAATTTTTTCATATCAGTATTTAATTTAATTAATAAATTCAATGACAGTGAAATGTTTCGGGTATACGCTATAGTCTCCTACAGTTTGTCATACGTAACCGAAAGGAATTTGGACAAACACTTGTATGTTGACACGAAAGTATACACAAATAAACAAATATTAAATAAAAATTTCACTTCAACAGAAGTTCAGTACTGTCTAATAAATATATAAAAAATATATATATTAAAAAAATTGGAATAATATGGAAAAATTGGCCGTTACACACAATCGTCTTTGGTGTAATGGATAGCACACTGGACTAGATATCCAGAGGCCCGAGGTTCGATTCCTGGTTGACGAGTTAATTTTTTCATATCAGTATTTAATTTAATTAATAAATTCAATGACAATGAAATGTGTCGGGTATACGCTATAGTCTCCTACAGTTTGTCATACGTAACCGAAAGGAATTTGGACAAACACTTGTATGTTGACACGAAAGTATACACAAATAAACAAATATTAAATAAAAATTTCACTTCAACAGAAGTTCAGTACTGTCTAATAAATATATAAAAAATATATATATTAAAAAAATTGGAATAATATGGAAAAATTGGCCGTTACACACAATCGTCTTTGGTGTAATGGATAGCACACTGGACTAGATATCCAGACGCCCGAGGTTCGATTCCTGGTTGACGAGTTAATTTTTTCATATCAGTATTTAATTTAATTAATAAATTCAATGACAATGAAATGTGTCGGGTATACGCTATAGTCTCCTACAGTTTGTCATACGTAACCGAAAGGAATTTGGACAAACACTTGTATGTTGACACGAAAGTATACACAAATAAACAAATATTAAATAAAAATTTCACTTCAACAGAAGTTCAGTACTGTCTAATAAATATATCAAAAATATATATATTAAAAAAATTGGAATAATATGGAAAAATTGGCCGTTACACACAATCGTCTTTGGTGTAATGGATAGCACACTGGACTAGATATCCAGAGGCCCGAGGTTCGATTCCTGGTTGACGAGTTAATTTTTTCATATCAGTTTTTAATTTAATTAATAAATTCAATGACAATGAAATGTGTCGGGTATACGCTATAGTCTCCTACAGTTTGTCATACGTAACCGAAAGGAATTTGGACAAACACTTGTATATTGACACGAAAGTATACACAAATAAACAAATATTAAATAAAAATTTCACTTCAACAGAAGTTCAGTACTGTCTAATAAATATATAAAAAATATATATATTAAAAAAATTGGAATAATATGGAAAAATTGGCCGTTACACACAATCGTCTTTGGTGTAATGGATAGCACACTGGACTAGATATCCAGAGGCCCGAGGTTCGATTCCTGGTTGACGAGTTAATTTTTTCATATCAGTATTTAATTTAATTAATAAATTCAATGACAATGAAATGTGTCGGGTATACGCTATAGTCTCCTACAGTTTGTCATACGTAACCGAAAGGAATTTGGACAAACACTTGTATGTTGACACGAAAGTATACACAAATAAACAAATATTAATCTGTAATTTGTAAATTAAAAAAATCGATTACCATTCATTTCTCTCGATAGTTGCTGTTTCAAAAATATTAAGGCAATTTGAGATATAAAACTAATTTACAAATCTGAGGACGATTCAGTTACCGAATAAATAATAAATATAAAAAAAAAAACTTATCCATCCCTCCATACATTCAAGTGAAACACAGAGCCCTCTTTTTGAAATTGACTTGTTCCTGATTTTTTTCTTCTTGAATTAGATACTAATTCGACATTTGATTGACATTTCTTGTTTAATGGTTATCGAAAAGATACATGTTTTTCAAAGATGTATGTCATTTCAAGCAAATTTTTTAGAAATTTCTTTTATTATAAATTCGGTTTAATAAAATTTGATTTTTTCAATTTTATATAAGAAAATATACAAAAACAGACATAACAAATTGGCACTTTCTACAAACTAATGTTATATATGTAGTGATATTCAGTGCAATAGACACCTAAATTCTCTTGTAGGGTGTTCGAGCACTGAAGCTTCAAAAAATTAATGCTTGATTTTTGTTTACATTTAGTTGAATTGCATATAAATCAATTATAAAAGTTGCAGGAGGGTTACGGGGGTCTTGAATTAATTATTTAATGTTAAAGTTCGAGTTTGAATGGATTGCTCTTATGGAGAAACCCTAATTTTTACACGTATTTTGACATATTGTGATAATTTTTCCGTTAAATGAAATAAGACGAATAAAAAAAAAAACTACGCAATAGAAAATATAAATTTTAATAAAGATATTGATCTAATAAAACTCCGGTATAACGGGCCTAAAGAAAAAATATTTAAGAAAACAACTGAGATTTCGGTGGGTGGTAGCTTAATTATCCGAAATCTCAGGTTTTTTGCCTAAATATCTTTTTTGTTAGACCCGGTATGACGGGCCTAAATTAAATTTTAATTGTAACTTACGACAAAAATAATAAACATTACGTGAACAAAAACTCCCAATTAAAATATAATTTGCAGTTAAATTTCAAATTTTGCCCCAATTCCTGGAGCAATTATTTTTATTTTATAAATGCGTATTTCAACTACAAAGTAGTTATCGTCAATATGAATTAGCTTATCGTAACTATCCCCGGGATATGGAGTCAAAGATATATTACTCGTTGCTAACTTGGTCCGTGTCTCATCTTTGACTCCATATCCTGGAAATAGTTACGATTAGCTAATTCATACAAATAATTGTTCTAGGAATTGGGGCAAAATTTGAAATTGAATTACAAAAAACCTAGAGATCTCTATGATTACCTTAGCAGCCTTCAACCGCATGCTAGAATGCTAAAATACTTCATTCGACGCGGAACTTACGGGAAAATCGGAAAACATTAATTTTCCCAACGCAAACCCCCTGAAAATGAGGTGGGGAACCAAAATACCTCCTTTACTTCTATACATTCTAGAAGGGTGCGATTTTTTTGTTTTATCAAGTACCCCGGGGGCGAACGAAGCTTAGCGCTCGGGGTAGCTGAGCCCCTTTGTAAACAGAGCGAAAAAAAAACAGAGATAGACATATATTATGTACGTTATGTATAAAATCGTCAATTAAAAAAGTATATCTACGAGATTTACAATGTTGTATTTTTATATCACAATGGTAATTCTTCAGGAAGCCTGTATAATTAAAAATATACAATAGAAAAAAAAATTTCTATTAAAAAATACTTTTTATGCGTGGGTTTTTAGAAATTTTAATAAATAATTTGTTATTGAATTTTATACAAGAAACGAGTCATAAAGGGTGTTCCAATAAGAACGCCGGTTTTGAATTGCGCGCCGTTTGTAGTGTCATGATTTGTCATTTTTTTTTAAATGGCCGTTCGTTAGTAGACAGCAGGAGGTTAAGTAAAATGGAGCAACAACAACGAATTCGCATTGTGAAAAATTATAATCAAAGTGGTTAATCGGGGTGCTCCAAATGAAGCACTGTTAGAAGATTAATGAAAAATTTTTAGCAAATTTGGTTTGTTAATGACGTGAAAATATCGCAGCAGTGCGTGCAAATGTTCAGGAAAGCCCAACCACATCAATTCGGCATAGAACTCAGGAAATTCGTGTTTCCACAACCACTATGCATCGAATTTTAACAAAAAATTGGAAACTTCATGCGTACAAAGTTGAATTGACTCAAGAGCTAAAGCCGGAAGACCATGGGCAACGAAGAGCGTTTGTTGATTGGATTTTGAAACAACGACAACGACATGCGATTTAACGCCTTTGAACTTTTTTCTTTGGGGTATTTTAAAATCACAATTTTATGTGGACAAACCTACAACGATTTCAGTCTCAAAATACGAAACTCAACGCTATATCACAGAAATATCGCAAAATTTAGGCGCAACAGTCCTAGAAAATTTCATGAAAAGAGTACGTCTTTGCCAGCAAAGCTGAGGTGGTCATTTGTCCGATGTCTTATTCCATTCATAACCTCCTGATGTGTACTTCATTTTTCAATAAGTGTTTCAAACGTATGCCTCAAATATACATGTTTTATTTAAAAATCAAAACCGGCGTTCTTATTGGAACACCCTGTATAAATGTTTGTGTGCTAGAGTGCAAGATCAGTATAATATTAGATAATTTCTATTTCTAATAAGGAACTAAAGTTTACAATATATTATGTCTTTATATATTATATCTTTTTCTTGCAAGATTTAAAATATTTAGATATTGAAAATTTATTAAGATAATGCAGGCATACAAGTTTGGGATATTTTATTTATTCAGTTTAGTTAAATTTTATTGCCTCATATTGTACACTCCCGTTCAATAAAACTGAACAGATCTGAACCAAATAAGTCTCTCACAATTTTGATTATTCTTGTAGTATACTTCTATTTTCTCTTCTATTTTAATATTTTTACTATACTTCTATTTCTTTTTTCACACTTAAAATATATACCACTTATCTTTGTTTATAAATTAATCATTATACAGAGAGTTACAAAAGTGAGGATTTTTATTAAATGTAAGAAAATTAACATTTCAGGTCTGTTCAATTTTATTGAACGGGAGTGTACACAATAGTTTCTATATAATAATAGTAATTTCGGAGTATTGAGTATACTTTTTACTAGATCTACAAAGTTGCGTTGCCAATTAAATGTACAAATAATTGGCAATTATAAGTAGAAGCTTTGATCAAAAGTTGTGTGAAAAATGTCGGACTATGACTTTAATATTGCTGGACTATGGGAAACCAATGAATATTTTCAGCAATAAATGTACTAAAATATATTATTCATTTTAGTTGAGTTTCATTCAGTTGAAATATGATCACAGATTACAGATCACTCATTGGTTCTCGAAATAATGCAAAATAAAAATTGTAGTCCGACATTTAACTCAAAACTTTTCATCACCGACTGTACAAATGAATTTAAAATCCGTTGAAACGTGTAGGAATTAATCCGTTTGAAGGTGGTTGGTGTAATTTATTTGTGTTTTTGAAGTGAATGATTGTCCCTTGCTAGTAGTCGACAAATGATTTTAACAATAATTTAAAGTTGTTAAAGTAATAATATTCAAGGCAATGGCACGTCAAATTTGGACGGGAGGTAACCGAATGGCGAGTGGTAATCTGGGTCTTGAAGTGATACTGAACCTCCCCATACCGCCCGAATGGACCCCAAATGGACGGGGGCGATGTTAGGGTCGTTGGGGGTTGGGTCAAAACGTAAACTTTTTTGACGAGGCAATTGAATGAAAATGCGTTTGCTTTGAAGTTTATACCCTATTTATATAATAACATTTTTTACATCCGAAACACGCGGGTTGTTTTCGCACTCGCAAACCGCTCCAAAATTGGTGAGCTTATTTATTGGTTCCACTATATGTTGTAAAATAAATGCCATCCGATCCTGATGGGATTTTTTCAGAAACTACAGTTTCTCAGAAACTACCCTTCAAAGTCACCAAAAAAGCCTTATAATTATTTAATTTTCGATAAGATATTTTAGATAATTTTCGACATCTACTAGGTAGGATCGATGGACATTTGAAAAAAATGTTTGCAAAATTTTGACTTTGGTAGCAATAACTCTATTCTTTTCCGGAATTTCGCTAAAATAAAATAAAATATACAAATTAGAGAGAGAGAGAGTTGAATAAAAGAGGGTGCGCTTTTTGGCGTGACAAAAATACAGTAATATACTCTATATAAATCTACATATTAAATCACGTTTAGAGTTGAAAAAATAATGTAAAGAATCCGCCCGATCGCACAGTTTTTTTTCTCTAAAATAAGAATATGCAGTGGATCAACAAAATAAAAATAATACATTTATATTATTATATTATTTATATTATTATTATTATAAAAAGTAATCATGGCATAAAATTTCTTTTTCCTTTAAAATGCATCTATTGCTTTATGTTTTTTGTAAAAATACATGTTACTATATTATTTTATAAAAAACAATTTACTTTTTGTAAATTGTCGCCTCGGCCGGGACGAGGTTTTTGGGACAATGTACCTCGCCTCGCCCCGGTTAGTAACGAGGATTATAATTTTGAACCTCGCCTCGCCTCGCCTCGTGCCTTGTCTCCGAGGATCGAGGCGAGGCGGGGTTACATCGTAGCCTCGGTGAAACACTACGTTTTTCGGATGGCAAAAAAATGGTATTATATAAATAGGGATAAACTTCAAAGCAACGGCATTTTCATCCGGTTGCCTCGTCAAAAAATTTTACGTTTGACCCCACCCCTCCCTATCTCCGCCCCCGTCCATTTGGCATCCATTCGGGCGGTACGGGGAGTTTCAGTATCACTTCAAGGCCCAGGTTACAACTCACCATCCGGTTGCCTCCATCCAAATTTGACGTGCCATTGCTTTAACTATACATATAATGAAAGTCATAAACTATACAAACTTAAACTTCATCGGCTCACAACAGTAACGTACATGTAGTATACATACTCTCTTATTTATAAACTTCTGTTCAGTACACATACGAAAGGCGTTTTCCTCTAGATTATTGTTTGCATAATTATGATCTTCCGTTTTATTTTCATAGAAATAATGAACTTTGATACCATTAAAAACGTACCATTAAAAATTTGTGTGAGGTAGTTCTTATTGGATGTTTAAATGACACTTATATGTTCATTTCCACCAACGAAATTAAAAATTTTAACTTAGTTTGAATTCCGATTAACGAAATTTTGCATTCCACCAACAACGTTCAAATGATTTGAACGACAATCATTCTAACCATGTTCAAAAAGAAGATTATATGAAATTTCATAGATAACATTTTTGGACATCCAATGGTTAATATGAAAAATCATACACATCTAGGGATAGGGATCGAACCCACGACCTCTGGCATTCTAGACCAATGCTCTACCAACTGAGCTACCTTAGATGTTTTGGTAGTGCTATGCATATGATCTGTCACTATCATTTTTGATGCAATTGTATTATTAATTTTGTTTATTTACTATTCATATATTTTGAAATTGTTTTTTGTTTTTGTAAACTAGCGTCTATTTATTTCCATTGTTAGTATGGCTGCCTTTTGGTTATATTGTACCAACGGAAGCGACTAGCGTTTACTTCATTTGACATTTAAGTAATATGTGTGAACATTGATACCATTTTTTGAACTTAGTTTGAACTCAGATCAACGACATTTTGCATTCCACCAACAACGTTCAAATGATATGAACGACAATCATTCTAATCACGTTCAAAAAGAAGATTATATGAAATTTCATAGATAATGTCATAATTTATGATGTTGTTACATTCATATTTTTTGAATTGTCATCTATCGTTTAATATTTGTTTAAGTCTTATATCATGTTATCAACGCCGGATTTCCACCTAGGACTACAAGACCCCGGACTAGGGTCCCAGTGAGCCTAGAGGCCCCAGTGGCGGAACCTTCATATAAGCTCAAAAGCCTGTCTGGCCTTATCAAAAAGCAAGAAAATATTAACTTGAAAAAAGTCTTGAAACGATATTATTCGAGCTATTTAAAAGTTCACAGTCTTAATTTTGCACTTGCCAAACAAAAATAGGTCATCTACCTGAACGCAGGCCGTTCTGCCATAAGAAGAGTTGAGATAAGGTTGTTCATCTCGCTCGCAAGCGCAGGCTCTAACCTAGCTTGCAGCCGGCCTAGTACACATCTTTCTGTCTGGTATATGAATTCGTTACCAGGTTAGCAAATTTTTCGTTACCGAGGTCGCAAAAAAATTTTCGAGTGACACTTAAAATCGTAAATTCTTTAAAAGTTTTGTTCTCTCTCGTTTTGCCCATTTTGTCCAAACATGGTCCGATTTTGCCCATTCTTGACCTTACTTTTTAGCTCTAGAACACATATACAAAATTTTAAGTCACTATCACTTTTCGTTTTTGAGTTATCATGTTTACGGATGGACAACGTTGTAGTTTATAATTAGGTCATTTTATGAACACCTATACCAAAATTGTTTTTCTACTATCAATATTTTCAACCGTTGCAAAGTCGCAACTTGACTTAATTTACCCCGGTATATATCATATACCGGGTATAAAAATATTACAAAAAGGTCATAAAAATTAAAGGAGTAATATTTATAAATTTTATTACATGAAACAATAGGTTAATCATTTTTCCAGTACAAAAATATTTTTACCCTATACTTTGTTAACAAATATTAAACATAAACAAAGGATTAAGAAAAATGATTACATGATAACAAATATTGTAGTTGATATAGAGCTTTCTATTGTTCTTAAAATTTCATAAATAAAATTTGGTTTCCATAAAAAAATTAATATGTTTAAAAAATATCAAAACATTCACATAAACCCCAAAAATATGAAAATAATTTTAAATCCAAAGATAAAACCTTATATTTTATTTTTTCAATTCTAAATATTTCAAACAAAAGAAAATTATTATAACCAACGAACAGAAGTACAATTTTATTAACATAAAATAAATAAAAATTTCTTTTTTATCAGTGTATTATGTTGAAAACAAAATAAAATGTTTTACAAATTTCCCCTCGGTATAAACAACACATCACATACTTATTCTTTTCCATAACTGTCATATATTTTTCAGAAATTTATTGTTTTCACGTTTGTGCTTTCATGTATACATTGCAATTTGTGTGTCACAAGCATCAAACAAAAAAATTGATTGGGATTTAGGTCGGTCCGTTATTATTATTAAATATAATGAGTTTTCTAATTATGAAGATGCGAATTAATTTTAGTATTCTACGATAAGAAACCTTATGGTTTATTGCGTATGGAGGGAGGTTGTTTAAACATACCTTTCCAACACATATTTTCTTAATTTTTTTCTTAATTGTCAATATAATTTTGACAACGTTATAGGTCTATTTCCTTGTAGAGAAAATTCGCTAGTAAACGCTAGTTTTTTATATATTTGTGTTTTCTGTAGTGTTCACATTTAAATTCGACCAAAATGAAATTTAGTATTAGTTAGGCTTTGCTATTTAAAAAAAAATTCGTTACGCAGGGGCTGCGTCAACTTAGCGAATTTCCTTAGAATCACTCTCTAGCGGTCATAATTTTAATGTGATCAAAATGAAATATACTATCTGATATGACTTTAGTATTTGCAACAATAGCTGCAATTTCTTTGGAGGAAATTCGCTAAAAATTAAATCTATTAATAGCCAAAATAAATCGATGCATAACGATTATAGTTTATAGTTACTATGGAAACGACAATCAAAATTTTTTACAGTAAAATATATTTCATGTATTTGTGTCAAACAAACACAAAATATTTAATATCTCTCTTAATATTAGAATAATCGAAAAATGTATAAGGAGTAAAGTTGTTGAAAATCAAGTTTGCTACAATTCATTTCTTGATCATTTTCTCAAACTCTAATGCGAACAGAAATATTTAGAATTTTAACTTTCAATGTTTAATTGTAAATATTTCTGTAAATATTAGTGTAACAGAAAAATGATAAGAAAGAAAATTTCAGTAAAACTTAGTACCTACAAGACTAAGAGTTGAGCTAGAGTGACTACAGACCGCAAAAGCGGCTATTTATATATGTATATATATATATATATATATATATATATATATATATACAAAATGTCGGAAAAAATTATCTACATGATGCTGAAAACCCTTTAAAAAACCGTTGTGTGGTTTGGAAGGAACTAGCGGATAAACTGAGAGACAGACGCGCAGAGCGACTTCCTTTTAGACTAGATACACAGACACACACATGTATATACGTGTGTGTATATCTATTCGTAGTATAAAAGGAAGTTGCCCTGCGCGTCTGTCTGTCTGTTTATCAGCTAGCTCCTTCTAAACCACGCAACGGTTTTCTAAAGGGTGTTCAGCATTATGTAGATAATTTTTTCCATCCTAATTAAACCTAAATTGCACCCGTGCGAAACCGAATCGGGCCGCTAGTGTATTATATAATAATATTTGCTTTGAAATTGAAAGAAAGCATTCTCAAGGATCAGTTTGATACCTTCTATAATTATTTCCATAATATTCCTTGTTGTGTGATATTTTAATTCCTTTGTCTTCATTTTTTCTACGAACAGCTGTGGCTAAATTTTGTGGGATATTTTAGTAAAGAGGCTTTTGACATCTAAGGAGATTAAGGTGCCTTTTATGTATACAGTTAATTTTATCATCTTTTTTACGGAAAGATTTTCTCAATGATAATTTAAAAGTGTTTTCGAAAAAATGTGGCTAATTTCATTGCTGTAGCCTGATAAATGTATGTTCTTAAAACTTCGTATTTGGTTATTGTTTGAATTTCATTCATCATAAATTACGATAGGGATTTTTGAGTCTTTTACAAACTATTCTCACACTTCCTCTGCAAGTGCAAATTTTTAAACGAGTGTTAAGTTTATGCTTGAGTAGAATTGATCAGTAGGTTTTTTTTGTCCACCATGTATTAAGAAAATATAATATGATAATTGTTCACATAATGGTAAATGTAGGAAAGTATAATTTTAGAATACGCTTACAACACAAATAAAATTACAACTGCAACGGAACAATTACACAAACTTTCTATGAGAATATAATTTGGGTACCACTCACCTACTTCCCATAACTATTTTTCATCATATTACATCTATATGCATGTATATACTGACATAACATAGTATGTAAATGTAATTAAGTTACCTCTATATAGAAACTACAATAATATGTAATATTTGTTTATTTGTGTATACTTTCGCGTCAACATAACGATGTTTGTCCAAATTCCTCTCGGTTACGTATGACAAACTGTAGAAGACTTTAGCGTATACTCCGACAAATTTCATTGTCATTGAATGTTTAATTAAATTAAATACTGATATGAAAACATTAACTCGTCAACCAGGAATCGAACCTCGAGCCTCTGGATAACTAGTCCAGTATGCTTCCGCTACACCAAAGACGATTGTGACGTAATAGCCAACTTTTTCATATTATTCTAATTTTTTATTTATTTAGACAGTATTACTTCTGTTGAAGTGATTTTATTTATTTAATATTTGTTTATTTGTGTATACTTTCGCGTCAACATAACGATGTTTGTCCAAATTCCTCTCGGTTACGTATGACAAACTGTAGAAGACTTTAGCATATACTCCGACAAATTTCATTGTCATTGAATGTTTAATTAAATTAAATACTGATATGAAAAAATTAACTCGTCAACCAGGAATCGAACCTCGGGCCTCTGGATAACTAGTCCAGTATGCTTCCGCTACACCAAAGACGAGTGTGACGTAATAGCCAACTTTTTCATATTATTCTAATTTTTTATTTATTTAGACAGTATTACTTCTGTTGAAGTGATTTTATTTATTTAATATTTGTTTATTTTTGTATACTTTCGCGTCAACATAACGATGTTTGTTCAAATTCCTCTCGGTTACGTATGACAAACTGTAGAAGACTTTAGCGTATACTCCGACAAATTTCATTGTCATTGAATTTTTAATTAATACAATAATCTGTTTAGAAATACAGAAGTTATGTATTTGACGTCCAAAATTCATATTGAGTTTTCAAAGGATTTACCAGTCCAAGTGGCCAAGTGGTCTAACGCGTTTTGTCTGCGCAGTATGCCAACTTGGAAACTGGGAGGTTATAGGTTCGAATCCCGATATCGGCAGTTTTTCAATTATTAATATAAAAAAAAGAAAAGGGTGCGGTTAATTGACTAAACTGTCGGCATATGGACAAGAACGAAGTAACCGGCTATGCATGAGAAGGTTTTCTGCAGTTTCCTTCACGAACTCCAGATGAATATTGGCATAGTTTCTGTCATAGTCGGCTACAGCCGCATATCCTCTCAACTCCTTAGGTATCACAGTGGACCTTATGGTCGAGGTTTAGCCCGTCTAGGGCAGCCTCTACAACCTATCTAACTATATATCTTCCAGAGGATTTTTTATACCAGAGGTCTTTATATACCAACTATACTATATACGCCAGTTGTTTATATGAACCAGATATGCCGAGAAAGAGTCCCGAAAATATTAGGTATTTTGATAATAATCCTTCGTTTCATTAGAGCTTACTAAACTAAGCATCTAAGCTTGCAAAACTTGAAATGAGTCATTTTTCGCTTTTTTTGGTTGGCTACTTTTTTTCCACCAAAAATATTGACTTCAAAAAGACAAATCGTAGGATTTCTTCGAATGACCCACATTGTAAAATACGCCTTCGTTCAGAAGGGATGCATTCAACTTAGTTTTACAAGCTTAAGATGCTTAGTTTAGCAAGTTCTAATGAAACAAAGGCTAACTATCATATTATCAAATGTTTTCGTGCTTCTTTCTAGTTAAGGTGAGTTATTGCTTTGACTAAAAACTATAACTAAAAACTTGATATTGCGTCCTCGAGAAGCATAAAAATATAATATCAAATTTCAATGTGGTGACTCTGTCCGTCCTCGAGTTTTTTATATATCTTTTTCACACATCTTCAAATACCCGACAAGGGTTGCCAGATTGTGTTACTTTTCCGGAATTAAGCTATTAGCGAAAGGAATTGCAGCTATTGTCTTTGTACCGATGATGGAGTTTCGTAAAAATTTCTTGAAATGTCCAACGATCCTACCTACGAGATGTTAAAAATGACCATTGTTAAAATTTTAATATATGTATATGTATTTATATACATCATAATGTATATACGTTTATGTGTCTGTGGACTCTCTAGCGGTCACAGTTTTGTTCTGATTGGAATGAAATTTGATTTTTGAGGGGCTTTTCGTATTTGAAAGGTTAAGTTCGTTAAGAGGTAAAATCGGACAAGGAGCGAAGGGGAGCTTAGAGGCAGGGAGGAATAAGAATAAGAATAAGAATTAAAGCTGTGGGTAATTAAATTATATTTCAAATTTTGCCCCTATTCCTAGAACATTTGTTTCTATTTTATAAATACGTATTTCGACTACAATGTAGTCATTATCAGTATGAATTAGCTAATCGTAACTATCTCTGGGATATGGATCCAGAGATATGTTGCTTGTTGCTAATGTGGTGCGTGTTTCACAATAATATTTTATATATATTATTATTTTGACTATAATTTTGTATCTTACCATTTTTTCTGTTACTCTAATATTTACAGAAATATTTACAATTTAATATTTCAAGTTTAAATTCTTAATATCTCTGTTCACATTTGAGTTTGAGAAAAATGATTCAGAATTTTCTACAACTTTACTTCTTATACATTTTTCGATTTTTCTAATATTAACAGAGATATTTTTTATTTTGTGTTTTCTTCTTTCTTTATGCTTCCCCCGCCTTTCCCCTTTACCTATGCCATTTTGTAATAAAATTACAAATACTAAAATTATGACCGTTAGAGAGTGATTTATGCATTCTAAGGAAGTTAAAGCAGCTCCTGCGTAATAAAAAATTTAATTTTTATATGCTTTAGCTACTTTAAAATATTTTGTATCGTAATTTAGACTCTTTTTTACGCGCCACTGTATATGTTATTATTATTGGTTGAAATTAATTAGGCACTTTGAGTACTACATTAGGCTCTTTTTCAATACAGATGGGGCTAATTGATAGAAATTATTCTGGAAATCCTGTAACCGATTCGATCTTTATACAGAGGTTGTGTAGCTTCACACCAGATTTTTAACCCGACTTCAAAAAGGAGGATGGTTCTCAATTCGTCTGTTTTTTTTTTTTTAATGTGTGTCACCTCAGAACTCCGTCATTTATGAACCGATTTTGAATTTTTTGTTTGTTTTAAAGACAATTTTTTTGTACAATAAAAAAATTTGTACAAAAAAAAACAAAATGCTTGTAAAGAAAACTGAAAAATTGTTATAACAAAATGCACTAAAAATTAACACACAAAAAAAACGCATAAAAAAAAAGTGTTATAAAAAAATGCACTAAAAATTTGTTGGTCGTTTAGTAGGTTTACCCATATTTAGACAAATAAAATCAGTGATAGAACTTCAAAGTCACTAAAAAGCGAGAAATAAAACCTATTTTGTGAAAATAGAAACCCGACTTCAAAAATCAAATATTCTATAGCAAAAAATGCACTAAAAAGTAAAAAAATTATTGCATATTCTTGTGCCAATTTTAGTTCACCTAAGCAAAAATTTTTAAATATATATGTACAATTATTGTTATTTTTAGAGTTTTAGAGGCGGTGTCCAAAAGTTATGTGAATTTCTCTATGCTGACACCGACTCCAAAAATAACAATAATTGTACATATATATTTAAAAAAATTTTGCTTAGGTGAACTAAAATTGGTACAAGAATATGTAATTATTTTTTTACTTTTTAGCATTTTTTGTTATAGAATATTTGATTTTTGATGTCGGGTTTCCATTTTTCAAAATAGGTTTTATTTAAATTGTCATCTTATGTACTCATGTACGAGTACATTTGGTAATTGTCTCCTATTTTCTACATATTTTTTTCCATTATGTTCAGTAGAATGAAAGAATTTACTATATAGATTACAGATCGTTTAATATGTGTCATCATAACTTGTTTAAATATTTAAACACGTAATTTTCAGCTCAATATTACATTTTTAAATAAATAGTATAGAATACAGTGAAAGATTAGGGAATAATCTTGTTGCAATACTCCCCCATTTTATAGCTCCCTATATAAAATTCTCAGTATCGCAGTTTTAATTGAAAACGATTGAAAACAAGAAAATTAATATATTTTGAAAGTTTGAATTTGAGAGACAGTAAATTTTTCATTTACAAATTAGAAACTGATTTTTTATTTTAGATATAAATTTTACATTGAATAATAAATTCTACCTATTTTCTTTAGGCACCTGACAAATTTTCTTCTATAGTATAATGGAGTAAAATTTTGTACTATACTAAAAATCTACTATATTGGGGCAGTGGAGCGAAGTTTTGAATGGGACGATGCGACATCGCTTCCTCGAAAAAGCAGATTAATTTCTCATTATTCATCATTTCTCTGTAGTTCCAATGTTTTGTAGTAGGGGCTCCAAAGCTAAGGTCTCTTTATACCTCCAACGGATCGTATAGGCCATAGTAGGCCGGGTTTTTAACGCGTACTGAAATATTTTCCGTAAAATGAACGAAATACGCGTGTTAGTGTCGATGTGTGTTGGTTTGCATTTTACTATACATTTTACAAGAAAAAACGGTTACCACATAAATTATAGGAAATTTTCTCAAATATACTACAGGAAATTTATAAAATAACTGGTATCATCCTATAAAATGAATCGGAAAGAAAATATTGTCTAACCTGTTTTTTGACGTTATTTATCCAATATGGTTGCACCAGCGGCAAACTAACAAGGTGGCAAAGTGAAAATCCCGGAAAATTGTCTAGGTAACCCTCTTTATGACCACCAAATGATTGTACTATGAGTTGTTTATGATGTTGGTCCAATGAATAATTCAAGTTTTCGATCTCGAACGTCGAACGCAATCATGTCAAACAACCAAAAAAAGCTCGAAATGTTGTTTGACACCTTTTGTTTTGATAAACTTGATTTCAGGAGTGAACTACCTTAATAATAAAGAAACAATACAATACAGTAAAACACTTTTACAAAAATAAAAAAGATGCACTACAGAAAATTCCACAACCATTGATCGTTGAAGTGTAGTTGTAGTGCTTGTTAAAAATCCTGGATTGAGTTGGTAAATCGAAAATATCTATTTTATCATATAGATATTTTTATATACAGCTTGTTTTTTAAAATACACCCAACCTGGAATACTGTGTAGTGTATGTATCGCTGTCTATATGTAATGTACTATGATATGGTTTACTTTATCACACTGAATATATAACTATTATATTATACTTATCACTCTCTAACTAAAATCATTTATATATAGTTGCATCTTACTCGTGCATGTATACATAGTCGTTATTGTTCGACGTCCGTCATGTAAGTATGTCTACATGAACATGTAACAAAGCACAACATATCACCATACCATTATCATATAGACAGCGATAGATACACTTTACATTGTTTGTAGATTGGGTGTATTTTAAAAAACAATCAGTAATTTGGAATGTCTTGTAATACACCAGAAAACATAAAAATGTATACATGAAATATGTAAAAAATTACTTTTTGTTACTTTATTTACTTTTTTTGTTTGGATCTTTTTAACGATGTGTAATCAATTAGAGGATAATAATTTCAATAATATAAAAAATTCAATTAAGGACGTTCAGTTGCTACGCTGAAGTCCAATGAGTACTATCTTTAATAAAATTTATTTAGGATTTTAAAAAAGTTGTAAAGTATGTCAATAATCTTATAACGATTTATAACCTTTTTTTATTTGTCCTAAATATTTTAAAAGTATTCATTGGAAAATACCACGAAATTGTAAATTAGAAATTAATTTGACTTAATGTGGCAGATCTGACAGTAAACTATGTTTTATATTTGTGTGTATGTGTATATTATTTTAGTGCGTGTGGTCGCCAGTTTTCAAAATAAGGTGGCAAAAACAAACCTAACAAAAATTTTATTAAATAATTAATTCAAATGTTCGTCAACACCATTTTTTTAATGCAATTATATAAACTGCATACATCAAAGAATATTTATAAACATTATTCATGATGGTGGCTACTTTAATAATATAGTTATTCTAATTTTAAGTACAAAAAAAATTATGTTCTCCATAAGACGCTGTGTTCAAAGTTTGATTTTTAATCGATAAATAGTCTTTGAAACGATCGTCAACAGGTGTTAAATTTGAGGGAGGATAACTACTGAATTGAGCTACTCAATTCACTATAAAAAAATTTGTTATCTACTATCAAGCTTTATGGATGAACGTCCTTAGTGAACATTGCTTGAAAATGATTTTGTGCTATCCATTTACATATTCTACGACACGTGAAATGTTTTTCGGGTATAATTAATAATTAGAAAGAGGGGTACCGCAAATGGGTCCCTAGCACCTAGACCAAGGGGTCCTCTGTGCTCTCCTTGAGAACAACCTGCTACATGAAGGCGAGACGTCTCCAGTTAAGAGGTGCTATTGTAAGCAGATGAAGTTTTCGGGTGTGAGTATGTTAGGTTTTCTTTATTCTCTCCTAATACCCGAACAATTGAATAGATTTCCAGCAGTGAAGTAATATCATGCGAGATGGGAGGAGGGGTTTATTAGAAATTTATATAAGACAAGAAATCAAGAGAATATAAATCACATGCGGGAAATATGAATAGTAAAAAATTCTAACGTTCTGGTTATCACACGATGCGTCGTCCAACATTAGATCAAACGTAGGATTATCGGCACAATGTGTTTTGTAAGAACTAATGAATTTGTCAAAGTAATGTTGAAAAAAATATTCTGAGCAAAAATAGCTTTAGCTATTTTATAATCAGAGATATCGTCAATCAGTATTAATTAATTACCACCAATGATGGAATTTTTATTTATTTATTTTTATTTTTATTTCTTTTATTTTGTTTTTTTTTTATTACCTACATAATAGGTTTGATAATCTGAATAATAAAAAAATATTAAAATAGATCTTTCTAATATTTTTTGTGATATTCAAATAGATAAAAATTATTTCTATTTGTTTTGCGTGAAACGAGGCGGGCAACAAACTATTGTCCATAGTTTTTATGAAACTATGTGACTAAATTTGATAAAATTTGTTCTGTGCACAAGTATCAGGTCTAGTTGTTAAAATTTTTTACAGACGTTTTACAGACCCTTGAGACAAATTTTTGCTCCATTTTTTGCACCACTGTGAGTTTCTAACGTAAGGCAAAACTATTTTTACTCTAGCCCATGTTTAGTGACAATTGATATAAAATTTAAAATCCACGAAAACAGTATACGAATAATTTCTATATTATATATCTAATGATCTTTATGTACCTACGGATATCTAAGGTGTTACATTTTAATCATAACTAATAAGCTACTTATTACGCTTGTGTTAAATTGATGACAATAATTTTAGTTTATAAACATTATTCTTACTAGTTAATATTCCATAAACAACTAAAGTAATCGCATTATATACCTAAGATTGTAAATAGAAACATGCATGTTATGCTTTGCATAAACAAACTACACAGCTAATGGGTACTTCATATTAATATCTTAAAACTTATTAGTTTGTTTGCAAAAAGTTAGTCCATTCAAGGGTGTACGAGCACTGAAGCTTCAAAAAGATTAAGGCTAGATTTTTTTTACATGTAGTTGAAGTGTATATATAAAAGTTTCGGGAGGGGTTTCGGGGGTCTTGAATTAATTATTTAATGTTAAAGTTCGAGTTTTAATGCATTGCTCTTGGAGAATTCCATAATATTTTTACACATATTTTGATAATTTTTAGTTGGAATAAAATAAGACGGGTCTAAAAAAAATATATTGAAAGAAAACAACTAAGATTTCGGGTAAATTGTATTTCTGTCGGCGGACAGAAATACAATTCCAGACAACTGAAATATTAATTAACTGAACTAACTACAAACAAACTGCATGTAAAACAAGTACTACGAAATGGTCATTTTTTGTTCCTCAAGGTCAATCAATCAACAAACGAAAAAAATCAAACATTTATGAACAAAATCAAGCAAACGGTTTTTACAATTTTGTAATTGTTTCGAAAACGAATTTACATATCGGGTTAGAAATTGAATATTCAATGAATCGTTAGACTGAAATGTGATTGAAAAATTTGAATACGGAGGCAGCTTTATACAAAGCTCGTTATAAATTTATTCAATATTAATTATTAAGCCACTATACACTACCTACACAACAGCACCTAAACACACAAAATATAAATTAATATTGTTAATCTGTTATAAAACTATTACTCTCATTTCGACAATATCCTTGATATTATGTTTACAACAATAAATACAATAATTTTGTTGTAATTTATGGCGTAACAACCATTTAGTAAAATTTAATATTCAATTCTATAAACCATAACTATTTAATGAATACACCTACGATATAAAATGTATTTGTATTATGTTCAAGTTAATTATTTCAACCTTTTAAACTATTCCATATCTTTCTCATCAATTTGTTAATTTTTCAGCAGCTCGAAAACGAGCTCCTGTTCCTGGTATTTGAGGTTGCTGATATATATTTATTTGGTAAGCAGTTGTCATGATAGGCATCTTGCAAAAGCTAATTTGCATTAAATTTGTCCTTATGTCTTATAGAAAAGTCGAAGATATAAGCTACATTTATACTAATATAATAAAGCAGAAGAGTTTTTTTGTTTGTTTGTTTGTTTGAACGCGCTAATCTCTGGAACTGCCAGTTCGATTTGAATAGTTATTTTTGCGTTAGATAGCCACACTCATGAGGAAGGCTATAGGCTATCTAGCATTACGTTAAAAGGCTCAGTTAGCCTTAAATATTGATATTTGTAAAGTAAGTAGGAAGAAAAAATATATTCAATAAATCTAGATATACATAGGTCGCTGGTTCAAATCCAGCTGGAGGGAGAATTTTTTTTAAAATAATTTATTTTTTAAATTTGGTTTTATTTTATTTATTTTATTTTATTTATTTTATATAAACCTAGCATAGCTATATAATTGCATTTTATATAAATGCGGAACGAAGTCGTGAGACATAGCTAGTTACGATTTATTCTCAATTATCAACACGATAATTTATTCTTTTGTTTTATTATATAAAATGTATGTTCCATATGTGGCTTAAACCACAATTTGTTTGCGTGGGTGAGAAAAAATTAGCGAAAAATTTATATTTATCTAATCCATACGGTAGTGGAACGCATAAGGAATCCAGATTTTCCTGCGGCGATGAAATTGGAGCACACGAGAACGGACGTCAGAAATTACGTTTAGTTTTATGGAACGGTGTTTGAGAAGAACGGTATAGCTTTTGTAACACGTAGAAAATGATTTTCTTCAATATTTGGGAAAGATGGCGCTGAACTACAATTTCTTTAAACGATTTTTACATTTTGCTATGTGGAAACTACCTACCAATTTGATCCTGATCGGATCATTGAACGTTTTTCAGTTTCCGTTGTGTATAATATATAGAAAATTTTTACTTGGGAGAATCAGAGAGGGTATATATAAATTTGGAAATAAAACTAATCGAAATTTTGAGTTTTCGAAACTCTTACTTTTTGTATAGACAGTTGTATTTATTTAAATAGATAAGACAGCTAATGCCAGAAGTTCTATTTTTCAACAGTCCAATATTCGCAATTACTTACCAATATGGACTAGTAGTTATATTATTCACTGTTGTACCTCTAATATAGCTCATTATTCTTAAAAATACCAACAAACCGCAACCAACCATAAGGTAAACAATTTATTCCATTCACAGCACATTTTGCGGTTATAAATGTTCCTTCATAAATAATAAATGCACCAAAGGTGAACTCTCTTGATCAAAATTAATATAACATTATCAGTTTAATCTATATGAATTATGTGGTTTATGTTAATAATTACAATATTGAAAACCACTTCATGATTGATTAAATTCAATAGTATACATATTATATATATATATATATATATATATATATATATATATATATATATATATATATATATATATATATATATATATATATATATATCGGCAAACCATCCGTTTTCGCACCTGACAACAAAACGAAAAATGTTGTATATCACAAGGTGCTTATTGATTCTGAGGCGGTACGTAGTTTGCCGGGTCAGCTAGTATATATATATATATATATATATATATGTATATCACAAGGTGCTTATTGATTCTTATTCATTTTTCGTTTTGTTGTCAGGTGCGAAAACGGATGGTTTGCCGACACGTGAGCATGCTACATACAATTGACCGTGAGAGAAACATTCATTTTCTAGATTCATGCCACAAACACTCAAGGATTGGGCTTGTGATTTGTTGATCGTCATGGCGAATGCAAGACTGCATTACCTTTGAATTTTCCTATAAGTTTCGTCGTGTGAATGACATTGCACATGAGTTTTCTCACCACTAAGCGCGTTCTGTTACATAGTTATGGTTGGTTCAGATTTCGAAGCATGATGACTACCGAGCCAACCTACAGTTGTAAATTTTGGGGGGACAAGCCAGACAGATTCAATGAGTTTAAAAATTTAGTTGGATATTTGGTTGCTTCATCTTCGTTTGTTACACACTCGATAGATTTGAAGGACAGAAGTGGACCAACGATTTTATTTTGTGAAGCTTAAGTGATCCACATTTCTGTTCTTTGCCGCAAGAATTGCTCGTTCACTCAACCCATTTGGCGCGAACGAAGTCAATCCGTTAGATTCGTCGACAGAAACACGGCTATTACCGATAGTCAGCTTGGAATCTTCTGCAGATGGATGATTTAGCAATGCAACTCGCATGTTTGTAGTCAGCTGTTTCTTCACATAGCGCCACAGAGATTATTTGAGGAAAGTTTTCACCAACAATCGCAATTGCGACTTCATCTATCGTTGGAGCGTTAGATCCGCTCTGATCACGACTTTGATCACAACGCAGTTTCGAACAACCGAACCGAATGCATTATGTTCATGAAGTAGTTGCTGCAGATCTTGAAGAATTGCTCTTCTCATTCCCGTATTGATCGTTTGACGGTGATCAAGTTGGCCCTCCATATTGCCCATGAAGTAAATTTGGATGAATTTTTGCTGGACTTCTTCAAGCGGTTGCAATGATCCAATTCGATATATGAATTTGGCCTTAGATCTGTTAAATCAAAGGCGATGTTAGAATTACTGATTTATGATCACCAAAAAAAAAATGAACGTTTACGGTCTCGAACAGAAAGTACCTTGAATGTCGGATTGAATCCGCGTTCTTCGATATTGTCTGCATCAAATGAAGTCATTTGGAAACATCCGTTGTATCTTTGAGTGTTCGATAGAAAATATCGTGATTCTGGTGTTTCCCCACGAAGCAATGAATGCAACGGCTCAGGTGGCGGAAGCAATAAAGACAATTTCACTTTGCCACTAAGAGAGCACAATCCAGGCGTTTTTCCAGCGAACTTCAATGTACCGCAATGGTCGCACACAACCTCCATTGGGTCAATTCGAACGAAAGGATTCGAGCTGTAGCCAATTGAGCAATCATATTGAAACGCTACTCGATTCAAATCAACACTTGAAGCATTTCTTCTTACGAGTTGAAGATTATCATTGCCAACTGAACCGTTTGACGTACTGCCTCTCTTTATTCTTGTGTTTGTGAAGCACGAAGTCGGGCCATTCTATCACGATGCTCTTCTCGTGCGATTTCTTGTTCATCTGCAGTGGATTGATTTGCAATATTCCGAAGTCTAATTGCATTATGGCTTCGTTGTGAAAGATTAGATCTTCTCGCGGCATTCTATATAACACTGGATAATTAATCACACAATTCAAAATTTCTGAATGAAGCAATTATCGATGCGCGCAATGCTTGGGATCTATAATATATACATATATATTCGTCTCCATTGTTGACGTTTGAATGAAATGACGTTTATGTACGTTTTTGTGGAGGTAAATTGCTTCCCCAGAATAAATATAACCAATTTAAATCAATATTCTTGCAACCGCTTTATATATTAGTTACAGAATGTCGAAAATTATTTAAAAAATTGTTTTTCCTTAACATGAGCGCATTAGATATTTCTTAGACAATTGTTATGTTTATTACTAACTGCAGGCTAAGATGTGCATTATTTCTCATATAAAGATGAATGTCACGAAATAGAAAAAGTAAACGATTGTGTCTGAAACGTGATTTTCTATATAATTACGATAATGATGCATGCAACAACGTATATAAAATACATTTTTTTTGTTTGAGTAATTTCACACTGCATTTAATTTTACATCGTATCTACTACCTTGTGCGAGAAATTTATTTTATTTCCGATTCATCAGTTTTCGTACAGTGCATTTATCATTGTCTAACAACCAATTGATAATTGAAGTTAATATAAATAATAATAATAATTAAATATTTTTATTTATTTTACAGTTCACTTGTGTTCTTACTGGGTTGATCAATCATAAATATTATTTTACACGTTTTACAATTTTATTTTCATAAAAAACCAATTAAGTGTTAATAATCATTAGTTATATTTTCAAAAGATAATTCTTTTATAGCCATCAACGTCATTTTATTAATTTTTTCTAATTACCGTTCTATTTTGAGAAAAATAACTGGGTTCATAATCGAATCACTACTCTTTTGCGATCTCTTACATATATTTAGAAAACTTTCTCACTTAAATACCTATGTGAAGTTGGCAACCCACTTAACGGTAGAAGATTTTTTTTAATTTTATTCGATTGTACTCGGTTTGTACCGGATTGTACCACCTTGATTTTCGTTTGTACCCTAAAGGGGTGAAAAATATAGGGGTGGGTAAAATTGCTCCGTAACTCGTGTTGAGATAAATGATTTTCGTTGATGCCATTGTGAAGAGAATCGTTTGTACCTGTTTGTACCGATGTTAAAAAAAAATTAAAAAAATTTAAAATAAAAAAATTTTAATAAAAAAATTTTTTTTAAATTTTAAAAAATTAAAAAAAATTTTTTTTAATTTTTTTCTTTATTTTCGGATCTCATTTAGGAATAAAGTATATGTGGTATCGTTTTGGTAGAGACAATAGTTTCTGCACGTTTGGTCGCAAGAAGAATTCATTTTTATTGCGTTTAAGTACTCGACGATTAAAAACGGGTACAAACGATATAAGTGTCGGTACGCATGGGTACAAACGATTACGAATGGGTACAAACGATTTGTCTGTGTTGCAAACCGTTACAAACGATAAAATTGTCGGCAAGACTAGGTACAAACGATTACGAGTGGGTACAAACAATTTGTCGGTGGTACAAACGATATTAGTGTCGGTACGCATGGGTACAAACGATTATGAGTGGGTACAAACGATTTGTCGGTGGTACAAACGATAAAAGTATCGAAACGCATGGGTACAAACGATTACGAGTGGGAACAAACGATTTGTCGGTGAAACAAACCGGTACAAACGATAAAAGTGTCGGTACGCATGGGTACAAACGATTACGAATGGGTACAAACGATTTGTCGGTGTAACAAACCAGTACAAACGATAAAATTGACGGTACGCATGGGTACAAACGATTACGAATTGGTACAAACGACTTGTCGGCGTTACAAACTATATTAGTGTCGGTACGCATGGGTACAAACGATTATGAGTGGGTACAAACGATTTGTCGGTGGTACAAACGATAAAAGTGTCGGTACGCATGGGTACAAACGATTTGTCGGTGAAACAAACTGGTACAAACGATAAAAGTGTCGGTACGCATGGGTACAAACGATTATGAATGGGTACAAACGATTTGTCGGTAGTACAAACGATAAAAGTGTCGGTACGCATGGGTACAAACGATTACGAATGGGTACAAACGATAACGAATGGGTACAAACGATTTGTCGGTGTTACAAACGATATTAGTGTCGGTACGCAAGGGTACAAACAATTATGAGTGGGTACAAACGATTTCTCGGTGGTACAAACGATAAAAGTGTCGGTACGCATGGGTACAAACGATTACGAATGGGTACAAACGATTACGAATGGGTACAAACGATTTTTCGGTGTTACAAACAGGAACAAACAATATTATTGTCGGCAAGACTGGGTACAAACGATTTCGAGTGGGTACAAACCATTTGTCGGTAGTACAAACGATATTAGTGTCGGTACGCATGGGTACAAACGATTATGAGTGGGTACAAACGATTTGTCGGTGGTACAAACGATAAAAGTATCGGTACGCATGGGTACAAATGATTACGAGTGGGTACAAACGATTTGTCGGTGTAACAAACTAGTACAAACGATAAAATTAACGGTACGCATGGGTACAAACGATTACGAATGGGTACAAACGATTTGTCGGCGTTACAAACTATATTAGTGTCGGTACGCATGGGTACAAACGATTATGAGTGGGTACAAACGATTTGTCGGTGGTACAAACGATAAAAGTGTCGGTACGCATGGGTACAAACGATAACGAGTGGGTAAAAACGATTTGTCGGTGAAACAAACTGGTACAAACGATAAAAGTGTCGGTACGCATGGGTACAAACGATTACGAGTGGGTACAAACGATTTGTCGGTGAAACAAACCGGTACAAACGATAAAAGTGTCGGTACGCATAGGTACAAACGATTACGAATGGGTACAAACGATTACGAATGGGTACAAACGATTTGTCGGTGTTACAAACGATATTAGTGTCGGTACGCATGGGTACAAACGATTATGAGTGGGTACAAACGATTTGTCGGTGGTACAAACGATAAAAGTGTCGGTACGCATGGGTACAAACGATTACGAGTGGGTACAAACGATTTGTGGGTAAAACAAACTGGTACAAACGATAAAAGTGTCGGTACGCATGGGTACAAACGATTACGAGTGGGTACAAACGATTTGTCGGTGAAACAAACCGGTACAAACGATAAAAGTGTCGGTACGCATGGGTACAAACGATTATGAGTGGGTACAAACGATTTGACGGTGGTACAAACGATAAAAGTGTCGGTACGCATGGGTACAAACGATTACGAATGGGTACAAACGATTTGTCGGTGTTACAAACGATATTAGTGTCGGTACGCATGGGTACAAACGATTATGAGTGGGTACAAACGATTTGTCGGTGGTACAAACGATAAAAGTGTCGGTACGCATGGGTACAAACGATTACGAGTGGGTACAAACGATTTGTGGGTAAAACAAACTGGTACAAACGATAAAAGTGTCGGTACGCATGGGTACAAACGATTACGAGTGGGTACAAACGATTTGTCGGTGAAACAAACCGGTACAAACGATAAAAGTGTCGGTACGCATGGGTACAAACGATTATGAGTGGGTACAAACGATTTGACGGTGGTACAAACGATAAAAGTGTCGGTACGCATGGGTACAAACGATTACGAATGGGTACAAACGATTTGTCGGTGTTACAAACGATATTAGTGTCGGTACGCATGGGTACAAACGATTATGAGTGGGTACAAACGATTTGTCGGTGGTACAAACGATAAAAGTGTCGGTACGCATGGGTACAAACGATAACGAGTGGGTACAAACGATTTGTCGGTGAAACAAACCGGTACAAACGATAAAAGTGTCGGTACGCATGGGTACAAACGATTACGAATGGGTACAAACGATTTTTCGGTGTTACAAACAGGAACAAACAATATTATTGTCGGCAAGACTGGGTAGAAACGATTTCGAGTGGGTACAAACCATTTGTCGGTAGTACAAACGATATTAGTGTCGGTACGCATGGGTACAAATGATTATGAGTGGGTACAAACAATTTGTTGGTGGTACAAACGATAAAAGTGTCGGTACGCATGGGTACAAACGATTACGAGTGGGTACAAACGATTTGTCGGTGCAACAAACTGGTACAAACGACAAAAGTGTCGATACGCATGGGTACAAACGATTACGAATGGGTACAAACGATTACGAATGGGTACACACTATTTTTCGGTGTTACAAACAGGTATAAACAATATTATTGTCGGCAAGACTGGGTACAAACGATTTCGAGTGGGTACAAACGATTTGTCGGTGGTACAAACGATATTAGTGTCGGTACGCATGGGTACAAACGATTTTGAGTGGGTACAAACGATTTGTCGGTGGTACAAACGATAAAAGTGTCGGTACGCATAGGTAGAAACGATTTGTCGGTGGTACCGACACTAATATCGTTTGTACCACCGACAAATCATTTGTCTCCACTAGTAATCGTTTGTACCCAGTTTTGCCGACAATTATATTGTTTGTACCGCTTTGTTTCACCGACAAATCGTTTGTACCCATTCGTAATCGTTTGTACCCATGCGCACCGACACTAATATCGTTTGTACCACCGACAAATCGTTTGTACCCACTCGAAATCGTTTGTATTTAGTTTTGCCGACAATTATATCGTTTGTACCGGTTTGTAACACCGACAAATCATTTGTACCCATTCGTAATCGTTAAAACCCATGCGTACCGTCAATTATATCGTTTGTACTGGTTTGTAACATCGACAAATCGTTTGTACCCACTCGTAATCGTTGGTGCCCATGCGTACCGACACTTTTATTGTTTGTACCACCGACAAATCGTTTGTACCCACTCATAATCGTTTGTACCCATGCGTACCGACACTAATATCGTTTGTACCACCGACAAATCGTTTGTACCCACTCAAAATCGTTTGTACCCATGCGTACCGACACTAATATCGTTTGTACCACCGACAAATCGTTTGTACCCATGCGTACCGACACTAATATCGTTTGTAACACCGACAAATCGTTTGTACCCATTCGTAATCGTTTGTACCCATGCGTACCGACACTTTTATCGTTTGTACCACCGACAAATCGTTTGTACCCACTCATAATCGTTTGTACCCATTCGTAATTGTTTGTACCCATGCGTACCGACACTTTTATCGTTTGTACCAGTTTGTTTCACCAACAAATCGTGTGTACCCACTCGTAATCGTTTGTACCCATGCGTACCGACACTTTTATCGTTTGTACCACCGACAAATCGTTTGTACCCACTCATAATCGTTTGTACCCATGCGTACCGACACTAATATAGTTTGTAACGCCGACAAATCGTTTGTACCCATTCGTAATCGTTTGTACTCATGCGTACCGTCAATTTTATCGTTTGTACTGGTTTGTTACACCGACAAATCGTTTGTACCCATTCGTAATCGTTTGTACCCATGCGTACCGACACTTTTATCGTTTGTACCGGTTTGTTTCACCGACAAATCGTTTGTACCCACTCGTAATCGTTTGTACCCATGCGTACCGATACTTTTATCGTTTGTACCACCGACATATCGTTTGTACCCACTCATAATCGTTTGTACCCATGCGTACCGACACTAATATCGTTTGTACCACCGACAAATTGTTTGTACCCACTCGTAATCGTTTGTACCCAGTCTTGCCGACAATTTTATCGTTTGTAACGGTTTGCAACACAGACAAATCGTTTGTACCCATTCGTAATCGTTTGTACCCATGCGTACCGACACTTATATCGTTTGTACCCGTTTTTAATCGTCGAGTACTTAAACGCAATAAAAATGAATTCTGCTTGCGACCAAACGTGCAGAAACTATTGTCTCTACCAAAACGATACCACATATAATTTATTCCTAAATGAGATACGAAAATAAAGAAAAAAATTTAAAAAAATTTTTTTTAATTTTTTAAAATTAAAAAAAAATTTTTTTATTAAAATTTTTTTATTTTAAATTTTTTTAATTTTTTTTTAACATCGGTACAAACAGGTACAAACGATTCTCTTCACAATGGCATCAACGAAAATCATTTATCTCAACACGAGTTGCGGAGCAATTTTACCCACCCCTATATTTTTCACCCCTTTAGGGTACAAACGAAAATCAAGGTGGTACAATCCGGTACAAACCGAGTACAATCGAATAAAATTTAAAAAAATCATCTACCGTTAAGTGGGTTGCCAACTTCACATAGGTCACTTAAATGCATCGATTTTCAAAGAAAAAAGAATCTAATTCAACAATGAGGTTGTAGCGGTGTCGCTTCATCATTAAATTATTATTATAATTTTGTTCTTCATTTTTTATTTGTTGCATTTCAACTATAACTTCCCTCTATTATCACGGTTGCTGTGAATGTTAACAACCTTGGTAATTTACATATAAAAATAATAACATTTCAAAAATCAAATTAAGAAAGATCAATTATATCTTTTTCATGTATTTATTATTTATTTAAATAATAATTTTTAATATAACAAACATATACTTTACAAATTGAATCTTAACACCAACACAACTGACACAACTCTTATAGCTCAATATACGGGTAGAACATAATGGGAATATTACAATTCATATTACGTTATTCCATTTTCAAGGTCAAGGTTTTAATAACTTTGTAACACCTTCAGCCAACGCTTTTGCCTTTTTTGGATAAGCAATTAAAAGTCACAGAGGTCCAATGATAAACCCACAAACAAACTAAACACTGACCCGATAATTTATGTCCAGAGGTTAACGGAGGTTCATGGGTTAATTCTTTAGAATGACAAAACTCTCATTCCGGTGCAGTATCGGTTGCAAAATTAACGGAGCAGGTTTTCAACACTGACAAAATCCTAGATAAAGAACAGTTTTTTGCCATTTTTCTTTATCAGTGTATAAAAATGGCAACAATGTAAAAACGATCTACTGTCAGATATTATGCCTATAAAAATATTGGGTTCGAATTACTAGATCGACAAGAATTTCAAAATGCCTGGATCTCCTTGTGTATTTTTTAGGGATCTTTGTACTGCTGCTACCCTGTAAATCACTCTTGAAATCATGCATATTTTATACGAACCACAGTTTGTCAAACAAAATCTTTTGGAAAATGTTAATTACAGTTCAAATACGAAATAATCTTATTATATAATAAAATATTTCTATCTGACATTTATTAAAATCTGGATGTTCTGTATACTAGGATGTTACTTGCTTTTATACTACCGTGAATTCCACCTATATGATAATGGTATGTATTACACCTAGTTAGTAATGCGTAGACCGTTTTATATTTATGGTTACATCGCGAGTTGCATGGTAATCATTACCACGAACGTATACTTACTTGTGCTCCTTCATTCCTATGCAAACAGCTTCAGTTTATTATGAATGCACTGCAACTAAAATTATGGAAAATATTTATTAATTTCATTAGAAGTTTGTAAATATTCCTAGATAGTAGTAGTTGGCAGTGTTATTACAAATATAGTAAATATTTTCATTTAATTTATAATGAAAACTTTTAATAGTTTATGTTTGCGGTTTAAACTTGAAATACGTATCTATGGAGTTATTAATTATTGACTTTCAAAATTCAGTTTTTTGAAAAGGTTTTATGTAGCTTCACTTCCATATATTTGCTTATTTTCGTAATTTTGGTGGAGGCGTGAAAAATCATTTTCTACTATTTCGCATAGAGTGGCGTCATTTTACACTACTGCGCATAGATTGGAATCATTCTACACTACTGCACATTGATGGACTTCATTTTACATCACTGCGGATCCGTCTGTGGACACGATAACTCAAAAACAAACAGAGATAACTAGCTAAAATTTTGTGTGTGTTCTAGAGTTAAAAAGTAAACCGTACAAGGTTGAACAAAAGTGTAAGAACAAAATGTTCCTTTTTTAAAAAAAACTACTTTTGTTATAAACTTGTTTTACATAAATTCAGGATATACCGGGTATTTAAGCAATGAACTCAGTTGAGATTAGATTGTAAAGGCTGTCCTGGACGGGCTACACTTCGACCATAAGGTCCATTGTGATGCCTTGGGATGTGAGGATGTGAGTGGAGAGGAGAGAATTTGTGAGTAGACTAGGAATTGGTAGGATATGCGGCTGCAGCCGACTATGAGAGGAACTATGCCGATATTCAACTGGAGTTCGTGAAGGAAACTGCAGAAAACCTTCTCAAGGTTACTTCGTTCTTGTCCATACGCCGACAGTTTAGTCAATTAACCGCCCCTTTTTTTATTTTTATAATTGACAAACTGCCGATGTCGGGATTCGAACCCATAGCCTCCCAGTTTCCAAGTACTGCATACTGCACAGACATAACGACTTAGACCGCTCGGCAACTTGGACTGGTTAAATGAACTCAGTTAGTTGTTATTATCATTTGTTTTGTCCTATTTCCTTCAAATCATATACATATGGATATAATACTGTTACGAGTATATATATGGTTCAAATACTGAATCTAAATGATATCTTCGAAGGTGTTTGTAGCAATTTAGTATCAACCAATTACATAGCAGTGTATAACTACATGTATTTACTATGTTATTTATCAAACAAAACTTTGAAACAAAATTTTCAACTTCGTGATAGAAATTTTGGATTTTTTCCTATTGGTTTGGGTACTATAAATAACTGTATGTCAAATCAAAACTTAAATGGATATCGGGAAGTACTACCTGCATTTTGATTGTTAGCTTACACGATTTTGAGGCGTGGTCTATTATTCTTTAACGATGAAAAACGTAGTATTGAATGTTGAATAAGATACAATTGACGTTACCTTTCTATATTATAAAACTCGGCACTTTAGCGTTTTTAGTTCAAATGTTACAAAGGGGTTATTTTGGACCTAATATTTCCTGTTGTAATAGTCACTGTCAGTATACAAGGCTCCCTACCCCTTAAACTATGTCTACGCACTGCCATGCTATTGATAGCCTGCGAAGATAAATTCCACATGCAGGCAGACATGGCATGACTATTCTATTTTAATGACTCCAACGAAAATGAGAAATAAAAATATCTCCTTAAATCTTATTTACTTGTTTAACATACAATTGCTTGTATCCGTGAGAACCTACGTAGAGGCTACATAAACCAGAACGTATGTATTCTTTCGGACAGTCAATTTGCTTTAAAAGCCTTGCCTGGAGCTGAAGTCACCTCATGGGTAGTCAAGGATTGCCTGGAGAAACTTCTGAAACTGGCAAAACGGAACAATGTTAAACTAATCTGGGTGCCGGGTCACAATGGTTTCGAAAGAAACGAAAAAGCAGATACAAATTCTTAGCAAAGAAGTCCAGAGCCTATTTTAGGAATTTCAAGGACTGCATGTAAACAGGTGATCAACGAGTGGTCAAATGCTAAACACCGTGAACACTGAGAAAAAATACCGTGGGAAGAGCTCGGAAAGGTACTGCTTCAGAGTGCAACAAAGAGGCTCGATGCACTGAAGCTGAACAAGATGAAACTGCGGAGAGTTACCGGATTCATTACCGGACATTATCCCCTGCGGAAGCATCTACATACAATAGGACTCCATAACGGGTCCGTTGTATGCAGATTGTGTGGCGAGGAAGAAGAAACATCCAGCCACATTATCTTTGACTGCGAACGTCTGAGTTACAGCAAATACAGGATACTCGGTGCATCTCACCCCGAATATATGAACCTTCAGGAAGACCTGATAAGCAAGCTCCTGGCTATTGCCAACATATGGACGAAGCGAATCTCATCGGACTGAAGTAGAAGGGGGAGCACAATGGACCATAAGGTCGAAGTGCAACAGTTTTAGACCCCAATATAAAATCAATCAATTAATCAAACATACAATTAAAAATTTCAACTTATAATTTTATATAACAGCTAGTTATTTAAAAGCGTGAACAAAATCACATGATCAATTGATTCTGGTTTGTTAGATAAGGTATTCGAACAAAAAATAACGTTAAAGTGTAAATCAATATCAGAAAAAATGCTTCAAAACATAAAATTGAATAAAAATCTGACAGCCAAAAAAAAAAAATTACGTTCTTAACATTTCAAAATAAAAAAACAATACCAACAACAAAACATATCCTGGATAAAAACCTTATAAAGATTTACATTTAAAGCTATAAATTTTTATCGGAATATTCAATTAAAACCATTTGATTCTATCAAATCCAACCAAAAATTTCATTATCATGGTATATCTTGGTATTAAAATTGAGATAATAAATTGTATTTAAACGATAAGGTGCTCAAATTAAATGTCGTATGTTCGTATATTCGTATGTTTTTATATTTTATAGTTTGTATTACCCAGAGAGCATTTCTGTACTGTTATTACTGTACAATCTAAAATAAATTGAATCTTTACCGATACTCGTACAAGTATCTATTTAGGTATAGTTAAGGATGTACCAGCGTAGTGTACACATACATACACATATTATCGGCACATAGATTCTTACACATACTATCAAATATTTCCGGTACGGTGATCTGGCAACGTTGCTCTATGTATATAGCTATTTATATTATTGCATATGTCAACAGTAATATTCCCACTGTTTACTTGATTTGCAATTTCGCAATTTGAGAGATTGGCGCACAACGTTGTCAGACCACTATTTACCATAATCGGAATGTGTTATAATTGGACAAAAATAATATTTTAAATTATTATATTTCGAAAACAAAATGGTAACACACGATTTTGTTTTTAATTTACATAAGAAATATTAAGAAATACTCTCCTAGTTTTTTTTTTTTTAATTCTGTCGAGTATTTTTTCTAATACAACAGATAATAGTTGGATGGGCATGAAGTTTTACATGCTTCTAATAAGATAGAGTGAGAGAGAATCATAACTTTGATATTAATTATCTCGCGTTCTAAACGGTCAAAAATTCTGAAACTTCGGGATCTATTATAAAACGTTATTTTTAGCCTGTAAAAAAAAACTTAAGAGCGTAAACATTATTAAAAGACGCTTCTATAACTAAAGCTAAGTTTAGACTACGACACTATACACCGTACACTCAGTGTATACACCGAGTGTCTATGTTTGCACACGGGTGACTAAAATTGTGACATTTATTGTGTGTTTTAGATTTTTAAAGTGAGGTTTAGTTCGTGAATAAGTAAAATCGAATCGTGCAACCACCCATCCACCCCCTTAGAGGTTTAAAATTTGTCAGAGGTAAAATTTAATATCTCAGAAACCGTATAATATAGGGAACAAATGTTAAGACATAAAAAGTTTTTTAGAAATTAAAAACTTTTGTTTGAAACTTTTTTCATAACCTCAATAGATTATTCAACATATGTACTCAAATGTTTCACAGTATGGTGAGAAAATGTCTATCTTTTGAAATCGTAAGAGATAGAAAAAGAATTTACAAAAAAGTTCCTATGTTTAAAATATACAAAGTTTTGTTTGAAGCTTTTTTTCATTCACTCTGTATACACGGAGTATATAACCAATTAACTTAGATAGTTATTATTTTTATTGGTTACATGTTAAAATTAATGCACTTATTGTCTATGTACATTGCTTAGTTATGGTTTGAAATAGAACTTCAATCTATTCACTAGAATTTCAAATTCATGATATCGGTCGAACTACGCTAGAAGGAAAAACTATGTAATGCTTTGGAGTAAAAAAGGTTGGTTAAAGTTTTTTTTTCTGAACATATTACATTATATTTTCTGAACATATTCCACCAACCTTAATTTCATTTATTCGGTACGTAATCAAGAAGATAATGATTAATTTGAAATACAACATTTCTTTGTTGTTTCTTCTGATGTTATATTTTTCTTCTTTATAATTTTTTTTCGGCCTTTCACATGGTATTTTTCATATCATTCCTCTAGAATATAGATAACATTATTTTCATTTACTTTACTCACTTACCATATTATTAACTTTTTAATTATGCTACTGTTTCTGCTGTTGTTAATAGACCAGGAGATGGTGACAGGTAACGTTCTCCCATTTTATACCGCATGCCTTTTTAAGGCTTGATAATTAACCCTAAAATATGCAAGATAGACGGGTTCTTGGCCGCCGCACGCTTTCCGATCATAAGGAAACGCGCTTTTCTTTTTGTTAAGAATTATTGTGTTTTCCGTGATTATTATACAGCCTGCTTTTTAGCGAATTTCCTCCAAAGGAAATGCAGCTATTGTTTTTGCACCAATGTTGGAATTTCGTAAAAATTTCTTCAAATGTCCATCGATCCTACCTATTAGATGTTAAAAATCACTATCGCTAAAATTTGTATATATATATATATATATATATATATATATATATATATATATATATATATATATACATATATATGCACTTTTTTTAAATGTCTGTGGACTCTCTAGCGGTCACAGTTTTATTCCGATTAGAATGAAATTGGGTATTTGGGTTGCTTTTGGTATTCTAAAGGTCAAGTTCGTAATGGGTAAAATCGGACGAGGGGAAAGGGGGTTTAGAGGGGAAAACACAAAATTTGACTATCTCCCTTAATATTTGAAAAATCGAAAAATTTATCAGTTGTAGGTACTAAGTTTTACTGTAATTTTGTTTCTTATCATTTTTCTGTTACACTAATATTTACAGAAATATTTACAATTAAAGATTGAAAGTTAAAATTCTAAATATCTCTGTTCACATTCGAGTTTGAGAAAAATGATCAAGTAATGAATTGTAGCAAACTGGATTTTCTATAACTTAACTCCATATACATTTTTCGATTATTCTAATATTAAGAGAGATATTTAATATTTTGTGTTTGTTTGACACGAATACATAAAATATATTTTATTGTAAAAAATTTTGATTATCGTTTCCATGGTAACTATAAACTATAATCAGTATACCGTTTTTTTTGGCTATTAATAAATTTAATTTTTGCAAATACTAAAGTCATCAGATATTATATTTCATTTTGATCACACTAAAATTATGACCGCTAGAGGGTGATTTATGTATTCTAAGGAAATTCGCTGACGCAGAGTTGACGCAGCTCCTGCGTAACGATTTTTTTAACATAAGGTAGTAGTACTTTCTAACATATACCGAGTATAAAATGCTTTGGTCATACGAAGGGCGAATGCCAATTTTCCCAGAATGTTTTTGTGATTAAAACTTCAATTCTTTATATTGGCATGCAATTTGAAAACACGAAAGTCCCCTTTAATTTTTTTCATTTTTTCGTAACCCTTTGAGCCCTTTCGGCCGCAGCGGATTGCATGCCATCAATTATTAGAGCTTCAATTTGTTTGTACTACCTTGTATTACAAAGGCAGACAGTATAATATCACGGAAAAACACAAAAATTCTCAACAAAAAGAAAAACGCTTTTCCTTATGACCAGAAAGCGTGCGGCGGCCAAGAACTCGTGTATCTTGCATATTTTAGGGTTAATTATCAAGCCTTATAAAGGCATTCTGTATAAAATGGGAAAACGTCACCTGTCACCATCTCTCCTGGTCTACAATATTATCCATATAAAAAAGTTAGCATTTTTTTCGGTAGTCATTCAAAGGTTTGTTTTCTTTTGAAATGGTGAGTAATGGTAGTTAAAATTGTAGTAGTAGTGATATTTTCATTAAAAAAAACATGTAATTGGAATGACAATTTTTAATTATATGATTTTTTAAGAATTAGGTAGTGTTTTCGCGATACAAGACGAGAAGGCGATATTCTCGAGATAGAAAGTTATTATCGTTTTCATCCAATAGTAAATACAAGTTTTAAAAAGTAGCATTTTCCTCTCAAAATCGATAGTATAGTATAAATAATCATCGTTGTATATAATGGTATTTTAAGTTTAGTCCCAAGTTTGTACGGCTTAAAATATTGATGAAATTTTTGATGGTAATATTATGTTCTTATTATTCCATTTCACTATGATAAGTCTAAAATGGAAAGAGATAACGAAACATATTCTTAATATTAAGCATGTTTTCATGCATACATTTGACAGAGATTTAAAGTGACCTCTAGTTTGCAAATGCACATAATCGATTCATACATCCCCGCCGTGGGGAAGCATATCTACCCTTCACACCGTAAAAGACTTAGCTTTGTTCACAAAACTTTGTCTCTTTTATAAATCAAACCGTAAAAGAAGAACATTGTTCACAAAAATTGTCTCTTTTTATACCCAGTATATGTTTTTAAACAACTTTTGCTCGAAACTTTTCTTTCTAAAGTTATTAGTTTTACCACAATTATATGTATTATTGCAGATTACATCAGCATACATACATATGTACTTTATAAACCACAATTCATAAACAATGCGTGCAATGATACATAACTCAGTATATACAATATATTTAAACAATTGTATTTTTACCACAAAATCTTATGACAAAAGTTTCAAACAAACAGTTGTTTCTTTTTAGAAAAAGCATATATTTTTTTTATAAACCGGTGAGAAAGTTATCGAAGTGCTTGAAAAATGGTAGTCGGTTGGCGAGAGGTCTGGGGAGCATGGTGGGTGAGGCAGAACTTCGACGCTCAATTCGTTTAATTTTCGGACGGTGATTTGTCAAACGTGACAATTTCTGTCGATCGTTCAAGTCGTGGGGCACCCACTTTTCGAGCTTTTTTACCTTTCCAATACGTTTGAAACCATCAAAAACCGCATGGGAGCTGACGCCCAGTTCTTCAGCCATCTCACGCATCATTTGTGATGGGTCAGTCTCCACCAGGATCCTCAAATCCTCGTCCTGGATTACTCTAGGTCAACCACTTCGGAGCTCATCTTCGAGGCAAAAATCTCCAGAACGAAATTTTGCAAACCAACGTCGAGCAGTGCGTTCATTAACACTATCATTGCCAATAGAGAAAAATTGGCCGAAAATCGCTTAACGACATCATATAGTAATAACTTGAAAAGAGACGAAAAATTAAAATTTGGGAAAAATGAACAGCATCAATGTATAGAGTACAAAATTCTCTATCGATCAGTATATACCACGACACAATAGAATAAATATTTATTGAGATTAGGAGCTACAAAAACACATGACATTAAAACGGACAAAACTTTGGAAACAACCTAATATTTCTTCAACATATAATTATTAAACAGAAATGTAATGTAATAACTATATTACATTGTGACGTCACTTTATATGTACTTTCTTTGTTTAATTATATATACTTTAAAGCTTCATATTCGCTTTAATTTCGTGGATAGTAACTACCCCATCAGCGATTATACATGGCCAATTAATTATTTTTATTACTTACAACAGTCGGTATTTATGTTTATTTTTTGATGAGATTATGAGTATTTTATGTACAGTGAGAATAATTGACATTTCATGTTGAATGTTAAGTATTTAAAACATAGTCATAATGAAGGGACAGAGTCTCGTGCCGATAGTAAAGTAACTTCTCTATAATTTTTATCTATTAATATACCGTATGTATTGGAAAGCATTGCTAGTAGAGAATCAATGTTAAATATTATTTACTATAATAACTATACATAATAGGCTTAATAAAGAAATAAATATAGTGGGGGTACTCTTTAGTGTGTCTGTTTTGTTGGCTTGCTGGACTGTTTTGTACTGCATAAACATGTAATGAGAGTGAGTTAAATATGTTCATTGTGGTCTTCTTAAGCTTAGCATTACTCCTAACAATTAAAAATTATTTTTTGAACATGCCTTATTATTTGTATGTGGAATGTTTGAAAATAAATGATAGTATTCTATTAACGGTATAACATAAAACAACAATCCACACAAATTTAAAGAAAAATAAAACCTCAAAAAGAAACAAAAATAGAATTCCGACAAAAAAAAAAGTTAAATCAACGGTTCGAATATTCCTCCATTAATTGCTAAACAATATCCGAGTCGGTTGTAGAAATCTATCGGGGTATTTTCTAGCACTTGAGGAGAATAATTCGCACAATTGTCAACAATTCTTTGCCTTCAGATTCATACAGATTCCAGGTCTAAATAAGGAAGAGCTCTAACAGTTGGCAAATTATTACTTCGTAACAAACTCAAATATTTTTGAGAATCTAAATATCCGCCAACGATGAATGGTCCTACAATATGGTCACCCAATATTCCAGTCCAGACATTCAGTTTCAGTATGTATTTGTATGTATGGTTTTATAGTAAATAGTTTATTTATTTATTTTACATTGATTCTTTATAAGAAATGCTTTTGAAAACGGTCTGTATACCCAATATTTAGTTTCAATAGTATTATTAAAGATTGCAATTATATTTAAATTAACAATAATATTGTTTCTTTTAGGTAATTACATCTTTCTCCCATAGATTTGGGTAAGTAGTTGAAGATACTTTATTCTTTTATTTAACTATTAGTAATAATAATATTTATCCACAAAAAAATGAGAAAAACGTACCAAAATTTTTATCGATTTATTTATATTTATATATTTATACTTGTATTTTTATTTATACTTGCTTTGGCTAGACATACATCTTTTTCTTATTTATTATTTAAGAATTTTATCACCCAACAATAACATAATTTATTCGTTTTTTATTTCTTAGTATAAATAGCAAATGTAACTTGAAATAATGATTTATTGTTTCGAAAATGATGTAAATAACATTGAAAAGCGTAAGTATTTTATTTTAAATGAATAATTTGAACAAGTGATTTTTGCTAAATAACTGTTTTTATAATTATTATAAATACAATAAATTTTAAATGTCTGACATAAAAAAAAATATTTTTATAACTACTACACAACCAAGAAAAACACATTAAAATATAGGAATTAAAAAAAAATGATAAAAAAATTTTTTAATTAAAAAATGGTAAAGATTTAAATTTCATATTAACAAGTGAAAAAAACAACTACAGATGATAGAGAGAATGTTTTAGAATACACAAAAAATGTTCAAGATTTGAACTGAATACTATTTGTATGTGGATCGTTTGAAAATAAATGATAGTATTCTATTAACGACATAAGAACAAAAAATAGAATTCCGACAAAAAACAATGTTAAACTCACGGTTCGAATATTCCACCATTATTTGCTAAACAATATCCGAGTCGATTGTAGAAATATACACGGTTATTTTCTAGCACTTGAGGAGAAATATTTTCACAATTGTCAACAATACTTTGCCTTAATTGTTGCAAATTTTCAGGCCTATTCCGTGAATAGTTCTGTGTTTTGAGAAAACCCTACAAAAAAAAGTCGTTAGGTGATAGATCTGGCGGTCTGGCTGGCCACTTGAAGGTTCCAAAACCACTCATAAGACGTTCCTGGAACATCCTTGCTATCATGGCATTGTGTGCAGGCCAACCATCTTCTTGGAACCATACAGATTCCAGGTCTAAACTAGGAAGAGCTCTAACAGTTGGCAAAATATTATTTCGTAACAAACTCAAATATTTTTGATAATCTAAAGATCCGTCAACGAAGAATGGTCCTATAATATGGTCACCCAATATTCCAGTCCAGATATTCAGTTTCAGTATGTATGTGTATACATGGTTTTATAGTAAATATTTTATTTACGGTATATGTCGCACAGGCACGCTGAAGGGAAACTTAGTACTTTAGCTAGTTGAAAAGCGTTTCAATTCAGGCTAATGGCGCAACATGGGATAATCTACCCAGTTATTTATAGAGATCAGTGGTTTAATGTGAACAAATAACGTTTTTCCGCTTATAATAAAGTACCACTAGATCTGTGGAACTAAAGAATTGCGGTCAATCACAGAAAATAATAAGATATAGATATATTGATAGAATACTTAATTAAAGAGTGGTTGTATTATTATTTAACGAATTGGAATAAGATGCTTTTACTTACTTCAGAGGGCAGCATTCAAAAAGAAATATTATACTACAACGATAAATATTTACAGTACTTCTATTATATAAACCAATCAAAAAGATTCTGACATTTTATTTTACAAGCTTTCTTTTGAAGATAAATTATGAACATAACGTTTCCTTCCTTTATTCCTTTATGGATATTGATTCCATTTTAATTTGCATATATCTTGCATGAAATGTTAGTTCCGTTTGATCGTATAATAAGGTAGCCGCATCGACCTTTGAGTATTCAAATCAGCAATTAAATAAAATTGTATCAAATAAAACTTTGATAATATTAATGAACAATAAATTTAATAAAACCATTTAGAAACAAGTTATGTAACAAGTAACTGAGTTAATTGTTTGAATACCCAGTATATTCTGAGTTGATATACAATCATTGATTGACAATGATTGAATTGTTGACAATTTTTCGTATTCGAATTGTTCGAATTGTTGAAAACTCTTAAGTTTATGAAAAAATGTTCCAAACAAAAGTTGTTTATTTTCAAAAGAAGAAGATTTTTTGTTATCAAATTTTTGCTATATCTCGGTTTCCAAGAGAGACTGTTTTGCCCATTTTGCCCAAACATGGTCCGATTTTAACCATTTACTATCTTGACCTTACTTTTTGTTGTAGAACACAGAAAAAAAATTCAATTCGATATCTCTTTTCGTTCTTGAGGTATTGTGTTCACAGATGGGCAGACAGACAGATGGACATGCGGAAATGGACTAATTAGGTAATTTTATGAACACCTATAACAAAAATTTTTTCCTGCGATCATAGTTTTCAAGCGTTATAAAGTCAGAACTAAACTTAATATACCTAGTATATTTACAATATACTGGGTATAAAAAGTTTTATTGTGTAGTATAAACTTAGATGATTTGATCAATAGACTTATTGAGCATTTTATTTCCATGTGAATATTTCCATATAAATAGTTTTATGTTTCCATATTTTTTTGAAAGTCTATATTTTATGTTTTCAAGTGAATAGTACAAAATTGGCGTGCTTTCCAACTTTACCCGAGCTGCTGAGCTATATAGTCCACGTTGGAATTTATTGTGTTCCGGTAATCAATGAAAACGCTTTATTTTTAGCGAATTTCCTGAAAGGAAATAGAGCTATTGGTCCCGCACCGAATTCAAAATTTCGCAAAAATTTCTTCAAATGTCCACCGATCCTACCTAGTAGATGTCAAAAATCACCATCTGTAAAATTTATATATATATATCTATGGACATATATATATATATATATATATATATATATATATATATATATATATATATATATATATATATATATATATATATGTGTCTGTAATCACTCTAGCGGTCACAGTTTTCATTTTATCGGAATGAAATTTGGTATTTGAGGCACTTTTGGTATTCAAAAGGTCAAGTTCGTTAATGGGTAAAATCGAACCAGGGGAAAGGGGAGTTTAAAGGGAGGGGGAAACACAAAATTTGACATATCTCCCTTAATTTCGAAAAATCGAAAAATTTATAAGAAGTAAAGTTGTAGGTATTCAGTTTTACTGTAATTTCGTTTCTTATCATTTTTTCTGTTACCCTAATATTTACAGAAATATTGACGGTTTAAGATTGAACATTAAATTCCTCAATATCTCTGTACACATTAGAGTTTGAGCAAAAATGATAAGGTAATGAATTGTAGCAAACATGATTTTCTACAACTTTATATCTTACGCATTTTTCGATTGTTCTAATATTAAGAGAGATATTTTATATTTTGTGTTTTCTTCTTTCCTTATGCCCCCATTTCCCCTTGACGTATATCATTTATTAACAAATTGGCCATGCAAATACTAAAGTCATAAACGACATTTCATTTTGATCAGACTAAAATTGTGACCGCTAGAGAGTGATTTATGTATTCTAAGGAAATTCGCTAAGTTGAAGCAGCTCCTGCGTAACGAATTTATTTTATATATGTATTTTGTTCTGAGTATTGATTACCATGAAATGTAATATTAATTATTATATGGTCGGGCAACTAATATACAGGCTGTTTTCAAAAGTATTTTTAATCGAGAATCAATGTTAAATAAATAAATAAAATATTAACTATAAAACTATACAATACACATACATACAAACATCTGGGATAGTGTATATTGCATGCGTATGGTGTTTATTTATCATTTAAGAGTGGGGATTTTGTGATGCACATACTAAAGTTAAGAAGTCAATGAACATATTTGATCCACTCTCATTACATGTTTCTGCAGTACTAACTGACTTCACACAGTAACCACACAGCCAGACAGCATGTAAACAACACACACACTACAGAGTACCCACACTATTTTTATTTCTTTATGAAGCAATGTGTAGTTAATATAGTAATAAAATAATATTTATCATTGATTCTCTATTAGCAAAGCTTTCCAACACACACGGTATAGATAAAACGATAAAGGCAGTTACTAGGATTCTACTATGATTCTGGTAGTTTACTGTACAAATAAGGTATATATACAATTCACTGTTATCTAACGGTAAACGTAAAATATTCGGCTATGATAGACCGCTGTTAAAACATTTCATACATGTAAAATCAGTATTTACACACCGTGTAACTGAGAAACCGTGTTTTTATTTAATTTTTTATTTTTTTATTTTTTAATTGATTTATATTTCTAATGAAAAAGTTTTATCCGAAGCATTTTTTCGAAAATCAAATGAACAAGGGCACAAATCAATTATAAAATTTAAAAAAAATTTAAATAAAAACATGGTTTCTCAGTTACACGGTGTATATGTGGAGTAAGATGGCGGCCAGAGTTTTTTTTTTCATGATCATAAAAAGCGTTGATATATTTAAATTTAAAATAGTAACTGATTGGTCAATTTATGGCCACAGAGCCATAAATAAGGTGTGATCACATTTTCAATAGTTAAAATTCCAATAGCAATCAAATATGACGACCACACGTAGTTTAATTTTGACTTTAAACTATCGTCTATTATGATAATCATAATAATATTTCTGGTCGCCATCTTCTTCAAAATATATGATAACCTACTGTACATCTGATAAACACGTTTTATATAGCATTTACATTTATATTGAAAATATATATATTTAAACTCTTTATACTCGTATATAAGTAGCTCGCGTAAATTTTAATATATATATAATATATGTAATACAAATGTTTAAATTGGTTTTACCATTTAACCAATTTCAAGTATGGAAATTTATATTTGTTTAATAAAATTGACTGTTTATTATCAATATCCTTCCATAGTATAAAATAAAGTCCCCCAGCCACGTCTGTCTGTCTATTCGCGATTTACTCAAAAACTACTGCACCGATATTCATGCTGTTCACCAATGGATAGAGTGGTTCTCGAGGAAGGTTTTAGTATATAATTTGTCAAGGTTTTATATACATTGGCATTTTGTAAATATAATGATATTTGTTGGAGGTGGAATATTATAAAACAAAGTCCTCCGCCTTTCGATTGATGGCAGTAAGCAACCAGTGTGTTAAATATGTTATGCATAGTGCATACAACAAATACGTATAATAAGACAGAGCTGAACTCAAATACTACAAATATATAATACAAAATAACTGTAATAAAAAGATATTTATTGAAAATTTAACTGACAATGTTGACCTTACAAGTTCTATGTATCAACTGATATTCAGACAAAAATATATACACAAAAACAGCAGTATTGAATACAATAGACAAATCAAATAATTTATATATAGGGTGAATATAAAATATGTACGGTTACATTAGCATATGTAACCGGACGGGCAAAGCGCTTGCTACTTAAGTAAACGCTTCCAAAATTCCAAAACGAAAATACTATATTTATGATTTGTTTATCATGATATACGTATGTATATTTCCATCGTCAATAGAAATCAATAAATAGAATCATGCAACCCAATTTGTGAATCATCAATGTGATTGTGGAACAATGTTTCACAAAGTGGTACAAATTTAACAAAAAAGTATGCATTTTAAATAATCTTATTTACGAATTAGAAATATATTCATATCTTTAAAATTGTATCTCTAGTTATAGTCCAAGAGCTGGCGACATAAATCGGCAAGAGTTTTGTAATGACCCATAATTCAATATGAATTAGTATTGAGGGTATACGTGAGTCAGCACTCACTCGCAAGGTCAGGTAGTGAAACACCTGGAGGCGGCGCGTTTTGATATATGTAAAATTACAATATGCTCTACAAGTGTTTTGTAATATTTGAAAATTGACAGTAAACTAGTTTATAATACAAAAAAGCGTGAGAAAGTGGTCAGGCCGCATTGTTGTGGAACGCGGCGAGTCAGCACGCCATAACGATAAGTTGTCGCCATAACGATGCCGGTACAAGAGTTTTGCCGATTTTTGTCTCCAGCTCTCCGACTATTATCTTCAGATGTCAGATGGGCGATGGGTAATATTTTAAAATTGTCGTATGATATGCGTTGTTCCTATTACATTACACCCAATTAAATTATAACCTTAATAGAAAGAATGTAAAAAATTAGTAAGGTGGAAACAGTTTAACATGATTGCTTCGGTAATCGCGTTAAAATGACTTGCCAGTTTTATGTTGCTTCGAATTTTGATGTTACGTATGTTCTCGTGTAGGAAATATGGTTTTTTTGTTTACACCCTCAGAGATTTGACATTTTTTTATTAATTATAACAATATTGGGGATGCAACATAATAATTTGAGGAACCTAACCAGTGGGATAAAGAACCAAGTAGACTGTATAACGAATGTTTTCGGTATCTAAGAAAAGGTGTTAGGAAATGCCATCGACGCAAATGCGATCTACGCAAAAAACTTTTCGAATAAAAGTTGTGAATGGTTTTTGACGAAAAATTAAAATTTTTGTAAACTTGATATCTCGCTTTATTTTCAAAATTATCAACCCATGGACAAACAGTGAACCCATGGACAAAGACTCCTTCCAAAGGAAGAATATTTTTACTTATCACAATTAGTTGGCAATACTTTTTTCATTACCCATCTCCATACCTTACCAAATCATCCTTCCATCACTTGATCTGGCGTCATATCCGTCTTTGACCGTTATATAGAGTCCAGATTAATAGTACCAGCATTCTAAGTACTAATAGATAACAGATCATGCAAAAGAAAAGTGATTATTATAACAGAAAATTATTTCTATTCATAAAAAATCTTAGTAATAAACTTAATAATAAACATGTCATTTATGATGTGTTCAACTAGGTATACAGACTAGTGATATAAAGCACGGATGCCAAAAACCCCTTAAACTCGGCCTTACGCACTTCCATGCTCTAGATATAGAAATGACTCTGTTATGTCAGTGTGTATCAAGCATATTGCGGATACAATATTTTTGATATCCGCGGAGGCGGCGGTAATTATGAATGTGGATATTTTAAGGAAAACATTCGCGGATGCGAATGTATATGTCAAGTTTGTTTTAAAAAGATACTTAATTTCGGTTCACAAATAAAGGAAAAAGATGGTAATAATTTGTAATAATCTTTATATTGTAATCAAATTTTCAGTATGAAAATTTAAAATTTGATATATATTTATTATAGAGCATTGTCGCTGCCTTTTCAGGTTCTATTCTGTTTCGCAGATATTAGACCCTTAATCCTTCATAGATTAATCCCGCACTAAACAGGCTAAACTGCTCCGGATGTATCGATTTTTGATGAGTCCTCAATACGTGGTTGTACGGCCCTTTCGAGAGTATGTTTTATGGCATATTTTACACGGAGATTTATCTCGGACATGCGCATCTAGTTTGAAATAAGACTATAACACACTTTGCGTCAGTGGTAGACTTGTTGTTTCAATTGGCAAAAAGATTATTCAAGCTCAAATTGTTGAAATAAATAAAAAAGCATCCATATAATAACATGTCTAAACATGTTGTGATTTATTTACAGAAATCAGACATGCTAAACATAACAAGCATAATTCTCATCCACAAAATCACCACAAAAGCATTGACAATTGCAAATTTATTGGTGTATCATGAAACTATTTCTAGCTCGCTACATATACTATAAAAAATTTGAACTATATATGTATATTCTAGTCAAATGTAAATGAAGGTAACTTGACCGTACATCAGCTAAATTAAATTCACGTCTCTACATTATGCATTGTAGAAAATTTATCTAAACCAATGTGTTCTTTTTACTAATATAGTAAAAGAGATTATGTTTATATAGAAATGTACCAAAGAGAGTATTTTTTTAAATATTTCTTTTCATTCATTATGTATATATATATATATATATATATATATATATATATATATATATATATATATATATATATATATATATATATATATATATGTGTATATATATATATATATATATATATGTATATATATATATAAATGTATATATATATATATATATATATATATATAATTTGAACTCGGGAAATTTGATAGCTATAACCCATCTTTCTTTTTATTATTAAAAAATTACTTAACTGATTTTGAAGACTGATCAAAACTGAAATATATTTGCATACCTGGACTTTTTCGGAATACATATCCAAGCAAACGAATATGCCCAGCCACCGATTTTATCAGATGTGTCCAGAAAAATGGGTCTCATGTAGAGAACCAAAGTTTTTGAATTAACAACGTATTTTATTTAGGGTTTTTTGAACTTGTTTCTTAATAATGTGTTGGTTTTATCAACGTATTTTATTGAGGTTTTTGAACTTGTTTCTTAATAATGTTTTGGTTTTGACATCTTTAACATTTTAACATAGACATTACAAACACAACAAATACAATAAAGTATGAATATAATGGGATATATGGGTTAGATGTATATACTGGTATATAAGTTTATGCAATAGTTTTAATGAAAAGTTGAAGAATATTAACTTGAACAATATCCTAGCTTCACTGCATTATGGGTTACTTTAAAGCCGTGAATTAAACAAATAATTATTCATTTAGTTTGTCTGTTCCACAAGTTTGTACGAGTATCGTTACTTTCCAACTTTTAGAATTCGTTTTAGAATAAAACCTATTTTGACAAAATGGAAACCCGACTTCTAAAATCAAATATTCTATAACAAAAGATGCACTAAAAAGTAAAAAAAATAATTGCATGTTCTTGTGCCAATTTTAGTCCACCAAAGCAAAAAATTTTAAATATATATGTACAATTATTGTTATTTTTGGAGGCGGCGTCACCATAGAGAAATTCACATAACTTTTGGACAGTATAGTTTCTGTAGAATTATTAGTAGTTATGAAGAGGAGTCTAGGAGTTACGAACGTCCTAGACTCTGATCCGAGTCAAAAGTTATACTAAACGGAAATTATGTGACGCAACGAAACTGCCTCAAAATGACGGCGCTTTCTCCCTCCACCGCGTGCGATGCATTACAGTCCTCACTCAACGTAACGAATTCTTTGATCCTTTAAGTATCGAGTGGTGTGATTAAATTTCTGATATTGATGATAGATATGTAGCTGCAACACCAAACTGTATCCCCCGATTTTTTTGTTATCATTAGTTTTCTGCATTGCCTCCCACTATGGAAGCAAATTTAAAGACGTATTCACGTCAAAATAGACACGGAATATATAACAATACTCGTTTCGCACCACTATAAGGAGGTTCTAGGTGAATTATCGGGAATACAATTTAAAACTAATTATCTTGCATTTGAAATATCGAGACACTTCCCAGTATATCTAAAAAAATTTTCAACTGGATATCTTCCTTTATTTAGGAAATAAAGACCACTTATAGTACATTTGTTGTTTTTTTTTTGCATTTCAACCCACATTTTATAAATATTGATTCATCGCTTGTACACCTGCGTGTTTGTATATTCAGTAAATAAACAGACAAGAAATATTTATTACACACACTTAATAATAATAATCTAATGGGAATTTACCTCCGTTTCTAAGATTCTACGATCTAAAACATAGACCATCCATATCCTTATTTCTTTTTTAACCTTTATAAATTTTTGATGTGGGGGAGGATCAAGAATTTGTATGCAGACTAGGAATTCGTAGGTTGTGCGATCGCAGCCGACTTTGATAGGATCCGATTATAATTCCGAGTTCGTGAAGAAAAACTGCAGTAAAACCTTCACAAGCATAGTCAGTTACTTCGAGTTTGTACATACGCTGACAGTTAATTATCCGCCCCCTCATTTATAATCGGCAAACTGCCATTGACGGTATTCGAATTCGTAAAGTCCCAATTCCAGACAGAGCGCCTTTGACAGCGTATGCACCTGACTGGTTATTCCACATTTCTAGCAAACAAATTATTTTTAAATAAATGTACGAGTGTAGAAATTCTGTAAACTTACAAGCATACGAAATAATACTAAATAGAGACCCAAAAGTATACTAAAGTTTTTGCTTCTTCTTCTAAATACTAAAACGTATGTAAGTCAGGCATTACTGTTGACTTTGGTTTGAGCGGGATACTACATAGAAGAGATAAAATACAGATGATTTATATAAACATATGGTAGCTTATATGCTTTTTGGGATTCATCATTAAATATTATGATTATATTCTTCGAAACTTTATACATCATTTATAATAAATAATAACAATAATATACTTAGACAAATAATAATAATAATAATAAGATTCATTAGTACGATATATACTATTAAATACACAATAATACGTAAAATTAGGGTGGTTTCTCTGTAGTAACAACAATATACACGAAAACTCGTTACGCAGGAGCTGCGTCAACTTAGCGTATTTCCTTAGAATACATAAATCACTCTCTAACTCATAATTTTAGTGTGATCAAAATGAAATATAATATCTGATATGACTTTAGGTTTGGTAAAAATTAAATTTATTAATAGCCAAAATAACGATTACAGTTTATAGTTACTCTGGAAACGACAATCAAAATTTTTTACAATAAAATATATTTGATGTATTTGTGTCAAACAAACACAACATATTAAATATCTCTCTTAATATTAAAAAAATCGAAAAAAGTATAACGAGTAAAGTTGTAGAAAATCAAGTTTGCTACAATTCATAACTTGATCATTTTTCTCAAACTCTAATGTGAACAGAGATATTTAGAATTTTAACTTTAAATTTTTAATTGTAAATATTTCTGTAAATATTAGTGTAACAGAAAAATGATAAGAAACAAAATTGCAGTAAAACTTAGTACCTACAACTTAACTCTTGATAAATTTTTCGATTGTTCAAATATTAAGAGAGACAGTCAAATTTTGTGTTTTCTCCTCCCTCTAAACCCCCTTTCCCCTCGTCCGATTTTATCCATTAACGAACTTGACCTTTAGAATACCAAAAGCGACTCAAATACCAAATTTCATTCTAATCGGAATAAAACTGTGACCGCTAGAGAGTCCACAGACATTTAAAAAAAAGTACATATGTATATATGTATATATATATACATATATACAAATTTTAACGATAGTGATTTTTAATATCTAATAGGTAGGATCGTTGGACATTTGAAGAAATTAATATTTTTCAATATTTTGAGTTTGTTTGACACGAATACATAAAATATATTTTATTGTAAAAATTTTTGAATGTTGTTTCCATAGTAACTATAAACTATAATCGTTATACCGGTTTTTTTTTGGCTATTAATAAATATAATTTTTCCAAATACTAAAGCCATATCAGATATTATATTTCATTTTGATCACACTAAATCTTCTAAGGAAATTCGCTAAGTTGCCGCAGCTCCTGCGTAACGAATTTTTTATTTTATATTCCGCGTTATTATTTTTTACTTTATACGACTATTGATAGTAGGTCAAAAATTTAATTAACATTTGTTCAACTACTTTTACGCAAAAAACATAGTATTTTACAGAAGCTTTGTATTTTTATTTGACACGCCAAATAGACGTTCATCACTGGGAAGTTGTATAAATGTACTTCACCAATATTGTAACTATGCTTTTTGAATGTGTGTCTATTAAGTACACTTCGCCCGACTCAGTAGTCAACGTATTGCGCCCGGTGGAAGGTTCTGTTAGCAATTGTATTAAAAATGGTATTTTCAAGAGCCTCATCGAATACGTTATATGTGTCTAATACTGTATCTCGGTATGTATTACTTCAATTTCACACTGAGAAATTCATTATTTTCAATTAAATACTAATGAATAATTCACATATTATAATTATGATTAAATTACAAATGAGAACAATTTGTATCATTTTCGAGCAGCAATATTTATTGCGAATTCAAGTATACAGTTTCAAGGAAAAGTGAAAGATATAAAACCTATTTTGACAAAATGGAAACCCGACTTCAAAAATCAAATATTCTATAACAAAAAATGCACTAAAAAGTAAAAACATAATTGCATATTCTTGTTTTTGGAGTCGGTGTCAGCATAAAGAAATTCACGTAACTTTTGGACACCGCCTCCAAAAATAACAATAATTGTACATATATATTTAAAAATTATTTCTTAGGTGAACTAAAATTGGCACAAGAATATGCAATTATTTTTTTAATTTTTAATACATTTTTTGATACAGAATATTTGATTTTTTAAGTCGGGTTTCCATTTTGTCAAAATAGGTTTTATTTCTCGCTTTTTAGTGACTTTGAAGTTCTATAACTTATTTTATTTGTCTAAATATGGGTAGACCAACTAAACGACCTACTAACTTTTAGTGCATTTCTTTATAACACATTTTTTTATCCGTTTTTTTTTTTTTTTTTAATGTTTAGTGCATTTTTTTATAATAGATTTTCAGTTTTTTTTACATGTATTTTGTTTTTTTTTATAAAAATTTTTTTTTTGGGGTCGGTTATTTTTTTAAAAAATTTTTTTTGAAGTCGGTTTTTAAAAAAATTTTCTTATTTTCCCATTATGAATGAATATACCCTTTCAAAAAAAAAATTAAAATTAGCAAAAATTGGTTATCACATACAAAATGGGATTTCCCTCGATTTCCAGGGGATCCTCTCACCAGAATGCGATTTGGTGACAATGGGACCAATCTGAAATCAAACCCTTTAAAACAAAAAAAAAATTCAAAATCGGTTCATAAATGACGGTGTTCTGAGGTGACAAACATAAAAAAAAAAATACTGACGAATTGAGAACCATCCTCCTTTTTGAAGTCGGGTTACAAATAAATTGAAATGATCCAATTGATAATCGAGAATAAAACAGTTGTATGTCGTAAACCACTATTGTTCTACTTTTCAGTACGCTATTATAAGTCTGACCTGTAATATCTTGCTTCCATTTTATCTGCTTCGAATTTTCGTATTGAATAAAAAGTTGTCAATGAATGCAACTCTGATAACAATTCAATAATATCGCACCATCTAGGACCTTATGGTCGTAGTGAACCCAACAATGGGACTTATGGTGGTAGTGTAGCCCGGCTGTAGTTACCTACGCTTTATAATATTTTTTTAGTTTAGTGCACATTGCATTTGGAGAATAAGCGGAAGTATCATTTTTCCAAAATCTCGAAAACCATGATTTGTTAAATTTCCATGTCTATTTCTTAGTATTTTCATGTTACTAATCGCAAAACTTGAACAAAATTGATATAATATGTATTAGTCCGATCATTTGGTACTTTTACCTGGAAAACTTTGCGGGAGTTTTGAAAAATAGTTTTTTTTAATAGATTTCATATCTTTATATCTTTCATAGCCACTTCATATCTTTGTCGTTCCCGTCGCCATATTGGTAAAATCCGCTCAAAAACTGTTTTTTGACAATATCTTCTTTCCAACTGATTTTTCAATGAAAATTGTTGCGTAGAAAATTAAGCAACAGAAAATGTCCTACAATTTATGTACGGACTGTTTTTTTGTAAAATTTCAATACACGTCGAAATCCATAATAATATCAATTTTCTAATCTCTGGAAAGACCTTCCAGGCAACCCACTTTTTGAGCTCCAAATAACATGCACGGTTTTTACACAATACAAAAACACTCTAAAGCCGAATATAGTTTTAAAACTAATTTATGCATTTTACCGTATTTTTATAGATAATGGTATATTATTAACCATGGGACTAGAGGTATAGGTAGATTGTAAAGGCTGCCCTGGACGGGCTACACTTCGACCATAGGGTCCATTGTGATGCCTTAGGATGCGAGGATATGAGTGGAGTGGAAGGAATTTGTGAGTAGACTAGGAATTGGTAGGGTATGCGGCTGCAGCCAACTTTGATAGGAACTATGACGATATTCATCTGGAGTTTGTGAAGGAAACTGCAAAAAACCTTCTTAAGCATAGCTGATTACTTCGTTCTTGTCCATACGCCGGCATTTTAGTTAATTAACCGCCCCTTTTTTTTTATATAATTGACAAACTGCCGATGTCGGGATTCGAACCCATAACCTCCCTGTTTCCAAGTACTGCATACTGCACAGACATAACCTTAGACCGCTCGACTACTTGGACTGGTAACCATGGTACTAACTCTTTTAACCCCACCAGTGGAGGGAGATTTTTAATCCCTTGAGTGGTTCTCCACTCAAGGGATTAAAGTCATTATAGTCCCACGGTAAATATACTATTTTTTTAACTTTCGGGTCTTAAAGGACATTTTACTCCCTCCAAATAGGTACTAGAGTAGTTTTTTTCTCCCATATGGGAGAAAAAGTGTGATTTTTTTCCCATGGTAGAAAAAGTAAATTTAATACGTATCCTAGCAAAATCAAAATGACATTTTTTTTAAATTTCATATTTTTTCATGTTAAATAGAAATGTCATTTTGATTTTGTTGCTAGGATACGTATTAAATTTACTTTTTCTCAGATGTGAAAAAAAAATTTCCTTTTTCTTACATGGGAGAAAAAGTACTACTTTAGTACCTATTTGGAGGTAGTAAAGTTGTTATTTTAATCCCGAAAGTGCAAAATAATTTGAAAACTTTCATAAACAGATGACCTTTTAAAAAATATTTTATTCGCAATATTTAGATAAGATTTATATGTAGTTCAGTAAAGTTAAACATGAAAAGGCGGTCGTGCTTGCAAAAGGTCCGGTCGTTCTGAATTTTTTATATGTTGTTAGGACCTAAACCAATATTAAAAAACCAGATTTGCAATTTCCAAAGTGTTGTGCTAGCGGCGGTGTACCCAAAAAACCATGAAATTTTCGGACTTTTTTCAGTTTTTGCTCAATATCTCAGTGAAGGAAGGGTCTGACCGGTATAGTCATTCTATACACTTTTAAAGTAGACTAAATTTTCAACAATTTAAGATCAAAACAAGCTCTGTACAGCTATTAGTTCCTCAGATACAGTTCTTAGAAAATAGGCCATTTTTTCCAAAAAGTGAAATTTTTTCGAAATGATCACTTATTTCATAAAATATCTTCTAAAATACGCATCCCACGTCAAATATTATATATAATAAACAAGTAGTAAATTTAATTAGCTTTCATTTGAGATCAGACTGGTATCTGTATGCCCAGCGGTTCTCTCAAAAACGGCAGATAACCAAAAACAGTCATAAGTTAACCAGCGCAGATAACCATCGCAGCGCACATATATATCAGATGTTTGTATCCATATTTTCGCTAAAGTAGGTTCCAATTCCAATCAGAAGGATGGAAACAAAAGATCGAGGTCGTACAGCAGTTATCAGAACATAAGAAAATGACACACACTACTTCTTCCATGCTTCAAGGGGCCACGCTTGTTTTTGAGAACAACAGTCTCAAAAAATAGCTGTACTGAGTGTCCCTTTGTTGTAGCCCATCTCCAGTATGACTATTTCATCGACAAAACGTTTTTGGAGGTGAGTTTTCGTTGTTCTCACATCAGGGATACAACCACCCTTAATTTGCTGCAGAAGGTGTGATAAAGAAAACTGACATTCATGACTGTTTTCCAGCAGGTAATCGTACACACAATCCATCGCTTCTTCAGTATTACTGGTTAGACGATACCCTCCCTTATTCCTAGTAGCAGGTGTTAATCTAAACAGGCTCCTGTAGCACAATCTGTGGTACGCCCCGTCTGCAGCAACCAGGTCGTCAATGGCAAGGAGGCGCTCCGATTGTGCTACAGGAGCCTGTTTAGATTACCACTTGCTACTGGGAATAATGATCATAATAATAATAATAATAATTTATTAGACCAGAAATGATGTACAAATGTAATACATATTGGTTCATCATATATTCCTAACATTATAGGTTGTTAGAAAAATATTCATCCACATTATATGGACAATGATCGAGCAGTAAATTCTTGCAGGCGGTTTCAAACTTCCTTTGGTTACATTCAAGCTTTATATGAGATGGTAACTTGTTGAAAAATTTTAAGCGATTGTAAGATGGACCATGTTCGAAGACATTTAAGTTGTGCTTTGGTACTCTTAAGTCGCTACTATGTCTTGTATAATACGTGTGATTAAAGTTATTTTGATCTACCGTTTGAATATTCTTCTTTATGTGGGCGATACAATGGAGAATGTATATACTGAAGAGCGTCAAGATTCTCAGATCCTTAAAATATTGTCTACAGGAAGTTTGCTGGCCAACACCAACAATTACTCGTAATATTTTCTTTTGCTTTATGAAAATTTGTGTTGATTGAGAGGAAGACCCCCATAACAAAATTCCATATTTAAGTCTGCTATAAACCAATGATTAGTATACCATAGCTAGTGTTTTTTGACTTAGATTCTCTCTTAAATTTCTAAAAAGAAAAGAGTGGTCGTGGAATAAAAGACGGTATCCTCCTGCCAGTAATACTGAAGAAGCGATGGATTGTGTGTACGATTACCTGTTGGAAAACAGTGGTGAAAGTCAGTTTTCTTTATCACACCTTCTGCAGCAAATTAAGGGTGGTTGTATCCCTGATGTGAGAACAACGAAAACTCACCTCCAAAAACGTTTTGTCGATGAAATAGTCATACTGGAGATGGGCTCCAACAAAGGGACACTCAGTACAGCTATTTTTTGAGACTGTTGTTCTCAAAAACAAGCGTGGCCCCTTGAAGCATGGAAGACGAAGTGTGTGTCATTTTCTCATGTTCTGATAACTGCTGTACGACCTCGATCTTTTGTTTCCTTCCTTCTGATTGGAATTGGTACCTACTTTAGCGAAAATATGGATACAAACATCTGGTATATATGTGCGCTGCGATGGTTATCTGCGCTGGTTAACTTATGACTGTTTTTGGTTATCTGCCGTTTTTGAGGGAACCGCTGAGCATACAGGCACCAGTCTGATCTCAAATGAAAGCTAATTAAATTTACTACAAGTTTATTATATATAATATTTGACGTGGGATGCGTATTTTAGAAGATATTTTATGAAATAAGTGACCATTTCGAAAAAATTTCACTTTTTGGAAAAAATGGCCTATTTTCTAAGAACTGTATCTGAGGAACTAATAGCTGTACAGAGCTTGTTTTGATCTTAAATTGTTGAAAATTTAGTCTACTTTAAAAGTGTATAGAATGACTATACCGGTCAGACCCTTCCTTCACTGAGATATTGAGCAAAAACTGAAAAAAGTCCGAAAATTTCATGGTTTTTTGGGTACACCGCCGCTAGCACAACACTTTGGAAATTGCAAATCTGGTTTTTTAATATTGGTTTAGGACCTAACAACATATAAAAGATTCAGAACGACCGGACCTTTTGCAAGCACGGATGTAGATCTTAACTGGACTAATGTACGGAAAATCTTAAATTAAACTCTTCCTCGAACAGAGGACTGAACACATTTGACTAACATGATAACTACATCAATGGATTCTTAACTATAAATTCATGTTTACCTAATCAGAGTACCTACGATACGAATAAACGTTAGCTGTGATGAATAATTTATAAATGATGTCTGTAAATTTTTATATTTTTACAGTTATAACAAATTGTTCATTTGGTAACATTTGTTATTCCATGCACATAAAATGAATGATTTTGCATTAAATAAAATGTAAATTCAATGCGGATAGTTAAAAATTCCTAATAGTTTACGTGACAAAATAACTTTTAAAAGTCAACAAATATATTCACCTTTCAACATCACACAACTTTTGCTTAGTGCCTTTCTAAACGATTCATAATTTTTTTTAAATCATATCAGTTCATGTATATTGCAGCTGTTAGTGAATACCTTTTTACCATAATATTTCTAGCAAACTTTAAAATAAACTTCGACATATGTTTTATTTTTAAACTTCCACGTGCTTTACATTATTACAAGTTCGCTGGACAACACTGCCAAAATTATCATCGGTAATAGAGAATAATGACGAAAATAATAAGAGACAACCGAAACGAACAATGATTCAGTGTTGCATGCTAAAGGCAAACATTCTTTTGACTATAAATGCTACTGCGAAAAGCCAGAGTACTTGTGCAAAACTTTTTAACAAACATATTTTCCACAGTGTTTTTCTGCTCTAAGAAAATATAACGTTATGGACAGTTCAGTATATTTTTTGTGAATTTTTATACAAACAAACTTCAACCAGTGGTATCGAACAGAAAAAAGAATTTTGGAAAAATTGCAATAAAAATTGAAATTTTCAACATACATGGTATCATACATACATGGTTTGATGCCTAATAACACCCACTTTTTGCAAAATGACTATAAAAAAGTAAAATTGCGAAATAAACTAATTGAAAAATAAATAGAAATTTAGTAAAAATTAACTATTTATTCATGGGGTGTATGAGAAAAATCATTACAATTTATTTATGTTTCCATGCAAATTGATAATTTTAAAACCCTCGTAGAAGGAATTTTTGTGTATAGACTAGGAATTGGTAGGATATGCGTGTACAGCCGACTATGATGGGAACTATGCCGATATGCATCTGGAGTTCGTGAACGAAACTGCAGAAAACCTTCTCAAGCATAGACGGTTACTTCGATCTTGTCCATACGCCGACAGTTTAGTTAATTATTCGCCCCTTTTTTTTTCTTAATAATTGACAAACTGCCGTGTCGGGATTCGAACCCATAACCTCCCAGTTTCCAAGTAGGCATATTGCGCAGACATAACGTCTTAGACCGCTCGGCCACTTGGACTGGTCCATAAGGCCCATTAAAAAATTTGTCAAATAAAAGATTAAATCAACGTATATCAATATTATTTACTAAACAATTATTAAAATAAATATTTTCTTATTTAATAATTATGTATTTCAAACAACAATTCAGCTTTTTTCTTCGGACTTACTTTACAAATTAAAATAAATTAAATAAAATAAAAACAAATTTAAAAAAATGAAAAATAAATTATTTTAAAAAAAGCTCTCCTTCAAGTCGGATTTAAACCAGCAACCTATGTATATCTATATCTATTGAATATATTTTTTCTTCCGAGTTACTTTACAAATACCAATATTTAAGGCTAACTAAGAATTGTAGCGTAATGCTATATAGCCTATAACCTTCCTCATGAATGTGGCTATCATACACACAAAGATATTTTCAAATCGGACCGGAAGTTCCGGAGATTAGCGCGTTCAAACAAACAAACAAACACTATGCAAACTAGATATGTTCAATTGGCATAGTTATAACAAGTATGTTTACCGTATTGTAATTAAAATTTTTCCTGTGACTATCTCGAGTGAATTACCTTCGTTTTGTCGTTTTACACTATTTTTAAATGCCTACGGAAAAATGTAATTGTCACCCGACCCCTTTATATAAAATTTCCATTCTAGTTAGTTTATGGAGATTGTGTACCGTTATGTTATTTGATATTTTATGTTATTTTATATTATATAAACTTTTGTATATGTTTACAGTAAAATGTTGCGGTCATTTTAAAACAATTTATGGACTGCATGTTCAAATCTATATATGTTACAGTAAAATATATAAATATATTACATCAGAATTTTGAAAATGTGTTTAAAGTTAATTTACGTTGTAGAATATTCTAGAACATTTAAATGTGTACAATTGAATCACAAGTCAGAAATTATGGCAAGTTTACTTTAATTTAGGCAAAGTAAATAATGTCTCAATTTAAAAATCGTCGTTATTTTTGAAGAAATTTGTGCTAACCACTCTTCCAAACCAAATCGATATTACACTGTCAATTTCCTTAGTCCGTTCTTACGGTTTTTGAAGGAAGCATTGAAATGTATGGTCTAGAAATATTTCTTCGGATCCGTTTATCTATTCGTTTGTTTTACAACATAGTAACTCAAAAATGATAATGAGATGATTTTCAGTGTATTCAGATTTTATGTGTATTCAAATATTCAAATATTTGAACACAAATTTCACAATTGAAATTTGTGAACCTTGTCACCAAATTAGCAACAAGTAACATATCCTGAGACAATTTAAGAGTAATTTTAATAAGAGTAAGGTAACAGGAATAAATGTGAATGAAAGAAATTTTAACAAGAGTAATTTCAATATAATTTAAAACTTATTTTATATTTTAAATTTAGTATATTTTAATTTAGTTAATTTTCTATTTATTTTGATTTTTGTCTATTGATCTCGACTTTCTATCTATTTCTAATTGTCAAAGAGTAAATTACGACTAACTAATTTATACTGATAATGACTACATTGTAGTCGAAATACGTATTTATAGTACAATATAACTGATCTGGGTAAAGGGGGCGAATTTGAAATTTCATTTCAAAAACCTAGAGTTCTCACTAATTATCATTCGATAATATAATGTTTAAGTGGAATTAATAAAGTCTATTAGTAAATCTAGGTGGTTTCTTTTTTAAATTGTCGTATTTTTGTTTTCATGTTGATTATATTGAATCAGTATACAAAATTTTTATTTATGCACTAAATTTATGGAAAACAACATAGAATTTGGCCTATGCTAAACACGCTGAACTTAGCAGTAAATTTTTTTCTAGACTGATTCACTTACTTATTTAGTTAAGGACTTAGTTGTTCTGAACAGAACCATTGAATAAGCCGTTTCATTTACCAAAAATATGTTTCAACGATCTACTTTTTCGAAAAGAGCAGCTATTTTTAAATTTTTAACTCACAGCAGGCGCTAAATGGTAACGGAAAACAAAACCTATTGACGGCTAATTCCAATCGGTACTACAGCAAATTAAACATTCAATAAAAAAATAATAGTTTTAAATTATGAATAAAAATAATTATTTATTAAACAACAAATTTACGTTTATTTAATAAATGTATTTATTTACAAAAATTTTCTACTACAATACAAAATAATACCTAATTAAAAATATTTAAATCACAATACCAAATATGTATTTTCAGCATATACAAATGCAGCCCAAATTAAATCCAGATTAAACATATCACTTTTTGATGCTGACTTTTCTTCCCATTTGATTTCCATCATTCAAAGATTTTAAATCAACTTTTCTTATGCGAAAGCGATGTTGGTTGTTGGTTTCTGTCTCGTTTTCTACACACATCTCCATCTTTTAATCTCCATTCACCACGTTCTCTTTATTAAACTGCTTTCCATATTTTTTGTTGTTAACTTCATGTTGTTCAATATACTATGCTACAAATTCTTTTATCAGATCTGGTGCAAATGAATTTTTTATTGTCTTCCTCTTCAATTGTTTTACATCACAATTGTCGTCAACAGGATTTGTTTTCTATTACCATTTAGCGCCTGGTGTGAGTTAAAAATATAAAAATGGCCGGTATTTTGAACCTTATTTTTGGTAATTCAAACGCGTTCAAAATAGAATAACTTGTAACTGTCTCAAATCACATCAGTTTTATATCTGAACAAAAATGCATTCTTGGTTCTTCAATTTGGACATGTTTTTTCACAATTATATAACTTGGTATAAACAACAAACAAATAATTTTGATTGTAATTGAACAGGGACGGATTGAACAAGAGTTGTTTAAAAAAGGAATGTTTTTTGTTACTAAATCATTCTATGATTTATTAACCCGACTTCAAAAAAGGAGGATGGTTCTCAATTCGTCTGTATTTTTTTTTTTTTTTTATGTTTGTTACCTCAGAACTCCGTCATTTATGAACCGATTTTGAATTTTTTTTTTGTTTTAAAGGGTTTGATTCCCGATTGGTCCCATTGTCACCAAATCGCATTCTGATGAGGGTATCTCCGGAAAATCGAGGAAAATCCTCATTTTATATGTGATAACCGATTTCTGCGAAATTTTTTTTTTTTTTTGAAAGGGTATACTCATTCATAATGGGAAAATAAGAAAATTTTTTTAAAAACCGACTTCAAAAAAAATTTTTCCATAAAAAAAAAACCGACCCCAAACCGACTCCCTGTTACCTGTAATTTTACAGATTTATTATATTTATAAATATCGGGGATGATTTTGTCTATAAATTTTAAATAATAAATCTCACAATTATTTGGACGATAATTTCTGTCGAGAATATTCAATGATACGATACTGGAAGCATTCAGTCAAACAGTGTCAAAATGGTGGATGATAATCCCCACCTATAGAGTTCCTTAATACATGTTTTTACTAAATATAATTATAATTCGGTAGTTTTCTACTTCATAGCTGAGACATATACTTATTTTACTTTCAATCGGTACACGGTAGAGACAAGACGTGTTTTTTACTGTGTCATAGTTTTTTTAATTTGAATTATATAATTCATTTAGTTAGTGATAAATGAATATAAAATAGAATCAAATAGACACAAGTTTTAAATAAAATTGTTTAAAAAGTTCACAGTTTGTCAAAATATTTATTAAAGTACTGCCATTAAAATTTACACGAGTGACTAAATACTATACGAGTGAGTAAACAATATACGATATCCAATGGACAAGAGTGACATAGTTGTAATTTATAAATAGTTAAACAGGATTACTCTTGTAAGTCAATAAATTACATCACTACACCATATCTGTATAGTCCAATCAATTTTATTGAACCAATCTGAACCAAAAATATATCCCACAATCTTGTTGATATCTGATGATGATATCTGTATTATATTTATTATACAAATAATATCATACTTATAAAATTTTCTACTTAGACTTTAGATGTAGATAGAATGCTAAGTTTACATATATTTTTTAAAGGTTTACTCTGTTTATTATTTACAAGAAATAAACCTATTAAATTAAATTACAAATTAAAATACTTAAAAGACTCTTAAAAGACTCTATAAATGCGTCACTTGTAAACGTGGCCTCACGGACTATCAATTAAACATTTTTTAAATGAGCGTTTTAGAAAAAATGTTTCAAATAAAAGTTGCACAGTTTAAAGGGGAAAAAATAATGCAATTATTTTATTTTGATTCCATGCATTCGTGGCCGCATGGTATATTTTAAACGGTACAAGATAGGGAAACATTTTATACACAAAAATATCTCATAAAAACAAACAACTTGTGATTGGAACTTTTTTTTCATACATCTGATAGTTTTGGTGTAAATTCGGGGTGTTAATTTTGTATTCACGTCAGAAATATTGGGTGCATGAAGTTTCGAACAAAAGTTTGTTTTCTTGTGATAAAAATTTTTTGTATTTAAAAATTTTGCCCATTTTGTATCGATTTTGGATCGAAGATGTCTGGAACAAAAATATAATTATTGAATTACGTTTCTATTTCAAAAATGTAAAACTATTGCTTGAAACATTTTTTTCTAAAATGTATATTTAAAAAAATATTTAGGTGGAAATTTTTCAAATGACACTGTTAATTCGATGGTGCAAAATCACTATGACCTCAGCTAAATATGATCGTTATTCGACAATTTTTACCATTCTTTTGAATATTATTAAACTACAGTCAATAGAGAATATTTCGCTGCACTAAATTACAGTAGTTATTTAAAAAAAATTAGATTCAGTATCACGTACTGGATGTAAATGAACAAAATCCCTACAAATTTCGACATCGGAAGTGCCGCCATTTTGAGAAAAACTGTATAAAACTGTAGATATAGGCCAATATCTCCATTACCGTGCACTTTAGGCCAAAAACGGTAGAAACATTTCTTGTAGATAATTGGATTTCCTATTTTTTTTGTTTTTTATTTTTTATGTATCGCTTACCGTTTATATTATACGACTATTCCTATTTCTTTATTGACTTTTTTACCGATATCTTTTCTAACAATTGTTTAAACAATAAAATGCTAATAAGTTAACTTTTATATCTACAAATTACCTACAACTTTTTTTGTCTAAAATTAATATTTTTAAAGTTATAATGCGTTTGAAATGTTGCACTACCGGGTGCAAGGTCAATAAAAACGAGGTATGCATAGTATAATGATGAAAACTCAATAAATATGTTAAGAAATATGAATGATGGTGACATAATTAGCAATAAAAAATTTTCTTTTAACAATTATTAGAAGAGATATCGGTCAAAAAGTCAATAAATAAATAGGATTAGTTGTATAAGTCGTCAACGATAATACAAAAAAAAAACAAAAAATAAAATAAGAAATAAATTATCTACAATATACGATGGCAATATTAAAACGAAGGTTTTTCAGATTTTAGATTATATAGTTATAAGAAAATCGATTATCACGAATAAAAATTTTGTTTGTTAATACCCATTTTTAAATGATACAATAAATATAAAATAACCAAATATTGGCTGTACCAAATAATCCTTTAAAAATCGTTATTAACAATAAAAATATTATTACTGGTTATGGGTTTATAAATATTACATAAAACAATCTGAAAACCCTTCGTTTTAGGTTCGAATTTTGATGGATTTTTAATGGGTAGAAAATGGTCAAGTTTGTAATTTTTTTAAACTTAAAAAATTAATATCTTCTGAAACATCAATTTTATTAAAAAAAACAAGTTAATTGTTTGAATACCCAGTATATACTGAGTTGTGTATCAATGTTTGAACAATACTTCTAGTTCAAAGTTTATGAAATATGCATTTTTTTTCTGCGATTAATATTTTCAAGCGTTACAAAGTCGGAAGTAAACTTAATATACCTTGTACATTTAAAAATACACTGGGTATAAAAACAGTTTGTATGGATACTATGTACATGTATACATGCATGCCTTCGTTCACCTAACAATTGTATTTCTCATTTTCAAATTTGAGCACAAATTATGAGAAAACAATTGAGTTTATGAAAAAAATTTTCAAACAAAACTTGTTTATTTTAAAGAGAAGATATTTCGTCAACAAATTTTTTTCTATCTCTTACGGTTTCAAAGATGTAAATTTCCTCCCTAGCGGCGGGAAACACGTTCTAAATTTTGCCCATTAACAAACTTGACCTTACTTTTTTCCTCTAGAATACATAAATAATTTTCAGCTCGTTATCTCTTTTCGTTTTTGACTTATCGGCTTCACGGACAGTCAGACAGACAGACGGACGTACATGCAGAAATGGACTAAACAAAAATTTTTTTCTGCGATCTCTATTTTTAAGCCTAACAAAGTCGGAACTAAACTTAATATACCTTGTATATTTACAAATATACTGGGTATGAAAATCATAATACCTTTTAAATAGGAATATAGAGAATCAATATGAAAAAAGTTATTTCCGTTCGAAAAAAAAAAATGTTTTGCAATTATTTAAACAATTTTGCTTCAAAAAACTCTACATATTTGATAGAAAAGGATCATAAAAAAAAATGCAACAGAATAGTTTTTGAAACTCATGCGCCAATTCTGGCTAGTCTACACCCAATTTTTTATAGGTAAAATTAACACAGAATAAACATATATTGATTTTAATGTAATAAACAGAGTAGAACGTTATGAAATATTATCGGGATCAAATATATTTGGTGAATATCATAATAGTTTTATACTTCCTGCAGACAACAACAAAAACGTGGACATTTATAAAATTTAATAAAATTAACAATTCATATTGGTTCAATTTTTTTGAACGGAAGTGCACGTATATAGTCCGATCATTTGGTAGTTTTACCTGGAAAGTTTCCTGCGAGAGATGAAAATAGGTATTTTATAGATTTTGACGTGCTTTTTTCGATTTTTCAAGCATAATATTTGAGCTCTCTGGTCAGATGTTACGTAGAAGGGGGTGCGTTGCAAGTCGACGGACCGCATAGGCCGAAATAGGCCAGTTTTTCAACGCGTAGTGAAATAGTTTTCGTTAATATGCAAAATACACTGTTGATGTAGATGTATTTTGTTTTGCGGCTCTTGTACGCTGAAACTATTCATTTTACAAAAAAAATAATTAAATAATAGGAAATTTTTTTCCAATATGGCGGCGCAAGTGGCAAATTGAAAATTCGAAAAGAGCACGTCGAAATCTATAAAAATACCACAATTTAAAACTCCTGGGAAACTTTCTAGGTAACCCAATTTTTGAGCACCAAATGATTGTACAATGGGCCACACAAGCCCAGGTCATTTTTGAAATTATATAAATGATGTGTGTCGTATTGACTCGATTTTCAAAAAAAAATCCTTTGGATAAAAGTTATGTATTTTAGATAAACTAACAACTTTTATTCGAACATTTTTTCCGAAAACCTAATGAACAAGGCACAAATCAATTATAAAGTTTAGATGAAACGACCTGGACTTTTGTCGCCAAGTGTACTAATAATCATTTACACATTAAAAAATTAACTAAAACTTCACTTCGACCTTATAAAAAATAGTGCTTAATGTTATGGACAGCATGTTTAAGTGATGAATATATCAGATAAATAAACATAAATTATACCCTAGAAATGAAAATTTATAGTAAATTTTTCCCTCAAAAAAATAAAAATAAATTAATTAAAAAATATAGACTCACTAAACCATCGTGCTTTAGTATCTATAGATACATAAGAACTTTTTACAATAAACAGTGATATAAAAAGATCTAATGAACAAAATGGATAACGCTTAAAATAGAAGAAATTAAAGCTTCAAATACAACTTTTTAAACTGAACTCCCTTATCTCCACGGTAAATAATGTTATTTCTGAATAAATAAAATAAAAGAAGAACTAACTATTCATAGCCAGAAGTTTGAGTTTATTGGTAAAGAGTGAAGGGATCGAAATTGAATACTTTTTGGGATAAATGATACGGAAACCAACTACTACCAACTTGAAAACATAATGATAAATAATATTAAAAATTGCCTTTTAGTTGATTTCGATATTAGAGATATTGATTTTATTAAACTAATTGGCAAAACAATAAATGACAAAATTAAACCAGTGTTAGTAGGTAATAATACATGGCTAAAATTATTCTTATTGCAATAATCTGCAATTTGAGTACAATTTACTCGAAAAAGTGATTCTCCAATCAGCCAAATTCTGCATACATAAAAGTTCGTCGAATTTAGAATCTTTGTCGGATGAAACCAAAAAAAAACTTATCGCTCAGAGAAATATTCTCCAAAAAAAAAACAACACAGAATTGCTTTCCGAAAAGTTGAACTAGCTGAAACAGATAAACCAACTAAGCGTATGATACGGAACGATATACGGGCCACCAATTTGGAGACTATCGAAAGTATTTAAAAAACTAGCGATGCAACAACAAAGATACACAGAAAACTACTAACGAGTCACTATTGGTTTCCAAAAAATTCTTGACAATACCTTTTCAAGCATAATCGATTGGATACCATAAATATTGCAACAAACTTTTCCAAACATCTCTACACCAGCGCAATTCCTGGTCAAACCACGCATAATGAACTTCCAGCAATACTGGATTATTCTTCAGTTCCTGCTATCCTGTTCAGCAAAATCCACAAAGTGATTTGTTATCTAAAAAATGAGAAAAGTGCGGGTACCGATAAAATAAATAACGAGTTTATAAAATCTTCGGCAGTGAAGAGTTGTGTAAAGTTCTAACGGTTTTGTTCAACCGCGTAATAATAGTTAAACGTGTTCCTGACCAGTTTAGCTAAGTGTTAAAAAGTGAAAAAGTGATACTGTACAAAAAAGGCAATCCAGCTCCAAAATGCAATTATAGACCCATAAGACCTTTCGTCAAATTTGTTCAAGATTTTTACACAAATTCTACTCAATAGAAAATCAGTTAGACGGCTCTCAATCACCTGAACATGCGGTATTTAGTAAGGATTTTTCTATTTCTATTATCGACCATCTATGTACAATCAATCAACCAAATGGTAAAAAAGAGCACGGCTACACCAGTATATATGGGTTTCATAGACTTTTATAAAACGTTTCAAACTATTGAGCATGTGTACATTTTGAATGCACAAATGCTCAAATCGATTATTAATATATTAGAATCCTTAAAAATAAATATGAATACAGATAGTACTATATCAATTAAATTTGAAACTAAAGTACGGAATAGACGAAGAACATTGTTGCAATTAAAATATTTAGATCAAATTATAGCTTTTGTAAATAGTAGAGCACTCGAGGTTGAATAAAGAATAACCGACGTCTGGAAGAAGTACCGGTCTTTGAAACATACTATGAAAAGCGACCTACCACTGAAATTGGAAAGTTAAGTGTTCAACTCTTATATTGTCCCAGTTCGGACTTACAAACTTTTGCACTTACTACACGCCAACAAGTATGTCCTTAGCGAAACACTCTGAACTTTAATTTCTTTAGGCTGCATCACGTAATTACTTTTGCTAAGGGCTTGTTGTTCTACCTAAAATATGTTCAATAATCTAGGATTTTGAAAATACCATTCGATTCAATTATTTAACTCACAGCCAGGTGCTAAACGGGAACGGAAAACGAAAGTTGGTCACGACAAATTCCAACAGGTATTAAAGAAAATTAAACTGCCAATTAAAAAACCATTTTAAATGATAAGAACAAAAAATAATTTATTAATAAAAAAATTAATTAATGACATCTTTCTTTTATGTACAAATTACAAAATAATTTTACAATATTTGATTTTTATTACGAATATAATATAATAGGGAATATGCATGAAAATTTTTTTTCACATTTATTTTCAGAATATGAAAATACTGTTAATACTGTAATAATATTTAAAAACGAAATTAAAATTCGACAAATATCAAGGAAGCTATAAGCTTTTAAAGATTATTATCTGTCTCTTTCTTGCAAAAATACTAAAAACGGAGTTTTACGTGTATTTTAAATGGTGAAAGTGTAATATGACGTCACATAACATATCAAGAGGGCTATCACCCTCTTTGTCTAATCGGGAATTTCAATCATTCATATCTCGCTTATTTTTAAAGTTATTTAAAAAGTAATTTTACCTTGATATTTGTCAAGTAAACATGCTTCAATTCAAGTAAAAAAAATTTGCATGCATATTCCCTATTATCCTCAATGCTAGTACGGTGAAAAATATTACATAATTAAAAATATTTATTTAAATCAAAATTACAAACTCGCAAATCACAAATATGTATTTTCGAAGATCCTTACATTATCAGTACTCTATCTACGATTATCATTTAGAGTTTTAGACTATAACTTTATAGTTGAATACAAAAATAATAATCTATATTTATTATTGCTTTAGGCTCTGAGAGTCAAAAAGGCTTTAGGCTTTGTCTTCTTTTGCCAAATTGTCACTACATGTTATGATATAATTAAATCACTTCTGTTATACAATCAAACACTTATAATCTATATTTTATAATACTCTTTAAAAAACTCCTTCAACTCGGCCTGTCGCACTACCGTGCTCTAGATAAACTCGCCTAAAGTCAAGAATTGGCACCATAAATAAGTATTTAGACTACAAGGTATATTTTACTCTCAAACTGAAAGAAAATTTTACACTTGATAGATACCCAACGATTCTACTATTGTAGACAAAAATAAATATTTAAAAAAAAATTTGTTTGGGTGTCCACTCCTGTTCATAAAAATTGACCAGTTAAAACATTCTAAGCGTTATTGTATGTAATATACATATATTTAGTAATATAAACGCTTAGAATGTGCTTTCCTGAAGGTTCAATTTTTATGAGTGGGAGTGTACATGTTTAGATCGGGGTCAAAACGTACACACTCCATCTATATTGAACTCCAGATGCAATAATATTATTTTGAATGATAATAATTAATTTAGATTGTTTATTACCACTTTTAGTCGTAGATATAAAATCAATTTCCCTTTCGACGATGTTTATTATTATTTTTGGGATGTATTTTTATTTTTGGATCCTTTTTTACTCAATTATTAATACACAAATTTTCTTTTCATCACTAATCACTTTTTCTTTACGAATACTGCTAACCAAATACTACAATCACAATTATGCATGTTCAAACTGCCCAACATTATCAGTACTTCTATTAATCCTACAACCATAGTCAACTCCAAATGAAACATATTTTTGACGATGATTCTTTTTCGTATTTTATTTCCACTCTTATGCAAATGTTTTAAATCAGTTTTTCTTTTCCGTAAGCGATGTTTAATGTTATTTTCAGCACCATTTTCAACACACATTTTCTTTTCATCTCCATTCACGTTACCATCTTTATTAACATTGCATGCCATAAACTTGGGTTCCTTATTGCATTTTATGATTCAATATAAAAAGCTACAAATTATTTTAACACATCTGGTGCTACTGCATTTTCTATTGCCTTCCCTCCCCTTGAGCATATAATGTTTTACAGATCACATCCTATTTTGATGATTAGCAACCGTTTTTTATACTGTAATTGCGCTTTTAAATCAGTCATTTCAGTATCACTAATTAATCGTAATGTTGCTATGTAATTATTTACAAAAATTCAAGGCTTTAAAATCAACTTTTGTTGTTGTTCAATATACCTAAAAAGCAACAAATTATTTCAACACAGCTGGTGCTACTGCATTTTTTATTGAATTCCTCCTAGGCGTAAACTTCTGTTCCTTTATAGCGTTTTGTTCTTCAATATAAAAAGCAACAAATTATTTTAACACATCTGGTGCTACTGAATTTTTTATCGTGACAGGAGCATTTGATGTTTTATATCACATCTTTTTGTTCCTTAATAGCGTTTTGTTATTCAATATACCTAAAAAGCAACAAATTATTTTAACACAGCTGGTGCTACTGCATTTTTTATTGCCTTCCACCTAAGCATAAACTTGTGTTCCTCTATAGCAGAGGTGGGCGCAGACGGGTCGCCGGAGTCGAACGGCTCGCCATAAGATGGGTGAGAGTAAATAAAATATGTATGTTTTGAAGTAAGACGGAACGATGCCATGTTTCAATACATATTGAAACATCGTTCCGTCTTACTTCAAAAAAATACCATTTTTATTTACTCACCCAGCTTATGGCGAGTCGTTCGACTCCGGCGACCCGTTTGCGCTCACCTCTGCTTTATAGCGTTTTGTTCTTCTATATAAAAAGCTACAAATTATTTTAACACATCTGGTGCTAATGAATTTTTTACTGTAACGGTTGCAGTTGATGTTTTACATCACATCTTTTTGTTCCTTTATAGCGTTTTGTTCTTCAATATAAAAAGCATCAAATTATTTTAACACAGCTGGTGCTACTGCATTTTTTATTGCCTTCCACCTAAGCATAAACTGTGTTCTTCTATAGCGTTTTGTTCTTCAATGTAAAAAGCAACAAATTATTTTACACATCTGGTGCTACTGAATTTTTTACTGTGACGGTTGCAGTTTATGTTTTACATCACATCTTTTTGTTCCTTTATAGCGTTTTGTTCTTCAATATAAAAAGCATCAAATTATTTTAACACAGCTGATGCTACTGCATTTTTTATTGCCTTCCACCTAAGCATAAACTTGTGTGTTCCTTTATAGCGTTTTGTTCTTCAATATAAAAAGCAACAAATTATTTAAACACAGCTGATGCTACTACATTTTTTATTGCCTTCCACCTAAGCATAAACTTGTGTTCCTTTATAGCGTTTTGTTCTTCAAGATAAAAAGCAACAAATTATTTTGACACATCTGGTGCTACTGAATTTTTTATGGTGACAGGAGCATTCGATGTTTTACATCACATCTTTTTGTTCCTTTATAGCGTTTTGTTCTTCAATATAAAAAGCATCAAATTATTTTAACACAGCTGGTGCTACTACATTTTTTATTGCCTTCCACCTAAGCATAAACTGTGTTCCTTTATAGCGTTTTGTTCTTCAATATAAAAAGTAACAAATTATTTTACACATCTGGTGCTACTGAATTTTTTACTGTGACGGTTGCAGTTGATGTTTTACATCACATCTTTTTGTTCCTTTATAGCGTTTTATTCTTCAATATAAGAAGCATCAAATTATTTTAACACAGCTGGTGCTACTGCATTTTTTATTGCCTTCCACCTAAGCATAAACTTGTGTGTTCCTTTATAGCGTTTTGTTCTTCAATATAAAAAGCAACAAATTATTTAAACACAGCTGATGCTACTACATTTTTTATTGCCTTCCACCTAAGCATAAACTTGTGTTCCTTTATAGCGTTTTGTTCTTCAAGATAAAAAGCAACAAATTATTTTGACACATCTGGTGCTACTGAATTTTTTATGGTGACAGGAGCATTCGATGTTTTACATCACATCTTTTTGTTCCTTTATAGCGTTTTGTTCTTTAATATAAAAAGCAACAAATCATTTTAACACAGCTGATGCTCCTACATTTTTTATTGCCTTCCACCTAAGCATAAACTTGTGTTCCTTTATAGCAGAGGTGGGCGCAGACGGGTCGCCGGAGTCGAACGACTCGTCATAAGCTGGGTAAGAGTAAATAAAAATGGTATGTTTTGAAGTAAGACAGAACGATTTTTCAATATGTATTGAAACATCGTTCCGTCTTACTACAAAACATACCATTTTTATTTACTCTCACCCAGCTTATGGCGAGTCGTTCGACTCCGGCGACCCGTTTGCGCCCACCTCTGCTTTATAGCGTTTTGTTCTTCAATATAAAAAGCTACAAATTATTTTAACACATCTGGTGCTACTGAATTTTTTATTGTTGCGATTGCGGTTGATGTTTTACATCACATCTTTTTGTTCCTTTATAGCGTTTTGTTCTTCAATATAAAAAGCATCAAGTTATTTTAACACAGCTGGTGCTACTGCATTTTTTATTGCCTTCCACCCAAGCATAAACTTGTGTTCCTGAATACCTTTCCCGTATCACCGATTAATCTTACTGCTTCTATAATTCTATACAATTATTCATATTAATTGGTTCTGCCTGTGCAGATAACAATAATTTGTATTTACATATTAAACACTTTCTTTTTATTTAGTAATGGGAGTTCTCCCCAAAAATAGTTCAAATTGAAAAATAAAACAACCCAGTAATCACCCAAATTTTAATCGATAAAATGTTGAAATTTTTAACGAATTTTCGAAGGAAATGATGCTTACACAAATATTTACACTTATATAATAAATTTGTTTATGTCTAGAAAGAATCATAAACCTGAAATATTGTGGGTGAAATTTTCGAGATTATCGATTAATCGCAATCACCTGAACATGCGGAATTTCGTATGGATTTGTCTTTTTCTATTAGCGACCATCTACAATCTATCAACCAAATGGTAGAAAAATCTAAAAGTACGAGTACACCAGTATATATGGGTTTCATAGACTTTTATAAAGCGTTTGAAACTATGTGTACATGTTGAATGCACAAATGCTCAAATCGATTATAAATATATTCTTAAAAATACATATATGAATGCAGGCAGATAGTACTACATCAACTTTTCTTATGCGTAAGCGATGTTTGATGTTTGTTTCAGCATCATTATCAACACAAATCTCCATTATTTCATGTCCATTCACGTAACTATCATTATTTACGTTGCTTGCTATAAACTTGTGTTCTTATGTTGTGTTTTATTGTTCAATCAATATACTTAAAAAGCAACAAATTATTTTAACACATTTGGTGCTACTGAATTTTTTATCGTAATGGGAACATATGATGCTTTACATCACATCTTTTTGTGCTGAATAGCTTTCCCGTATCACCGATTACTGCTTCTATAATTCTATATAATTATTTATATTAATTGGTGCTGCCTGTACAGATAACAATAATTTGTATTTACATATTAAACACTTTCTTTTTACTTAGTAATGGGAATTATCCTCAAAAATAGTTTAAATTGAAAAATAAATCAATGTTACCCAGTAATCACACAAATTTTAATCGATAAATTATTGAAATTTTTAGCGAATTTTCGAAGGAAACGATCCTTACAAAAATATTTACAATTTTATAATAAATTTGTTTATGTCTTGAAAGAATCATAGACATGAAATATAGTGGATAGAATTTTCGATATCATCGATTAGTCGCAATGTTTCCATTAAATGTTTTTGTACTTTAATGTGTGGACTGTGCAGATTGCAATAGTTTATTTTTATGACACTTTATTCTTACGGCTTTATACTAAATTTTTAGGTTTCTTATTACCACTGTTATTCAAAGTTTTAAAATCAATTTTTCTTTGTTGTAAATGATTGTTGAATGGTATTTTCTGGATCATTTAATACACAAATTTTCTTTCCATCACTATTCGCTTTTTCTTTACGAATATTGCTAGCATATTGAATTCATTTTGTATTTTTAATATAGTGATGAACATACTCTTTGAACAATTTTGGTGATACTATATTTCTTTTTGTGCTCTTATTCAAATACAAGTTATAACCATTTTGTATTTGGTAATTTTATGTTGGTTTTTATGTTGTAAAAATTTCAAATTCGCCCCCTTAGCCTAGATCAGTTTTTTTGTATTATAAATACGTATTTCGACTACAATGTAGTCATCATCAGCATAAATTAGCTAGTCGTACTTTACTCTTTGACTATTAGAAATAGATAGAATGTCGAGATCAATAGACAAATTAAAATATACTGGATTTATATGAATATAATCAATTTTAAATTATATTGAAATTACTCTTGTTAAAATTTCCTTCATTCACATTTATTCCTGTTAACTTTACTCGTATTAAAATTACTCTTATATTGTCTCAGGATATGTTACTCGTCGCTAATTCAAATGTAAAGACATTTTGTTTCATGCAAAGACGTGCTAGTTTTAGTAGTTCTGTTATTTCGTCTTATATATCCTTCGTCGGGTATATCCTGAGTATTTAGCCATTTTTCCAATATTTTTATGGTTTCTGGGAGTGGTACAATCGGGTATAAAGCTTTAACATCGAATGACATTAGTAGTGATTTTGGTTGTACCGCTCTTCTAAGCTGTTTTTGATTGAGAGTGAATTTGTTTGGTTAATGGCCTGGAATTTTGCAACTAACCATTTTGTTATTTTGTATGTCGGAGAATTGATTCCCGAGACTATTTGTCTCATTGATCCGTCGTTTTTATGAATTTTTGGAAGGCAATATAATCTTGGTGTGACCGGGTATGAACATTGCACTTGGTATTTTATTTGTTTATTTATGATTTTTGGACATTCGTCTAAAGTATCTTTAACTTCTTTTATGAATGCTGATAATGGGTTGGTCCTTTGAGTCCTGTATGGGCCTTCATCTAGCATTTTGTGAACTTTTTGTGAATAATCGGTTTTATTCATTATTACTATTCAATTGCCTTTGTCTGCTTTTAAATAATGAACCTCTTTTTGTTTTAATGATTTAACGGTTTCTACATCCGTGTTAGGCTTCCTTGTTATCGTTTTCGTAATTATTTTTGCACAATTTTTCCGAATTTGATTTTTAGTAAGTTCATCTATAGTTTTTATGCCAATTTCAATATCTACAGATAAATTTACGCCTTTGTTCAACAAATTCATTTCTGATTCCATGAATGATTTTGATGTGAGATTGTGAACTAGTGTTTGTTTATCAAATGTCGATTTTGTTAGCATTTGTTTGTTTGAACCGCGTTTAAGAGTGCCGAATTTTTTGTGCAGTTTTGTGGTTTTGGTTTTAAGTTTGTGCTTTATTACTACGTGCACTTGCCTGTACCACGTTAACCAGTTTTCATATTCGAAATTGTTTAAGTTTTTAGTTATCATTAGGTGTAGTTTATATGTTTCGAGCTCTATTTGCCTACGTTTCGCGTGTAAAGATTTAATTTCAAGATTTAACCATTTTCGTTTTGCAGCGAGTATCGATGTTGTTGCTGCTTTGCTCGTAGTTTTTGTGTTGATGTTAATGAAATTGGAAAACAACCCGTTTTTTCTGCATGTTGTTAAAAAGTGGATATCTGCTACCAACAAATTTAATTTTTCCGCTAGTTTGCGGAATTTATTGTTCTCGAATGACCGGGAAGCAATCTTTAAAAATTATATTATCGAATGATAATTAGTGAGAACTGTAGGTTTTTGAAATAAATTTCAAGTTCGTCCCCTTTGCCTCGATCAGTTTTTCAAGAGTTTTTTTGCCTAGATCAAAAAACCTAGAGTTCTCACTAATTATCATTCGATAATATAAAGTTCTTATGTTGTGTTTTGTTGTTCAATCAATATATTTAAAAAGCAACAAATTATTTTAACTCATCTGGTGCTACTGAATTTTTTATTGCCTTCCTCTTACGCCTCAATGTTTTACATCACATCTTTCAGTGCTGAATAGCTTTACCGTATCACCGATTAATCTTACTGCTTTTATATAATTATTCACAATAATTGGTGTTGCCTGTGCAAACAACAATAGTTGGTACTGATAAAACTTGTTTACACTTTCGTATTAAACACTTTCTTTTTACTTCGTATTGGGAATTCTCTCCAAATTATTTTAACACATCTGGTGCTACTGAATTTTTTATTGCCTTCCTCTTACGCCTCAATGTTTTACATCACATCTTTTTGTGCTGAATAGCTTTCCCGTATCACCGATTAATCTTACTACTTTTATAATTCTATACAATTATTCATATTAATTGGTGCTGCCTGTGCAGATAACAATAATTTGTATTTACATATTAAACACTTTCTTTTTACTTAGCAATGGGAATTATCCCCAAAAATAGTTCAAATTGAAAAATAAAACAATGTTACCCAGTAATCACACAAATATTAATCGATAAATTGTTGAAATTTTTAAAGGAAATGAATTTTCGCGAATTTTCGAAGGAAATGATCCTTACAAAAATATTTACACTTTTATAATAAATTTGTTTATGTCTAGAAAGAATCATAGACCTGAAATATTGTGGGTGAAATTTTCGGGATCATCGATTAATCGCAATCACCTGAACATGCGGAATTTCGTACGGATTTATCTATTTCTATTAGCGACCACCTACAATCTATCAACCAAATGGTAGAAAAATCTTAAAGTATGACTACACCAGTATATATGGGTTTCATAGACTTTTATAAAGCGTTTGAAACAATGTGAACATTTTGACTGCATAAATGCTCAAATCGATTATAAATATATCCTTAAAAATATATATATGAATACAGATAGTACTACATCAACTTTTCTTATGCGTAAGCGATGTTTGATGTTTGTTTCAGCATCCTTTTCAACACAAATCTCCATTATTTCATGTCCATTCACGTAACTATCATTATTTACATTGCTTGCTATAAACTTGTGTTCTTATGTTGTGTTTTGATGTTCAATCAATATACTTAAAAAGCAACAAATTAGTTGAACACATCTGGTGCTACTGAATTTTTTATCGTCATGGAAACATTTGATGTTTTACATCACATCTTTTTGTGGTGAATAGCTTTCCTGTATCACCGACTAATCTTACTGCTTCTATATAATTATTCACAATAATTGGTGTTGCCTGTGCAGACAACAATTATTTGTACTGATGAAACTGGTTTACACTTTCGTATTAAACACTTTCTTTTAACTTCGTATTGGGAATTCTCTCCAAATTATTTTAACACATCTGATGCTACTGAATTTTTTATGGCCTTTTAAATTTCGGATGAATAGCTTTTCCGTATCACCGATTAATTTACTGCTTCTATATAATTATTTGGTGCCGCCTGTGCAGATAACAATAATTTGTATTTACATATTAAACACTTTCTTTTTACTTAGTATTGGGAGTTCTTCCCAAAAATAATTCAAATTGAAAAATAAAATAATGTCACCCAGTTTTAGTAATCACACAAATTATAATAGATAAATTATTTCCTTTGTAGCGAATTTTCGAAGAAAATTATCCTTACACAAATATTTACACAAAAATTATTTTAACACATCTGGTGCTACTGCTTTTTTTATTGCCTTCCCCTAGAGCAAATGATGTTTTACTGATCACACCTTTTGTGATGATTAGCAACTGTTTTTTATATTGTTATTTGGTTTATAATTCAGCATTTTCAGTCACACAGATGAATCGTAATGTTGCTATGCAATTATTATTCATAAATCGGTGCTTTGAAATGAACTTTTACTATGCGCAAGAGATGTTTGATGTTTGTTTCAGCATCGATTTCAACGCCCATGTCCATAATTCTACATTTACGTTATCTGTATTATCATTGCTTGCCATAATTTTATGTTCCTTTATTGCATTTTATTATTCAATATAAAATGCAACAAACTATATTAACACATCTGGTGCTACTGCGTTTTTTATTGCCTTCCTTTAACGCATGTGATGTTTTACTGATCACATCCTTTTGTGATGATTAGCAACCGTTTTTTATAAGGTAATTTGGCTTTTAAATCCGTCATTTCAGTATCACCAATTAATCGTAATGTTGCTATGTAATTATTTACAAAAATTCGTGTTTTAAAATCAATTTTTCTTATGTGTAAGCGATATTTGATGTTTGTTTCAGCATCCTTTTCAATATAAATCTCCATCATTTCATGTCTATTCAAGTTACCATCTTTATTAACATTACTTGTAACAAATTCTTTTAACACATCCATGGGAGAAAGAGGTACCTATTTGGAGGGAGTAAAGTTGTCATTTTAGTCCCGAAAGTGCAAAAAAATTATTTTGTACCTTTTTGTTAGGCTAGCTATAAAAGTAGTTTAATTGCAAAATTTAAGCCTTTGTTCAACAAATTCATTTCTGATTCCGTGAATGATTTTGATGTGAGATTGTGAACTAGTGTTTGTTTATCAAAATTCGATTTTGTTAGCGTTTGTTTGTTTGAACCGCGTTTAAGAGTGCCGAGTTTTTTGTGCAGTTTTGTGGTTTTAGTTTTAAGTTTGTGCTTTATTACTACGTGCACCTGCCTGTACCACGTTAACCAGTTTTCATATTCTAAAATGTGTAAGTTTTTAGTTATCATTAGGTGTAGTTTATATGTTTCGAGCTCTATTTGGCTACGATTCGCGTGTAAAGATTTGATTTCAAGATTTAACCATTTTCGTTTTGCAGCTAGTATCGATGTTGTTGCTGCTTTGCTCGTAGTTTTTGTGTTGATGTTAATGAAATTGGGAAACAATCCGTTGGTTCTGCATGTTGTTTAAAGTGGATATATGCTGCCAACAAACTTAATTTTTCCGCTAGTTTGCGGAATTTATTGTTCTCGAATGACCTGGAAGCCATCTTTAAACATTATATAATCGAATGATAATTAGTGAGAATTCTAGATTTTTGAAATAAAATTTCAATTTCAAATTTCCCCTTTGCCTAGATCAGTTTTTTTTTGTATTATAAATACGTATTTCGACTACAATATAGTCATCAACAGTATAAATTAGCTAGTCGTAATTTACTCTTTGACAGTTAGAAATAGATTGAAAGTCGAGATCAATAAACAAAAATAAAAATGAATAGAAAATTAACTAAATTAAAATATACTAGATTTAAAATATAAATTTTAAATTATATAGAAATTCCTTTTGTTAAAATTTCCTTCATTCACATTTATTCCTGTTAACTTTACTCTTATTAAAATTTCTCTTATATCATCTCAGGATATGATACTCGTCGCTAATTTGGTGACAATTTCACAATCTTTCTTGGTTTTACGCTGCTTATACACAAAAAAAACTGATCTAGACAAAGGGGGCGAATTAGCAATTTTTTTTTACAAAACCTAGAGTTCTCACTAATTATCATTCGATAATATAATGTTTTTATTTTGTGTTTTGTTGTTCAATCAATGTACCTTAAAAGCAACAAATTATTTTAACACATCTGGTCCTACTGCATTTTTTATTGCCTCCTCTTACGCCTCTGATGTTTTACATCACATCTTTTTGTGTTGAATAGCTTTTCCGTATCACCGATTAATTTTACTGCTTCTATATAATTATTCACAACAATTGGTGTTGCCTGTGCAGACAACAATAGTTGGTACAGATGAAACTTGTTAACACTTTTGTATTAAACACTTTCTTTTTACTGCGTATTGGGAATTCTCCCCAAAAATAGTTCAAATTGAAAAATAAAATAATAAATTATAATCGATAAATTATTTCTTTTATAGCAAATTTTCGAAGGAAAAGATCCTTACACAAATATTTACACTTTTATAATAAATTTGTTTATGCCTAGAAAGAATCATTGACCTGAAATATAGTGGGTGAAATTTTCGGTATCATCGATTAATCGCAATCACCTGAATATGCGAATTTTCGTAAGGATTTTTCTATTTCGATTAGCGATCATCTACAATCTATCAACCAAATTGTAGAAAAATCTTAAGAGTACGACTACACCAGTATATATGGGTTTCATAGAGGTTTATAAAGCGTTTGAAACTATTGAGCATGTGTACATTTTGAATGCACAAATGCTCAAATCGATTATTAATATATCCTTAAAAATATATATGAATACAGATAGTACTACATCAACTTTTCTTATGCGTAAGCGATGTTTGATGTTTGTTTCAGCATCCTTTTCAACAAAAATCTCCATTATTTCATGTCCATTCACGTAACTATCATTATTTACGTTGCTTGCTATAAACTTGTGTTCTTATGTTGTGTTTTATTGTTCAATCAATATACTTAAAAAGCAACAAACTATTTTAACACATCTGGTGCTACTGAATTTTTTATTGCCTTCCTCTTTCGCCTCTGATGTTTTACATCAAATCTTTTTGTGCTGACTAGCTTTCCCGTATCACCGATTAATCTTACTGCTTCTATATAATTATTCACAATAATTGGTGTTGCCTGTGCAGACAACAATATTTAAATCGATAAATTATTTCCTTTATAGCAAATTTTCAAAGAAAATGATCCTCTCACAAATATTTACACTTTTATAATAAATTTGTTTATGTCTAGAAAGAATCATTGACCTGAAATATAGCGGATGAAATTTTCGATATCATCGATTAATCGCAATCACCTGAACATGCGAAATTGCTCTCCTAAATATTTCTGTACACATGCAAGTTGTAAAGTAAGACTAAAAAAGCAAAAATAAAAAATAGTTTAAATAAAAGTAAAAAAACACGCTTTATAGCTGATCCAAAACGTAGAAAATAATATTAAAATATGGATGTAATTAATTTGATTGTAAAAAGTGTGGGGTGCTTTTTACTCTTATTTGATAATAATAATAATGATAATAATCATCATCATCATCATAACGCTTATTAACAAATACCAATGACCTATTTGTAACATTTGATGTTAAGCACTCCACACTTTTTAGCACCAGTATTGTTTTTGCACCAATGTTGGAATTTCGTAAAAATTTCTTCAAATTACCATCGATCCTACCCATTAGATGTTAAAAATCACTATCGCTAAAATTTGTATATATATATACATATATATATATATATATATATATATATATATATATATATATATATGTATATATACATGTATACATATGTACTTTTTTTAAATATCTGTGGACTCTCTAACGGTAACAGTTTTATTCCCATTGTAATGAAATTCGGTATTTGAGGCGTTTTTGGTATTCTAAAGGTCCAGTTCCTTAATGGGTAAAATCGGACGAGGGGAAAGGGGGGTTTAGAGGTAGAGGGAAACACAAAATTTGACTATCTCCCTTAATATTTGAAAAATTGAAAAATTTATCAGGAGTTAAGTTGTAGGCACTAAGTTTTACTGTAATTATGTTTCTTTTCATTTTTCTGTTACACTAATATTTACAGAAATATTTACAATTAAAGATTGTTTAAAATATCTGTGGACTCTCTAGCGGTCACAGTTTTATTCCCATTGGAATGAAATTTGGTATTTGAGGCGTTTTTGGTATTCTAAAGGTCAAGTTCCTTAATGGGTAAAATCGGACGAGGGGAAAGGGGGGGGGGGTTTAGAGGTAGAGGGAAACACAAAATTTGACTATCTCCCTTAATATTTAAAAAATTGAAAAATTTATTATTAGTTAAGTTGTAGGTACTAAGTTTTACTGTAATTATGTTTCTTATCATTTTTCTGTTACACTAATATTTACAGAAATATTTACAATTAAAGATTGTTTAAAATATCTGTGGACTCTTTAGCGGTCACAGTTTTATTCCGATTGGAATGAAATTTGCTACACTAGCTATAAAAGCGTGTTTTTTAGTTTTTTTAAACTATTATTTATTTATATGGTAATTTAGCTTTTTAATCAGCCCTTTCAGTTTCACCGATTAATCGTAATGTTGCTCTGTAATTATTTACATAAATTAGTGCTTTAAAATTCACTTTTTATGCGTTACATTCACCTTTCTTATTTTCAGCACCATTTTCCACACACATTTCCTTTTCATCTCCATTCACGTAACCATCTTTATTAACATTGCTTGGTATAAACTTGTATTCCTATGTTGTGTTTTGTTGTTCAATATACCTAAAAAGCAACAAATTATTTTAACACAGCTGATGCTACTGCATTTTTTATTGCCTTCCACCTAAGCATAAATTTGTGTGTTCCTTTATAGCGTTTTGTTCAATATAAAAAGCAACAAATTATTTTAACACAGATGATGCTACTAAATTTTTTATTGCCTTCCACCTAAGCATAAACTTGTGTTCCTTTATAGCGTTTTGTTCTTCAATATAAAAAGCAACAAATTATTTTAACACATCTGGTGCTACTGAATTTTTTATCGTCATGGGAACATTTGATGCTTTACATCACATCTTTTGTGCTGAATAGCTTGTAAATACAATTATTCATATTAATTGGTGCTGCCTGTGCAGATAACAATAATTTGTATTTAAATATTAAACTCTTTCTTTTTACTTAATAATGGGAATTATCCTCAAAAATAGTTTAAATTGAAAAATAAAACAATGTTACCCAGTAATCACACAAATTATAATCGATAAATTGCTGAAATTTTTAGCGAATTTTCGAAGGAAATGATCCTTACACAAATATTTACACTTTTATAATAAATTTGTTTATGTCTAGAAAGAATCATAGACCTGAAATATTGTGCGTGAAATTTTCGGGATCATCGATTAATCGCAATCACCTGAACATGCGGAATTTCGTACGGATTTGTCTATTTCTATTAGCAACCATCTACAATCTATCAACCAAATGGTAGAAAAATCTTAAAGTACGGCTACACCAGTATATATGAGTTTCATAGACTTTTATAAAGCGTTTGAAACTATGTGAAAATTTTGAATGCACAAATGCTCAAATCGATTATTAATATATCCTTAAAAATATATATGAATGCTGATAGTACTACATCAACTTTTTTTATGCGTAAGCGATGTTTGATGTTTGTTTCAGCATCCTTGTCAACACAAATCTCCATTAGTTCATGTGCATTCACGTAACTATCAATATTTACATTGCTTGCTATAAACTTGTGTTCTTATGTTGTGTTTCATTGTTCAATCAATATACTTCAAAAGCAACAAATTATTTTAACACATCTGGTGCTACTGAATTTTTTATTGTCATGGAAACATTTGATGCTTTACATCAGATCTTTTTGTGCTAATACCTTTCCCGTATCACCAATTAATCTTACTGCTTCTATAATTCTATACAATTATTCATATTAATTGGTGCTGCCTGTGCAGATAACAATAATTTATATTTACATATTAAACACTTTCTTTTTACTTAGTAATGGGAATTATCCTCAAAAATAGTTTAAAATTGAAAAATAAATCAATGTTACCCAGTAATCACACAAATTTTAATCGATAAATTGTTGAAATTTTTAGCGAATTTTCGAAGGAAATGATCCTATTTACAAATGATCCCACAAAAATATTTACACTTTTATAATAAATTTGTTTGTCTTGAAAGAATCGTAGACATGAAATATAGTGGATAGAATTTTCGATATCATCGATTAGTCGCAATGTTTCCATTAAATGTTTTTGTACTTTAATTGGTGTGGACTGTGCAGATTGCAATAGTTTATTTTCATGACACTTTATTTTTACGGCTTTATACTAAATTTTTAGGCTTCTTATTACCACTGTTATTCAAATATTTAAAATCAAGTTTCCTTTCTCGTAAATGATTGTTGAATGGTATTTTCTGGATCATTTAATACACAAATTTTCTTTCCATCACTCTTCGCTTTTTCTTTACGTATATTGCTAGCATATTTAATTCATTTTGTTTTTTTAATATAGTGATTAACAAACTCTTTGAACAATTATGGTGATACTATATTTCTTTTTGTGCACTTATTCAAATACAAGTAATAACCATTTTGTATTTGGTAATTTTAAGATAGGAATAACATTTAAAAAAAGTCACAGAATAAACTAATTGTAAATAAATAAATTATAATCGATAAATTGTTGAAAATTTACAGTGAATTTTCGAAGAACATAATCCTTACACAAATATTAATACTTTCTTAATTAATTTGTTTATGTCTACAAGGAATCATAGGCCTGAAATATAGTGGATGGAATTTTCGATATCATCGAAAACTCTTTGAACAATTCTGGTGAAACTATATTTCTTTTTGTGTTCTTATTCTTTTTGTTCTTCTTATTCAAATGTTATAAATCACATTATATTGTTATAAGTAATAACCATTTTGTATTTGGTAATTTTAAGATAGGAATAACATAAAAAAAAGTCACAGAATAAACTAATTGTAAATAAATAAATTATAATCGATAAATTGTTGAAAATTTACAGTGAATTTTCGAAGAACATAATCCTTACACAAATATTAATACTCTCTTAATAAATTTGTTTATGTCTACAAAGAATCATAGGCCTGAAATATAGTGGATGGAATTTTCGATATCATCGAAAACTCTGTGAACAATTCTGGTGAAACTATATTTCTTTTTGTGTTCTTATTCTTTTTGTTCTTCTTATTCAAATGTTATAAATCACATTATTTTGTTATAAGTAATAGGGAATATGCATGAAAATTTTTTTCACATTTATTTTCAGAATATGAAAATACTGTTAATACTGTAATAATATTTAAAAACGAAATTAAAATCCGACAAATATCAAGAAAGCTATAAGCTTTTAAAGATTATTATCTGTCTCTTGCAAAAATACTAAAAACGGAGTTTTACGTGTATTTTAAATGATGAAAGTGTAATATGACGTCACATAACATATCAAGAGGGCAATCACCCTCTTTGTCTAATCGGGAATTTCAATCATTCATATCTCGCTTATTTTTAAAGTTATTTAAAAAGTAATTTTACCTTGATATTTGTCAAGTAAACATGCTTCAATTCAAGCGAAAAAAAATTTTCATGCATATTCCCTATTACCATTTTTCGTTTGGTAATTTTAAGATAGTAATAACATTAAAAAAAAAGTCACAGAATAAACTTATTATAAATCAATCAATTATAATCGATAAATTGTTGAAATTTCTTTGTTATAAATCACATGATTTTGTTATAAGTAATTAGTATTTTGCATTTGGTTATTTTAAGATAGTGATAACATTTTTTAAAAAAGTCACAGAATAAACTTATTATAAATAAATAAATTATAATCGATAAATTGTTGAAATTACTTTGTTAAAAATCACATGATTTTATTATAAGTAATAACCATTTTGTATAAAAAAAGTCACAGAATAAACTTATTATAAATAAATAAATTATAATCGATAAATTGTTGAAATTACTTTGTTAAAAATCTCATGATTTTGTTATAAGTAATAACCATTTTGTATAAAATAAATAAATTATAATCGATAAATTGTTGAAATTACTTTGTTAAAAATCACATGATTTTGTTATAAGTAATAACCATTTTGTATAAAATAAATAAATTATAATCGATAAATTGTTGAAATTACTTTGTTAAAAATCACATGATTTTGTTATAAGTAATAACCATTTTGTATAAAATAAATAAATTATAATCGATAAATTGTTGAAATTACTTTGTTAAAAATCACATGATTTTGTTATAAGTAATAACCATTTTGTTTAAAAAAAGTCACAGAATAAACTTATTATAAATAAATAAATTATAATCGATAAATTGTTGAAATTTCTTTTAGTGATCCTTACAAAAATATGGATATTTTTATTATAACGGCCATTCAATTGTTAATTTGCCAAAACTGACTTCATTACTCAGATTTTTTATGTTTTTTCTCTCACTTGAATTCTCTCACATCAAAAAACTTTGAATGGTCAAGGTCACCTAAAATGGTCCCCTACGAACAAAACAACTTTTAATAGTGACATTTTTATCTAAAACCGTTTAAATTGAGCCGTCTAGTATAAAATTACGAAACTAAATATGCTAGGAACTGATACTTTACAAATTTAGACATCGATATTGATGTCAATGTACCCGAGTTTAAGGTATTTCCAAACTATGATTAGGTTGTCAAGAACTTCACGAAATTCACAATATTAGTAAAATGAATCCTCAGAAATCAGATGAATTTTTTTGAGAATTTATCCCCATGGCGTTTTTGAGAAAATCGTTACGTTAGTTGGAGAAATTTACCATGCATCTTCATAATCATGGTGAAATAAAATGCAAATAAATTCCGACTGTTTTTACTTCGAACTCTCTCAATTTAGTCACGGTTGCTCTGAAATTCGACATATACTTTCCTCACTTCCTTAGAAATATTTTATCTTAAAACTTTGGGAGAATGCCCATCGGGTTGTTAAGTTTTTTGATAAAATATGCGTAAAAAAGTGCATTTTTTTCATGTTCGCAGCAGAAGGTTATTTTTTATGATTCAGTTGGCAATCCTGAGTACCGATGCGGCGCGCTGTTTGAAAGTCATTTGAAATTATATACTAAATATGCTAGGTATACTTATATACTAAGTATGTATGATGTTGAACAACGCGCAGAAGTACCAACATATTTTTTTTATGCATATACTTTTCTATTTAGTTATTTTCTTTGGAAATAACTTAAAATTTTTAACTGTTGACGGGATAATACAGCAGCATACAATTAAATTGCAAATTTTATTTGAGTTTTATTTGAGTCAGACTGAAGTAGAAGGGGGAACACAATGGATCATAAGGTCGAAGTGCAATACTTTTTAGACCCCAAGGTGTATCAATCTATATCTACATATATTTACTAATATATGTATATACGCTTTAAATGTGATTTACAGGTGGTTCAATTTTTATGAACGGGAGTGTACAAACAAAGCTTTGCATCGTTTTACACTACTTCGTATTTTTATAAACCGTAGGAAAAATATAATAAACAGTATACGCATTGATAATGAAGTCAGTTTACACCGGGTATTTAAGCAATTATCTCAATTAATTGTTATATTTTCACTTGTTTAGTTTAATTTAGATGATAATTGCATAGAGTTTTATTACAAAATAAAAAAATATTACACCAAAAGAAATAAATATGAAATAAAAATTAATGTTTTTTGTAACAATACCACAGTGCTGCACCAAATGAAATGTCACCTCTATATATTGCTGGTACATAAAATGAATATGGAGCTATTCTCCATTTTGTTGCTGACAAACTCAACAAATCCATATTTTTAATGCTACATGTAAAAATTGATATAACAATTGATATTCAACCTAATAATTTGAAATTTATATCATAGAGTCGTTGTGTGGTGATCCACTTATAGACGAAAGTATACAAAATTGATTTTTATTCTGGGGGTTAATTTCAAAGGGTTAATTTGAATTTGGAAAACAAAAATTTTGCAATAAAAATTTTGCATAAGGCATTGCGTAAGATGGCAAATGAAGCACGTTTTTAATAATATGTATAAAGTAATATTTTTATGAATTTTTGTTATAACTTTTTGACAAAACGATAGAAAAGTGCTTACCTCCATCCTTTTATCGCCAAAAGAATCGTTCAGAAACATGTAACAAAAATGATCAAAATTGACATATTCTAGCGCGTTTAGTTGTCATAAACAACTTAATTGTTAATTTCCTTATAACTACTGAGCTATTGGTCTAAGAGACCAAGTTCTTGGGCAAAAAATATTTATTACGATGTTTGAAACTACTTTGATCCTTGCACCCTTTTTGTCCCAGACCAAACACTAATGATGCAAGTAGGTATATAGCAACTAACTAGAAAATAGCAATAAACTGAGTTAATTGTTTAAATTACCAAGTATTTGACCCGGTACTGAGTTTATGAAAAAAAGTTGCAAAAGTTGTTTATTTTTATAAAGGGAATATTTTTTACTTTTAAATTTTTGTTCTATCTCTTACGGTTTCAAAGATTGCAGTATGACACATTTTCCGATTTTTAACAAAAATCCAGTTTGTTATCTCTTTTCGTTTTTGAGTTATCGTGTTTACGGATAGACCGACTGACAGACAGACGGACGGACGGGCATGTGGTAATGAGCTAATTAGGTCCTTTTATGAACATCTAAATCAAATTTTTTTTCTATTTTCAACCGTCACAAAGTCGGGACTATTATAATACCCTTGTATATATTATATATACTGGAATTAAAAATGTGAAAAATTTAAGGCGAAAACAAAGATTTGCACCAAATTAATCAAAGTCTGAATAGCCGTTTTGAATTTAATTTGTGTTCAGACATATCCATTTCACAAAACATTGATGATTGGAAAAAATAGTAAAATCATAGAATCCCTTCACAAATTAACTATAGCGTGGCGCATAAGTAACGTTATGATTTATTTAATGAATAACTTTTTTCTTTCTGATTTAATTCAACGTTGACATTTATTAAAATTTATATTACAGTTTGATTTTAACTCGTGAACCAATTGAATATTATATGGGAAAAGGTGTAACGTAAGTAAAAATTTTTGTAAAGACCGCCTAGACATCACCAACTGCTGAGAATGTCGCTTGGCGGAAGTTTTGGGGTTTTCCTCAACACTTGCTTGCACCCGAGCAATGTTAACATCATTTCGAACTGCACGAGGTCTTCCAGCACGCGGAAGATCAAAGACAGCCCCATGTCGCCAAAAACGCTGAACCAATCGGTAAATTGTTGGAACGCTAGGTGCATTTCGAACATGAAAGAAATTTCGATATGATCTTTGTGTCTGAATAATCGAATGCTGACTTACAAAATAAAATTGAACAACTTTGGTTCTTTGTTCTGTACTGAGTCTTTCCATCATAAATTTCCCACGTTTTGCAAAATTAATACTGAAAAAAAAAAAAGAAAAAAAATATGTAAACAAAAAATTTATTCACTAATTAAATCATAACGTTACTTATGCGCTACCTAATATATATGAAGATAGGGAATGAAAAATCCATATCTTGGTAAAAGTATCTAGGCGAAAGTCTTTGATTCAAACTTTTGTGCTTTATCGTTTTCGCGTTTTGTATTCAAATATAATTCATAACAACCATAATGAACTTGGCTTGTGTTTAGTACTCAGGCATATTAAGGATGTTGAGAAAGTATATGGAAAATGCTACGAAACGTACGAATTTAGTAGAATATTCCTATCTCTCATTCTGTTTTATGGAGATTTTTTTCACTCAATAGATTAAATTCATTTCAATTGCAATTAAAAAATGCTACGAAGCGTCCCAAATTTACAAATTATGTAACTGGAACTGTAAAGAAACAATTTTGCCCAATTTTAATAACATTCACTAAACGGTTGTTGAGAAAATAATTATAAACAGAAGAAGAAAAACAAATATGTCTTTGTCACTTTATGTATATGGTGTAGAACGAAAAAGAATAGATGTTTTTGTTGATTTAAATTAAAGGTATATTCACTATCAAAATTAAATATATGTGTAGAGTAAAATTTTTTTATTAAACCTGATCACAGAAGTCGTGTGAGTGTTTCACACAGTTTTTTCCTATCAACTATGTAATAACAAGGCGCCATATGGTATACCCTACAATTATTAACTATTACATGTTATTATCTAGTAATAAAATTATATAATCTGTTCTGAAAATACCGTGTGTTGACTTTTTTCGGTGAGGTTTTTAAGGACAAATAGGGATTGTTTCCACTGACTAGGTTGGAAAACGGAAAAGATACGTAATTTGTAGAAACACTTTCTTATTATTATTGAATCTATATTGATTTCACAGTCGTAACCAGGTCCTTCGATCTTTTTTAGTATCAAGTCTGAATATGGGAAAATATTGCCCAAAAGTTCAAAAGTTCGAAGTGTAATGTTATAACACAAAATTTGTATGTCTTTTTGAATTTACTTTTGTCTCTCTTTTCGACTTGGACGCTTATAAACATTGTGGAGATTGATAAAATTCCTTATTTTTTGAAAAGAAAAACATTGTTGTACGAAAGCCGATATCCAGGAAGTTAAATATGTCACAACCACCTTTTGTGGAAATCTATCCCATTCGATCACAGAATTTTTCAAAACATTAAATCTCAAAACAGCTTTCAAAACAAATAACTGTCCTGGAAAATACATCGTCAAAACCAAACAAAAAATAGGCACAGACCAATGAAACGGGGGGTATAAACTTACATGTAATTCATGTAATAAATTTTACTTTGGGCAAACCGGAAGAATGTATAAAACACGTATCTCAGAACATAAAGCTTGTTTTATGGGTAAAGGAGGAAAATCTTGTTATGCTGAACACCTCATCTCGGAAAATCATTACATTATAACGATAAATTAGAGATATTACATTTCCAACCAAAAGGACGTATTTTAAAAAATCTGGAAATATTAGAAATGAGTAAATTCAAAAATTACGATTCCATACTAAATTAATTAATCCTGGATCAATTATAATTTTATCGGGAAATTATTGAAAAAAAGCATTAAATCGCAAATAAAAAGTTCCTCAAGGTTTTTCCTTTTTCATCTTCCCACTGCAATTGATAGATTTCTAGAGAAAATGAATCAGCATTAATTGGTTAAGAATATCTATGTTCATGGTAAGGTCTTTAGTCATTTTTCGAGGCAGAAATCATGCATCTGTCATATTTCTTGTATGATTGACTTTCCTCATAAAATCACTTCCCTTGAAGTGATTCACGGTTCTTTCAATTAACGTAATAGTTTCGTAACAAATCAGAAACCATGATATATCTTTTAAAATCCTAAGAATTATTATTATCTGGGTTGGTAAAAATTTCGTGTGTATGTTTTCTGCGTTAACACATTTTGGTCAGCAGTTCCACTACGCTTTTCTAGAGTATCACTTTGTTTAATTCGTGTCAATAATTATAGGTGTCAACATAAAAATTTCGAATAAAGTTTTGTAAAAAAAAATAAAAATTTTAAATGTGGTATAACAAAATTTTGCAAACAAATATGTAAAATATGAATTCGATTGATTACATAGATGTGGGCGAAAACTGGTTCTAAATTAAATCATGCAAAAAATCTATACGTATTTAGTTACCATAATGGATATTTCTAAAGAACACTATGCATAAAATGCACTGCCCTCATTTTCAATATATTCATAGCATATATGCAATTACAGATAAAACAAATACCATAAATGTACAATGTGTCATAATAAATACATCTTGTATGAGAAAAACTCTTCTATACCAACGATAGGAGCCAAATCACTGAGATTTGATTTGATAATTTGCATGAGAATCTCTGCTCTCATTTGTGGATTCCAGAAGATTGTAAAATCTCCATTTTTTACACAAATTGAATTAAATTCTGACCTTTGATCTTGTTTTTAATTATTTTAAAATGCACTGCCCTCATTTTCAATATATTCAATATAAAATTTTAGCGATAGTGATTTTTATCATCTAATAGGTAGGATCGATGGACATTTGAAGAAATTTTTACGATATTCCAACATTGGTGCAAAAACAATAACTGCATTTCTTTTGGAGGGAATTCGCTAATAAACTATGTACACTTACTGATAAAACAAAGATTATTGTTCACTACCTTACTGTTTACTGATTCCTGATTACTGTTCAATAATCTTTGATGTTTATTATTTATTTAAAACAATTCTTCTAAAAACATGTAACAAATACTATCTCGAAAACAGGTTTATGAAACTCGTTGTACTCTAAATATAATAAATCGATTGGGTGTGTAACTAAATATTACTCACTTAAAGCTTTATTTTATTGGGGTGGTAGCCATAATAGCTTGGTATGAAGAATCGGTTTCCATTTAATTGAATCTGGTATGAATGAATAATAGAAAATATATTTGTTTCAACTTTTTGTTTGAATTTAACAATTACGTGAGATGATTTAATAGAGAAATTTTAATGAAGACAAAAATTTGATATTAAGTTTTTTCTTGGATAGAAATCAAAAGCATATTTCTTTCTTAAGATTTTTGAATAGTTAAGGACGTTCATCCATGAAGCTTGATAGTAGATAAAAAAATTTTTTTTAGTGAATTCAATAGCTCAATTCAGTAGTTATCCTCCCTCAAAAATTTAACACCTGTTGACGATCATTTCAAAGAGTAATTATCGATTAAAAATCAAACTTTTAACACAGCGTCTTATGGAGAACAGAATTTTTTTGAACTTACAATTATAATAACTATATTATTAAAGTAGACAGGATAATAAATAATGTTTATAAATATTCTTTAAAATATGCAGTTTATATAATTGCATTAAAAAAATGGTGTTGCCGAACATTTGAATTAATTATTTAATAAATTTAAAACTTTTTTGTTAGGTTTGTTTTTGCCACCATATTTTGAAAACTGGCGACCACACACACTAAAATAATATACATACACACACAAATATAAAACATAGTTTACTGTCATATCTGTCACATTAAGTCAAATTAATTTCTAATTTACCATTTCCTGGTATTTTCCAATAAATACTTTTAAAATATTTAGGACAAATAAAAAAGGTTATAAATCGTTGTAAGATTATTGACATACTTTACACCTTTTTTAAAATCCTAAATAAATTTTATTAAAGATAGATTAAATCACCAGCCATTTAAACACGGCCTTACACTTACGATCTTACAATTAATTTTTGCAATATTTTCTTTTTAATAGTTGTTTTAGATCGATGTAGTCCCTACTCATAGTGTTTGTAAAGGTTATACGTGTGGGAAAGAAAATAGACGTACAGTTTTTACCGGATATTTACAGAACCAAAAAGAAATTCTTATTTCATCGAAACCATTCGTTGCTGCAATGTGTGTATTTCTAAATTTTTCTGTTTATCATTGTATTGTATAACATCGATAGACTTGCTATACGAGTCTATCGATAGTCTCGTTTCTATAAGTTTTGTGTAAATGTCGAACTCGAGTATATTATGCTCTTGTTAGATAGATTGATAGATTGTAGCGGCTGCCCTGGACGGGCTACACTTCGACCATATGGTACATTGTGATGCCTAATAATGTGAGGATGTAAGTGGAGTGGAAGGAATTTGTGAGTAGACTAGGAATGGGTAGGATGTGCGGCTGCAGCCGACTATGATAGGAACTATGCCGATATTCATCTGGAGTTCGTGAAGGAAACTGCAGAAAACCTGCTCAAGCATAGCCGGTTACTTCGTTCTTGTCCATACGCCGACAGTTTAGTCAATTAATCGCCCCCTTTTTTTTTATAATTGACAAACTGCCGATGTCGGGATTCGAACCCATAACCTCCCAGTTTCCATGTATGCATACTTCGCAGACATTACGCCTTACTCCGCTCGGCTACTTGGACTAGTAAGTAGACATAACGCCTTAGATCGCTCGACTACTTAGCAGTTATGCTTTTGTTACTATCATGTCTAGGAAGTAAATATCTTCTTTTTTTTTCCTTTTTTAATGTAAATTGGAGTTTTTATTTTGGGAAGTCGAAAAATACAAGAAATTGTACAATAGCCTGCCAGTTCAATCGAAACAAATGATTATTTCGTTGATATTACTATACCAAATGTTGTTTGGCTTCATTGGTTTCATGTTAATGTTCGTAAAACCAAAAAAATGTATCATAAGTAAAGCTATAGATATTAAATTGTATCATAGTTTACTACTTTACCATATATTATTAACTCGAAATATTAACTTGAAATATTTTGAAATATATATTTTTATTCACATAATAATTCATAAAGTTATTTGTGAAAATTTTGTTACGATAAAAATTCATTGCACTATTATTCATATTTGATCGGAAAGAGTCGAAAAATCGAAGAAAAAAAACACTGTTGAATAAGGCAACCGTTGGTTCATATCAACTGACACCAAATACTCTTTTTATAGCATAAACATACTTTATATTTTGAACAATTTGTTGTTATCCAAATGTATATGGGAAAAAATCTATACAAAGCAGCTTTCTAGCGTGTAAATACAGGTTGTGTGACATTCATAACAGATTATCTATATCTACCGTTCGTTTATCATTAATAGATAGAATTTGTACAATCATTGAATATTATATAAATTATTTTTTTATTCTGAAAATAAACTTAATCAAATAATGATAACACCATTATTAAATTAATGTTCCCCTTATATTTAAAACTATCAAAATTTTACTATGCACAAAAAGTTAATTAAAAGTTAATCAGAATAATTAAGCCCACATTACAATAACGCTAACATTGTTAATAAAAACATGTGTTGTTAGTAATGTTAGTTAACATATCGCATATTTATTACATACGAATTTATTGCAACAATAAAATTTATTGCTGACATTATTTATAATTACCATTGTTAGAATTATTTAGATTTTTAGAAAAAGAAGTATAGGGTGGCGCATAAGTAACGTTATGATTTAATTAGCGAATAAATTTTTGATATTTATTTTGATATATAAATTATATATATTTTGATATAAAATATATATATATATATATATTTATTTATTTTGAAAGTCAGCATTCGATTACTTATGTGCCACCCTATATAAAAAAACGTTAATTTGGTATAGTTGATAGTTTGATGACATTGTTAGTAACATTGACATAATTTCTCCAATCCACCAGATTCCGGTCTAGAACCAAAGATGTTAACCGCAAATAACAGAAAACAATGATGTTAGCATAAAATTAGCATAACAATGTTGTAAGTTCCATCGCAGTTTATTTCTTTATCTTGTAGCGTAGGATAACCTTCTGGTCGCTCAAATTTTTTTGTTTTTTAGTATTGAGTGCTTTAGCTGCTATTGCTATTTACACTTAGAAATTAATAATTTTAGTATCTAAAATATAATGACGGAAACAGATTATATCTAATATACTTTAAAGCTAGAAGTGAAGCTGACACACTCATCTATATAAAAACTAACCCACTTCTAGACATGCCAGAAAGATGCGGTTTTTTGCAATCGACGCGAAATTGCTTGAAACCGTCGGGAAAAATCGGAAAACTTCAATTTTTTATTGAAACCCCCCGGAAAATCGAAAAAACCTCTCCCAAACATGCAAGAATGATGGAATTTTCACCAATGCAACCAAAATAAAGTCAAATTAACAGAAAATTAACTAGAATAACTATGAATGGAAGAAATTTTAACAAGAGTAATTTCAATATAATTTAAAATTTATTATACTTTAAAATTTATTATATTTTAAAATTTAAAATTTATTATATTTTAAAATTTAAAATTTATTATATTTTAATATAATATATTTTAGTTAATTTTCTATTTATTTTTATTTTTGTCTATTGATCTCGGCTTTCTATCTATTTCTAATTGTCAAAGAGTAAATTACGACTAGCTAATTTATACTAATGATTTGTTTGTGTATACTTTCGTGTCCACATAACGTTGTTTGTCCAAATTCCTTTCGACTACGTATGACAAACTGTAGAAGACTATAGCGTATACTCCGACAAATTTCATTGTCATTGAATTTATTAATTAAATTAAATAAGTATACGCTATAGTCTTCTACAGTTTGTCATACGTATTCGAAAGGAATTTGGACAAACAACGTTATGTGGACACGAAAGTATACACAAACAAACAAATATTAAATAAACAAATCACTTCAAAAAGAAGTAAATACTATCTAATAAATAAAAAATTAGAATAATATGAAAAAGTTGGCTGTCGCATCACAATCGTCTTTGGTGTAGAGGAAAGCACACTGGACTAGTTATCCAGAGGCCCGAGGTTCGATTCCTGGTTGACGAGTTAATTTTTTCATATAAGTATTTAATTTAATTAATAAATTCAATGACAATGAAATTTGTCGGAGTATACGCTATAGTCTTCTACAGTTTGTCATACGTATTCGAAAGGAATTTGGACAAACAACGTTATGTGGACACGAAAGTATAAACAAACAAACAAATATTAAATAAACAAATCACTTCAAAAAGAAGTAAATACTATGTAATAAATAAAAAATTAGAATAATATGAAAAAGTTGGCTGTCGCATCACAATCGTCTTTGGTGTAGAGGAAAGCACACTGGACTAGTTATCCAGAGGCCCGAGGTTCGATTCCTGGTTGACGAGTTAATTTTTTCATATAAGTATTTAATTTAATTAATATATACTAGTGATGATTACTTTGTAGTCGAAATACGTATTTATTAGACAAAAATACTGATCTAGGTAAAAACTATAAGAATACAAATGCAAAACAGATCATTTGTAAGATGTCGTTCAGATTATTGATAGAATCTTGATAGAAGTTTTCTATTGGTTTTCTACTTTATTTTCATGAATTCTACATATTTTTAGCCGAGAATATTTTATTTAGTAGTTCCACTGCGTTTGCTACGTTTTATTTTTTTTTTTGAGAATTAAAAATTAACAAAAACAAGTAATGCAACAACTAACTGAGTTAATTATTTGAATACCCAGTATATACTGAGTTGTATATCAATGATTGAATTGTTATGAATTCGCTTTCCGAGGAACATTTAATCACAAATTATGAGAAAACTATTGAGTTTAAGAAAAAAGTTTTCAAACAAAATTTGTTGATTTTAAAAATAAGATTTTTTGTAAACAAATTTGTTTTCTATCTCTTACGGTTTCAAAGATGTATATGCCCCCACCCACGACGGGAAAAACACTTTCCAATTTTGCCCATTAACGAACTTGACCTTTCTTTTTTGCTCTTTATGAACACCCATGCGAAGCATTTATGCCAAGGATTAATATTTTTAAGCGTTACAAAGTCATGATCAAACTTAATATACCTTGTATATTTACATATACTGGGTATAATGAATCATAGAGTATTCGATAATAAAAGTCTGTGATTAATATTTTTGCATGTAACATTTATCTAAAACAAACAAAATATTTTTGTTTATTATCAACATCTAATGATATGTTACGGGCACTTATTTATCAACTATTACAAAATATGTTTTTAATAGATTTTTTTTACTCATGCGTGGAAAGTACTATCTTACCGCCCACTTTTCCAAGCGATAAATGACTGTTTGCCTATTCAGTTATTACCACATTAGTTAGATGCAGTGTTGCCAGATCTCCCGTTTAACGGTAGATCTACCGCTTTTTTAGTATTTTTACCGCTCTACCGTTTTTTTTCTTAATCTCCCGTTTTTTAGAAATTTTGTGAGTAAATAAAAATTTTTTAATTTGTCATTTTTTCAATGTTTTATAATAATTATTAATTTAAAACTCCCAGTCGTACAAATACAAAATCAGTAAGTACAGGCCATATTCCATTATTTGAAATAATGGAATATGGTTCTGTAATTACTGACTTTGTCATGAGCGTGTCGTACATTACAGTAACAGACCAGTACATGTTAACAGTTTTATACAATACCAAACAGACTAAGTTTTTTATGCATGTAAATGGTAAAATACTATATATTTTATAAACAAAATACAACTTTTTAAATCTACCGCTTTTTTTCTTAATCTACCGCTTTATTTTGGTGGATCTACCGCTTTTTAAGAAATCTGGTCTGGCAACACTGGTTAGATGTATCGTAAATATTTATTTGCGTGCGGAAAGTTTACTTTCCCACACTACAATATATCTATGTTGTCTAGTAGCCATGGCAACCAGACTACTAAAGTTTGGGTTAATAATTGAATAGCCAAACAGCCATTTAACGCCCGAAAGAACTATTGCGGTGAAAGAGAAATAAAACTATTGCGGTGTTGTCTATTGTACAATATACGCACAAATATTGCACAATATATATGACAACACATGATACCACATTAAAACCAAAGCCTATCTGATTATTTTAGCTTTTTTCTGGTCATAGATGGTAAGAGTTTGGGTATTTTGGTACTTGAACATCTAGATGATGAAGTTGGATGGTAATTAGGTACTAATTATGTAGTCAAAATTTGTAGAAAAAAAAGTATATAAAGGAAAGTGAAAAAAGTTCGTTATAGTTGTTAGATAGATGAAAATGTAATTGAAGCTATGCAATCCAAATAGCCAGGTTTCAATAAAACAATTCATTTAACAATTTGTGTGTTTTATCTAAGACGAAGGAAATTAAAATTTAACGAGTAAGGTTAAGTAAGGTTAAGGTTAAATATAATTATTCTATTCCTAATAATAATTAGGAATAGACTTGCGTTTTTTAAATTATGAACATGCATTAATGACTTACCAGATACCAGTTTTTTTTAATGTCTTGGCTATCCTATTTACAGACTTTTGATTTGTAAGGAGATTGTTTGTCCCCAATAAATAAACCTATTTTTAACCCGACTTCAAAAAGGAGGCTGGTTCTCAATTCGTCTGTATTTTTTTTTTTTTATGTGTGTTACCACAGAACTCCGTCATTTATGAACCGATATTGAATTTTTTTTTTAAAGGGTTTGGTTTCCCATTGGTCCCATTGGGACCAAATCGCATTGTGATGAGGGGATCACCGGGAAATCGAGGAAAATCCTCATTTTATATGTGATAACCGATTTCTGCGAAATTTTTTTTTTTAAAGGGTATACTCATTCATAATGGGAAAATAAGAAAATTTTTTTTAAAACCGACTTTTTTAACAACCACATACTCAGCAATTACAACAAGAAAAAAGTGAAAACAAACCAGATAATTTCTTGGTACTCGTTACATTTGCAATCACTGAATTGGAAGTAATAAAGTAATTGTAGGTATGTAAATGGTTTAGCATGAAGAAATCGTTTCTAAATTCTGCTTATTCACATAGTTGATTTAAAATTAAGGTATTTTGAATTTTTCTGCGAAATATTTTTAGATATTGGAATAAGTGCATTGTGTGTCTTTGGATATATTATAGGTTTGTTTATTCTCTACAAACTATCTATATTTACGATATTTATTCTGTTGAATTTCAAAGGGATATTTCTGCTCGTTTATAAATATTCCATTATTAACTTTTATACATTAGTGAATATGAGCTCAAATATGATAAAAATTTAATAACATCGTAGGTTAAGTAATACTTCTCAATAAACGTACCTATTTCACTTTCACACTGTTTATTAACTCTTATCTCGAATATATACTTCGTTCGGTAACAGTATATTTATAGTTGTGTACTCGTATAATCGTATGTATATGCAAATTGTCAATCATGTCTAACGAGATCAAGTAAAATTGAATATATAAACATAAATGATGATACACGTTAGTGACATATTATTAAAAGAAATATGATATATTTGTTAACCCGACTTCAAAAAGGAGAATGGTTCCAATTCGTCTGTATTTTTTTTTTTAATGTTTGTTACCTCAGAACTCGGTCATTTATTAACCGATTTTGAATTTTTTTTTGTTTTAAAGAGTTTGATTTCCGATTGGTCCCATTGTCACCAAATCGCATTCTGATGAAGGGATCCCCTGGAAATCGAGGAAAATCCTCATTTTATATGTGATAACCGATTTCTGCGATTTTTTTTTTTTGAAAGGATATACTCATTCATAATGGGAAAATAAGAAAATTTTTTTAAAAACCGACTTCAAAAATTTTTTTACAAAAAAAACCGAACCCAAAAAAAAAAAATTTTTACAAAAAAAAAAAACAAAATGCTTGTAAAAAAAATTGAAAATCTGTTATAAAAAAATGCACTAAAAATTAAAAAAAAAAAAACGGATAAAAAAAAATTGAAAATCTGTTATAAAAAAATGCACTAAAAATTAGTTGGTCGTTTAGTAGGTCTACCCATATTTAGACAAATAACATCAGTTATAGAACTTCAAAGTCACTAAAAATCGAGAAATAAAACCTATTTTGACAAAATGGAAACCCGACTTCAAAAATCAAATATTCTATAACAAAAAATGCACTAAAAAGTAAAAAAATAATTGCATATTCTTGTGTCAATTTTAGTTCACCTAAGCAAAAATTTTTAAATATATATGTATAATTATTGTTATTTTTGGAGGCGGTGTCAGCATAGAGAAATTCACATAATTTTTGGACACCGCCTCCAAAAATAACATAAATTTTACATATATATTTAAAAATTTTTGCTTAGGTGAACTAAAATTGACACAAGAATGTAATGCAATTATTTTTTTACTTTTTAGTGCATTTTTTGTTATAGAATACTTGATTTTTGAAGTCGGGTTTCCATTTTGTCAAAATAGGTTTTATATATATAGTACATTATTTGTCTACAATAAAATATGTCGAATAACAGAATAGAATAGAGAAACTCAATTTATGATTGGAAGTACCTATTTGTTAACCGACATAAATGTGAGAGGTTCTCTAAAGAAATAAAACAATGTGACGTCATACCATGTAAATTTGTTGAGCTTCGAAGATTAAAGTTAAGATATATTTCTTATAAAAAATTTTTTTTTTAAATTCGTTACGTAGGAGCTGCTTCAACTTGGCAAATTTCTATAGAACACATAAATCACTCTCTAGCGGTCATTATTTTAGTATGATCAAAAATAAATATATCTGATATGGTTTTAGTATTTGCAAGGCCAATGTTATAACAAAATGGCATAGGTCAAGGGGTAAGATTGTGTATGTAAAAAATAAAATTAGAGTTTAATTTAAAAAAAAAATTCGGTGTTTAGTTTTAAAAAAAAAACTAAACACTTTATAGAAAATAATTGAATTATCAATTATTTTCATAAATATGAAATTAAGTTAATTTAGTAATTTCAATTAAAAAAAGTATTATGATGTATTTTAAAAAAAAAAATAATGAAAACTAAATATACGGTACTTTAGAAAAAAAAATCCAAAGCAGAGTATTGTATGTGGAATTATGAAAATTAGAAAACGATCGGTGCTAACGCGATACACGTAAATATAAAAAAAAATAACACGTTGAACCGAAAGTCTTTCAATAAAAGCTGGGCCCATTAAAAAGATAATATTGAGGTAGTAAGATCTTTACTATCCAGTAAGCGTCTAAGTTATCGACAAGTGATTCGAATCTGAAAAAAATAAAAAAAGTACAAAAAAAGAACCAAACAAAATATATGTTAAAATAAAATATATTTGAAATAAATAATTTTTAATTTAATATGTTGATAGTATAACTATCCTTAAAATACTAAGTTTGGTTGTACAAGTTATAAAAAAAAAGATTACATGAATATGTGCTAGATTGAACTGTAGTAAAAGAAATATCGTATAAAAAAAAAACGACACTACAGTAAAAAAAAATATGTTCAAATATGTCTGATTTGCAAAAATATAAATATGGACTACAAATTTAATTCAGATACATAGTTGTATATAAAAGAGACATTACGCTTCTGTAAAAAAAAAAATACACGGCCGAAAACGCCAAGCGTATTCAAACAATATAGTTATAAATTGAAAAAGTCATTGCATATTCACATAAAATATAAATTGTACAGCAAAAATGTGTATAGAATGTGTATTGAATTGTGACAAGTTTGAGAGACCACAAGTTTCGGAATGGTGAATTAAATAAATTATACAAAAAAAATATACTTAGATACAATCAGATAGAAACCATCAATTCGCCTATTCGATACTTCAGCACAATCCATAATAAATATTCAATTTGTAAATTGAAGAAATAAAAATTCAAAATACCATCTGATTAATTCATGTGAGACAACTACTTTTAGTAACTGTCTTGAGACAAGTACTTTTTGTAACTGTACTGAGAGAAGTACTTTTTGTAACTGCTTTCTTTTTGTAACTGTACTGAGCGAAGAACTTTTTGTAACTAATTTTAAATATGTGCGGAAACATCGAAGTAAGCTTGGATATAAGCAAGTCATATCCGATCTAAGTAAATGCTTGTTGAAATTATGTAAATTCTCAACTCGCATAAACCAATAATTATATAAATTATTATTTTTTGAATAATAAATATATGAAAACAAAATAATAATAAATTTTAAACAGTGGAGTACTAAAAAAATTATTCTCCAAGATATATTAAGCTCACTTAATATTCGAAAAATTAAAAAATGTATAAGAAATAAAGTTGTAGAAAATTGTGTTTGCTACTATTCACTTCCTAATCATTTTTCTAAATCTCTAATGCGAACAGACATATTAAGAATTTTAACTTTCAATTGTAAATATTTCTATAAATATTAGTGAAAGATTTTTCTGTAAGTATTACAGAAAAGTTTAGTTCCGACTTTGTAACGCTTGAAAATCTTCATCGCAGAATACAATTTTGATTATAGGTGTTCATAAAATGGCCTAATTTGTCCATTTCCGCATGTCCGTCTATCTGTTTGTCTGTCTATGGACGCGATAACCCAAGAACGAAAAGAGATAACGAGCTGATATTTTTTGTGTGTTCTAGAGCAAAAAAATAAGGTCAAGTTCGTTAATAGGCAACATCGGACCATGTTTGGGCAAAACTGTATATCTTTGAAACCGTAAGAGGTAGAACAAAAATTTAATAACGAAAAGTTTTCTTTTTTTTTAAATAAAAAACTTGTTTGAAAAATTGTTCCATAAACTCAATAATTTTCTCATAATGGTTCTCGGAAAGCGAAAAATATGCCCATCTTTAAAACCATAAGAGATTTTTTTAAGCTTGTGGGGCAATTAAAAATTTTTTAACAATTCAAACATTGATATGCAACTCAGTGTATACTTGGTATTCAAACCATTAACTCAGTTGTTAAATTACTTGTCTTTATTTACCTAGAGTATGGCAAATATTTGTTAATAAATTATCGTTTTAAATATTGTAAATTAAAACGATAAAAATAAAAACATCATAGCGTTTGAACTCCAAATTTTCCAAAACTTTATTGAAAAACTGATACATGCTGACTTCATAAGAGCAAAACTTTCATTTGCTCTTTCCTTTTTTGAAGTCAGTTTTTTCATGTTAAGAAGTTTTGTAAAATAAATATTAGTTTAATATCCCTCAAGCTCCAAATTCACCTTGCATACAAATAGATAATTTACTTATGTATATATTCAAATAGATAATATATATCTAGTATTTACTATGTTGTACGCTATTATAAGTAGTAATAGTAATAGGGAAGGCATGTTTTTTTAGGGGAATTGTAATTGTGTAATTGTAATTGACAATCTATAGTATTCCATTCACAAATGATTACAATTCAAATAACAGCCATTCCTTTTTTTTTATCCTTGTAGTGATCAGTAATGCATATTTGTATTATTATTGTTTCTATACGTGTACGATTTTTCAACGAATTTCCTGAAAGGAAATGGAGCTATTGGTCTCGTCCCAAAGTCAAAATTTCGCAAAAATGTCCATCGATCCTGCCTAGTAGATATCGAAAATCACCGCGCTGAAATTTATTTATATACATATATATGTATATATATATACATATATTATATGTATATATATATATACATATATATATGTATATATATATATGTATATATATATATATATATATATATATATATATATATATATATATATATATATATATATATAGAGGTAGAGGTAGATTGTAAAGGCTGCCCTGGACGAGCTACACTTCGACCATAAGGTCCATTGTGATGTCTTAGGATGTGAGGATGTGAGTAGAGTGGAAGGAATTTGTGAGGAGACTAGGAAATGGTAGGATATGCGGCTGCAGCTGACTATGATAGGAACTATACCGATATTCATCTGGAGTTCGTGAAGGAAACTGCAGAAATCCTTCTCAAGCATAGCCGGTTTCTTCGTTCTTGTCCATTCGCCGACAGTTTAGTCAATTAACCGCCCCCTTTTTTTATTTTTCTCATTCAAAAACTGCCGATGTCGGGATTCGAACCCATAACCTCCCAGTTTCCAAGTACTGCATACTGCACAGACTTAACGCTTTAAACCGTTCGGCTACTTGGACTGGTTATATATATATATATATATATATATATATATATATATATATATATATATATATATATATATATATATATATATATAATATATATATATATATATACATATATATATGTATATATATATATGTATATATATATATATATATATATATAATATATATATATATATATATATATGTATATATATATATATATATACAGTGTGTTCTGAAATTCATTCACGAAAACTATACTATGTGGAATAAGGGATGAAAGTTTTTAGAGTAAGAGGATACTTTAAAATTGGTATTTATAGTCTATAAATCATGGGCCTGAATTATGGGTTTCAACGTTTTTTTTTTTTTAATTTAAGACTTCGCTAACTACTTTACTAAATTAACTACTTTTTTAAATTTTTTTAAATGTAAAGTAGTTAGCGAAGTCTCGTTTTTTCAACTTAGAGACATAAAACTTGATATACGGCCTATTAGTTAATTATAGAGAAAGAAATGCGTCTTCTAGCGTGTTTAGAAAATCATCAAATTTTGAATGAGAATACCCGTTCTTTTTGTAGTTAAGACATAAAAAATTTTAAAAAAATGGTTCCACTTTTTTAGAAAATCAATCTTTGATAAAGAGAAATAAGGCTTTAGATTTTGTATGCGGTGGAAGCAAGAAAATTACTATGTAGGCTATTAGTTATAGACAAAGAATTGTATGGCGGTGGTTTGTTTTTATTGCATAATTGGATTCATTTGTATTAGTTTTAAGATAAATAAAAACTGGTCTTTGGCGGAGAGAAATGGGAGAAAAATATCATATATATATATATATATATATATATATATATATATATATATATTCTGAGTAATATAAGGTCCTTAGAGTATCATTTTTCGCAGGCGAAGTTGCGACGGGTAATGCTACTATTACGTATATACACAACCAAATGTAAAATCTCTTTTATGAAAAATTTTCAAAATGTGTTTTATTCCTAAGCTATTAAGAAGTTTAACTACTAGGATATTCGGGTGATCATTTAGTCTTGTAACCGTTGCGATTAGCTGTTATTAGTACATACTTTACTATAGGCCGAATAGACTCACCAACTAATCTATTTCGTTAATGACATGAATTTTGGTAGAGATTGTTCTTCTTTCCGGCCATTATTCTTATTCTGTACATACATTTTTTAAGATTTGCAAGAACTTCATATCTTAACCTAACAACTCTATTGTAACCAATGCTTATGTTCAAATTGAAGATACAATTTAATTAAAATAAAACTTTTCCGTTTTTGCATGTAAGGGATATTCTGAAAAGACGAATAAAATAATATTTTTTTATTTTTAACCGACTTCAAACAGGGAGGTTGTAAATACAGTCTGATAATTTTCGTAAATATTCAATTGCATATGCTGCATTTACAAAAATGACCATCGAATTCTTTTTACCAAATGACAAGCAAATTATTGGTACCACAAAAATTATATGAGGATTTGATGATGGACTATGAAGACATCAATCAAAAAGTACTTTATTTCCAAGCCATAATATCGTAGTTAAAATATTGAAATTCAATTAATTATATTTGAGATTTAACATTTTTTGATATTTGAGAAGTAATAAAATTTCACATTTTTCGTTAGTACGTTAATTTTCTTTGAATCGTCAAATTATCAATAAGCGACTCAAAACAATGGTGCTGAGATTTTGAAAACACACTGTGTGGAAACAAAAATGCCGCCCGGTATCAAAACTTTCTAATGACATTTTTGTTTCCTTTACAAATAATTCGAGGCCATATTATTTTTTATTTGTCACAAATAAATATTATATAATGTATTGGTTTCTCATTTGAAAAATTAATTAAATTTTTACGGTAGCTATTGCTTTTTTTCTGTACTCTTCTGCCACAGGTAGATTTCTCCGACTGGCGAACTTAAGTTCATAATTTTATGAGTTCTAACATTGGATAATCGAAGGTTATGGTGGCTATATGCTGTGTACGAAACCCTTCTACACAAATTTATGCCATTGTGCGTGTAATGAACCCAGTATATACCGGGTATTTAAGCAATTAGTTGTTATTTTTGAAACTACAGATTATTAATATTTTTTCATTTTTCTTCTTTATGAAGTCAGTTTTCTTTTTCTTCAAATTTTTTTAATAAAGTTTAATATAATAAAAATGAAAACATTTTTTAAATTCCCGGGTTAATATATATATATATATATATATATATATATATATATATATATATATATATATTTATATATATATATATATATATATATATAAATATATATATATAATATATATATAAATATATATATATATATATATATATATATATATATATATATATATATATAACTAGTAAATTAAAATTCAAAAAAAGAATTTTATTCAGTTTAATCTTATAACATCAACATATGAAATTGCAAAATAGTCCCACATACACTACACAGTCAAAAAAAAGTAACTCACGTTCATTTAAATTATTTTCTTTGAAATTTTTTTGCTTATCAACTACATTTAAATGTGTATATAGTTTTGTTCATTTGGGGGTAAAATTGCATAAATTGCATAAATCAAATTTTATTATTTAAAAATACCGTGTTTTTTTTGGGTTTTAATACAGTTCGCTACGACGTCTTGGATGATTACCGCCCATTCCTGCACTAAAACTATTATGAGCTAAGTCATCTTCTTATACGCCAGAAAAGTTCGTCCCAGAGATGTTCTATTGAATTTCACTCCGGGCTACGCCATGTCCATCTGAAAATCTAAGTTTAGATTGTTTTAATTTAATACACAACCATCGGAATCGTTTTTCTTTTGCTTCTAAGTCTTCCCAAAGGTTCCGTATGAATCGGAATGCAATTAGTGTAAACATTGCTAGAAGAAGAGTTTCTGTAATGAATTTACGAGACTGAAGTCCAGTCATAGTTCCAGTGCTCATTGCAAACCATCGAAGAGCGCACTAAATCACCTCCATCACTGACCCACCTCCGAACTGCACTCTTACAGTAGTATTACATTCGGATAATCGTTCTCCTGGCCTTAGACAAACTCTCGCATGTCGATTTGGTACAACATTGCATATCGAGGACCAACTGAAAAGAGGAAGATCCTCTATTTATTTTTGTTCCACATTACGAGCTTTAAGTGGGCCTTATCTATGATTAACAGTCAGCTCTAAAGGTACCTTCGAGGTCGTAAGTTCATTTCAGCAAGTCTTCTTCTAACAGTTTTTGCACTAGTAGTTACAGTAGAATCCATGCGGAGCTTTTGTTTCAAAGCGAGTAGAAAACGATTCCGAAGAATGTACGTTAAAATAAGACGATCGACATTCAGAATTTGGGTGGACGTTAAAATAAGACGATCAACATTCAGAATTTGGGTGGCCATCACGTAGCCCAGAGTGAAATCTAATAGAATATCTCTGGGATGAACTAATCCGACGTATAAGATGATGAATTAACGCTTCTGATAGCTATTAGGAACTCATAATAGCTTAAGTGAAGGAATGGTAGGTAATCACCCATGATGTCGTAGCGAACTTAATTAAAAGTATGTCTCGAAGGCTTACGGCAATCAGTCGAGCAAGAGGAATTGATATTCATTGTTAAAAAATTATTTCCTTCTAAATACCTCAAATTAGAATGTTTTTATACATTTTTTTCCCGTAAATTATTTTTTAAGTTTTTTTTTGCAATTTTACCCCCATTTTAGCGAAAATATATACAAATTAATACAAATGTAATTACATTTCAAATTTTTGCCCCTATTCCTAGAACATTTGTTTGTCTTTTATAAATACGTATTTCGACTACAATGTAATCATCATCAGTATGAATTAGCTAATCGTAACTATCTCTGGGATATGGATTCAGAGATATGCTGCTTGTTACTAATTTGGTAAAATCGTATAAAAGGACAGAACTTTTTTAATGTCATTTTGAGACACGCACCAAATTAGCAACAAACTACACATCTCTGAATCCATATCCCGGAGATAGTTACGATTACCTAATTCATACTGACGATGTCTACATTGTAGTCGAAATACGTATTTATAAAATAGGAACAAATGTTCTAGGAATAGGGGCAAAAATTTTAAATGTAATTACAAAAAACCTAGAGTTCTCTTTGATTGTTTAAAATAATTTTAATACAAATGTAATTAGACAGATATGCAAAAAATTTCAAAGAGAAAAATTTTAATGGCTTTTTCAAAGTGCGACTTTTTTTGGCTCTACATTGTACAATCTGTTGCATGCGTTAACAAAATATCAATATTAAATAGCATGAAAAAAATATTTTACTTCTTAAGGTATTCTGCTGTCTTTTCTGATTTATAAAGTTTAGTAATTCATTTTTCCATCTCCTATCAAAAAACTTTTTCGATTATGTAAAAAAATTTTTAGTGAAAATTTCAAGTACGGAATCTTAATTTAACACTTCATTTAAACTAGATTCAATTGCATTAAAATCTGTATCAGATTTTCTTATCGCTTCTTTGGTAAATTAATTGGAAGATTACCCAATAAGTTTTGTCATCTTTGTCATAAAACGATGAATCTTTGTAATTTAAAATAAACTAATTTTTGTGTAAAACCTATTTTAAAAAGGTTTCAAATTTAAAGTTTACTCTGTCTAAATGTTCCATGAAGTAGAGATGTACCTCAATCTCTTAAAAATAACCGACAATTTTTCAACCGACTTTTGAAAAATACAAATTTTTTCAAGACTCACATCTTATTAAATAATCATTTCATGAAATTAATACCCAAGTTCCAAACAGAAATAATGTTATTTTAAAGATGAATAACAAATTTACCAAAATAATATAAGAGTCAAATTAGGTTCAAAAAGCCGGTTTCAGGTAAGGTGCTCGGAACCGCAATATTTAAATCGATTTATCATGATGTCCTGAATATGACCCTAAATTTTTACGGTCCGACTCGTGACGGAACAGGGTCAAAATTGAATTTGTTTATAACAAAAAAGCGTTTCTTCTTAATATCTTTTTTTAAACTAAATTTTTTTTAAATCACATAGAATATTATTCAATTCTATATAAAAAAAAAAAATACAGACGAATTGAGAACCATCTTCCTTTTTGAAGTCGGATTAAAAAGAAAACAAATGATCCCATAAACATTTAAAGTTTGAAGTAATTTCAGGATGTCAAGATGAGTGGATTTTAAAAAATTGCGGTTCCAAGCAACCTGCCTGAAAAATCCTAATTTGACTCTATTATAAGTGTTTTTTTACAAATAATTAGTCACTAATAATTGAGAAACAATTTTTATTTATTTCTCCACCTAGATCGTATAAGTAATATATCAAAATTTCTTAGGAATTTTAATTTTTAGGATTTGCTTTTATTAGTCAAAAGTTATAATCAGTTTCTGCCTTATTCATCGGTTTTTGGAAAAACATTTTTTGGCAAAAATTTCCCCAAAAACCGATAAATAAGGCACAAACTGACTATACAATTTTGAAAAAAGGACACAGCTTCTAGCACTACCAATTGATGAATATAACTTACTTAAATTAATTTCTGTCATCAATATTTTTAAAATTTTGTGCATTATAGATAGCGTGTGTAAATGAAATTTTGTTTCCATCCATTAGCTTGATTAAACGTTTTTCAATAGTAATTTTCAGTGACTTTTCACCACCCTCTGTCGCCATAATAAATAAATTGTCAGATGAGGTAGTATCAAATATTATATACCTACGTACTCATTTCATTCATTTTAGTCAACATGTTTTACCGACGAAAGAAGGAGGTACTCTATTCAACCTGTATATTTTTTTAAATGTATCATCACGCATAACTTTTTACAGAGTAGTCCGATTTTGATCAGTCTTTTTTGTTGGATAGAGTATACTTCAAAATTGGTTCCATATAAATTTTTTTTTTAAATTACCCCTAAGGGTAGAAAAATATGGCCTATAGGCGATCATAAAATGGCCTAATTAGTCAATTTCTGCCCGCTCGTCCGACAATACGGTAACTCAAAAGCGAAAAGAGAGAGCGACCTGAAATTTTGTGTGTTCTAGAGCTAAAAAGGAACTTCAAATTTGTGAATGGACAAAACCGGACCTTGTTTGGGCCAATTGGGCAAAACTGCCTATCTTTGAAACCGTCAGAGAGATAGAATAAAAATTTAAAGACTAAAAGTGTTCTTTTTTTAAAAATAAACAAATTTTATAGGAAACTTTTCTTCATAAATTCAGTATACTCTAGGTATTTATGCAATTAACTCAGCTAGTTGTTATTTTTACTTATTTTAATGTTAAATTTGTATCTTCTTATCTCTTTCTTTAATTTTGTAAATCTATTTTCTTTCTATTTTTTGTTGAATTCATTTATTATGCTTCATTGTTAAACTTTGTAGTATTATTTCTCATATTGTGTTAAGTGAATGTATTTTTTTTAAATCATTGCAGAACGAGGTACAATTAAAAAAAGAGAATTCGAACTATCTGTGTTAATTACTTAAATACTTGGTATATATTGAGTTCATTATCAATGCGTGATCTGTTTATTTTAGTTTACAGACACACAAATGTATAAAAATATAAAGTAACTGTAAAAGGTAGTTAATGGATGTATGGTTTTGTAATCAAGAGAGAGATTTTTCCTAATAAATAATGTCAGAATATATTTGTTGATAGTTACTAAGGTAACAACATATAGTTACCTAAATAACAAAGGGCATATGTAGTGATTCCGCAGAAGTATTTAAGGATATACCAGCATACTACCACTTTTCGTCAGATTTTGCTCATTTTTTTTCACAGGCTAAAAATAATGTTTTCTAATAAATCCCGAAGTTTCAGAATTTTTGACCGTTTAGAACGCGACATAATTAATATCAAAGTTATCATTCTCTCTCTCCCTCTCTCTCATTAGAAGCATGTAAAACTTCATGCCCGTCCAACTATTATCTGTTGTATTAGAAAAAAAAATCGACAGAATTAAAATAAGCAAACTAGGAGAGTAAAACTAAATAATTATTATATAAATCTTTTTTAAAAATCGTGTGTTACCGTTTTGTTTTCGACATATAAAAGTTTAAATTTATTTATTTTCTTCAAATCAACATTATTTTGTATATGTGAACTGTGTATTTGCCTATGTATTGTATATGTGTGTTTATATATTTGTGCTTCAAACTGGTTTGTTGTGCTGATTGCATAACACAGGGCTGGTGCGTCCTTAAATATAAAAGTATATTGAGATTTGGTAGCGAGTCCATTCCATACCTCCCCACACCATTTAACAATGAAAAACATCCTTGTTCAGAGAGAAAAAAAATTTTGTAATTGGTGACCAACCTTATATATTCTTTCGAGAAAATCTTGAACTGTAAAAACGGGACCTCATCTTGTCAAAAGAAAAGTTTATGTCAATACAATACCAGAGATATTCTGCTCTCGTCTCATCTCGCGGCATCACTAATTATTCCAATACATTTGTAATAAATAAAACAAATGTTTCCATTCCTTTTTTTTTTAGTTCGATCTATTTTAAAACTGTTATTGTCTCGACGTAGTTTCTGCATATACACTTTTTAAAACTTCCTATGTAATCAATTTATGCACTGTACCACCTCTTGGGTTGCACGAAAGCTGTGTATTTAAATAATGATTACATTATCGTAAACGAAACAACTCCGATAATTACATACATAATTATATTTTGTAATCATACAATTATTATTTTAATCTCGTAGTTAAATTTGTAATATATACAGATGAAACCCGAAGAATGGGAACTAGTTTGTATAGAGTAATTATGATTATTAAATATTTATTGACATAAATCAATTAGAAAAACATACATTTTTAGCTTACAAGAAAAATAAATAAACAATTTAGTACATAAACAAAAAAATAATTAAAAAAATTCGTTACGCAGGAGCGGCGTCAACTTGGTATTTGAGTCGCTTTTGGCATTCTAAAGGTCATGTTCGTAAAAATCGGACGAGGAGAAAGGGGCATTAGAGGGAGGGGAAAACACAAAATTTGACTATCTCCCTTAATATTTGAAAAATCGAAAAATTTATCAGGAGTTAAGTTGTAGGTACTAAGTTTTACTGTAATTTTGTTTCTTATCATTTTTCTGTTACACTAATATTTACAGATAAAAATCTTTGTACACATTAGAGTTTGAGAAAAATGATCAAGTAATGAATTGTAGCAAACTTGATTTTCTACAACTTTACTCCTTATTCATTTTTCGATTTATCTTATATTAAGAGATATATTTAATATTTTGTGTTTGTTTGACACGAATACACGAAATATATTTTATTGTAAAAAAATTTTGATTGTCGTTTCCATAGTAACTATAAACTATAATCGTTATATATCGTTCTATTTTAGCTATTAATAAATTTAATTTTTGGAAATACTAATGTCATATCAGATATTATATTTCATTTTTATCACACTTAAATTATTATATAGGAATTTCGTAAAATTTCTTCAAATGTCCATCGATCCTACCTATTAGATGTTAAAAATCACTATCGCTAAAATTTATATATATATCGCGATAGTGATTTTTAACATCTAATAGTAGGATCGATGGACATTTGAAGAAATTTTTACGAAATTCCAACATTGGTGCGAAAACAATAGCTGCATTTCCTTTGGAAGAAATTCGCTAAAAAACTGATACAAATCACTTCAGAGCATCATTTAAGTTACAAAAATTAAAATTTTAACTTAATTTGATAAAAATGTGTATAAATAAAACAAGTGTACAAAAAGGTAAAGGAAGAGAAAAAAAAACTTAATATTCTATTGAGAAAACATGGACCAATTTAGTGCAAATGTACCTTCCTCTTATCATATATGTATCGTAGGTATTTTACGACTGGCTGCACAGAGGAAGGGTTCGTTATATACCGTTACAGAATATCCTGGGCACTGTTTAACTGTAAACTATTCACAGCATCTCTTTCAGTACCTGAGGTTCCCGGGCAGTCCTCTATCAAATGTCTTACGCTTTCAGCTCGATCACATAATACACATATTCTCACACCATTAACTTTCATACTCTTCCATTTGAAACCATAAATACGAAAATTTGCAATCAAATGTCTCCCATTTCTATCATAAATATCTAGCACCTTGTTTATAATGGTTTAAAGTTGCATAAAAACTCAAGCTTTCTTTCTCTTCAATATCATTTAAATATAGTTTTATCGCAAGTACTTCAAGTGTTTTTTTAACAAACCTTTTACTAGAGTTGTACCATGTTTAAATACTATAAACAATACTACTCCACAATTGAGACGAATGTAACGACATCTTATATGTTAAAATCTATCAAGCCGTTTAGACTACAGAGCAAACCTAAGAAATAGACATTCAATACGTACGTACGTGTACTCAGAAAACATTATCCTCCTTCTGGGGCGTCAGGTATTAAAAACAAAACATGGTAATTTTAACATGAGTGGTCATTCATATCCTTTTGTTTTGTTTGAAAAGTAAATAAAGAATAGTATACTTAAAGATAAAATGTACATTTTCCAAAAAGTGTAGCTTCATAAAAAATTGAAATGAAATTTATTAAAAAATCAATACTATTTGTATAGTATAAATAACTAACACTTTTCTTAGTGGTCGTAGCAAGAGATGAAGTAACAGCGTTAATTTACTTTGTCAATAAGATAAGTACTGAATGTTTTCTGTGATAAATGTACCAAACGAATTGAAAGTTTCGCCTTATCAATAGAGGTCACATGTCGATAAAAGCTGATTGATACCTATTGTACGAGTATTTAACCAACCATTGTCATGTAATCATCTAACATCATAAACTATGGTGTTGGCGTTTTTCGAAGTGTTTTAAGGAATGTTTATCTAATCTAAGAATTCCGTACCACTAGCTTTCTACCTGGTTTTTATCACAATAGCTGCTATTCTTATTGTGAAATTTCATACGTTCCAGGGTCATTCACGGTAATTGTTTTTCGAAAACCGTTTTTTTCGTTGTTATTTTTCATTTCCACAAAAATAATTTTATTTTGACGAAACTTGGTTAAAGTATACCTTTTTTTACCGACGAACAGAAGGATGTATTCAATTCAACCTGTATATATATATATATATATTTTATTTTATTTTATTTTATTTTTTTATGTATGATCACGCATAACTTTTTACAGAGTAGTCCGACTTTGATAATTTTTTTTTGTTGGATAGGGAATTAGTCAAAGTTGGTCCCATATAAATTTGAAAAAAATTTCAAATTTTAGCACACAAAAAAGAAATAAAAAATAAGACTTCCCAGCGCTTCCACTAAAGAACAAATATCATAATTGCTGTATATTGTCTGTGTGTAAAGACTTTGAAAGCACTCAATATTGTTATATATATATATATACATATATATATATATATATATATATATATATATATATATATATATATATATATATATATATATATATATATATATATATATATATATATATATATTATGTATGATCACGCATAAATTTTTATAGAATAGTCCGATTTCATAATTTCATAATTCCTTTTTTATGGGTTAGGGTATACTTCGAAGTTGGTACCATAAAATTTGGAAAAAAAATTTCGCCCCTAAGGGTAGAAAAATGGATTGTTCACCCACTGAATTGTCATCTGTGAACCGATTCTGTTGAAACTTGGCACACTTATGTAGTTCTAATGACACTATAACATGTAAGAAAAAAGAAAGGCACTGAAAAGTGAAAAATAAAAACTTTTTAACAAAGCATAGAACTGGACAAAAAAAAAGTAACTGAAAAGCAAAAAATTAAAACTTTTATATAAAAAACTAAACGAAAAAAGAAAGGAACTGAAAAATTAAAAAAACTGAGTCAATGTAAATACCTAAATAATTTTGAGTCGGCGCCAAACAAACAATATATATCTTTCGTCAGTTATATTTTTTGTTAAAAAGTTTTTATGTGTATTAAATATCCACAAATTTTTCCCGATAAAAAAATTCAGAGTTTTCCGAGATAATTACATTCTTCGGCCCGACAAAATATTTTTCAAATGAAATTTGTCCTCAAATTGAGACCACAAAGAAGTCTGTACGATAGTATCCTGAAGGATAATTTTCATTTAAAAATATTTTATCGGACAAGGCTATCTACAATATTTAGTTCTTCACCAATTCAAGCATGTATATGTTACGTACCAAGCCCGATATTGTACAGATCGGGATTTGTACAGACAATTTTGTTCCAAGTCCGATCTGTACAGATCATTTTTTTAAATAAAACCGAAATATTGTTTCGAAATGTGAAATTTTATGCATATTTTATCATGCGCTTTACGCATTTTCATATTTTGAAACACTATTTCGGTTTTATTTAAAAAAATGACCTGTACAGATCGGACGTGGTACAAAATTGTCTGTACAAATCCCAATCTGTACAATATCGGGTTTGGTACGTAACATATACAACTAAAAACAAATACCATAATAGCATATGATATTTAAATGTCAAACTATGTACGAGTAGGGTTCCACTATTAACTACTAGATGGAAATAAAATAGTAACTACGAGGGCCATCTAGACAAAGCTACCTTATGGAAACTACATTGGTTACGGTTTTCAAGAAGCTGCATTTAAGCCAAATGAGATTTAACATTTAATAAATAGAAATCTCTGTATATACGCAAGTGACTTGTTTGAGTATTATGTTCATAATCGCACACGAACTTGACAGCTTACCAAAGTAAGCTAGCGCCCTCTGAAAGAACATATACATTTTTAGCATATTAAAGAGCTCACTGAACTTCACGGACAAAAAATTAATAATTTACCTATACAGGGTGTCTCCCGTAAGTCTCGGACACAACTGAAGATATGGATAGAAAATTGAATTCTGAAACGAAAAGTCAGATTGGTAATTAGTTATTAATTAAAATGAGTAACCAATCAGAGGGCACTGGGTTACGACCGACACACGCACATGCATTCCCCACTAACATGCTTACCAACACTCACTCACACTCGCTATTGAGCGCCTCTGATTGGTTATTTATTTTAATTAATAACTAATTACCCGTACGGCTGATTAAAAAATGGTAAAGGACTTTTCGTCTCAGAATTCAATTTTCTATCCATACCTTAAGTTGTGTTCGTGACTTACGGGACATCCTGTATACATTAGATAGAGTATTGTATATAATTGTTTATTTAATGTATTTAACTTTCTTTCAAGTATAGTCAATAACATCGTTGTATATTGTCGTATTACATATGCTATTCGGGCCTGAAAGTTGTATATAATATCAATAAATATTTTAAATATTTATTGAAGATGAACTTGAAGTGAATATATTTCGTTCATGTTAGAAAGTTAGATGCAATTTCATTCACAAGGAACTTTAAAATGGTTTTAGACACACCAAGAATAATGTATTATCAACAAAGTTCCGACGTTACTGTACTGCAGTTAATGAATAAGTAGAGAAGAAGTTTTCGGTTTTAAATCAAGTTTAACACATAACAAGAACATGGTGTTCTGAGATAGAACCCGTTGTAAAAAATCAGGTATCATATTCTTTTCTGATGAATTTAAGGAAAATATGTTTTAACAAAAATAAATTGCTGGAAGCATTGGTTGCCTTAAAATAATTTACCACTAGAGAGTAAACATAGGTCACTCACAACCAACTGGTAATACAAGAAAATAATTATATGCAACAATGAATAAAACTACGTTAAAACTATGAGAAAGATGATGTAACCACGAGGGCTTGAACCAAACCATCATCTCTCGGGAATGGTGCTCTAACCTTATTAAGTTACGATCGCTGTAAACTGTTCACATAAAATAATTTGCAAAGAAAAATTATAACAAATACTTTTTTAAATGCATTGATACTATTGGAAGCCGTCCCAATAGAATTGTAGAAATAAATATAAGTGCATACTTTTTAGTGCCAACTTCAAACAGTAGCCGGTATTCTTCAAAAATTATTAATAAGAGTATTTAATACTTGCGGCCCGGCCCGCCCCGGCTTCAAACGGGAATTTAAAAAAAATTGCAAAAATTGTAAATCTTAGCACACACACACTCACACACATGTCCGAATTGAATCATCCAAAAAGTTATATAAAGGTATTGAAGCAGTCTTGAATATGAAGTAATTTATTTCGATAAGGATTAATACCAAAGGACAAATAAAGAGCCTTTTCTAGCGCCGGCATTTCAATTAAGTTTTTAAAATAAAATAAACACTTATTGTGACATAACTATAATAGCTAGACATATGCTGTCGCGACACTTTTTGTAGATAATGATGTGTTCTGCAAAGTCGTAGTAATTATTTTGTTCTATCATCAATAGCTTTCGCAGCGCACGCGATGTAAGGAATTTTTTAGGTCAATTTTTTACACCTCGGGTTATATTATTGGAGTTTTAGTAAGGATGCCTAATTTTTTTGAAAATATGATATAGTCTATGTCACCCGGGAATAGTGAAGCTTCCTAACGATGAAAGAATTTTTTAAATCGGTCCAGTAGTTTCGGAACCTATTCAATGCAAACAAACAAACTATCAAATCCTACTTTTTTTAAATATTAGTATAGATTTATTATGCAGTATTTTATTTGTTCACTTTGTTTTGTAATAGTATTTTTGTCAGCTTTAATAACTTGTTATTTGGCAGTACCCTTTGCTTTATGGTTGTCTCAATTTTGTATGCTGAATGAAGAACAGTGTTACTGTAATATTTATTGTGGTTGGCTTCAGTTGGCTCTAAATATATTATAGTCTTCTACATCATAATATGCTCACAAAGATAATTACGATCTGTACAAATGCCCTTTAATTTCGCCTCTTGAACCTATTCCAAAATAATGTAAACTGCGATCGAAGATTCAAAGATCTCGCCTGCTTGTCGCTTTATTCAAAGTTTATGTTTGCAATGTTACTTTTAACTCTTTGATTTAAATAAATAGTGTGACAAATAACAGTTTTATTGTGAAATAAAATATCATAGGATAAACTTTTTATATACCATACGTATACTAAAAATGCTTTGTTTTTCAAGTGTTGGAATTCCTCATTCCTCGTGACAAAGTTAAAGGGTGACAAACTTTTACTTATGTAGGTTACTTACAATGCAATAAATATTTAGTTGAATACACATAGAATTCGTTACATTTTATTCGTTTCGTTTGGTATCTCTATGTGCATCACAAACGATACATAACGTTTCACCACTAACATCCATATAATTCGATTATAAATCAATGTCGAGAGTAGTTGGATCATAGAGAATAAATAATATACAGAAATATATATTTTCTACCCATTGAAGTGCCCAGCGTGAGCATATACATTAAATATATGCTTCAAATACTAAAAAGATTATTATCATTTATTATTTTTCAATAGTTAAAAATTTTATATCTAGAGCACGGTAGTGCGCAAGGTCGAGTTTAAATACATACAAAGATATAGATTAAAAATTAGCTAACAATAATTTATTTAAAAACGAATCACTTTATATAATGTAAAACATATTTGCATAAGATCTCGCGATCGCGCGGCCAGCATTTTTCCCAATTTGAATCCGTTTTTCCCACTTTTACCTTTCCTATCCTGGCAGTTTTGTCAGTGGATTTTCTTACCGACCAGACTTGAGCACCAATAATTTTGGAAGCTACTCCAATAGGGAGGTATCTGAATAAATTAATTTATTAGATAAGCCTGGCCTCTAGGAGAATCCGAATTTGCGAACCACTCTAAATGAGTTGGTGACTAGGATCAATGTGCACCTGATATGAGTCAATGTCCGGCTATAGAAATATTCCGGGGAACTGGCTAGAAATGGTACAAGCTGTTAGGCACGAACATCACAAAACACCTAGTCCTGAAAAAACCCACATTGGGCAAGGCCTCCACTTATAGACCTCCAACATAAAAAACAATATCTCCATGTATTTAAGTGTACTTATGTATTCGTGCCAACGTGTAGGTATATATATATATATATATATATATATATATATATATATATATATATATATATATATATATATAAACCGTCTGTTTTGGAATTCTTTCCTAATAGAGAATCAATGTTAAATATTATTTACTATAATAACTACACAATGCTTCATAAAGAAATAAAAATAGTGGGGGTACTCTGTAGTCTGCAGTGTGCGTGTGCATACGTAATGAATAATAATATTATAAATTAAGTGGGCATCACTAAATCCCCACTCTTAAATGACATCAAACAAACATCATACCACAAGCAGAATGTTTGTAAGTATATGTATGTATGGTTTTATAGCAAATATTTTTTTTTTAAATTTAACATTGATTCCCTATTAGAAATGCTTTTGAAAACAGACTGTATAGTGTATGTATGGATATATGGCTGTTCACCGATACATCGACACTACTCTCTGGACCAGTCCAGCATAGTATTCATATGTAGTAATTTCAAACCACTTTCTAGAAATACCTTTTTGATTTTTCAAAGTTCGAAATGAAATACTAGTTTACATGACGATTTAATTAATCCGTGTTTGCCGATTGATCCTACACTTTTACCGCTAGAACATTTACATACTTTGTTTTAGTTTTCACTATTTCAAAAAGCAAAGACTACTTTACATAGATGTCGGATTAGATTTGTTCATATAATATATTTCAAAATCATAACGCTAATTATTTAAATTCCTTTATTACTTTATTACTTTAAATTGCATTATCTATTAATTTAAATTGCATCCTTTATTACTAAAATTGCATTATTTTGAATAGCGTATTATGTGACGATTTTTAAACTTTGTTCAGAAAACAGTTTTCACAAATACAAATAGCATTTTATATCTGAACATAGATTTTTGGATAAACTTGATAAAATTAAAAATATCAAAAATTATTTGTAGCCACGAGTTTCAACCATAAGTTGTTACCAAGTAGTTTCCCGGAGCGTATGTTTAGACTGAGATACTAACTTGGTATTTCAATTATTCACCATCTCAGTAGTGTGGACCGCGGTTCCTTATGATGAAAAAAAATGTAAAGTGGTCCAAATAAAAAAAAAATATATTTAGTAGCTAAAAATCCACAATAATATTTATTATTTTTTATCGTAAGTTAAAATTAAAATTTAGTTTAGGCCCGTCGTACCGGGCCTAACAAAAATGATATTTAAGAAAAAAACCTGGTAATTAAGCTACCACCGACAGAAATAAAATTTATCCGTAATCTCAGTTGTTTTCTTAAATATTTTTTAGGCCCGACTTACCGGAATTTTATTGGATCAATCTCTTCATTAATATTTCTATTTTTTATTGCGTAGTTTATTTTTTATTCGTCTTATTTAATTCCAAGTGAAAATTATCAAAATAAGTGTAAAAATATGGTTTTCTTCATAAGAGCAATGCATTAAAACTCGAACTTTAACATTAAATAATTAATTCAAGACAACTTTACTCCTTATACATTTTTCGATTATTCTAATATTAAGAGAGATATTAAATATTTTATGTTTGTTTGACACAAAGACATGAAATATATTTTATTGTAAAAAATTTTGATTGTCGTTTCCATAGTAACTATAAACTATAACCGTTATACATCGATTTATTTTGTCTATTAATAAATTTAATTTTTAGTGAATTTCCTGCAAAGCAAATGCAGCTATTGTTGCAAATACTAAAGTCATATCAGATATAATATTTCGTTTTGATCACACTAAAATTATGATCGCTAGAGAGTGATTTATGTATTCTAAGGAAATTCGCAGCTCCTACGTAACGAAATTTTTAAATATATCAGAATATTTTTCTTCAAATGTGATTATACATTTTTTCTTTGAAGACATATAAAGGAAATAAATTGATATGATTGAAAAAATTGAAATAGAATTTTCTTTTTAAGATAATTTTTTTTATTCGTAAATGTATGTGTAACGTGATGATATACAACAAAAGCATGCTTCAATAACGTGTCAATATGTGTTTGCCATTTCTGAGGAAAATATGATGCTACGTTATTTTATAACACTATATGTTTGCATATTCTGAATGCATGGGTATCAATCACTTGGGTCTAGATAAACATGTACTGTACTTATTGAAATATTGTTTTTATATTGAAGAAAAAAATATGTTTAGCAGCTACATTTTGAAACAACAATATTATAATAAATCCAGGCATAAGAAGCAGAAAAACAGTTAAATGATTCTATTTCTTACAATACTGCGGCTGAACTACTGGGCCTACTAGTGCATCACGATTATTGCAGGAGCTGTCACAGTGGGAAGGAGGAGGAAACAATGTTTCATATTCTCTGTCACTGTCCAGCTCTTGCCATGAGGAGATGGAGTGATCTGCTTCAGCCTTTCTTTGACGACCTGTCCGTTGACGTCAAAGCACTCTTGCTGTTCTTAAACAGCTCCAAATGGTTCATGGAGTAGTGGCCGGGGATGGGCCAGCCCACTTTTTCGTTATCACAGTAGACCATATGGTCCATGTGTATCTCACCCCAGGACAGCTACTCAAACCTAACCTAACTTACAAAACTGCTAAAAAGTTTCAATTATTACAATTTGTCTAACGTGTGTTCAAATGGTGTCGAATAAAAGTTGAAGGTATGACTGTTACCATTCTGGTGGTCATAATTGTATTTCGATCAGAAGGAAATTTGTTTTTTCACAAATATGTCTAATGGGTTCCAAGAAAAGAAACTCATTAAAGAAACTATTTTCAGAAGTATTTCTGATATATTATCATACTTGAGGTTGACGGACAGGCTAGCGGAAATAAGATTATTTTCAACTGTTACAGAGGACTGTAACGGTTGAAGCAAGTCAGGACTAAACTTATACTACCCTTATACACATAATATGTTGTATACCTGTATATAGGTCTACAAATAGTTTTATATTATATAATATGACTGGAAAAACCTCGGCATTTACCTAAAGACTGTGTTGAAACTATTTCTGTAGAGGTTTAACTGTTTTAAATGGAAAAATCCGAAACTACTCAAAATAAAGCGATTTTTACGAAAATTTCAAATATTTGTTTTATTTAATAATTATAATGGATTTTCGTCAAGTAACGACCCATTCAATATAAAATGAAACTATTTTATAAATGTTATCGATGTTTTTCAGCATGCATTTTACGTTGTGCGGTTCGCTATTGAATAATGTCGAAGTAAACGCTACAACAACATTTGGAAAATCCACCAGAGAACAATCGATTTGTACTTTTATCAATCCTTTCGTCCAGCTTACTATATCTGACAAAATATCACGCGTCCGTGAACGAAACTGCCCTCTATACAGGTACCGTGGAGACCAGTGTAAATAAAAACTTGCCGGTGGAACGTTGTCTCCAGGGGTTGGGGATTGTTTCAACGTCGTATTTAAGTAATAAAGCAAAATGGAGAAGAAAATGCACGCAATAATACCAGTGCAGCACACTCACTGGTGAGTATGGAAAAATGATAAGAAACTTTGTAGCCGTAAAAAAGGCTAATGTCAAATACCCCAATACAAATAAAAAAAATTTGTTACGCAGGAGCTGCGTCAACTTAACGAATTTCCTTAGAATACATAAATCACTCTCTAGCGGTCATAATTTAAGTGTAATCAAAATGAAATATAATATCTGATATGACTTTAGTATTTGCAAAAAGTAGATTTATTAATAGCCAAAATAGAACGATGTATAACGATTATAGTTTATAGTTACTATGGAAACGACAATAAAAATTTTTTACAATTAAATGTATTTTGTGAATTCGTGTCAAACAAATATTAAATATATCTCTTAATATTAGAATAATCGAAAAATTTATAAGGAGTAAAGTTGTAGAAAATCAAGTTTGCTACAATTCATTACTTGATCATTTTTCTCAAACTCTAATGTGAACAGAGATATTTTGAATTTTAACTTTCAATGTAAATATTAGAGTAACTGAAAAATGATAAGAAACAAAATTACAGTAAAACTTAGTACCTACAACTTAACTCCTGATAAATTATTCGATTTTTCAAATATTAAGGGAGTTAGTCAAATTTTGTGTTTTTCCCTCGCTTTAAATCCCCTTTCCCCTCGTCCGATTTTATCCATTAACTTGACCTTTAGAATACCAAAAGCGACTCAAAGACCAAATTTCATTCCAATCGGAATAAAGCAGTGACCGCTAGAGAGTCCACAGGCATTTAAAAAAAATTCATATGTATATATGTATATATATATATATATATATATATTTATATGTATATATATATATATATATATATATATATATATAAGTTATAGATTCTAGTATGGGACACCCAATACTAAATAATAAAACTCGTGTACATGTGGATCAGCATTTCCTGTCAAACATCGATCAACGTGACCAAATTTATTGTAAAAACACTTACTAATCCAAAATTATTGTATATAAACCGAACATTTCGATTGATTGAACACTTATTACTTTCATGTACATAATCGCTGTTAATTAACGTTTTGACTATTATTTTAAACTTCGTTGTAATAATTAATATTTTTTGTAATAATTAATATTTTCAACAATTAAATATTGTAACAATTAAATATTTGTAACAATTAATTTTTTAAATAAATAATTTTTTTTTTAAACATAAACTTCTACCGAGTTTATAACTGGCGCAGCCGCTAGGATTAGTTTGGAAAATACCTTACTAATTAGCGTCCATCGTAAAACTTTAACGTTAACATTAGAATCAGTGTTGTTAAGTATTACGAGTATCTTTCAAGATTTTGGGACGATCCTACGAACCAAACAAATTTGTTATACACTCGACGAACTGGAAAATTTTGTAAAATAATCTGGAAAATTTATTGGAAAATTTTGGAAAATTTACTGGAAATTGTTTTGAAAAAAAAAATAATTTTGGAAATTGGTAACGGCAACATTTAACTCAAGTCAACACATTTTCGACGGTTCATCGAAAACTTATGGTTAATCATCGAAACTAACAAGGGCATATTGTAATTTTCGACTTCAGCATTAACTCGTGAAGATTTGGAATCAAGAGCACATTGGTTCAACTAATATGTGGAAATTGTTCATAATTCTGTTGTAAGTACATACTTTCCTTAATTATTTTGATATTCTATGCCTAGATCACCATATCCTATTAGGAGAAATATTAATAAATCTAAAAGAAACGACGGTTTATCGTTTCTAAATAGAAATTACACGTCTGAGGGCATATCGGACAGCGAAGGTAATAATAGTAGTAATAAGTCATTTAATTTAATAAATAATTTAAAAATGAGTCCACCAGAATCTATCATGCAATCAACTCCATCCATAGAAACAGTAATCAAATATTTTCAAATTCCCGATGTAATAAAAACTATTATTCCATTTGACGGAAATAAAAATAATTTATATAACTTTATTGATAGTGTAGATGTAGTTGTTAATTTACTATTTAAATTAGTGGATGAAAATATCAAAAACATATATTGCAATGAAATTAGAAAAAAAGTTATAGGACAAGCGAACGACGTACTAAACCAGTACGGCAGGATTAGGGATTGGGATACAATTAAATCAACTCTCATTTCACACTATGCAGACAAGAGGGACGAATTTAGTTTGACGCGCGATTTATATTCATTACAACAAAGCAATCAACCAGCCGAACTATTCTTTAGTAAAGTTAATGAAATTTTAGCTAGCCTCATTAATAATGTTTCACTTCAACCTGGAGACGAAGCATCTAAGAATTCTAAAATTATTTACTATAGAAAGGTAGCACTGGATTGTTTCCTCACAGGGCTTAATAGAAATATAGGTAATATTGTCAGAGCATTCCAACCCAAAGACTTGGGAGAAGCATGGCAACGCGTGCAGACGGAGCAAAATGTTTTCTATAAACAAACACAGCACCAAGGTAAACCTATTCAGAAAATAGTCCCGACACAACAAATACAACAACCTAGACAAATAATACGACACATACCACCAAATTTTAACAATAGACCTTCTCCAACTGTTAATCAACAATGGCAAAACCCATTTGGTAACCATCAACGATTACATTATAGACCACCGCAATATAACAACCAACAAAACAATAATCATCCAAATAAACCTAATTTTAGCACTAATCAAATTCATAATAGACCGCAACAACCTAACAATCAACCTAACAGATTTAGACCGGAACCTATGGACACGTCCTCGGGAAATACTAGACAGTATAATAACAATATGTTTAGATCAACAGGACCTCCTAACTTTGTATCTAAAGAATTGTTTAACGTTGAAAACAACTATGACCAAGACAATACCATACACGATACAGGAACAACAGACAGCTCGTATTACTCAAATCAAAATGATTTTCAATTCTATGACCCGCCTGATCAAGTTGAATTTAATCAACCTGATCTAAATGAAATCGAATACGTTGAAGATCAGGATTTTCTGGCTACAGCCTCGAATCCGCCGGCATCGTAGAGCTTAACTCACACCGATCAAACGGAGCCCTACCTTACATAATGATTCAAAACGAATTCCATAAATTGAAATTTCTTATTGACACTGGAGCAGACAATAATTTTATCGACCCAAAACACGTAACCGACTTAAAATTAATACCTACGAACACTAACGTTAAAACTGCATTACAGAGTCACAAGATTTCACATAAAGTAAAAGTAAAATATCTAAAGGAATTAAATAACCATGTACCTTTAGAATTTTTAGTATTTAAATTCCATTACTACTTTGACGGAATCATAGGGAGTCAGACACTTCAAGCTAACATTAACTATAACAACCATTCAATTAATTTCGGAAACGTAACAAACAAATTATACTATAAACCTTGTACGACCCCACAGATACATACTTTAGAAGCATACGAACAAAAATTTATAACAGTCCCCACTCTTATAAAAAATGGCGACATACTCATACCACAAATTAAACTCAACCAGAACGTACATACAGTAAGTGGTATATACCAAGCAAAGGACTCATTCGCAAAAGTTTTTATAACAAATGAAATAGATTCACCACAAACAATAATAATTTCACAACCGTTAAACAGTGAATCGCTCACTAATTATCACGAATTATACAACATTCATTCAAATTCAATGGAAGTTGAATATTCAGATAATTACGATTTTGTTATGAAAAATATCCGAATGAAACATCTAAATAAAGAGGAACAAGACGCTCTAATAAATACTTGTACTGACTACAGAGACATATTTTACACTTCCGACCAAGATATGACGTTTACATCTGATGTTAAACATTCTATTGTAACAAAAGATGAATTACCGATATACACCCGCTCATACCGATACCCCCATTGCCACAAAGAAGAAGTGACACGACAAATTAACGAGCTCTTAGAGAAAAATATAATTAGACCTTCTAATTCTCCATGGTCATCACCAATTTGGATTGTCGCGAAGAAAGCTGACACTTCGGGCAAAAAGAAATGGAGATTAGTAGTCGATTATAGGAAACTAAATGAAAAGACAATAGACGACAGATACCCTTTACCTAACATATCTGACATACTAGACAAATTGGGCAGGTGTTGCTACTCTTCAACGCTAGATCTCGCGTCAGGATATCATCAGATCGAAATGGACCCTAAGGACATTGCAAAGACGGCATTTACAGTAGACAATGGACATTACGAGTATACAAGAATGACTTTTGGACTTAAAAATGCCCCCGCTACATTTCAACGCGTCATGGACAATATGTTGAGAGAATTCATCGGTAAAAACGTATAAGTTTATATGGATGACATCATAATCTTTTCAACATCTCTGACCGAACATGTCGAAATGTTACGGAAAGTTTTTGACAAAGTAAGAAAACATAACTTCAAAACGCAACTGGATAAATGCGAGTTCTTACATAAAGAAATCGAATTTTTAGGACATGTAGTGACCACAGACGGTATAAAACCTAACCCTGCAAAAATTGAAGCAATTAAAAAATTCCCATTACCAAAGACTGTGACAGAAATCAAGTCATTTCTCGGACTTTTAGGCTACTACCGAAAATTCATAAAGGACTTTGCAAAGATAACTAAACCTATGACACAATGTTTACGTAAAGACACAAAAATCGATACAAAAAATAAAGAGTACATCAAGTGTTTCGAATATTGTAAAACTCTCCTCATCGGTGACCCCATATTACAATATCCGGATTTTGACAAACCCTTTATACTCACTACTGACGCTAGTAATTACGCATTAGGAGCTGTATTATCGCAAGGTACAGTTGGACACGACAAACCTGTGTGTTACGCTTCACGTACACTCAACAAATCAGAACAAAACTATAGCACAATAGAAAAAGAATTGTTAGCGATAGTGTGGGCTTGCAAGCAATTCAGACCCTACTTATTCGGACAAAAATTCAACATACTGACAGACCATAAACCGTTGAAATGGGTTTTTTCTTTAAAAGAGCCTAATTCAAAATTGGTTAGATGGAAAATCAAACTTTTAGATTACAACTTCGACATTGACTATAAACCAGGAAAAGTAAACTCTAACGCGGATGCACTAAGTCGTATACCCGCGGAACTAAATAATATTGATACTAGTTCACAAGATGCTGAAGCATCAACTGTACATTCAGCTCAGGAAAACATAAACGAAGGTATACGAATATCTGAACAAGCACTAAACGAATTTAGTAATCAAATAATTATCGATACCGGACTTAGGAACCAAATAAACACCGAATACCTATTCAAAACTCGCAAACGTTTGACGATAGAAATAGAAAACACCCCGACCGAAAAACAATGCATTGAAATATTTAAAGAATATTTATCACCTAACAAATTAAATGCCGTCATGACTAATGACGATACATTTAAAGTATTCAATGAAACTCATGATAAATACTTCTCTAAATATAAAATTATCAGATGTACGACCCTACTATCGGACATTCAAACCCTAGAAGAACAAACAGAAATCATACGTAAATACCACGAACTATCGGAGCACAGAGGAATAGACGAGACACTAAACCACTTAAAAAGAACATATTACTTTGACAATATGAAGTCAAAAATCACGACTTTCATTAATACTTGTGACACCTGTTTAAAATTTAAATACGAGAGACATCCACTGCATTTAAAACAGACACCCACCGAAATAGCCACCAAACCATTTGAAATACTTCATATGGACTTACTCCATATTGAAAAATCTAATGTACTGACCATAATAGACAAATTTAGTAAGTACGCAGAATGTTCTATCATCCCCTTTCGAAATTCAGTTGAAGTATTAAAAATAGTTCGAAAATATATTGCAAGACATGGTATACCGACTAAAATCATACACGATAATGGCAACGAATTCTCCAACTTAGACATGCGAGAATTCCTCAAACTTTACGACATACAGAATCATATAACCGCTGCTAGAAACTCTACGGGTAACTCACCAGTAGAAAGGCTACATAACACCATACTTGAAATTCTTAGAATACTAAAAGATAAAGAAAATTCACCTTTAGACGAACTATTAGATTTGACCATGATTACTTACAACAACTCTATCCACTCTTCAACAAAACTTACACCCTTCGAAATCATACGTGGAATTCGAGAAAAGACTATACTTAAACCGAACGATAATGCAATCACGGAATTTACTAATAAACAACGTGAGGAAATAAAAATTATACAAGAAATAATAACGAAGCAAAACGATAAAAACATACAAATTTTAGACACGAAAAACCAAGACAGATCAGATCCCCCTACCCTAGGACAGAATAACGTGTATATAAAAACTAATCAAAGAAATACTAAACTACGACCACCATATGACAAAAAGAAAGTAACCAAAGAAACTAACTTAACATTCCACACAAATAACAAATTTAAGTACCACAAATCAAAGACTAAACCTAAAAGAAATTAATCTTTTTCAGGTGCCTGACACCTTCCTCTCTTCCCCAACGTATAGAATACCACGACCTTACGCACACAAAAGGACTATTAGCACTCAATCTAGGAGAAACTAAATTAACCTCACATTATAATAATTTAATCCACATAATTAACATAACTAATATAAAGGAATCTTTAGAACATTTAAAAACTAATGTATTTAATGTAGATCTAAATATGACTAATACCTTAAAATCCTTATACCACAAATTAGAGAATAAAATAGAAAGTTTAGAACTGAAAACCTATAGATCAAAACGTGGCTTAATAGATGGCTTAGGCTATGTAATTAAAGGAATAACCGGTAATATGGACCACAATGACGCGATAGAAATTAACAAGCAGATAGAAGTATTAAAAAATAATCAATTACTAATCGAAGATAGCACAAATTCACAACATAAATTAAATACACAAATGATTGACCGATTTGACAATATAACCAAATTTATTAATACCGAACAGACTAAACTTAAAACAATTGTGGATGCTATTAAATCTTATCCACTTCTCGAACACAAGTTCATTCACAAGTTATTCCAGTCACAAATATACTTCTCGGTTCAATCACAATTACAGTATTTAGATGATCATATTAGTGACATTATTCTTTCTATGGATTTGGCACGGTTGAACATTATCTCAAAACACATATTAACTAAACAAGAATTAAATATAGTTTATAATGCTTTAAAACCGCAAATAAAAATCGGAAGTGATGAACAATTATACGAATTATTAAATTTGAAGGCTTATTATAACGGGAGTAATATTATATTCGCTGTAATGATACCTCAATTCCATAACGAAACCTTTAGTACAATAAAAATTAGACCCTTACCCGAACAACATCAAATAATTAAACCTTTAACAAACATAATCCTGTATAATCATAAACATTTCCTATTTCTACAAAAACCTTGCAACCGAATAGAACAAACCTACATATGCCCACCATATAAATTACAAGAAACCAGCTCAAACCAATGCGAGATCCAAATATTAGAAAACAAACCAGCCAAATGCACACTTCATCGAACTATGGAGGAAGACTTCATAGAAGAAATCGAAACCAATCACATCATAGTATCGACAACTAATCCTGTTAACATCACTAATAATTGTGGGAAAAATATAACCAACTTCATCGGAAAACTCAACATAATATTACATGAATGTCAACTAACTATTAATCAAATCAAATATGGAACTTTATTAACCTCAACTCACAACATCGTGTTGGAACAAATAATGTATAATGTCATCAACATAACGAATATATCGAAGGACATTAATCTGGATTTATTGAAAGTGAAACACTTGGAAAATACGAAAGAACTCCAATCATTGAAATATCAACATTCTATGCACACCGGTGTTTGGACAGTAACAACTTTTATTTCTATAATTTGTTTAATTCTATATTTTATGTTTAGAAAACTTAGAAAGAGTAAAAATGCACCAGTGGAAACCATGGATAGGCGTACATCATCGGCGCCTGCAGTCGTCCAACTCCCTTCGGAAGTCAGACTTCTGTCTTAAGGACGGAAGAGTTATAGATTCTAGTATGGGACACCCAATACTAAATAATAAAACTCGTGTACATGTGGATCAGCATTTCCTGTCAAACATCGATCAACGTGACCAAATTTATTGTAAAAACACTTACTAATCCAAAATTATTGTATATAAACCGAACATTTCGATTGATTGAACACTTATTACTTTCATGTACATAATCGCTGTTAATTAACGTTTTGACTATTATTTTAAACTTCGTTGTAATAATTAATATTTTTTGTAATAATTAATATTTTCAACAATTAAATATTGTAACAATTAAATATTTGTAACAATTAATTTTTTAAATAAATAATTTTTTTTTTAAACATAAACTTCTACCGAGTTTATAACTTATATATATGTACATACATATATACAAATTTTAGCGATAGTGATTTTTAACATCTAATTTCTTATACCAAAACTTCAATATGACATAATTCACAACCGCCAATAAACTTGTGTGACGAGTGGCGACTTGAAAACAAACAAACAAATGAGAAAAAGGTGGACATTTGTAAGATATCCTATTACGAGCATAGGTGAAATCAATTAACTATTTGGATATAGCAATTTGGTGGCGTGTAGAAGAGTTGCCAAAAATTATGTATTTTCAAAAATATTTGAATATTGTCAGATTTTAATTTGCAAAGTTTGATAATAAAAAGAATATAATAAAAGCTAACGTCAAGTATTATTATGCGGTAAGTCCAACGTTATGATTCGTTTATGATTCAACAGAAATACAATTATTTTATTCATGAGAATAAATACCGTAATATTTAAATAAAGTAAAGATTTAAATAGTAATATTTGTGTGCGTTTAAGTGTGCATAAATTGAGAATGATGACTTTTATTATGCTAAAAGGGCAACGAAGAATATCATATTTCATATTTTGAAATTCAAATAAATTCGTCAGCTTTTCGTAAACGAATCAAATTTATTTAATAGTATAATAAAAAAATACATTTAGTTTCTTTTTTTATTTTTATTAAAATTCGACATCTTTCACATTATAAGATATTAAAGAAATCTATTTTAGATTCTTGCTACTCTACCGTAAGTATGTCTATTGTGGTCTTATAAGAAATTTTGTATTTGATGCCAGATTTTTTTATTAGAATATGGTTATTATAAAGGTGTTTATAATACTTTACAAAGTGGGGCATATAATGGGTAACATATGTTTTGCAAATGAACCCGACTCGAGTTTAATCGAATTTATCTCACTGAGCTCTGACATAAGCCTGCATAAATTATCCTGTTATATATAAAGACAAGATCAGGATTGTCTCATTAGGGTCTGATTTTCAAAGTATAAGGCAGTTGAAATAGGTTTTTTCAGACTCACCTTAAGTCTTTATTAGTAATATCCTGATAATGACAATATCCTGATCACGCCCTTAATACCTTCATCTTATCAGGTATTTTTAAGTGTAGTATCAATTGGCTGACTCTCAAAGGTTAAACTTTAGAAGAATATCATGTGGCTCCGACCAGGATGCCCAGATATAAATCAAATAATACACAAGATTATCTTAGGGTAACCCTACTTTGACCCAGGCCAGGATGAAAAGATAAAAAAATAAATTAATTTGTCATCCTGAGAAAAAGCTTCTTTGGTCATCCAGATAGGCCAAAAAGGCAGAGTATCCTGAAAGGAACCTCAGCTGGTAATGACCAGGCTGAGCAGATACAAAAATCCTCCTCGTGTCGAAAGTTAATTTGTAATAAGGGGCGAGTTTTCCGGAAAATCTATAATAGTTTCTCCTTAAAAAGTGATGATAATGGACCAAGTGTGGTTGAAATGAATTTATTGTGTAAATTTTTCCCTAGAAAATGAACGAGGGGTAAATTGATAAATGTAAGAAAAAATTTGGTGTAAATTTATTTCGTAAATTTTCCCTTCAGTATGTTTTTTAAATATTATAACGCGGCAAATATTTTTTTCTTATGACGCATTTAACCGTTCAATAACGAATATATCTCGTGTTATGAATATTTCCACGAATAATTTTAAATTTTCATATATGAATGTTTCAATGATTCTGTGAATTTATAAATTAACCAATGTTGTCAAAAATGTAACAAACTAATGTATAAATAAATGCTTAGAAACTAGATGTATAAAACTTTAACATTTGAGAATAACAAACATTCTTATAGTTAGAACATTCCTTGGAGGAAGAAAATAGTAACGACACAAATACTCAAAATGTACATCGCAGTCACTAAATATACGTCAAAACTGTAGAGTATTAAATACAAATCTGATGTACTAAAATAATGCTCCCTGAGTGCATTAAGGTAGTCCAGCATAAAATCACTTTTCGACAGATTTTGCTCATTGTTTTTCGTAGACTAAAAATAACATTTTTTAATGAATCACAAGGTTTCAGAATTTTTGAGCCACACACCTACCAATTCCTAGTCTGCATATGAATTCCTGATCCTCCACTCACATCATAAAATGTAAAGTAAAAATTAATAAAGGTTGAAAAATAATGGCGTGGGTGGCCTCTGTTATAGACTGTCGTGTCTCAAAAACAGAAGTTAAACCCCCATTCTTTATTAAACTCAATAAATGGTGCCCCATTTCCTCGTATACATTTCAAATAAATATGATGGTAAATATATATATATATATATATATATATATAAATATATTCAAATAAATATGATGGTAAAAATATATATATTCAATATTATATATTTAATCTTGAAATTAAACGATCGTATCTATAAAATTACTTTTAGTATCTATTTATTCATATATCATGCCATTAATTACAGTCTATAAATATTTACTCAAGCGATGCAAATAATTTCGGTCCTTCATTCCATATTTTCAAAATCTAATTATAGGTATAAATAAAATATTTATTAGCGAAAAAACAATTATTAATGATGTTACTTCCATGTTACTTCCATGCTCGTATCCAGAATAATTACTGATATTGACTGTATTGACTCTTAGCTTTTTGCGGCATCACAAATACTATGAAATTATTTGATTTATTAACTACGTCACAGTCTGTTTCTATCAAAATTTCAGTTTTCTCGAATAAGTAACGTTCAACGTAAGTAGTTAAATCCTTACGCGTCGCGAACAGTTTTTGGCATAACCTTTGTCAGAGGATAATACGTGTTTATTTAACAAAAGTAAAACTTTAGAACAATTAATCCTGTAATGATTTACTTAGTTTTTTTTGTCTAGCATAAAGAAACACTTCTTCCATCTAGTAAAATCTACGGTATTCTACCCTAAAAAAAATTTAAAAAAGGAGCTAAACTTTCGCATATTTTGTCACAAAAAATAGTAGCGCCAAATTTAAAATCTTCAAATTGTTTAAAGAACAGTAATAAGGAATAGGCAAGTCCCTTTTGGTATCATAATAGTTGCTCTAAGTGTGTCATATTTTGGAGCTGCAGTTTAACTTAAACTATCTGGAAACCAAGCGATTACAATATTTTTTTAGTAGTAATTATTGAATAATTTACTTCCCCGTGTTAGCAATTCCGCAGATATTTTTATATTTATACTATAACAAAGCACAGCAAAAAAAAAAGCGACGCGCTTTGAAAAATTCATTTAAATTATAATCTTTGAAATTTTTTGCATTTCAACAACATTTTTATAAATTTGTTTATATTTTTATTGATATAGGGGTAAAATTGTAAAAAAAAATCTTATAATATACGGAAAACAAAATTAATTTAAAAAAAAAAAAACAAATTTTCATAAATTTTACAATTTATAAACATTTTATTTCGAGATTTTTGGAAGGAATTAAACTTTTAACAGTGGATATTATCTCCTATTGCTCTAATGACTGCCTCAAGCTTTGTTGGCACACTTTTAGTTAAGTTCGCGTCGACATCTTGGGTGATTACCTTCCTTTCCTGCACTAAAGCTATTATGAGCTCCTGTGAGCTACCAGAAGGGTTAATTCATCCTTTTATACGTCGGACCAGTTCACCCCAAAGATGTTCTATAGGAGTTCATTCTGGTCTACGTTTTAACTGCTCAAATGCCCAAAGGCTCCAGAAACAATGGAACTCGACAAATTCAAACATTAACATTTGAAATGGAATTTTGAGATTTGGTGTTTTCGTTCGACCTTTATATGAATTTTTGAGCTTATAATTGCTGATTTGATTATACTTAAAGGAAGTGGACATTAGTAAACAGTATGTGGGTAATTTGTTTGTCAGAGCCTACGTGGGTGGCTACATTAAACACTGAAAATTGAAAAAGGATAATGTCGAACATATTTAGACCTACGTGCAGTATAAAATACGATTTGTATCTTGTGAAGGTATGAGTTGGGTTATAATATAATTTTCATGGTAGGAATATATAAAGTGCAGAAAAGTATCAACGACAAAAATAAATATATATCTAATTATAAATATATATATTCTATCATCCTCGAGGTGCTTTTGAAACAATAGTTGTGAGTCGAGCTGAGAGCTTAAAGTTTATTATCGCAAATGTTAATACCTATGCCAAATGACCATGTAAATGCATTTACTAATGTCAATTATAACATCCTCGAACCCCTGACCAACGTTACTCTGGTTTTACGTCTCTAAAATCAAGTAGATTTAAGACCCCTGTGTCCAGCAAAAAAAAGTGAACAGATTTAAATGAAATCAATTTTCTTCAGTTAATATCTGTGCATAAGTTTTTGATGTGAAACATTTATTGCGGTGAGTTAGACCGTTTATTACCGTTTGTTACCTGGTAACGGCCTGGCGAAATTGCGAGCAACAAGTTGTTCATAGATGATATTACATAAAATAAATCAGTTTTAAAAAGAAGCTCATAATGGCGGTACACATACAGGTTCAAAAACTCATTCATAGCAATGCATATTATCTTTACAAAATACTTAATAATAATAATAATAGTTTAAGTAACTGATTGAAAGAATTGAGTCGTCTCAATTGTAAAGAAATTATTTAATTTTTAATTTTTTGGTATTAAATTAATATGTATTTTTTAAGTAAACAGTAATTTTTGATTAAGCCATATATTTTTATTATGCCATATTTATTTCCTTTAATAAACCCCTCCTTTCATGCATATTTTCTATTCAAAATAGTTTCACATCGGCCAGGCGTCGCTGCGACGGCTTAATTTTTTGTTCAATAAAGTAGACTTTTTACCATTTTGCAATTCTTCCCCCTTAGAAAATTAGCTTAGACTGTTGAATTTTTATTATTCCCAATTTTCCTCATTTTCTACTTGTAAATTACATTATTTATCTACTATAAAGTGTGTTTATCAAAATTAAACCAAAAATGTTTATTGATTCTTAAATAAATTACAAATTATTTTACATGTAGAAAGAATTATCCAATTAGGTGGTGTGCAATAAAGAATTCATTAACTTATCATTTAAATTACAGAAGTGATGTGTTTATGTTCGTTCGTTAGATTTCAACTCGTTAAAATTTTTATGGCTACTAAAAATTTGTTTGTAAATCATCAATTTTCATTTTGTTATGATTTATCATAATAAATTATTTATTATCAAAAATTTAATTAATGGTTTCTTGTTTATTAATAGTATACATATATTTAGGTAATCATTCACCCTAATGTAACCGAGACATTGTTCCTTGAACTGGAAAAAATGGTCTTAAGAGTATCAAAATTAAATTATTTAGGATTGCCGAATACAACCAAATAGATAATAAATAGTGAAAATTATTAAAAAGCCGTAGAATTGGTTTGTCTCTGACTTACATTTCTAAGAGTGTATTTACGTATTATTCATCTTTTATAAACTTCTAATTTTCACAACTGTAAACAATTCAAGTATTGATATACAACTCAGTATATACCAGGTATTTAAACAATTAATTCAATTACTTGTTACATTACTTGTTTTACTTAATTTTTTTTTAAAATCATTTTTACAAATTAGAACACATAAAATCGGCAATAATTCGATTGTTTTGCTTAAGCCATTTCTTATTTTTATCTAAGAGAGGATATAAAACCGCATAATATCAGGTTTTTGTCTACAACGTTTTCCACCTAATATTTAGTTCGAGCTAGGAAAAATTGTTGGTCCTTATTTTTTCTAATTTTGTGTTCAATCCAAATTTATCGAGTTAATTTAGTTTAGGTTTGGAGTCTTTTGATCCCTAATCTCATGTAATTTTGTGTTCATCCAGATTTGTTAAGATTAATATGGCCAGGTCTAGGAGTGTTTGCACTATACTACATCAAATTTCGAATTCAATCTGAGTTGGTAAAGTTTTGGAATGTTATGGTCCTAATCCTCCAATATAATTTCGAAACGTGGAAAATAACACGTGAAATCCCATCAAACTTCAAATCTTTATAAACGGCTGTCTCCTTAACATTAGATGTCGCGAAAAAATTTCAAAAATAGACCGTGTCTAAAGATGCCCTTGCAAGGTCACCGTAATAAAGGACGACTTAAAACAAATGTATATATAATTTATGACCATTTTCTAAAAGGATTTGATCAAAATTAGTAGAACAAAAAATAATAGTAACAGAAAGTAACTGAAAAGCAAAAAATAAAAAAGAACCTTTTTAGTTTAAGTCTTACACTAATGTAAATACCTAAATAATTTTGAGTCGGCGCCAAACAAACAAAATATTACAAAATGTAATATTTTGTAATATTTACTTTTATGGAAATGATGGAAATTTTTTGGCGCCGCCTCAAAATTATTTTGGTATTTATGTTAGTGTATGACTTAGACTAAAAAGGTTCTTTTTTATTTTTCAGTTACTTTCTTCTTTCGTCGGTTCTATTTTATGTTAAAAAGTTTTTATTTTTCACTTTTCAGTGTCCTTCTTTTTTCGTACATGTTATAGTATCGTTAGAACTACATAAGTGTGCCAAGTTTCAACAGAATCGGTTCACAGATGACAATTCAGTGGGTGAACAATCCATTTTTCTTTATTTTTCTACCCTTATAAGCGTAATTTTTTCTTCAAACTTTATGGTACCAACTTCGAAGTATACCCTATCCAATAAAAAAGGAATTATTGAAATCGGACTACACTGTAAAAATGCATGCGTGGTCATACATAATATATATATATATATATATATATATATATATATATATATATATATATATATATATATATATATATATATATATTCCTATAGCGAATCAATGTTAAATATTATTTATTACTGCCTGGCCGTCTGGTACTGTATGAAGTCAGTCAGTACACATGTGATGAGAGTACACTTAAGTATGTACGTGTTCCCACTCTTAAATGACAAACAAACAACCATACGCATACAGTAAAGCTATGCAGTATAACTGACTGACTGCATACAGTACCAGACGGCCAGGCAGTAATAAATAATATTTAACATTATTCAGCGATTATGATATTTGTTCTTTAGTGGAAGCTCTGGGAAGTCTTTTTTTGTGGCTAAAATTTGAAATTTTTTTTTCAAATTTATATGGGACCAACTATGAAAAATACCCTATCAAACTAAAAAAGAATTATCAAAATCGGACTACTGTGTAAAATGTTATGCGTGATTATACATAAAAAAAATAAAATAGAATATACAAGTTGAATTGAGTACCGCCTTCTGTTCGTCGGTAAAAAATTAGTTATTATATATTTTAAGTAAAATATATATTTAAAATATATTTGTTACTCAAGTTTCAGAATTGTGATTTTATGATAGAAAACGAATTGAATTTGTAACATTTCGACCAGCCTGTATACATGAGATATGAAATGAAACATTATTTAGTATATACGTCAAAATAAGCCAATATAATAATACATGTAAAACACAACCAACTTTTATCATGAATTTTGACGTATCACCGATCCCTTTTGTTGTGAATACTAATTTAAACCCCGAAATGCTTGACATATGTACAACAGTTGTTATATTCGTTAAATTGGCATAATGTTATAAATTAATATCTTTACGTCGAGTTATCTAAACAATCCATGGTAGTACGATTATTATTATTATTATTATTATTATTATACTGGTTTATAAATTAATGAAGAAGGTTAAGAAAGATATTATGTGTAATACCCTTGTCTACATAATACATAGGTACTTACATGAATAGAAGTATGTTTTTAAACTAATAACAGTGTGGCCATTGAAATATTGTATTTCAGCGTGAACAATCATTTCACATTAATACAAATTGTCTCTTCATAATAGATATTTTATAATAATCTAATTTTGAACTACACAAGAAGGGTAAGTTATTTTAATGGGTGTGAAAATTGAAATTTTAATTTCCTCCTTCATATTTCAAAGTCACCAGAGGATATTAACACCATTTTTGAAAAGATGGATGTTGTGCACGTTCGTAAGTTCTTAAGTCCGTAAATATTTTTCCCTATACGAAAATACGTGAAAAATATTCTCGTCTTAACTAACGTCTGGAAGGAATATAGTCTGGAAAGAATTAAATAACTTAATTCATTGAAGCGTAAAATAGAGCTTAGAAGGAAGAGACACACTTGTAAGTAATATGCCACTTAACATTAGTAAAATGAAATTTTTCGAAAGTATCGTTGTTATCTTTTACTGCAATTTATCTCCTATGTTAGTTAAAACAATCTATTAACCATTTTTTCTAATAATGTACCTTTTAATATTTATAGAAATATTGCCGATTTCCATATTCTAATACTGATAATAACATATAATTAGTATTAAGTAATTAATAGTAAGTAATTAATATTACTGTTCGCCATAGTAACTTAATATGATATTCAGTATGATTACTTCGCCTGGCAAAATTTGTTAGTCCATGTATCTTCTACGTGATGATTTTTTTTATTTAAAATGAAATTTACAGTAAACATGTTTTTCTTGCAATATGAACTAAAAAATACAAAATAATTTAGAATAGAGTAGAATAGTGTTTCACCGAGGCTACGAGGTAAACCCGCCTGGCTCGGTCCTCGGTTACGAGGCACGAGGCGAGGTTCAAAATTTGAATCCTCATTACTAACCGAGGTGAGGCGAGGTGTATTGTCCCAAAAACCTCGCCTCAGCCGAGGCAAATTTACAAAAAAGTAAATTTTTTTAAATAAAATAATTTAGTAACATATATTTTTACAAAAAACATGAAGCAATAGATAGATTAGATGCATTTTAAAGGAAAAATAAATTTTATACCATGATTACTTTTTATAATAATAATCTTAACTTTGTTCATCGCCGGTTTGCAAATTTTATAGAGAAGAATAAATCCCTTTTTTATTCAAATCTCTCTCTCTGTAATCGCACTAGCCATCAAAAAACACATTTATTTTCTAACAACTTTTTTTTACCATATTATGTACATTAATGCAAAATTAGTCAAAGTTAGCAAACACAGGCGAGGCGAGATGAGAACGAGAGCTAACTCAACCGAGGCGAGGCGAGACTAGTTAACATTCTAGCTAACCCAACCGAGGCGAGGCGAGGGTGATATTTAAAAAATCGAGGCGAGGCGAGGTGATACCAAAACCTCGCATCGCCTCGTGCCTCGTGAAACATTAGAATAGAATAAAGAGATTGACAACAAAATTAACCTTCATGTAAACAAAATCATTTGGTGCTCTCTTCTTTCTCTTGTAAAAGTAGAGCAATTATGAAGACATTCGTAGAGAGCACTCTACGGTTTTATTTGCTTTAAAGTTAAGTTTCTTGTCAATCTCTTTATTCTATTCTATTTTAAATTATTTAGCATTTTTTAGTCCTAACTGCAATAAGAGCATGTTTTTCTAATTTTTTTAAACTTTAAATTTTATTTGTGCTTTTTAGTCTTCAATTTGCATACCTCTAACTTATATATAACGATTTATAGTGTGATAGTATACTTTATAGTTTGTATGGAAACATCATCAATAAAATTTTAATAGAGAAATGGCATTTCCAACTGTTCAAATTTAGAAAAAAATAATTATTTGACATACATTTCCTATGCTATATTCGATATATACTTCCTTTGGTAAGAATTGGATTCATTACATTATTGGTGGGAATAATAATCAAAAATGAAACTTCAACACAAAAAATAATTTTGTTTGACGAATAACAAACAAAACTAAAATTTAGAGTTTAAAAAAACTAAAATAACATGCTTTTATTGGAATATGAACAAAAAAATGCAAAATAATTTAAAATAGAAATAGAATAAAGAGGTTGACAGCAAAACTAACTTTAATGTAAATAAAAGCATGCGGTGCCCTCTACTTACGTCTTCATAATGGCTCTGCTTTTACAAGAGTAAGTAGAGAGCATCCCATGCTTTTGTTTGCATTAAAAATAATTTTGTTGTCAATGTTTTTATTCTATTTCTACTAAAATTTTTTTTTTCATTTTTTTTCTCATATTCCAATTAAAGCATTAGTTTAATTACTTTTCATTTATTTATCATTAATTATTTAAAAATTAAAAATAAAACTTTTTAGAATAATTTACTCAAAAAATAATTTTAAAGATGTTGTATATAAATCATCTTTACAACACATTTTTCTGATGAGATAAACAAGAATTCTTTTAATATTGTAGATTGTTGCTATCTTTATGCATTTATTCATGTGTCGAATAAATTCATCTCTCTCAAGATTTTCCATTCTTTAATTCATTTTTAAACATACACAATAAACATAATGCAATGCTTTTGGAATTTAAATAGTTTTAACGTTTATATCCATATACTATATATATACTACAACAATTACAACATATTGTAGAAGTGAACTCGGATTTAAAGTATTCTCTTTTGACTTAATACTTGTTGGCTGTCGTGTACTGGATACCTTTGAATGATATTCGCATAAGAATGAATAAGTGTATTTTATTTGATGTAATTTTCATACAGTGGAGACATTATACTCATACTATTGGTGCAGAAACAAGCTATTTTCTGCTTAGCGTAGTTTAACGATAACGAATGTAATGACTTATTCAATTGCAGGCGTCTGGTAAAACACGTAAAATCTTAGTTAAATAAAAAAATCCCTTATGTCAACATTGCTATTTCACGCTAAAATTGCATACAGTATTCTCTGTCTTCTATTTCCTCCACGATAACTCCATGGTTATCGATTTGCTTTTATTAAGTTTGTGTAACATCTTACCAAAAAAAAAATCGTTACGTAAGCAACAGGGACAAATTTTCTCAGAAGACGGAATCATAATTAATATCAAATTAAGATACTATCATAAGTTACTGTCAATTTACAATTATTAAAACATTAAAATTGTAAATCACTGACCTTCTATGTAGAGATGAAGGTCCTCTACACTGAAGTGGGAGGCTGTTGGTTCGACTCCCAACGGCGGCAGTTTGTCAATTAAATTAATTTAACAAAAAAAAATGAGGCAGAGAATTTACTAAACTATCGGCGTATGGATAAGAAAGGAAGTAACCGGTTATGCTTGTGAAGATTTTCTGCAGTTTCCAGTCGCAAATTCCAGATGAATTACGACATAGTTCCTATCAAAGTCGGATGTAGTCGCACAAACTTTCAATTCCTAGCCTACATACAAATTCTTTGCCATTTAGGGGTCGGTAAAAAAGGCCTAAAGGCCTTGGAGTTGCGGATAGTATGTGATGAATATCATTTGTATTACCAAAAATTGTATTAACAAGGACCAGTTATCACTTGAGTACTGTGATAACGAACTAAATATACACTTCGCGTACTTTCTTTTAATGCAAGGCAATCGTTAGATTATATATCTCGTGATATATTGATCAAAGATGACTTAAGGGTGTACGAGCACTGGAACTTCAAATAGATTAAGGCTTGATTTTTTTACAGGTAGTTGAAGTGCATATAAATGGTCTTGAATTAATTATTTAATGTTCGAGTTTTAATGTATTGCTCTTAAGGCGAAACCCGTGAGCGTCGACATATATTGATAATTTTCACTTGGAATAAAATAAGACAAATAAAATACAAAATTAAGCAATATAAAAAAGAAATATTAATAATGAGATAGATTCAATAAAATTCCGGTATGACGGGCTTAAAAACTGAGATTTCGGGTAAATTTAATTTCTCTCGCCGGTAGCTTAATTACCCGAAATCTAAGTTGTTTCTTAAATATATTTTTTTTAGGCCCGTCATACCGAATATAATGAATTTTCTCCATTTAACTTACGACAAAAATAATAAACCTCATTGTGGACTTTTATGAATGTACTATTTCAGATTTTGAAGAATTTTATAAATTGACTATATCTAGTTCTTGAACATCCTTAATTAAATTATCAATTCATGGGATAAGGATCTGTTTACACAATCTTTTTTTAACAAATTATCTTATTTATAAATAGAGATAGATAGCAGAGGCTGCCCTGGACGGACTACACTTCGACCATAAGGACCATTGTGATGCCTAAGGATGTCAGGATGTGAGTGGAGTGGAAGGAATTTTTGTGTATAGACTAGGAATTGGCAGCATATGCGGCTGCAGCCGACTATGATAGGAACTATGCCGATATTCATCTGGAGCTCGTGAAGGAAACTGCAGAAAACTTTCTCAAGCATAGCCAGTTACTTCGTTCTTGTCCATACGCCGACAGTTTAGTCAACTAACCGCCCCCTTTTTTTTTCCTAATAATTGAAAAATTGCCAATGTCGGGATTAGAACCCATAACCAGTTTCCAAGTATGCATACTGCGTACTTGATCTTCAAATATTCATCGATTCCAAATAGTTGTACCTATATATATATATATATATATATATATATATATATATATATATATATATATATATATATATATATATATATATATATATATATATATATAAATATGTATATATATATATATATATATAGATATGTATATATTATATTATATATAATATAATATAAAATATAGTCAACTCAACTTACAATCCAACATTTAAACACAAATATTTGCACAGTACGAGCGAATTTTATGTTAAATCAAATCACTTTAGTTTTATAGTTTCCATATCATATCGTTCAACAAAAAACATAAAAAGAATAAAGACAAACAAGAATCGGAATGATGGTAGCTTGCGTCAAATAGATACAAAATAAAATTTGTCGTTTTGTAGAAGATGTATATCCCATTTTATAAATATTTGATTGTGTGATCTTTTTTTTCCTGCACCGTTTGTGACTCTGTTCGTAACCATATCACGTTAGAAGGTCTGAGGTGATCTTCATCGAACAGTTAGGGAAATCTTTTCATACAAAAAATTTTAATATCACATAAAATCCGAACAACTTTTGAAACATTTTTCGTACACACATCGTCGTTCTGGCGTACTACCAAATGCATTCCCTATGTGTACACCAAAACTATTGCATGTATGAGAATATGTTTCAAACAGAAGAATTCGGCATGACACAAAAAATTTACAGGTGTATGTATACACACCAGGCGTTTCAACCAATCCGGTACATATTATCTTCACAAACATTCGCTATTTTTGAAGGGCCAAGTTCGACGGGCTACGTCGGGCTACGCCTGGACGGGCTACACTTCGACCATAAGGTCCATTGTGATGCCTAAGGATGTGAAGATATGAGTGGAGTGGAAGGAATTTTTGTGTATAGACTAGGAATTGGTAGGATATGCGGCTGCAGCCGACTATGATAGGAACTATGCCGATATTCATCTGAAGTTCGTGAAGGAAACTGCAGAAAACCTTCTTAAGCATAGCCGGTTACTTCGTTCTTGTCCATACGCCGACAGTTTAATCAATTAACCGGCCCTCTTCATCATTAAATGCCGATGTCGGGATTTGAACCCATAATCTCCCAGTTACCAAGTAGGCATACTGCGCAGACATAACGCCTTAGACCGCTCGGCCACTTGGACTGGTATAATATATATGTTTATATATAAAAAGAACTGAAATTTTGTGTGTGTATTCTACAGCTAAAAAATGTTGTCAAGTTCGTGAATGGATGAAATCGGATCACAGTCCACGCGTTGATAATGAACTTTGAGTATGTAACGAGTATTTAACCAAGTATCTCCAAGAAGCTCATTTCGCGGAAGCTCAGAATACCGCGGATCAACGCATAGCAGCAGGTGCAATCAAACAATGGTTCTAAATTAGATGACTTTGAATATAAAAGATACTAATAAAATATCCCAGTGAAACTTTGTTGTTCCTATTATATGATATTTCTGAGATTGTAATGGACAAACAAACTCATAAACAAACTTACGTCTTTTGAATGTTGTTAGTTTAAACTGGAATATTATACATAAAATTTTGTGAAATTATTATCTTTGAATAAATTACCTTAGTCGGATTATTGTACGTTAAATGTTATTCTTATGTCACTATTTGATAACAAATATGATTTTACATATTTTTTCTTCTATGTCTTTACTAGCATACTGTTAGAATCACATCATAATTGTATCATTAGATTAGGTGAAAGTTTATTTCGAACCAGACACAAAGATTTATATTTTTGTCAAAACTTTATTCACCAACTCCAGATGAATATCGGTACAGTTCCTATCAAAGTCGGCTGCAGCCGCGTAACCTACCAATTCCTAGTCTGCATACGAATTCCTGATCCTCCACTCACATCATAAAAAATGTAAAGTAAAAATTAATATAAGTTGAAAAATAATGATGTGGGTGGCCTCTATTATAAACCGTTGTGTCTCAAAAATGGTGGTTAAACCCCATTATTATTATTATTATTTATTCAAAACTAGATGAAATACCCGGCGTTGCCCGGAAAATAATTATTCATTTATTTATGAACTAAACAAACAATTTTTTTTGAATTAGCCCTTCTCGCACTCTTCAAAAGATTGGTTATCGTTATAGGAAAATTCGCAAAAGGCAAAAAAAAAAATGTATACAATTTAATTCCAGATATTTGATCATCACTCAAAACAGTGAGTACTATGTTGAATCGATATGGTGCCACGTTTTTAATTTGTCGATCTTTTTATAAATATTTGCAATAACTAAAAAAAATGAAAAATTCGTTACGCAGGACCGCGTCATCTTAGCGAATTTCCTTAGAATAGTCTCTAGCGGCCACAATTATAGTCTCAATCAAGTGAAATGTCGTATCTGATTATTATTAAATGACATAGGTCAACGGATAGGAGGGCATAAAGAAAGAAGAAAACACAAAATATAAAATATCTCTTTTAATATTAGAACAATCGATAAATGTACAAGAAGTAAAGTTGTAGAAAATCAAGTATGCTACAATTCATTTCGTGATCATTTTTCCAAATTCTTATGTGTACAGAGATATTTAGAATTTTAACTTTCAATCTTTAATTGTAAATATATCTATAAATATTAGTATAACAGAAAAATGTTAAGAAACAAAATTATAAGAAAACTAAGTACCTACAACTTTACATCTTATAAATTTTTTTATTTTTCGAGATATGTTTCCCTTCCTCTTAACCCCCCTTTCCCCTTGTCCGATTTTACCAAATAACGTACTTGACCTTTCAAATACAAAAAGCACCTCAAATACCAAATTAAATGACTATAAATACTATTAAATCAAATACTAAATTAAATGACATCAAAAAACAGCATACACAACAAGCTATAACCAGATGTATGTGTATGTATGTGTATGTATGGTTTTATAGTAAATATTTTATTTATTTATTTAACATTGATTCTCTATTGCAATGCTTTCCAACACATACATATATGTATATATATATATAAATTTTTACGATAGTGATTTTTAACATCTAGATCGATGGACATTTGAAGAAATTTTTACGAAATTTCATCATAGGTAGAACAACAAACCATAGCTGCCTTTCCTTTGGAGGAAGTTCGCTTAAAACGAAAAGTAGGCTAGGTAAACATATGAAAAATGATTTTTAAATCTTTGTTACATTTACTTTTTATTATACCCAATTATATCAAAAACTTGAATGGTAAACAAAACATTGTCGTTAATTGTGTATGTGTAAACTTATGTGTTAAACAGAGAAAATAAAACAAATGAAAATAAAGCATTGAAAAATGATATTTCCCTGGGAAAATACGCATTTCTTATACTACAATTTATTGAGTTTATTATGATATTATTATATTTTATGATTATGTATTTTATACATAAATAATATATATTATGTATTTGATAAAATTGCAAAAAAAAAATTGTATTTGATTGTTAAATTCAAATCTTTAAAGAAAAATATATATATTCTTTTAAAGTTCATTTCCATCGTTAGAAAATTTAGTAAAAATACATAAGTTAAATGGTTTTATTGTACAATCGAGAATATATTAAGAGCACGAAAATTATATTATGGATCAATCTAGAACTTTGTTCATACTCATATAAAATCGTGAAGCGTATAAAACACGATTTAACTATAAATATAGACAAAGAAGACAGTCAAAAGTCAGATATGATTTTATAGAACATTTTATATAAAATGACATGTCATTTTTGATTCTGAACAAAGACCCAGATCCATTTAATGTTGTTGCTTTTAGGACATGGATTGAACAATAAAACCGTTTAACCTAAAAAAATTTTTACTTAGTTAGCTTATATGTAAACAAACGTGATCAAAAATTAAGAAACAATGGACGCTTTGTATACACAAGCTGATAAAGAAAATGCATTAGTTATTTATAATGTAAACCCTATTTTGACAAAATGGAAACCCAACTTCAAAAATCAAATATTTTATAACAAAAAATGCACTATAAAGTAAAAAATAATTGCATATTCTTGTGCCAATTTTAGTTCACCTAAGCAAAAATTTTTAAATATGTACACTTATTGTTATTTTTGGAGTCGGTGTCAGCATAGAGAAATTCACATAACTTTTGGACACCGCCTCCAAAAATAACAATAATTGTACATATATATTTAAAAATTTATGCTTAGGTGAACTAAAGTTGGCACAAGAATATGCAATTATTTTTTCTTTTTAGTGCATTTTTTGTTATAGAATATTTGAATTTTGAAGTCGGGTTTCCATTTTGTCAAAATAGGGTTTATTTCTCGCTTTTTAGTGACTTTGAAGTTCTATAACTTATTTTATTTGTCTAAATATGGGTAGACCAACTAAACGACCTACTAACTTTTAGTGCATTTTTTTATTACACATTTTTTTTTTTTTTAATTTTTAGTGAATTTTTTCATAACAGATTTTCAGTTTTTTCTACATGCATTTTGTTTTTTTTTTTAAATATTTTTTGGGGGGTCGGTTTTTTTTGTAAAAAATTTTTTTGAAATTTTTCGGTTTTTAAAAATTTTCTTATTTTCCCATTATGAATGAGTATACCCTTAAAAAAAAAAAAATTCGCAGAAATCGGTAATCTCATATAAAATGAGGATTTTCCTCGATTTCCTGGGGATCATAGAATGCGATTTGGTGCCAATGGGAAAACCAAACCCTGTATAATAAAAAAAAATTCAAAATCCGTTCATAAATGACGGAGTTCTGAGGTGACACACATTAAAAAAAAATATAAAAAAAATAAAAATACAGACGAATTGAGAACCATCCTCCTTTTTGAAGTCGGGTTAAAAACTGATTATTTCAGTAATTTACAAAAAATGATTAATGAGGGACCAAAAGATCCGTTGACATAAATAGTTCAGGACGTAAAGGAGTTGCTAATCTCATCGCGAAACCAGATAGCATAAAGTTTCAACTTACGAATATCTTTGTTCCCAAATTATACTGTTTACCCAAAATTCACAAATCAGATAAAAGCCCTTTCTTTAAAATTTCTCAATGAATCGTTTCCGAATTCAATAATCTACCTCTCCCAAAAGTTTTTCAATAAAAATAATTTGGAGTTGGTAGGCAAAATCAAAGATGTTGTATTTATTAGAAAATCAATATAGGCACATTTATTTTGACGTCACCGTACTATAGCCGAGTCTCCCAATTGCAATGACTTAAAATTTTCTTGAAAATTGGCTCCTGAGGAGCAGTGTGAACAAGAAGATTGTTAGAGAATACTTATTGCTGACATATTAGGAGATAAAACGTATTTCTTTTCAAGGGGTACTACAAAGAGCCATAGGGAACAACAATGAGTAACTCTCTCTCGCTATTTCTAGCAAATTTATTTTATGAGCTATTTAGAAATTAATCAAAGGAAGGAATATTATCTATTCTCTCAAACTTTAAAAAAAAATTTACTCAAGTGTTTTTAAGTTTATTTCAATAATATTTTCTTAATTTAAATAAAATCATTCTTTTTCCCATCCCTAGATGTGTATGATATTTCATATCAAGCATTTGATGTCAAAAAATGGTATCAATATTCAGATATAATACTTAAATGTCAAATAAAGTAAACGCTAGTCGCTTCCGCTTCTGGTATAATATAACCGAAAGGCAACCATACTAACAATGGAAATAAATAGACGCTAGTTTACAAACAACAATTTAAAATCATTCTTTTGTTGAATTATTGCTATAAAAATAAATATTGATTTTCTTTTGTGAAGAAAATAGTTTAAAGAACTTTATTCTTAAAAGTTCTTGGGTCAAGAAATGTGTCTCTGCACACTAGTATTTTTTTTCTCAGTGTATGTCATAATCATTTTTGAACACTAAGAAGTCCTTCGGATTTCCATATTTTATTTGTGATGGCAACAATTTCCTTTCGTCAGTTCAAGTTTTAATCGATTTAACTTCAAACTCATTCATTGATGTTTTTTTCATTTTAAATCTCTTTTATTGTTAAAAATTTTTATCGACCTTTTTTTTTTTCCTATTCACGTCATATGGTGTTTTACGGGTATCACAGGGTTGCTCTTGAGAAGCCCTTTCCAACCGTATACGATCTCTATATTTTGACATGGCTTTTCGTCAAGTATAGGCCGATATTATTTATTTTTAACCCGACTTCAAAAAGGAGGATGGTTAACCCGACTTCAAAAATCAAATATTCTAAAACAAAAAATGCACTAAAAAGTAAAAAATAATTGCATATTCTTGTGCCAATTTTAGTTCACAATTTTAGTGTCCAAATTTTATGTGAGTTTTTTCTATGCTGACACCGACTCCAAAAATAACAATAATTGTACATATATATTTAAAAAATTTTGCTTAGATGAACTAAAATTGACACAAGAATATGCAATTATTATTTTACTTTTTAGTGCATTTTTTGTTTTAGAATATTTGATTTTTGAAGTCGGGTTTCCATTTTGTCAAAATAGGTTTTATAATTTTTTACTTTAACACCACATATATTCGCTATAGATCTTGACGATTGGAACTAAAACGTCCTAGCTTCTCCGAGTCCAAAGTTATACTAAACGGAATTTATGAGCGCATTAAAACGACCTCAAAATGTCGGCGCTTCCACCTCCGACGCGCGCGATGCGTTCTAACTCAACGTAACGAATTCTTTGATCCTTTAGCGATCGTGTAGTTATTAGATTTTTTATGTAGATAATAGATATGTAGCTGGAACACCAAACTGTATCCCCCGATTTTGTTATCATAAGTTTTTTTGTATTGCCTCCCACTATGGAAGCAAATTTAAAAACGTATTCATGTCAAAAATTTATACAAGTTGATTACTTTTCTTGACAGTAGGTAGGTAGGTATAGGTAATAGAAATATCTATCATAATGAATATGTATATGGGTGCGTTCATCAAATCAACCATTATACATGTGGCACACCTGATTAAAGTAATTAATCATGCATCGACATATTTGTAACATTTTAATTAATAAATATGTGGATATTAAAATATTTATGATAATAATATAAAAATAAATATAATTAGCAAGTTTTTGTTTTTGTTTTAGGAAGTGTATCATTAAATGGGTAAGAAATACCATTATCTTCTTTTGGATTGAATCTTCATTAATGGAAATAATTTATACAGGGTGGCGCATAAGTAATGTTATGATTTATTTAATGAATAACTTGTTTCTTTCTTATTTTATTTAACGTTGACATTTATTAAAATTTAGATTACAGTTTGGAAATAAGTTCCCATTGTGTTTTGAAGATAATATCTTTCAAATGGTGCCCATTGTTTGCTTCGACCTGATGTGCTCTTCAGGTCGAAAAATACGAATCATTTCGAACTGCACGAGGTCTTCCAGCACGCGGAAGATCACAGAAAGCCCCATGTTGCCGAAAACGGTGAACCAATCGGTAAATTGTTGGAGCGCTAGGTGCATTTCGAACATGAAATAAATTTCGATATGATCTTTGTGTCTGAATAATCGAACGCTGACTTTCAAAATAAAACAACTTTGGTTCTTTGTTCTGTGCTGAGTCTTTCCATCATAAATTTCCCAAGTTTTGCAAAGTTAATTATGAAAAAAAAGAAGACAAAAAACCGAAACAAAAATTTTTTTCACTAATTAAATCATAATGTTACTTATGCGACACCCTATATAAATATCAAATTTAAAATTTAAAATTTAAAAAACATAAAAAAAATGACTGTTTTTCGTGTTTCGAATATCGCGCTTCGTTCATTTATGGTGTCATTGTTAAAACACTTTTGTAAAAATATTGTTTTCTCAAATAAAATATACACTTAAAATCAATTTTTTTAATAGGGAATATGCTTGCAAATTTTTTTTCACATTTATTTTCAGAATATGAAAATACTGTAATAATATTTAAAAACGAAATTAAAATCCGACAAATATCAAGGAAACTATAAGCTTTTAAAGATTATTATCTGTCTCTTTCTTGCAAAAATACTAACAACGGAGTTTTACGTGTATTTTAAATGGTGAAAGTGTAATATGACGTCACATAACATATCAAGAGGGCTATCACCCTCTTTGTCTAATCGGAAATTTCAATAATTCATATCTCGCTTATTTTTAAAGTTATTTAAAAAGTAATTTTACCGTGATATTTGTTAAGTAAACATGCTTCAATTCAAGTGAAAAAAAATTTTCATGCATATTCCCTATTAATTTAGAAAAATTTTTTATATACGCGTGCTTTAATATATAGTAGTTCAAACAAACTCAAAAATGACATTCTAAATTATTATTTTTGTGTCAAAAAGGTTGCGTTATTTTATTATGAAGACGTTAATGGCTATTTACTATTTTTTGTGTTAATATAACATTCGGCTATAGGAAATGCCGTCAGTGAATAACATAACATAAAATTGTTTTAACGTATTTATAAAACTTTTTATATACACAATGTTTGTTTATAAACAAAATGTTTGTGGACTAAAAAAAAAAATAAGAAAAAAAGCATTTCTCACCTGATGTATGTTGGCATGTACACATGGTCACAAAAGTAGCGATCTTTTTTCAAAACTTTATAATTCACTTTTACCTTATTCATCCGGTTTTTGAGAAAAATTTTCGGTTAAAAGTTAGTTATTATAAATATGCTAACAACGTTTATCCGAAACATTTTCTCAAAAACCGAATGAGTAAGGCACAAATCAACTCTAAAAGTTGAAAAATAGCTCTACTATGTGAAGATTATTAAAATAATCAAAGAAAACTCTAGGTTTATTAAATACGTATTTCGACTGCAATGTAGTCATCATCAGTATGAATTAGCTAATTGTAACTATCTCTAGGATATGGATTCAGAGATATATTGCTTGTTGCTAATTTGGTGCATGTCTCACAATGATATTAAAAAAGTTCTCTCTTTTATACTATTTGACGGAGGGTGTGATCTGACCTGAGGATTTGAGTTGACTGACTAACGGATTAGGTGTGTGAAGAGCTCCACCTATTTATTGGCGGTATTTCTTTGTGACCATGCGGTGTTGTTTTTGTCACTACAGTGAGGTTGTCGGAGCTGACCTTGATATTCAGGTATTAGATTTTTTGAAAATGGTTTAATTTTATTAAATCAGAATTTGGAATTGGGCCATTGTCTAAATTCATTATCTGTTTTCTCAATTTGTATATGTAGATACTTTCGTATGCATCTAATTCTGTGGGGTTTTGTACCGATTTCAGTAGTTTTAGATTCGATTTGTCAATTTTGTGGTTGTTCTCAATAACGTGCGCAGCTATACACGATTTTTCGGTTCTCCCAAATTTCACATGAGCCAGATGTTCTTTGATTCGATTACCGATTTGGCGACGACTTTGACCAACATAAATTTTCGAACAGTTTTGACAACTGACACCACATGTGCCCGATTGTTTTTCATTACTAATTTTATCCTTAGGGTTACCCAGTAACTGTTTGATTTTATTTTTTACTTACCAGCGCTGTTTTTAGGTTGTGGTCTCTTAATTCTCTAGTGATTTTATTTGTGCATGGGCGGGAGTGTGTGTTTGCACCATTTAGTTTGTTCAACGTTGCCAGTCTCTGGTGTTAGTACGGTGGAATTGTTTCGTAAAATTTTAAATCTAGTTCTGCGGACCAAATTATTTATTATGTTAGAGTCGAATTGAATAAAGATTGCAAATTGTTTAATGCGGTTTATTTCTTTAAAGTAGTTTTTCTTGGACAATGGGACTTTCAGCAGCCTGTTTATCAAAAAGTTGAAAACACCCATTTTGTGTTGAGGTGGGCTGTTCGAATCGGCTGTAATGTATCGTTCAGTGTGTGTAGGTTTTCTGTAGATATCGAATTCTAATTTATTAGTGTCGTTATTTTTCATACTTTTTATATCTAAAAACGGAAGCGAGCCTCCTTGTTCTATTTTGGTTGTAAATTCTACCGATGGGTACATTTTATTTAAGTTCTCTAAAAATATTTGGGGATTTTCTTTGTTCGCATCAAAAATAGTAAAGATATCATCGACGTATCTGTGCCATTCATTTGGAAAATTGTGACTAGAAAGTGATTTATGTATTCTAAGTAAATTCGCTAAGTAACAATTTTTTTTTATAATACAATGAGTATTTTATAAAATATATTTTAAAATTCAATATTTTATTAATATTATTTGATAAATGGGATTTGAGATTCAAAGTTTAATTGTATTAGTGTTCATCATAAATATGTATGTATTTACATCGACGATATTATAAAATAAATTTATATTAAATTATTGATTTGATTACGTATAGAATGAGATAATATCTACGAGTGAAAAATATGTCCCTTAAGCAGGCAGAGCAAACTCAGCAGAGCATAATTATATTTATCTCATAATTAGGTACCGATAGAATGCTAATTTATTGCACTTATCAAAAATTAAATGCTCTTTTTTTTACTCTTTAATCATATGTTCTGCTAGCTAAAGGTTATCCTAGGAAAATTTAATAAAAAACTATACAATAAGTGTAAAGTAATTCAGATAATTAAACGCTAATTAAAGGCACTAATTAATAATTAAATGCTCTATATTTTAGAGAGGAAACAAATGTACTGATACCTTAATATAAACATAGCATAAAAACGAATAAAAAATCAATGAATGATAGTGTATTTTATGTAAAAGTTATAAAATGCTAATTAAATGCACTAGTTACACATTAAATGCTTTATGATTTAGAGGAAAAATACATGTTACCTTAAAATAAACCTAGCAGTCAAACAAACCTCGCAAAGCAAAGTATAAAAATCGATGAATAATTGATGAATAATTACGTCATTCCATGGACGTAAAATGATACAGATAATCAAATTATAATTTAATGCACTAGCAACACTTAAATGTTCTTTGGTTTAAAAAAAGTAGGAAACTGTTTTAATTAGGGAACTCTACTCAATTGCTAATAGTGGTTAACAAAAAAAAAAATAAAACGCATTTATTTTTTTATTTATTTTTTTATTAGTTTATTTAATTAGCATTTAATTATCTAAATCATTTTACACTCATTGCATAATTATTTCTTGAATTTTGAACTATTGATCTGCTAGATCAAACTTACGCTAGCAGAGCACAAAGTTAATAAATAAATAAAGACACATTTAATTTTTAGTTAGTGCATTTAATTAGCATTTAATTATCACTCTACACTCATCCTATAATTAATTAATGAATTTTGAGCCTTAAGATAGCAGAACATGTGGTTAAAGTATAAAAAAAATATTAGTATTTAATTAATGCATTTAATTAGCACCTAATTATGGAATATGTATAATGTGTTTTGCTGAGCCTGCTGTGCCTGCTTATGGGACATATGAAAAACATAATATCTATAATACCCAATATACATTGACAATATGTATTACAGAGGAAATATGTTCAATATTAAAAAAATATCATATTGTTTTCCATGTACAAGCTATGTCAGGCTGTAATGGATAAATATCCCCAAGAATTTTGTGAAGTTTGTATGACAATTGGATCAGTTATTATAGATACGCTGTTATAATACTTTTGTAGTGTCATAATCCTGAGTGGGGAGTGACTATATCATAATTTTGGAATGTGATAAGCCGTTGAAATTCTTGTATATAAAATTTTGAGGCTTATCGCAAAACCGGACACCCTTTATTTTCAACGATTCTCTTAAAAATTGGTTTCATAAGGATGTTGGTGACAATTATTTTGTTGAGAATTAAATAGCTTCAACAAAATTAAAATAAATATTACAAAAATTTAAGTTATATAATTTAGTCCCCCGTAGATTAAAGTTGGCGAAATCAGAACAGTCAGTCATAACTAGATAGACCATTTTCTCGGTGTAAGTTTAATATCAACCAAAATTTATATTCGAAACCCAAGTGGAAGAAGTAGCGGACGAAATTTTTTGTCAAATAAAAATAGTTTTTTTTATTACTGTAGTCGATAGTTGATTTAGTATATGTTAATCAAATTTGATTCTATTAGGTATGTCTTGTATACCATAGGTGGGCAGGGTTTGACTGCACTCAGCTCTGAATGAGAGGTAGGAAGAGAGATAGAGTAAATACAGGATATCCTATCAATTATTATTATTTTCTTTTTATAATTAAAACTTTCTGAAAAAAATATAATAATACCGACTCTATCTTATGGTCACTTGGGGCATAAAAGGTACCTTTTTAATATATTTGTGTATGAATAAAATATAAATGTTATTTATAAATAAATATATAATATATAAATTATAAATATAAAATATAAATCTTTTGAACCTTTACGTTTACCACTGGACCGTTATAATAAAAGAGGGAATTTTTGCATAGGATTTGAATAGGATTAAAAACTAGTTTAGAAACTTTAGATAGAATTAGATTTTTGGAAATTCCAAATAATTTGCCTAAACTTTTTACTATTCATATCCGAGAGCTAATAAACAATTACTTACCTGATTTAATTATTTTTTCTTCGTATGAAGTACACTGTCATAGGAATTTGATGACACTAGATACAATAAACATGCCAATGATAAGGCTGGGGAGGGGGGATAATTTGTTACTAATTTCCTAATGGTTAAATTTTACATAAAGTGGAAATTTGAGTTTCTGAATTTCTTAATTGATTGAATAAATTATTGGGCAATAATCTGTAGGCAACCTGTATTGAAACATCGTTCCTTTCTACTTCAAAACATACCTTTTTTACTTACTCTCACACAGCTTATGGGGAGCCGTTCGGCTCCGGAGAGCCCACCTGCGCCCATCTCTGAATGTATACAATACCCGAATGCAGATTATGAATTTTGAAATCATTCTTCTTACGTGTAGACTATAAAAAAAAATCAGTACCCAGGAGCTGCGTCAACTTAGCGAATTTATTTAGAATACTTAAACCACTCTCTAGCGGTCACAATTTTAGTCTGATGAAATGTCGTATCTGATATGCTTTTCGTATTTGCAAAGTCAAGTTTGTTAAGACGTGGCATAGATCAAAGGGAAACGGGGACGTAGAGAAAGATGAAAACACAAAATATTAAATATCTCTCTTAAGATTAGTCAAATCGAAAAATATGTAAGTTGTAGAAAATCAAGTTTACTACATTTTTATCACCTGATCATTTTTTTCTAAAACTCTAATGTGTACAGAAATATTTAGGAGTTTTACTTTCAATTTTAGATCATAAATATCCGTGTCAATGTTTGAGTCACAGAAACAATGATAAAAAACAAGATTATAGTAAATATAATTATCTATAACTTTACTTCTAAGACATTTTTCGATTTTGCCAACATTAAGACAGATATACTAAATTTTGTGTTTAGTATATCAGTGTTATTTTAAACGACCCATTGACGCACAAACTGTCTGACTTTAATTAACAAACAAAACTAACTTTAACTAACAACAACTATTTTTTATGTAGGTATTTATTTATTTCGATATCTCGAGTCTAGATATATACCAATTTGACATACGATGATATTCTCTCGGTGAATATCTGATACTTATAGGTTATTTTAATCACACTGTATGTAAAATTTTATAATCTAGGTAGAGAGTTTTCGAGTGGTTGCTTTATGAGCTCTTAACAACCACCGTTATGCCGTGAGTATCATTATATGTAGGATATTTTTTTAATAATGTTGGTACTATTGTCTGCTTGGAAATATCCTGTTTAAGTGAAATAAATTGGCGTATAATTATTATTAAAATAATAACGCAGTAATAATAATTATAATTTGCTATAATAATTATTATATTGAAATAACAATCAAAGAATAAAACATTTTCTTTCTCGGTATGAATATTAACAATATTTCTATTGTTCTTAGAAAATCTGTTTAATATTCCAATTTATGCGTACTACGCCTACATCAGGGTGGTAAATATTTTCTTTTTACAAAGGTTTGTAATATCAGTGGCGTTAAATTTATTTTTGCTCCGCACCTCTTCTTAGATTAAATTCCATTAATTTGCCAACAATAGAAAGTTTTCTTTCAATTTTTAAAACTTTTTTTAGGTAAATCATTAATTTGTCGGCGAAATTTTCAATGAATTTTTGAAATTTTGTTAGAGTACTGTTACTAGTAAGTAAAGCACTAAGAAGATAAACAGATATATTTTAAAGCATGGAGTTGAAAATTTTTTTGAGAGGTCTATGATCATATCATTTCAACACAAAGCGCTCTACGCTTTTACTAATTAATGTTTGCTATTTAGTATTTCCGTTTTTAGCGAACTTCCTCCAAAGGAAACTCAGCTATTGTTTTTGTACCGATGATGGAATTTCGTGAAAGTTTTTTCAAATGCCCATCGATTCTACCTGCTAGATGTTAAAGAAAAATGGCCATTGTTAAAATTTATATATATATATATATATATATATATATAGCGAAAATCTCTTGGATTTTTTTATATTTAAAACATTTAAAATTGTTTCGCTTTCAAATGGTCGCTGTAGAATGGCTTTGGCCCAGTTTTTCACCAACTTCTCTTGTCGATTTTTTATCGTCAAGACATAATGAACTACAAACTGATATATCCCTCTCTTCTTTTTTTGTGAGGGTTCGTGTGGCAATATTTGCAACCAGATATACAACCACATTTTTTGTTCGAATGTTTATCGATTATCTATCTTCAAATGCCACAATGAATAAATTGGCACATCCTGTCCCAAATTCCCTGCAAAGTACCATTTAATAATTTACACTTTTTTTGTTATTGTGAAATATGTCATTGTTGCAATACCATTAAAATAACACAATCAAATATTTTCCAAGCATCCGATATTATGATACAATATACAAAGTGTTATGCTATGTACTGTCTTAGATCAGTCTTTGGTGGGGAGACGTATTAGCTCCCAGCTGAGTAAAGCGCATTATATCATGGCATACTGCGCATAGACCGTGATAGATGCAATATAAAATGTTTGTATTGAGTCTATTTTAAAATGCATATAATGTATATATATATATATATATATATATATACGTTTATGTGTCTGTGGTCTCTGTAGCGGTTACAATTGTATTACGATTGGAATGAAATTTCGTATTTGAGGCACTTTTGGTATTTTAAAGGTCAAATTCGTTAATGGATAAAATCGAACAGGGAGAAAGGGGGCTTAAGGGGAGGGGGAATCATAAAATCACCCTTAACACCCCCTATCCTATTAGTACCTATACCATTTAGTAATAAAATTGGTCTTGCAAATACTAAAATCATGATATTTCACTTTGATCAGACTAAAATTGTGACCGCTAGAGATTGATTTTTGTATTCTAAGGAAATTCGCTAAGTTGAAGCAGCTCCTGCTTATTGAATTTTTTTTTTAGTTTAATGAAGTCTGATTTTCTGTGACGAAAAGGAAAACAGCTATTCCGTAAGTATTGGGTATGATAAGGGGTAAACGTAAATTCTCGATTACTCCAAGATGGGAATTCGGAAATGGAAAATATAAGCCCGGGCTTCTTCAGGAATAAATTGTGGCACTCTTTTAAAATCATATACGAGCAAGTGTATCAAACTGCTGCTCATTATAAACCATGACGTAACAAATAACTTGCACCGAGCATAAAAAACATACGTTTATAAAATGGGTAGTAAAAATGGCGTTCTTATTTTTAAAATATTACAATTGATTTGCGCCCAATTTATTTGCTTTGCAGAAAATTGTTTCGAATCTAAGTTGTTAGTTTATTTTAAATCAACAGGTATTTTCGAAGAATTTTTGGCGTAAAACGAATGCATAAGGCACAATTCAATTATAAACATTTGAAAAAAGAACGCCAATTATGCTGTCGATAGTACGTTTGGAATGGTTGACAACTCTATGCTATGTTATCGTTTAAACAATTTCAAAGTTTATAATATTATCTGTGTTTATAAATTAATTCAAATACGCTTGTATATAATATTGTTTTAAGATTAAGTACAGAATATTATAATCTTACAATTTTAGAGAGATTATACAATTGTATTTCTATGTCTTTATTATGAAAGTTTGTGAAGAAAGCAAATGTTAATTTTATCTGATGTAAGTATTTTTGTACGTTTTTTATGAGAGATATAAAATGCTGGTTATAGAAATGATACAATGAAAATATATGTTATGAACAAATTGCCTTAATATAATTTTATTTTCTATCTCAAAAGTTAATAAATGATACTGAATTTTCTAAACTCCTCACTTCTTGAAACGAGATAATTATAATTCAATAACCCTAATTATATATATACTTATGTTTGTATCTAGTTATGAAAAATGTTTTTTCTAAGTTAATTAATCCCCATTCGCCTATGTTAGCCATCAGTCCTGTAACAGTTTAGCATCCGGGCTTTCATGTCCATGACCAGAGCAACCTGAGCAGAACACAATTATAATTGTCTCATAATTAGACGCTAATTAAATGCTAATTAAATGCCCTAATTAAAAATTAAATGCCCTTTGTTGTATTGTGTAACCGCATCCTCTGCTAGCTTAATGTTAAGCTCGCAGAGCAATATTTAAAAAATCAATTAATTATATTGTATTTAATATCAAATCATTAAGCTAATTAAATTTTAATTAAATGCTCTAATTAAAAATTAACTGCTCTTTGTTGTATCGTGTAATCACATGCTCTACTAGCTGAATGTTAAACCAAGCAGAGCACGTGCTAACACAATACAACAAAGATCATATAATTTTTAACTAGGGCATTTAATTGGCGTCTATTTATGAGACAATTATAATTTTGTTCTGCTCTGGTTGCTCTGCTTACTTAATAGACATCGGGCTTTCAGGGTACCTTGTCTAATGCCCGCTCACATACACCAGTTCTACTTGTGTATTGTGTTCATTTTTAAAAATGATTCGACCACTTACCGTTAACGAAACACAATTTAGGATCAGAGGCGAAGATCATTTACATAGTTTTGTTAACTAATTTAAAATTAACTTTTAGCTTTGAATAATATGTTCGAAAGCTTTGAACTCTTTAACAATGTATAAAAATTTATCTATTTCCTATCTCCACAACCATTGACCTCAACAAATACTGTACGAGATCAATTTTATTAAAAATTTAAGATAGTATAATTCTGTGAAAAGTCGACAATAAAACTTCATAGTTTTTTTGTCGATAAAGCTTAATATCAGTGGTGGATCAGCCTGTGATCAGTGGTGAAATTTTTAATATTAAAATTAATAAAGTTTTTAATAAATTGTTAATAGTGTGTTTTTTATAGTAAGTTAAAGTGTTGTGTAATGCCAAATATAAGTAACGTAATGTTAAATATAATATAAAATAAAGTTTTTAATAAATTGTTACCGGTGGTTTTTATGGTAAGTTAAAGTGTTGTGTAATGCAAAATATCGAAAATATACTAATTAAAAATATATTTGAAATTAAGATAAAGTGAAAATATATACTATGAACGAACTTAAACATTTCAAAATAGAGTATATTGTATATATGCTCCAAAAATACTTATTGTTACAATGAGTAATCAATAGTTTTGTGGCAAATGTCGGCAAATGAACAAATAATTTAATTGCTTTTAAGTCCCTTCAGAATATATATACACTATACAGAGTGTCCCAGAAGTAGTCAAGTTCCATAAGAGGGCAGGTAGAGGGTACGATTATGGAACGAAAAGTCCTGAGACCGTTAATTACCACCGTTAATTAATTATTAACTAGTTAAGGAAACTAGGTTGAAACCAGAGTAACAAAAAGTGCGTTTTTTTGATAATTCATTTTTGATTTAGTTATCAATTTTTGGAAAAATGTATTGCTTAAATTTTTCAAATTATTAATTCCTTGAAAATTAATTTATTAAATTTTTGTATTTTTTGAAAATTGTAATAAATAAATTGTTTTAATAATAAATTTTAAAAAAAATGTGCAAATTAAATTCATTAAATTAAAAAGTTTTCTCAAAAGTGCATTAATAAAATTATTTTATTGAAAAATTTTTTTATTGCATTATTAAAAAAATTAATCAATAAAATTATTTAATTAATGAATTTTTAAGAAAACTTTATAATTTAATGAATTTAATTTGTGCATTTTTTTTTAAATTTATGATTAAAACAATTTATTAATTACATTTTTCAAAAAATAAAAAAATTTAATGCACTTTTCAAGGAATTAACATTAAGCTAGAAGAGCATGCGGTACGGTGTAACAATGAGCATTTAATTTCTAATTAGGTCGCTCTGCTTGCTTAATGGACAGAATTAATAATTTAAAAAATTTCAGCAATACATTTTTCCATAAATTGATAATTAGACTCTGGTTTCAACCTAGTTTCTTTAATTAATTAATAATTAATTAACGGTGCGTCTAGTAAAAGAATATCCCAGGACTTTTCGTTCCAAAATCGTACCCTCTACCTACCCTCTTATGGAACTCGACTACTTCTGGGCCACCCTATATACACTGTACAGCTAAAAAACACTTTGAAAAATTTTTGAAATCTTTGCACGTTGAAAAATACACTTAAATTATTATCTTTGGAATTTTTTGGCATATCAACTATGAGGATAAAATTGTATAAAAAAAAAACCTTTTAATTTACGGAAAAAAAATTAATAATAAAAAAAAAGACAAATTTTCATAAATATTACAATTAAAAAAAAAGCATTTTATTTCGAGGTTTTTGGAAGGAATTAAACTTTTAACAGTGGATATTACCTCCGCTTTCTCTAATGGCTGCCTCAAGCCCTGTAGGCTCACTTTTAATTAAGTTCGCTACGGCATGTTGGGTGATTTTCTCCCATTCTGACACTAAAGCTATTATGAGCTACTGTTAGCTATCAGGAGGGTTAATCTTCTTCTTATACGTCAGATTATTTCATCCCAGAAATGTTCTATTTCACACTGGGTTACGTGGAGGCCATCTTAAAAGCTGAATTTCGATCGTTTTATTTTAATTTACATCCTCCAGAATCTACTACCTTTGAGACTGCTCAAAGGCTCCGTATATATTTAAGTATATCATGGATACCACTAAACGGAGAAAGTTCTTTTAGGATTCAAGTTCAAAATAAGAAAGTGTAACTTTTTCTATCTGGCTCATACTTTAGAAAGTCTTGAAATATAGCTGAAAATCGCTACTCTGAAGCTAGTTACTGGCGAAGGTCTCAGCAACACATTAATAAATCAGAACTACTTGATCTGTTTATCTTTACTAAACTGTTATTGGATCGTTTGTAATTATATTTTAGTACGATACCCAAAAAATTGGTTATGTCACTTCCTTCCCAAACAAATAAGGTGGAGATACAGCCTTGAATTTTTTAGATACGTCAAGAATAATTAATTTGTTAATTTAGTAGAAACGTCAAGTAATTTTATATAATTAATCACAGACAAAGTTGGAAACGACAACAGTTTTTCAATCCATGTTCTAGGTACAAAATTGAACACGCCACATGATTAAAACAGCACATATTGTAAATAAAAAGTTTTTAAACCCCAAATTACAAATCACAATCTCAATAATTTAAATCAACAATTTGAATGCAATGAGAACGATGCATTTTCGATGTTGTGAGCAAGTTCTGGCAGAAATATACTTTATTGATTCGTTACATAATATGCAGGAAATGAAAATAATTGAAATAAAAAACCACGTATATACTGTATTACAAGTCAGGATAGTATCCCACGCACTAATTGCAAGTACCTACTATTTTATATATGTAAAAGGATATGTGTACCATTTTTAGGAATCTGTACCTAAATCTATTCCTTTTAAGGAATATTCCAGTTAAGTATTTTCTACACATCTCATTGTACAAGAATTTTTATTTGTTTGTAAAAATTAATGGGTTATTTCTCTGGTGTTTTAGATTTTTAAATGAAAGTTTGTAACTTAACGTGAAGCGTAAGTTTTCTAACGCTGTGCGTTTAGTCACTTATCGCGACGTAAGTAACTATTCGCGACAGTCCCTAATCACGGAGTGGCAGGCACTTATCGCGAAGCGACAGTCGCTAGTCGCGAAGTGACAACCACTTATCAAAAACGATACGTCACAGCAAAGCGATATGTATTTCATAAAATAAATGTACACAGTTAAATCCCGCGACAAGCTTGTATATCATATAAATTGTATAATGTAATAATAAATTGATGGGTTTGATTTAATTTAAAGTTTATTTTCAGCTTTTTAGAGCATTTAAATAAAACCTTGTTTAAAAAATGTTTTTTTACTATTAATTTATATCTTATCTACCACAAAATTTGAGCTTCGTAGGTCAAAGAATTGGGATGTTGAATGAAAATTTTTTTTCACATTTATTTTCAGAATATGAAAATACTATTAATACTGTAATAATATTTAAAAACGAAATTAAAATCGGACAAATATCAAGGAAGCTATAAGCTTTAAAAGATTATTATCTGTCTCTTTCTTGCAAAAATACTAAAAACGGAGTTTTACGTGTATTTTAAATGGTGATAGCACATTATGACGTCATAATGTCTATCAAGAGGGCTATCATCCTCTTTGTCTAATCGGAAATTTCAATCATTCATATCTCGCTTATTTTTAAAGTTATTTAAAAAGTAATTTTACCTTGATATTTGTCAAGTAAACATGGTTCAATTGAAGTGAAAAAAAATTTTCATTCAACATCCCAATTCTTAAACCAAAAAACACACGTATGTTCCATTACTTTTACTTAATATAAAGTATATGAATTTATATCGTTTGTATATGTGTAACGGAACTTTAGATGCACAGGTGTGGATGCGTCGGGAACCGATGATAAATGTAATCTGATGTTTTTGTAATTTTACTACGGCCTCTGCCGCACTTAAGTATACCTAACACACCTATATTTCGGTTAAGTTTTTAATTTTTAAATAATTTTCTACCTTATAGTTTTTCAAGTATAACTTGGATAGAATTATTGAATCGTACATATCATTAACATGCGTAATTACATACTTGTACACAGTTCAAGTTTTTATTTTATTTGATTCCAACTTTCAAACAAACCAAAAATCATCTAGAAAAAATTCGTTACGCAAGAGCTGCGTCAACTTAGCGAAGTTCCTTAGAATACATAAATCACTCTCTAGCGATCATAATTTTAATGTGATCAAAATGAAATATAATATCTGATATGACTTTAGTATTTCCAAAAATTAAATTTATTAATAACCAAAATAAATCGATGTATAACGATTATAGTTTATAGTTACTATGGAAACGACAATCAAAATTTTTTACAATAAAATATATTTTATGTATTCGTGTCAAACAAACACAAAATATTAAATATCTCTCTTAGTATTAGAATAATCGAGGAATGTATAAGGCGTAAAGTTGTAGAAAACCAAGTTTGCTACAATTCATTGCCTTACATTTTTCTCAAACTCCAATGTAAACAGAGATATTTAGAATTTTAACTTTCAATCTTTAATTGTAAATATTTCTGTAAATACTAGTGTAACAGAAAAATGATAAGAAACAAAATTACGGTAAAACTTAATACCTTAAGGGAGATAATCAAATTTTGTGTTTCCCCCTCCCTCTAAACCCCTCGTCCGATTAACTTAGAATACCAAAAGCGCCTCAAATACCAAATTTCATTCCAATCGGAATAAAACTGTGACCGCTAGAGAGTCCACAGACATTTAAAAACACAGACATTTTAAAGACATTTAAAGTACATATGGTATGTATAAATATATATACATATATAAATCTTAGCGAAAGTGATTTTTAACATCTAATAGGTAGGATCGATGGACATTTGAAGAAATTTTTACGAAATTCCAACATTGATGCAAAAACAATAGCTGCATTTCCTTTGGAGGAAATACGGTAAAAAAAAAGTTTTCATATTTATACAACAACTCAGAAATCCGTCCGTCTCAACAGTTTTCAAACAAATCAAATTAATTCAAAACAGAAAATCCAGAAAAATAATGCCAGAAATAATAAAAAACACATTGGCGCCATTAAAATACCCCAATTTTTTGTTTTGAATCTAAGATTATAATAAAAAAAATAACCAGAATGTTACATACTAAATTACTTTTATTTATGTTGTACTATTTGATGTCTCCAGCTATGATGAAAGATTTAGGTGCAAACTAAATATCATTTATGATAAATTGGTCCTTCATTCTCACGAACAAACGATTTTGATTTAAAAAAATGTAGTAATATCCTTACTCATAAATTGTTAAATTTAACACAAAATTAGACTTGTATTCATCTATATTTGTTTGTGTATACTTAAGCGTCAACATTACGATGTTTCTCCAAATTTCTTTTGGTTACGTAAGACAAACTGTAGAAGACTTTAGCGTATAGACAAATGTCATTGTCGAAATTATATTTCAAATTTTGCACCTATTCCTAGAACATTTGTTTGTATTTTATAAATACGTATTTCGACTACAATGTAGTCATCATCAGTATGAATTAGCTAATCGTAACTATCTCTGGGATATCGATTCAGAGATATGTTGCTTGTTGCTAATTTGGTGCCTGTGTCACGTGACACAGATGTCACGTAATCTGATCGTAATCTGATGTCACGTTTGTATTTATAAAATACAAACAAATGTTCTAGGAATAGGGGCAAAATTTGAAATATAATTTCAAAAAAAAAACCTAGAGTTCTCTTTGATTATTTTAATAATCTTTATAAATGTCATTGTCATTGAATTTTTAATTAAATACTGATATGAAAAAATTAACTCGTCAATCAGGAATCGAATCTCGAGCCTCTGGATATCTAGTCCAGTATGCTTCCGCTACACCAAAGACGACTATGACGTAACAGCCAACCTTTTCATATCATTCTTATTTTTATTTATTTAGACAGTATACTTCTGTCGAAGACTTGTATTTCTTCAGCGAAGCATTACGTTCTTTAATTATTTCTCTGTTTAATTATAACCGATAAAACAAAATACGATGCATTTTGATTCGGAATAAAGGATTTTGAATAATTGAATAATTATTTGAATAATTTTCATTTGCATAAAAATTTAATCACTTTTGTTAATTATATTATTAGTTATAAAATAAAATTCTAATAAAGTGGAATGAAAATTAAGTAATATTATATGTTTTGCATTAATGTAATTTATTAAATAAAACTAGCACGCACCTGTTTTAATTAATTAAAATGAAATAGCTCTAAAAATGAATATTCTAAGGTCACTAATAGTATGGAATACCATTTTTAACAAATAAATAAGTATTGATGATTAAATTCATAGGTAAATGAATATTTATGATTAAATAAATAAATTTTTATGATTGATAAGAAATGTCTTTAATAAAAATAAATATTAACCCCATGGAAAACTTTCTCGTTATTAATGATGTCGTTTAGCCAATACATGTAATTAGCGGCTTTCGACAGCGCTAACATATGCTGCCTTCATTGTCTAAGATACGACTGTCGCTATTAATACTATGCATTTCCTTTACTATGTACATTATAATAATACTTTGTGCGTATTATACGTAACATATATGTTACTGAACCCTACGGATATGAAGGATATTTGACAGTCCTCAGGTCCCAATTTTACTGTTCGCTATTTTGTTTACAAGCGGTGGAATCTAAGCACATTCATTTATTTATTAAAAAAACTGTGTTTTTTATCACTCAAGACTTCCATAAAACGAAGAAATTTTAAATATTGTCACTTAATAAAAATTTGAAAGTAATTCATGTAGGAATCAATATTAATTTAAAAAAATTCGTTACGCAGGAGCTGCGTCAACTAAACGAATTTCCTTAGAATACATAAATCACTCTCTCGTGGTCATAATTTAAGTGTGATCAAAATGAAATATAACATCTGATATGACTTTAGTATTTGTAAAAATTAAATTTATTAATAGCTAAAATAGAACGATATATAACGATTATAGTTTATAGTTACTATGGAAACGACAATCAAAATTTTTTACAATAAAATATATTTCGTGTATTCGTGTCAAACAAACACAAAATATTTAATATATCTCTTAATATTTGATAAATCGAAAAATATATAAGGAGTGAAGTTGTAGAAAATCAAGTTTGCTACAATTCATTACTTGATCATTTTTCTCAAACTCTAATGTGTACAGAGATATTTAGAATTTTAACTATCAATCTTTAATTGTAAACAGTTATGTAAATATTAGTATAACAGAAAAATGATAAGAAACAAAATTACAGTAAAACTTAGTACCTACAACTTAACTCCTGATAAATTTTTCGATTTTTCAAATATTAAGGGAGATAGTCAAATTTTGTGTTTTCCCCTCCCTCTAAACCCCCTTTCCCCTCTTCCGATTTTACCCATTAACGAACTTGACCTTTAGAATACCAAAAGCGACTCGAATCCAAATTTCCAAATTTCATTCCAATCGGAATAAAACTGTGACCGCTAGAGAGTCCACAGAGATTTAAAAAAAGTACATATGTATATATGTATATATGTATATATGTATATATATATATATAGATATATATATATATATACATATATACAAATTTAAGCGATAGCATTGGTGCAAAAACAATAGCTGCATGTCCTTTGGAGAAAATTCGCTAAAATTATTGCCTGCCACATTGTCTTTAAAATCTAGATAGATATTAATGATATTTTGAACAAAAGTACAAATTCTGTGAATACGGAACCACAAAGACTTCTTCTCACTTCTTTTTTTACGTTACTATCATTAAATAACCATAGCTACACAAAACAAAAAATGAATGTAACCATTATTAGAGACAATGGTAGATAAAATTACGGTTTAACACGTTTGTATAGTTAAAATAAGGTTTCGAAATATCATTAAAATACATCTGATATTTAACACCTTCTACATTTGTTTCAAATAAATGTCAGGCCATTAACACAATATAAAGTGTTCTCGCATAAGAATGGCATACTCAACCTCAATATTATTTAACCCAGTCATAGATACGTGAATTAAATATGTTATTGAAACTCGTTTTCATAGTATTCGAACTGTGTGTGAAAACAAAACTCAATCTAGTTCATTCTACAATAACACGTTGTAGTCATTTGGTGAATTAACGCTTGTTTGAGGTGGTCGTCGATATAATATTTACAAAACAAACAGAAACGATAATAAAAAATATTTTGACAAAATGGAAACCCGACTTCAAAAATCAAATATTCTAAAACAAAAAATGCACTAAAAAGTAAAAAAATAATTGCATATTCTTGTGCCAATTTTAGTTGACCTAAGCAAAATTTTTTAAATATATGTGTACAATTATTGTTATTTTTGGAGGTGCTGTCCAAATTTTATGTGAATTTCTCTACGCTGACACCGACTCCAAAAATAACAATAATTACTAATTTTTAGTGCATTTTTTTATAACACATTTTTTTTATCAGTTTTTTTTTTTAAATTGTTGGTGCATTTTTTCATAACAGATTTTCAGTTTTTTTATATGCATTTTGTTTTTTTTTTGTAAAAATTTTTTTTTTGGGGTCGGATTTTTTTTGTAATAAATTTTTTTATTTGAAGGCGGTTTTTATAAAAGTTTCTTATTTTTTCATTATGAATGAGTATACTCTTTCAAACAAACAAAAAATTTTCGCAGAAATCGGTGATCACATATAAAATGAGGGTTTTCCTCGATTTCCAGGGGATCCCTTCTTCACAATGCGATTTGGTGACAATGGGACCAATCGGAAATCAAACCCTTTAAAACAAAACAAAAATTCAAAATCGGTTCATAAATGACGGAGTTCTGAGGTAACAAACATTAAAAAAACAAAATTACAGACGAATTGAGAACCATCCTCCTTTTTGAAGTCGGGCTAAAAATATGGGTACATCAACTGTATTTCGCATTAAAAAAAACGATGAACTTGAATTTGTCTAAACTAAATACTATTGCGACCACCTCCCTGGTAGACTACTCTGCTATCAATCTGTTGTGAATATATCAAGATATCCTGGTATATTCAAAGCTTAAATCTATAATAATAGGTTTACTAGAATATTAAATCTGTTTACTAGAATATTTGTCTGTTTGTCAGTTACTAAGTTTATTGATGGATGTGAAAAGTAACCTGGTGACGCAATGCATGACTAACGCAATTAAATTGAAGTCAAAGATCTACTGCACAGTACACGATGAATTCAAAGTTAGATTTCAAAACAGCTACGAAATTGTATTTTTCATTATAATTGTTACTGGCTGCTTTGTTGGTGGGTTTATGGACATGTTGATTGTTATTAACCGCTTGAGGGGTACGAGAAATTTTCACCTTTAAAATGTTAGAAGTAACTAAAATAGCCTGCATTGGTTTCCGCTTATATAGCAGCACTGGGTTCAGCATATATCCAGGGTTAAGGAATCGTCAAATAGTTTCCTTCACAGAGAGAAGCTTTTTGTAAACTTGACATCGTTTGGAATTAGTTGGGTATTTTTTGCTGCCATGTACTTCATTGATTTCTGGTTCTTTTTATAGAACTATTCGGTTGATTATATGTACATTTACAGTTGGCACCTTTTGCATTCAGAAGTTTCGCATTTTTTTATTTGTAGGTTCGAATTTGACGGAACATTTGTGATTGGTTGAATTTATTAATGTTTAATTAATTATATCTCAAAAACTAAGGGTCAAATCGAAAATCTTTATAAAACTTTTTTGTTTGTTTTTTGCAGCTTTACACCGTGGTATAGTTTTCCTGAATTTCAGAACAGCCTGTATATATACATATACATATAGATTTAGAATACTTTTTTTTAATGTAACATAAAACTCTTTCAACTAATATTATCTAAATGCTTCCATTAAGAAATATTCAGGTGCATTTTAAAACAAAAGCCACCCTGTGTTTATATATAAATGAAACATGATACTAAAATGTGTCATTTAAAAGTTTTTGTTTGAGACAAACATTCGTTCAAAGTTAATATAAAATTAACTTTCAAGTTTTCAATATTACAATAAAATTTTGTTCAAATATATTTAGTATCTTTCTTTGTCTTCGTTTCTTAATAAACATATACCATACCCCATACCATGCATACTACATACTACATACTACACTTATGATACAATCGTTCTTCTTATACCATTCTGATTCAGTATATATATATATATATATATACGTAGTTTATATGTATATAATATATAGTGTATATACACATATATATATATATATATATATATATATATATATATATATATATATATATATATATATATATATATATATATATGTATGGTGGAAAAAAACGAATGCTCCAAACTACTCCAGCTTAGGCGGAATCAAGAATTGTCTAGAGGAACTGGTGGAGCTGGCAAAACGGAACAATGGGAACAATGTTAAATTGATCTGGGTACCGGGTCACAGTGGTATCGAAGGAAACGAAAAAGCAGATACCTTTGCAAAGAAGAGAGTCGGAATACCCTTCAAAGGCCCAGAACCTATTTTAGAAATACCAAAGACTTCATGTAAACAGGTGACTTCATGCAACGAGTGGATGAATGTTAAACCCCGTGAGCGCTGGGAAAATATACCGCAGCAAAATCTCGGGAAAATACTGCTTGCATCCAAGAGGCTATCTCTCGATGCACTGAAGCTGATCAGGTTGCAAGTGTGGAAGGTTACCGGATTCATTACCGGGCATTTTCCCCTGCAGAAGCACCTGCATACAATGGGACTCCATAACGGGTCCATTATGTGCAAATTGTGTGGTGAGGAGTGTTTTTAGAAAATCAACTCTTAAGGGGTAAAATAGGGAGGCAGAGTTATACACCATAAAACACGTGTGTCCTAGGTTTTGGAAAATGGACCTTCAAGAGGGTGAAACATGGGGTGAGTGTTTGTATGGAATTTCAATATTTTAAAATTAGAGACATGAAATTTAGCCTATAGATTGTAAATAAACAAATAAATATATGTGTAACAGCGTTTTAGGACAATCAACCCTCGATGGGGAGAAATATATGTTACTCATAATCAATGCTAGCAATTAATAAATTGAGATAATTTGTTTGGGCATATAATACGTAGTGATGCATAATACTTATTATTGTGAGTGTTTAAAAGAAATTTTTTTCAAACAATTTAAACTCATTAATTTTTAATATTATAGGTCAATAGGTCATACTGACCGGTTTTGAATATTATTTTACGTTGTTATTTTTAAATTTTGCTCTCCCATCTATTAGGTCAATATTGAATTATTAAGTTCTGTTTTATAAATAATGCATAATATACCCAGCGGCAACAAATCAGTGTAGCCCTGGGTATGTTTTAGCCCATTTTTGTGATTCCAAATGTTTATTCATTTTTTGTTTTATTACGTTCTTTAATCACCTTACGAAGTTTGGCACATTCTTTCCCTTTCACCTTGTTTTGTATATATAACATTATTATAGTTTGTAATATGTTTCTCAAAATAATATTCATTTCTTCCCTGAAATACATTTAAATAAATTGAAAATTTTATCTTCATTTTCAAATTATTGTAAACGTATACATTTGAACGTACAGTGTCTGTAATAATTATATGAACAAGAAGTTTGAAAATAAATACAGCAAATAAATAAAACTTTTTAACATAACATAGAACCGACTAAAAAAGAAAGTAACTTAAAAGCAAAAAATAATAAATTTATAACAAAAAATTAAACCTTCGAAAAAAGAAAGGAAAAATTAAAAAAGTAACTTTTTAGTCTAACTAAGTCCTACACTAAAGTAAATACCAAAATAATTTTGAGTCGGCGCCAAAAAATCTCCATCGAAATTAAGGGTGAATCAGATTTTCAGTTAAAAGTAAATATTACAAATTACATTTTGTTTGTTTGGCGCCGACTCAAAATTATTTAGGTATTTACATTAGTATAGGACTTAGTTAGACTAAAAAGATACTTCTTTATTTTTTCCTTTCTTTTTTCGAAGGTTTAATTTTTTGTTATAAAGTTATTATTTTTTGCTTTTCAGTTACTTTCTTCTTTCGTCGGTTCTATTTTTTCTTAAAGAGTTTTATTTTTTAATTTTTTGTGGCTTATAGTGTCATTAGAACTACATATGTTTATCAAGTTTCAACAGAATCAGTTCACAGATGAAAATTCAGTGCTGAACAATCAACCATTGCCTATTTTTCAACCATTAAGGGCGAAATTTTTTTTTCAAATTTATATGATACCAATTTCGAAGTTACCCTATCCAATAAAAAAATAATTATCTCTGTAAAAAGTTATGCTTGGTAATACATAAAAAAAACTATACGGGTTGACTTGAGAACCTTCTTCGTTTTTTCGTCGATTAAAAAAACATTCGAACTACGCAATGATATTGAAGGTTTTCAAATAGTGTTTACATAAAGAACGTATTATATATTAATATATTTATAAATTCTTTAGTGGAAGCGCTGGGAAGCCTTATTTTTAATTTATTGTGGCTAAAATTTGAAAGTTTTTTTTCAAATTTATATGGAACCAACTTTGATTGATTCCCTATTCAACAAAAAAATAATTATCAAAATCGGACAACTCTGTAAAAAGTTATGCGTGATCATACATAAAAATAAAGAAATATACAGGTTGAATTGAGTACCTCCTTCTTTCGTCGGTAATTACAAGGTAACTCTTACCATAATGAATGCAGCCAAATTATATTTTGAATAAAAATTGACTTTCAGTTTTCCACACGTTCATATGAATATGATGTAGGAAATTTATTTATTCACATAACCAAGTATAGTATAATCTAACAAGAATATTTATCATATTATCTCTTATTATCATGACATGGTAGTATATTTTTTGAAAAATGCATTAAAATAATATGATAAGGTTTAACCATGCGTATAGGTGCATTACAGTATGCTCTTAAAATCTAGTGAAATATAGTAGCACTAAAAGAATATACAAGAGGAAATATGGTAGCACTAAGAATTTATCGTATAACGGAGTTATAAACAAAATCTCTGTCAACATGATCTATATATTTTTTTTAAATGTACGTAAAATTGAGTCGAAAAGAGGCTCTCAAAGTCAGCGTAAGAAGCATAAACAATACGAAGTCTATAAGATATAAACTTGTCTGCTTGGTTAGCTTAGATGTTGATCTGATAATGTTGAAACACTATTTCACATAGTTTTAAATATGTCAAACGTTGTATAATAATTTTATTATAATGTATATATTGCAGTTGGAGTGCTTATTCAGCTGTTTTACATAAACCGCTAGCTTCTTTTTCAAAACAGCTCCGTTATGTAAAACCGTTGAACGACGTTTAGCGGTTTTCCATAATTACTGAACTTGAACACGCGGAATTGCATTAACGTTTTGCATTTATCAATGCAGCGGGTCAATGATCAGGGGTTTTGTAAAACAGCGTGAAATGAGGAAGCCCAACTTCAAGTGATCTCTTGGTGATCTTGGCGCAATCTACAAGGCACTCTACAAGCAAGTACCATCGCTTGTAGCTCACGCCGAGATCACCAAAAGATCACTTAAAGTTGGGCTTTCTTATTGTATCCTTAGAATGATCTTTTTATCAACCAGTGATCTTTCCAATTTTTCATTGATCAATCCTTTTATTGTAACTGCAGATGAGCCATTCTACAAAACGTCTAAACATTGGTAGCCGTTTTGTTAAACATAGCGCAATAGCAATCAGCTGGACGTCGTTCAGCTGTTTTACATAACCGAGCTATTTGGTAAAACAGCTATCGGTTATGCAAAACAGCTAAGTTAGCATTCCAACTGTGCCATATACCTATCGTTTAGTTTACATCTTCACATAGTAGATCTCCCACGAGTATGAGAGAGTACATATGTATACATTAATCAATGTGTATGAGAAGGAGATCTTATAGGTTTGATAAACAAACATATTTTTCAAAACAGTGAATAATATTCATAACTGTTCGAGTGATTGGTAATTGTCTCATACAACACAACAAAACACATAGGCACATAAGACCTCCTTCTCATACACATTCCTTAATTTATACATATCTACTCTCTCATACTCGTGGGAGCTCTACTATGCGAAGATGTAAACTAAACGTACGGTATACTGTTTTTTTATTATTATTATTGTTAATGTAGCTTAACGGCTGTACATTGAACAGCTATGGTCATATGTACAGTCAATAAAATACATAATTTGGCAATATTCTTTCAATATATTTAATATTGTGTTGTCGTTGGAAAGAAGTTGTATGAAGTTTTGTGGCAAGTTGTATTTGTTTCTGGAGTTCTGGTATTTGCTGCATGTGAAAATACCAGATAGTATGTGTTCTATTGTAGTTTGGCATGTTGAACATAGATGTTGTTGCGTTTTGTTTGCAAGTATGGGTAGGTGAGTTTATTGTGGCCAATGCTTCAAAGTTCTGTTTTTGTTGATAACTGAAGTCCCACGCCTGACTATCAGTTTTGATTAGTATTAATTTGCTGGGAGAGGCGTTTTGCCAGTTGTATGTACTGTTGGATACGCAAATTTGTTTACGTAACACTTTTTATCGAAATATCTATTTGTCTTGAACTCAAGTACGTGCACAATGCTCTTGCGTATAGAACAAGTGTAGTATAAATTTTTAATAATAAGCTTTCCTACAACATAGTGAATATCTAACACTATAAGTATGTTGTTCATATGAGCGTATATTTTTATAATATATTTTTATATATTTCTTTCTCCAAACACCGTTAAATATTGTATGAACAGTATTTCGATTTGCATGGTTATAAGAAACATTATCACGAGAGTACTTTACGGACAACACCAACGAACTGAGTGTAGGTAGTTTGCAGTGTTTTATTTATGTAAAACATTTGAATGTTTTTGGTGTATTTTTTTACCAGATGGTAAATGGTGAAGTATATTTTTCGCCTGCATGGATTCTATGCATTTCGAATTCAAACCAACATTTATAATTTATTAACTATTTGAAATGAAATCGATCCAATTTGTTTCCGGATATTGTTTTGAATGTTTAGCTTAGGACAGAGGTGGGCAAGAGTTGACTCGGCCAAGCTCTGAGTGAGAGGTAGGGAAGAGAGATAGAGTTAATACAGGGTAACCTACCAATTATTAATATTTTCTTTTTTTAATTAAAACATTTTCTGAAAAAATATAATACCAAATTTTTTTTATGGTCACTATTATACAAAGTAAATAATACATACAATCATTCAATACATACTCTGGAATTTTGGGCTGGTAATTTGGGCCATAAAATGTACCTTTTTAGTATATATCATATTTGTGTATGAATAAAATAAAAATATATAAAAAATATATATATAAATCTTTTGAACCTTTAAGTTTACCGCTGGACCATTGTAATAAAAGAGGGAAATTTTTGCAAAGGATAATTTAAATAGAATTATAGTTTTGGAAATTCCAAATAATTTGTCTAAATATTTTACTATTCATATCCGAGAACTAATAAAGAATTATTTACCTGATTTAATTATTTTTTCTTCGTATGGAGTATGCTCAGTATAGTGTCATGGGAATTTGATGAATTAAGTTAAATTTTACATAAAGTGGGAATTTGAGTTCTTCGAGTTAGTCTACTTTGAATTGAAAAAGTGAAAAGTACTATTTGTAGTAGTGGAAATTATTTTTCGCATAATTTGTTTTTCAAAAAAAATAAAAGTAATAAATTATTGAATAAATTATTGGGCAATAATCGGTAGGGGGGACAACCTGTATTGAAACATCGTTCCGTCTTGCTTCAAAACATACCTTCTTTACTTACTCTCACCCAGCTTATGGAGAGCCCGTAAGGCTCAGACGAGCTGTCTGTGCCCACCTCTGGCTTAGGACATGTCATTTACATGACGTTTATCAAACAGGGTTCCACTCGATAATACTCCAAAAAAAATTAATTCTATCCAAATCATACATTATGGAACTCCAATTTTCGCAGCATTTGCGGCCGTATTTCGCCAATAACTCGTCGAATGTTGATTTCCAGGTGTTTAATTTTCTCTGGTTTATCGGCGCAGACAAGTGACTTTACATAAACCCAAAGAAAATAATCCAATAGGGTTAAATCATACGATCTTGGTGGCCAATTAACAGGACCATTACGTGAAATTTGGAAAATTTCAACAACTTTAAATTATGAATTATTGAAAATTATGAAAATTTCAACAACTTTAAATTATGAATTATTGAAAATTATGAAAATTTCAACAATATCCAAACGTTGCTCTGATATAAGTCTATCCATGATGAAATGGCGAACCAAACTAAACAAAAAGCAACTATCAGCTGTTTAATCGGTTGTCAAATAAAGCAGTGTTACCAACTCAAAGTTGTGAACCTCTAAAAAAAACACCCATTAGTATAACTTCATTCAAACTTAAAATCCTTAAAATGTTTGTTTCCCAATTGAATCTTAGAACTCACTGTCAACGTTCAGAATTGAATTTCAAGAGTCTTAAATATTTATCTGATACGAAAATATTATAAATGTTTCATGAAGTTTTAACAATATTTTTGCACTAGAAATATGAAAAAGTAGTCAAAGCATCGTAATGCGACGCTTGAGTGTTAAACGTTAGCGTCACATATTAATTACGCCATCTAGATCCCCTCATCCAAAATTTAATGGTTTTCCTTCATTTTACATGTAGTGGAAATAATGGAAAGAATGTCGAACAATATAAGTGAATTGAAAATATTCGAAGAGCACGATGGCCAAAATTATGCAAATTCTTTGCAGTCACTGTATCATGTGAGCCCGAAAAAAATACATTTAAATTCTAATATATTAAAAAAATATATATTATAATTTGAAAGTATTAAAAATTTTTTGTAAAAATTGCTGATTTTATTCCGTCGATTACGACGATAGTATAGTTGAAATAATAAAACGTTCTAAAATTATTCAACTTTCGAACTTATGGGGCATTCCGTGTATTAAATGATTTCTACCTCTTAGATAAATAATTAATGACAAAATAATTTTTCTGTATACACTTTCAGTAAACATAGCTCTAGAAATAATATTTTATTTCATTTAACACAAGTGTTTAGTTCAAACGGTGTGTTTCACCTTCTGCTCACGTCAAAGCAAATACACATAGTAAGCTGTTAGTTTGTGGGAAACATTGGAGATAACAATTAAGAAAATTACTTTCTTTTAACACAAGAGATCAAAACGTTATTCGATAACCAAACTTTTTATATACTCATACTTCAGAATCATTTTTAATCAACACTATTGGATAAAGTATCTTCATATATGTTCGAAAATACCTTTCCATTCAATTTTTTTTATGTAAAAAAAAATTAAGCCGTCGCGGCGATGCCTGACAGATGTGAAACATCGAAACTATTTTGTATTGGAAATATTCATAAAAGGATGGTTTATTAAAGAAAATAAATATGGCATGTTTAAAAAATATGGTATAATCAATAACAAAATATTCAGATTTTTTTTAAAGAAAAAAATTACTCTTTATTTAAAAAATACATATTAATTTAATGCCACTTATGAATGAGTTTTTGAACCTGTATATATACCGCCATCTATGAGCAGCTTTTTTAAAACTGATATATTATATGTAATATCAACAATAAACAACTTGTTGATCGCGTGGCGAGTAAACGTCGCCGGACCAACAGTCGTCTAACACGCCGTCATAAACGTTTCACATCAAAAGTCTTTTCCATTGATACTATTACAGAACTTTTCTGCAAACTGTTCACAAATTTTAAATTACGTAAATTTCACAATTTTTGACTATCAACTCTTAATAGTACAAAATATGTCGTTTTTTAACCGGAAAAGAAAAATTTGTCTAAAATTTATAATTTAATTTAACCATTCAATTTGTGTCCTTTATATATATGTATTTTCTATATGATAAAAGCCCTTCAATGTAGAAACCATATACAATGCAATGAAAATGCAGAAAAATACATGCATTTTCTGAATTTTATTTTATTTTTATAAAAATAAAATTTACTATATAATCAAAACACTAGGGAATCATAATAATACATTAGAGTTTTTAGTACATCTACAAATGAACTAAATGGACATTAGATAGAACAAACTTCCTTTATTTAACACTAAATGTTCAATTTCTACATTACGTTATTTTTAAGATAATAATAAAACAACTAAAGATAGCAAATGGTGTTTTAATTTAAAACCAATCATGTGATTCTCGATAAAACATTTTACTATTATAAAGAACTGTGTTTTCTTTACAACTCTGAACTAGCATAGTCGTTAGCCAAGGCGACAAAGTTCTTTTATTATCAGTTTATACAAAATAACAAAATCAAGATTACCATAAGATATCTCCCTACGAATAAAATAACTTTCCCACGTCATTTTCTCCAAAGACGCTTTCTTGAATTTTATTTAGGTTTATTGTTTAAAATAAGACACCCTATATATATATATATATATATATATATATATATATATATATATATATATATATATATATATATATATATATATATACATATATATGTATATATTGCCGCAAATGGTTGTAAATTATTGATAAATTTTTATGAATTATTCACTTTGACCTTTTAATTTGCTTAGTATTTATATAAATCAATTATTTAGTTTTTGCGAAAAACATTCTTTGTAATTGTATTGTTTCATATCATTATATCGCCTTTAAATATGAAATACTGAAAACTTTAGTACATGAGTTAATAATCTGTTTAAGTATATAAACATTTTGACAAAATGGAAACCCGACAAAAATCAAATATTCTATAACAAAAAATGCACTAAAAAGTAAAAAAATAATTGCATAGTCTTGTGCCAATTTTAGTTCACCTAAGCAAAAATTTTTAAATATATATGTACAATTATTGATATTTTTGGAGTCGGTGTCAGCATAGAGAAATTCACATAAAATTTGGACACCACCTCCAAAAATAACAATAATTGTACATATATATTTAAAAAATTTTGCTTAGGTGAACTAAAATTGGCACAAGAATATGCATTTATTTTTTTACTTTTTAGTGCATTTCTTGTTATAGAATATTTGATTTTTGAAGTCGGGTTTCCATTTTGTCAAATTAGGTTTTATTTCTCGCTTTTTAGTGACTTTGAAGTTCTATAACTTATTTTATTTGTCTTAATATGGGTAGACCAACTAATCGACCTACTAACTTTTAGTGCATTTCATTATAACACATTTTTTTTATCCGTTTTTTAATTTTTAGTGCATTTTTTTATAACAGATTTTCAATTTTTTTTACAAGCATTTTGCTATTTTTTTGTAAAAAATTTTTTTTGGAAAAAATTTTTTTGAAGTCGGTTTTTAAAAAAATTTTCTTATTTTCCCATTATGAATGAGTATATCCTTTCAAAAAAATAAATTTCGCAGAAATAGGTTATCACATATAAAGTGAAGGTTTTCGTCGATTTCCAGGGGATCCCTTCGTCAGAATGCGATTTGGTGACAATAGGACCAATCGGAAATCAAACTCTTTAAAACAAAAATTCAAAATTGGTAAATAATTGACGGAGTTCTGAGGTAACAAACATTAAATAAAAAAATACAGAATTGAGAACCATCCTCCATTTTAAAGTCGGGTTAAAAAGATGTTTTATCATATTCTATTAACATAGCATACTTTGTACAGAATGTAGTAGGAAAAACATTAAAAAATGAAATGAATTTTTAGTCGATTTGTGCTAAAAACAGTTATTCAAATCAGAAAACTTATCACAATATTTGAAACAGATTTCCAAAAAACTTTGTTCAAAGAAATACAAAACAGTAAGAAATGTCAAAGGAATTATGGCGTTTATATTACGAGTGATTTAGTTGTCTGAGGCGTTCTGCTCGGAATTGGGAGGTTGCTGGATCGATTCCAAACGGCGGAAGTTTGTCAATTAAATTTATTTAAAAAAAAAGGTGGTTGCGTACGGTAAACCCCCGCGTCAATACCGAATGTAATTCGAAATAAAATCTGTATATTTGTTTAACTTTAATGAGTTTCAAACATAAAAGATTTATTTGAACATTTCGTTTTTTCTTTAGAATTATTGAAAAATTTGAATACAGGAAAAATATATTTTAATAAAGTAATTATTAGCCTAGATGTCAACATGTCACTAGTGCAAGGAGTGTAAGATTTTGGACAAAAATGTATCAAATATTTATTAGCGTAGATGTCAACATGTCACTAGAGCGTGGAGTATATCCATTTTTTTTGTTGCCTCGTGAAAGCAATGATAGGGGGGGGAATAGTCCAAATCGGCAATCATTTGTTGACTATCAGATAGTGTTTAGTTTCTTGCATTCCTTCTGCAGTTGCTGATAATTTAGAAAATATCAGTATTTTTAAATGTAGCAATATTGTAATTCGATATATCGCAAATAATATTGATAATTTGATGCATCGTCATCATTTGATTTAACACAAAGAATGAAATTTATTAATTCACATTTTTTGTAATTTTTTCATTAGTCACACTGACAACAAAATAATCTCGAAATAGAGAATTCTGCCGCTATGTTTGCATCATGGTGAAGTGAGCGACAACGTTCCAAGGTCGAACACAAGGTCACAAACTTAGGATATTTATAAATACGTAATACTTAACAACTATACCAAATATAGATTTTCCCTAATCTTTTTCAATATTCAAGATAGACTATTATAATATGGTCCAGCTAATGGATTATATCTTGGGATTGTCAAAATTTATTTACTTAACTTATTTTAATAATTTAATTTTTTAAATTAATTCTTTTTTTTTTTCAATGTTTGTATGCTTTTGGAAATATTTTGTACAAGCGTTAGTTCTATTTTCAGTATTCTTGTGTTACATTCAAGCTGGTGCACAAATGTCGTAAATGAAAGAAATATATTAAGTGGAATCATTTATCATGAAGCTACATCGCATATCTTGAAAGCAAGGACTACAGAATTAGAAAATGCGTATAGAATTTATACTTATCTTTTTTTTTGCGACCTTAATATATTTTATCTTTTCATAGTTAAGGTCACACAAATAAAGAATGTTTAACCAACCAAAGAGTATTATTTTATTCTTTTAATAGCAAACTATATTGTCTCATACGGCAAACCATATTTTCACCATAAGTGATGAGCAAAATATGTCTTGGTCTTGCGATTTTGCAAGACCGACACCATCCGAGAATGCAAGACTAAAGTGCAAAACTAAACTAAAAATTATAACTTCCGTTCTAAATAGGATATATGAGAATATTTGCCGTCACTTCAATATATGTTTTTGTTGGAACAAAACATTTTGTGTGTTTAATATTTCCAGTTTACTCCACTAAATTTAATCATCAAATATAAAAAAAGGTACTGGTAAACATTACCATTGTCTGAAAAAAAGGATCTACAAGAATATTCTTGAAGTAACTATTCTTTTCCGCTGTCTGATTAACACATAGTTGATGTAGAGCTAAACTAATTTTTTTTTTAATTTTTACTATATAAACCAATGGAATACGGTAAAATTTAATGATTATTGTAAAATAAAGCTTAATTAATTATAGATATTAATTGTTGATTATTTATAATTTATACCTATAAAAAGCCTTGAAAAATTTCCAAAACGACGTAAGTAGTAAGTAATAGACTAAATGAGCAAGACCAAGAACAAGACTGAATACGCAAGACCAAGATTGAATTCCGCAAGACCAAGACCAAGACTACAAGAATTTGAGCAAGTCCAAGGCCAAGACCAAACTACCAAGACCGAAACCGATACCAAGACTCTCTTGGTCTTGGTCTTCGTCTTGCTTTGCTCATCACTATTCACCACTAACCCTTATTTTCAGTAGACACCCCGTATATATTTAATCCTTTACATTCTTGTAGATGGATTTATTTATTTACTTGAATGTTGTAAAGTATTATCGTTGGCTAATTCAGATGGGATTTATGTTATTTCATTATTGTTATTGTACACAAGACGTATATTGTAACAATATATAACAATTCACAATCCAACAACCAACCAACTCACAATTGTAATTATTGTTCATACCACTAGAAACTTGTTGAAAATGTGATAATAAATAATAAAATGTAATCATTATTATCTATATTATACCAGGGGTTCCCATACTTTTTCTTTCATGAAGCTCTTTGCGAATTATGGTATTTCCACGGGCCACCTTATTTACTTTGATAAAAATTGAGAAAAAACTTATTTTATATAATAACATAGCTCATAAAAAAATATTAAACAAATATAAGGATACGAATAAATCGATTGTTTATTTCCGATTGTGTATGTAATTATTATTTAAATTTTAAGGAATTTGTAATTTTAAGTCTGTATACAGTACAAAAACAAAATAGAATAAAGATTTTAGTAATTTCCATGATATTGAGTCCTTAAATTGCAAATTTTATTAATATGAAGTTTAATAATCTAAAATTGACATATAATATCTGGTGAAAACTTTTAATCCAATGTCTTACCATTTTGACAATGAACACACTTCGTTTATAACACTTCTTTGAATTTTCATATTAATCACTTCTTCGACACTAAAGGTTGGCCGGACAGTACCCAGCAAATCATAATAAATAGTAACACTTGGTTTAACAGAAATTAAAAATTTTAATCTGTAAGTTAATTATTTAAATTTAAATAGCATCTAACATCACTAGTAATCGGATTTATGTAATTATTCAATTACTAAAAATAATAAATAATCGTCTCTTGACTCTATTCTATTATGGCGGACGAAAATTTTCGTGAATTTTTTATCTTTTTAATTAAGATATTTACTAAACTCTTCGTCAGATTTTTATATTACCGATTTTACCCATACATGTGTTCCATCAACCTTAACAAAATTTATATATATATATATATATATATATATATATATATATATATAATTTAAGGAAAATTTTCTCTTTGATTATTTTAATAATTTCTATACTTTAATATTGCTTTAATACCGAAATTGTGCTTCTCTAACACAAGATGAAGGGTTTAATCATAAATATTATATAAATACAAAATATTTTTGCTGAAAATAGTATTTTTCGTGGGCTTAAAAAATTATTTCTTCCAACTCTTTCAAATGTCAAACCACCTAAAGAATATTTCTATGTTTAGATTTTTCCACCTTTAAGTAAAATTCGTAAATTTTTCGTACTAGGTAAATGTCTGATTTGATTGTTAAAGACTTAAGGTAAGGTCTGATTTGATTTCATCAAAAAGAAAAAATTAAAGATAAAATGATGGAACTTCGGTCTTCAATAGAAGTTCTTTGTAATTATAAAAAAATATTTTATTAAATTATGGTTTAAAAAACATCCAGATTCTTCAATATTTGCTGAAGGTTCTTCAATACCATAAATATGTTTAAACAGAGTAGAAAATTAATTAAAGGTAATCAAACTAATAATATAAAATACAATATAATAATCTCTTTCGTGGACATTTTCGGTTAGTCGGGAAGTTATGAGCTAAAAAGTTAAGAAACATGATTTAAATATTTTTTTTGTTAAAACTGGCGATCGACTGTCAGAAAAGAGCCTGACACGAAGTATGGAACACGAAACACGAAGAGTTGTTGTTTTCTACAGGGATAGATGTACTCATAATATGTTAATTTATAATTAAAATATTAGAATTAACCCCTTAAGGTTTTTTTTTGTTTTAATAAATTGTGTACCGGAAATGATTACTTATTTGTCTAAATTATGTACCTGAAATAATTGTTTTAAAAGAAATTTCATAACATATAAAATGGATAATTTTATTTATTACATATATATTATATATTTTATGAATACTGAAAGTGTAACTGAGAAACCGTGTTTTTATTTAATTATTGTATTTTTGAATTATATCATACTTATTTTTTAAATAGATTTTTAATTTAGAATACTTTTTTTTTAATGTAACATAAAACTCTTTTAACTAATGTTAATAAATTAGAATTATTATTTTAAATTTATAAAAACACGGTTTCTCAGTTACACGGTGTTTATTACTACAATGTAAAATAAAAATAAACTAATAGTCGTTCAGTGTGTGATACTTTTCGAAGCACTTAGACACATGTAACAGACGGATCCAAAACTGAAGAAGATTATGCTAATATTAAGAGAGACATTTAATATTTTGTGTTTGTTTGATACAAATACATGAAATATATTTTATTGTAAAAAATTTTGATTGTCGTTTCCATAGTAACTATAAACTATAATCGTTATATATCGTTCTATTTTAGTTATTAATAAATTTAATTTTTGCAAAAATTAAGTCATATCAGATATTACATTTCATTTCACACTAAAATTATGACCGCTAGAGAGTGATTTATGTATTCTAAGGAAATGTTGACGCAGCTCCTGCGTAACGAATTTTTTTTTATTGTTGATATGCGGGTAAAATTTACGGACAAAAAATTAATTTAAAAAAAATATTAATAAATTTTAAAATTTTTAAAACATATTCTATTTCGAGGTTTTTAAAAGGAAAAAAAAATTTAACGATGTATATTACCTCCTCTTGCTTTAATGATGACCTTAAACCTTCTAGGCTCACTTTTAATTTTAGTTCGCTACGATATCTTGGGTGATTACCTCCCATTCCTACATTTAAGATATTTTGAGCTCCTCTGAGCTACCAGGAGAGTAATTTCATCCTATTATTCGCCGGTTCATGTCGGTGATATTCTTTGGATTTCATTCAGGACTACGTGGTGGTCATCTCAACAAGATCAGGACCGTTTTATTTTAATTTACACCCTTCGGGATCGTTTTTCCACTGATTCTGAGACAAGGGGCTCCTTATTTATTCAAATCTTGCTGTTAGTGCAAAAACTGTAGAAGAAAACTTATTAAAATTAATTTACAACACAGAAAGCCAGCCGTTACACCAATATATACATATATATATATATATATATATATATATATATATATATATATATATATATATATATATATATATATATACGTGTTAATCTCAACCTACTGTGCCCACATAGAATTGTGATTAGGTATGGTAACATATTTTGGGGTAACTCTTCAAACACTATCAAACGATTAAAAATCCAAAAAAGAGTATTACGAATTATTGCAAGAGTAGCCCGAAGAACTAGTTGCAAAGAATTATTTAAGAGCTACAATATATTAACTGTGACTTCTATATTTATTATAGAATATGTAACCTTTTTAAAAAGATTTGGAGAGTTATTCCAAATGCGATCAGATGTTTGCAATTATTATACGAGAAATTATTATTACTCAACGATGTTCGATTCAAACAACCATAACTGCAGTACAAAACATTCCACATAACAACATTGTTTAAGTTTAAACGGTCTACCCCAAAATATAAGGAATATGAAAATGTTAGATTTGAAAAGACAGCTAAAAAACGATCTAATTAAAATCGCGCCCATACAAGCTGGATGATTTCCTAAATTTTTTTAAGTAAATTTATTTTTATTTATTTATTTTTTAATGTATATTTTAATCGATATAATAAACAGACTTAATTTCGATTTTTGCCCCAATTTCCTAGATCAAATTTTTTTGTATTTTATAAATACGTATTTCGACTACAAAGTAGTCATCATCAGTATGAATTAGCTAATTGTAATTATTCTCCGAGGAGATGTTACTTGTTGCTAATTTGGTGACGGTCTGCACATGCTGGTGGTTGCTGGTTGTTGGATGATGACTACTTTGTAGTCGAAATACGTATTTATAAAATACAAAAAAATTTGATCTAGGAAATTGGGGCAAAAATCGAAATTTATTTCGAAAAATCCTAGAGTTCTCTTTAATATTATTTATATAAACAGACTTGTTTATGTTCTTTGTTTTTATTTATAATTTTAATATTTTATTACTTCTTTGATGACCTATTATTATTATTATTATTATATTTCGGCTTCTTATCAAAATAACCATGACGTAATAATCACAAAAAAAGATTCTTTTGATAAGAAGCAGAAAAATGATTTTATGTACTTATATAATGCATCAGTTTTTCCAACATGGCATAAAGAATCATAGGTATGTTATAATCAAAAAAAAAGTGAACTTTATGTTGTAGTTAAAAACATCTAACATAAAAAGAATTCGTACTATGTATGCTTTTAATTGTATACAAAAAAATCCACTGGTGCGATAAAAACTCATATATTTTTTCTACAAAAAGGTGGAAAAGAAATATGTCAAACATTATGCAATGCCACAATATACAAAGCTTCATGGACATGAATAATTAATTCAAAAATTATGTTGTTATAATTAAAGAGAAAATGTCGTATATACGATGATCATGCTCTTATGTGATTTTATAATAAAACAAGTAATGTAACATCTAACTTTAATTAGAGTTAATTGTTTGAATACCCAGTGTATACTCAGTTGTATATCAATGTTTGAATTGTTAACAATTTTTGAATAGTCCCAAAATTTAAATACTATGGTTTGATTGAGCGGTATAAGGCGTTATATCTGTGCGGTATGCAGTACTTGGAAACTGGGTGGTTATGCGTTCGATTCCCGACATCGGCAGTTTGTCAATTATAAAAATTAAATGGACAAGAACGAAGTAACCGGCTATGCTTGAGAAGGTTTTCTGCAATTTCCTTCACGAACTCCAGATGAATATCGGCCTAGTTCCTATCGTAGTCGGCTGCAGCCGCATATCCTTCCAATTCCTAGTCTACTCACAAATTCCTTCCAATCCACTCACATCCTAAGGCATCACGATGGACCTTATGGTCGAAGTGTTAGCCTTTACAATCTTAAAGATGGGCATATTTTTCGCATTCCGAGGAACATTTGTCAAAATGTTATCAAAAAGTAAAAATATTTTTCCAGAAGTATTTACAAGCGTAAAGAAAAAAATAAGCGTTTTAACATAATTGTAAGACTTATCTTTGAGATGATGTAGGTGGTTTCATTTGTTTTCCAAGTAAAATAATGTCAAATTCCAGTCAAATGAATATACCAGTATTGAAAAATTATGCAATTACGCTTTTAACTTTTTGCTCGGGCGCTATAAATGTAAGAGATTGGACAAATATTAAGATTCCAATAACTTAAAATCCTACAAATAAATAAATAAGAAGAAACAATAGAGATTTTGATGGATCTTTATTGAATAAAATATGTCGAATGACATTATGTGTATGTTGATAGTTACTAAGGTAATAAACATAAATAATTACCTTAATAACAGGAGGAGTAGGCAGTGGATATGCAAAGGTTTCTTAAAATAAAGAAAGTAAATAAAATTTTAGTAGCAAGTCCGCTACAAGGTAAAACGAAAAAAAATTCGTTACGCAGGAGCTGCTTCAACTTAGCGAATTTCCTTAGAATACATAAATCACTCTCTAGCGGTCATAATTTAAGTGTGATCAAAATGAAATATAATATCTGATATGACTATAGTATTTGCAAAAATTAAATTTATTAATAGCCAAAATAGAACGATGTTTAACGATTATAGTTTATAGTTACTATGGAAACGACAATCAAAATTTTTTACAATAAAATATATTACGTGTATTCGTGTCAAACAAACACAAAATATTAAATATCTCTCTTAATATTTGAATAATCGAAAAATGTGTAAGGAGTAAAGTGTTAGAAAATCAAGTTTGCTACAATTCATTACTTGATCATTTTTCTCAAACTCGAATGTGAACAGAGATATTTTTAACTTTCAATCTTGAATTGTAAATATTTCTGTAAATATTAGTGCAACAGAAAAATGATAAGAAACAAAATTACTGTAAAACTTAGCACCTACAACTTAACTCCTGATAAATTTTTCGATTTTTCAAATATTAAGGGAGATAGTCAAATTTTGTGTTTTCCCCTCCCTCTAAACCCCCTTTTACCTCGTCCGATTTTACCCATTAACGAACTTGACCTTTAGAAAGCCAAAAGCGACTCAAATACCAAATTTCATTCCAATCAAAAAAAAAATTGTGACCGCTACAGAGTCCACAGACATTTTAAAAAAGTACATATATATATATATATATATATATATATATATATATATATATACATATATACAAATTTTAACGATAGTGATTTTTAACATGTAATAGGTAGGATCGATGGACATTTGAAGAAATTTTTCCGAAATTCCAACATTGGTGCAAAAACAATAGCTGCATTTCCTTTGGAGGAAATTCTCTAAAAAAGTAATTGATAAACCTTTGAATCTTATAAACAAATGAAAAGTAAAGAACACTTTACATAGCAATCACAATAAAACAGAACTTTGGAGTTGAACAATGATAGTCACATCTCTACTCCTTTTAGTCATATTTCTTATCGATCGAAATACTACACAACATTTGACATTTAGAAATGCTTCATCATTATATAGCACACAACAATCAAATTGTCATAAAAAACCATTGCTTTGACAATAAGTAATAGAAAAAAATATAGGGAGGTTTGCTATTCAAAGCGAGTCATTTAAAATGGGACCTTTTACTGTTCAATGAAGTGACATAATTTAAGTTTGATTGTAATTATTTATTCCTGACGTGTAAATATATTCCCGTCTGCATTGCAGTAAGAAGGTATTACATTTCACTATGTTATTGTCTATTTATAAACGGGCTTCACATATACGGTCTATATGCTGGCTGCATTTAAAAACAATTATGTATTGGTGATGCTCACCAAAGTGATTGGACATTTTATCTTCATTTGCATGCCTATGTCGAAATTTATTATTTGATTTCCGTTCAATACTTAGTATTCAACAATTAGTACAAATATAAGATTTATTGTGCCAACAGAATAGGGTTGCCACCTCTCCAGATATCGTCGGGAGACTCCCGAAATCGTACAGTTTCACCCGACTCTCGATTTCAAAAGTAAATCTCCTGACTTCCCGAGTTCAGTGGAAAAACATTTTGCTAACCAAAATTATATATTAATTTTGGCATTGCAAAAACTATTCTAAATATGAATCTAAATTCAAAAATTTTTATTATTGTTATTAATTAATATGAACAAATAACTCTTTAATCCGCCAGAAAACGATCCCTAGACCTCAGTATATCGCGCCCAGCAGCGCCGGATTTAGGCATTGGGCCCTATGGAACTGGGCCCATAGGCCTCCTCAAAGTTAAACTCTTCCCAAAATTTCTAAAAAATTCTACAGAGCTCCGGTTGGGCTTAATTTTTCACAAATTTAATGTTCTTAAAAAAAGTGTGGAGCTTTCGATAAAAAATGCATGGATTAGAGGAGATATAGAGCAGAATCTGAAACAAGTCCGAAAATTTCGCGGTTTTTCGTGTGTAAAAATTTTTCCACATTTTTTTGGGAGTTGCAAACTTGAGTATACATAGTTCTAATGGATCCAAACAACATGCTAAAAAATCAGAGATACATTATGTATTTTTATTTTATTGTTGATTTTGACAGGCCTATTTGACTATGTGTCTAATTTGATTGACTGATTAATTGTTTAAGTTACTATGCTTTTAATTACTTATGTTTATTATTTATGTTTATATTAAAATACATTTCAACGTTTTTTTAAATGATTACATGCCTTCTTTTTCATTACCAAACCATAAAACAAACGATAGGAAAGGTTATAGAACATTTCTGGAAAAATACAATTTTTCCTTATATGAGTTTTTGAGACAACTACGAGACTTACAGACTTCGCTTTACGCTTAATTTAAAGCTAATTAAATTTCCTACAAGTTATATACTGTATGTTCTACTCTCAGAATCAATGGTTTCGACGCAATTTCGGCCCAAAGAAGGTCTAAAACTAAAATTTTCAATTTTTGGAAAAACTGGCCTATTTTAAAAGTGCCGTAATGCGGTAATGACCTGACCTATAGAGCTCCGGTTGAACTTAATTTGTCACAAATTTATTGCTCTTAAAAAACGTATAGAATAGGAGATATAATATAATTTTTCCACAACTTTTTGAGAGTTGCAAACTTGGGTATACATAGTCCTAATGGGTCCAAACAACATACTAAAAAATCAGAGATACATCATGTTTTGTTAATTTATTGTTGATTTTGACCGGCGTATACGGTGAAGGAGTATATCATATTTTGAACAGAAAATGTTCGTTTTTTTTCTTCTTTTCGTTGTGTGAGAAAACATTGCCGGAAAATTTCTTGCTGAGCTAGATTTTGTTTTTGTATTTTAATGTTTTACATAATTATTAAAAAATAATTATTAATTATTAAGAAAAAAAAGGGGACGGTTTATTGACTAGACTGTCGGCGTTTGAACAAGAACGAAGTATCCGGCTATGCTTGAGAAGGTTTTCTGCAGTTTCCTTCACGAGCTCCAGGTGAATACCGGCATAGTTCATATCATAGTCGGCTGCAGCCGCATATCCCACCAGTTCCTAATCTATACACAAAATTTCCTTCCACTCCACTCACTAGCTTGTCCAGAGCAGCTTCTACAATCTATCTATCTATCTTAATCTTAATATACGGTTTTCGTAAAAACATTAAAGAAGGTGATATGCTTTAAACAACCTAAGGAATCTCCCTTTTCTCCATGTCTTTAAGATACACCCGCATGTATGTTAAGAATATGTACGAGTATGTTAAGAATTCAAGTTGAATTAAGTTAAAAGTTAAATCTACCGTTATTGAAAGTTTGTTATATAAATAATTTTATTGAATTTCCATCATTCTTTTCTATTCGTTTTTAACAAAACTGAATCATATGAATTTTTGATCAAAAACATCCACTTTATTCATAGTACCATTTCTCCACGTTTTTCAATATTTTGTATTTGCTTAAGTTTATTCTGTACTCTGAAAGTTATACAAGACTCAGTTTAAAGTGATCACTAGTTAAGGTTAAAGACAAACAAAGGCAGGTTTTAAACAATGCGAGTAGGCATCAGCTCCAAAATGAGTAGGAATACCTTAATAAAGTTAACAATGTCGGCAATAATACAACACTTCAAAGGCAAATTAAAAAATTGCAGGAGACAATTGGCTAGAATTTTAATTATTTGAGGACATTATATATCTAACAAGAAAAACACCTTTTTTAAAACTTTCCAGAAGCAAAAGAATGTTCTATGCAACTAAAATTGAGAAAGACCGAAGGATTGCATAAATTTGAGACAGTAAATTCAAATAAACAATATCTCGAAGTCAAGAAGATTTTTTGAAATCATAAAACATTGATAAAACAAGAAAACAAATAATTTTGTACTTTGGACTGTATAAAGGCAGATATGAAGACATATTGAATACATCGGACTATAAATTTAAATATCACGATGAAAACTCTAAATTTTTGATAAATGTTTTCTTTTAATATTTCAATAAAATATTTTCCCATATACATGAAAAACATACATATCGGAAAATATACATGTTCATATCGAATAATTCTATTTAAGAAAATCTTACAACAACAAAACATTCAGATGCAATGTATACAGTAAAGGACGTTTACCACCATTTTCTGCAAATATATATACTGGATGTCGTTTAAACAGGATATCAACCCCGAAAAATCGAAAAAAATGGCACCAGCTCATTAACACATTTATTATCATTTCAAGAACTCTTCCAGTTGTCCTAAAAACGTTAAATTTGTTGAAATGTAGGCCCCAGAGCACAAACAAACAGAAAATCCAACATTTTCATTAAACTTTATTAGTATGTAAAATTCTTCCGGTTCAAACTTCTTTTGTCTGAGAGAGCTAAAATTTCCTGAATTTATGCCATTTCTGATGACAATGTAATAAAATAGTACAATCTAATGAATTCCTGTGGTGGAATTAGAAAATATTCCCGAAAATATAGAAATTTTAGTGAAGGTGTCAGTAAAAATGAAGCTTTTGTATTTACCGGATTGTTACTTGATGTTTTATTTAATAAAAATGGAAGCGTTGGTCAATTGATTTTTTATGCTTAAAAAAGTTTTTCCATAGTAAAATTAAGGACGGAATCAGTTTCGGCTAAAATACCGGAGTAGAGCGGTTAGTATTAGTATGACATACTAATTAAATACAGCCTAGGCAAAAAAGCCATATCCCATCATGAACACGGGTCCAAGTTTTCCTTGGGCTTACATTTTGTGAAAAAAATATGATACCTTTATGATTTTCATAAAGTGAGAACCGGAAAAATTACATACTGATCAAGTTAAATGAAAATGTCGGATATTAAGATTTTCTGTTTACTTGATCCCTGTACCTTGACCCCTACTGATTTAATACTATAAACCTTAATTACGATAATAATCGGAAACTAGGAACCGGTAACTCTAGCCACAACGAAAATTTCGTAAAATTTAGTTCCTGATTATAACATAAATAATATAGACAATAATTTTTCTATAAATAGTATATTAACTTAATTCAAGTTATTAGTTGCAACTCATAATTTTCTCTAACTGAAAACATATGAGATTTGTTAACAAAAGTTAAGTATATTTTAATAGTTTATTTTATACTTATGGCAATAAAATGAATTTATATTGATTTAAAAATCTTATAAAATTCATATGAAAAAAAATTTTACAAAGAAGCTGCATAAACTTTCTCTTCTTGAGTTTTTATTTATTTTTTTATTGGGATTTGGAGGATTTGTTATCATGAATTGTGAAATATAAAGTATTGTGTATTTTGATTGTTAATTATTTATTTAATATATCAGAGCACGCAGTATGTCCTTACATTTTATTTAAGTTCTCTAAAAATGTTTGGGGATTTTATTTTGATACGAACAAAGAAAATCCCCAAAAATTTTTAGAGAACGTAAATAAAATTTTTTTGTAAACAGGCTACTGAAAGTCCCACTGACAAGAAAAATTACTTTAAAGAAATAAACCACATTAAACAAGTTTCAATCTTTAATGGCTTCGACTCTAACATAATAAATAATTTAGTCCGCAGAACTAACATCATAGACTGGCAACGTTGAACAAACTAAATGGTGCAAACTAACATACTTCCGCCCATGCAAAAATAAAATCACTAGAGAATTAAGGGACCACAACCTAAAAACAGCGCTTGTTACAGTAAAAAACAGTAAAAAACAATTGCCCGATTCCAATTTCTGATTTAATAAAATTAAACCATTTTCAAAAAAATCTAATACCTGAATATCAAGGTTAGCTTCGATACCCTCACTTTAGTGACAAAACAAACACCGCGTAGTCACCAAAGAATACCGTCAATAAATAGGTGGGGCTCTTCACACACCTAATCCGTTAGTCAGTCAACTCAAATAATCTACAGGTCAGATTATACCCTCAGTCAAATCGTATAAAAGACAGAACTTTTTTAATGTCAATGTGAGACACGCACCAAATTAGCAACAAACATATCTCTGAATCCATATCCCAGAGATAGTTACGATTAGTTAATCCATACTGATGATGTCTACATTGTAGTCGAAATACGTATTTATAATATACAAACAAATTTTCTAGGAATTGGGGCAAAAATTGAAATGTAATTTCAAAAAACCTAGAGTTCTCTTTGATTTTTTTAATAATGTTGATGGTATGACGACATGTGTTATTATATACAAGATTGTGCTAGTATTACTCATAAGATGTATCTCATACCAATATGAATACAATAAAACACATGTATTTATGAATACTTAAATGTGTACAGATTCTTGACTAAAGAATCACAAGAGTTTTGGCCAAGAAAGACTCTCTTTGGCTAAGGCTAACGAACTCTATTTAAAAAAACATTTTGAACACCATTCAAGAATTTTAGTTTCTTCACTCAACTAAGCATCTGTTTTGGGTTCGACTGCTTAGTTTTGAATGAAAACAAGGGTTTCTTTATTGAAGCAAATATTTTGAAGAAAATATATTTTCTTGAGGAAAGAAATTTCTTCTATCAGTGTAAAAATACCTCATCTAGTTAGGGTTTGTTTTTTAAGTAACACTCAGTATATTTTACACATCTACATTGATAAATTGAGAAAAATATTACAAAGATGATAAAATATATTATGCAATTTGAAACCAATGCGGTTGTATTCTTATATATCTCGGCAAGCAAATAGATAACAAGATTTATTACGGATAGCTCCGTTCGTATGGAGAAAATTCAGTGTATGTTATATTTTTAACCCAACTTCAAAAAAGGAGGATGGTTCTCAATTCGTCTGTATTTTTATTTTTTTTATTTTATTTTTTATTTTTTTTTATTTTTTTTATTTTTTTTTTTTATGTTTGTTACCTCAGAACTCCGTCATTTATGAACCGATTTTGAATTTTTTTTTTTTTGTTTTAAAGGGTTTGATTCCCGATTGGTCCCATTGTCACCAAATCGCATTCTGATGAGGGGATCTCCGGGAAATTGAGGAAAATCCTCATTTTACATGTGATAACCGATTTCTGCGAAATTTTTTTTTTTTTGAAAGGGTATACTCATTCATAATGGGAAAATAAAAAAATTTTTTTAAAAACTGACTTCAAAAAAATTTTTTACAAAAAAAAACCGACCCCAAAAAAAAAAATTTTTACAAAAAAAAAACAAAATGCTTGTAAAAAAAACTGAAAATCTGTTATAAAAAAATGCACTAAAAATTACAAAAAAAAAAAAAAAAAACGGGTAAAAAAAAATGTGTTATAAAAAAATTCACTAAAAATTAGTTGGTCGTTTAGTAGGTCTACCCATATTTAGACAAATAAAATCAGTTATAGAACTTCAAAGTCACTAAAAAGCGAGAAATAAAACCTATTTTGACAAAATGGAAACCCAACTTAACAAAAGATGCACTAAAAAGTAAAAAAATAATTGCATATTCTTGTGCCAATTTTAGTTCACCAAAGCAAAAATTTTTAAATATATATGTACAATTATTGTTATTTTTGGAGGCGGTGTCCAAAAGTTATGTGAATTTCTCTATGCTGACACCGCCTCCAAAAATAACAATAATTGTACATATATATTTAAAAATTTTTGCTTTGCTGAACTAAAATTGGCACAAGAATATGCAATTATTTTTTTACTTTTTAGTGCATCTTTTGTTAAGTCGGGTTTCCATTTTGTCAAAATAGGTTTTATTTTATTTATATCTATATCTACATAACATTTGATGCACCCGTCGAATTTTCGTTTTACTTCTAACGTCTATTTATATGTATATAAATATATAAAGGGTTTTCGAAATTATAATCTAAAAAATTTGACACAAAGTTTTATGATGTGCATTTTTATACATTGTGAATTATGTGTCTTTTTAGCGAATTTCCTCCAAAGGAAATGCAGCTATTGTTTTTGCATCAATGTTGGAATTTCGTAAAAATTTCTTCAAATGTCCATCGATCCTACCTATTAGATGTTAAAAATCACTGTCGCTAAAATTTGTATATATGTATATATATATATATATATATATATATATATATATATATATATATATATATACATATGTACTTTTTTTAAATGTCTGTGGACTCTCTAACGGTCACAGTTTTATTCCAATTGGAATGAAATTAGGTATTTGAGTCGCTTTTGGTATTCTAATAGTCAAGTTCGGTAATGGGTAAAATCGGACGAGGGGAAAGAGGGTTTAGAGGGAGGGGAAAACACAAAATTTCAAAAATTTTCCCTTAATATTTGAAAAATCAAAAAATTTGTCAGCAGTTAAGTTGTAGGTAATAAGTTTTACTGTAATTTTGTTTCTTATCATTTTTCTGTTACACTAATATTTACAGAAATATTTACAATTAAAGATTGAAAGTTAAAATTCTAAAAATCTCTGTTCACATTAGAGTTTGAGAAAAATGATCAAGTTATGAATTGTAACAAACTTGATTTTCTACAACTTTACTCCTTATACATTTTTCGATTATTTTAATATTAAGAGAGATATTTAATATTTTGTGTTTGATTGACACGAATACACGAATAAAATATATTTAATTGTAAAAAATTTTGATTGTCGTTTCCATAGTAACTATAAACTATAATCGTTATACCGTTATTTTTGGGCTATTAATATATTTAATTTTTGCAAATACTAAAGTCATATCAGATATTATATTTCATTTTGATCACACTGAAATTATGACCGCTAGAGACTGATTTATGTATTCTAAGGAAATTCGCTAAGTTGACGCAGCTCCTGCGTAACGAATTTTTTTTTTATAATAATAAACAATTTTGGCAAGTTTAATACAAAATTTTAATTTAATTTTGTAAAAGTCAAAGTAAATGTAGTTTCAGTTGAAGTGATTTTTGACGTCAAACAAAGCATTATTCATTACAAAGAGGAAGTTCTATATATTCAAGATTAAAGCAACTTTAAAGGAATCGAATCAAGATAGGCAATTCAAATCAAATGATAATGAATTTTAGTGAGGAGGAACTAGAATGAAGGTCAAAAATCATTCAAAGGTAAACTGAATGGTTTTCATATAGTAAAACCTCTAAAATGGGTTAAGGTGGTAGACCTTAACCAATTCGACAGTTTGCTGCAAATTTAATGTTTTATAGTTAATGCGAATAAAAAGTATTCGTATAAAATTAGGGCCACCTTTATATAAGGAAAAAATTAATTTACCAAATTCGCCAGGTAATATGACATCGAAAAACCAAGTAGAAATGTGATTAAGAATTTCAAAAACTCAATATTGTCATAGATATTTTGGAATTTAATAACGATTAGCAAAATTTTGTGTCAAAAAACCATGCTCCGCCGAGAGTACGTATAAACTCTTTAAAGGGTTATGTGGATTTCGAAGGTTAAAAAAAAAGCATATTTTCTGTAATTTTTTTCTTATATATTAAATGAAATATTTTATGGAACCTTGAAACATACCAAATATAAACATTTGACAAATATTTTGTCAAATTTTAATTTCAAAATTTTGAAAATTCAGCCATTGGGACCTCATTTCCTTTGCCCCACAAAATAAAGTTCCCTTAGCGTAGTTAGAATAACTTATGATAGATTCATCCGAAATGCTTAGACGAAGGAAAAAAAATGAAAATTTGAATTTTGTTCAAAACGGTACTATTTTTGGTTCAATTTGCACCACGTATTGCCTTGTAAAATTAGTTGTGATAAAAAAAAATTCTTCGTTCAAGCACTCTTATCTTGAAGCAAGGCTTATCTTGAAGAAGTTTTTAGTAAAACTAAAGACAGGCAAACAATAGCTAAGCAGCCTCAATATATTTCCCATGGCTGTATCTTCTAGAGTTCTACTCTAGACATTGATATTCTACTATTTGAAATCGCACATTTGCATATACATTTATGTCACAGAACCTTTTTTATAAATAAACTATTATAGCGACCCGCCCCGGCCTCGCACAGGTAGCACTAATTATCCGATCGCTACCAAACTTCACAGGATAGCCCGTTGGGCTAACCTGAAGATTGCCTGGAAATTTCATCAAAATCGGTCCAGCTGTTTTGGAGTCCATAGGGAACATATATACACACATCAATTTATATATATATATATATATATATATATATATATATTTATATAAATATATATATATATATATATATATATATATATATATACATTATACTATGCTTCTAATGTATTATTTATGGCCTAAGATCCGGCATTAGAAAAACCTTCCCTAATCTGTTAATTGATTGAAATATTATTGAAAACGCTTATTGCAATATAAACAATTTGGCAATGTAATGTTTTCCAGAGTAGTTATGCTGCAATTAACATTAATTAATTAATTAAAAATTTATTTTTTTATAATTGAATCCCTCACGTGTTAATTGAATTTGGCTTGTTAAATAACATAGTATACGATACGACAAATCTTGTAATAGCAGGCAGCGCTGCTTATTACTGCTACGGTTATCTGCAGCCAGGTGTTCAAACTTAGAATAATTAGAATGCATCCATAACTGGCATCCATCTTAAAATCCATTAAAATCAATTGCAGCCTGTATAAGAAAATTTTTAAATAATAGAATTTAAAAAAAAATACCTTGTAGAGAGAGAGAGAGACTATTGCATTATTCCACGTAACAAACAAGGAAAATATATGATTCATGCGTATGTACAGTGTATGTACTCCATTTATAAGTGTATTTATACTAATAGTGGTATTGTATAGAGAATGCAGAGTTCAAGATAAATGGAGTAGTCCACTCTACATACATGAATCATATACTTTCCTTGTTTGTTACGTGGAATAATGCAATAGTCTCTCTCTCTCTACAAGGTATTGTTTTTTAATTATTTAATTAATGTTAATTGCAGCAGAACAACCCTGGCAGACATTACATTGCCAAATTGTTTATATTGCAATAAGCGTTTTCAATAATATTTCAATCAATTAAGAGATGAGGGAAGGTTTTTCTAATGCCGGATCTTAGACCATCATTATTAATATAAAATATTATTCCAAAAATAACTGTTGAAATCAGTGTAATAAGTTCTAATTATAATTACGTTTAGGAGAAGTAAAAGACAAATAAAACTTTTTTATAAAACCATACCAGAGGACTTTTATGAATGTTTAAAATTAAAATATTTTTTTATAGACTGAGTACACTCTAGATGAAAAACCATGTGTAGTATATGTTTGTATAATATAGTATATTAAGTACGTATATAGATATTTGATAACATTATAATATATATAGATAAATAAATTAGTTAGAAAGGTCGTTTATTATTCAAATTCTATATTCGAAATCCCTTATGAATAATAAACAAATAATGCTTGTGATACGAAGGTTTATTAATAATAGACATATAAAAAATTTTCATAAAAATATTTTGTGTTACAAAGAATTGTGTGATGTATAAAATGTCAATGTTTTCAACAATTTTACTATAACACAAGATTTCAGTTGTAAGTTTAGACAATTCACCCATCCAAACCTTTGCCGTGTAACCAAAGCGCTCAAGTGTGAAATGTTTTTGAGTGAAATAGGAAAAAAATCATTATTTGTTTCCATATTTAAAAATAAAATTCGTTACGCAGAAGCTGCTTCAAATTTCCTTAAAATACATAAATAACTCTCTAGCGGTCGTAATTTTAGTGTGATCAAAATGATATATCATATCTGATATGATTTTAGTATTCGAAAAATTTAAATTTATTAATAGCCAAAATACAACGATATATAATGATTTATAGTGTGCTATTATAGTTTATATTTACTACGGAAACGACAATCAAAATTGACATTTGAAAATTGTAACAAAATTTTAATAAAATAATTTTATAGTTATTTTTTAGTTTCTGTGGAAATGACCATATTAACAAAAATTTTAACCGATTCCAAAAACAGAAGGAAGAGATTCTATGTTCGACTGTAGGTATTTAAAAAAATGTATGTTCACCGATTTCTCCATCAATTGTGGATCGATTTTGAAAATTCTTGTTTTGTTTCAAAGGGTATACTCTCGAAGAGGTCCCATTGTCACCAAGTCATAATCTAATGAGGGGATCACATACCGATAATAATAACTTATTACAAGTAATGTAACAACAAACTGTGTTAATTGTTTGAATACCCAGTATATACTGAGTTGTCTATCAATGATTGAATTATTAACAATTCTGCGTATCGAATTGTTAACAATTCGCTTTCCGAGGAACATTTAATCACAAATTATGAGAAAAGTATTGAGTTTATGAAAAAATTTTTCAAACAAAAGTTGTTTATTTTAAAAAGAAGATTTTTTGTTAAAACATTTTTTTTTACATCTCTTACGGTTTAAATACCCGGTTTAAATACCCCCCCCCCCCAACGAAGGGAAACACGTTCCAGCGGTTTCAAAGATAAGCAGTTTTGCTCATTTTGCCCAAACAATGTCCGATTTTTCCCATTGACGAACTTGACCTTACTTTTTTGCTCTAGAACACATAAAAAAAATTTCAGCTCGTAATCTCTTTTCGTTCTTGAATTAACGTGTCCACAGACAGACAGATGGACATGCGAAAATTGGCTAATTTTATGAACACATACACCAACCATTCGTTTTTTGAAAATATTTCCTTTACTTTGCTTCAAATCATGTTTCAAGTTATGTCTCTTTTAAAGCATAAAATTTTCTTTAATTTATGCCTAGGTCAATTTTTTTATCACTAACCATTATTGACATATTGTGTAGATAATGGGATTTTATGGAAATGCTATGGTGGTCACGCCATCAATGACTGTGACACAACATATATGCTGTTGAAGAAAAGGTGAAAAACATCCTGACTTGTACAATGGAAAGCAAAAGCGGCGTTTCTTTTGTCAGCTAATTCTCTTACAGCTGATTTTTGCCTAGTTTATTCGGTTTTCGAAAATTTATTTTGAATCTAAGCTGTATTTTTATGATAAACAACTTTTTTTCTAAACATTTTATCGAAAACCAAATTGATAAGACTGAAATCTAACAAATTTTTAAAAAAGTACAATAGTACCTATTGCTCTCGAAAGTACCAATTACCTTATCCATTCGGTTTTTCGAAAAAATGGTTACATTAAAACTTCTTCATTATAAAAATACTAGAAGCTTTTATTCTAAACAATTTATCGAAATCTAAATAGATTCGGCACAAATCATAATCTCTATAATTTGTAGTTTACCAATTTTCTAAAACAGATTGTTTGTGTCGCATCCTTTGATGGCGTGATGGTTCTCCATAAGCATTTTAATAAAATTCCATTATTGGCACAAAAATGATGAGGACATAAATTATAGAGAAATTTTTACTTTACAAGAGTTATCATTAACATTATTAACATTAAATATGATTTAACGCATAACAGACATTGATATTTGTAAAAAAAAACCTACTTTCACGTGATTATCTAAGAGTGGTCACGTGATTATATGAGACTTTTGACCCAGTGTTTAAAGTGTCAACAGAAAGTTCAATACAAGTTTTAAACTTGTTATCTTTCATTCCGGGGTTCAACCAATTGTATGTCTTAAGTGTTTATACTAGTATGAAAAAACAGTTTTGCATCAAAATTGGCTAAAATTTGCACGTCTACATATTTTCGCAACCATTGAATTTACAAAATAATGAAGGAACTTTTATTCAGTTACTTTATTTTGTAATTATCGAGACACAACTTTTACCCCCTTCCCAGTACTATCGAAATTACAGTACTGCAAATTACAGTGTTTCACAAAATGCAGTGTTAACCGTAATCATATTTCATGAAATAAACCATGAACATTATATTTCAAACACCCTATTTTCTATGAATGTGAAGTAAATGTATGGAGTATTGTAAATGGGTATAGTTTTTTATCCCAAAAATGACAAAAAAAGGAAGAAAAATTATAATTTTAGAATATAGAGAATATGACAACAACAGTTTTCCGGTGTTTTCATTTCTTATATACACGTTCTATTCCATAGGTTCATAAAACGTTTTCTCTTCCATATCATACAAACATTATATTACATTTATTGTATAATTTAGTTATTATATAGAATAATCTAACATGACACGTACTACGTATTTGACGTTATTGTAAAGTTATATAAATTGTAATATTTACAGTCTCTTGTGTATACAGTCTGGTAGTTATGCGTATAGACATGTATGTTATATTATATTAATTCCTATGAATGTGCAACGAGTTAATGTCTACCATCGAGTTTTTAACTCTATCCATCGACTACACCGTAGTACACATACAGTCTCCACATGATTACCTTTTTATTAGTCCAGGATCATTCAAATCAAGCGGTTGTTTTAACTTTCATAAAACAAAAATGACGTAGAAAAATATCCTGTGTCATGTGACATTTGAGATGTGTAATGTACAACATTTATAAAATTGGAGTCTGATAATCTACACACTGCTCTCAAATTGTTGAATTGTTGAATTATAAGGTCGTTTAGTGAACGCTGTTTTTAGGGAATTATGTGATATTTATGGTTTTCATAAACGACTATCATAAATAAAACCAATCGAATTGTTCAAAAATTTCATGAAACTGATTTGGTGGTCATAGAAGATATAGTCATAACTGTCTTTCAAAAGTTTTGGTTTGTGAAAGCATTGCATTGAAGAGAGATTACCAAAACTACGATTCCGTAATTATTAAAATCAAATCAAATCAAACTATTTTTAATTTGGAAATATTTATATAATTAATACATAACACTAAACACTTAACTAAAGTGTATTCATATAAAAAATACCTTACGCGCTTTTGTATTTAAAGCACTTGAAATGTTTTAAAATTAAACGTTTAAGATGTTTACATTATACTAAACACCATATTATTTTGTTTACTTGGTGACTACAAGCATTTAAACGCTTAAAGTGTTTTAAAATAGAAAACTTGGATTTGCAGAAAATCTTAATAAATAATGAATTCGTGTCTTACAGAAGCAAAACCCGTTTTATTGGACAGACTGAAACATAAGGGAAAAGAAAAATTGTAACTTTAAAGCACCTCCGTAATAAGGATGTAACATGGACGAGTAATTGGTAAAAAGTATTTAAGTAAAAATTGAGCTAAAAATATATATATAAATTATTTAAGAATGTTTTTACTCAAACTCTTAAAATTACTTTAATTACCGTGATTAAAATGCATTAAAGCGAATACTTAAAAATTTGATAATTTTGATATCAAATTCCATTTCTTGGTTGGGTTCGCTTTATAACGCTTGAGTTACTCATATTATGATTTTATAATCTTTATTATGCCGTCGAGACAATCAGTGTGTTTGTAGTTTTTTTTAAATTTCTTTAAAGTAACCCATCATCAATAATATATATTTGACAGTAAGTGAATTGAATAAAACTATGAAATCTCGACCCTAAACTATTTCCGAATTGTGGTAACTATATCTTTCAAATAACTGACCTATGACTAATTACAAGCAATTCTTTTGATTAAACTAAGAACATATAGGTTTGTTTCTAAAATCTGGCAAAATTATTATAGGATTTATGCATCTTCACAGTCACAAGAATTAAATTATATCATTTAAAATACTAAGTCGTATTATAGGAAGCTACTCAAGTTGTTTATTGAAATATATCCTTATGTTAATACTTGTAGCTTAAATATTCAACAATAAAACCCATCTAACAGTCTATTACCAGAAACGTTGAACTTATGTATTTGCAAAATTATTCAACTCATATCATAGAAGACACAATTTTTGCAATATTCTATCAGACTATAATCCAGAAAAACTTCAATATTTCTATAAAACAACAAACAGACATAAAAAGTAGGAAAAATACATAATCGTAAAACGTAGTTTATATATTTTTTTAGTAATATACGTTACGTAAACAAAACTAAACTGATGTCACTGAATTATGATATATTTTTTGAGGAACAAAATATTTTCCACACTACAAATAAGTAAATAAACAGTTTTTTAAATTAAAATAATAACCAAATTAATGTTTTGTTTTGTTGGTTTGTTTATTTTAAATTAACAGATTTTTAATAAAAATGAGTGAATACTCATTTTAGTGAATTATCCTTTTCAAAAGCAAATATTTATTAATATGGCTGTATGCATGATTTAAAGTAAATGGATTTTTTAAAAGAATTAATCAATTGAAACGAAAATTGTCAATACAAATTCTTTGATGTAGAATTTTTTCGAAATATACGGACATGACATTTATGGGTGAATACCAATGATAGTCATTTTTATAAAAAATTATACACTGTTTTAATGAACTGCCACAAATAATATATTATTTATTCTAATATTCTATATTCTAATTATTATCATGTTTTTATTAAGAGAGATATTAAATGGTTATTAAACATCAAATTTTGCCCAATTCCTAGCACAATTATTTGTATTTTATAAATACGTATTTCCACTACAAGGCAGTCATCATCAGTATGAATTAGCTAATCATAACTATTTCTGGGATATGGAGTCAGAGATATGTTGCTCGTTGCTCATTTGGTGCGTGTCTCACGATTAGCTAATTCATACTGATGATGACTACCTTGTAGTTGAAATACGTATTTATAAAATTTATATAATTGTTCTAGGAATTAGGACAAAATTTGAAATTTAATTTCAGATAACCTAGAGTTATCTTTGATTATTTTAATAATCTTTATATTAAATGGTTAGATTTCAATTTCAATTTCCTATAAAAAAATCAAAATGGTGAAAATCTAAAATAGTTTTTATACGATGATTACTCAACGACAACTTTATTTTCAAAATGTATAAACCTACAGTAGACAAATAGTCTAATATGTCATGAAGATATAGTCTTATAAAGTTTCACAAATATATATCACTGAATCATCTTTGACACGTCAAAACTTCAACTCTCAAAATTTTAACCCACAAGCATTTCATTTTCCCGCGGTTGATAAGGCATTTATATTGGTTTTCAGGTCTGACACAGTAGTGTTCTAAACATTCAAAATATTGTGTCTTATTAATGTGCTTTGTTAATTACAAAACTCTCGTGTGAATACATACATCGAAGAAGAAAAATCGGAAATATAATGGGTTCATTTTCTGAATGTTTTAAATGTACGGCTATTGTTCAAACAATGTTTTCAGAAATTTTCAAAATAGTAAAAGTATAATTTAGTAAAGTTTATTTAGTATTACATGAAATTTACTGTTTTGCATTAATTTAAAACAGCATATGTCATAAAAAATGAAAACTCATAGCATTTATTGAAAAAAATAATTTTTTGGTTTTTCTCGTTTTAAACAATATTTTTTCATACAAACAATATTGTTTTTTTTATTTCATCGTTGAGTTGAGGGTTCAAAGAAAAAAATCAGCATTGGTTAAGTTAAAAATTCGAAATTTCACTAACTACACTAACGTTAAATTTTTTGGGTTGAATATTCGGCTTTTTTTCAACTCGAAAAGAATACAAAAATGAATATTTCGCTTCCAAAAATTACTGCTTGTTAAACACATGAAAATCTATATTTTCAGCGATTTTCATCGAAATCGAATCATATTTGTTGCAGAAAAAAATTTAAAACGAAAAAATCGTTTTTTTGCGTTTTTCTCCATAAATTTGAAGTTATGTTGGAAATTGTGAATAGAAAAGTTTTATATATTTTAATTATCTACAACTTTTATATTTAATTTTTTCGGGTAAGAGTTTAGCCGAAAATCGTAAAAATCATTAGTCACGACTATTTCCCTACGCCCATTCCTTTTCCGGGACTTTCACCTAGTTCTCTCCATTTTTTTTCATTTACTTATAATTTATACTAAATTTTCCGACATACTGTTAAGAAAATTTTATTCTCTCAAATATGTTTGACCCTGGTCTATTTATACATTAATGTATTATATTTTCTGATGAAGGAACTGTTTTTCCGAAACCATATTCAAAATAAAATTACTGTTATAAAAAATTTGTTTTATTTAATATATTCGCAATTATATTGTTAATGAAAATGATCTTTTTTATGAGTTTTATTCTAACGAAAAGTTTGTATTTATTTATTTTCTTTGTAAACTTGTAACAATCATTATGTAAATAACGGTACTAAAATGTATTTATGTCTTATAACACAAAACATTACGTTTCTTTATTTAGAATGTTATTTTGATCAAACAAATAGAATAAAGATGTTTAAAATAAACATGATGCGTGAAGAAAAACTTCAACCCCTAAATCAATAAAATACAATTTTTTACATGCAGTAGGTGTGTGTGCCAAACTATGTTCGTAGTGAATTAGGTACGTATCACATCAAATATGCAGGTTTTGGTTCAATGATCAAAGTCCATGAAAAATAAAATTCGTTACGCAGGAGCTGCTTCAACTTAGTGAATTTCCTTAAAATACATAAATCACTCTCTAGCGGCAATAATTTTTGTCTGATCAAAATAAAATGGCGTATTTAATATGATTTTAGCATTTGCAAGGCCAATTTTATTAATAAATGGCATACGTCAAGGGGAAAGGGGGAAAAGAAGAAAACACACAAAATATAAAATATCTCTCTTAATATTAGAACAATCGAAGCGTAAAGAATAAAGTTGTAGAAAATCATGTTTGCTACAATTCATCGCCTTATATCATTTTTGCTCAAACTAATTTGTACAGAGATATTAAGGAATTTAATTTTCAATCTTAAACCGTAAATATTAGTGTGACAGAAAAAATGATAAGAAATGAAATTACAGTAATACTTAGTACCTACAACTTTACTTCTTATAAATTTTTCGATTTTTCGAATATTATGGGAGATATCCCAAATTTTGTGTTTCCCCCTCCCTCTAAATTCCCCTTTTCCCTTGTCCGAATTTACCCATTAACGAACTTGACCTTTTGAATACCAAAAGCGCCTCAAATACCAAATTTTTTTACAATCAGAATAAAACTGTGACTGTACATTTGAAGAAAATGTCTAGCATCTTCTAATGTTTACAGGAGACTGAAGAAGCTGAAACGTGAAAATTTCTCAGAATTATGCGTGCCTAATAATCGCACTAACATACAATTTTGATAAATTATTACTGATAATATATGTTATCTTGTAACACATTGTATATTAGGTTATACCAACAATGGAATATTATTAGTATGTAGTTAAACGACATTAAATAAAACTTAATAATACAGTAGAATTATGTGATAAATAGCTTTATTATTCGAATGAAAACGTTTGCTTTGTCAACTAAAATTATGGACTACAATGATGTAATGGTTAAATATAAATATTTAGCGTTTAATAACAAGGAAAGCAAATAGCAAGCAAAAGCAATTTATTTAGATCATATAATATTTTAAATACAAAAGTGAACAAAAACTGATTATATGATAGAATAAAACTGAATTGATAAATTTAGGGAGTCGAACCACGGACCTCTTAGAAATTCGGCAAATGTTGATAAATTCAATACACTGGCCATGTAATGTATTCAACTTGTACAAACTAAATAAGATTAATTAAATTCAACAACTTTTATACATATATATATATATATATATATATATATATATATATATATATATATATATATATATATTTATACATATAGGGTTAATCGAACCAGGTGTATAATATTATGCTCCCATTCCCCAACAACCTCCAATAGAAATCGATAAATTGGTCATCTCCACGAAACAAACGAAGACCACTCATACGACGAATTTGTACAGGAACATTAACTCCTCCTACAAAATATCAAATAATTTTAGCTATACACACACAGCAACATCCTAGGTTGCTGCACAATGTTGCTGCTCAATGTTCCTCATGTGTAGGCTACTTTACAATCACATAGACTGTACCCTTGACCTCCACATTTAGACGACGTTAATGTCGAGGTCACGTAAGTATGAGGTCACGTAATTAATGTCGTATTAATTACGTAGCCCGATTTGACTTGTCATTATTCATATTGCCCGGGCATTATAAATAGTGCCCCGATTAATCACTTGATCCAGAACATATACAATTATAATATTATACATCCCCGATTGTAAAAGTTTTCACTAAACTTTATTCCAACTTTTACACATATTTACTTGAATGTTTTTGATTGAAATCTGTCCGATCAGAACCTCGAAGAATGTATGTACACACATGAATTTTGTAAGAGTATCCTAGAGCGAATATTTTCATTCATTGTACTGAAAGAAAGAAAAAAACTCGCCAAGAATATTAAATTTTATGAATGATCTATTATGTTTTCGTCGAGATTGAATTCACATGTTATGTATAATTCTTGAACCGACCCTAAGGCGCGTTCTGGATATGTTTGCTATCATGTGTACCATATACGAAAGAATACTATGGAAAATGTCTGCAGGTAAAATAAATATAGAAGCTGTTTGTTGATTTTTTAAATTTATTTCATATTCGAACATTATTATTTTTTCACTCCTACTCAACATAAATTATTATTGATAATATCGTTTATGTATAAAAGTTATATTACTATAATTTCACCGATAACAGTTTAAGATAACACCCATATCAATTATATATTCATAATTCAAAATATTTATATTTATTAAACCGTCCAAATAGCCGAGCGGTCTAAGGCGTTATATCTACTTGAAACTGGGAGGTTATGGGTTCGAATCCCGACATCCGCAGTTTTTCAATTATTAAGAAAAAAATGGGGCGGTTAATTGACTAAACTGTCGGCGTATGGACAAGAACGAAGTAACTGGCTATGCTTGGGAAGGTTTTTTGCAATTTCCTTCACGAACTCCAGATGAATATCGGCACAGTTCCTATCAGAGAGATAGTAGAGTAGGATGTGCAGCTGTAGCTACACATCATAACACAAGCAGCCCAGATTTTTGTAAGTATGTATATGTATGTATGGGTTTATAGGAAATATTTTATTTATTTATTTAACATTGATTCCCTATTAGAAATGCATTTGAAAACAGACTGTATGTATAAATATATATATATATATATATATGTATATATATGTATATATATATATATATATATATATATATATATATATATATATATATATATTTATATATATTTATATATATATGTCTGTAATCACTCTAGCAGTCAGTTTTTATTTTATCGGAATGCAATTGGGTATTTGAGGCGCTTTTGGTATTCAGAAGGTCAAGTTCGTTAATGGGTAAAATCGGATAAGGGGAAAGGGGGGTTTAAAAGGAGGGGGAAATACAAAATTTGACATATCTCCCTTAATATTTGAAAAAGCGAAAAATTTATAAGAAGTAATGTTGTAGGTACTAAATTTTACTGTAATTTTGTTTCTAATCATTTTTTCTGTTACACTAATATTTACAGAAATATTGACGGTTTGAGATTGAAGAAAAGTAAATATAATATTAAATATATAATAATAATATATAATATATATAATATTAAATATATAATATTTAATATATATATTATTATTTAATATATATATATATATATATATTTAAATTTTATATAAATTTTACAGATGGTGATTTTTGACATCTACTAGGTAATTTTGATTTCGGTACGGGACCAATAGCCCTATTTCCTTTCAGGAAATTCGCTAAAAATGTTGGACACTGAACAATGTTTCCAAACATTGTTTCTAAACATATCAGAGAAACTATCTGTAGAGTGTCTTTATACATTTATGCCAAATCCATTTCACGGACCACTTAGGGGCGACCTACACTATAGTGCCGGTTCGTCCTCGGTCCGATCTCGGTATGGTAATATTAAGTGGTAACATACATATGTATAGTGGGTAATAGCTGACTGAACCGGGAACAGAGAGCTTTCACACTATCATTTACATGCCGTTACAAGTTTAATCTCACTCAAAAATATTTTTAGCTAATTTCCTGAAAGGAAATAGAGCTATTGGTTCCGTACGGAAGTTAAAATTTCGCATTTTTTCTGTTACACTAATATTTACAGAAATATTGACGGTTTAAGATTGAAAATTAAATTTCTTAATATCTCTGTACACATTAGAGTTTGAGCAAAAATGATGAAGTGATAAATTGTAGCAAAGTTGATTTTCTACCACTTTATTTCTTACGCATTTTTCGATTGTTCTAATTTTAAGAGAGATATTTTATATTTTGTGTTTTCTTCCTATTTTATGGCCCCTTTTCCTCTTGACATATGTCATTTATTAATAAAATTGGCCTTGCAAATACTAAAATCATACCAGATACGCCATTTCATTCAGACTAAAATTGTGACCGCTAGAAAGTAATTTATGTATTGTAAGGAAATTCGCTAAGTTGAAGCATCTCCTGCGTAACGAATTTTATTCTTCGTGACTGGAGTGGGATTAGATCAGCACTTGACTGTTACGATAGTATGAATGCACACATTGTTTCTTACTTGATAGTATTTTACCATACCGAGAACTAACCTTGGGCGGCACTATAGTGTGGATAGGCCTGACACGATTAGTGCACTTGACCGATTCGTTTTTTAAGCAACGATATTGATATATTTACATACGTATAATAAATTATGTGGTAAAATTTTTCTCTCAATTTTATTTATTAATTACCGGAAATAATGAACAACGTTCAAAATGTATACTGTATAGTATTTTATTAATTTTGAAAAACGAGCAATTTATTGAAATTTTAAATAATATTATTACAAATATTTATTTTAATAAAATTCATTATAAATATTATTTATTTTACATATTAAATTCAGTTTTTCAATAATAATAATTAAAATTGCTATGTAATTTTACAAATAAAAGCGTAGTATTTTGAATTGATAATTATTTATTGTAAATATTCGTTACATTTTTCCACATATGTTGTTGGTAAATGATAATTTTTCAAATTTCCATTAACAATTATCTATTTTTAATTATATTTTACGAAACACTATGCCATAAGTATTATTATAATTTATTTATGAGTACAGGATGCTACAAAAATGTGTGACTGGCTGTACAGGAGCATATTCTACACACCAAAGTAAGAAAAAAAAAGTTAAGCTGTCGCGGCGACGGCTAGCTGATGTGAAACATCGAAACTATTTTTATAGAAAATATTCATGAAAAGATGGTTTAGTAAAGGAAATAAATATGCCATAATCAAAAAATATGACAAAACATAATATCTGATTTTTTTTAAAGAAAAAGAATTATTCTTTTCGGACCATTATTATTTTGGTACAAACAATTTTGAATTTGAACACAAAAATTTTTTGAGATGTAAATTTTTTATAGCTGTGATATGCTCTTTTGTATATTTAGAAGGAAAATAAATATCCCTGCATTATTTTTTTTTCAATCCAATTATTCAGTCCATGGGTGCTATTCAAGAACGTTTCTTAAGCATCATCTTAAGAACTTTCGCAATTTCAAGTCTAAATTCGCAATTTCTCTAGCCAGCAAAAGAGTAATTAGATATTTTTAAATTTTTTGTTGTTGTAAGCGAACCAATACCTAAGAAAAGTTGTATGTATACAAAATTGTTTTCTTTGGTCTCGATTTCAAAAAAAAATTGTGTATACTAAAAAGTACGTTCTTTTTACCTCTTCTCAATTGAAGTACAAATAATTTTTCGCTAAGTTCCATACATGAAAGACGTAAAATACGGCTTCTTAAAACATATATGTGTAAAAAGTACCCTTAAATAGATTAATACTGATAAACCAGTATACGTTTCTAGACACTTTAAGATCAAACATCTCCATGATTTTTATATATTTATTAAAAAAAACATAGATATAGTCCATCAAAACAGGTATTTTGTTTTTATACTCGCAATCTTTTTACAAATTAGTGACAGTAATTTTAAAAAAATGGTGTGAAACATTCGTACGACCTCTACATACATAGTTTAAAAAATGTTTAGTACTTGTTGTAACTTCTATGCATTAATTATTATTGTAATTATTGAAAATAAAAATGTGTATGTAGGTACTTGAAACGTATACACTCGTTTCACATACAAAACCACGAAGACTAGATATTAGGAGAACGATCGTTATGTTAAACTCGTGTCAATTTTTTGAGGTCTCAATTTTTTTGTTTTGACTTTTTGGTAAAATAAAAAATAATAATAGTCCGTAATGAGAAACATGCTCAAAAATGAAAAAATAACTTTTGCAACAATCAATTTTTTAATAAATGTTGATAATTTGTTGAAATTTTTAAGTAATCTTTGCAAAAAAAATGAAAAAATGCAAAAGATCCTGTGGTTTATTATTTGACGTGGGATTCATAGATGTATAAAAAAATGTTGTATTTATATATTATCTAGAATTAAAACTGTTTTCAAAATTATTTTATTCTCCAATTGTTAAGATATATGTTTATGTATATATATATATATATACATATATATATATATATATATATATATATATATATATATATATATATATATATATATATTTTATTTTAATGCACACCCTTGGGGATCGTTTTTCCACGGATTCTGAGACAAGGGGCTCCTTATTTATTCAAATCTTGCTGTTAGTGCAAAAACTGTAGAAGAAACTTGTTGAAATTAATTTCCAACACAGAAAGCCAGCCGTAACACTAATATATATATATAATATATATATATATATATATATATATATATATATATATATATATATATATATATATATATATATATATATATATATATATATATATATATATATATATATATATATATATATATATATATATATATATATATATATATGTTTACAAGTTAATATTTAAATTAAAATTTATAAATATATAAAACTACATTTTATGTAGTTAGTTTTATGTTTTAGGATGTACGAGCACTGAGGCTTCAAAGATTAAGGCTTGTTTTTTTGTTTACATGTAGTTGAAATGCATATAAATCAATTATAAAAGTTTCAGGGGGGAGGGCTTACGGGTCTCTTGAATTAATTATTTAATGTTTATGTTCGAGTTTTAAGGCATATTTTTACACATATTTTGACATATTTTGATAATTTTCACTTGGAATAAAATAAGAAGAATAAAAAAACAACACAATAGAAGATTGATCCAATAAAATTCCGGTATGACGGGCTTAAAAAAAAGATATTTTAGAAAAAAACTGACATTTCGGGTAAATTTTATTTCTGTCGGCGGTAGGTTATTTACCGAAAATCGAACAATTCATTTACTAGCAATCGATGTAATTTTGCATTCTACTCAACGATACGAAAGTTATCAAAAGAACTTCGTATCGTTGAATTTTTCTTCAAAAGAGCTTTTTTAAAGAAAAATTTGCGCCTTATTCATTCGGTTTTCCAAAAAAAATTTCTAATAAAAGTTGTGACTTAATTTCTACTGAATAGCTTTTATCCGAACCATTTGTTCGAACACTGATATAATGGCACAAATCAATTATAAAGTTTAAAAAAAGCTTTTTAACAAAAAATAGAACCGACGAAAGAAGAAAGTAACTGAAAAGCAAAAAAAACTAAGTCAATGTAAATACCTAAATAATTATGAGTCGGCGCGACACAAGCAATATATGTAATATTTACTTTTAACCGAAAATCAGATTCACCCTTCGCGCATTTCGATGGAGATTTTTTGGTGCCGACTCAAAAGTATTTATATATATATATATATATATATATATATATATATATATATATATATATATATATATATATATATATATATATATATATATATATATATATATATAACGATATTGAATGCTTTCAAAGTGTTAACACACAGACAATATACGATATTATAAAATATACAAATATATGATATTTGTTCTTTAGTGGTAGCGCTGGGAAGTCTTATTTTTAATTTTTTGTGACTAAAATTTGAATTCAAATTTTTATGGGACCAACTTTGAATCATTCCCTATCCAAAAGAAACAAATGTTTCAAAATCCGAATACTCTGTAAAAAGTTATGCGTGATCATACATTTAAAAAAATATACAGGTTGAATTGAGTACCTCCTTCTTTTCGTCGGTAAAAAAATGACATCAACTTTTGTGGTTTTATAGTCATTTAAAAGATCTCTTAAAAAAAATGTGCGTATGTAACCCAAAGATGATTTGCGGTGCTAAAACCGATTGCTCTACTAAATCCTTTAAGTCTTTTATATTTAAGGATTTCCACTGTATAATATAGCAGTATGTGTCTTTTTCTTAAAAATGCGGTTTAAAATAAATCATTTCTCTGAAAACTTAAAATAAATTTATTGTTTTTATTTCCTTTAACTTAAAACCGTTATAAAAGAGAGAATATAATAAAACATCACTGTAATATATGCATAATCAATTTGTGTATAGAATCCTCTATTACATTATTGTATATTCTAAGTCTCCCGTTGTGAAAATTGTGTTATTCAACAGCTATTCGCAAATACTTTTAACAATATCCCCATAGACTTAAAATATATTTATTATAATTTTAACCATATTTTAACTAAAGTTTCATTACAAAATTGAATCTTCATTTAACAAAATATACCAGAGTAAAATTATCATGGAAGCACAATTTTGTTTTTTAAATCGATCCATCTTGACGTCCTGAATATGACCATAAGTTTTTTACGTTCCGAATCGTGACGGAACAGAATCAAAATTGAATTTGGTATAACAAAAAAGCGTTTTTTCCTAATATCCTTTTTAAAACTAGAAATTTTAAAAATGAGAGAATATTATGTTTGCTCAAACTCTAATGTTTACAGAGATATTAAGGAATTTAATTTTCAATCTTAAACTGTCAATATTTCTATAAATATTAATGTAACAGAAAAAATGATAAGAAACAAAATTATAGTAAAACTAAGTACCTACAACTTTAATCCTAATAATTTTTTTTATTTTTTCAAATATTAAGGGAGATATGCCAAATTTATTGTTTCTCCCTCTCTTTATACACCTTTTCCCCTTGTCCGATTTTCCCAATAACGAACTTGACCTTTTGAATACCAAAAGCGCCTCAAGTACCATAAGCTTTATATATATATATATATATATAGGTAGCATCGATGGACATTTGAAGAAATGTCCATGAAATGTGTCTTTGGAGGAAATTCGCTTAAAAAAGAAAACAAATGCGCCCATGAACATTAAAATCGGTTAATTCGAAATCGAGAAAAAATTTCCTAATGTTCGAAAAACGCAAAAGTTTTAATTAAAACAATAAATCTTAAAATTACTTAGAGATATTTACTTGATTATGATGGCAATTTAAAGCTAAAAGATAATAGTTTCTGGGGAAAAATCATATATTATAAAATTATGTAGTATCTAAAACTGCAAGTATTTGCTTTTTGGTTGTTATCATCTCTTGCATATAAAAAAAAGTTTCTCGGTTTAAAAAGAAGCAAAAAATACAGTGATTTGTTTGGCTACTTACACTTTTATATTCTTTCAAGTAATACTTTTCGCATAACTTTTACGACCACTTTTCGACAGATTTTGCTCATATTTTTTCCACAGGCTAAAAATAACGTTTTCTAATAAATCCCGAAGTTTCAGAATTTTTGACCGTTTAGAACGCGAGATAATTAATATCAAAGTTATCATTCTCTCTCACTCTCTCTCATTAGAAGCATGTGAAACTTCATGCCCACCCAACTTTTATCTGTTGTATTAGAAAAAATACTCGACAGAATTTAAAAGAAAACTAAGAGAGTAAAGCCCCCATCCCTAGATGTGTATGATTTTTCATATCAAGCATTTGATGTCAAAAAATGCTAAATATTTATTATATAAATTTAAAAAAACAACCTTGTGTTACCGTTTTGTTTTCGAAATATAATAATTTAAAATATTATTCTTGTTCAATTATAACACATTCCGTTTATAGTAAATAGTGGCCTGACAACGTTGTGCGCCAATCTCTTTCAAGTTGCGTCAAGTATAGAGTGGGAATTGTTTCTGTTGATAATGCAATAATAATAAATAGATATATGGACAGAGCAACGTTGTAAAACCACCGTACCGGAAATATTTGATAGAATGTGTAAGTATCGGTGTGCCGATAATATGTGTAAGTATGTGTACACAGTGCTGTAACATCCTTAAAAATTATGATGCATTAATTATAAAATTTTATAATCTGAATGTTATCCGGTAAAATTACCAAACGTTCGATGAAAACCGCATTAATTCAGCAATTTAATATGGTATAAATTTTTTCACCAATTGCAAGTTTTAAATTGAAAAGTTATTTTGTTTGATAAGTTTACTACCTCTTAAAATTGTTGTGTTAAACATCTGTCAGTATTTTCAACATCGTGTATAATATGTTCCTGATAATTCAATGAAAGTGAGAATCACAAATAAATTAAATACTTGTTTACATTAGAAATTCAATTCATACCGTATAATATTTGCATACATGTCTATGGATTAGGTATTTGACTATTCCATTAATAAAACGAACATATAAAAACGACTAATTACAAAACCATTTTGTGACTACAACAGATTTTGTGAACAAAAAACGGCAAAGGTCATTAAACACGAATAATTTTTTCTAAATAAATTTCAGTAAAAAATTAATTATATTTACATCTATATAAAAGCATCATCGTTCAGTACATTTTTGTCCAAGGGCAGTTTAAATAAAAAACGCAATATTTTGTTGAGTATATTTTTGTAAAGGGTATTTATTAATTTGTTGTACTTTTTTTTGAAATTTTGACAAAATAATTAGTTTTTTCTCCGAGGAATAACGATCAATTATACACAATCAGTTATTTTGTAAATAATTAAAAATTTATTATTTATATGTACAGTGCCTGAAGATGTAACAATTACTTACGAAACGTTGTTCAATAAAATGTGTAGCTAAAAACAATGAGTGTTTATAATTGATCCTCATTCCTCCGATAAATATATGAACTTTGACAAATATTATTTATGTTCATGTGATATTAAAATATAACAGCACTAGGAGTGAGAAACCCCTTTCATATCACCAGTTGACTCATTTCATTCAATTCATGTACATACAACGACAAAAGTATTATTTACTTATTTACTCGGATTTCGGAAAAATGTTTCGAATAAAAGTTGTTGGGATAGTTATATTGAACAACTTTTATCCGAAGCATTTGTTCGAAAAACAAATAAGTAAGGCAATTATAAAATTTATAAATTTTTGCTGGACTTTTGGCGTTGACTATACATGGATTCATTAAATGGACTGATTTTGTTCTACAATTTTTATAACCTGTACAAATGTTATGTATGTTAAGGTATTCTTATATTAGTTACGAATTTGTTACAGTTGAAAAAAAAAAAAAAAAAAATATATATATATATATATATATATATATATATATATATATATATATATATATATATGTATATATATATATATATACATATATATATAAATATATATATATATATGTATATAAATTGTGCGTGTCAGCTACGACGTGTGGTAGAGTTTACTATTAAGTTATTTAATTTTGAAATATTCTGCTTAAATGGCGCTAACAAAATAATACATGTGCTGCCATCTAATGCCAGGTAACATGCCATCATGTTATCTGACATGTACTGCCATCTATGGCGCTAACATTAATTCATTTAGAATAATTTTATAGTTATTTTTTAGAAGCTTACATTTAAAAAATTTATTTTAATTTGTTTGTTAAAATAAATTAATGCTACGAAAAATGTGTATAGATGTATATATTTATAAAATATATTTAAAACAAATATTTTTGGTAGGTGTTCGTAAAATGGCCTTATTCCGCCGTCCATTTCCGCCGCGTGTCCGTCTGTCTACCCATAAACACAAGAACTAAAAAAAGAAAATAGATAATGAGCTAAATTTCGTTTGTGGGTTCTAGAGAATAGAAACAGAGATGATAGTTTATAAGAGATTGTTATTTTATCTGTTACCATTTTTTTCAAAGGTCCATTATCTACGACATTAGAAAGAGAATAAAATCAATTCAAGTTCCTAGAAAGGTGTTACCTTTATATGACAGGAGCGCTGCAATAAGCGTGTTTCTCTAAAACGATTAAATATCAAAATGTTGCCTAGTTCCGAGTCAATTAATTGTATTTTATATTTCGACTAAAAAGTAGTGATCATCGGTATGCATTGATCGGTATGAGTTGATCGTAATTAATCTCTGAGAACGTTAGCCGTTGCTAATTTGGTGAGACACGCACCAAATTATTCGTAATATGTACCTATTTATAAAATTAAAAAAATTAATCTAGGAGGAAAATTTTGAAATTTAATTTAAAAAACCTACAATTATATTTGATAATCTTTATTTAGATTTAACCGATGTTTATAGAACCGCTAACAGGCACGGTGATGCCGTTTTAACGATTTTAAATGAATGTCGCTCATCCAATTTGCCAGTTGATGCTGAAAACATCACTGATACGTTTTCATATGACAACGTAATCCTTGCATCCCATACGGATCCGAAAACAACGTCAGAAAACCTACAATGTAGCTTAAAGTAAGTAGTAAATTTAAATGGCGGCACAAAATCAGGAAGTAAAATATGTGGGTATTTGGACAAAAGCTTATTAGGGGAAAGCGATATATGAGCTAAAGTCGTAATTTTAAATTACATCTGGATAACAAACGCTTATTGTACAAAAGCATTTTATAACCTATTTGAACTTATGGAATACAAATGTAGAGTACGGCAATGTTTATAACATTGAGATCGTGATTCACCATGATTAAAAGATTCTACAGTGAGAAATAGTGATCTCTTTGATAACAGTAACAATTTAAACGGACTTGATAAACTTTTAGAACTAAAATATAGATTTTTATGACATTTTAGTGATTAGTGGACTTAATTATATCATAATATAATTCCTATTTTGTGCCTACCCTTGGGTATAAATAAGTTTGTTTAGTTATAGTAAGTTACTCTTGTTATCACTCTATCTATAGTTCAGTTCAGAACTAATAGTAGACAAACTGTACAGAGAAACCAGCAACGTTCTATAATATTGTTTTAATTACATATATGTACATGTATGTTATTGTTTTACTACACAGATTCCATTGTCTTTCCCCTAAACATAGCGTTTTAAATTTACAAAAATATACGTCTCATAAAATCAACGGATAGATGTTAACGGATAAAAAATGCTATAAGCTTTTTTTAAGAAAATTTGAAAAATAAAAACATTTATTGGAGTAAGTAAAGTTTCACATGAGGTGAGGAGATTTCAATATTTAACGCTTTCGCTTTCGCCTTTCATATATATATATATATATATATATATATATATATATATATATATATATATATATATATATATATATATATATATATATATAAGTAATATTAATATAGTATTTAGCTTATTACCACTTAATTTTGAATTCTAAAAATTATGCCTACGATCGTTTTCAATCAACATGATCATTTTCAAAACTGTAATTAAAATGAAAACTTATTGAGTTTCACAACATTGTGTTTGATTAATTGAACTATCTATATTTGCAGGTATAATTATTTAAAGCTCTCTAGCTGACAAGCACAATTTTTTGTGCGTGTCAGCTACGTCGTGTATGGAGTTTACTATTATAAGTTATTTAATTTTGAAATATTCTGCTTAGATGGCGCTTACAAAATAATACATGTGCTGCCATCTAATGCCAGGTAACATGCCATCATGTAATCTGACATGTACTGCCATCTATGACGCTAACATTAATTCATTTAGAATAATTTTATAGTTATTTTTTAGAAGCTAACATTTAAAAAAAATTATTTTAATTTTTTTCTTAAAATAAATTAATGATCTACGAAAAAAGAAAATTTAATGATAAATCAATCTGAACAGATATTGCAAAAAATTTAATATCAAAGCGTATAAAGTGTTTAAAGCTTGTAAAAAAAAACCTAACACTCTTTTTAACACTTGATTTCACTACCCATCAAATTGTCGTACCGGGGGCTTTAAATTGAAATCGATTCTTACGGAGTAACTAACTCAAGTAATGATATGAGAAATAGACTTTAAAATGAACAGTATATAATAAAATTTAATAAACAAAAAGAAATTATCAAAATTGTTTTTAGATTTTTACCACGTTATAATGTGAAAATCATTTAGACACCCTTGTCTAAATGATTTTCACATTATAACGTGGTAAAAATCTAAAAACAATTTTGATAATTTCTTTTTGTTTATTGTGTCGATATTGAAATTAATTTATAATGACTTTACAAGAAACTAAAAAATAATAAATCATAATCAAAACAAATTGAATATTTTCGCAATGAAAAATTGTATCCCAATTGGGCAAAGTGTCTCACTTTATAGTGTAAATATTTCAAAATTTCAAATTTTTTAGTTGATTTGTGCTTTGTTTATTGTGTGTGTGCGAATGTTATTTTTTATTAAATGTTATTATACTATTTATAGTATTTGCACATATATCATTATATGCATATCATCATACACATATATCATTATATGTGTATGTTGAAGACTTTATTATGAAAATTTATAATTGTTTAAAAACTTTAAATCAAAAGATTGAAAGATATGACCCTGATCCGTTCAAGTGAGACAAACTGTTTGTGTGAAGAGGCTTTTATCGTGTAAAAATTTTTATGGTTACATGAAAATCACTGTTACATAATGTTTTATAAGCACAATACAATTGGTAACATCATACAACAAATGTTTTATGTTAAAAACAATATAAAATAATTTAATTTAATTAATTTTTCAACATATTTTTGTAAAAATAACCTAATTAAAAAATAAAATTCGTTACGCAGGAGCTGCGTCAACTTAGTGAATGTGTTTAGAATACATAAATCACTCTCTAGTCACAATTTAAGTCTGATCAAAATGAAACGTCGTATCTGATCATTTTAAGGTCAATTTTATTAATAAATGGCATACATCAAGGGGAATGGGAGGCCATAAAGATAGAAGAAAACATAAAATATAAAATGTCTCTCTTAATATTGGAACAATCGAAAAATGTATAACAAGTATAGTTGTAAAAAATCAAGTTTGCTATACTTCATTACCTAATCATTTTTTCCTAACTCTAATGTGTACAGAGATATTTAGAATTTTAACTTTCAATCTTTAATTGTAAATATTTGTGTAAATATTAGTGTAACAGAAAAATGATTTGGTCAAAACGTTTTGAATACCAAAAGCGCCTCAAATTCCAAATTTCATTCCAATCGGAATAAAACTGTGACCATTAGAGAGTCTACAGACACATAAACTTATGTGAACATATATACAGTTGATATATATACATATATGAAAATTTTAACCATAGTGATTTTTGACTTCTAGTAGGTAGGATCGATGGACATTTGAAGAAATTTTTACGAAATTCCAACATTTGTACAAAAACAATAGCTACTTTAAAGATTTAAGATTTTAAAATATTTGAAACACAAGAAGAAACTTGCCAAGATATACAATTTTACATTCATACTAATGGAAAACTTAAAACGAAATAAAATTCTATTTTTTCTCCTTTTTATAAATTTAGCTCTCATTAATTTTCTAAGGAGAAACGCAATAAATTTATATTCATTTTCTCCCACTTGGTTAATAACTTGGCCTGCTCTTCCATATCACTACTTTTTAAAATATTAGAAGAAAATATTATATTAAGGGTTACCCCGAAAACTTTTACATTTTGTTTTGATCGGATATCACTTCTTTTTGCAATGCTAAAAGATTGTAGTGATAAAATTTTTTTTAATAGACCTCTACACTGTTGGACCTTATTCAACACTGCTGCGCATAAATTTGTCTCATTTTACACTATTGCGCATAGATAGACTCCAATTCACATAACTGCGCATTGATTGACCTCCTTTTATACTACTGTGAAAACATTGACCTTACTTTACATTACGTGTATAGATGATCCTCATTTTACACTACTGCGCATAGATAAACCTCTTTCTACTCTACTGCACCTGGATGTACCGCAATTTACACTACTGCGCGTACATTTACCTCATTTTTCACTATGCGCATAGATGGCCCTCAATTTTCCCTCCTGCCTATAAATTGACCTCATTTTACACTACTCTGCATATATATACCTCGTTGCATTTGGAAAAATTTAGTTTTCCGTTGTTCCTTATAATAAGGCAGTAAAACGGCGTCGAATACAAAAAACCACACCCTTCTAGCATGTATAGAAGTAAAAAAAGGTATTTTTGGGAGGTTTTCCCATTTTTGGGGGAAAATAAAATTTTCCATTTTTCCTCTTATTATGGAAGTAAAACGGCGACGAAATGCAAAAAAATAATACTCTTTTAGCAGGTATAGAAGTAACGAGTATATTTGTCGTTTCGGAGGGTTTTTCCCATTTTCGGGGGTTTGCGTTGGGGATAGTTCACGTAAGTTTTAAAGTATTCCACGTTGAATGCTATCATAGCCTCATACTCCTATATTCTGGTGTACTTTTGATTATATTTTTCATTTTCGGCATCACTTGACTAGTTGTAATTTTATACAAAATATTATCATTGAATATCAGTGTTTACTATCAGCCTACCGAAGTTGGCTACACTGTAAACATTATCAGCTGATCTGCTGTGAGATACTATGTTGTGAAATAAACTACAAAATATCACAATGGTCATCAAATTAAGATGTCAAAATATTTAAATATGTAACTCCACTTTTTTCCAGTGTCCTATTTAATGGGATATATCAGAAGCAAATAGTAAATTATTAATCAATTGAGATTCTTTGTAAATTATATCTATTTCTGTGGTAAAATACCAATTCAATTGAAAAAATCCCCTAGTGAATTAAATTTATTATTATTCAGCAAAATTCATTCTAATATGTCGCTTAGCCAGAAGTATTCTTACTATACATATTGAATCTTGTAAATAAACATCATGCTTACTATTCTACTACACATTCCTTTTTATTCAAAAGAAAGATTCAGTTGATACATACCTTACGTTTGTATCATTGTATGGCTTCTTGAGCACAGAACAGATTTAGATTAAATTATTGTGACGAAATGTTTTTCGCCACATAAAATTATCTAACATCAAAGTACCTCAAATAAAAAATAAATTACAAAACATTTTTTAACAAACAAAATTCACCACTGACGACAACAACAAAACAACTTAGAAGACAACAACAGAGGTGTAATGGACGGTGGATAAATATACTAAGGCAGTTCACTTACTTTTGGATAGTCGAGCGGTCGAATGCATGCGTCAGCAACAGAATCAATAATTATCTTGAAACTCGAATCCAAATCGATTCAGTGAGTAATCACAAGAATTTGATTCTGTTGTCAGACGATTGTATTCGATTGTGAGATTTATCCAAATTAACTATGTATTTACATCTGTACATCAAATTATTTAAAAAAAATAATAAATAACTATATAGTTCATTACAATTTTTACTATATATTATGTTAAAAATCCTTGAATTTAATCATCAGTTAAACTGTCAAATAGTCAAATTGGAACTTGAACAAGGAAATTAAAATTTATAAAAAGTAGTTTAGTAAATTTTCGTTTCATTATCTTTAATTATATATCATATACTCATTTTAACATTATTATGTTATATTGTATACCTTTAACAATAGTGGATTTTTTTTTTGTATCTTCTGTATCTTCTGTTTATTGTGACAAATTTTTGATGAAAAATACTTTATTAAATAATTTTATTATCAGAGGATCTCAAAATTATTTGTATATCAAATCATACAGCCTGTTTTATGATCTTTATATAGAGAATTATTATCATTGTAAAATTAAAATCCAATTATTGATATAACAAGTGAAAATAACAACTAACTGAGTTAATTTTTTCAATAACCTGTATGTAATGAGCTCGCCAATGCGTGAACTGTATATTTTATTTTTATATACTGAAAACTCGGCCCTTGTTTACATTTATGTTTTTGATCGGATATCAGTTCTTTTTGAAACGATTAAATACACATAGCCAAACGCGCCAAAGCGTTCTGAGTGAAATTTTACAAACTAAATGGCTGGTTCGATTTTAATAATTTATTTCAGATTATATATTCGTTTTAGTGCGCCAGGGTTAGTGCTTACACAAACATCATCTTAAAAATTGTGTGAAACGAATAACGGGACCTTGAAAATATTACTAAATTACTTCTCTACTATGAAATTTGGGAAACAGTTGTTAACTTCATTCGAATATAAGCCCCTATTTTTAGTTTTATCCGACTGATAAACCTTGTAATTTTTTTCGAAACTGTTTTTTTTTTTAGTAGACTTTAAAGTGTGTCTTTAACGAATGAAACAGTATTTCCTAATCGATTATCCGAAAAAAATTTGAACAAAATAAAAGCATATTTTGAATAAAAACTTATTGGTTTTTATCTATTTTTAGATCAAACAATAAAAAAATTGGGACTTCCATTTAAAAAAAATTACTTTTTTTCACAAATAAATATTTTTTTCTAAAATCCTTATTTAGGATTTTTCTTTTCTCGTTTGTAAGATATCGAAGATTCAATATCGCAATATTATTCTGCTAAAATGTTTTTCAATTCAAACAGTACATTGTACAAATATTCAAATTCGAAAGTCTAACAAATAGTATATTTATCTTTGTTCTTTCTATTCGTGGGATTACTCATGAAAACATGTATATGGAAACCAAATATAGTCTATATCTATAGTCTATAGCCAACAGTTTTGTAACATGCTGGACGTATATGGGCTATACATATGTATAGCCTTTACTTCGTACTAGTTTTTCTATTTCGTTTAATTTGATTACACACACTTAGAAAACAGTCGGTGGCAAACAGTTTTTTGTTTTTTAAGAAAATGGTAATAAATATGAAAAAACATTATATATACATAAATATATATATATATATATAAATATATATATATATATATATATATATATATATATACCGTCTGTTTTGAAATGCTTTGCCAATAGAGAATCAATGTTTAATATTATTTACTATATAACTACACAATGCTTCATAAAGAAATAAAAATATTGGGGGTACTCTGTAGTCAATAGTGTGTGTGTGCATACGTAATGAATAATAATATTATAAATTAAGTGGGCATCACTAAATTCCCACTCTTAAATGACATCAAACGAACATCATAACACAAGCAGCCACATGTTTGTAAGTATATGTTTGTATGTATGGTTTTATAGTAAATATTTAATTTATATGTATTCCAAAATATGTTGTAAATTTATGAAAACAATGTACTAGTTTGTTAAATTCTATACTATTTTTCCATCAGAGAGTAAGCAGAATCTAAAAATATACAGCTGATGTAAACCACAGATATTCCCGAAGGACGTTTTTGTGGGTAGTTCCTATTTTTAGTATTTAATAAAAATATGATATGAACTTCCTTTGGCACCCACAAAAACTTCCTTTGGAAATACCTGTGGTTTCCATCAGCCATATTTAATAATATTAAATTTTCCTTCGAAATATAGATCTCGTAATTGTGTCTGTTTTAAGAAAAATTACACATGACCGCAGGTCAAAATCAATATATCCATATATTATATTATATTCCTTGTGGCTAGATTGAAAGGTTTTTTTTCAGTTTCTACAGTCTTTTTCGTAATATTGCAATCAAATCAAAAGTTTTAAATTGAAAATGGTGACCTTATTTACTGTCCTAGAATTAAAATGGGTAATTTTTTAGATTTTCACAATGCTCATTTATATTTAAAACATTTTTATTGATTTGTTTTTATAACTGGTCAAGAAAATTTAATGGAGGGAAAAACTTTTATTTAATTTTTAATTTAAATTCGCAATTTTACACGGGTTTTCAATCTTTGATCGCATGAGGAAATGCATTCATAACTAACTAAGTGAGGTGCTGCGTTTTGATTGAAAATATACTCGTATATGGTGCCACCATTCTTACAAATGAAAAGAAATATATCGTAAAAAATATATCCATATATACTACAGTTTTTTTGATACATTAATTTAAACAATATTATAAAAAATTATAATACCAAAAATTTCATTTATTGAAAAATTTTGTCACACATGCGTTTTACTTACTACACATTAGTTCTGTTTGAGAAGCACATCGCAGTTCATTAAATATACAATGCTTTTCACTTAGCACCAAACATAAAAATATCGCATCTAACTGCGGTCGTCTGTATGTAATCCTGCTCACATTAGTTTACGGGCCATTTATCGAAGATAAATAAATATGCGTACACTTTATTACAATAGCATATATCCATATATGTGTACTGCTTATCTTTTGTTTCAAAAACGATATTCCCTGCTCCTGTAAATCACTAAAATGAAGAACGTTCTAATCAAAAATTTCGTAAATATATACTTCAGCGTCTGGAAAAATTCTACCGTTGGCATTTTAAGTATTGAATTGATTTTCGAAAAGCGGTTATACAAACTTTAGAAATTCTTAAAGGCCCCCATACACGATCATATTTGCGCAATCACCACAAATTGGTTGATCGTGTATGGCATGGATTGAGTTGTTGCACAATACTTTGAATGAAATCACGATTGACAAGCGTTTTGAACGTGTTTGGCAGTGTTTGACAAAATGAAATGAGGTTTGCACAAGCATGATGTTGTACAACAAGGTTGTTGCGCAAACTGATCGTGTATGGAACCTATTATTATTACTGCACAACACTTGTTTAACAACAGTGTTTAACAAGGTTTGGCCGAGTGAGAATACCCAGACCCTCTGTTTCTTTTTCCGTTTTAACTTCTTCTTTTCCATAAAAAACCAACAACAATGGCGGTACAACATTAAATTATTGGAATTAAGTATGCACAACTTGTTGGAAGGTGTATGGACCAATGATTGTGCAAACATGCGGTTGCGCAAATGTTTGATTGTGTATGGGAGCTTTTTTACGCAATCATGGTGTTGCACAATTGTTTCCCAATTGGCTGTTGCGCAAATGGTTTGATCGTGTATGGGGGCCTTAAGTATATTTAAATTCACCCGAAGATCTTCTATCGGTTTGTCCATTTACCTTTTTGTTCGTATGCCTGTATAAAATTTGACAGAATAAAAAAAAATTGATTACATCTTAATGATTGTTACCTTTTTATCAAATTTTTAATTTTGTACAGTAATAAAAAGTTCATGGAGAAAATATTCATGTGATTGAACCAAAACACGATTTTTTCGAAATATCCAATTGTTCTGTTAAGAAAATTACCCAATATTGTAGGTGGTCTATTAACAATTTGTCTCCCAATATGTAGGAATAAATTTGAAACAAGATTATTTGATTTTGTACAGAAATTTACTAAAAACATATTATTTAAATCTTAAAGGTTTTCATATTTCATAACGCAGTCATTTTTTCTCTTCGGAACAGTTCCAGCTCCTTGGTGCATTCTACCGCATATTAATGGAGAATGGATACTACAACCCATTTTATGTTGTAATTTTTGAGTGATTTCCAGCACTTCTTTAAAGAGTGAGGAACTTTTTATCGAGTATCGATAATTTTTTCTAATACGTTAGTTTTTAATTGTAGGTGTTCAAGTAACTAAAATTAATTCGGGTATCTTTTGGTAACATTAATATCTGAATAAATTCGAAAAATACATTCATCAAAATAGTGTTCCAAATAAACAAAGATATCATATTTTTAAATTGGTTTTTTGTAAACTAGCGTCTATTTATTTCCATTGTTAGTATGATTGCCTTTCGGTTATATTATATCAACGGAAGTGACTAGCGTTTACTTTATTTGACATTTAAGTAATATGTCTGAACATTGATTCCATTTTTTGACATCGAATGCTTGATATGAAAAATCATACACATCAAGGAATGGGGATCGAACCCACGACTTCTGGCATTCCGAAAGGCAACCATACTAAAATTAGAAATAAATAGACGCTAGTTTACAAAAAACAATTAAAAAATATGTGAATAGTAAATTAACAAAATTCATAATACAATGGCATCAAAAATGATAGTGACAGATCATATACATAGCACTACCGTAACATCTAAGGTAGCTCAGTTGGTAGAGCATTGATCTAGAATGTCAGAGGTCGGGGGTTCGATCTCCATCTCTAGATGTGTATGATATTTCATATCCAGTATTTGGTGTCAAAAAATGAAATCATATTTTGTGTCATAGCTGTGAGGTTATGTTGTTCAATTACAAAATCAATGTACAGTAGAAATAAAATTTAATAAATTTGGATTACGAAAAGTGTAAATAAGAAACAAATGTATATTAATGGAAAAAAGCGTGGGGTGCATAGTATCAATAGTTATTCCATTAATATACATTTGTTTCTTATTTATACTTTTCTTAATTCAAATTTATTAAATTTAATTTTCTATTTTTTAGTTGGATTTTCTATAAAAGCGTGTTTGTTTAGTTTTTTTAAACTATTATTTTTTTTCCATTTTTTAGTTGAAGTTCGCGCACTAGCTCTATCTCTCTTACTCTCATGCAAAGGATGCGGAAAGAAACTGATTAATCCTGGCGAATCTAATCTGGATAATCGGATATTTTAATCGAATTATTGCATTGTCATCGGTCTTTGACAGGTGTGCAAAATTTGAATTAAATCTGATCGTTCAAAATAGGAGAAATTCGAGCCCAAAAGGGTCGGTTACATACATACATACATACAGGTGAAACTAATAAAAAGCGTATAAAAAGACCTTCTACAGAGTTTTGTATATTCGAACTACCTACCATTTCTAGTGTGTTTATATTTACTACCTGCAATGAAATTACATTATAGTGCAGAGAGAGTCTCGATTATAGGCTAGTTTCGAACTTCTGAATATGCAATTTTGTATAGAGTTTCTTCAGGTTTTTATACAGGTTGTGTGGAATATTTTAAGGGCATATTGAGATCACTACATATTTTAAGGTTTGTATTAATTTTTATGCTGCGCAAGATTATATGTATCTGTGAAAAGTCTCCGAGAGTTGACATTTTTGCAATATTGTCATCAAACATACAGGGCTAACTCGGAAAGGACACATTCATGGACCCAAAAAATCGATTGGATAGATAGATAGATTGTAGAGGCTGCCCTGGACAGGCTACACTTCGACCATAAGGTCCATTGTGATGCCTAAGGATATGAGGATGTGAGTGGAGTGGAAGGAATTTTTGTGTATAGACTAGAAATTGGTAGGATATGCGGCTGCAGCCGATTATGATAGGAACCATGCCGACATTCATCAGTAGTTCGTGAAGGAAACTGCCGAAAACCTCCTCAAACATATCCGGTTACTTAACCGCCCCCTTTTTTTGTTAATAATTGACAAACTTTCGATGTCGGGATTCGAACCTATAACCTCCCAGTTCCCAAGTAGGCATACTTCGCAGACATAACGCCTTAGACCGCTCGGCCACTTGTAATTGATTAGAACTTTTCTTCTTATTTTGACTCCCCGTTATATTTCGTAATATCTCCGCCATATAACTTGAAACACCTCATATAACTGATTTGTGCTCAGATATATCGCATCGAAGTATGATGATATTTTTGGTCACCTTGTGGGGTGAAAATGTTATTCTGAAACTTAAAATATTGTTATTAATAAAAAGTGTTTTGTTAATGGTATTTTGTTGAACATGCATCAAAAGTCCATTTAAACTAGATGTTTTATGGTTTTAAAAGTATCATCTATGCAAACATTAAGTGGTAGTTATTTATGTTTTCGCTAGTAACAAATATAAAACTTTTTGACGTAATTTCAACTTGATGAGAGACTGTATTTAAATTACTGAAGTTATATTGTGCAGTTCAAATTAAACAATCGAGGAATACAGCGAATACTCTCATTTTGGTTCTAAGTAACTTTCTGAACGCGAACCGTAATCTCAGATAATGATCTTTAAATTTAATTCATTCATTAAATTATTATTATAATTTTGTTCATCATTTTTATCACTTGCATAACAACTATAACTTCCCTCTATTATCACGGTTGCTTTGAATGTTAATAACTATGGTAATTTACATATTAAAATATTTATTATTTATTTAAATAATAATTATTTAATATAACTATTATCTACCTTTACAACTTTTTCTATTAAGTTAAACATAAGAAAATATTTTTTTTACTCAAAAAATACAGTTTTATAAATTATAGTACGATAATTCGAAATTATAGTTCTATGCGTTCTAGAACAGTTGTATTAGTATTAACAAAATTCAGACTTTTGTTCATGCAGATTTCAATGAATGTCTGCCTGTTTATCGAATATTTTATTATTGAATCTCCAGAGGAACTTTTTTATGTATTTCAAATATCAAGCTACCCATTTATTACTAACTTTTCTGAATCATGGGATTTCAAACATTTGACTAATATCTCTTGTATAAACTTTCAATCAAAACTGATTTTTTTTTAAATAATCAAACAAAACTTGTGCATATAGCGAACAAAACATAATTAGTTAAGATACTGTAACAAATTTTCTTCTTAATGTAAACGAAAAAACAAATTTGAAAAAAACTATCTATGTTTTATTTAAATTTTAATAAAATTTAGCATTCGAACGATAAAATATATAGATAAGGTGAATTCTCGCATTCAAAAATTTTCCCATTCGATTTGTTTACATATTCACGTTTGGAACATGCTCCACAATATGAATCATAATTCTGTAGAACAAAAATCTGGTCCCAATTTTTAGACTAATTTCTTTTTGCCAAGCTGAACGACCGAATATTTTTACCTGAAAGAAGTTGTTTTTAGGTATTTTGGGTCATCTTAAACAAAAAAAGCCTCCGTTTCCGAGGTCTCTGTTTTAAAAAACGTACAAACAATTACACTATTAGTCGCACATATTGTAATCAAATTTATATCCAATTTGAACTAAAAGGTACAAATTCCAGTATAGTGAAAGATATTTGAGATAAAACAAATTGTCCAAAAGTATCTAAAAGGTACTCGGCATTTATCGATTGCCTATTCATAGAACAAATATTAACACAACAAAGCCATGTTTGCCTGACGGTACTTTAATTAATAAATAATCCATTGGCATAATATTAGCTTTATCTGTTAATGAATATTAGTATCAATATTAAAACACACAGCAAACAAATTATAAAAACATTTTAATGAACTAGTCCTTTTGAAAATCTAACCATTTAAACTACATATATTACCATTTCAAAGGTCATAATAATAATAGGATATTGCAAAATTATGTTTCGTAACTCTTGGAGGTGTGATTATATGAACATTAGTTCGGAAATATTTACTTTCGAAATGTATCGCCAGGAAATGGTGGCGACAAAAAAAACGTTTTATGGACAATTCGGGCATTGTTGGATCCTAGTTTTCGTGGGAAAGCAGACTTTTCGAGAAAAATAAATGTTTCATCTCCTATTTACATTTCATACCTCGTAAACAGAGCATAACTCGAGTCTAGTTCATATGAACTATCGGTCCTAGACGTTAAATGAATTTTCATACGCCACTACTTTCTAGATAAAGGTTTATTTCGAAAACAAAGCAATTGCTGATCAATGCTCAATGTAGAAGAAAACAAGTTTTTTCTCATTTGATTACCTGCTTGCTGTTAATTTTGCGATACCCTGTATGGTTTTTGTTAAAGTAAACTAGAAAGATAGGAAGAATTCGACTATGCATTTATTTGTTGATATTCTCCATACACAATATAATTGTATATTTTTATTGCTCTACCATTCACTGGCCAGCCACTATTACCCTTAACTACAAACTATATTACCGGTAAAAAATATGGACATTTTAAAAAATAATAAAAAATATTACAAAAAGAACAGAAGCAACATAACGAACAGAAAATAAATTTAATTTCTAAAATACATTATTTTCTAGGTCAAATGAGAGTAGTTTGTGGCGCCAGTATCTCCAGAAAGTAAATAACTCTCCAGTGTATAGAAAATAACGTGAAAAATTCTATATACAAATTGAATCAAGCTTTAGGAGTAATTCAAAAGGTATTAGTTTCGTTTATTAACAAACGTACAAACTTAGGGGGGTTGATGGAGGAATTTTGAAAATTCTCATAATTTACAATATCTGTGTATGTTTTTACTAAATTTCAAATACGAACTCTCAACATGACTTAATCCCAGCTACACCGTTAAAATTTTCTTAAAAAGGGAACAACTCACACCAATAATGGCAATCTACCAGGGAATTTATGGAGGAATATGTAACTAATAATTTCATTTTCCAGATATTTTCACGAAAAATCAAATAAAAATAGAGAAAGAATTTCTGCACGAATATTGTTTATAAATACTATATGGTCATAAAGTAAAAATTTAAATAAAATGGGAATGAAAATTATTTTCTTCGTATCTTTGTGGCTTTCCGGGTTTTCCGGGATATGGTGTAATTGGCAAGGGGTTAACAACGAAATCCACAAACTAGACGACAATACCGCAAAAAATTTAAAAAAATAAATTAAAAATACAAATAGCCACTTTCTCCGTAACTCTCGAGTTTTTTCGACATATGCTGACAAGTGACAAACTACCAAAATCTTAAACTACATGACAAAAGCAACAAAAAAAATGAAATTCATCAATTTTCTAGGGGGGGGGGAGGATTCTATTGGCAGCTCATAGTCTATATACGGCATATGTTAGACAAAGGCTGTGTGTGAAAGTTTTCTTTACATAATGCATACTACAGACGCAGAACATTGTGCAGCAACATTGAGAACATTATGAATGTTCTATAGTAGGTTGCAAATGTGTATAGCTGTTGCAGCAACAAAAAACATGTCCTTGAACAGTTTGCAGTAAAAATCAAAATTATTTGATATTTTGTAGGAGGAGTTAAATGTTCCTGCACAAATTGGTCATATTATCTAAAATTTTATGTTTTCCTAATATTTTATTACCTTGATTGGTTACTTTATATATACTTTATTATTTTTATACTTTATTTTTTGTATTGAAATATAATTTATTTTTGTAAAATTTTTTTACAAAATACATACAAATAAATAAACTAGTAACTAGAAATACATTCAAATAAACTAGTAGATACCAAAATAAATGAGACAGACAGAGACAAGATGACAAGTGATTGAATTTTTAAGATTACCGTCATAAAACAATAAAATAATAATTTTATGTTCCACAATTTTGGTTGCACGTCTGTAGTGTAGACAAAATATTTTATAGGTGGAGTTCAATGTTGCTGCACAATGTTCCACGTCTGTAACCTACTTAACATAAAACAACTTTATTTTTTCTCGCAAATTTCATTTCTTTCCTATTTAACAACATCTTACGACAGTTAAGTGATGATATAGATGGTGTATTTTAATAGTTTGAGAGTCTTGCGTTAATTTATACAATTTTATTTTGGTTATTTTTATTGGCTGTGGTTATTTATACTAATGCGGTTTAACCTCCATCTCCGAGCACCCAGTCTATAACAGAGACCACCCAGACTAAGAATTGGTGAGTTGAGCAGACTAGGAATTGATAGGAACCATGCCGATATTCATCCGGAGCTCGTGAAACTGCGGAAAACCATCACAAACATAGCCGGTTATTTCGTTCTGGTTAGTGTTTCACGAGGCACGAGGCGAGGCGAAGTTTTGGTATCACCTCCCCTCGCCTCACTATTTAAAATATCAACCTCGCCTCGCCTCGGTTGGGTTAGCTACCATCCTCCGAGGCGAGGGAAGGTGATATTTTCTGCACGTCTGTACAGAAAATATTTTGTAGGCGGAGTTCAATGTTGCTGCACAATGTTCTGCGTCTGTAGTATGCTTAAGGTAGCACCAGCCAGCAAAGAATTCCTATATGTATACAGAGGTTTCCTAATTATTAGGTGGTATGATTATTACGGTTTCTTAGGTACGGTATGTATATGCGATTCATCTAAGAATTGTTGCAATATAATGCGATGTCGTTAGAAACGGTTTTCACGATATTTTAAATATATATTTTAACAAGAATAGGGAATATGCATGCAAATTTTTTTCACTTGTATTGTGAAGCATGTTTACTTGAAAAATATCAAGATAAAATTACTTTTTAAATAACATTAAAAATAAGCGAGATATAAATGATTGAAATTCCCGATTAGACAAAGAGGGTGATAGCCCTCTTGATATGTTATGTGACGTCATATTACACTTTCACCATTTAAAATACATGCAAAACTCCGTTTTTAGTATTTTTGCAAGAAAGAGACAGATAATAATCTTTAAAAGCTTATAGCTTCCTTGATATTTGTCGAATTTTAATTTCGTTTTTAAATATTATTACAGTTTTAATGAATGAATGAAAAATTTATATTTAAATTTGCATATTTGCATATTTCTAACTTATATATAACGATTTATAGTGTGCTAGTTACTAGTGTGCTAGAAGTTACAATTTCAAAATTGAAACAAAATTTTAATAAAATAATTTTATAGTTATTTTTTAGATGTATAGTTTCTGTGGAAATGACAATCAACAAAACTTCACTTCGACCATAAGGTCCATTGTGATGCCTAAGGATATAAGGATGTGAGTGGTGGAAGATATTTGTGTGTATACTTGGAATTGGTAGGATATGCGGCTGCGGCCGACACTGATAGGAGCTATGCCGATATTCATCTGGAGTTCGTGAAGGAAACTACAGAAAACCTTCTCAAGCATAGCCGGTTACTTCGTTCCTGTCCATACGACGACAGTTTAGTCAATTAGCCGCCTCTTTTATTTATTTACAATTGACAAACTGCCGATGCCGTAATTCGAACCCATAACCTCCCTGTTTCCAAGTATGCATACTGCGCAAACATAACGCCTTAGACCGCTTGGCCACTTGGACTGGTCGAAAAGTATCTGAATATGAAAGTTAAGTTAAGTTTTTTTAATTGAGATTAGTAGCGAGTCCACTACAAACCATTGACTTATTTGACCAAAATTTTATTTTAAATTACTCACAACTTCGGAGGAAATTCTCAAAAAAATAAAATTTTCAAGAAATAATTAGTTCAATTTGGCATACAGTTATCAATGAAAAGTACTGAAAAATAAGGCTAGTTCTAAATAAATCTTCTGCAGTGGGTACTCTTACTGGAAATCTGAACAAAGCCGCGTTAGAAGCTATTTAATATTTATTATTTTTATTATTATTATAAGTTATATTAGTTATTATTACTTCAATTAATTAATCCAATTCAATTAATTTTAAATCCTGTTCATTTTTTGTGCGCCACTTTGTGTTTATTAGCGTTTTCTGTTGAAGTACGAGAGAGCATGCTCGCTGCTCTGTAATGACGTCATGCTCGATCTCTGTCTCTTGCTCGAGAATTGTGCGGCTATGTTTTTCAATCGAACGTGTTTATGATTTATTATAAGGTTGACTGTCAGTGCCAAATACTTAAATACATTTTAGCTGTTTTGGATTACTTATCAGACTGTAAAGGTAGCACTATCAGCACTGTACATATAATATATTCTTTGATTTCTAAATATGTCCGTGCGTGTGCGTAAAAAAAAAGAAAATTAAGTAAAAATGGAAATAAAATTGAATCTGATGGCCGTGATGACACTTTATATTATTACTAACGAAGCAGGTAATAAAATACACATGATGCAAATGGTAATTGTAATTATAATTAAAGCGTCTTAAGCATCAGAACTTTCTGACGATGATAATAGTTGTCAACAATGTCAACATTCGTAGCTCTTTCGTCGCCATATTGCACTGCACTATTGCTCTGACTTTAATACTCAGAGCAAGACGAAGAAGCGCACAAGGAATGCTCTCTATCGTCAACCGAAAATCTATAATTGTCAATCGAACATACATTTTATGGTTAGAGTGCTCTCAGTGCGCACGAGGGCAGTCAAAGCAAAACGCTCTATGTATTTTATATTACAAAGTTGATACATTGTGCACGACTTTTTTCATATTTTAAATTGCATATTTTATATATAGGGCACTAAACTAAGACAATAGAATTGTACCAGTACCATCTCTTTTATTTAAAAATATTTTTATTTAAGACAATATTGTAATAAAAAACTTTCTAAGTCGCTTTATTTTCTTGTTTGTATCTCATTGTTTGTTTATTCTTCTTGAAATTTATTTCCAATGTATTTTATTTCAATGAACCAAATCATTATAATAAACATCAATACAGTTATTAGTCGCAATATTTTTAATGGAAAGATACAAAACAATATCTTTTTGGCCTAGTTTTTTTAAAGATAAGCCTAGTTAGTTAACTCGCGTGGTTTAAGTTAAGTTCCCCCACCTAGATTAGAAGAATAATAATATACATAATAATATTATAATAATATATATTATATTAATATATTATTATATTATTATATTTTATTATTATCATATATATTATTATATGATCTGAATAATAATTTATTATATATTATCATATATACTATTTATCATAACCTCAAATATTTCAATTCAAATGTTAAATATTAGTGATATCAAGTTATTAACAGCGGATAGATGAAGATAAATAGGGGAAGGGACTCGAAGTGGTGGAACATAAACTACGCGAGTTAACTAACTAGGCTTATCCTTAAAAAAACTTGACCTTTGTGATTATAGTTCCAATTTAATGCGGGCAGTACACATTTGGCGAAAGCACTCGGCGAATGTCTCCACGAAACATTCGTAAGGCGAGGAGCCGCGAGTAGATCTGTGTATACTCTCGCCGAGTGTTCGGCTGGCAATACAGTTCTCGTCCAGTGTTCCCATTCGTCATATAACTACCGTACACGTCACATAATTTCGGGTGTTGTACGATCATACATCCAACTTTGATTATGTGACAAAATCTATGATAATTCTGATGGTTGTACGATAATTTTACTTATTATTTATTCTAATCCTATGTAAAATAGTAATGAATATTCATATACAATTTTAAATTCCCATCAAAAACACGAATGCTGATGATTACCGACTTAGCCGATCGTTACAAAAAAACGTGACAGTCTAATCTGAAATTTCTATTCGATTTTTTCGGTCTATTCATTTTGACGTCCTGAATATGACCCTAAGTTTTTACGTTCCGACTCGTGACGGAACAGGGTCAATATTGAATTTGTTTCTAACAAAAAAGCTTTTTTTCTAAATATCTTTTTTAAAACTAAAAATTTTTAAATTGACAAAAAATATTATTCAATTCTATATAAAAAAAGAAAAGAAATGAGCCCATGAACATTAAAATCGGTTTATTAGAATTCGAGACATAAATTCCCAAAAGTTTGAAAAACGCAAAAATTTTAAATTAATAAAATAAAAAATCTAAAAATTACTTAGAGTTTTTTTTAACAATGGCAAAGTATGCCTTTTATATGTTAAAAATAATATGCCCAAATTTAGCCCTTAAAAAAATTACGTCCCCGACAATTAATAAAATACCATGTCATCTATTTTTTTTATAAATTAAAAGCATCTAAATTGTGTTACATGAATAGATCTTGTTTTTAAATGAAAGGTCTTAAAAATATCTATAAATTCAATTCAATAAAAAAAAAAACAAATTCCAATACGTTAATTTTTGAGAGAATTATCATATATTTTACCTTTTGCTAATTTACTTATAAACAAATAAATATTTTTAGGTTCTATAAGTCTTAATCGAAAGCATAAACATTTACCTATCTAACTATAAGCTCAAAAAAATTTTCCGACCAATATGGTTTATTTCTTAACGAAATCAGGATAAATCCTTGGGTATTTAATAAGAAATTCATAATTTTTTAATTAATATACAGCTTGATTGAATTTATCAAAAAGAAACACAATGTTTCTGTAACTATATAGTATAATATAATAACAAAATTTTAAAAATTTCATTATAAAACTTTTGATAACATATTCTATCATTGTAAAAAAAATTTTTTTCAATGTATAACCAATATTTATTGTAATCAATAAATTCAGCTTTTTGAAAGTATAGCAAATAAAAAAATACACGAAATTAATTTAACATGAATTATTATTTATAGAATAAACCGCTGCAAGCAAATTTTATACGAAATATTTTTCGTAACGGTATATGACTTTGAATATGTTATTCGTAATCTAACAAGACAATCATTATTTTTTTGTTTGTCCGTATTTTGATAAAACACTATGAGTTTTGTTTTTAATTAAATTTTAAAATTAATTTTTGTTTTACTAAGCGATCCATGAAATCTGTTTTTATCAATACATTTCAAAATTTATTTCCAACTAGATGACCCGGTGAATTTCGTATCACCTACATATATTTCTGTAAAATGTGGTCAAAACTTAAGCCGAACAGAACTAACAATAATTGTACATTATATTATCCTAATAATTTGAATTTTAAAGAATTTATTCCGAATTACTCAGTGTCATAGTAAATGAGTATGTCTCTGAACTCTTTCGGGTATAGTTATTCCATGGGAAGTGCACATTCAACCTCTTACTATTATACCGTTGAAATTTTTTATGAATCGTGTTATTTCGAATGAAATATAAAATTAGATGTAACACGCACTATTTTATGGGAAAAACATTGCCAGTTTTGTGGTAATAAAAAATATACAAAAAAATAAATAAAATAAAAACAAACAAAAAAAATCTTTGTAAAACAAACACAAAATGGTTAATATAAGAAGTATATTGTGTTATATAAGAAATTAGTGTTTAAATATCGTTATAACAAGTGTTGTGTTGTGATATTGGTCTTATACTATGGTGTGTGATTTGGTTTTTATGGTGATAGATTAAGAGTGATAAGACGATGAAAATGTTTTCAATGATATCAGTATTTTTATAGCGTATATAGCCTCAGTAGCTAAAACGCTGAAATAATGGAAAAAAAAAATATATATATATACTACTGTCAATGTTTTTATTGTTCTGTTGCGCGTAGTTTTAGCGAATTTCCTCCAAAGGAAATGCAGCTATTGTTCTTGCACCAATGTTGGAATTTCGTAAAAATTTCTTCAAATGTCCATCGATCCTACCAATTAGATGTTAAAAATCGCTAAACTTTGTATATATGTATACATATAAATATATATATATATATATATATATATATATATATATATATATATATATATATATATATATATATATATATATATATTTTATTATATATATATATATATATATATATACATATATACATATATATATATATATATATATACATATGTACTTTTTTTAAATGTCTGTGGACTCTCTAGCGGTCACAGTTTTATTCCGATTGGAATCAAATTTGGTATTTGAGTCGAGTTTGGTATTCTAAAGGTCAAGTTTGTTAATGGGTAAAATCCGACGAGAGGAAAGGAGGTTTAGAGAGAGGGGAAAACACAAAATTTGACTATCTCCCTTAATATTTGAAAAATCGAAATTTATCAGGAGTTATGTCGTAGGTACTAAGTTTTACTGTAATTTTGTTTCTTATCATTTTTCTGTTACACTAATATTTACAGAAATATTTACAATTAAAGATTGAAAGTTAAAATTCTAAATATCTCTGTTCACATTAGAGTTTGAGAAAAATGATCAAGTTATGAATTGTAGTAAACTTGATTTTCTACAACTTTACTCCTTATACATTTTTCGATTATTCTAATATTAAGAGAGATATTTAATATATTGTATTTGTTTGACACGAATACATAAAATATATTTAATTGTAAAAAATTTTGATTGTCGTTTCCATAGTAATTATAAACTATAATCGTTATACCGTTTTTTTTTTGGCTATTAATAAATTTAATTTTTGCAAATACTAAAGTCATATCAGATATTATATTTCATTTTGATCACACTTAAATTATGACCACTAGAGAGTGATTTATGTATTCTAAGGAAATTCGCTAAGTTGACGCAGCTCCTGCGTAACGAATTTTTATTGGTTATATTAGTATTTAGTATCGTACCATCATAAAAAGCATGCTGAAATCTATCATAGTTTTGTTGTGCTTTCCTTATGTAGTATTAATTGTTATTCTTTTATGTCTTACAGATGCCAAAAGACGACATCAAGGACAACAACAACAGCAACAGGAATAGAAATAATAATATTAAAAAATAATAACCACATTAAATAAATATATACGAAACCTATAAAAAAAGAACAAACCCAAAAAAAAATCACTGAATCACAATAATAATGGCTGATATTGAATTTTATTATACAACAACCATAGTCGATTTTAGTCAAAATCACAACAATACAATTCATAATGTTGCTGCTACAACATCAGTTATAACAAACGCAGCTGGTAATGTTGTCTCACATACATCGCATGCAGGAATTGTCGCGAGTGTTGGTGTTGGTGTTGGTGGTATTATTGGTGAACATGCGGGTGATGTAATTCAAAATAATATTGTTGTTGGTAATCATAGTGATGCGGCTGCATCAATCATACGGGAAACATCTGATCACGATTTAATTATGAACAATGGTGGACGATTATTTTTATTAATATTATTTGTATTAGTGATTGTAACTACATTAGTTGGTAATACATTAGTGATTGTTGCTGTTATTACAACACGACGATTGCGTACCGTAACAAATTGTTTTGTTACATCATTAGCTGTTGCTGATTTACTAGTTGCCATGTTTGTTATGCCACCTGCAGTTGCTGTTTTTTTAATTGGTGAGTATTAATTTATTGGCTTATATTTTTAATTTGTCTAAATAAAAAATCCAAAAACCGATTAAAATCGTATTAAAACACTTTGGCAAAACCGGAGCTAGTGCCGCCAAGATGTATTTCACAAACACCGACAAGATCGGAGAAGATATGGACTCCGGTAAAAGTGTCCTTTGACACACACCGACAATATCGAAGCCAATAATATAAAACTTTCATGCCAGCCACCGGACTGTGATTTACGTACTTAGGGTTGCCACCTATCCAGATTTCGTCGGGACACTCCCGAAATCGTACAGTTTCTCCCGACTCCCGAATCCAAGGGTAAATTTCCTGACTTCCCGAGTTCAATGGAAAAAAATATTGCTAACCAAAATTAATATATTTTGCAAAAACTATTCTAAATATGAATCGAAATCCAAAAATAATAATAATAATAATATTGTTATTAATTAATATTAATATGAAAAAATAAGTCTTTAAACCGCCAGGAAACAACCTCCGGACCTCAGTACATCGTGTCCAGTGCGCTTACAGTTACACCACTCTTGATTAGCTTGTCAATTACTAACTTATTATTCCAACATATTATTCTTGTAATTATATTTCAAATTTTGCCCCTATTCCTAGAACATTTGTTTGTATTTTATAAATACGTATTTCGACTACAATGTAGTCATCATCAGTTTGAATTAGCTAATCGTAACGATCTCTGGGATATGGATTCAGAGATATAGTGACACAGGCATCAAATTAGCAACAAGCAACATATCTCTGAATCCATATCCCAGAGATAGTTACGATTAGCTAATTCAAACTGATGATGACTGCATTGTAGTCGAAATACGTATTTATAAAATACAAACAAATGTTCTAGGAATAGGGGCAAAATTTTAAATATAATTTCAAAAAAAAAAACCTAGAGTTCTCTTTGATTATTTTAATAATCTTTATTATTCTTATGTGTACTTAAAGATATATAAAAAAAAAAGTCATTTTTAATGATTCGAGAATGTATCAGGCGTTTCGCTTTCAAAGGAAAAATCATATTTTTTATCACCCAATTAGCGGTATATTTAGTGTAAACGCTCATAATTTGCCCCCTAGACAGCTACCTACTTTGCTTACCCGGTAAATCCTCCACTGCCCCCTTTACTAAATAATGAATGGACCTCCCGATAAGATCGACATAATATATATTGATCTCCCGACTTTTCATAATTTTGAGGTGGCAACCCTATTCATACTTTCAATATATTTTGCCATGTGTCGCCATATTTATGTTAAACAATTTACTCATTAACTTATTTTAACTTAAACAATTTATTCATTTTTTCAAGAAGTATGTAACATTCATGGATTTCATGAAATAAGTCGCAGAACTGCCAACTGCTTTTCGAGTACATCAACTCATGTCGAAAACCGGGCCGATACGTACAATTGTTATAACGTTCATCCGGATAAAAGGGATCCAAATTTATATATATATATAATAATGCCTCTGTTATAGACCGTCGTATCTCAAAAACCGAGGCTAAACCCCATTATTATTATTATAATATATATATATATATATATATATATATATATATATATATATATATATATATATATATATATATATATATGTATATATATATTTACTTAACCTAACGTTAGAGTAGTATACATACTGCTAATAAATAACCCACTGTGCACAAAGTGACACATGATAGCTGATCTACCCTGAAAAAAACTCGAATATTTAAATAGGTGATATACACAATCGAAACATAGGAACATAACATAGGACATACTTGGCCAGGGTGTTATTTTTATACTATATATATATATATATATATATATAGTATAAAAATATTTAGGTAGTATTTTACTATCTAAAAACTTTATATGATTAACTTATTTACAAATTGCATTTTCTAGAATTTGACGAATTTATATAACAATTAGGTAAGGGAAAAAATTAGTAAACATTTACAAAAAATTTCAAAAACAAAAGAAAAAAAATTGTTAATTTAAAGAAAACAACAATGGAAAAGTATAATAATATAGTTAATTCATAGTCTTAGTAGCAACTGCAAAAGTTTTTACATACAGTTTTAAAATACAGATATTTTTAGAACTATAATTATTGTTTTATGAAACGATTCAGAGAAATAAATTGTTATAAAATTTCCTCATAATTGGATTTTCTTAAAATGAGAAATGTAATGGAATTACGAAAAAGATTTATTACATATTTAATAAGTCTTTTCAACCTTCATTTGTAATTATTTTTGACTAATATCCTGTATTGTTAGTCCAATAATATTTATAAAAAATTTCTATCTCAAAGTTGGATGGAATTTGAGTTACTAAATATTAACCAACAAGTTTTGTATGTTTTTCTTCCACATTTCAAATTTGCAGGATGAAGTTTGTTTTTCGAGATTCTTTCTCTTATTTGTCAGTGCAGGATGTAAAAACTAGACAAGTGAAAATATCAACTAACTGAGTTAATAGGGAATATGCATGAAAATTTTTTTTCACATTTATTTTCAGAATATGAAAAAACTGTTAATACAGTAATAATATTTAAAAAAGAAATTAAAATCCGACAAATATCAAGGAAGCTATAAGCTTTTAAAGATTATTATCTGTCTCTTTCTTGCAAAAATACTAAAAACGGAGTTTTACGTGTTTTTTAAATGGTGAAAGTGAATATGACGTCACATAACATATCAAGAGGCTATCACCTTCTTTGTCTAATCGGGAATTTCAATCATTCATATCTCGCTTATTTTTAAAGTTATTTAAAAAGTAATTTTACCTTGATATTTGTCAAGTAAACATGCTTCAATTCAAGTGAAAAAAAATTTTCATGCATATTCCCTATTGCGTAACTATCCGGTATATCCTGAATTTATGTACAAAAGTTGTTTATTTTGAAAAAAACAACATTTTTTGTCTTTATATTTTTGTTCTTTCTCTTACGGTTTCAATGACAGGCAGCTTTTCCCATTTTGCTCAGACATGGTCCGATTTTGCCCATTCACGAACTTGACCTTAGTTTTTCGCTCTAGAATACATATACAAGGAGACAGACGGACACGCATGCGGAAATGGCCGAATTAGACCATTTTATGAACACCTATGTCAAACATTCATGCCTGAATAAACTTAATATACCTTGTATATTTACACTAGCTGTTTCCCGCAACTACGTCCGCATTACATAAAAATTTATAGTGTGCTATTATAATTTATAGTTACTATGGAAACGACAATCATAGTTGATATTTCAAAATTGAAACAAATTTTTTATAAAGTAATTTTATAGCTATTTCTTAAAAGTATACTTTCTGTGGAAATGACAAAATCAACAAAAAACTTTGAATATCATTTTTCTTCCGACTTTACAAATATCAATATTTAAAGCTAACTAAGAATTGTAGCGTAATGCTATATAGTTCCTAGCTTTCCTCATGAATGTGGCTATCTAACGCAAAAAAAATTTTTCAAATCGGACTGGCAGTTCCAGAGATTAGCGCGTTCAAACCAACAAACAAACAAAAAACTCTCCAGCTTTATTTTATTAGTATAGATATACTGGATATTAAAATTTGCATATACTTAGAATGTAGCGGTATTATTTTCGATATTGAAAATCGATATTGAGATTTTAATGAATCTTGAAGTTTTGAAGTTCCCTGAGCATTTTTTTTTAGCCGGAAGAATAACATTTTAGATATTATAGCATTAGAGGATGCAAAAACCATATTTTAATTTAAACTCTATAGAGAGACTACTAATGGAGGTCGTGTGAGTGTTTCGCAGCAGATTTTTTTTCTAAATTCTCTTTTAAAACAAATGGCATGTTTTAGAAGATGTAAATAGAAAAGTCTATTTTATTCGCGTCAAAGTTTTATATGTTATTGAAAATATAAAACTTAAATTGAATTATATTTACAACTTTTTGAAATAAATGTTTTTATATTTGTTAAGTGACGTCGAAACATACATATCATTTAATTTAATCAATTCATTATAGTTTTACAATATGCACAGAGATTTTTCCCATTTTTAACTTGTTTTTATATTCATTTGATATCAATTTATTATTGTTTTATAATATAATAGTAAACTATTGTCGTCGAATAAGAAAACCAAATTTAACCGCTCTTCAAAATTTTGCATTTTTTGTTTCCAACAACGTATAGAATCCGAAAATTGGAAAATTAGCTGATTCTAATTACATTGCGAACTCAATCCATTATTCTAAGAGGGTCATAAAGAAGGGTGAATTGCCTGTCATCCTGATCATCTGCTTAAAACAAGCAAATTAAGTAACCAAGAAAATATGATCATCAAGACTTTGAACTTAATTTTTACCTAGATCAGTTTTTTTGTATTATAAATACGTATTTCGACTACAAAGTAGTCATCATCAGTATAAATTAGCTAGTCGTAATTTACTCTTTGACAATTAGAAATAGATAGAAAGTCGAGATCAATTGACAAAAATAAAAATAAATAGAAAATTAACTAAATAAAAAAATATTAATAAATGTTAAAATATAATAAATTTTAAATTCTATTGAAATTACTCTTGTTAAAATTTCTGTCTTTCATATTTATTCCTGTTAACCTTACTCTTATTAAAATTACTCGTATATTGTCTCAGGATATGGTACCCGTTGCTAACTTGGTGACAGTTTCACAAGTGAACTTGGTAACAGTTTCAGTTAACAGGAATAAATGTGAAAGAAAGTTTTTACAGTAAGTAATTAACAGTGAGTAATTTCAATATAAATTAAAATTTATTATATTTCAAATTTATTATATTTTAATATAAATTTATTTTAGTTATTTTTCTATTTATTTTTATTTTTGTCTATTGATCTCGACTTTCTATCTATTTCTAAATGTCAAAGAGTAAATTACGACTAGCTAATTTATACTGATGATGACTACTTTGTAGAAGAAATATATTTATAATACAAAAAAACTGATCTAAGTAAAGGGGGCGAATTTGAAATTTTATTTCAAAAACCTAGAGTTCTCATTAATTATCATTTGATAATATAATATTTGAAACATATTACATTTTGTAATATTTTGTTTGTTTGGCGCCGACTCAAAATTATTTAGGTATTTACATTAGTGTAAGACTTAATTAGACTAAAATGGTTCTGTTTTATTTTTTGACTCTCAGTTCCTCTTGTTTTTCGAAGGTTTAATTTTTTGTTAAAAAGTTTGTATTTTTCACTTTTCAGTTCCTTTCTCTTTCTGTCGGTTCTATTTTTAGTTAAAAAGTTTTCAGTTTTCGCCTTTCTTTTTTCGTACATTTCGTACATGTTAAAGTGTCATTAGAGCTACATAAGTGTGCCAAGTCTCAACAGTATCGGTTCACAGATGAAAATTCAGTGGGGGAATAATCAATTTTTCCCTTTTTTTTTATCCTTAGGAGCTACATTTATTTTCAAATTTATATGGTACCAGCTTCAAATTAGAATTATCGAAATCGGACAACTTTGTAAAAAGTTATGCGTTGCTATACATAAAAAGAAATATACGTGTTGACCGGAGAACCCCCTCCTCCCGTTTTTTTCGTCGGTTAAAAAACATTTAAATTTCTCAAAGATATTGAGTGTCTTCAAATAGTGTTTACACAATCGATTATAATATTTGTTCTTTAGTGGAAGCGCTGGGAAGTCAACTAACATATTCAGTTATATGCTTTAAACTATGTATTAAAACAGTAACCAGCGACTCCACTCATAAAATAAAAGTTTTTTAAAAAGTTTTTATTTTAGACTTTTTTTTGTGGCTAAAATTTGGAATTTTGTTTTCAAATTTATATGGGACCAACTTTGAAGTATACCTTATACAACAAAAAAATAATTTTCAAAATCGGACCACTGTGTAAAAAGTAATACGTGATATATATATATATATATATATATATATATATATATATATATATATATATATATATATATATATATATATATATATATATATATATATATATATATATATATATGTATACTTGATATTTGCTAAAGATTATTAAAATATTAAAATAAGTCGAAATACGTATTTATAAAATACAAACAAATGTTCTAGGAATAGGGGCAAAATTTGAAATATAATTGATATTTGCTATTTGGACACACATATTATATTCCTACAGGTCATATCCCTAATTTTAAACTGTCTGCTGAGTTTGGAGTCGTTTTCGCATCCATATGGCATAATGGGCACAACCAAAGCATTGATCATACTTATAATGACGTTAACTGGGAAATCCTGATACTTATAAACATTCCTTTTAATGTACAGTAAAATCCTCTTGGCTTTATTTCTCACTTTTTCAATGTGCTCCCCCATTTACCATTAAACGTGAAAGTCACGCATAGGTACCCGAAACATTTAACATTTTCTACCTTGTGTTTGTTCTATATTCACATTTCATTTGCCGACCTTTCACTAAGACTATTCACACTTGTAGATTGCAACTTTATATCTATTGCATTACGTTTATTCATTATTCCATTGGGATACATATTATTTTGATATTGTTTATACTTATGAAGTTGAAACCAGTCCAAGTGGCCGAGCGGTCTAAGGCGCTATGTCTGCGAAGTATGCCTACTTGGAAACTGGGAGGTTATGGGTTCGAATCCCGACATCGGCTGTTTGGCAACTATTAAGAAGAAGAAAAAGAGGGCGGTTAATTGACTAAACTGTTGGCGTATGGACAAGAACGAAGTACCCGGCTATGCTTGAGAAGGTTTTCTGCAGTTTTCTTCATGAATTCCAGAAGAATATCGGCATAGTTCCTATCTGCGGCTGCAGCCGCATATCCTACCAATTCCTAGTTTATACATAAAAATCCCTTCCACTCCACTCACATCCTCACATCCTTAAGCATCATAATGAACCTTATGGTCGAAGTTTAGCTCGTCCAAGGCAACCTTTACAATCAATCTATCTATGAAGTTGAAAGAAATGACAATTTTTATTATTTTGGTCCCATTTTAGAGTTTCTTGTGGCTTTACAAAAAATGTAATATAATTTCACAGTTTGAAAATGGCTACATTGACCGAAACATATCACTATTGAAAGTTATTTCAATTAAAAGAAAATAAAAACAGCGGAATAGGAAATTAATATGTATGTCTGTATATCATTACAATGAACTTCCACAATCTAAAGCTCGCAACAATGAACAATGAATGACTATAATCAAACTTATAACTTTATTAAGGAATACAGATTTTTAAAAATTTGCGGACTTTTAAGGATTTAAAACAATACCAAACGAGTAATCGGTATTGAGATAAATATAAACTAAACTCTTGTGTAAGTCGTTTTTAGCAGTTTTTAAATACCGAACAGTAGAGAGATTAACAAAAAAAAACAATGTTTTACCTCATTTCCGTAAAAAACTGAATCGATAATATGCGATAAAAATATTTATTTAAAAAAAGCTAGAGCACACATAAAAAATTTATTTTATGGGTCCCGTGCCAAAATTAACATAACAGAACACTCATGAAATCACCTCGATGTGTTAGTCTAGTCAACAAGTTAAAAAACGTGTTAACTTGCTACTGCGGATTAAACTATGTGGATAGCTCGTGGAACTCGTTATGACGTCTAGAAAAAACCGTCACTAAACGGTTATTAAATTATAAAATGAAATTTAAAAATATGTCTGTCATATATATGAATATTGTATAGAAAGAAAAATGATAGAGATTTTTGTTGATTTAAATTAATGGTACATTTAGTGTCAGAATTATTTCATATTATTTGTTTTAATTGAACATTACAGATAAAATTTCCATTTTTTCTTTTTAATCCGACTTCAAAAAGAAGGATGGTTCTCAATTCGTCTGTATTTTTTTTAAAAATTATATGTATTTCTTTTTGTATTGACACTGTTTATTATCCTATATCCTACAAAACGTAGATTTTTACGAAGAACTTCTAATTTTTCGTCCGATTATACCTCCTGTAAATCCTTTAATGCTTTTTTGGGTGTCAATCTAATAAATTTTTTCCACAGAACACATAATCAATTGCACTTGATCGATTTTTTAGTAACAATGTTAGTAAATCATACAAAATGAAACATAGTAAACAAATATATTAAGGGCGTTCATGTGCTACACTAGACCTAAAGTCAAATTAGTACTATCTTAAATAAAATTTATTTAGGATTTTTTTTAAGTTGAAAAGTATATCAGTAATCTAACAATGATTTATAACCTTTTTTATTTGTCCTAAATATTTTGAAAGTATTTACTGTAAAATATCAGTAAATGTAAATTAGAAATTGATATGACAGATCAGACAATAAACTATGTTGTATATTTGTGTGTATGTGTATATTTTTTTACTGTGCACTGTCACCAGTTTTCAAAATATGGTGGCAAAAACAAATCAAACAAAACAGTTTAAATGTTATTAAATAATTAATTCAAACGTTCCACGTTCAACACCATTTTTTAATGCAAATATATAAACTGCATATTTCAAAGAATATTTATAAACATTATTTATTATGGTGTTCTACTTTAATAATATAGTTATTATACTATTAAGTAAAAAAAAATATGTTCTCCATTAGATGCTGTGTTAAAAGTTTGATTTTTAAACGATAATTACTCTTTGAAATGATCGTCAACAGGTTTTAAATTTTTGAGGGAGGACAACATAATTGAGCTATTCACTCAAAAAAATTATTTATCTACTATCAAGCTTCATGCATGAACGTCCTTAAAATTCACATACCCACTACAAAAATGATTTTAAAATATACATGTTTGTATATTTAATAATTAGCAAACACGGATGGATAATAGTTAATCCATATGAATAAAATCGCCTACGTAACAAAATGTGATCGGATATCTCAAAAACTAACGAGCAGTAAGGACTATGCTTACTACACAAATCATCAAAACAGATTTATTAAAATTTGTATTTAAAAAAAAATATTATTATTAAATATCAATGCTCGTATTCGAATCTATTAATTCAGTAGGAAATACCGTTGGTGCCAAAAGATATGAAATGGGATTTTGGAGTACTTTCTGTACATAAGAATATTAAGGTTGTTGGGAAAGTACCTGAGGCAAATCAACCAAAATTAATGGTAAAGTTCGTGTAACTCAAAATACACGAATTCTAACCACGTTAGAAGATTTTTTAAATTAATTATTAATAAAATTATTATCAAATAAAATAATAATAAAAATATAAAAAATTATTAAACATTTAAAAAAATTATTTTTATAATGATTTAATTATTATTTTTAATTTTAATTTTTATTAGTAATTTTCTTTGTAAATTTCATTACACTGACGTTGCCAAACCTACCCTGACAATCTAAAATAAAAGTGGCTTTAGGGCCATTTTTCGATCTATAAATTTAATTATCTTAGAAACCAAAAACAGGATGTTTTGAAGTTTGCTACAGGTATTTATAAGACTTTGATAGTTATTATGACAGCTTTTCATAAACACGACATTTCTGGTGGTCGAGATACAGAATTTTGTATTAATATTTTTACCGCCGAGTCCATTTAAGCTATGTAAAAATCTCTTAAAAATCGTAACATTTTTTTACTCAAAAACTAAAATTAGGATCAAGTTCAAATTTTGACAGGATATTCTTTATTATTGAAATAATAAGCTGTCAAATTTTGAAGAACCTGTCATTAAATTGAATTTTCTTCATAACAACCTTAAAGTAAATAATACAAATTTTGTTAAAAAACTCATGTCGACTTGAATTAGTAGAGGGGCGCAGGGACGTAGGGACGGTGTTAGTATTATTATTTTTCTCTAAGAGAATGTGATAAAATATTCATTTTTTTTTAGGAATGAGTAGGATTAATTACTTAATGTTTTTTATCGTTTCTTAACAGTTGCCATTAAAATATAAAAGGTACTTTTAAAAACACCATTTAAATTATAGCATTTATAATTTTGTAAAACAAATTACAACTGAATTCCAAGAACACGTAATGTAGAAAAAGCTCTTTGAAGTTAGCACCTCATCAAAGAAACGTCTAATTAAATATTATAATTATAAATCATCTTAAAAATTTAAATTGGTCATTCTTGGTCAGATATTCCCATTGATTATACACAAAATTACAAAAATACATACAAGGCAAAACGAACTGCAGAAGTGTATTGTACACGTGCAAATAATTCAAAAAAACTCATGTTTTACCTGGTTTTCATTTGGTTTCAAATTATAGCGAAATTAAAAATTTTTATCTTGTGTTCTACTCGTATTCAAGTTGGTGATTTAAAACACTTGTAATCAGAGTGTGCTTTGTTCAAGATCCCAAAAACAATGGATTTATTTGTTGTTCTGATAATGTATCAATGCATTTTAACAGTTATTTAACGTTTATGAAAAAAAATGAAAATCGAATAAGAAACCACTTCTGATAAGACGGTTCTCGAAAATATTCCTCGAAATCGAAAATGGATTCTTAATTTTTTTTCTTAACCACGTTTTTATGTTTAACTATTTAATTATTTTTGCTTTTCGCCTGTTTATGGCGACAAAAAATTGCAAAATAAATAAATAAATTTTGAAAATACCATATTATATAGGTAATAGTATCATTCTCCGTCGCGTTTACCGCAATAACAGTAATAGAGTTGGTACCTTTTGGCGAATTACGTTTTGTTACTATCGTACAGTCCTATATACTATTCTGGGGCCTAAAGTCACTATATTCGAAATTTCGTGAAAATCCGTAAACAAAAGTTGCACAATTTTGAGAGGGAAACATTATGCAATAATTATATTTTTGTTTTGGAGGCGTTATCAAGGTCAATTGGAGATTAATGTTGTTTTTTTTTATATGCAAACCAATTTATTTATTTTTTTTTGCGTTCTAATTTTAACTATTATCAGTTCTAATAAGAACTATGAATAGAGTGATCACTAGATAAAAATCGTGAATTGTGTCTACCCAATGGAAGACACAAGAATAAGGAATTATATACTATTATATTCTAATTATATACTAATTATATACTAAAATTATTTAAGTACATTTATCACTAAAATGTCAAGATATTAAGTTTATTTAGTCTGTTTAAAGTCTTACTATTGTCAAGAAGATTAAGCACATACACATTTGGATGCATTTCTAAACGATACATATAGTTTTCACTAAATCGCACTATTTCTTCACGCACTGTTGACACATTTAAACTACGATGTAGGTCATCGTTTCGAACGTACCATGGTGAATCACTTATCGCACGCAGCACTTTAGACTGAAAACGCTGTAAAATCTCAATGTTACTCACACTTGCAGTACCCCACAATTGAATACCGTATGTCCATATAGGTTTCAAAATGCTTTTATACACTCATAACTTATTTTCGAGGGATAATTTAGAGTTACGATTAAGCAACCAGAAATAATTATTGAATTGAATATTTAATTGTTTTCTTTTGGCCCATATATGCTTTCGCCAAGTAAAACGTTTATCCAGATGCATACCCAGATATTTGACATCTTCGTTTTGTGGAAGTATCGCGTTATTTAAAGTTACTGGTGGACAGATTCCCCTGCGTAATGTGAAGGTAACTATGCAAACCAATGAAATATAAAAATCTTTGATCCTTTTTGAGGTTTAACCTTAGCATATAAACGTCACGTATTGTACTCAAATAGACTATTATGTATCCGAAAAATAATTAGTTATCCTCTCTTTCGCAAGCTTGGGTAATCAAGTAAGTTCGCCAAAAATATTTGATCATCGTAATTCCTTAGCAGCCTACTAAATTGCATAGCGGCGACAATTTTGACACTATCCATCTTTCTTTTTTTTTTTGGAAATGATTATTCTTGTCTTGAATAATTTATTTATTCAACCATTTTGATCAACAACGTACGCTTAACATATTTCTAACTAAGTTCAGTCAATATTTTCGGAGAAACACAGCGGATAGCCAAATTCTCACCAAGTCCATTTCCATTCTTCTTCAAGGCTATTGATCCCAATTTGATGACAATTGGCGCAGTGCTTATTATGAATTGAAATAGTAAAAAAATCCCATTGGCTGTAGAGTTAATGAAAATGAATGTGGATAATATCTAATATTGCAAGATATAATAAACTGTAACGATGGCAATTAAACGGGATTCTTTATATAAAAAAATCACCCATCAAAAAAAAACAAGAAAGGGAAAACCATAAGATTAGAAACATAAACACATATTTATAATAATAATAAAAATAATCTTTATTAGTTTTTTTTCTTTAATAATACATTCGCAGAACACCTTTTACTTAAGAGATGGGGAATGATGGAAGAGTAATAATACTAATAATAATAATAATAAAAATAGGAATTTATTCAATGAATTTTTGTTACAAAATAGAGAATAAGTCTGGGTTTTAAGTATACACAAATTATAAAATATTAAAAACATAAATAAAAACAAAATGTACAAAGATTATTAAAATAATCAAAGAGTACTCTAGGTTTTTTGAAATTACATTTCAAATTTTGTTCCCAATTCCTAGAACATTTGTTTGTATTTTATAAATACGTATTTCGACTACAATGTACTCATCATCAGTATTAATTAGTTAATCGTAACTATCTCTGAGATATGGATTCAGAGATATGTTGCTTATTGCTAATTTGTTGCGTGTTTCACGTGCGTGAGATCCAAGTTTTAAATTAATAATTAATTAATTCGTAGACGGGCATCGCTGGTTATTTCAGGTATAAGTTCCTAATACACATGTACTAGAAAAAAACTTGAATGTCACGTACTAATTAGCGAATTTCCCCCAAAGGAAATGCAGCTATTGTTTATCTGACCTGTGCGGCTTCACTCGCGTAAAAGCATAGATATTTCGGATAAATTCGGGTAAAAGTAAATATATTTAAAAAATTTTCCTTAACCACCTACACCCCCTGGTGTGATCCTTGTTTATATGTTTTAAAAAGGAACATTTTTTGTCTTTGAATATTTTGTTTTTCTCTTAAGGTTTAAACAACTACAACTAGAACTTGTAGGCCCGATTATCAGAAAGGAGAACTTTTATTCATTGTTATTTACAGGAAAGATAGTGGAAGAAAAAAAGTCGAGGGAGATAAAAACTTAATTTTTGAAACTGTTTGAAATTAGGCAGTATTTATGCTCAAATAACAACTTTGACAAACGATAGGAAAGAATGGAAAGCAATAATAACCAACATCTCATTCACATATGAGAAACCATAGAAAACCATATTATTATATATTCTTGCTCAAAAGCTTTCCAATAAGGGACCAATTTCCTCTTCTTTTTTTTCATTCCTATTTATATTCGAATGAATGAGTTTTTAAAGTAGTCAGTCAATTTTAAGTTTTTAGAGAAACGCAACTATTTGCTCGGAATGTAAAAGTTGTTTTTGTTAATGGCAATGTTTAGGATAAACTTCAGATAATAGTTTTCAAGATATGCCCGGAGGCCCAAATATTTTCTTGAACAAAAACCACATTGCCCGATTTTGGTTGACATTGCCCAACGAACTTGTTGTTGGAATTTCTCTTAGTTATTATTTCTCCAAATTATATTTATTCTCTCTGCTAGTACAATAGTATGGATTTATTGGATATTTGATAATAATCCTTATTACCACCAAATGATCATTATTGTGTTTATTAAAATAATGACCATTTTATTTAAATGTGGTCCATAGATAAAATTTAAAACATACCAGAATGATAATACTATTACCTACCGTATTTACTAAAATCAATCAATAAAATACATGTTTTTGATATGTGAATAAAGCCATTCAATTAAAAACACCTACTTATTTTGATGATACCCTTCGGTTGAATACGATTGATTGCTAAATAAATTAATATTTACCCTAATTTATTGTAGGGTTGTTATCTATCTATCATATATATCTATATCTGAATAATTATTTTTATTTTGAACCAAATTTATATTTCTGATATAGGTATATTCATTTAAATAGTTTTACGTATTAATTCAGGAACTTACAGGATGATCCGTATAGAGCCATAATTCTATTATTACAGAATAGAGCCATAATTCTATTCTGTACTTGAATCGTAATTTAGGGCATCACAGTAACACTGTAATTCCTACTGAAGTTCTAATTGCACTATTGATAATCTCAGGGATAGATAGTCAAATATCGAATATGCGCTCATCCGCATTTGCCATACTGATTTTAACAAATAGGGTTTCAATAGCACCTCAGGAACATCAGGTTTGATAGTATATTTGAAGATTGAACCAAAATATTTGACACATCTATTGCATCTTGCATTTGACCTTGAACAGTTTTCCAAGGTCAAATCTAGGTGAACTTTACTTAAAAATGCTTATTATATTTTCAATTTCTAACTCTTTATTGAATTTTTATTTTTTAGTCTTTACCCAGACTTCTTTGTTTTCATTCGTACGATATTTTATTATGTAATTTATTTGGCTTAAAATTTGTTCATTTAGGTCATTATTCTGAAGAAGGAACTGTGTGTTCAAAACTATAGTCAAAATAAAAATATAGTTTGGAAAATCTCAAATATTTGTTTTATTTAATAATTATATAGGATTTTCGTCATGTAACTACTCATTCGATACAAAACCGCAACAACTACATGAAACTGAATATCAAAGTAAAAACACAATCACATTTTGTTGGTTGCATTCTCTTGTAATTTGATTATCGTCAAACTTTTTGTGGGTTTTAAAACAAAATGTACAAGTAAAGGCCACTTCACAATGAAAAATAGAAGGTATAAGAGATAAGAGATAAGGAATAAGAAATAAAGAATAAGAAATAGCACAGCCACCAAAACACAATGGGCGATAGGGTACAATATTCAACCAATCACAGCGGTTAAATGCCTGCTGCTGGTGTGTGCACAAATGTCAAAAACCTAATTTTACAGATATTTGGCAACTGGAGATCAGGTGTTCTGTGTGGCATTAATATATCGGATAGGAGAATCGACTGCGCATAACATCCTGCGCATAATATTGCCAGCCATTGCTGTGATTGGCTGGCAATAAGAAATGAGGAACAGATATACACCGCGACGGAAATTCTGTTGCTATTTCTTATTTGTTATTCCTTATTTTTGAATTGCCATCTGCTGGATTCCGCTATTCCTTGTTCCTTATTTCTTATTCTTTATTTCTTATCTCTTATACCTTATTTTTTTCATTGTGTAATGGCCTTAAAGTATAACTTGATGTAGCAGGCAAACAGTTTCTTTAAAAAAAATATTTCTTTAACCGGATTTATAAGAGATATTGAAGATCCTTGTTAGGCATACTGTAGTTTAAAATATAATAATTAAATTAACTGTAATCGAGTTAATTAAATGTCATTTAATTAACTAAAATAACTACTAAATTAACTAATTGACTAAAAGTTAAAATTGTGTCAAATTTCATTATAATATATATGCATTTTAATTAAATTTTAGACATAAATAATATTAAATCATAGATCTAACAAGTAAATAACAATAAATTATTTTGACTGTATGATTATGTTAATTATAATATAATTCATAAAAATTGGTGTGAAAGCCACCAAACCTCTATATTCAGATTCGATGATCACACTTGAATATCGAAAAGAATACGTTTTAGCAAATTCCGATTGTACCGATGACATATAAATTTTATATATTCTCGGCCAAGCCCATAGAAATGCTACAAATGAAATTACTGTATTTTAATGTTGGCACACTTGAACAAAACACACAAAAATTACAAAAGTAAATACCACATATGAATTTGATCAGACAGTTTGTTTTATAGTAAGCTTATTATGTGTTGACAAAGCCGGATAAAACATAAATTCCACCAAACTTGACGAAAGTGTATAAGGAGTCTACACCTTCGTTATCAACAGTATAAAAGTTGGTAACTGAGTTTTTCGTGGTCGTACATCGATTGAAGATCATCCACATGAAGAACAACCAAAAATTGCAACTACCAAAAAAGTTATCGAGAAGGTACACAATATGGTTCTAGTTGATCGACGATTAAAGGTGTAAGACATAACTAAGGCTGTAGGCATCTTAGAAGAAAGGGTACGTCACACTTTACACGAAGAATTCAAAATGAGAAAGCTTTGTGCAAGACGGGTGACGCATATTTTAAATGCTGTTCACAAACAAGTGAAAAATCGGCCCTCAGCAATGTTTCAACCGATAGATAAAACGATAGATGAAACGTGGGTTCACCACTTTACACATGAATCAAAACACACAAGGGTCGAAGCAGTGGGTAGAAGCCGGTGGCTCCAGACCGAAGATAGCAGAGACAATTGCATAACCTGGAAAGATTTTGGCTAGTCTGAAAAGATTTGGTGTTTTTTTGGAATTCCAAAGGGATTATTTTAATTGGCAAACTTATGTTTATCAGTGATGTATAAATAAAAACCTATTTATAATATTGATTTATCACTTTTTTGTAATTTTTGGTTACAAAGAATTTTTTTTTAAACTATTAAATCTTAATATCTAAGCTCTTGATCATTGGTTACAAGGCGATTATTATTGATTTCTTATTTCATTTATTTTTTAACAACATTTTTGCTGTTACTCCCCGTAACAAGGCCCGCTTGAAGGTATCCTAAGAAGGCCTCGTTAAGACTAAAAACATTTAACTTTTTTCATGCTTTTATTTAACTTGCAATTTATGTGTGTATGTATATATGTGTGTATGTATGCATGTGTATTGTGTATGTATGTATGTATGTATGGTCGGGTCCAATCTTGCACACTGAATTAGAACCACTTCCTCTTATCCTACGGAGTTGAATTTTTACATGTTGGTTCAGTTTCGATGACAATGCATTTTTATGGTAAGCATGACAAGAATCGACCAGAGGAAAGAGGGGTTTAGAGGGAGGGGAAAACAGAAAACTTATCTCTCTTAATACTGAATATATCGAAAAACACATAAGAAGTAAAGTTGTAGAAAATTATTTTTACTATGTAAATCTTGGTTTTAAAAATGATTTTTAATATAAACTTATTTGTTAATTCATTTCTATAAGATTTCGCTTTAATTTCATGTTTTATAAATAAAAGGTCAGATAAATTAAAGTTAACTTTTAATATTCCATGTAAACAAAATCAGTTTCCTAGTTCATTTAGCCAATGTAGTTCCTTATGTTACAAAAGTTCGAGATTTTTTTCAAAGACTCCAAATAACGTCCAGGGTGTTTTGTGATTAAAAATAACACACTAAAAATTTCCGTTTTTATTTTTAAATATTTAGTAAAAAATAACAGTGAAATGAGATATTTTAAAATATAAAAATTTTTGTGTTTTAATGCATTTTGGGGAAAAATGCATTAAAAATCAAGGCCAATCTATTTTTGGCTGAATTGTTATGTACAGTTCAGAAATATTAAATAAAAAAATATTTATTTAAATGACTGTTGAGTGAATAATATTGATATACTTTGATTTGACAAATTTGTTTATCGGGCCTTATTGAGAGACCCGATTCCTAATAAGGCCCACAATCCAGGTTTTTAAAATTACAGTTTTTTCATAGAAACATAATAAATTGTTATAATTTTGTTCAAATATCGGATGCATAAATAATTTATGTTTAACAAAATTTCTATTTATTTTTGTTTATTACGCAATTTTACGTTTTTATAGACATTTTGCCAAAAGTGTCTTACGATAAATGGTAATAAATGTTACCGTATCTGTCAAAGGAAATTATAATGTAACTTTCATACATTTTTTTAGAAATCAATAGCTCGTCAGATAAACATCTGTAACACCTTATGTGACACACTTGGTACATATTCATGTTAGTTATATAAAGCTATAATGTAATATTATATGCTGCCTCATACAACATTATTCCACATACTTTCTGAAAAATGGCTCATGAAAAGTATGTAAAACCTACAACTAAATAATGAGTGTGTGTTTTTTTACACCCTTTTTGTTAGCGGTGTGATCATAAAAACACATATGTAAGCAAAATTTTCCTTTGTGTAATATTCTTTTTGAAAATTGTATACACATCTGAAAAACTGTAGCGAATTTATCTTTTATTGATAAAAGACAAAACATAACAATAAACTCTTCGTAATATGTGCATGTACTTCCCATAGACTTGTACACACATTTACCTAATACAGACTTCTTTATATTGATGGATAACCAATGGGAAAACATAATATTCCATTTAGAGCAGCGTTGAGCACTACTTACTCTACAGAGTATCCGTGTTCTCCATGTAGATTTGTATACTCTGAGTGAGAGTGAGCAAGAAAGGTATGTCTCGAAGTTAGGCGGACGATGTTTAAATACAGAATTATCCTACAAAAAGTGTCAAGTGAAGTACAAGTGTCCTACAAAATTGTATATTATTCAAATGGAAATTCAAACAGAAAATAGTCTACTGTTGTTTGAAGGATTATAAGAAGAATTTTAAAATTCGGAGAACTTATAAACAATTATTTACTGATTTAATTATTTTTTCTTCGTAGGGGGTATGCAGTGTCATCGGAATTTGACATATCTTTTCGGGAACATATTAAATTCTCGCTTTAATACAAATTTTTCTCAAATTTTTTCCGGATTCCGATGATTGCGCGTTATATATATATGTAATTTTTTCCATTTTGTACCGATGACTTTGTAAAATGATGATGCATTGACGGATTGATATTCTATTTTAGGTAAAGCTTAGGCTAGGTACTATAGTTTTAAAAAAAGACATGTATAGTAAGTAAGCGTTTTTGGTTTATTTTTACAAATTAACAATGTGTCACAACGTAAATGTACAAACATTAAAAAAATTTATTTCAACGTATGTATTGCGTATAAAATGTAGTTGAATATTAGGAACAGTCTATTAAACATTGTCTATTCTTTAGTATACAAATTTTTTAGATACATTTTTTCGGCTCGTTAGCATATATATATATATATATATATATATATATATATATATATATATATATATATATATATATATATATGTATCTAAAAAATTTGTATACTAAAGAATAGACAATGTTTAATAGACTGTTCCTAATATTCAACTACATTTTATACGCAATACATACGTTGAAATAAATTTTTCTAATGTTTGTACATTTACGTTGTGACACATTGTTAATTTGTAAAAATAAACCAAAAACGCTTACTTACTATACATGTCTTTTTTTAAAACTATAGTACCTAGCCTAAGCTTTACCTAAAATAGAATATCATTCCGTCAATGCATCATCATTTTACAAAGTCATCGGTAAAAAATGGAAAAAATTACATTTTTATTAACAACTACGTGGATGGATAGGCCATACTTAAATACATTAAGGGGGAATATATACTATGGGGTATTTCTTCCTAAACCATGTGGGTCGAAGTGGCCCAACGTGTTGATCTTCGGCAAGGGATTTTAAATAATCGAGACTGGAGATAATTATCGGTTGCCAGGAAGTACAGTCAATTGCTATATTGTCTGCAAAAAGAGTGGTTCCGGTAGCTTGGTCCTTCGAAACATCGTTGATATAATACGAAAAGCGTAGGGATCCAAGTATGGAGCCTTCTGGCACACCATCCTCGACATGGCACTAGTTCGATTGAGGATTTTATTTAGCTGACAGCGGTTTATAGTTTACAGAGGTAGATATTACCTCATTAATCGCCTGTAAGAGTGTTGTTTGATAGAATTAAACCTTTAAATATAAACATCAAATATAATTTTAAGCCAATAAACGTGAACATGAATTTGTATGTTCTTTCTACAGACATTTGATACAATTTCAGAGTGTTAAATTTTTATGCATAACAAAATATAAACTCATAGTAAAAATGTCAAGTCAAAAAAAGTAATACCAAATTATTTCTGCTGTGAGTACTCCTACAACCTCCATACACAATTTACGTTATAAGCTTTACTAGCATAAAAAAATATTGCAAGAGTGGCGTGTGTGGTGGCCGAACCCTCACAGCAGGTTTTGGTAGCTCCATATTTTATATTTCATCCATGTAAACTTTGAAGCCCCACTTAATTATCTTGGAAGTTTGAGTGGGGTGTCGTGTATCTCGTGTTCCGTTTGATTATTCAATAGGGAATATGCATGAAAACTTTTTTTAAATTGAATTGAAGCATGTTTATTTGACAAATATCAAGGTAAAATTACTTTTTAAATAACTTTTTTTTTTATTTTTTATTTTTTTTTTTTTTTATACTGTGTTAACATCATGGTCATTACACAGTGTAAAATATAAAAACTGAAAATTATGATTTATTGAGTCCTGATTAATTATAGTTTATTAATAAGATTAGTCCTTTTTAAATATTTATGTAGGAGTTTGATGTTGTGTTGGTTGTCTCCAAGAATTTGTGGTAAGTTATCAGGAAGATTTATTTCTTTTCTGACTTGTCGGTACTTAATGCATTCCAGAAGTATATGTCTCACTGTTAGGTGCGTGCGACACTTTTCACAGGTAGGTGGATCTTCTTTCTTCATGATAAATGAATGTGTAAGTAGTGTGTGACCAGTTCTAAGTCGTGATAATGTGATTTCAAATTTTCGGTCACTTTGATTAGCTGTTTCCCATGATATTGTTTCATTTTTAATGGCACGAAGTTTATTTTGATTGCTGTTAATAGTTTGCCATTTATTTATCAATAGTGACTTTATCTTTGAATCAATATGATTTCTAAGATCATGATTGGAAATATTTGGAATTAAGTTTGTGCTATTATGGGCTTGTATGGCAAGACGATCAACCATCTCATTTCCATAGATACCCACGTGACTGGGTACCCATAAAAAGGATATATTATTTTTGTTGTTTATGAGCTGACATTGAATTTGTTTAATTAGAGCACTTTGGGATGTTTTATTATTTATTGCTGTTAGTACACTTAGGGAATCACTAATTATTACAAAATCTGTTGGCTTATGTGTATTAACCGTTAAGGTTAATGCATTGAGAATAGCAATGGCTTCGGCAGTAAATATTGAGGCTATTTGATTCAGCTTAAACATTTTATAATTTTTGTCACATGTAATTGCACAGGAGGTTGAGGTATCACTTTTGGAACCGTCCGTGTAAATTTTTTTATGTTTACGATATTTGGTTTCACAAATTTCCGAAAATAATTTTTTATATTCACTTTCACTGGTTTCACTTTTGTTATTGGTTTTTAGCGAGAAATCAATTTTAAAATTTAATTTTTTCCAGGGAGGGAATTGTTGAATTTGGGGAGATGGAAACACGTGTGTGAATGTTATATTTTCTATGTTGGTGTTAATAAGGATTTCTTTGAATATTATGGAAAAGGGTTTTGGGATGTTTTTTAGTTTGTCAAAGTAAGTGTTGTAGTAGGAGTTGTTAAGTATATTTCGAAGGTCAGGATTTTGTTTTTCATAAATATTAGCGCAATATTTGAGGAATAATTGATGTCGTCGGTTTTCTAGTGGTGGAATGCCTAGTTCAGCATGAAGGCTTGTTATTGGTGTAGTTCTGAGAGCACCAGTTATTATCCGTATAGCACTATTTTGTATGATGTTTAGTTTTGAGGTGGTAGTCTGTTTTGCTGCCATGTATATTACACTGCCGTAATCGAGTTTGCTAAGTATTATTGACTTGTATACTTTAAGAAGAGTTTCTCGATCTGATCCCATGTTTTTGTTTGCCAACACCTTAAGGAGATTTAGAGAATTAATACATCTATCTTTTAAATCTTCTATGTGTGATTTCCATGTAAGTTTTTCATCAAATATCAAACCTAAAAATTTATGTTTGCTGACATTCTCAATTGGATGATTATTTATTTTTAAGTTGATTGATTCAATTTTGCGTCTGTGAAATGTTAGGCATTTTGTTTTAGATATAGATATTTCTAGTGAATTGGTTTCTGTCCATTTTTGTATTTTATAAATGGTTTCTTGTAGATATTTCTGAGCGTATTCTGGATTAGGCGTAGAAAGATATATGAGAATATCGTCAGCATACAGAAGTATTTTAATTGGACGAGATATAGTTTCTGTAATATTGTTCATTGCAATATTAAATAGTGAGGCAGAGAGAACGGATCCTTGTGGGACGCCTCTCATTATTGAATGGCTGGGTGAAAGTGTGTTCTGGATTTTTACTTTGAATGTTCTTTCGCATAAGAAATTTTGTATAAACATGGGAAGATTGCCTTTCAGATTCCAATTGTATAAGGATTCTAAAATTTTTTTTCTAGATATAGAGTCGAATGCTTTATTAATATCAAAAAAGATGGCATGTAGGTTTTGATTCGTTGCCAGGGCATATTTGATATCAGTATCAAATATATTCAAAGAATCTTGCGTTGATCTATGTTTTCTAAATCCATATTGATGATCGTTTAGCAAATTTTGACTCTCGAGCAGCCATTGTAATCTTTTAAATACTAGTCGTTCTAGTATTTTTGAGAAATGGTTCGTAATTGAAATAGGTCTATAGTTCGTTGGGTTTAATTTGTCTTTGCCTTGTTTGTGAATAGGAATTATTAGTACTTGTTTCCAAGTTGTTGGAATATTGTGTGTTGTCCAAATTTTGTTGAGAAGTAAGAAAAGTGTGTTTTTGGCTGAAATGTGTAGGTTTGTAATCATTTCAATGGTGATATTATCTAATCTGGGACATGAGTTCTTTAATTCTTTAATTGCTGTGTCAAATTCATTATACGTAAAAGGAAGATTGTAGTCATATTCATTGGCGTTGTCAGGAGTAAATGATAATGTATATTCATCGTCATCATTGTCATGATGGTTATTAGATATATAGGATGCGAATATATTTGCGATTTGTTGGCAATCGGTAGTTATTCCATTGGGTGTTTCGATTGCATTTATTGACACAAATGGTTTAGTTTGTGTTGCAATTCTTTTTATATTGGCCCATACTTCTCTTTCAGGAGTTGTTATGTTTATCGATTGTATAAATTTATTCCAGCAATTTCTCTTTTCTTTTAGTATTTCTCGTCTTGTCATGGATCTTAATTTTTTGTATTCTACAAATGCTTCAATATTTTTAGAACGATAATATTTCCTTTGAAGTTTTCTTTGTTGTTTTATCAGGTCGGATATTTTATTGGTCCACCATGGAACACGTTTTTGTTTGTTATTTATGATTTTTTTAGGGATAGTTTTGTCTATTGCGTCATAGATTATGTTATTGAGATGATCTAAGACTTGATTTATGGAAAGATCTTCTTGTGTATTTGTTTCAGTCAATGAGTTAAACAGCTCCCAATTTGCTGATTTAAAGTTGTATTTTTCTAATGTAAATTCTATTGGAAGTTCTGAACAATTTTGTTGTTTTATAATAATCGGAAAGTGATCACTCGATAGTGTTGTGTCATGAGTGTTCCATTCGAGTTTTGGGACCAGATTATTTGTGGCTAATGTTATATCGATGGCAGAATAACTACCGGTCGAAAATGATAGGTGTGTTGGTTTGCCAGAATTTATTATATTTATATCAATATTATCGATCAGTATTTTTTCAATTTGGTATCCTCTATGGTTAGTATGTGTAGAGCCCCAAATTTTGCTGTGTGTGTTAAGATCCCCCAATATTATAAATGGCCTAGTTAGTTGAGATATTATATTTTCAATATCATCAGAGGTAAAATTTTTGTTTGGTGGAATGTAAATATTGCAAATACATACTTTTTCGTTTTTGTTTAAATAAGTTTCAGTAGCAACTACTTGTAATTGAGTAGTTATGTTTAATTTTTTGGAGAATGTGTTTTTATGTATATATGTTATAACCCCACCGGAGGCTTGTAGACCCCCTGTGTAATCATATCTATATTGTTCGTAATTATTTATTTTAGCTGATTGAGTATTTTTTAAATGAGACTCTTGTAGGCATATTATTTTTGGTTGGTACTGAGATATTAGAATTTGTATTTCTGGTAGCTTGTTGTAAAAGCCATTTACATTCCATTGTAATATATTATTTTTTGCCATATTTATCTTTATTCGTTATTATTGGGATTGGGGAATTGTGGTATGTTGCAGTCGTCATCTGTACTTAAGGTATTTTTTTCAGAATCAGTCGAGTTGTCTTCGATTTTAAGTAATCTATTTTTGAGTTTGGTAAGCGCCATTTTTATAGTACGATTTTTAGGTGTTAAGGTATATAGTGTGTCTACTAAATTTATTATATGATCTGGGTTTGTATTATACTTTTTAACAATTGAACTTATTTTTTGTTTACTGTTCGTGTCGATGATAAATTTTTTTAGCGTTTCGTAATCAAAAATAAATTTATTAGGTTCGTTTAACATCGGTTGTTTAAATATTTCTATATTGTCTAATAAAGTATGTTTTTTGTTTGTTTTTGTGTGGTTAGTAGGTATGATAGTGGGATCTACTGTGTTTGATATTTGTGGTGATGAGATAATATCTGGTTTTGAAGCTTGGAACGATTCTAGAGGAGATGGTGTTGGTAAATGTAATTCCGTTTCAGATGATGTGCATTGTTGAGGATTTATTGTTAAATTATTATTTAGATGAGTCAATTGTTTTTTTTGTGGAATGATTTCGGTAGAAGGTATATTATCGGTTTCTGAATTATTGCTACTAGAATGAAGCCTTTTTTTGTTTAGTTCAGTTCCGGTATTGCTAGGTGTAGAAGTGGTGTTTTGTAGTTGTGAGTTAATGTTGTCTAATATCATGGGTTGTTGTGTATTTGATTCTGCTTGATGTATATTAGTTGTATTAGTTGTTTTTGTTTGTGTATTGTCATTTAAAGTTTCAGTATTTGAATTTATAGGGTGGTCTCCGCTGGAAGGTTTTGATTTTTTACAAGTCTCATTTGTATGTCCAAATTTATTGCAGTTCATGCATCTAACCTCGTCTATGGATGTATAAATGTTGAATGATTCGTTCTCATAATTGACTTCTATTGTTTCTGGAATTTCGGGATGTTCTGTACTTATGAATATAAATCGTTTAAATGTTTGGATATGTGAATAATTTGGATTACTGAATCCTGCAGACATATGGAACATGTTGGAGAGACAATTTATTCCCAGTAATTCAAGCTTTTTTATAATAATGTTATTAGGCACAGTGGGTAGGACCCATAGAATCAGACGGTGAGATGGTGTAAGATAATTTTTAATTGTTACTATTGTGTTGTTAATTTTAATTGCTTTTATATTTTCGGTTATATGGTTGGCGTCCTGTTTAGATTTCAGATATATGCAAACTCGGCCTCCCGAAATTTTTGATATATATAATATTTTGTTAGGGTTGATATGTTGGCCCAGTGCTCTTATATATTCTTCTAGTGGTGTTTTATCAACTGCATTCATTACAATTGCCTGATCCTTTTTGGGAAATGAGGGGGTAGAATCCCTTGATACGGTCCTGGCGTATGATATTTTATTTTGTGGTGATGTTTGTTGGTTATTACTTGTAGATTGGGTTGGGTTAGACATTATGTTTGATTATTGGGATGATTGGAATATATATTTATATATATAGATTTTTTTTACAATAATTATATTAGGTATATTAAGCTTACATGTGAATATCTACTCACCATTGGTGAGCAGAATATGTTGAATTAACACTTAATATTTTAATTACTTGTTTTTATTCGTAAATAAAAAATATGTTTTTTAATAGTTAAATAAATTTGATTGTTATGTCACTTTGATTTATTATTTTCACAAATAGATGTTTACTCTATTAAGGTTGAAACTAAACTCCTAAATAACTTTAAAAATTAGCGAAATATGAATGATTGAAATTCCCGATTAGACAAAGAGGGTGATAGCGCTCTTGATATGTTATGTGACGTCATATTACACTTTCACCATTTAAAATACACGTAAACTCCGTTTTTAGTATTTTTGCATGAAAGAGACAACTAATAATCTTTAAAAGCTTATAGCTTCCTTGATATCTGTCGGATTTTAATTTCGTTTTTAAATATTATTACAGTATTAACAGTATTTTTATGTTCTGAAAATAAATGTGAAAAAAAAGTTTCATGCATATTCCCTATTTGAAAAGTATACACTATATGTGGCTTCAAAAAATATATACAGGTTGAATTCATTACTTCCTTCTTTCGTCGATAAAAAATTGATTTTGATGCCATTTTCATTCAATTCATCCTTTTAAGCACTGCCCTGCGAAAAATTTCATGTTTCTACATGCCGAGCATTGTATATTAGCCGTTGGCGGCGTATCATTATTTATAGATATTTTTGTTTTCAAATTTTCTCATACGATCGTAATTTTTTATGTTTTATCCATCACCTCCCGTGTTAATGTAAATATTACAAGGGTTGTTTTAGTTTTACTATACAACATTTTTTATATACATTTTAAAAATTAATGATTCACCAACAAACAAACAAAAAAACAATAATGGTATTATTTTCTACAAAAAGTATAAACAAAGGCTTTATGCATGTATAAATATGGTTACTAATTACAATATAACTAATCAATTATTCATAAGTTAATGAGGTGAAATATTTCTAGGGATTAATTATTTGAATAAATATTAAATATTTAAAATGCATATGTTGGTATATCAATACTCGATTTAACACATTATCAATTAATTCGATACGCAGGGGCTGCGTCGGGCCTATAGGAGAGCTATTACGGGCAACAAGCCCCTTACCTCTTTGTTAGACCTACCCCGAGATAAAGCAAGTAGGAAGTTCAGCTTCGATAGGAACTTCTCTACGGAGCTGAGCAGTAAGCAGAAGGGGAGTCAGGAGGACATGTACTCCCTCAAGCCACATAAGATAAAATGGTACACTGACGGGTGAAAGACCAACGAAGGCACGGGAGCGGGTGTATTTGGGCCTAGAACCAGATACTCTGAACCCATGAGGAAGTTTCCCAGTGTTTTCCAGGCGGAAGTTCGTGCAATAACCAGGTGTGCTGAGTTCAACCTGAGCAGGAATTAAAGGAAGTGGGACATAGTGATCCTCTCTGACAGCCAAGCTGCCATCAAAGCACTAAGTGCATGGAGCATCAACTCTAAGATGGCGTGGGAATGCTTAGACCTGCTAAACAGGCTAGGCAAGGAGAATGACGTATCTCTGAAATGGGTGCCAGGCCATGCACGCAATGAGGGGAATGAGACTGCTGATGAACTGGCAAGGAAAGGGTAGTCAGACCCTTTCGTAGGACCTGAGCCATCCTGTGGAATAGGCGTGGCCTACCTCAACACAGCCCTCTGGAAGGCTGAGGAAGCAGAAAGAATCAAGCTGTGGGAAGATTCCCCAGGGCTGCGGCAGACCAAAATCCTTCTCGGGCAGTATAACCGAAAGAGATTCGAAACCTGCATTAAGCTCACAAAAAATGAGCTACGAATCCTAACGGGCTTTCTCACCGGGCATTACCGACTGAATGGGCACCTCTGAAAGATGGGAATCATCAATGATGGCTCATGCAGGTTCTGTGAGCTGGAGGAAGAGACTCCAACTCGTCTCCTACTTGAATGTGAAGCCGTAGCACGAAGAAGAGCTGCTTGTTTTGACCAGTACCTACTCCAGGAGGATGACTTACCATCCCTGCACCCCACCCAGATCATCAAATTCCTACGAGAATTGAGACTGACTGAGGAGCTCTGAGGCAAGCCTTAACAGAGCAGTAGTAGGGGGTCACAATAGATCATATTGGTCGCAGTGAATAATAACCTCCAAGTAATAATAAAAAATAAGGGGCTGGATCAACTTCCTTAGAATACATAAATTACTCTCTAGCGGTCACAATTAGAGTCTAATCATAATAAAATGTCGTATCTGATATGATTTTGGTCTTTTCAAGGCCAGTTTTAGTAATAAATGGTATTGGTCAAGGGAAAAGTCGGGGTGGGGGGGGGGGCATAGACAGAGAAGAAAACACAAAATATAAAATATCTCTCTTAATGTCAGAACTATCGAAAAATGTACCAACAGTACAGTTGTAGCAAATCAAATTTGCTACAATTCATTACCTAATCATTTGTCTCAAACTCTAATGTGAACAGAGATATTAAGAATTTTAACTTTCAATCTTAAATTGTAAATATTTCTGTAAATATTAGTGTAACAGAAAAAATGATAAGTAACAAAATTATATTAAAACTAATTATCTACAACTTTACTTCTTATAAATTTTTCGATTTTTTGAATATTAAGAGAGATATGCCAAATTTTGTGTTCGCCCTCCCTTTAAACCTCCCTTTTCACTTGCCCGATTTTACGTATTATAGAACTTGACCTTTCAAATACAAAAAGCGCCTTAAATACCAAATTTCGTTAGAATCGTAATAAAACTGTGACCGCTAGAGAGTCCACGATACATAAACGTTTATATATATATATATATATATATATATATATATATATATATATATATATATATATATATATATATATATATAATATATACACATATAAAAATTTTAACGATGGTCATTTGTAAGATGAACGGTCAAATCAAACCGTTCATCCAAAGTTTACGAGCATCAAGTTATTTTTAAGTTTAATTGTAAGATAATCAAGTGAAGAACGAGAAAAAATTTTCGTCCTACAAATTCAATGGAATGGACTACGAGTCTCACATTCTCAATGTTCAACGGCTTCCAAAAAATTTCGATACCATTTTCCAAAATTTTATAATTAAAAATGTTGGGTGTTTTGTCAAAACGAAGGTACTTACAAAGTACCAGCTTGATGCTCATTATCTTGAAAAAACCATTGGTCTCCCGGACCAAAAGCTCATCAATAGCTACTAAACAACAGAAAAAAGAAAATCGATTGACAAACAGAGGAGAAAAGGGTACTGAACTATTCTATTTATATATAAAATTGATAATTGGCAGATTTATAGAAAAATCAGATTTATAGTCTATATAATAGTCCAAGTTTGTGCTACCTAATAATTTTTTCACGTGTTGAAAATCATAATTGACTAGATACGAATGTCGTATTAAAATATTGCGTATTCGTATTAAATTGTCTATTATTGCTTTACCCTCGCAATTAGCAAAAAAATTAAACCGGTGGGAAAGTAACTAAGATTCTGATTTACCAGAAAAGTTGGTCTTCTCCAATTTAAAGTACGGGTTTCTACTCTATCGTCCAGTACATTCATTAAGAAATATTCTGACATCAGGTCTATACCCATAACCACAGAAAATCGGCATGAAAATAAGATTGTGTTAAATACTCTGTTACATAATGGGCGATCGTTTAAAAAGCACCATGTATGATGAAATATATTTGAATAATTATGATATAAAACAATTAATTGTTATGAAAATTAATTGGATTAATTTGTCATGCATGTACCTACCTTCTTTTTGTACTATTGCCCAAAAAGTTGACATCATTTTTTTTAAATTTTATAATTGCTTTGTTAAAGCACTTGATTCGGTTTTCAAAAAATGTTTCGGATAAAAGTTGTTCATTAGAAATATAGTTCGAAAATTCAAAATCATAATCCTAAATATCTCTGTAGATATTAGAGTTTTAGAAAAAGTGATCGTGTCATAAATTGTAGTAAAATGGTTTTTATAATACAACGTTATTACAAATACATTTTTCGATTTTTCTAAAATTAAGAGAGATATTCTCAATTTTATGTTTTTTTTCCTCTTAGTTTTACATATTCTTTTAGAGCTCACCACTTGGGCATAGTCAAGTACTCTTTTTTCCGTTCTTCAATTTCACCTTCATTAATTGACTGTTCAAATACCAAATGTACAATTAGAGTCGAAATTTTATTCAGAATTTGATGATATTGAACACCCGCCATGAACATTAATTAATAAGATGAAGATTTTTTACTTTCAAAAGAAATGTGATATATTTATTCTGAGGAAATTAACGTTCCAGTTTATACAGCTTCTGCGTAACGAATTTTTTCAGTATTTTAACCATAGTATTTTCAATTCGAAAATTAAATAATGTATTATTGTCAAAATTGTGTTTAAATATCTTTAAAGTACGTAATTAATGATAATGATTTATCATTATAATGAATGAACAGTGAATATTGTATTCAATTATTGTAATTTAATAATAATTACAATAATAATAGAAAATACCGACACTTGACTATGTCCATGTGGTGGGCTCTAAAATATAATATAATAATATGATATAATAATAGTAGAAATAATAATAATAATATTTATTTATTCATTCTTTAATAACACATTGTACAGAACACGTCTTATTGGTGGGATTGTACAAATGAAGCGAAGGTAAGGTATACAGATACCAGTCCAAGTGGCCGAGCGGTCTAAGGTGTTATGTCTGCGCGGTATGCCTACTTGGAAACTAGGAGGTTATGGGTTCGAATCCGGACATCGGCAGTTTGTCAATTATAAAGAGAAAAAAAAGATTAATCGACTAACTGTTAACTGTCGACGTATGGACAAGAACGAAGTAACCGGCTATGCTTGAGAAGGTTTTCTGCAGTTTCCTTCACGAACTCCAGATGAATATCGGCATAGTTCCTATCATAGTCGGTTGCAGCCGCATATCCTACCAATTCCTAGTCTATACACAAAAATTCCTTCCATTCCACTCCACTCACATCCTCACATCCTTAGGCATCACAATGGACCTTATGGCCGAAGTGTAGCCCTTCTAGAGCAGGCTCTACAATCTATCTATCTAAGGTATACAGGTATGAATGAGTTAATAAAAACCCCTAGGCCCATATGGGGGACCATAAGTGATAGTTAAAAGTACTTAATAAGAATAAAATATGAATTTAAATATGTCAATTTACATAAGGAAAAAACTATTTCAACAATTTCCGCAACTGAAAATGTATATGATAAAAACAAAATAAATTCACTCTTAGGTGGCACACGACTGTCGATTTCTTTGCATGAGCTAACGGAAAACGTTTATGTAAAACTAATATGGGTGCCGGACCATAGAGACATTCCAGGGAATTAAAAAGTCGTTGAGCTCGCCAGAAATGACGCAAAGCTATCGGACACAAGCATCTCTAAACCAGATGTATCTTTTGCGAATTGCGTGCTACGCCTTAAGGAAACCATTCTAAGAAAGGCTATTATTAAGTGGAGAGAGGAACGTACTTATGGTACTGAAAGACAGTTATGCTCAGAGTACAAACGAAGGAGTTACGAAGATATTATCTCCCCTTGAAAGGCCCTCCATAAGCAATGCAGTAACAGGCGTTACGGGGCATTGGTTTGGAGGAAAACATGCATGCGTGCCTACCAGTGCACCACAACTATTGCAGGAGCTGCCACAATGACGAGGAAGAGGAAGCGATGACCTGCCTTCTCTGTCACTGCCCAGCTCTTGCTAGGAGAAGCCTAGCACACTTGAGTCATCCATTTTTTGAGGATGACTCTCCCAACTGAAATCGTTCGACGTCAAAACTCGCTTGCTAATTGTCAACAATTCCAAATGGTTACAAGAAAAGTGGCTCCCTGTGAGGCGATCCTCTTTTCAGGTATCACAATGCCTTATGGTCTATGTGTGTCCCACCCGATGAGCCACTACAACCTAATGTACTATTTTAATGTACTTAATGTACTATTCACTCAGTTAAAGAGTCAAATATAAAAAGTACAATATTTATATTTAAAAAAAATTATGAATATTAAATTATTACATATTAATAAATAGTTACCCATGTCAGTGCCCACGGGTTTTTGTGCGTATTAAAGTTTACTTTTAAGAACACTTTTTATTCTTAAGAAAAATCAAGTGCATCAACTCAAATATCAAAATTTGTTTATATAATTCTGTACAGCTGTTCGTTTTGTAAGGTTATTTCAATTTATCTTTTTCAGACTCTTAATCACTTAAGGTAGTTCCAGCACTGTCTTATATAATCAAGACAATAAACCGGTTTGCTATATACACACATATACACACATACACAACACAGATACATTCACTATTCATTATTGTAATTTTGCAATAAAAATAATTTTAAACTTTTATATTTCGAAAACAAAACGGTTAAACGCGTATTTTTTTTTAAATTTATATAATAAATATTTATCTTTATTATCCTAGTTTTTTTTTTTAATTCTGTCGAGTATTTTTTTAATACAACAGATAATAGTTGGGCGGGCATGAAGTTTTACATGCTTTTAATGAGAGAGCGTGAGTGTGAATGATTACTTTGCTGTTAATTATCTCGCGTTCTAAACGCTCAAAAATTCTGAAACGTTATTAGAAAACGTTATTTTTAGCCTGTGAGAAAAAAATGAGCAAAATCTGTTGAAAAGTGGTTTAATGCTGGAACATCCTTAATAATGAGTGGTGTATTAAAATTTCGACACAACTCTTTGCATTCGTACCTAATAGGTTATATTGTTTATGGGATAATTATATACTCCATAAACAACGGTAGTGCCTGTCGCACTACCGTGCTCAAAATCGCTGTACACATTGTAGTATTAACAAAGCAAATGCATTTATCGATTTATATCCAAACGTGTACGTAACATATAAAGTTTAATTATCTATTCAAAAACAAATATACTACATATATAATTATTTATTCCAAATACAATTGATTGTTATTATTGTTCATATTAGTAAAGATCACAATTTCGATGGATAGTTATTATGTTTATATTCTCTGTAACAATTTTAATGATAACACCACTAAGGATAACAAACACTATAGTAATAAGTTTATTACGAATAACTACAGCTTACAGTACGATAGTTTAATTTTCCACTGGTTCATTCCGTATGAAATTAAAACTAAAACGTACTATTTTCAATTAAGGTCTTTCCAAACTATTATTATCTTGTCAAGAACTTCACGAAATTCACAATATTAGTAAAATGAATCCTCGGAACTTTTTTGAAAATTTATCCCCATGGTGGTTTAGAAAAAATCGTTACGTAAGTTGGAGAAATTTAACATGCATCTTCATAAACCGGCTGTTCTTACTTCGAACTCTCTCCAATTTTCGAAGTACTTTCTTCAATTCCTTAGAAATATTTTTCCTTAAAACTTTGGGAGAGTGCCCATCGGGTTGTTAAGTTCTTTGACAAAATATGCGTAAAAAAGTGCATTGTTTTCTTGTCCGCAGCAGAAGGTTATTTTTGATGGTTCAGTTGGCATCCTGAATAACGGAGCGCTGTTTGAAAGTAGTTTGAAATTATATACTAGTATATGTATGATGTTTTATTGCAGAATCTCCCTGATTCGCACATAATTTTCTATAAAGTTTTTTTTCGCGCGGGTACCCGATCAGCTGATATTATTTGGAAATACCTTAAACTATTTCTTCAGAAGTACACAATTTTTTAGCAAATTTTCGAAGAATATGTAACACTGAGAGACTTATACGATAAATTTATGTGTCGATTAAAAGTTGTTCATTATAAATATACTAAGAATTTTTATTCGAGACATTTTCCCAAAAACCGAATGAAAAAGGCAAAAAATTACTATAGAATTTTGAAAAAAGGGCATAACCTTTCTGATCCAAAGTACAACGCCGGGTATTTCTCTATTTCAACAATTTGACGTCCAGCGGCATGATTCTTGTGTTATTTTGAAAGTATGTTATGTATCGTAAGTGAAGATAAATGGATCAAAGTATGCAGTGAACAATGTGCTATATTATATCTGGAAATGCATTGTCTATTTTCATAAGCAACAGCTTGGTCAATCACATAATCAACCAAGTTGAAATTTTGTTGTTGCCACAAACATTTAATCACATCGCTTTTATTCTCAACTACTGCGTTCTGTAAAATATACGGTTGCCACCTCTCCAGATTTCGTCGGGAGACTCCCGAAATCGTACAGTTTCTCCCGACTCCCGATTTCAAAGGTAAATCTCCCGACTTTCCGAAAAAACAATTCTAAATATTAATCTAAATTAAAAATAATAATAATATTGTTGTTAATTAATGTTAATATGAAAAAATAACTCCTTATCCACCAGGAAACGTGCAATATTCATCCAAAATTGTTAGTACCTAGTACCCAGTTATATAGTTATATTATATCATCTTTTTCGATATAATGATACAAAAATAGAGAATTTATAAAAAAATAAATGTCATTTTCAATGATTCCAGAATGTATCAAGCTTATTCGCTTTCAAATAAAAAATTATATTTTTAATCACCCAAGTAGCGGTATTTTTATTGTAAACGATCAAAATTTGCCCCCCTAAGCAGGTACCTACCTTGCCTACCCGGTAAATCTTCCACTACCCAGTTTACTAAAAATATATGGACCTCCCGATCTCAGGACAAGATCGACATAATATATATTGATCTCCCGACTATTCACAATTTTGAGATGGCAACCATAGTCAAATCTATTAAATCGCAGTTTTTTTTCTCATAAAGTATAATGTACAATTAGGCTGCAAATGATAGGCTGCAAAAATTAATGTTATTTTTAAAAATATTATAGGTAATTTGTGTGTTATTCATTCAATTTTCAAATAAAAGTTGTTACTATATTTCTAATGAACAACTTTTATCCGAAGCATTTTTTTCGAAAACCGAATCAATAAGACACACATCAATTATAAGATATACAAAAAAAAAATCAACTTTTGCAACTAATTGTACATAAATATACTATCGACTTTCCTAACAAACCTAATAAATCGTTCGTTTGATACAATAGTTTTGTCTTCAATACATTACGTGATAAGTTGCAAATGTATATTGTTAATAAAACTATCCATAATAATTTATAGGGATGACTATTAATATGTATTGAGAATTGTATAATTTCATTTTGTGTTGTTGTTCCATATTAACTAAACAAAGTTTTGTTAGTCTTTACGATCCAAGAATAACAAGTATATGAAAACAATTCAATTTACACTAACTTAGGATTGAAAATAATTCAATTTTAATTAAAGAATTCTTACTATCGTAAATAACAAAATAAATACTTAAGTTTGATGATTCAACAAGTGAAAATAACAGTTAACCAGACGCGGATGCAGCCCTCAGAAAAGGTTGTGGTCACTCCCACCCGAAAATCGGCCAAGTGCGAGTCGGAGTATGAACTCGCTCACGATTAATATAGTGCATTCCTACAAAGGAGATGTTTACAAAATATATGACGCCGTGACCAAGATTTTCTACAGTGTATAGTTCTACTTGGGCAAAGCCGTGGGGCGAACACTAGTAAATTAATAAACCTGTAAAATGTTAGTTTGTTGGCTCACGAAAATTACAAAAGTAAATGTGTGTTTGTTAGCACATCACAGTGTCACTGACTGATAATAACAAAAAAACTTTATAAAGTAAACTTTTAATCGATTCAAGTTAGGTTACCTATGTTTACAAACAGTTTAAACTACTAACGTCAGCGCCACGCCACGCCACCAAAAACGAAGCCGGCTCAGAAGTTTTGGCGGCAATGTATATGTGCGTACAACTCACGCTTACTTTTAAATTAGTAGATGACTATGCGCACCCAGCGAATAGTCATCTCTTTTTTCCAATACAAGTATTCATATGCCAAAAAGAAACAAATAATATGTTATGTCAAAAATGTGACATAACTGTCAGCATATCGTCTATGATGACTAAGTACTTCGCTGCGTTCCGAATCACGCACGATTCATTGACCTCAATAGACCGTGAAAGTGTGACGTCACAAGTCTATTAGGGTTGTGGGCATGCCCATCGTGCCCACAATTGTGGATCCGCGATTGCAGTTAACTAAAGTAATTGCAATATCTGGTAAGAGTTATTACATAATATGTTTTAACGTAAATTGTGACTAACAGACAAATGAAAACCAGACAAATTGTGACTTGAAAATTTCCCAACAATTGTTGTTAATTTTTAAATAAAATTTAGAGTTTTAAAAAAGAAATTGACAACCAAATTTACTTTAATATCAACAAAAGCAACTCTACTTACGTCATAATGGCTCTACTTTTACAAGAGAAAGTAGAGAGCACCCCATGATTTTGTTTACATTAAAGTTAATTTTGTTGTCAGTATTCTTTTCTATTTTTAATTATTTTGTATTTTTACCGTAGAAAAGAAGGAGGTACTCAATTCAACCTGTATATTTTTTTTGTTTTATGTATGATAACTTTTTACAGATATATATATATATATATATATATATATATATATATATATATATATATGTATATATATATATATATATATATATATATATATATATATATATATATATATATATATATCTTGTTATATATATATATATATAGTTATATATTATTTATATATATATATATATATATATATATTTTCGACCACTACTAGGTAGAATAGATATTTGAAGAAATTTGGCATCGGTACAATACCAATATCTCTATTTCCCTGAAGACCAAATTCATTAAAATACGATGACACAATCAGATTTATTTAGTATATAGCCACTCTTCTCAATATGTTAATGTTAATACACTTTATTTACAACCTGTAGCCATCCATCCATGTATAAACAATTCCGTACTGTAATATGCAACAAAGTACAATTAATACTTCAGAACATAACATCTTAAACTCTGTTGTGTTGTGAAACTTCTCAATAAATTAATAATAACATAGCTCAGAGACATTGGTATTTTTGGTTATGTAATGCTAAAATTCTTAGTACAATAAATTCAAATAACAATAGTAATAGAATCAAATTAGCATTTAAAATAATAATTGTTTATTTTATAGATATTTTTAAGTTCTTTCATTTAAAAAAGATTTATTCATCTCGGATCATTTGCACCCTTTTTATTAATGAAAATAGGTGACACGGTATTTTATTAATTGTCGGGGGCCTAATTTTTTATAAAGGCTAAAATTGGGCACATTATTTTTAACATATAAAAGGCATACTTTGGAATTTTTTTCTCGAATTCTAATAAACAGATTTTAATGTTCATGAGCTCATTTGTTTTCTTTTTTATATAGAATTGAATAATATTCTGTCATTTTTTAAATTTTTAGTTTAAAAAAAAATATTAAGAAAAAATTCTTTTTTGTTATAAACAAATTCAATTTTGACCCTGTTCCGTCACGAGTCGAACCGTAAAAATTTAGGGTAATATCAGGACTTCAAGATGAATCGATTTAAAAAAAAAATTTCGGATCCAAGTAACCTGCCTGAAACCGTGTTTTTGAAGCTAATTTGACTCGAATATAGTAGTATTCGCATATTATGTTATACAAATATTATAATTATGATTTGGAGATGGAAAATTTTCGTAGGAACCTAAATCACAATCCAAGTATAATATAATAAGTGGAGAAGTGAGTGAGTGCATTTAACACCGTTTTAGACTGCAGATATAATTTATAAAGGCTTTATGATCGTTCAAGTTTTACAATTTTAATTATTCCTTAACAAATAAGAACTTATTATTAGCACTATTAGCACTCATGTCAGAATAATATTATGAGAAAAATTGAGAGAATTGTAATATTAAGAGAGAAATTGAAAATTTTGGGTATTTTTATTAAATTTTAAATAATTTTGTAAATATTAGAGTTACGGAATAATGTTCAGTTAATAAATTGTAGTAAAAATTCTTTGCTACAACTTTACTCCTTACAAATGTTTCAATATTAACAGTGAAATTCAAGTTTTCCCAAAAATAATAATATATTTCCCAAAAATAACACTTTTGTCAGAAATATTAAATGGTTTCAAACCAAATTTGCGAAATCAATGTGTTTTTTGTATAATTCTGTATGCATATAATGTAAATATTTAGTATAAAGAGAATAAAATGGAGAATAAAAAGAGAATAAAATGACCATTGAGATGAAATTATAATTAATCATCAATAATATCAACAAAGTATATAAAAAAATACACCAAAAATCAACAAAATTGAATCTATTGAGACATTATAAGTAATAAAATTTCAAATTCGCTTTACCTAGATCAGTTTTTTGTATTATAAATACGTATTTCGACTACAATGTAGTCATCATCAGTATAAATTAGCTAGTCGTACTTTACTCTTTGACAATTAGAAATAGATATTAAGTCGAGATAAATAGACAAAAATAAAAATAAATAGAAAATTAACTAAATTAAAATATACTAGATTTAAAATATAAAATAAATTTTAAATTATATTGAAATTGCTCTTGTTAAAATTTCCTTCATTCACATTTATTCCTATTTATTTTTATTTTTGTCTATTGATCTCGACTTTATATCTATTTCTAATTGTCAAAGAGTAAAGTACGATAAGCTAACGTATACTGATGATGACTACATTGTAGTCGAAATACGTATTTATAATACAAAATACTGATCTAGGTAAAGGGGGCGAATTTGAAATTTTATTTCAAAAACCTAGAGTTCTCACTAATTATCATTCGATAATATAATGATTATAAGTAATACTATTATGCAATTTTACAAACTATATTAATATTATTATTAATATTAATATAATATTATTATTATTATTATAATAATATCATTATAAATATTAATATTATATTATTAATATTAACATAATATCATTATTATATTACATTAATATAATATCATTATTATAACGGGTTATCTTAACGGGTCCATTATGTACAGATTGTGTGGTGAGGAGGCAGAAAATCCAGCCCAGAAACATTCAGGAAGATCTGATGAGCAAGCACCTGTCTGTTGCCAACATATGAGAGAAGCGAATCTCGTTAAACTAAAGTAGAATGGGGAGCATAATGGACCATAAGGTCGAAGTGCAATACTTTTTTTTAGTAATATTAATATATGTGACGTTCTGCTTCAAATATATTGCATTCGAATATACCTACCCAATACTACATCATATAAATATTCATAGAGAGTTATATTATACTAATATGTATAATACACAATAGAGTTATATAATATTACGTAATTTCCTTCTACCATTCATGAATGAATTTTCCTTTGATTGAATAATTTGGTTACGTTCTTACTCTGTACAACCATCCAATATGCTTGCTTAACAAATAACAATACAGTGTTGGACTAACAACTTTGATTTGTAAATTCATTCTTTAGATTCAATTCATCTCATTGAATATAGATTGATTTATAGTGAATATAGATTGTAGCGACTGCCCTGGACGGGTTACACTTCGACCATAAGGTACATTGTGATGCCTAAGGATGTGAGGATGTGAATGAAGTGAAAGGAATTTTTGTGTTTAGACTAGGAATTGGTATGATGTGTGACTGCAGCCGACTTTGATAGGAACTTTGCCGATATTTATCTGGAGTGAAGGAAACTGCAGAAAACCTTCACAAGCATATCCGGTTACTTCGTCCTTGTCCATACGCCGGCAGTTTAGTCAATTAACCGCCCCTTTTTTTCTTTTTTTTTAATTATTGACAAACTGCCGATGTCGGGATCCGAACCCATAACCTCCCAGGCGCCAAGTAGACATAACGTCTTAGACCGCTCGGCTACCAAGCTGGTCTGGTGAATATATGTTCAGGCTTGTAAAACCTGGCTGAACTACGCTAAATTTGAGAGGCGAAGAAGAAAAATGAAGACTGACTAAAATTTATAATCAATTGTAGTTAAAAATATGTAGATAAAAGAGAGAAAGAAACATGAATGTATATAAATAAATAAAATCACAGAGAAGTTGGACTAGGAATTCTATATCAGAACATTACATTTGATCCAGTTGGACGTTTCGTCTCTTTATTGCGACTTCTTCAACAACTACAAAATATAATTAACAAAATAACAATATAACCTCAAATACATAATTACTTAAACAAACAAAAATTCAAGACATTTACCTCGATCTTAAAAGTTCATATCTTTCTTCTTTTTGTCATGCATTAATTGATTTTCAACAATATAATAAATTACCATATTTAACCATAACAATTACTAAAATTCGTAAATTCGTAAAAAACAAAATTCAACATGTAATTATACAATACTAATGAATCTTTACTAGTGTATAATAGTCTAGATATCTCAGTACTGTAGTGCCACCTATAATTACTGTCCTGCATTATATATTGGCGTTAAAATTTAAAATTTCATTATAAATGCAACTTAAGTTATTCTTAAGTTATTCTTAAATTAATAGTATTGTTATTTTTATGTGAAACATTTCACTTATGTTTCTTTTAAACCAATTTTCTTCTAGATCTAAAATAGTTGCTAGGTCAAATTTAAAATAATGTCCAGTTTTAAATCCATGCTCAGCTAAAGCAGTCCTATTTGTTTTAAGTATATTAATAGGTTTACAATCATTCTTATACTGATCTTTATTTTGAATTTTTGTTTAGTTTGTCCTATGTAGCACTTGTTACACTCACAAGATACCTTGTTAACTAAATTCGACTGATCTAACTTGTCAACCTTATCTTTGAACTTAGTATAAATAGAATTAACTTTCAACAAATTATAAAACACTAGTTTTATATTCGTATTTTTTATTTCTGAAAAAGGAATTTTGTTCCGAAACTGATCAAATAAAGTGATTTTACGAAAATTTCAAATATTTGTTTTATTTAATTATTATAATGGATTTTCATCAAGTAACGACCCATTCAATACAAAATTAAAAACAAATAATCTAAATCTGTAGCATTTAATGCAATTAGCTTTAGTCCAACAGAAATCAGATTCATTAAACGAATGGTTTATTTTAGAGATTCAATTTTAGGAAACAATTGTAACTTGCCCAGTATTACAATATTCTAATATAATGGCTGTGTATGATCATTATGATTGTAATTCAATCTGTTTTGAAGATCATTTCAATTTGTGAATACCATTACAACAACTTTAGTAAAGCTGGATAATTTTCAATTTTAGGTGTGTAATAATGTTCACATAGTAAGTACAAATATTATTCACAATCTATATAACTTTGTACATTTTAATTAGTTCCACTATATATTGAAAAATAGTTATGCATGACAGAAAATTGGTTTTGACTATGATAATTATAATAATATCAAAGTATTAAATGATATTCAAATTATGTGTGCGAGTCTATTCTATTACACAAGTGTGATACTTGATTAACGAGTTCGTAGATTTGAAATTATAATATATGATAAAGACTTTAAACTTATAGGGACCACAAACGTGCATCCTGTGCAGGAACATTTTAAGGACAAATGGATGTTCGGTAGTAGGTTGCTAGTCAAGTATTTTATATGTTGTGGGAGGAGTTTAATGTTGCTTTTCAAGGTGCTCGTGTGTAGCGATATTTGCAATATATTATCTAAAATTTTATGTTTTCCTAATATTTTTTTATGTTTTATTACATAGACTTTATGTACTTTATTATTTTAATACTTTATTTTTTATATTTTGTATTTGCACACTTGAAAAAACTGTAGAGATACAAAAAAATAAACTAGTAGATAAATAAACTACAATTTAAATGAGATAGATAGAGACAAGATGATAAGTGGTTGAATTTTTAAGATAGAATAATAAAGTAATAAAGTAATGTTCCCAATTTTGGTTGCACTGGTCTGGATGCCAAATATTTGTAGGCGGAGTTCAATGTTGCTGCACAATGTTCCTCGTTTGTAGCCTACTTTAGTGTAGGAGATAAAAACCAACTTTATCAAGTAAAAAATTCCTAATATATACCCAGAAATATTATGCATCGACTCTAATTTTATACAATTTTGTCTTTTATAAATGGCATTCATCTGAGACATTCATTGATCTGTACGTATGTACAGAAAGTAGGATCGGTATCAGAACGAAAAGTTGTATTCTTATTTTTTTTTAACATACTGTTATAAGCTAGAGTTGTGTGTATGTATGTATGTATGTATGCATGTATGTAATGTATGTATGTATGTTTCTTTTTGTTGTGTTGGGAGGAGGGGAAATGTCCTATAGACACCCAGATCTTATGGTTATGGGTATTGGTATTTTATGGGTATCAGATTCTTACCAACTAAAACCCCTCTCCACGCATCACACTGGGCCCACTTTTGTATTACTACGGTGTGATGTGTTGTTCCGTGATTCGGGGCTTTTTGAGGCTATATCCTACTCACTACGGTTTCTTGGTTTCTTCTGTACCTAAGTCCGTGTTCACTAGGCGTTAGCAATAATCCTCTCTTCCGTCATCATCTCTCTTTTTTTATGCATTGTCATTTTCAGGAAGAAAGATACTGCTTCCCATGCTTTTTTTTCGCCCAGCATTCGCTATGTATGTATGTATGTGTATGTTATATGTATGTAGTTAAGGGGCGGATTATTATGTTTTACAGGAAGAATTAAAGACGGTTTTTTAGGTCTCTGTATCTCTGTAGAATCCAAAAAAGCTATGAAGCTTAAATTTAAAACGTAACGAGAGATTCACCATCAAATAGTACATAATAAATTTGAAATTACAGTTTTAATAATTTCCAAGATATTAACCCTAAAAATCGCCATTTTCATCGCTCACTGATCATAATAACAATAATAATAATCAATATTCTAGGGTACTTCCAGTTCAGTCCTTGAAAGTTGATTTTTTGGTAGAAAGATAGGTCTCAGGCGAAACCAACCTGTAAAGCGAAAATTCCCCCCCCCTGCCAGGGGCAAACATTTCTCGAGGATAGAAAATTTCTATCTCTAACTGTTGAGGATAGAAAAAAAGTTTTACGTAAAATATGAAAACCCAGCATCTGAGAATCTTACACAATAAATGTATACCAATCATTTTCTCAGTTTTGTTAAACAACTTGGTCCTTACATAGATTTCACTAGTTTTGAAGGCGAACATTTTGGTTTTTACAGGGATATGATCACTTTTTGTATGCGAAAACCAAGTTTATCACATTTTTGTATTTAGTAGTATCGATAATGTTCGTGGCAATTGTTTAAAAATAGTATAAATACACACATTTTCTGTAGAGATGGTATGATGAGCGGTTTATTCGAAACCTTCACCATTTAAGATGTAAGATTCATTTTGTTAGAAGGTATGCATTTATTTCATAGGTGATTATAGTAGCGAATTTCATCCAGAAATCATTTAGATGAGTATAAATATGATCCATCATATTTAATATGTCTTATATAACTTTTTTTTAACATAAAAATCTGTATAAATTATATCGAACGAATTCGTTGAAAATAAACAAAAATCTTGCATAAAACAGGTAATCTTAAATTTTATTAAGTCAGAAAATAATTTATTCTTCTTTTAATAATTCGTAGCAAATACAAAAATCATTTTCAAATATGAATCGAATAAGTGAGAATCAGTATCAGACACTGGTGGTCTGGATCAATTCAGTAAATATGGAATGCATCTTAAATATGAATTTTTAACAAGTCTTAATTGTGACCACATTATTTAATCAAAGCAATCACGTAATCAATGAAAAACTAAGAGAGATTTCATCATTTTTGAAATATGTTACAGGTGATTGAAATTCAAGGATCACATAGGAAAGCTTGCTAAAAAATTACCATGGTATTTAAACTTAATAATTAAACCAAAAGAAGCATAGATTAGTGGAATTTTACGGATTGTTTTCATTATATTTTGTGTCTTTTTTTAGAAGATGAAAACTAGCTTAAACAACCACCTGAAACACATAATAACTGACACATAAACAGCATTTAATTACTTGAAGAATTTCTCTTTATTTTAGTTCCATTCAAGAGAGTAAAGAGTCTTATAGTGAGTTCCGTCGGATTGTGTACGAAACATTATCAGTTCAAGATCCACCACATTCCCTAAGAAGTCTAACACGTTCAATGTTTAAGTTCCATTCACTAATCACTTTTAAATAAACAATAAACACCCATTTATGTCCCTTAATAATGTTGGTTTAAATATTTTGCTGAACAATCCAGTCAAAAATACCTACTACGCGTTTTAATTTAAAATTATGTTACTTCCGTTAAAACACACTCAAAATAATAGGTTAAATATAGTTAACATAATTAAGCTTTATATAGCCAACATAAAAGTGCTTATTTCTGCCATGAAAGCATGAAATATCCAGAGAATAAAAGATACATATGCGTGGTATTTGGATCTCCTGTTTTGTGCAAATGACCCAGGGAAGCTGTTTGAAATCGATCCTCATTTTTCAATCACTCCAGGTTTGTTTGTGTGAAATTCCTCCAAAAACAATGGTTACTTATTGAAAACATTGTATGGAATTGTATGCGAATGAACTAATTTCATATTAATCATTCAAACACAAAACACTTCACCCATTGTAACACTAACACGACTCACACGTGACCAAATAACACACTATTCAAAGCCGACGGACAACACCCCAGTCGCTCATCGAACACGAAAGCGAACACAACACAATACAAATCCACACACAGCACCCAAAAGGCGATGTCGCAGAACACAATAAACATACATACATTTATACACAGTACAAGAACACAAACACCTTTACAAATATACACGATATACACTCACACACATTCTCCGGTTCACATGACAGCCTAGAACAAAAAAATAAAAAACACAGTTTACCGTCACTTGACTATGTCCGTGCGGTAAACTATTCGGGCTCAGCCTTGAATTAAAAAAGAAAAGAGAAATAATAATAATAATAATAATAATAATAATAATAATAATAATAATAATAATGATAGTTTTTGCCACGATATCTGAAATATATGAATGGCTTTTAGTAGTCCCCGCACTAAAAAGCGTAAAAACACGCAAAGCCGACCAACTCGGGGTATGGCCGAAGAAGTGAAAGATTGTAGAACTCGATTCTAATAGTCACCTTAATTAATTTCAATACTTTTTGCCACGATATTTGAAACATATAGAACGCTGTATGGTGCGAGCGCCCAAAAACATGCAAACCCGAATCAAAAGATATTATGCCGGGAGATATTTTGTCCTTGGGATATTTTGTCTGGTGGTATTTTGTCTCGAGGATATTTTGTCCTGGAATATTTTGTCTAAAGATCAAAACACCTACTACAAGTGCTGTGGATTAACAAGTGTGTTAACAAAATTTTTAGGTGTTCATTTAGACTGTTACTTAAAGTTCAGAGATCAAATAAATTCGTTGAAATTCGACAGATGTAAAAATTTGAATAAATTCGTTTTTCAAATTAGAACGCTAAGAAAGTACGTAGACCACAAACAGCAGCTCATGTTTAACTACGCACACGTATTTTCTACCATTAAATACGGTATACTCGTATGGGGAAGACGCGTCGAATCAAATCGGATACTTCTTGTACACTTGGCCACAAAAGTTGATGTCTTGTTTTTAAATTTTATAGTTGATTTGTGTATCTTATTCATACGGTTTTAGAAAAAAATTATCAAATAAAAGTTGTTACTATATTTCTTACAACTGTTATCCGAAGCGTTTTTTCGAAAACCGAATTATAAAATTTAAAAAAATGACATCAACTTTTGTATTCCATAGTACAAGAAAATATATTGTGTATCATATACAATATTGGCTCAAAAGAATTTTGTAAAAGAATATTTCTAGCTAATGAATTATTAACATCTCATGGTATATATCAGGGGCTGCCAACTTTTGTGTGTATAAGATTTGCTTGTTATCTTAAATATGTGTCGCGATAGACTTGTACTATTTGTCCGAAAGTACAATATAGACATTAAAATAGGCGTCAAAAGTTGATGTTAATTTTTAAAATTTTAATTCATTCGGTTTTCGAAAAAAAATTTCGAATAAAAGTTGTTACTAGATAGATAGATGCATTGTAGAGACTGTCCTGGACGGGACACACTTCGACCATAAGGTCCATTGTGATGCCTAAGGATGTGAGGATGTAAGTGGAAGACAAGGAATTTTGTGTGTAGACTAGGAATTGGTAGGATGTGCGGCTGCAGCCGGCTTTGATAGGAACTATGCCAAAACTCATCTGGAGTTCGTGAAGGAAACTGCAGAAAACTTTCACAAGCATAGCCGGTTAATTCGTTCTTGTCCATACGCCGGCAGTTTAATCAATTAACCGCCCCTTTTTTTTTCTTTTTTGTAAATAATTGACAAACTACCGATGCCGGGATTCGAACCCATAACTTCCCAGTTCCAAGTTTACACAATGCCTTAACAAGCACAGCTACTTGGCTGGTTAAAGTTGTTATATTTATAATGAACAAGTATACAATTTTAAAAACTAACATCGAATTTTGACGCTTATTGTACATATATAAAAAGTTGTTATAAAAAAGCACAGTATGGCTGATCATTTGATTTTAAGATTTCACTTTCGCGATTTTATTTGGGTCAGGAAAATTTATGATGGAATAATGATATAAGATTTTTAGACTAGTTTTTGCTAATCTATCAATAGCTCGCTGGAATCTATCAATAGTTCGTACTGAAACTCCCTGTATATCCACCTACGTAAAAAATCAAGATCAAGGCAGATTTAAAGTTTATTTTATTGCCTTAACATTAATGGAAAGACTGAATTTGCATGTCTCTAATCAAGGAATCATAATGGGAATGATGATTCATTCAGTTAGTTGTTACATTACTTGTAATAAAATATTATTATTGATATGACGTGCTATCTACTGATCGGTTTGAAGGGATCCCCTCATCAGATTATGATTTGATGACAATGGGACCACCTCGAGAGTATATTCTGTCATACAACACAAGAATTTTCAAAATCGATCCACAATTGACGGAGAAATCGGTGAACAGACATTTATAAAAAATACATATAGTCTTTCTTTTTTTGGAGTCGTTTAAAATTTTTGTTGATTTTCTCATTTCCACAGAAACTATACCTTACTTACTAAAAAATAACTATAAAAATATTTTATTGAAATTTTGTTTCAATTTTGAAATGTCAATTTTGATTGTCGTTTCCATAGTAACTTTAAACTACAATAGCACACTATTATTAATCGTTGTATACGGTTGTATTTTGGCTATTAATAAATTTAAATTTTTCAAATACTAAAATCATATCAGATATGATATTTCATTTTGATCACACTAAAATTCTGACCGCTAGAGAGTGATTTTTGTATTCTAAGGAAATTCGCTAAGTTGACGCAGCTCCTGCGTAACGCCTTTTTTTTACTTTAATAAAGACTAATTCTACTTTATTAAGAACTTTTGATTCAATTTTCAAAAGATTCAACTTTAACAATTAATATCCCGTATAAGTGAAATGATTGATTTTTTAAGGAGGTGAGCGGCTTTGCGATTCCAGTTCTTTAAGAAAATTCGTTAGTTTACGTAGCTCCCACATAACAAAGATCTGACTGTGTGAGTTTTAAATAATTCGAAGCATTTTGTAAATGATATTGAAACTCTTTAAAAAGTTAAAAAGATTTATACTATGAACCATACAAACGGTATTCATAATGTACACGATGAAGTATTTTAAATACGGAATCTATCTCACAAACAAAGAATCTATTTATTTTTGATATTAAGTTTTTTATCATGAAAGATTGAAGTATGAAACAAACACTTCAAAATAATACTTATTTTAATATTTTTAATTTTCTCATTTTGATATAATATATACGCGAGACAATAAGATCACGATTCCAGCTCCATCCCAATATATATTATTTTATTTCATTTTGTATAGAATGAAACAAAAATGGTTGTAAATGACAGATTTAATTATTACATAAAAAAAAAAACATAAAACATTTGTTATCGTCTCGTAATTGTATCAAATTTATTTTAAAAAGCGAAAAGTTTTTTTTTTATGTATTTTATGTGCATATAAAAATAAAATTTTAAAATAAAAATGATGATAATCATTTCACAAGAGTTTATTATTATAACGTGCTTAGATACCAACTACTCGTTTGAAAAGTTTGCAATCCTTTAGATTGTAGTGACTCACACTCATACAGCAGATACACATATCTAGCCCATCAGTGTTAACATTGCAATTGAACCTGCGATACAGTGCAGAACGATACATTTACGTGTACACGCATATCTTTGTCTTTTTTTATATGCTTACGTATGCATATATGTAGGAGTATTACATATATGCACCTATAGAAGCGGATTGATTTTATAGGTATGTTCTGGTAATGTAAAAAATATTTGATACGGTTCTCTCATCTTCTTAGAACGCATTCATTTCAGATGTATAAAGCAGGACAACAACAGCTGACACTACAGTAACAATTCAATATGAGTACAGTAACAATTTAACATAAGTTCAGTAACAATTTAACATACATTGAAATCAAAAAGTCAATACAATTTAAAAGTATAATCTAAAAGTTGTAATTGTTGTTCAAAAAGTAGTAAAATAAAATTTACAAAAATATACATTTCAAGTATTTTCTTTATCACACGCACCGTTTCACACGTATGAATATTTAAGCAGTAACTACGTAGTTTTATATATCGGGCACAAAAGTAATCAAATGTACTGTACTTTTTGCTTACAAATGTTTAAATCTTAAAGTATTTCGGGCTCTTTAAACCCTTTAAGAAAATATATAGTTTTAAAAATTCGATCACAAGAATATTCACTAATGCGTAAATTCGTTTAGATCTGACTTACAAATTTTTCAAGTTTTTAAGAAAAGTGAATTTGAAAAGTTTCATTCGTTAATTTTTTTCCAATATAAATACAGATAATTTTTTGGAAAACAGTTTTATGAAATGCTTAATCGTTGTAACAATTTAAGCGTGTAAATAATTACTAAAATTGTTTATACGCCAATGTACAAAATATTTTTTTTGCTTGCCAATATATCTACTAAAATTTGTTACGTAAAGTAGCAAATTTTGTCAATGAAATGAACCATAATGAATGTCGCATCCAGTTACATGAGTGATAGTGGTGACATTAGTAATATCATTCATTATTACGTATCAGGGAAAGTTCAAGTCACGATACAAGTGATGAGCAACTTACATGATTTTTTTATAAATTACATTCGATCAAAAAACATAAATGTAAAACAGGGCCAAGTACTTTGAAATACTGAAAGAAAATGAATATCAAATCAAAGTGAAATAGTATTTATAGATTTACGAAATCCTATCTCCACCAATAGCAATTAAGTATCAGCCAATGAAATTACAGCATGCATAACTATATGTTTACCACGTTAAATTCATCAAACAAAACATGCCAAAATTTTCAATTTCGGGATGGAAATTTCGGGTTTTCATAATTTTTCGTATTAGTTTGGGTACTATTTCTAACTGTATGCCAAATATCAACTTTAATGGATATCAGGAAATACTACCTGTGTTTTGATTATTACCCTACATGATTTAGAGGCGTGATCGTCCTTTTTCGATTTTTGAATTGAAATAGATTTAAAACTATTTATACCTTAACGATGATATTGAAAAATTAGTATTAAAATGATGTAATCTATGTCTATTTGAAAACTCAGCACTGTAGCTCTTTTAGTTCAAAAGTTAAAAGGGATCATTTTGGGTCTAATATTTCCTGTAGTAATAAATCAGTACAGACTGGCGTATTAGAGATATCCTTTTTTTAAATTTTAAATGTTATTTTAAATAAAATATAATTACAATAGAAATATTATGTAACATAATTTATTCGCTATAGTAGATCAATCTACTAAAATTTTTCTATTGTCGTAAATTTATTGATTTTTGCCGACACTAAAACCAAATATAAAACAAGTTACACGAAGACACGTTTGCAGGGGGGAAAGTCTATTTAACCAAAATTTTCCGTACTATCTAATCCATATGTAGTTCTATGTGCCAACGTAAAATCTTTATTAAACAAACGGGTATACATAATATCATCTGTTCATTTAACAAAATTACTAAAAAGCACCGATCACAAATTTTCGCAGGGTGCTATGAAACAACTTCGCAGCAGTGCGTACTTCAACATTAAAATTACAAATATTTCAAGGTTATTATTTTATTTCTGGTTTATTTGAAATATTTCTGTAAATATTGGAGTAGAAAATATGATCAGTTGATAAATTGTCATAAAATTTCATTTCTACAACTTTACTAATGACAAATTTTTCTATTTACCTTATATTAGAAGTTATTTTAAATTTTCCCTCTCCCCCTAAAAACTATTTCTTATTGTTTTTTTTTTTTTAAACTATTTTTTCTGAAGAAGGAATTGTGTTTCCGAAACTATAGTCAAAAATAAAAATACTTTTACGAAAACCTCAAATATTTGTTTAATTGAATAGTAATTTTAAAATAATTTGATAAAGTTGCCAAAACAATTTGAACCACCGTAATACTTGAACTATCCAGCCACACAATGGACTACAATGGACTTTCAAGAAAAATTTTAAGTTTTGTAGATGGGATAATGTAGATTTATAGATTTTTACTTTCTAACTCGATTACAATAGTTTATTATTATATTTATAATATTATAATGAACGAAAAGCAGTCAAGTATGAACTGTGATATCCAATGAGGTTGCTGTATTTTATGAAATAAATTGTCCGTACTATCACAACAGTGCCTCCACATTAGTTGTTTTAGAAATGTATTTTTAAATTTATAATAAACTAGCTGAATTCCCCGGCGTTGCCCGTGGAACTGCAAGATGTGCTCAACTTTGGTGTCAATAGCGTACTACTTAATGATTCAACTTTATTAATTTTTAACAGCACTTCTGTCATCAGAATTAAAATGTTATTTGCCTTCCCCGAACCTCCACCTTTTTACACCTCGGGTTACATTATTGAAGTTTCCCTAATTTTTTTGAAAATATAATATAGCCTATGTCACCCGTGGATAGTGTAGCTGCCTAACGGTGAAATAATTTTTTTAATCGGTCCAGTAGTTTCGGAGCCTATTCAATGCAAACAAACAGTCAAATCATTCCTCTTTATAATATTAGTATAGATTTAAACAATAGGGAATATGCATGAAAATTTTTTTTATTATTAGGTGTATTTTAAATGGTGAAAGTGTAATATGACGTCACATAACATATCAAGAGGGCTATCACCCTCTTTGTCTAATCGGGAATTTCAATCATTCATATCTCGCTTATTTTTAAAGTTATTTAAAAAGTAATTTTACCTTGATATTTGTCAAGTAAACATGCTTCAATTCACGTGAAAAAAAATTTGCATGCATATTCCCTATTGAATGTACAATTGAATAAGAAATGTAACAATTAACCTAATTAATTCTTTCAATAACACGCATATTGATTTTTATCAGAGCGTCACTGCGTGAAACTGTATCACCTATAACCTCACCTTGTATCACCTCACATACTGAAAAAGCACCTCATGTCTGCCATTCATCAAATAATATTAGATTTAAAAAATATAAATAAAATGTAAATACTAAGCTATCCAAATGATGAGAAGATAGCCAAGGTGTGGATCATATTTGTGCCTGACTCATTGACACATCGACGAACCTCAACATAAAATAAAAATTCCTTTTTTTGAAAACATAAATTTAAATCATAAATCAATTTTATGATTATTTAATAACAAATCTATTATTTATAACAAAATTAAACAATAGTTTTTGTATTATTTATTATATTTGAAATATAAAATTTAAAAAAAAAACTACTAGAAAACGTGTTTTTAAAAGAAATAACAAAATTCAGTCAAGCTACCGTAGACCATACGTCGACTTTAATTATTTGCCGTTCGCCTTGCTCTTAATTGAATCAAATGAGTTGCAAATTTGTAAGAAACTTGAGGTTGGGACCTAAACGATAAAATTTTCTTGACGACCTGTTCGAAATTTGTTAAGTGGATACAAAGAGTGGAGAATAAAACTGCACAACCTTAGAATAATCGGATTGGATCGGAAAAAGTGCAGGCTCATAAGTTCATTGAGGATGGACAATTTCGTCTATTTTGAAAATTTGTAAATTTCATATTGGTTGAACATTTGTAGGCAGCCTAAGATTAGGTAAATACAGAAGGTAAAAATTTTTGGACGTTCTGATCATAATTTATTAATAGTATGTAAGGGGGTGGCAAAAAAATTTTCACTTTCTTAAATAATGGAATAATCTAGATCCAATACCTAAGGAATTGAATTGAAAAAACACGGTAGAAAGAGGGACTTACGGTAGAAAGAGGAGTTCACTTTGAGTGATTAAGCGCTAACTCCGAGTAGCTGTGGTCTTAATTCTCTATTCCTTATTTATTACTCTAGATAAATAGATAGATTGTAGAGGCTACACTTCGGCCATAAGGTCCATTGTGATGCCTAAGGATGTGAGGATGTGAGTGGAGTGGAAGGAATTTTTATGTATAGACTAGGAATTGGTAGGATATGCGGCTGCAGCCAACCATTATAGAAACTATGCCAATATTCATCTGGAGTTCGTGAAGGAAACTGCAGAAAAACCTTCTCAAGCATAGCCGGTTACTTCGATCTTGTCCAAACGCGACAGTTTAGTCAATTAACCGCCCCTTTTCTTATTCTTAATAATTGACAAACTGCCGATATCGGGATTCGAACCCATAACCTCCCAGTTTCCAAGTAAGCATACTGCGCAGACATAACGTCTTAGACCGCTCGACCACTTGGACTGGTTTATTACTCTATCTTGAGCGTGACCATTTATGACATTTGGAATTACAATTTGCCGCTATATAGTAAAAAATGTACATAGGAACAGAAGAATTTGGATATTTCATTGTGTTTTTGCACAATAAGTTTATAAATTGTTTAAAATTGTATATTCTTTGAATAGGCACATATTCTCTGAATGCTTGATACAATGGCTTACAAATGACTGATAAAATAATATTAAAATATAATATTAATAGTAGTAAATAACATAGGTGGGCAGACCTTGACTGCACTCAGCTCTGAGTGAGAGGTAAGCAGAGAGATAGAGTAAATATAGGGTATCCCTACCAATTGTTATTATGTTCTTTTTTTCATTAAAACATTTTCTAAAAAAAATATAATAATACCAACTATTTTTTATGGTCACTATTATTCAAAGTATACAATACATACAATACATACTCTGGAATTTTGGGCTGGTAATTTGGGGAATAAAATGTACCTTTTTAATATATTTGGGTATGAATAAAATATAAATGTTATATAAATTATAAAATATAAATCTTTTGATCTTTTACATTTACCGCTTGAAAATTTTTTGATGATTTACCTTTAGTTCAGATTTTAGAATTAGATTTTAGGAAATTCCGAATAATTTGCCTAAACTATTCATATCGGAGAACTAATAAACAATTATTTACTTGATTTAATTATTTTTTCTTAGTAGGGGGTATAGTGTCATGGGAATTTGATGACCCTGGATACGAAAAAGATGCCAATGATAAAGCTGGGTGGGAGAGAGGGTTGGTAATTTGTTACTTATTTCTAAATGGTTAAATTTTTCATAAAGTGGGAATACATATAGTTGTTGTTGTTGTTGTTTTAATTATTGTTATAGCTATCATCATTATTGTTGTTATTATTGTTATTATTATTATTATGTTTTTTGGTGTATCTCTCCATATTGTAAAAGATATTTTTTAAACAATAAATATTTTATAAAACTAATTCTAAATTGATTGAATAAATTATTGGGCAATAATCAATCGGTAGGACAACCTATATTGAAACATAGTGCCGTCTTGCTTCAAAACATACCTTTTTTACTTACTCTCACCCAGCTTCTGGAGAGTCGTTCGACTCCGGCGAGGAGTCTGCGCCCACCTCTGATAAATAACATATAATAATTTTTTTTTAAACTATATTTATTATATTATTTGTTTTTATTATCCATTTGTGTGTATTCAAATGCAAAAATGTATTTTTTTTTGTGTAACGATACGGATTCCTAAAAAATAATAAAGTAATTTATCTCTCATTTGTATGTATGTGTATGAGCTTGTTATACAATGCTTGGCCGTTCCGGGTAATAATGTTTTGGTGAATGGTGATGGCGCCGAACAAATTACAGCAATTATATTATGTAAAATATCATTTTAGTATATTATCCTGTAATACACTTGCCTGAACAAAATATACAAAAATATTGATGATAATGACCATTTTATTAAAAATTTTATAGGATACAATCATTCACAACACCTCTGTATATAATAATGGGGTTTTACTTCCGTTTCTGAGACACCACGGTCTATAACAGAGGCCACCCACATCATTACTTTTCAATCTTTATTAATTTTTTAAACTGTACATTTTTTTATGATGTGTGTGGAGGACAAGGAATTCATATGCAGACTAGGAATTGGTAGGTTGTGCGGTTGCAGCCGACTTTGATAGGAACTATGCCGATATTCATCTGGAGTTCGTGAAGGAAACTGCAGCAAAACCTTCTCAAGCATAGCCGGTTACTTCGTTCTTGCCCATACGCCGACAGTATATAGTTAGAATTTAAATAATCTTTTTTGGACATAGATCTGAAGAAAATAATAATAGTAGTACTAAATTCGTTAATAATAGACATAAAAAAAAGGCGGTATGGTTGCATGGACACGGCCGTGTGTTTTACGTGAATACGTGTACGTAACGGGTAACGTAACGGGGTATCACTGGATTGCTCTGGAGAAGCCTTTTCCAATTGTATACGATCTCTATATTCTGATTTGGCGTTTCGACAAGTATAGGCCGACATTGCAATATTTATTTTAATTTTTTACTTTAACACCATGTATATTCACTATAACTATTTCACACTAATGTTTTATGTACGCAATCGATAGATCCTGGCGAGAGCTGACGATTGAAACTCAAACTCAAACGTTCTAGCTTCTCCGAGTCAAAAGTTATACAAAACGGAAATAATGTGACGCAGCGGAACGACCTCACAGCGGCGTCGCTTCCCCCTCCGCCATGCGCGATGCCTCACAGTACTCACTCAACGTAACAAATTCTTTGATCCTTTAGCTATCGAGTGGTGTAATTAAATTTTGAATATAGATGATAGATATGTAGCTCCAACTCCAAACTGTATCCCCTGATTTTGTTATCTTCAGTTTTCTAAATGGCCTCCCACTATGGAAGCAAATTTAAAGACGTATTCACGTCAAAAAAAAATTGTGAAAAACTAAAAAGTGAAAAATAATATTCAGCAATATGTGACTATAAATAAAAGCTTGGTTAAAGTTTAAATGTTGGCCATAAGCTTTTACTTATAGTCACATACTGGTGACTCGGGGAACAAATTATATATTCTTCTTTTGAATTTATTAACCCTTTAAGTGCTAAATTATTATTATAAAATTAACCAGCTAAGAAATAAACTTCATGGCTCGGTCCTATTCTTACTTAGGAACCAACATGAGGGTCTGCATGCTCGCACGTACATTCCTACCATGCGCTCATGAGACACGACTATGCCAATCATATAAATGTAGTTGTTAGCACTGGAAGAACAGCCAAGTTTAAACGCATTAATGGGTGTGTAGCAGTTAAAAGGTTCAATATAAGCTTGTTTTTATGAAAGAAATGCTAGAAAGTCTATAATTATATTAAAAAGTTTTTTAGTTAATTTGTTTTATTTTAAGACGATTATTAAAAATTCAATTCAATTTTCCACCACTTCCACTACTTTCCAATAATTTATGATCACTTTCACCAAATTTCTATATCAGGGAATATTTTCGAATTTCATCTATGTAGAACTATACTATATTGAATTTTCACGTGACTTACACACGTGTATAAAATTTTAAAGCTCTATCTCAGTTAGAACTACTCGAAAGACTAGTTGATTTAAACTTTGTGTTTCTCAAGGTTCTATCGAATCAAAAAATTAAACGGTGAAACCATATTATGTATATAGAAGTAAAAAAGTGAACACAATATTACATAATTATTATTACTAACATTAATCTTATAACATACATTTCTCATGTCCCAAATAATAATGGCAATTAAGCTTTAAAAATATCATTTATAGCAGTAGCATATCTCCATTTGTCTACTTAACTTCATACCTTTTTTTTACTAAAATCACCATTTTCAGTTATTAAAAATATTTGTATACGTCTTCGAGGCTCGGAAAAAATATGATTTTTAAAATCAGTAGTATATTGTAAAAATTTTAATTATAAAATTATATTTAACTCTACCAGTGACAGTTGTTTCAGCAGAACGATCTTATTCACTAGTATGTCGCAAGTGCGACTATCTATTTTAGCGACATTATCGATTTAATGCAAACGGGCGAAAAAAATCAATATAGATAAGTTAATTGAACAATTTGCAGCAAAAAATTCTACACGATCCAAAAGATTCGGTTTAGATCTTAAACAATAATATATTTATTATACACGTATGATAAATAAATAGTTGTTTCTTACATTAAAACTATGTTTTTCTTTTTTATTTCATTCAAATTCTCACTATTTTCTTTGCCTTGAGGGGGCCTCATGAAGATTTTTTCAGTGGGGCCTATTAGCTCTCAGCTACGTCACTGCTTCGAGCATTGCCTTCGTGTTTGAGCTTTATGTAGAAATAAATAATTATAAATGTATGTACCCATGTTAGCGTACATAGTATTTTATGTAACCTCATGACACGTTAATAATGTCATCATCTAGATTCTAGATGTAACGACGAATGTGTAAATAACATGAAACACTATTTGCACGCTAAAATAATACCTACACATCCTTATTTGCTCTTTCGTTTATCAGACTTGACATATGAAATTATTTCTGTCCAAAAATTATTTATATAAGAAATTATATCTATGCCAATTCAGCTTCTGTCCAAAAATTATTTATATAAGAAATTATATCTATGCCAATTCAGCACACCGACTAATAAGATTTTATCACAAATCCAATTATCATTGTTAGATGGTAAATATGAACACGCATTATAACTAAACTCATAACATTTAAATCTGTTGATAAAGTAATGTCTTCATATGACTAATTGATGACATTCAACAATTTTTAAAACATTTTCAAATTTTTATACCCGAAATATGTAAATATACAACGGTATATTCAGTTTAGTCCCGACTTTGTAACGTTTTGTAACGTTAGGTGTTCATAAATGGCAAAAATCCGTCCGTCCGTCTGTCCGTCCGTGAACACGATAACTCAAAAACGAAAAGAGATCACGAACTGAATCTATTACGGTTTTAAAGATGGACAGTTTTACCCATTTTGCCCAAACATGATCCAATTTTGCCCATTCATGAACGTTATCTTATTTTTTAGCTTTAGAACACACACACTAAATTTGGAACGGCTTGAAATTTTGAATTTCTGATATTTTTTCTTGAGTCGTAAGGAAAATTTACCTAGGGTCCTCTCTCATCATTATTTCGGTATTTCTTATGGTTTTCTCCAAACAATTCTGACAAATACTGTCTATGCCGTCCAAAACAGGGGAAATTAACAAGGCTGCAAAAAGGCTGCTCATGCTAATTTTTTTAAATATTTTATATTGTCTGTCGCGCTAACTTTTTTAGTTAAATTGTAAAACTTCCTTACAAAGTATAAAATAAAGTCCCCCAGCCGCGTCTGTCTGTCTGTATAGTTGTATAATTTATTGATGTATAGGTGTATAATTTATCAGTGCATAGTAACAGATGTTCGTTGCTTAGGTGCTGCGTGTTATTCATTGTCTGCCAGGAGTGGGGATGTAGACATTTTGACTGTTATTTATATAAGCATGTAACAGACAGCAGTCTGCATAAAGTGATTGATATGTAACAGTGGATCATATATTAGTACAGTCGATTGTACATATGCAGACGTATAGATGTATAATTTATCAGTCCTTGACGGGAGAAAATATTATGTTACTTGGTTATAAGGGCGTTAGAAAATTTTTGCGGTGGATGCCGCGACGAGTAATGCTAGTGTTTAATAATTTAATTGAATTTATTTTTTTACAGGACATTGGACACTAGGATCTATATTATGTGATGTATGGATATCATTGGATGTATTATTATGTACAGCTAGTATACTATCGTTATGTGCAATCAGTGTTGATCGTTACCTTGCCGTCACACAACCATTGAACTATTCACGGCGTCATCGCTCGAAACGTCTAGCATTTGTTATGATTATTGTCGTATGGTGTGCAGCATTTTGTATTACATGTCCACCAATATTTGGATGGTAAATATTTTATATTTTCTATTACTTAAGACTTCTAACATAGTTCGATAAATAACATTACTGGAGAAAATAAAATACTGACAACCGTAAACTAAAATAAAATACAAATCACAAATCACAAATCACAAATATAATGGACGGGTAGGTGGAAAGAAATGAAACCCCATTACAAACACGGAATTCACGATGGAGTTCCATATAGTAAAAGTGTGATTATCTCACTGCACAATATTGTAACTAAATTTCACTAATGCCCATATAACACGTAGTAAAAATTTCATTCAATTCTATTGATTGGATACATTGATTGGAGAATACAATACCTTAAGGATGTTTCAGCATACCACCACTTTTGACAGATTTTGCTCATTTTTTTTTCATAGGCTATAAATAACGTTTTCTAATAAATCCCGAAGTTTCAGAATTTTTGACCGTTTAGAACGCGAGATAATTAATATCAAAGTTATCATTCTCTCTCACTCATGCCCGTCCAACTAGTATATGTTGTATTAGAAAAAATACTCGACAGAATTTTAAAAAAAACTAAGAGAGTAAAGCTAAATATTCATTATATAAATTTAAAAAAAAAAAACCGTGTTACCGTTTTGTTTTCGAAATATAATAGTTTAAAATTAATTTTTTTTTCAAAATAACATCATTTTGTATATGTGAACAGTGTATTTGCCTATGTGTTGTATATGTGTGTTTATGTATTTGTGTTATAATAAAATCAAACCGGTTAAATATGAATAGATAATTTAGAAAACTATACACACAATCTTTGAACTCATTCTAGATAAGTAATATGCCTCATAATATTTCAATGACCTCGGTTATCACTTGGGTAATTATTAGACCTACGTGCCCACTCTTTATAATAATATTTATACACCGTGTAACAGAGAAACCGTGTTTTTATTTAAAGGACGCGTTTACTCAAGCTCTATGTATTTTTTATAAACTTATTGCAACATTATTGTATTTTTAAATTATATTACATTTATTCTTTTATTTTAAATAAAATGCTTTTTTATAATAAGATAATAGATTTTTAATTTAAAATACTTTTTTTTAATGTAACATAAAACTCTTTTGACTAATATTAACAAATTAGAATTATTATTTTAAATTTATATGCATAGTTTTTGTTTCTTATAATAGCATTTGTTTAATAAATTAATTGTATTATCTCCTCACGTTGCAACACATCATACAAAATAATCTTTTTCTCTAAAATATTTAATGGACATGTATCCAATTGTGAGGAAACTTTAATTCAAATAAGTCGAGCATTTCAAAATATAGATGCAAACATGTTATCCAGAGCTGTGAATAATTTATCAAAAAGTGCTGCTGTTTGCCTTTAAAAGAATGGTAGACATTTTGAACAGTTTATAAACTATACATATAAAATGCTTTGTCCTGAATGACTGACTGACGGAACAACACACAGCCAAAACCGCTGATCGTAGAGACCTGAAACTTGGAGGGTGTGTTCTTTGTATGACGTAGGCATCCGGATTTTCCTAAATTCTACCCCTAAGGTGGTGAAAAACGGGGTCAAAGTTTGTATGGGACAACGTAATTCTTTGGTCCAATCTACTTCAAATTTTGCATAAACATTCAGTATATTTACTTAAATATAAGTAATATAAGGTCTGTAAAATTACAATGTTCGTGGACGAAGCTGCGACGGGCTGTACTAGTATTTAATATAATTTATTGTTTATATTGTTCAATACTTTGTTAATATTAGTTAATAAGAGTTTTATGTTACATTAAAAAAAAGTATTCTAAATTAAAAATCTATTATTTAATTATAAAAAAAGCATTTTATTTAAATTAAAAGAATAAATATAATATCATTTACAAATACAATAATGTTACAATAAGTTTACAAAAAATACATAGAGCTTGAGTAAACGCCTACTTTAAATAAAAACACGGTTTCTCCGTTAGACGGTGTATAGTGCTCATAACAAATACAGTAACAATTAATTAATACTAAAAATAATTTAATAAAATTAATTTGTGTTGCCTTCGACATAAAACAATGTTATTCAAACAATGTGACATATGTACCTACCACAATAGTCGCAATCAAAGTATAAAGTTTTTGTTTCGACTATCGTTGTATAAGATTTGAATGAATGTTTTATTGAATATTTAAAAGTAAATTACTTATTATGTATAGACGCACATCGAAGTCTGCTTGTTTGCGATATGGTGATATTCTTCGGCATCATTGAATATTATTAGCTTTAATAAATATTCCCATGTTGACTTTTTTAAACAAAAGAAAATAAATATCTAAAAAAAAGGAAAATGACTTTGAAGGAAACATATACAAAAAATATGTGTATATTCTACCATTTATAATAACAGGCTGATTATAAATATGTGTATGTTAAAAGATTTTAATATTCATTTTCATTTACCGCTGAAGAAATCTCATTGCATAAACTACAAATACGAATTCTTTTTTAAATAGTAATGTTAGATTTATAATTTGTTGGAATATACCAAGTTATCCCGGTATATTCGATGTAAAACCGATAAAACTAAGGATAATTATTAATTGAAACGAATTTGTGGACTTTAAACCAATGTTAATTTTTAGCCTCTTTAATTGAAGCCTCTTAATTGCGGAAGAACTTTCTTTGTTTTATGTTTCCAAGTTATTGGAGTTAAATTTTTATTTAATTTTTTCAACCAAAGACTATTTATAACAAAAAACTTGTATTTCAAACAAATAGTGAACGTTTCTCTAAAAGTCTATAAGTTAGTCATTACTCATGCCCCAAATGTCAGTTGCATGCCCCCAAAGCATCGTGTATATGCACTCCCGTTCAAAAAAAAATGAACAGACCTGAACCGAATCAGTCTCTCACAATTTTGATTATTCTTGTAGTAAATGTTTTTTACAGGTACAACATATTATTTAATTTTTATATGTAAGAGAAAGATATAACACTTTATATGTATTTACATTACATATATTTTTTATAGGCTTATTCTGTTTAATACACACGAGTATATAAAATTTTTGTTCTCTAAAAAAATATAAATTAAGTTTTAAACTCCATTTCATTTTACATACTTAAAAAATATATTACTTATCTTTGTTTTATTTACATACAAAAAAATATAATAACTGATATCAATATTAAATACTATAATAAGTGGGCAAATTTTGAATAATATAAATCATATCATATTCATATTTTGAGATTTGTACATTTGCTCATTTTAAAAAAAGGGCCTGAATATTTTTTCAATTTAAAAGTAATAAAATATTGATCACATGAATGAGGCAACCAACGTAAATATAATAAAGTTTTTTAATATTATTCTTATAGAATGGTATGATACCAAGAGATTGTATCAAAAACTATTCTGACTTTTTCTTTGTTCCTTGCACGAATTGTAAAAATGCTATTTTTGCACAGTGAAATTTGATATCATTTTTTTAAAGCGAAATTGTTTAAATACTATAAAAAAATGGTTGTTTTCGTACGGAAAAATTTCATTTCATATTCTTTACAATAGAAATATTTGGGACTATGTGTTTATCTTTATAATATTGAATCTGAAAACCCTTCGTTTTAAAAACACATTTTGGTGAAAGTTTAATGAGTAGAAAATGGTCAAATTTGTGACGTTTTTATACTTAAAAACGTCATCCTAAATCCGTCATACTAAAATAATAATTTTATTTTAAAAAATTACAAAATCTTTTATATTTGAATGTAAATTGGCTGTTTCAAGCAGTATGAAAAAAGTTTATTCCGTTCGAAAACAATAATGTTTTCAAATTATTTAAAAAAATGTTTTGTAAAAATTGGGACCAAAGTTCTGCATGGCAAAATGCATAGCTACAATCAGTGTACCATGTAGAAAGAATGCATTAAAAAAAATTGCGACAGAACCGTTTTTGAAAATTTTGCCTAAAATATCTAAATATTTAATTTCAGAAAATGTCATCTGCCAATTATACGTGTGCTAAATTTTTTTTTATATATTAAAAATTAAAGATGGTAATATACACACTGATATCAATACAATAAACAAAGAACACTAACATTGGGATCAAATATACTTGGTGAATATAATAATAAAATTATACATTATACAGATAATTACAAAAGTGAGGAGTTTTATGAAATGTAAGAAAATTAACATTTCTGGTCTGTTCATTTTTTTTGAACGGGAGTGTATGTATACATACATTTATTTCAATTAAATATTTAGCTATTTTATGCAAAATTTTCAGAAAATCGTTTTATTTCTTCAGACAATAATGTTAACATATAAAGTACTGTACTTTAGAATCATACTGTACATCATCATACTGCTCCATATTTTCTTCAAAAGGAAAGTAAGAAAATAATAATAATAAAACCACCTCAAGTAAAGTTATTACACTTAAAAACTCATAACACAAACTGTTTTCTTCATGAGTTTTTTTTTTCGTTGGTTGTTTTTTCGTCATCTACTTATTTTTAAAGAAAAAAAATCCACTTGCTTATATTATCAAACTTTATATACGTATACTTGTTATTTCCCTCAATTTTCTGATTTTTTTCCATATCAATATAGGTTTAGAGGATAAGAGTGTACATGTGAAACCTTGAACATGTTGTCAGCTCCATTGTTTTTCAATTTTACCAACAGAAGAAATGGTTCTTATGAAATTTGTTCAATATTGTTTTGGTTTACAATGCAAATAGTAATAATAACAATTTGGTAGTTTTAGGGCTCCGTACACAAAAGATCAACACGAAACCTCATTGCAGTTGTACAGCAGTCCGGCTATCAAAATGCTTGTATATACTTTCTAAATCAAATATGATAGGGTGTCGTAACATATAGTGTCATGGTTTAAAGATTATTTTTGAAATCAATTATATAATAAACCATTAAAAAAACTAATAGGAATTGGTTCCAGCACACTTTCGTACCCAAAAGATTCTAACCAAACGGCATTCCCATTGTTAAGCACTGTCATTCTGTCAGAAATAAATCTTCATTTCAAATTTATGCATAACACATAAAAATTATCCTAAGAAGAGAAAACAATTTTTATTCTCTATTATCGATAAAAAATTAGCTCATGTCAATCTTGAATTCTTATTTTGTAGCTGTGTTGGTAAAATAGTTAATTAAAGAATATATGATACAAATCCACTGTACTACATATTCCATAGGTTAATATACACTGTCGTTCAAAAAAAAATAACCAATCTAAATTGATAGTTTTCTTACAATTCATAAAACTCCTCACTTTTGTTACTCTCTGTATAATATATAATATTATTATTATATTCAACAAATATATTTGATCCCAATAGTATTAAGTATTAGTGTACCTTGTTTATTGTATTGATATCAATGTATATATTTCCTTCTTTAATTTTGAATATAAAAAATAGTGTTTAGCACAGGTATAATTGGCAGATGAGTGTCAAAAACTGTTCTGTCGCTATTTTTTTTATCAATACTTTCTATATGCTGCACTAATTGAAGATATGCATTTTTCCATGCAGAACTTTGGTCTCTTTGGAAAGATTTAGTGACTTTTTAAAATATAATTGATATTTGAGAATGTATAAGTTGTTAAGTTATCATCCCATTATCAAACAAAATGCGTTTTAAAACGAAGGGTTTTCAGAATCAACATTATAAAGATAAATCAATAATCCTGAATGTTTCTATTGTGAAGAATATTTCCGTTCGAAAACAACCATTTTTTGAAAGTCTTATACAATTACGCTTTAAAAAATTGGGATCATATTTCACTGTGCAAAATTGAAATTTTCAATTAGTGTAAGGAACATAATGAAAAAATTCAATATCAACAAGTGAAAATAACAACTAAGTGAGTAAATTGCTTAAATACCCGGTATATACTGAATTTATTTAAAAAAGTGTCAAACAAAAGTTGTTTATTTTAAAAAAAGAAACATTTTTTGTCTTCTATTTTTGTTCTATCTCTTACAGTTTCATAGGCGGTTTTGCCCATTTTCCCAAAAATGTTATATCTCTTACAGTTTCATAGGCGGTTTTGCCCATTTTCCCAAAAATGGTCTGATTTAGTCCATTCGTAACTAAAGTTTTGTCGGAACTAAACTTAATATACCCTGGTATATATTCTATACCGGATATAAAAATCGTATCAGAATAGTTTTGATACAACCTGTTGGTATTAGCCTAGAGTATCTGTATAAGTTATCAATAATATTAAAAAATAATATTAAAAAACCTGTTATGTACATTAACAAAATAGGTATACATGATGTTTTCTTTGTTTAGCTATATATAAGCTGTATGATATATCTCTATGATATATATATAAATTTAATAACTTTTGTTTATTATTATATCAGTCACTCCAGCAAGATCAATGCATACCATTGATCTTGCTGACGAAAACATATTTCGTCAAAAGTTTAAAGATTCTAAAGTTTTTTTGTTTTCAATTTTAACGGGGATACATGTAGGGTATTGTTTTATAGACTCGAACATATTTTTAAATTTTTTTATGAATAGATTTTAACGTTTTTAGAATAAATTACCCGAATAAAAGTTCTTATGGTGATCTTATTTTTCACCCTGACCATGACCTTCCAGGTTATTAACAAACAAATATCGATCTCTATTGATTGACCAGCAATAACACCTTTTTATTCTTGATCATTTTTTTCTAAAGACTATGTTTCTCAGAAAATATGAGCCAATATAGACCTAAATACCCAGTTTTAATGTTCTATTTTCGTCAGCAATCCGATTTTGTAAAAAAAGCATAAGGTGTTATCCAAACAAGCTTGAAGGTCATAGTTGAGTTGAAAAACAAAATCACCATAAGATGTGGTGCACCTCCACAAAAAATAATTTTCATTCAGATCATTTTTACCAAAAACGAAATCAAAATTTCCTTGAAGAAATATTCAGGTATATTGAAGAAATATGCAGGTCTTGTTTAAAATGAATATTCTGTATAAATCTCAGAATTTGAATAAGTATAAAATATATACTAAATTAAAATTGCAATGTTGTTCAGTTATAAGTAAAACGATTGTATACAATATTGATTTAGTTGTTTTTTTTGTGTGTGTAAATATTATAACAAAGATAGATATATAGTTTTTATAGTGTAAAAAGAAATCGATTTATAAAATTATATTTATATTTTTTTTAAATAAGTAAGTGAGTGATAAATAATGTAACCCTTTAAAAAATATATGTAAAGTAAATACATGTCAATTGTTATATCTTCCTCTTACATATAAAACTTAAATAATATGTTTTATATGTCTACTACATTTATTACAAGAATAATCAAAATTTTGGACTACTAATTTGGTTCAGATTGGTTCATTTTTTTTTGAACGGGAGTTATTTGGTATGTAACTCATACCAAAACTATTTTCTCAAATATGTATTTACCACTGTGTTCTTCGTAGAGTAGAAGAACTGACACTTTCAATTCCATATTTGGTTTAATACCCCCGAACATGTATTCTTTATTTATGTTTAGAGCTTATATCGCACGGTCAATAAAATTGTTCCACCATTATTTCTTTACAGTTAATTGTACGTTTATGAGCAGTTTGTTTACGAGAATATAAATAATGTGAATATGATTTGAAATTTTCACATTTATTTTTCATAAGCAATATTTTATGTGTTTAATTCCTAAGTGTGGGGCGAAACTATTGATCGGAGAAACACAATTTTGACACATCAGTCATCGCGATAACACACAATCGAAAGGAGATAACGAGTTGAAATAGGTAGAGTGTTATAAGGGTTATATGTGTTGATATAGGTATATGCTAGAATTTATGAATTGCTATGGGAGATGGAAAATTTCTATCTTTGAAACCGTAGTAGTAGCTTTCTGGTAGTGTTTATTATAAATGAAAATTAATTAATTTATAAATATTAAAAATATTATATTTTGATCCAGTCCAAGTGGCCGAGCGGCGTTATGTCTGCGCAGTATGCCTACTTGGACATTGTCAAGAAATCCGCTTCATGCCAACCAACACGCGTATCAGGTGGGGAAATCCTGTGAATCAGCCCTCCACAACCTAATATACAGGATTGAGGAGGGATTCGCAAGGAAACAAACCACCTTGTGCGTTTTTCTTGACATAGAGAGGGCATTTGACAATGCTTCTCACAATTCCATGGTTGATTCTGCAGGTCGGCACGGAGTTGAAGACACCTTTTGCAGGTGGATAAAATCTATGCTGATAGGAAGAAGAATAAAAACTTCTCTTTTTGGAGAGTCTGTCACTGTGAGAGCCACAAAGGGATGTCCACAGGGTGGTGTCTTATCCCCACTCTTGTGGAGCCTGACAGTGAACAGCTTACTGACAAACCTCAACCAAAATGGATACTACACACAGGGTTACACGGACGACATTGTAATTGCAATCCAGGGACCCTGTGAAGGCACAATCTCGGAGCTTATGCAAAACGCTCTTAGAATCGCACAAGAATGGTGTATTAATCAGGGATTGAAAATTAACCCTGGTAAGACCGCACTAATTCCATTCACACGTAAAAGGAAGGTGGATAACATAAAACCACCAATCCTCTTCGGTGAAAGATTACAGATCACAAGGGAAGCCAAGTTCTTGGGAGTAATGCTGGACTCCTAAACTAAACTAACATGGAACCCTCATCTGGAATATATAACAAATAAGAGCAAATCTTCTCTCATGCTTTGCAAGAGAGCATGTGGAAAAGTGTGGGGTCTAAAACCAAAAATGATCCACTGGCTCTACAAAACAGTAGTCAGGCCCATTATAACCTATGCTGCTTTAGTGTGGTGGCCAAAAGTTAAGCAGATTACTGCGTGCATAAAGCTGTCCAGGATCCAGAGACTGGCCTGCTTGTGCATCACTGGATCCATGAGCAGTACACCTACAGCTGCCATGGAAGTCATACTGGGGCTGCCTCCGCTAAGCATTGTAGTAACAGCTAAAGCGAGATCCAGCGCCTATAGATTGTCTTGCAATAACAACTGGATTAATAAAAATCAGGTTGGACATGCAAGTATCGTGGGAACATCAATTATCTCAGACCCCGTCTTTGAAATGGGCACAGATATACTTCCCAAGACATACTCCTTCTCAAAACCTTTCACTGTAGTATGTGATAGGGCCATGTGGTCGGAAGGAGAACCATCCTACGTCAGGAAAGGAATCGTCTGGTATACAGACGGATCCAAAACTGAAGAAGGGACCGGGGCGGGAATCTACGGAGACCAAAAGCAAACATAAGCCTCAACTTGGGGAAATATGCTACGGTCTTCCAAGCAGAAGTCTACGCCATACTGGCTTGCGTCCGTGAGAACCTACGTAGAGGCTACATAAACCAGAACGTATGTATTCTGTCGGACAGTCAAGCTGCTTTAAAAGCCTTGTCTGGAACTGAGGTCACCTCAAGGGTAGTCAAGGATTGTCTGGAGGAACTTCTGAAACTGGCAAAACGGAACAATGTTAAATTAATCTGGGTGCCGGGTCACAGTGGTTTCGAAGGAAACGAAAAAGCGGATACCTTAGCAAAGAAGGGAGTCGGAATGCCATTCATAGGCCCAGAGCCTATTTTAGGAATTCCAAAGACTGCATGTAAACAAGTGATCAACGAGTGGTCAAATGCTAAACACCGTGATCACTGGGAAAAAGTACCGCGGCAAGAGCTCGGGAAGGTACTGCTTCAGAGTGTAACAAAGAGGTTATCTCTCGATGCACTGAGGCTGAACAGGATGCAACTGCGGAGGGTTGCCGGGTTCATTACTGGGCATTATCCCATGCGGAAGCATCTGCACACAATAGGACTCCATAACGGCTCCATTGTGTGCAGATTGTGTGGCGAGGAGGAAGAAACATCCAGCCACATAATCTTTGACTGCGAACCTCTGAGTTACAGCAGATACAGGATATTCGGTGCATCTCACCCCGAATATATGAACCTTCAGGAGGACCTGATAAGCAAGCTCCAGGCTATTGCCAACATATGGGAGAAGCGAGTCTCGTCAGACTGAGTTAGGAGGGGGAGCACAATAGACCATAGGGTCGAAGTGCAATAATTTTTACCCCGAAATCAATCAATCAATGCCTACTTGGAAACTGGGAGGTTATGGGTTCGAATCCCGACATCGGCAGTTTGCCAATTATTAAGAAAAGAAAAAGAAAAAAGGGCGGTTAATTGACTAAACTGCCGGCGTATGGACAAGAACGAAGTAACCGGCTATGCTTGAGAAGGTTTTCTGCAGTTTCTTTCACGAACTCCAGATGAATATCGGCATAGTTCCTATCATAGTCGGCTGCAGCCGCATATCCTACCGATTCCTAGTCTATACACAATAATTCCTTCCACTCCACTCACATCCTCACATCCTTAGGCATCACAATGGACCTTATGGTCGAAGTGTAGCCCGCCCTGGGCAGCCTCTACAATCTATCTATCTATCTATCTATATTTTGTGGTTTATTTATTTAAACGTAATAATAAATTTCTTAATATTAAACAATAAATACATTTTTATGACTTTTTGTATGAAATCACATATAATATTAACTTATTTTTTCTTGCTTTAGCTCTCGCGAAAACATCGATTATATAATTATAATCAATTTCTTGCACTAATTTTGCTTCAATAGACAACAATGCAAGTCATTTCATGTTTTTAAGTGTGGAAAAAGATCTTTCTCCGGAAAAATTTGTTGCTGGAATACTTAAAGAAATACGTAAAGCAATATGTACATTAGGGTTAACTTCGCATATATGAATGTAAAATATAAACGTGTAAAATATTGCATAAATTTAGTGCAGAGTGCATATTTTCATTATGCTCTGATAAATCTTTGAATTAATAATATATAAGTGAATACATTTATTACCTGTTGTCTCTTCCAAATCGTTGGAATACTTATTTGCTTCATTTGTTAATTCATTTGTATCAATTGCAGACGACTTATCAAAGTTTAAAGTTTACGTGAATCTATTTATATACGTTTGTACGTCTGGCTAACTGTAAGCTCAGAATATCCTAAATGCGGTAATATTGTTACGATAATTTTCTTGTCCAGAAACAGGTTCATATATTCTTAGCAAAACATATTCAAATTAATTTTTAAATTTGAATCGTTTATTGAATTTTTTCATCTAGAAAATTTTAGCATCCTTAAAATTTTGCCATCCTTGGCCCGGGCTTCACTACTGACCGAAAGAGATAGAAGAAGTGATTTTATCTTGCTTTTCACATGATATTTATTCGTACAGTTTTGAGATATTTTTGGCGGAATAAAGGTTGTACTCTGATACACGATAATTATATGAGAAATACTTTGTATGTGTGAAACTAATTCCTATACATTACATTCAATTTTGTCACTATAGAAATATAATTTCAAATATCCTATACTTAGATCTGTTTTTGTATTATAAATAAGTATTTCGATTACAAAGTAATCATCCTCAGTATAAATTAGCTAGTCGTAATTTACTCTTTGGTAATTAAAAATAAATAGAAAATAAATATAAATAAAAAATTAAACAAAAATAAAATAAAATAAAATAAATTTTATTAAATTTATTCTTGTTAAAATTACTTCCATTAAATTTATTCTTACTAGTATTACTCTTATTAAAATTACTCTTATATTGTCTCTGGATATGTTGCTTCTTGCTAATTTGGTGACAGTTTGGTGAAACTGTCACCAAATTAGCAACAAGTTTAATTTTTTTTTTGTCTATTTATTTTTTTGTCTATTTAATTTATACTGAAGATGACTACTTTGTAGTCGAAATACGTATTTATAATACAAAAACTGATCTAGGTATTGGGGCAAATTTGAAATTTTATTTCAAAAACCTACAGTTCTCTTTAATTATCATTTGATAATCGAATAACTATAGAAATAGTTTCAGTATATTTTACCCAATATAATTGCCCAAACTATACAATATAAACGTAAAATAAATAAGTAAAATATTATTTTCTTTATAATAGTATATATAAATCTGCCCTTATATTAGCGTTGACGTATTTGTATGAGGAATTTAAATCTTATATTGACATTCTATTTGAATTGCTGTCACCAACTCTTCATCGACTGCTTCTTCTATAGTTCTATACAGTCAATTGCTGTGTTTAGATGATAGAGTAAAAGTATTTGGTAAATACTGGGATTAGACTAAATTCTGTTGAATTCTTTGTACCATTATAATTAATATAGAGGTAGAAATAACACGAACATATTAATAAAAAAATTAAAAAAATACAGAGGAATTGAGAACCATCCTCCTTTTTGAAGTCGAGTTAAAAACAATGCAAAGTTAAATGAACAGAATGTATTCAATTTAACATTTTGAAGTTTCATATAGAAAGAGACTTTTCCCTTTCTGATGCACAAATATATAAACACACATATACAACACATAGACAAATACACGATTCACATATACAAAATAATGTTGATTTGAAGAAAATAATTAAATTTAAACTTTTATATTTCGAAAACAAAACGGTAACACACGATTTTTTTTTTTAATTTATATAATAAATATTTAGCTTTACTCTCCTAGTTTTTTTTTTTAATTCTGTCGATTATTTTTTTTAATACAACAGATAATAGTTGGGTGGGCATGAAGTTTTACATGCTTCTAATGAGAGAGAGTGAGAGAGAATGATAACTTTGATATTAAGTATCTCGCGTTCTAAACGGTCAAAAATTCTGAAACTTCGAGATTAGAAAATATTATTTTTAGCCTGTGAAAAAAAAAATGAGCAAAATCTGTCGAAAAGTGGTAGTATGCTGGTACATCCTTAAATGATAAATGCAAATGATTCACCTTTAAATGTAATACATGTTGAAAGCGTGAAATGAAAATAAATTATTAATCCTATAATGTTATAATTTATTATGATCCTTATTGATTTATGGATTGAATCGGCATATATAAAGAAATGATTAGCAGAGCATGAGTGGAAACCCAAAGTCGAATAAATTATTCGAATCGCGAATAAATGATTTGTGATAGATTTGTATCACTAATACCGAAAAACAGTTATACATGTTTTTTAATTGGAATTTTGTACACGATTTCTTTGAAAAATTTCTTGAGGATTAGCTGCTTTGGTATTTTTCTAATTTCGCTTCGTTTGAGAAATACAACCATCATAGCACAGTTCTGAAAAATAAGTTTTGAATAAATTATTATTTTTATCTAATAATCTCGCTAGAGACATTTAAAATTGTTTAATTCATCATGATAATTATTCTATTTTATTATTAGTTCATTATCTCTTCGAAGAAACTTCGCAAGCCAGAGATATGTTTAGCAACGAGATAGTCTGTTAATTATTTAGATACATAATTATTGAGCTTACAGTTTGAAATTTAAATAAAATAATGTAATTTAAATATAGTAATATTAAAAATTAATTAGATAAATTTAGTTTGATATTTGAAAAACTTGTTGTTATCTGGGAAAGAATATAGTTTGAACTGCAAATAGGAAAAGCTAGACAATAGAAAATAAATTTTTAATGTTAAATAAACTTCATAAGAAATATTTAAACATTTATATCAAACAGTAAGTGATCAATTATGCACCCATCATATCAATTGATACAAAATTTAGATTCATGGTACACAGAGCGTACATTAATAAAAGATTACCTTGGAGGATTTATAACAATGAATATATATTAAGAAAAATACGTTACGCAGGAGCTGCGTCAACTTAGCGAATTTCCTTAGAATACATAAATCACTCTCTAGCGGTTGTAGCGGTATCGCATTTTCATTAAATTATTATTATAATTTAGTTTTCTTTTTTATCTTATTTTATATATTGGTTTACACAATGAAATGACATCTCTAAAAAGTAAAAAATCTGCTACAAGTAAAATTTCACTAGCACCTAGAAAAGATAGACCTTCGATTTCGGAACATCCTATTATTTATTATATCTACTAATTACTTCAACACGGTCATAATTTTACTGTAATCAAAATGAAATATAATATCTGATATGACTTTAGAATTTGCACAAAAATTAAATTTATTAATAGCCAAAATAGAACGGTATAACGATTATAGTTTATAGTTACAATGAACACGACAATAAAAATTTTTTACAATAAAATATATTTCATGTATTCGTGTCAAACAAACACAAAATATTAAATATCTCTCTTAATATTAGAATAATCGAAAAATGTATAAGGAGTAAAGTTGTAGAAAATCAAGTTTGCTACAATTGATTACCTGATCATTTTTCTTAAACCCTAATGTGAACAGAGATATTTAGAATTTTAACTTTCAATCTTTAATTGTAAATATTTCTGTAAATATTAGTGTAACAGAAAAATGATAAGAAAAATTGAAATTTAGTGTTTCCCCCTGCCTCTAAACCCCCTTTCCCATCGTCCGATTTTATTCACGAACTTGCCTTTAGAATACCAAAAGCGACTCAAATACTAGTAATTTCATTCCAATCGGAATAACACTGTGATCGCTAGAGTCCACAGATATTTTATTATATATATATATATATAATATATATATAATAAGGATAGTTCTATTTTAGCACCCGTCCTTTCGGGCGTTAAATGGTTGTTTGGCAACTCAATTATCAGACTACTTAGATGTAATGCAAATATTTATTTGAATGTGTAAAGGTTATTTTACTCACTAGTGCGCAAAATAAAATTTCCGCCCTAGATAAGAGGTGATACGGGGAGTAAAACATCGTTTTTTCCAAATATCTCGAAAATAATGCAATATATTGCAAACATTGTTAGCGAATTTCCTCCAAAGGAAATGCAGCTATTGTTTTTGCACCAATGTTGGAATTTCGTAAAAATTTCTTGATGTTAAAAATCACTATATATATATATATATATATATATATATATATATAGATATATATATATATATATATATTTATATATATATATAGATAATTAATTTTACTATAATATGTTTCTTATCATTTTTTCTGTTACCCTAATATTGACAGGGATATTTACGAATTTAAGTTGAAAGTTAAAATCCTAAATATTTTGTACACATTAGAAGTTTTAGAAAAAATGGTCAAATGATGAAATGTAGTAAACTTGATTTTCTACATCTTTACTTTTTATATAGTTTTCGATATGTCTAATATTAAGAGAGATATTTAATATTTTGTGTTGTCCTCTTTTTCTACGTCTCTTTTTCCCCTTGACCTATGCCACGCCTTGGCATATGCCACAAACTTGGTTTTGCAAATACGAAAAGCATATCTGATACGACATTTCATCAGACTTACATTGTGACCGCTAGAGAGTGATTTATGTATTCTAAGGAAATTTGCTAAGTTGCGCAACTCCTGGGTAACGAATTTTTTTATACTTTAACCGATGGTTACAAATTTTAATTAAGTAGCTTTTAATTAAACCTTTTTAGAATAGCAAATTGTTAATTTAAAAATATTCTACTCTTACCACACAAATTGTTAAATAATTTGTATCAATATTACAAATCACCTATAAATTTATACTTTACTAGATGACCCGACAGACGTTGTTCTGTCTTAACTATGAATATTGAACTCGAATTGGTATAATTAATAAATAATAAGTATTATTCCAAGAACATATTGTTTATTATTCTAATGCTTTAATTGTTGGCTCATTAAAACGTCTTGCGTGTTGTCCTGCAGGCGTCTTATCGGCTTTGATGACATGCGGTCTAATGCGGTCGTGAATAATGAAACCAATTCGTTGTGCTGATGGAAAAATATTTGGAGTTGTTCCACAATTGGTCTTTTCACCGAAGTGTTGTGTGCACAACGCTGATCGACTTGTCTTGCTGAATCGTCCATAAAATAAAGCTGCAAAAATTTGTAGTCACTATCCCGCGTTCGCAATAAGGAATATTAGATGATATATTTGACCCTGAATCTACAAAGGTAAACAGATAATATAGATGTAATATAGGATATTGTATAGCGAATTTTTTGGACCACCATGTGGCTCTCCCATGTTGCTGTCAAAATACTTTCTCAGTACTCCCATTCCACCATCAACTTTTTTAAACATAATCACTTCTTTCTGCTTTTGGAAATTTACCGAGCTACAAATGTACTTTAAGCCATTTCAATTGATACACCATTTCAATTGAAAGCTGATAACGTATGTTGCGTCAGGCACGTGGTGGTAAAAGTTTATTGTTTTTCAATATACTTACCTTGAAACTTGGCTTAAATTTTTCTCCAAAACATTTGTTGCGCCAAATGACGTCATTTGAAACCAATTATTTTATTGCTCGATATTCAAAAAATGTTTAGAATCTGGCCCATTTCCCGAAACCAATGAATTTAGTGGCTCTTCTGGCGGTACCAATCGCGCCAATTTGACTTGACCGCTCACGCAACATAATCTAGTGGCTTCATTTTTAAACTTAAATGCCTTTCAATATTGACACACAACGTTCATTGGTCCAATAGCAACGATTTGCTGTGAACTGTAATCGATTTCCATATTATAATTAAATGCAGCTCGATATTGGTTAATCGCAACATTTCTATGTTGTTGATTTCGATTCCATCGATTCCGTTCAACTTCATTCCGCGTTTCACGGTATATCTTTCACTTCTAGCTTTTCGAGTTCTGCGAATTACTTAGATTTTTATACGTCTAAGTGCTGGCATTTTTAAAAACAAATATTCATTTGAAAAAAAAATCGTTACGCAGGGCCTGCTTTAACTTAGCGAATTTCCTAAGAATACAAAAATCACTCTCTATAATATCTGATATGATTCTAGTATTTGCAAAAATTAAATTTATGAATAGCCAAAATAGAACGATATATTACTATGGAAACGACAATCAAAATTGACATTTCAAAATTAAAACAAAATTTTATAGAATTAATAAAAAAATTTTTATAGAATTTCAACCAAATCGGTCCAGCCGTTTAGGACCGGGTCCAATTGTGAATCTAAACCATTCTCGAATCCACTGGAACACACACACAAAAATTCATTCAAATCGGTCCAGCCGTTTAGGAGAAGTTCAGTGACATACACACGTTCAGTAGAATTATATATATAAAGATTACACCCTACATTCGATCTTACACATGTGCCCAACAATTGATTGTTGGCGTGGTACTTACGTAGTACATACAAACAACACAAATGATACTACTTTTCGCTTTGTACATAGAATACAAACTATTTTGCCAACGTTAATAAATCAATTGTTGTAATGTGTACGTGGCAAAAACTTAATTGCATCATTACTCTTTTTATTAAAACAAATTGTATAGAAACTTTTTTGTACCAATAACAGTAACCAGTTACGAAATAAATTTATGTTTTTTCATTTGACTTTTGTATGTATCGATTTTTTTAAACATAATATTAATAACTATAATGGAATTAAATTTGCGAATAAAAGGGAAGAAATATCTTTCTTCGAAACTCAGTCTTTTGTTAGTTGTTCGAATCTCGCATCAAATTAGTTTGGGTATTAGAAAATAAAGCTGGATTTGAGAAACGGACAATCAGGTGGCGAAAAACAGCGCAAGAATGTCAAAAAAGGGCTTAGATGGGTCCTGGTATCCGCAGCGGAGATATCAAGAACACCTATCGTGCTTCTGTCTCTTCTTAGCTTAGAATCCGAAAGATTAGAGCTTTCTGTTTTTTTTTCCACTAAAACACCTGGTTTTACGAGTTATTTTTATTCTCATTTGTTTTACGTAGAGAAGTAATGCAATTCAGATTTTTTTAATTTAAAAGCTTTATGTACCATAAATCAAAATATTATACAATTTTTAACAAATTAGATTAGACACAATAAATCAAAATTAATCATACTTAAACCATAGAAAATATATTGAAATAAATATAAATCTATGTAAATAATAAATGTTTTTATTCTGCGTAAATAATCAATGGTCGATAATTGGGAATTGTATTTTTCAAATAGAAATTGACAAAGAATACAAAAATAAGGATTTAGAAATAAAATTTTTTTTTTTAAATTATTTTTTGCGTTTTAGCAAATTTCCTGAAAGGAAATAGAGCTATTGGTCCCGTACCGAAATCAAAATTTCTTCAAATGTCCATCGATCCTACCTAGTAGATGTCAAAAATCACCATCTGAAAAATTTATATATATATATATATATATATGGACATATATATATATATATATATACATATATATATATATATATATATATATATATATATATATATATATATATATATATATATATATATATATGTGTGTCTGTAATCACTCTAGCGGTCACGGTTTACATTTTATCGGAATGAAATTTGGTATTTGTGGCGCTTTTGGTATTCAAAAGGTCAAGTTCGTTAATGGGTAAAATCCCTTAAAAAACCGAAACGTTCCAGACTGTTAGTTTTTAAAATTATTCGAATAAATATGCCTGCTAAACTTTTAAATTTTTAATTTGTGTCATGCATCCATCATACCTTTGACTTGCATCCATTATATTAATTAATTAAAAACGAATTGTAAGTACATAAGCTTAAGTTTTGTTTATTACCAAAAACTTTACAGACAAAAGTGAATGAATGTTTCGTCTAACGATTCACATACAAGAATAATTAGGTACCTACAGGCTTTTGTTCGTATTACACATGAGTTAATGTTTACATACAAATTTTTAAACATATTTTCCATATAAAGCTACACTTTACTGTTTTCACAAAAAGTTGATGTTTTTTAACAAATCAAAGATGCTGTAAGAATTTTCTGTATAACCCACATACAAAGTTTTTAAACAAGATTGTTTTTAGTAATTTAATAATGTATACAGGGTGTCCCATAAGTAGTCGAGTTCCATAAGAGGGCAGGTAGAGGGTATGATTTTGGAACGAAAAGTTCTGAGACATTTTTTTATTAGACGTACCGTTAATTAATTATTAATTAATTAAGGAAACTAATTAATTAATTAATAAAATTAATAAATCTATTCATTCATTAATTTTATCTGTTGCTCGTATCCACAGAAACATGAAAGGAAAATTTAAGTGGTGGGATCTTTGTTTTATGAGGATGCATGTCTTGCGATTTTCTAAAAATTGATAATTAAATCAAAAATGAATTATCCAAAAAATTCGCTTTTTGCAGCTCTGGTTTCAACCTAGTTTCCTTAAATAATTAATAATTAATTAACGTCTAATAAAAAAAATGTCTAAGGACTTTTCGTTCCAAAATCGTACCCTCTACCTACCCTCTTGGGGAACTCGACTACTTATGGGACACCCTGTATATTATCTAAAAGTTTATTCTAAAATCCTTATTGAAATAGCGTTTTAACAAAACTTTTAGTATATTTAGGTTATTTGATTGCACGGAAAAACACAATTAAATATGAAGATGGTTATGTGATACATTTCACCCTTTGTTCACAGTATCCCCATTAATGTAATGGAATTGTTTTCAACAATTACAAGTGAAATAACTGAGTCAATTATTTATATAAACATTAATTTATTTTCTATAAATACCCCATATTTACTGAGTTCATTATCAACTCCTGAACTATTTATTTTACTTTTTTACATACGCGCATAGATTTATAAATGTAATACAGTAAAACTGTGTATGAAAACAAGTTTAAAACAAAAGTTATTTGAAAATAATAATTTCAATACAATACACAATAAACAATAAACAAATTATTGTTTTTTAAATGAGAAACCAAAATCCAGAGGTCCGAAATAACCTTAATGGAATTTGATATAGGTGTTGTATTATGACACTTAAAAGAATCGCGAAAGAGTCATTTTGCGGGGAAAGACGTAAAAGAGAGGTATCAAGCGACTGCGCATTCCCGCAGCGTTACAGATTTAATGTATACGTTGAAACTAGATTTAAATATTCTATGATTATTTGGTAAATAATAATACTCGTCGAGTCGTGACTCGTAATGTTTCTTTTTTTTAAATAAAAAGGTAAAATCTTGTGTTTTGCTTCTCTAAAATGATAAAATTACTTATATAATTCATTATTACTTTCCAAAATGCATTTAACCATACCTTCATCTTTGGCTCAAATAAATCCTTGTTTATTTAACAAAAATTTACATAGTTTTATAAAAACTTATCTGCATTTTAAACTATGGTTTCTTCGATTATAAAGTTTAAATTTGTTGTTTCTCCATAAGACGTAATGTTAAAACATATTTAATTTATAGAAATTTCTCTGCATTTTTTTCTCTTTCGAACGTCCTTAAGTATACACAAATAATAATATGTGAAGTATTTTGACAAATTTAACGATTTTGAACATCGACACTTAACCTTTTATAATACAACGTAGTATGATGTATGCAATATAACATTATATTATATTTAGAGGTGAAAACTACCAATATATTCACATATTTATTCACATTCACAATTTTATTTTATTTTTTTAATAAAAAAATTTATCTGTTCAATTGAATCAATTTGATTCAATTTGGTAAAATATAAATTGAAAATTTATTAATGAAACAAATCTCTACATCCCATCAAAAACAAGAATGTGAAGTTTTTGTTTGTTCTTATAATCTGTTCGCCAACAAAAGCCGTAAAACCTATGTGAGGCACAAGTTAACAAAAGTAAAAAACTGATTCGTATAAATTTATTGGAAACTTTCTCTTTGGCACACATTTAATGAACAAAGAACAAAGTTATTTATCAAAAGCAAGAAAGTAATTGATATCAATTTTTTGTGAAAACTTCTCCTTGGTTGATATTTTTAATGAGGATCAAGTTATTTACCAAAAGTAAGAAAATAATTGGTATAAATCGATTGTGTTTCTCAGCTTTACTATATATCACGTATCATAATATTCAAAGTCAACTTTCAAAGTAAAATATTAAATACCTACGCCTAGAGTTACTTCGAGACGAGACATAAGGTCGTCATTCTCATCTTGCCCCAAATTTTGTAGGTTCCTTCTCGTCTCGTCTTATACGTTGAGAGGAAAAACTATTTTCGCTCACGTCGAGAAATCGGCAAAACTTGCCCCCCCATCGATTTTCAAATCAAATACCAATCTCGGATATAAATTTTTTAATAAAATAAAAAATATTTATTGTATAATATTGAGCTAATGATACCATGAAACATGTACTTAGTATCACATCTGTTAAGAATGTTCCAGCATGCCACCACTTTTCGACAGATTTTGCTCATTTTTTTTTCACAGACTTAAAATACCGTTTTCTAATAAATCCCGAAGTTTCAGAATTTTTTACCGTTTAGAACGCGAGATAATTAATATCAAAGATATCATTCTCTCTCACTCTCTCTCATTAGAAGCATGTAAAACTTCATGCCCGCCCAACTATTATCTGTTGTATTATAAAAAATACTCGACAGAATTTAATAAAAAACTAGGAGAGTATTTCTGAATATTTCTTATATAAAATTAAAATAAAATCGGGTTATCGTTTTGTTTTCGAAAAGGTTTTAAAATATTATTTTTGTCCAATTATAACACATTCCGTTTATGGTAAATAGTAGTCTGACAACGTTGTGCGCCAATCTCTCTGAAGTTGCATCAAGTAAAGAGTGGGAATTGTTACTGTTGACATAAGCAATAATAATATATAGGTATATGCACAGAGCAACGTTGCCAGATCACCGTACCGGAAATATTTGATAGTAAGATAATATTTGTAAGAATCTGTGTGCCAATAATATGTGTAAGTAAGTGTACACTTAATTCTTAATGCAATGAATGTAAAATGATTTATTTAAACAAGAAATTTGAATAACAAACTATAAGATATGTAGTCCCGCCTAATTATATTTTGCATATGATTTACAATACTGATTTTATTATTAGATTTTTCTTTTTTTTTTCCCTTTACTTGTTCTCTAAGTTTATATTTCTACCTATTTTCAATTAAAAATACCTTAGAATATTGATGAACCAATCAGTGAGTGTATCCAGAAAAGTTCGCTGGTTAGTGGTTGATATTTTGAAAACTAATAAATCGCTAACAATGAGGTACAATTTACATTTTAAATTCAAAGTCAAGGTACATTTTAAATTTGAACAACAAACGTTTACATTTTAAATTTGAAGAGAGCTACTATGCTCTGAAACAGAGGGCTAAGAATGACTTGTAATTGTTGTTGTAAATAATAATAATCATGATATTACACGGTACGCATCTCTTTAATAGATAACTCATGCAAACATAATACTCATACAAATAATATACACATACATTGTTGCTCAAACTTGTCTAACGCACTACCGTGCTTTTCAATTGACGAGTAGCTAGTCGAAAATCAAACAAAAAAATTTCAATCTTTTATATTATTTGTTTTATTTTAATAGAATTTTTATAATATTAATTTAAAATTCTTTCCAAATAATTTTTCTAATATTTGAACAGCATTTGTATGTTTGTTTCAATATGTAAACATAGAAAGAATTTTTAAACACGTAAAATTATTCAAGATTTTATTATATCTACAGACAGAACAAATCTATTATTTTTCATACATATTTATAGATATTGTTCATTGAAATTAACAAAAATAAGAGCGGTATATCGAAAAAATTTACAGCTGTTTCGAAGATATCCCTGACTCACTGGCACAACATCTATATTACCTATAGGGTACTTCCACTTGACCTAGAAAGATGATTTTTGGTAGGAAGATAGGTCTAAGGCTGAAATCAGCTAAAAAAACTGTAAACTGGAAATTTCCCACCCCGCATGAGAGGGGGTGAAAATTTCTACCCCGAAAAAGAGATAGACGAAAGTTTAACGACAACAAATTATCCTTTTCAAAAAGAAACAACTTGTCCTTAGATGCCAAATATCAACTGTAATGGATATTGGGAAGTACCACCTACACTTTTGACCCTCTTTATAATTTAAGGGAGTGTTAGATAGATAGACTGTAGAGGCTGACCTGGACGGGCTACACTTCGGCCATAAGGTCCATTGTGATGCCTAAGAATGTGAGGATGTGAGTGGAGTGGAAGGAATTTGTGAGTAGACTAGGAATTGGTAGGTTATGCGGCTGCAGCCGACTCCGATAGGAACTATGGCGATATTCATCTGGAGTTCGTGAAAGAAACTGCTGAAAACCTTCTCAAGCATAGCCGGTTACTTCGTTCTTGTCCATACGCCGACAGTTTATTCTTGTCCATAGCCTTCTTCTTGTCCATGTCCATATTCTTGTCTATGTTCTTGTCCATAGCCATTTTTGTCGTAATATTTGTTGTAGTAATGGTCTGCCGAAAGTGCACATGCCACTCCCCTTAAACTTGGCATGTCCACTACCGTGAACTATAAATAAATTGTCAGTTACCGATCTAGGTTATGGTCTCACTCGTTTAAACCCACACTCCAAAGTAAACATAATATAATTCGATTAATTTATTAAAGCGTTAAAAAATTTGTTTTGCAGGTATGATCCAGATCGTCTACAAGAAAAAGATTGTCACTACAATCGTAATGAAGGCTACGTAATATTTTCAGCAATGGGTTCATTTTTTCTACCAATGATTGTAATGCTTTATGTGTATGTACGAATATCATGCGTTGTAGCCCAACGACATGACCAATTAGCAAATATTGAAACAAGACCCAATGTAAAAAAACAGAAATTATTAATACGTGAAGAGTCAGATGTGGATCGGGGATGCTCAGAGTGTGATGAAGCTAGTCGTCTTCCAGTACGATGTTCGAGTACAAGTTCGGCAGACACATATAGCACAACTTTTGGAGGACAATCAAGATCAATTCGGTCCAATTATTCATTTCCTTCAGTTCAACGACCCGGAAGTGTTTATAATAATCCAATGAATATTGTGAATATGAAAAACAATCCAATATCACGTTCACAACCTGAATCTTTTAATTTAGAAGTAGCATCATTGAATTTACAACCATCGAATCGTGTATCATCGTTTCGTCGTGAAACCAAAACAACACAAACATTAAGCATTGTTGTCGGCGGATTTATTGCATGCTGGCTTCCATTTTTTATATACTACTTAGTAACACCATTTATTCATACAAGTGATAAATTAATGACGTTCTTAACATGGTTAGGATGGATTAATTCAGCAATCAATCCATTTATCTATGCATTTTATAGCCCCGATTTTCGATTAGCCTTTTGGAAATTAACTTTCAAACATTGTTCGAATGATCATCGGACCACAAATTTTGCTTTTCAAAATAAATAGAGACCTTGTAGTATCACACACATTTTTTTTTATAATTACGGGTATTTAAATAAATATAAAAACAGTTTTTAACGAATAATTTCTAATTAATCATTTTTTAATAAACTTTTCAAGTTTTTTAATTTTAGCACAAATTGAAAAAAGTTTTTGTAAAGATTATAATTGTGTTTGTATGTGCGACAAACAGAATTTTTATTATTGCGAAATCAGAATCTTGATTGTATAAAAGATACATGAATTTATAAAATCGGCCAAGTGCTTGTCGGACCACAGTGCAGTGTTGGGGTCCGTAGTCAGCACTCATATACACAGTTCATTGAAATATAAATGAATGAACTTTTTACAGACCCAACTATAAGTCATGAATTACTCGTAAACTAGTAGAGCCTACTTAGCTGTGATAATTTTCCTTTTAATTTGGACATATATACTAACTAGTCAATTTGTTCACATATTCAAAAACAGCAGTTTAGCTGGTAGAGGATTGAGGCACTTAACAAAAATGACCATTTTATAGCTTAATATTTCGTAAATAGACCCTTGTTTCGAAAAAGTGTTCATGATACAATCTCAATAATTTTGATACACATATTCAACGATACCCTACGCCATAGGGTTTTGCGAATATCAAAAATGAACCTCCCACTTTGCATGCTATGCGTGGTAAGCATTTTAAATATAAATAACCATGCCAAATTTTAGCTTTATAGTCTGCGAGTAAAAAAAATTCCTAATTTGACTACGGAACTCTAAAATGCATCTAAAATATGTATAATTATAATTTGTACTTAATAACACAAATTCGTACTTTCTAGTCATTAAAAGTAGGTATAAGAAAAACAGGAATTTATCCTTAAAAGTCGTTTTTAAAGGTGCCATATAGAGTTTAAGTTCCACCCACTAATATGTTAAACTTTAGAGAAAGTAATGAGATCGTCCATATTTCCGAACTGTTCATATATATATATATACCGTGTAACTGAGCAACCGTGTTTTTATAAATTTAAAATAGTAATTTGTTAACATTAGTTAATAATACGGAATATGCATGGAAATTTTTTTTCACTTGAATTGAAGCATGTTTACTTGACAAATATCAAGGTAAAATTACTTTTTAAATAACTTTAAAAATAAGCGAGATGAATGATAGCACTGTTGATATGTTATGTGACGTCATATTACACTTTCACCATTTAAAATACACCTAAAACTCCGTTTTTAGTATCTTTGCAAGAAAGAGACAGATAATAATCTTTAAAAGCTTATAGCTTCCTTGATATTTGTCGGATTAACAGTATTTTCATATTCTGAAAATAAATGTGAAAAAAATTTATCATGCATATTCCCTATGTTACATTAAAAAAAAGTATTCTAAATTAAAAATATATTATTTAATTGTAAAAAAGAATTTTATTTAAATTAAAAGAATAAATATAATATAATTTAAAAATACAATAATTAAATAAAAACACGGTTGCTCAGTGGCACGGTGTATATATATATATATATATATATATATATATATATATAGTCAACATAAAAAGTCGAGCTAAAATTTAAAAATTTTATAATTTATTCGAATAAGCTTCGTATTAAAGTTGTTCATTATAACTATACCAACAATTTTATTCGAACCATTTTTCCGAAAATCGAATAAATACGGCACAAATCAATTTTAAATTACCATTTTTTGACATCAAATGCTGGATATGAAAAATCATACACATCTAGGGATGGGGATGTCTATGATTTTTCCCATCCCTAGATGTGTATGATTTTCATATCAAGCATTTGATATCAAAAAATGATATCAATGTACAGACATATTACTTTAATGTCAAATAAAGTAAACGCTAGTCGCTGCCGTTGGTATAATATAACCGAAAGACAACCATACTAACAATGGAAATAAATAGACGCTAGTTTACAAAAAACAATTTAAAAATATGTCAATTTTAAATTTTTTAATTTTAGCTCGACTTTTTGCGTTGTATGTACATATAATAGGGTGTCCAGTTTTTCGATAGACATCCATGAAGGGGATTATATTTCGGCTAATTTATTATTATACATACCAATACTTTTTAAGTAGGTAATTTATTTTTTTATTTAAAGTTACTTATTCAAGAAGTATGAACGGATTTATTTTGTCTTCTCCAATATTTATTTATAGAAATGTATGAATGGAGCGACATAGAAATAAAACGGATTTATATGTTTCCTGACGTATGTTTAAACAAAGTTTCACACATAACCACAAAATATATTAAGATTCTAGAAGAAAATTACAGTACATACTAATGATGTTTAAATATTTATTATTATTTCAATTATATCTGCTATTGTTTAGTTCTAAAGTTTTTTTTTTTTTATATATCAACTTAATAAAATGAAAACATGTTTGTAACTAAAAATTAGAGGGAGGATAAAATATGAGTGGATGTCTCAAAATAATCTTAATTTGGATCTTTGCTGGATTCATTCAGACAAATTCTTTGACTTGGGTTCCAAAAAAAGAATCACTTAGAGATGAGTTGAATCAAATGAATTATGTCTTTATGTGGATTGGATTATGTCTTAAAAACAAATATAATTAATACGAAAATTTTGAAATTTAGTGATCATGTTTATACTGCCTTTTTATTGAACGTCCTGAACAATTGGAGTTGCTGCCATCTTGAAAAAAGGGTCAATTTTGAATTACATATATGACTGTATTTATATTATAAAATTAAATTATTATAAATTTTTTTGTATTTTACACAAAATAAGGAAGCACAAAGTAAATTATTTTTCACGAAAAAATGAATGGGACCTTTTTCATAGAGACCTTTCAATTGTTGAAGATTTTTAACAAATTCAATAGTAAGTTAGAATAAACATTATCATCCAATTTAAAACTTTAGTATTGACTATTTTTATTCGTTGAAATATGGCCTTTGTTCCCCGGGATTTTTGTTGCTTAGTAAATTCCTCACTAGATACGTAAGTACTTGCTTTAAAATTACCTAAGAAGTAAAAAAAAAAAAAACAATTATGAAATGAAAATATATAAATGTTTTGTTATTAAATTATAAATATTTATATTACAATTTATTTAATAGAAAAGTTGCATGATTTTTTTTTTTCAAGTTTGATAACTAACGTTATAAATTTTTACATAATGCGAAATACTTATTAATTGTATGAAATTGTAACAAAAAGTTAAACATTGTATTAATTTAAATTATTAAATATAACTACTAGTAATGGTTTTTAAAAAACATGTAGATAGGTAATGATCTAAGAAAAATTTTTTAAAAAAAGGTGTGAATGGGGCCGTAAATAAAATGTTTGATCACCCTTGAAAAATGTATGAATGAGGCCATAAATAAAATATTTGAAAACTTCTACGAATCGACTATCGGGTATCAATTGAAAAATGAAATTTTTAATTTCAAAAAATGTTAAATTATGATAATCATTACTTAATATTAGACATGTTAGTATATAGAACTTCGGGCAGGTAATCCCCTGCTACTCAGCTACACTGCAAAGAATTACGCTGTTGTAATCGTACAAATATATGGTTTTAAATATGTTAGTTTTTTAAACGGCGTTGAATCGTTAGAATATCCGTTGTCGCGGTATCCTGGCTCTCTTTATCCTCAAAGGAGCGCTGCCCGAACCTGCAATGATTCCGATACTCGACAAAAACAAAAAAAAATATATTAGTAAACGATATTACTAAATATTTTGTAATTGGAACAACACGCACGTTTTTGTTTAAAGAAAAAAAAAAAAAAAATTAAATTAAACACAAGTTTTTACGAAACAAAAAAAAACCTGATTTTATTGTTTTAAAAAAAAAAAGATTATCCAATTTCTTTTTCAACAATTATTTTAATTCTTTTTCACACAATGTTAAACTTTGAATTACTTGACCAAACTACTTGTACAAATTCCAACTTATACTTTGATCTGGATTGAACAACAATTATATACTTTGATACTAGCGGACAATAGTCGATATTAAACTGATCAGACACGATTTAAAAAACTTCGGACAATGGTCGATTTTAAACTGATTTGAATAGACACTGGTCACGGTTTATATACCCACCATGGGTCGTTCTAGAATATGATTGTTTTTAAGAATAAATATTATGTTTTTGACAATATATTTTTGCATGGAGGCTTCTAGAATATTTAGTATATCAACACCCATGGACGTAGTCGGAGTGTTCAGACAATTTATAAAATTAATTAAAAATTATACCTCTCCTTGGGTTTGACCCATAGTCATACCCCGCTTGGTTGATATTCAAGCAGAGACATAATGGGCACGGCCAGTGTCAACTCAAAATCTATATACAAATTTTATGATACATTCATAACTGTAAGCTAGCTTACTTCTGTTTATTTATTTTACAAAAATTATCTTGTTTTTACAAAATTATTTATTTGTGATCTGTTATTTTGAAAAACATTCAATTTGTATAACTTTTGATTCTCTTAAATTAAATTATATGCAATAATTTTTTTCAATTTTTGATTTTTTTCTTTCTAAATAGAAAAACTTTAAATCAAAAGTATCTATTAATCTTATTATCATTTTTCGACTTAAAAAAAAAACTTTGTTTAAGAAAAAAATAAATCGAGCTATATTATTTTCTTTTTGTACTTTCAAAAAAAAAACTCCTTCTTTTTGCAAGGAGAAAAATATTGTTATCTAAAATATTTTTCGTAATATTTTACTTTCATAATTAAAATGTGTGTTGGATCAAAAAAATTATTCTTAATAATTTTCATTACAACAAAATCTCCCCCTCTAGATTCCAACACACATTTTCTAATTTGCTTATTATGTTTGGTCGACCAATTTTTGACTTAAGAACTATTTGAATTATTTCAATTGTACATTAGTTCTTCACTCTTCAACGGCGCCTGTTGTTGATTGCCGGTCGTCTGGGCCGCAAGTTGTACCCTGGCTCTAATGCTCTGGCCTCTGGCTCGTCCACACTTGGTACATCCCGTCGTCTTCCATCACCTCCATGCCTTTGACCCCCCAATCGATCTGGAAGTAGTTGGCCGAACACCTCGTTCCCCACACTCAATCTTTCCAGATTCCCATTGGCGGCGGTCCTTGCACTGGCCGGCTTCAAGAGACCTCCATGTATCTTCGTGGGAGGCACTGTATCCACAACATATATTCCAGCTGGTAAACTCCTCAGCACTCTGTAAGGCCCTTTCCACTTCGGTGCCAATCCACTATGGACACCCTCCACCTTACTGCTGAGCACTTGATTGCGCATCCAGACGGACTCTCCTGGTTGGTAAACAAGTCCCGTTTCCACTTGGTCATTTACTTCGGCATTGGCCAATATTGTTTGCCGAGCTCTTTCAACATTTTCCTTGCGTTCTTGGCCTCTTTCGTTAACCCATTCTTCAATATCTTGAGGCTCTTCTTCGACTTGTATCTGCCAATCCCCAGGCTTCTTCATATCTGCCCCCAGTAACAATTGGGCAGGCGAAAAACCAGTTGTTCTATTTGCTCTGTTTCGTATTGCAAATAATGATTTGTGCAGTTGTTGATCCCAGTTTTTATGTTCTTGATCCAACAAATGTAATCGTAACAACTTCTTCAACTCTTGGTTCTGACGTTCCGTGGGGTTGGCTCGTGGATGGTATATTGGTGTTGTCCATATTTCAGTGTTCCAATCTTTGTTCACTGCTTTCCATTCCTTTGATCTGAACTGGGGACCATTATCACTAAGTACTGCTCTAGGATATCCATAACGACTAAATACTTTGTCTTTCAGTACTTGGGCTATCTTCGAGGTCGACGTGGCCCCCAATGGAAATGCTTCGATCCATCTAGTGAAAAGATCCGTCACAACCAATATATTTGTTTTTCCACGTGATGTGCGTGGGTATGGACCCATCAAGTCGATGCTGACTACCTCCCATGGTGAAGTAGGTCTTCGACTTCTCATTGCTGTACTTGGTTTCTTATTCAGTGGCTTTACTCTAGCACACGTGTCACACCCTTTTACATATCTGCGTATGTCATCTTGCATCCCATACCAATACACACGGTTACGGATCTGACGATACGTTTCTCTCCATCCAGGGTGTGCTGCTTCATCACTATCGTGATATCTTCTCAGAAAACCAAGTCGGCGTTCTTCGGGAACCACTGGCACTTCTTGTACCATCTGTTGACTATGGTACCAGAGGATCCCGTCAGCTACGGTGTAATTAGCTCGTGTTCTGTCCACTCGTCGACGTAGATTGCTTCTCAGTGGACTATTATGATTATTGATATATCTTCTGATGGCAGTCACATCACGATCTTCATCCTGCCATCGTCTAATATCGTCGAGTGTGGGTGTTTCCACTTCAATTACGTTGAGGGTTATCGGTGTTTTTGCCCTCTTTTCAATCACCCACTCTGGAATGTCCTCCACTTCTTCATCTTCTGCCTTGCCCTGTGGTTGTCTGGACAAGGAGTCGGCGGCTTGATTATCTTTTCCGGGGACGTGAATTATTTCATAATCATAGGCTCCCAATGCTAATGCCCATCTTGTCAATTTTGCTCGACTATCTTTAGTTTTGTTCAGCCATTGGAGCGCTGCATGATCTGTGTATAATTTAAAATGTCTTCCTTCAAGATATCCTCGAAACTTCCTCAATGCCCAGATTATCGAGAGACATTCCTTTTCTGTCGTGGCGTACTTTCTTTCTGTGGGTCCCAGTTTCTTGCTGGCGTAGTTTATTATTCGTCTTGTCTTGCCATCGTCTTCCATTTGAAATAATATTGCACCCAATCCGACGTCACTAGCATCCGTATTTAAACAAAACGTCTTCTTAAAATCTGGATGTGCTAGTTTCGGTGCATTCACAATTGATGATTTCAGATTTTCGAACGCCTTCTGATGCAATGTTAGCCAGCGCCACTTTATGTTCTTCTTGAGCATTTCGCTTAGAGGTGCAGCTATATCTTCGTAGTTTTTCACGAAGCTCCTGTACCAACCACATAATCCCAAAAATTGTCGTAGTTGTCTTCTTGTTCTTGGTACAGGGTGATTGCTGATAGCTTCGTTCTTCTCTTCCTCTCTGTCAATGCCATCTTCGCTCAATATATGTCCCAGGTATTTGACTTTGTTGCTGCCAATGACACATTTGCTTGGTTTACAAGTTAATCCATGTTGTTCAAGTCTTTCAAGTACAAGATCCAGGTGATGTAAATGTTCCTTGACTGATCGACTGTAGATTAATATGTCATCCAGGTAAACTTGACAGAAATCTTCGATGTATCCAGATAGTACTTCGTTCATTAAACTCTGGAACGTAGCTGGCGCATTCTTCAATCCAAACGGCATGACGCGAAATTGATAGAGACCTCTTGGGGTGGTAAATGCTGTATACTCTTTCGATTGTGGCTCCATCTCAATTTGCCAATAACCAGTCTGTAGATCCAATGTAGAAAATATTTTTGCTCCATTGACTTTTCTCAACATCTCTTGCAGATCTGGAATCGGAAACGCATTGCTCTTTGTAATATCGTTCAATTTTCTATAGTCGACGCACAATCGAAAAGTTCCATCTTTCTTCTTCGGCAATACGACGGGTGCGGCCCAAGGCGATGTGGATGGTTCTATAATGCCATCGCCTTCCATCTCTTCAATCATCTCTTCTAATACCCGTTGCTTCTCATTGTTGTACGGGTATGGTCGTAATTTGATGGGGGAATTCTTCGTAATCTCGATCTTGTGTGTGATCGTTTTTGTCCTTCCAACTTTGCCGAAAACGCTGGGATGTCGCCGAATGACATCTTTTAACTGCTCTTGGTTCTCAAGGAGTTTAATTTGTAACTCGCCCAATGCGTTGTTAATTGTTGCCACTTCTCTATGGGCTCCATCTGGTTTTCTCCATGCAATGCGGACTCTCTTATCACACCCCAAGTAAATTATACCACTCCGGTAATCGATGCTCACACCATTTTTTGTTAAAAATTCATGACCAAGTATTAAATGATTTCGTAGGCCAGGTACAACCATTACTTCAACATTGAACTTCATTCTTGATATCATCACATCCATGCACATTTTTCCAAGAATTCTGAAAGTATTATTGCTTGTGGCTCCACTCCCTGCACTATCTCTGACAGGGTGCCATTTTCCAATACTTCTTGCCAATTCTTCGCTGATAAAATTGTGTGATGCTTGACTATCGATCAGTGCCAATATTGATCTTCCACGCACATCAACTTCCACAATTGGCCCATTCTGGTGTGAGTTCTTGGTCTCCATTGTTGTCAAATGAACCGGTAATTGTTGGTGTTCACGCCGATGTTGTGCGTTTTTGTGGAGGTTAATGTGTACCCCAGAACCAATTTCCTCCTTCATTGATCCTGGAATTAGTTTCCCGACGGCCCAGGTCTATTTTGTTGTCCCCTTCTGGGACAGTTTCGACTTATGTGCCCCGCTTGGTGGCATACGAAGCACGTGCCTGGACTGCTAAGACGTGGTGGTGGTGGTGCTCTTGCTGGTGGTTCTTGCCGATTCCTCGCTGGCTCTTCATCCAGTGTTCTAACGGTTATACGTAGCTCATCTAATGACTTTGGATTCGAAATCTTCACCAGCGGTCGTACATTGTCGCGTAGTAAATTCAATATTATGGGCACCACGTCATCAATGTTCCTATCGGCGTGCACTCTTCTGAATAGCTGCACCTTCATGTTGACGAACGCTTCTGTCTTCATTCCTGTGGGTTGGGAAACGGTCATCAATTCCAGTTCGGCTTTGGCTTTCCTTCCTATACTGTTGAAGAAACTCTCCAGTTGCCATTTCCACTCATCGAAGGTGTAGCCCAACCCACGATTCATCAATGCCCAATCTCTAGCTGGTCCTGTTAATTTTTTTGTGACCATCTCAATCCAACAGTCTACGGGCAGATGCGTTTGTCGCAGTAATGTCGTTGCTCTGTTCAAAAAAACAACTGGATCTTCAGCCGGTCTACCACTGAACTCCGGCATGATGGACAGAAGCGTCGTTGTGTCCAATGTGGCGGAGCGAATGACTGTATTAACTTCTTGCGGATCAATACGCATGTCTCGCAGTTGCTGTGTTTGATTCTGCTCGATCCGTATGATGTCATCCACGACTTTATTGTATTGTTCATTCATTTTCGTTTCCATGCCATCAAGTCGTGTGGTTACGTTGCTTTCTATGCCTTCGATTTGTGTGCGGTTTACAGCGACATCGGTTTTGATGTTCGTGATGTCAGCTTTCACAGTCTCGACGTCAGTGCTTATTTGGCTGATACGTCGTACGCACACTTCTCTTAGGTTCTCCATTCGCTCCGACAAGTCCTCTCTCAGCTCTTGTTGGACTTGTTGCATTATACTTAATGTCTGTTCGCCCATCCTCTCTTCGGACTCTTGAAGTCGATTACTCATTCGTTCGTCCACTCTTTCTTCAGACTCTTGAAGTTGGTTGGCCAATTTTTCATTAGATTCTTGAAGTCGTTCGCCCATTGTCTTGTCCATGTTGTTGAGCTTTGTCATCAATGCTGCGAGCATCTTCTCCATGCTTGCTGCAGCTGGCTCCTCCGGATCGGAAACCACACTTCTACGTAGTTCTGATGTGGGGTTGGCTGGTCCTTGAGTCCTTGAAGTTGGTGTTCCTTGTTGCCTAGATTGGTGCTCCTCCCATCTTGCCTGTAAGACCTCTCTTGTGCCAGTGCTGTCCAGCCCTTCGGCCTCCATCATCTCACGCAGACGTGGCATGGGAATGCTGCGGCTTGTCATTGTAATTCTTTTCTTCTTCCGTACGTCTCCTGGTCCTGTCACGGTCGCCACTTGTCGCAGTATCCTGGCTCTCTTTATCCTCAAAGGAGCGCTGCCCGAACCTGCAATGATTCCGATACTCGACAAAAACAAAAAAAAATATATTAGTAAACGATATTACTAAATATTTTGTAATTGGAACAACACGCACGTTTTTGTTTAAAGAAAAAAAAAAAAAAATTAAATTAAACACAAGTTTTTACGAAACAAAAAAAAACCTGATTTTATTGTTTTAAAAAAAAAAAGATTATCCAATTTCTTTTTCAACAATTATTTTAATTCTTTTTCACACAATGTTAAACTTTGAATTACTTGACCAAACTACTTGTACAAATTCCAACTTATACTTTGATCTGGATTGAACAACAATTATATACTTTGATACTAGCGGACAATAGTCGATATTAAACTGATCAGACACGATTTAAAAAAACTTCGGACAATGGTCGATTTTAAACTGATTTGAATAGACACTGGTCACGGTTTATATACCCACCATGGGTCGTTCTAGAATATGATTGTTTTTAAGAATAAATATTATGTTTTTGACAATATATTTTTGCATGGAGGCTTCTAGAATATTTAGTATATCAACACCCATGGACGTAGTCAGAGTGTTCAGACAATTTATAAAATTAATTAAAAATTATACCTCTCCTTGGGTTTGACCCATAGTCATACCCCGCTTGGTTGATATTCAAGCAGAGACATAATGGGCACGGCCAGTGTCAACTCAAAATCTATATACAAATTTTATGATACATTCATAACTGTAAGCTAGCTTACTTCTGTTTATTTATTTTACAAAAATTATCTTGTTTTTACAAAATTATTTATTTGTGATCTGTTATTTTGAAAAACATTCAATTTGTATAACTTTTGATTCTCTTAAATTAAATTATATGCAATAATTTTTTTCAATTTTTGATTTTTTTCTTTCTAAATAGAAAAACTTTAAATCAAAAGTATCTATTAATCTTATTATCATTTTTCGACTTAAAAAAAAAACTTTGTTTAAGAAAAAAATAAATCGAGCTATATTATTTTCTTTTTGTACTTTCAAAAAAAAAACTCCTTCTTTTTGCAAGGAGAAAAATATTGTTATCTAAAATATTTTTCGTAATATTTTACTTTCATAATTAAAATGTGTGTTGGATCAAAAAAATTATTCTTAATAATTTTCATTACAACACCGTTAAGATTGATCAACGCGTTAATTTTATTGTTAATTAATCAATTCAATAATTAATTTATTATAATTTTCATATATGTTAATACTACATGTAAAAAATGTTTTGAAAATAAAAAGATTTAATGAATGTTCACCACATAGGTCATAGGCAAAATATGTCCTAATCCCTGGAGTGTAGCATAATAAACAAAACTCACCACTCATTACACATCAATAGAAATAAATAGTAACTGATAACTGTCTTTATCCTTACTGTCCCTTTATGAAAAAATAGTTTCTGGTAGATTTGGGTTACGAATTAATTTTTATAATACCTATAATTTCATTGTTTGTATAGCTAAAATATTTGTAATAATATTAATTAATTGTATTTTAAAATAGACCCAATCTGCAAACAATGTATAGTGTATCTATCGCTGTTTTTATGCAGTGTACTATGATATGGTTTGCTTTGTTACACTTAAACTGCATTAAAATTGGAGGCGGGTTTGATACGTTCTCATCACAGGCATTTATCATCAGATCAGTCTTTGGTGGGGACGTCTGCCTGTAGACTGTACAGTTTGGGTGTAACAAAGTACATTTATCATGATATACTGTACATAGACAGTGATACATGCAATAAATTGTTTCTAGGTTGGGTCTATTTTAAAATACATAGTGTATATGACTGACCATAATATATAAACTACGGTTGCTTAAGGGAGTTCCAACATGAAATCACCTTTCGACAGATTTTGCTCATTTTTTCATTAATGATTACTAACAGGCTGAATCATTGTGAGTAGCTTCGTTTTGACGAGACGTCCAACTTTTCTCTCTACTAAAATACTCGATACTGGTACCTAATAAAGTGCGCAAGCGTAAAACATGTCGACTAGATAATTGTCCAAATTTTATTTATAACAGTTAGTTTTAGTAGAATCATGAGATAATTTGATAAAAAACTCGCAAAATGTTTGTTCTACAAAATTGATGGTTTGACCAAAGTGTCCTCCACTCCCAACATGTCCAAATGACGAGGTCATAAAAAATGGCTACAATGTCCTACAAATTAAATTTTCTCAGTCCGACAATCGAAAATTGTCAATTCCACTGTAACACTTTTTTCATTATATCAACCTAATTTTTGCGTTTTTCTTTTGAGAATAAGGTGTGAAACACGATTTTACTACTGTCCTACAAAAAAAGTGGGACTCTCCCGAGCTAGTGCATAAACAAAATAAAGATATTTCAGTCGACCACAGTATTTCAGTGATTATAAAATGTGAATCGAACCAGGTGCATAATAGCACACGCCTCCATTTCTTTCTATCATGCTCCCATTCCCCAATAACATCCAATAGAAATTGATAAACTGATCACCTCCCCGAAACAAACGAAGACCACTCGTGACTCATTGGCTCAAAGATATGATAAACACCAAAGTACTCAAAGTGGAGTGCTAGGAGAACATATGGTAAGGGTTAGGAGTATTATTATTTTTTCATCTAAAATTATAATTTAACATAAATATTATTTTATTAATGAAAAAATAATAATATTCCTATTACTTACCACATGTTCTCCTGCACTTCACTTTGAGTGCTTTAGTGTTTATCATACCTTTGAGCCAATCACGAGTGGTCTTCGTTTATGGTCCCTTTAACAATTCTACCTTGTGCTACTTTTAATTGAATCATTCAAAAACATTTTTTTTAAGATTTTGGTATAGTTTACTTAATTTTTCGATTTATTAATACATTACTGTAAGTAAATTGATTATAATCAATCTTTTAATGTATTATCAAAAATTAAACAGACGATAAAAAAGTTATTCTGAATTAGCGTCCGCTTTTAACGCACGATATTTCCAACGAACGTTAAAAATGATTGTAGTGTGAAAATCATATATAAAACCATATATATTTCTTCGACGAATTTTACAACGCGAGTTAAATAAAAGCTTTTGTGGCCAAATTTTGTGGTAAAATTCGAAGTTTATTTATTGTTTGTTTTTTATTTATAAAATTAATTAATTGATATATTTTATTGAAATTATTGGATATTTATATTTAATAAATTCATATCTAGTTAGTTTAAATTGTCGTCAGCACTTAGCGCTGAACGGCTGCATTTGACTTTCTAGCGCTTTGACCAGCTAAACACATCCAAAGTGTGAATGTGTCATATATATTTGTAATAAATATTTTTGAGAAGTACTTGTACTTCCGTTTCCGTTACTCAACATGTGAAAATTCGAGAATAATTTGGTTCCAGTTTGTACCCGTTGAATTAGCACGGTCATAAGAAAAAACGATTTGATATGTTTTATTTGGGCTGTTATAATAGTTTTAACCTGCACAGGTACAGTTTGTAAGGTAAAATTACAGATAAATTCGTCTCTCACACAACTTATTAAATGCAATTTTCGAAAACAGGGTAGCCTAATTTCTGAGCCATTATAAGAAGCACAAAAAAACATACTAACCCGTAATTTCCCTTAAACGACGTAACTGAACTCGAAGAAACCTGAGTTAATTGAAAGAAATAACGTTATTATTGGGTAATTTTTATGAGATTAACATATCAAGAATGATTTTACAAAATAAATTGCTGATTTTCTTCTGTTAAAAGAGGATTTACGGTACAAGACCGATTGATATGAAATCAGCACAACTTCATAGGGTTTCAATACAAATTCGTGTTGATTCACAGATGGTTCTTGCTTCTAAATGAACATAAAAATAAAAGACGCTTCCTGGTCCAATTCACACTCAGCCATCTCAATTGCCCTTAGATACAACTAGCTTATTAAAAATTGTTATGTAACTACAAAAGTTTTACAATGTCGCAAATATTAAATTATATTTATCTGTTTCATCCATACGTTATTTCAATTATTATAATATAGATTACCCCACCTGAATAAACTACAGTTTAATAGTAATAGTGAAATCACTAGGCAGTAATTTATTTCCCCCTACAGACTACGTTTAACAACACCATCCATATTTGCATCAATAATTTGCTCATTTTTTCTATCTTTGAAATGAAATGAGAGAATGGTCAATCGTAATGTCGTCGAGAGACATCCACGCCAATAATTTAACCTCTATAGTCTATTCTAAAATTCCGCTTGACGCAAAGTTTATCATTCAGCGTCAAAGATACAAAATATCTATGGATGTAGGAACCGAAAATTGAAAGAATTTTTATGTATTCTGCGACTTGTTCAATACATAGTCGTCTGCAAAAGTAGCGTTCTTCCTTCAAATTTTCAAGGTAAATTTGTACCGAATCCAGTCGGTTATCGAAGAATATTTGGAACAAAACCTGTTAATATGTTTATGATGAACAACTTTTTTTTCGAGACATATATTCAAAAACTAAATTGATTTGGCACTAATAAATTTCAACAATTTAAAGCTAGCCAATAATATTTGTAATAAAAAATAGTGTCAGCAATTCCTTATAAATTAGTCTTAGTGTTAGCAATATCATATAATAGATATGCATCTATTTTATGATATTGCTAAAATTTTCAATTTCAAAACAACAAAAATAGACTTTAGAATAAATAATATCCACATACTTCTTAACGTCGGTCTACCAAAAAAGAAACCCATGGTATAAGAATCCCATGTCTATAGTAGTTTATTATAGCAGTAGTTGATAATTATTAAGCGTTTCATACTAGTAAATATAAGAGAAAATTCTTGTTTTTGTCTAATATAATGTTTGTGTTATTTTTAAATTTGTTAGAAGATTTTTAATTCAAAATAACTTTCTATTTCATCATTTATAATTAAAAATTTGACACATAAGCACATTTTTGTATAATTAATTCAAAATCATGAAGCTTTCCTATTTGTAAAAACTTAGATGTAGGTATGAATATAATAAAATTGTATTTCAAACTTTGAAAGAGGGGTAAAATATGACACTTATTCATCATGAAATGTAGTTTATAATTAAAGAATGTGATAATATATATTTTGGAATTGTTCAACATTGAATGTAAGAAAATGCAATTATTAAATTAAATTGTAAAAAAAAATTATTGTAAATATTTGTAATAAATAAAAAAGTAGAAGACAAAAGTACATATTTCGCTAAATTTTTTAAATAATTTTACTTGTATTTAATAAAACGGCTATGCGAACAGCGGAAAATTAACTCTAGGCATTAGTAGGTAATAAATTGAAATAAAACCAACCATGGTTGCGAATAACACACTAGAAATTCATGAGGCAATACGTCAAAACGGTGAAATATACGCCAAAAAACTGAATAGAATTAAATTGTTAGATTTTTTTAGAATTCCCTTACGATATATCTACCACTTGAAAGGTTTCAAAATTAAGTCCTTCGTTTACTCCGCCAACAAGATCGTGTGTTCTAATACGACGCAGAAATTTTAACAATATATTTCAGGATAATATAATCTGAAATCTCTGATTATAATTTTTACAAAAAAAATATTTAAGAGGATTCTGAGGTTTTTTTCAGAGGTGTCTGATTTTCGGATATATAAAAAATAATGTTCTTTTATGTAAATATTGAGTTTTTCACAAAAAATTAATTATATTCTGCAATAAAAAATTTGCTGACAACTTTTCTCACGTTTGTTTAGTAAATTGAAATATTGTGCATATAATTTCAGTTCAAAGTATCATTTGATATGGACCTATTTTCAGAACTAGAAATTTAAAAAAAAAAAACCAAACAATTATCTTTTCCCTAGCCAAATGCTGTGTTATTAGGTCACAAAAGTATCGTTCTTTTTCAAAATTTTATAATTGATTTGTGCCTTATTCATTCGGTTTTTGGGAAAATGATAACGAATTAAAGTTGATAGTATATTTATCATGGAGACTAGACAAGGAGTCCGAACTCCATGTAAACAAATGGTTGACAAAAATAAGATGTCAATAGTGTTCCTTTTTTACCGGAGACAGTGGAGGGAGTATCAGGCGCAAGTTTGAATTGAAAAATATGACGCATTTATGTATTATAAAAATTATTTGCAGCCAAAGTATTTTTCCAATAAAATACTTTTTTTAATAAATGAAATAATGTAATTAGTTGAAGTGATATAGTAAAAAATTCGCAAAATAATTACATAACAATAAAAAACAAAATTATAAAATATCGAATAATTAAATAGTAACCTGTAAAGTTGGAATTGTAAAAATGCAAATAAATTAAGTAGAAATCAATTATATTAAAATTATTAAAATCAATTTAGAAGATTATTGAATCAGATATTAAACTTTTATATATTAGTAATAAGTCTAACAAAATGACAAATATATACTTCACTGTTCACTCCTATTTATTATACTATGTTCACCTCGGTGCAAAAGAAAAACTAACGACGCTAGTTTCACAAAAAGTAAATATAACTTCTACCATTACGTTGACATATTTTGTCAATTCTCCCGTTTGAGTTCGGTCTCCTTGTCTAGTATCCATGATATTTATAATGAACAAATCAATTATAAAATTTGGAAAAATAACGATACTTTTGTGGCCATGTGTACTATAATCAGCATAAAAAAGATTGAATAATGAAACAGTCTGGATAATTATTACAAAAAAAATTTCAATTTTATTTAATGGTTGATTAGGATAATTTTACTGTTTTCAAGTTTGCACAGTATAAATTATTAAATTTCCACTAAGAGATTAATTATGTAATTGCTAAAAATTATAAATATTTATACATTGTATGATGATGATGATGATGATTGTTAGTAGTTAATTGAAATAGATAAAATTTAAAAAAACAAACTTAAGTTATATTTAATATTTCATAAAAAAATTATAATAAAAACATACACAATAAAGTTATAACATTTTATTACACATTATATTATTTATTTGGTCTTTCTTTTTCGTTTTATTTTCTTTGAATGTTGTTCAGAATCACTACCATTGCCATCTTGTGAATTGTTAGTAGTACTCCATTCCTTTCGAAGTTCTTGTAACATTTGTGGAGTTAATAATCCTTGAGCTAATAAACGTTCTGTTAATCTACCCCTGCCAACTCGAAGTTCCTTACTAATACTTTGTTTTTCTCCTACATCTATAAAAAAAAGAGTAAGTATATGAATTAAATAGGGCATAATAATACAATATATATTAAATTATTTATATCTCAAAGATTTGTATTATATAATAATTATAATGGATACAAAAGTCGGCCCCATTCAATACAAAATATAATATATAGTTTGCACTATAAATGTAAGGACAAATGTCGTGTCCTTTTTTCAAAAATGTTAAGTCATTTTGTGCCTTATTTATTCGGTTTTCGAAAAAATGATTCAAATAAAAGTTGTTCAATATGAATATTCTCACAACTCTTATTAGAAACATTTTCCCAAAAACCGAATGAACAAAGTACAAATCAACTATAATATTTTGAAAAATGAATGCTACTTTTTTGGCCCATAGTACACAGTAAAAAGTTTACACATATCGAAGATATCTCTGAAAACAACCAATGTATAATCAGTTGTGATAGATTGATTATCGTTTTTTAATTTTGGTATATGAAATTTAAAAATATAAAATTACCTTCTATTTCATGTTTATCGTATTTATTTCTATAATAATTTTGTTTTTGTCTTGTTATTGCGTACGTATCGTCATCTGGTGCAGAACCGGCACCTGAACTTATACTCGTCTCAGAATTTTTAAGTAAACGTGTTAACTGAAATACGCCTTCTTGTATAACAGCATCCAATTCCTTTTGTATATCTCGAACTAAATTTGCATGTGGAAATAAATCTTGAAAGCGATAACTAAAAAATTAAAAATTCAATTTACGTTAAAACATTTATGTCTGTTTACTCGATATAAACACAAATTTAAACGTCGATAGATTAATTTTTAAAAAGCAGTTTAAGTTATTAAGATTTACAATTAGTTTCGTTTTTTATATACTCACGACAAATGATACTCCACTTATTAAATTTTTTTTGTAAATCTTGGTTGGGTTTTATATTCAGAAAATAAATTTTGAAAATAAATTCAGGGCATAAATTTGAAGTTATTATTCGACCATATGAAGCCCTAATAGTATTTACTGTGTATTAAAATGTATTCCATTATCGATTATTGAACGAAATAACTAAATTAATTTTGTGGTGCTAATGTATATTTTGTTTTTTAAGTACAAAATAGGAGATTTATCTCTTTTTCACCTAAAAATTAACTTTTTTATTTTATTCAATAATCGATAATGGAATACATTTTTTTTTTAAATTGACAATAGGTACCTATGCATTATTTGTATTTAAGGGCCAACGCACACCAAAAGAGCAAAACTGCTTTAAACAGTGTTAGTCAGCCTAACACTGTTTTGTTAAAATCGAACATAGGAAATTACATTGCATACGCACACTGATAAAAAACGTTTTATTTTGACTAATGTAATTTCCTATGTTATATTTTTAACAAAACAGTGTAAGGCTGATTAACACAGTTTAAAGCAGTTTTGCTCTTTTAGTGTGCGTTGGCACTTAGAAAACAAAAATTTTTTTGCCCTGAAAATCGTTAACATACATCGAATATTGGCAAAAAATTAGCGCTTCATATAACAGTGTAATAATTCAAAAACTAAATGTTCAAATAAAAACCTTAGCGTCTCAAGTTCCTTAGAATTTCTTAACTAACTTTAATATCATTTTTTCTAAATTCTACTTAGATATATCGCGCGTTTGTTTCAAAACTAATGAGAATACGTAATTTTGACATTTTGATCATAATTAGATTTTTTATGCAACAAGCGTTCAATCCACAAAACATGAAAATTAAGAGTTATCCTACCCAAGTGGGAGAAAACGTTGTTCCCTACAATCCCTACAGCTGTTCAAAACCTAATAAAATAAAAATTCTAAGGTAGTATTACATTTATCAGCTATCATATTACTGATTTTGAAGCCAATTAAAACCAGCCACCTGTGGGCTAACTTTTTTTTGCATAACACCACACAATTATTACATAAATTAAAAAAAAAAAAATATATAAATATTCCTAACCGCGAAACACGATTAAATCCGTGTCTATTAGATAATCCGTTTAGATTTCCTGACTATAGACAACAAATACTTCGTACGACATGCTCCTCGTTTGCTGTCAACACATAAAATCTATGCGTTAGAGTCAAGAATAACAGAAATTATTCTTCAAAAGGTACATGAGATATTTTATAGTTTTTTAATCTGGGCAAACAAATTGCCGAGCATTAAATAATTTTAACACACCTAAACCAAAGGTATAAATCTAAAACATCAAAAACTGCCTCCAAATGCACAAGATCAATAATTGTCTTTGGTGATGAAAGTGGCCATCCAATATTTCGACACAACCAATCAAATGTTAATGCTTCATTTTTGCTGTACTGCCTAGCAAACTGAAATTAAATAAATTGAAGATATAAGAACAATTGTTAATTATAACCCTATCCAAATTAACTATGCATTCAACTCTTATAAATCAGAATGGTAACAGATTGAAATTTTGTTGACTTGAAGTTGAGACATGAATGAATATTGAAAATCCAATGTAAGTTAAGATCTCTCAAAAAATTATCATTATTATTATTTTATGTCAAAGGTCATTAAGTTTTTTTTTATTTCAAGGATTAAACTGTTCTATTACACATTCATACTGTTTTTGGCCAACGGCCATTCATAACGATTTTCGGCCTCAAAATAGATATCATATCATATCAAAATTGACATACATTCGTATCTACAGTAGAACTCCGTTTATCCGAATTAGAACCGAACTCGATTCGGATAATCAAATATCCGGATAGTTGAATAAATCATGAAGAAAAGTCATTTAAAAAAAAAAAGATAAATTTGTGTATACTGATGAAGGGTGAAGACAAACTGTCGATTTTCCCGACTAAAAGTTTTTCTTTGATAACATTCTTTGACATCAAAAGCTTGATTTTAAAAATTATACACATCTAGGATAGGGATCGAATCCACGACCTCTGGATTTCTATACCAATGCTCTACCAACTGAGCTACCTGAGATGTTATGGTAGTGCAATGCATATGAATTTACTAACTTTTGATGTCGATTTATTATTAATTTTGTTTATTTATTATTTACATATTTTTTTAATTGTCTCGTAAACTTCAGATATTTGAAAATTCTGAACATCAGACATTATTTAAAAAAAATTAAAATAGGATACCTTCCGATATAAGTATAATAAACTCAAGTTTGGACGCATTTGTGGATGTCTAACTTATTAGTTTCAATGTACAACAACATTTAGTTTTGATATGAAGCCACCTTGGAACTTTTTTTTCACCTAAATTTTTCACCTTTTTATGAAAGGATGTTATGAAGTATAAAGAGAGCTGATTTAATTCTTCATACACTAAGATATGCAAGCGTATGAAACTAAAATCTTTGATTAGTAAACTTAGTAAAAAATTATGATTTAAACCAATTTCAAAATTAAAAACTTACCTTCAAAAATAATGTACATACAAAGGGCATTTTTTTATTAATTGGAGCACAACAAAATACATAACGAGCTCTCAATGGTAATGGAACATGTTGTATCATATCAGCTAGGAACTTAAAATCTTCTATATTACACATAAAATACAATGAATCATCTACTGTACATAAACTAACAAAAATATCCTGGAAAAAGACGAGTTTGTATTTAATAAAATGAATAAAAATATTAGGAAGTTGCATTAATTATTTCGGTAAAAATACCCAAACGATATAATTGTAAAACACGATATTCAAAATTTAATGAAGGTAAAAATTAATGTTAAGATGAGGTTATTTACAGATATACAAACTGGAGTTCTTTATAAACCAACATTCAATTCTAAATATCCTGTTTGACGATATTACCACAATTGGTTTTTGTTAATGGTATAATTGAGTAATCCGGTCAAAATGAAAACCCCTGAACAGAGGTAAAAAAAGCATTATAGAAAATCTATTTACACTACAAAAGTTTGTTCCGACCCCAAAATATCAAATTTAAAAAAGGTACCTTTTAAACGGTCCCGAAAAGCACGCCACGATACGTGACGTCATTAACCAGTGAAATGTCAGTCAATGCTAACACAAATGTCAACGATAGTCATAGATAGAAAACGATAGTCATGAAAAATAATAAACTAAATATTTGAGGATTTCGAGAATTCATTTTTAGTTTTTATAACACGCGCTTTGGAACGGTTAAGAAAACAACATTAACAGCTGAACAGAACATGACGAATCACGTCACATCCTCCTATCACGTCGAGTTTGCTAAGTAGGTTGATTTCTACGTCTTGTAATATTGAATAATTTAAAATTGAGCTATAAAAAATAATTTGTTCATGCTTTTATTACTTTTTTGGCCTAATATTTGCAAATAAATAAAATAAAGTGTATAAATTTCCGGATTACTCCATTTAAAAATAGTTTCTTATTATCATATAATATTTACCATTAAATTACTCAATGTTGAATTTGGTAAATGGTATGCGTATAACTCAATTTGATCGGCTGTGGGATGTAATCCAGCTTGTGTAATTGGTTCGGGTACCTGATTCAAAATTGATTTCAACGTTGATAAGTCTTCGGGTTTGAATGTAGTAACATATCCATGCTCCCATTGTGTACCATACCGTCCAGCGCGACCAGCTATTTGTAAGGCAGCCGATACTGAAATTGTATCCATTTCTTTTTCACCTTTCTCATTTATATGTGGTTTTATCAGCGAATAAAATATAACTCGACGTATACTTCTAAAAATGCAAAGCATAATTTCGATTGAGTCCATAATTATTTTGAACTAATTTATATTTGCGAATCACTTTTAGTGTAGCGGAAAAATTAAAACTTTTCTTTACACGATGGCTATGATTTTACATGTAAAAATACCCTGAACTAATTGTTGTTTATAAGAAGATAAAAAATATGCAAAAACTTAATTATACTACACAAAAAATGTATAAGATAATTTTCTTAAAAATTAGAAATTTAGTGTATTCGAATTTTTTCAAACAAAACGTAGGTATAAACAAATAATCATCTCGAAAATCCACGTAATTATTCAATTGTGACGAAAAGCGGTCACATCTTTTTGTACTTTTTAAAATTGTAAATCGGAAAAATCAAAATTTTGTAATTTAACAATAACTTATTAGACCCATAAAAAACTAAATTATCAACTCAATAAAAATAATACATATACATACAAATTTAAACCCATTCCAATTGCATCGGTAGCTACCAAAATTTTACAACTATTATTAACATCATTAAATTTACTAGCTTGTGCTAATTTCGTTCCTGGTGGTAGACCTCCATAAATAACCGCTACTTCTCTACCCCGTGCTTCAATCTCACGTGAGACAGAGTATATATCATTTTTACTAAAACATACGATACAATCACCCGGTTGAACTTTGTCTAGACTACCCAAAGCATGATTTTCAATATTCAATTCAGTTAATCGTTTATATTTTCTAACTTCAACATCTTCACCGGTTGTTGAGCAAATATTACTGATTAATTCAATTGCACCAGCTTCACCACATACATGAATTTCTTCAGCAATTATGCCGAGAAAAGCACGCGTCCATGCCCAGCCTCGAGCTGTATCTCGCATCATTTGAATTTCATCGATTATAGCCACTTCATCTACAATAAAATACGAAATTGGGATCCAATATTTAATTAATTTAAAATACTTAAATGAAGATTATTACAAGTATCTTGTCACAAAATCCGAGCTCACTTTTCCGAGGAAATTATTTCCACCTCGTGAAATATATTTTTTTTAAATATTCCCGTAGTTTTTGTTACTCAAGTAATCATACCCATGAAAATTTGAATTAAAATAATTACAATAAATGAATGGATTTCACGAATAAAACAGACTTTTCATCAATAATTAGCCAGCTTTAATATTGCGACAAGAAATATGTAAGTTATTTACATGGTTGATTTAAAGAGGTCATTTCAACAGTACAAGCAACATGTTGGGCTGGATTATCTGCACCATTTGCGTATTGGCGTTCTTCACCCGTTATTAAATCACAATCTGTTCCCTATAAAGTTATGATATAAACATATATTAATCCAGGGAATGTTAATTAATCTGATTCTAATATATTTACACGAATTTTGCATTTATTAAAGACTTCAGTTGCTAATAGTTTTAAGGGTCCACAATAAACACCAGACTTTGCAGTCATAAAACGTTCTAATGCGTGATACGTTTTACCCGAGTTCGTAGGACCTGCGTGAAAAATTATCTTTCGTGTAATACTTCGAGCATTTGGATACCTTAAATAAAATAACGATTATATACAATATTTCAAATAAATTACATACATTTTCTTACCAATTTGCAGGTGTCCTTAAGTCTGAAATTTTTATTAAATCATCCATACAATCTAAATGTGGGAACATTTGTTTGGCATGTCTAAGAAAATACGGAAATAAATCATCTACATGACCAGATCCTTGTAAGATATCACTAAGTACAATATGAAGATCAACAGGTAATGCGTCTGTTTCTAAACAATAGCGACGAAAACTAACGTATGCTTGGTGTAAAAGATAATCTAAGAAAAGAATAACAAAATTAAATTAATACAAACTACACGAAATATAAGTAAAAACTCACTATCTAACCCATTTTCCATTGCAAGACTTTTAATTTCCTTTTTTTGATAAAACTTGTTAAGAATTTTCATAACATCCGATTTATTTAATTTTCCAGTTAATTCAGCCCCAACATTTATATCATCCGGATTCGATTTTACAGGTACTGGTACAAATAATGTTGATAGTTTGGAAGAATCCTTTTTACCTCGGTAAATTTGAAAAAATAATTTTCGTTTTTCACGTAGAAAATAATGTTTTGAAAAAGATGTACACATTTGAGATAATCGTCTTGCATTTTTATACATTATTGTTTTGTAAAATTAATTAAAAATTTGAAAATAATACAAATGTCAATGAATACCCATGACAGTTAAAATGTAGGTTATATGTATACTAGCACATGTTTGAGAAACGATATGAAAAAGAAATATTATAAAGAACCCATACACACTGAGATAAGTTGTACAACTTGAAGAGAACTCATAAACAAAACGTTTGTATCATATACGTAATACTCGCGATATAGGTGCTACCTTTATAAACATTCAAAATGATTACAGAATATGATCGACTGAAACTGTTAATTAATTAAGTCAATATTTATCTTACACTTGTTTTTGAAAGAACAAATGTATAGTATCACACTGAATTAAAATTATTTTGGTTGATTTTTGCATCTTACCATTTAGTTGCCACCCGCAAAATTTTACATCCATCGATACTTTGGACTGCTTAGAATTAACCAAAAAATATTTTTTTTAATTAAATTTTGAAGTGCGATATTTAAAATGACTCAATTAATCCGGAAGCCGCTAAATGAGGGAAAAATTTCTTTCTGGTACTTTTGTCTAACATCATACTGAATATGTTTGCGAATATTTGAAATCAATCGGAAGGCGATAATCAACTTACTACACTTGCACTGAGTTGTACAGCATTCATCATGGTGTATAGGGTGCTTCAAAAATTTAATTTCCGAATCCGATGTTGGTAGTTTTCCAACTACAGAGCATAATGCGACTCAGTGGCGCACAATGCCGAAGTGTGCCAATGCTTAATTGGAACGTACATTAGTTTTCAAGTGCACCAGCAGAGTGCAGTGTTGAAAGAAAAAAAACATTCATGGACTTAACCTCATTAAAGTATAAATAAAGTGGTATACAATAACAATAGTCGAAAACTTTTTACGGTTATTTTAAGTAATTTCGATTTTTATTACTTCAGTATCATTTTGTTGTGTTGACTAATAATAATTTTTTTGGATGAGTTCTAAAACATTATATACTTTTTAATTGAATTATCTTATCCAGATGATAGTGATGATAAAGATTTATCGACTACTCCAAGTTTAAATCAATTAATTAATTCATCATCAAGTGATATATTTATTGAAAATATTAAATATTTTCTGCTACTGAGTTGGTATCTATTGCGCGCATCACGCGAAAGCAGTACTTTTCAAAGTGCTTGAATGTGTGAAGCGTTGCTGTAGTTGAAACATTTAACGTTAAGCATTATGCCGCATAATGTGTTTTAGTGCTGTAATGGAAAACGCACGTTAACTACGACGCCAATGTACTCCGGATCACAATTGTCCACAAAAATTAATGTCATTTTTTTTAACCCGACTTCAAAAAGGAGGATGGTTCTCAATTCGTCTGTATTTTTATTTTTTTTTTAATGTTTGTTACCTCAGAACTCCGTCATTTATTAACCGATTTTGAATTTTTTGTTTTAAAGAGTTTGATTTCCGATTGGTCCCATTGTCACCAAATCGCATTCTAATGAGGGGATCCCCGGAAAATCGAGGAAAACCCTCATTTTATATGTGATAACCGATTTCTGCGAAATTTTTTTTTTTTTGAAAGAGTATACTCATTTATAATGGGAAAATAAGAAATTTTTTTTATAAGCTGACTTCAAAAAAATTTTTTACAAAAAAAAACCGACCCCAAAAAAAAAAATTTTTACAAAGAAAAAACAAAATGCATGTAAAAAAAACTGAAAATCTGTTATAAAAAAATGCACTAAAAATTTAAAAAAAAAAAAAACGGGTAAAAAAAAATGTGTTTTATTTTAAAAAAATACACTAAAAATTAGTAGGTCATTTAGTAGGTCTACCCATATTTAGACAAATAAAATCAGTTATAGTAACTTCAAAGTCACTAAAAAGCGAGAAATAAACCATATTTTGACAAAATGGAAACCCGGCTTCAAAAATCAAATATTCTATAACAAACAATGCACTAAAAAGTAAAAAAATAATTGCATATTCTTGTGCCAATTTTAGTTCACCTAAGCAAAAAATTTTAAATACATATGTACAATTATTGTTATTTTTGGAGGCGGTGTCCAAAAGTTATGTGAATTTCTGTATGCTGACACCGCCTCCAAAAATAACAGCTCACCTCGACCATTAGTGTATGTGCTTCCCACGCGTTTCCTTTCCGCTTCTGCTACGGCTGCTCGCATAGAGAGACGTACATGTAGGCGGAAATGGACTAATTAGGTCATTTTATTAACATCCATGTTAATAATTTTTAATGAGGTCAATGTTTGAGTGTTTAAAAATGTGCTCGAATATACCGAATTATATATTGATATTCATTAGCTATTATATATACTTCAAAAACGTTAATTTGCAGTTTTCTTCAGACAAATGATTCATGAAAGACGTGTTTCGACTTTAGTACACTTAAAAGGGAGCTTCTTCCATCTCCCAAATTTACAATATTTTGTCTAAAATGATTGGAGTAGTATTTCAAATTTGAATCCGTCACTAAGCTTTTTTCCTTGAATGACAGTTGCTTTATTTATTTTCTAAAACAAATGCTAACTAAATTCAAAGACTCAATGTTCAGAAAAAAATTATGGTGTACCAAAATAATATTACTATCAAAATTTATCAAAAATGTTTTAGAGTATAAATTTTAATTGGGTATTGGGAAAATCCTATTATCAGTTTTACATTATTTTAAAAATATATATGAACATCTAAACGTTTTATATAAACATCTAAAATGGTTAACCAAACAAGTGCACTTTCACCACCTGGACGGGTAAAATATAACTTTTAAGTTTAAAAATATTAATCATAATATGATATTTAATTTATAGATAAAAGTGGCACACATTACGAATCTTGATCCTTTTTCACCGTTATTTAATCAAAATACCTACAGTGGACGTCTTAAGAATTGTTTTCGTATTACTAATCCAAGATTATTGTTTGCGCCGAATAGTGACTTATTCCGTGCTCGATGTATTGTTGCAAAATTTCGGTATTACAAATAACACTTTATTTATCATATAAGTTAAGTAAATTGACATTCCCACTAATAGAATCGTTTATATGAGATTTTGTATGTATAGGTAACAATAGTGAAACAAGCTTTTAATTTATTTTGTATCCAATTTATGGTCAATCCATTAAGTATCAGAAAATTTATAAAAAAAAATTGAATGTAATTTTAAGTATCAGCACATTTTTCTCAATATTTTACGAACTTTTAGAGGAATGAATAGTTTAGAATCTATACTTATAATAAAACTGTAAACAAGGTCAATTATGTACACGGAAACTATTTTCGAAACAATCAAGATCGTGCTTACCACTAGGCTGAGTAATTTGTAGCAGGACGGCAAATTTTTGGAGCGACAAATTTTTACGTTCATATAATTTTACGTTCACGTTGTAGCATTTGTAGCTGTTTTGATTCTAAGAATCTGAATTAACTGATACTGATATGTGATTTCTCAATACCTCTTTTATTTTTCTGACACTAATCCAATTCACATACAGGATGTGTGTAATCGTTAAGACTAACCATTGAGAGACGAAATTTGCAACAGTGTATAAATGGGGGATACTCAGCCAAGTAGCCGAGCGGTCTAAGGCGTCATGTCTGCGCAGTATGCAGTACTTGGAAACTGGGAGGTTATGGGTTCGAATCCCGACATCGGCAGTTTGTCAATTATTTTAAAAAAAAAGGGGCGGTTGATTGACTAAACTGTCGGCGTATGGACAAGAACGAAGTAACCGGCTATGCTTGAGAAGGTTTTCTGCAGTTTCCTTCACGAACTCCAGATGAATATCGGCATAGCTCCTATCATAGTCGGCTGCAGCCGCATATCCTCCCAATTCCTAGTCTACTCACAAATTCCTTCCACTCCACTCACATCCTAAGGCATCATAATGGACCTTATGGTCGAAGTGTACCCCGTCCAAGGCAGCCTTTACAATCTACCTCATGGGGGATACTACGATTCGTGTGGCGCCAAGATTTGAAGGCAAGATCGCTTCGTTTTTGAGATTTCGATGATTACAGCTGAATTTTTTTAAATTTTTTTTTTACGTATTTTGTAGAATTTGAAAAAATAAATCGAAAATTAAAATTACAATTTTTCGAAAACTCTCTTAGGCCCCCGCACTAAAAGGCGTTCTATTTTCACATATTGCGGAAAAAACTAAAATACTCGGTTGGAATAGTTACCTTATTTAATTTCACTAGTTTTTGCCACAATGATATGTATAAAATCCACCATCAGATCAAAGAAAAGATGAGAATGAAGCGAGATATTAAAAAATTTTACTCTTACTTTTCGATAAGTTTTTTCAAATTCTATTAAAATACGTCAAAGAAAAAAATGCGATAAATATGTTTTTTGAAACTTTAAATATCGATATCTGGAAAACGAAGCGAGATATCGAAAAATTTGTATTCTTACTTTTGATCTGCCTTCAGATCTTGGCGCCACACGAATCGTAGTCTTGCCTATAAATGAATTTAACAAAGATAAACATTTATTTCAAAAGAGAAAAGAGAGGCATAACAAATATATTATTTCTGATTCTTAGAAACAATAATATTAATATTCGATTTGTCTCTTTGATAAAAAACGAAGAATATTAATTTAACAATATTATCTCAAATAATTAAAAAAGTCATAATATATATTGTAAAGAACATTTTTGATCACAGAAATGTAGCATTTTAAATGCAGGTCGTTTTAAAATGCAAGTCAACGTGAATTTTTTGGAAAGTTTTTTTAATTGCATATACACTCCCGTTCATAAAAATTGAACCACCAGTAAGTCACATTATAAGCGTATATATTAATGATCTCTATGATATATTATTAAATATATGTATATAATATATATATTATTTAATATACACTATGTTTAGTTTACATCTTCGTATAGTAGATCTCCCGCGAGTATGAGGGAGTACATATGTATACATTAAGCAATGTGTATGAGAAGGAGGTCTTATAGGTTTGATAAACATGCATATTTTTCATAACTGTTCGAGTGGTCACCAACCACTCAAACCTATAAGACCTCCTTCTCATACACATTGCTTAATGTATACATATGTACTCTCTCATACTCGTTATGAATATTATTCACTATTTTGAAAAATATGCTTGTTTATCAAACCAATAAGACCTCCTTCTCATACACATTGCTTAATGTATACATATGTACTCTCTCATACTCGTGGGAGATCTACTATACGAAGATGTAAACTAAACAGACGGTATTTATAAAATAGCTTGTTAGTATTTTTGGAGATAATTTTTCGAAAACCATATGGATTGGGTGAAAATCGACTGCAAAAATTTAAGAAAAGGTCACTACTTTAACATTTGATAGCAAGACCTGTATTTCAGAGTTTAGTAAGATCAGTTGAGAAAAAGATCTTCTATGATCAATATGTTTTTGTATTTTGTCAAAATTGGTTATGTCCGAAAGGATAATAATTTGAAAAGATAAAAAATCTATACTTATTGCTTTTATTTTAGAAAAAGTATACCGTTACCACCATGTCTATCAAAAAAGGAATTAGTAGATGCACGAATATTATACGAATCATCATTTCATCCTATTACTGGTGACAAATTATTCTTGCTATCACGGTTATGTGCACAAATACCAATGAAAGCTTTACTTCTGGGTGGAATACTGACATACTATGATTATTGTATGTGTGCGAATTGGATTCCGTGGATAGGTTCACATGCATTGTATCAATCATATTTGGCTTTGTTAAATTATTCAAATCGAAGCTACTCCAGCTTTAACTCATTGTAAGTTAATGTTGATTTAATTCTACTGTATATTACTTGACTTTGTCATGTCAATAAATTCAATATGAAACTGGGTTTCTAAATTTAAGAAATTGTATAGACTGTTAGGTCCATTAATTTGAAATTTACATGTCATGGTATAGTACAGGAGATTTTTTTAACTTCATACGAATAGAGCTAATTTTCTATTCATTTAAAAAAATCAACCTTAATTGGGCTCAAATGTATAAAATAATTTATTACGATTTATAATTAATAAGTTAGAACGTTTTTATATTTAGTATGTACTAAATATTTAGTCTTATATTTAGTATGTACATGTATACATACTATTTACAATGAAAGAGCAGAACGATTGGATCAAGTAGGGTTACAAACTCTCCAGTTTTAGACCGGACACTCCGGAAAAATTAAGTTTTCTCCGGACTCCAGATTTAAAAAAAAATCTCCGGATTAATTATTTATTATCGCGAGAAATTCATTAGCCAATTTTCTGAAAGGAAATAGAGCTATTGGTCTCGTACCGACCTCAAAATTTTGCAAAATTTTTTACAAATATCCATCGATCCTACCTAGTAGATGTCGAAAATCACCATCTGTAAAATTTATATATATAGATCTACGGACATATATATATATATATATGCATATAAATATATATATATATATATATATATATATATATATAATCACTCTAGCGGTCACAATTTTGATCTGATTGGAATGAAATTTGGTATTTGAGGCGCTTTTAGTATTCAAAAGATCAAGTTCGTTAATGGGTAAAATCGAACAAGGGGAAAGGGGGGTTTAGACGGAGGGGGAAACACAAAATTTGACACACCTCCCTTAATATTCGAAAAATGTATAAGAAGTAAAGTTGTAGGTACTAAGTTTTACTGTAATTTTGTTTCTTATCATTTTTTCTGTTACCCTAATATTTACAGAAATATTGACGGTTGAAGATTGAAAATTAAATTCCTCAATATCTCTGCACACATTACAGTTTGAGCAAAAATGATAAGGTGATGAATTATAGCAAACATGATTTTCTACAACTTTATTCCCTACGCATTTTTCGATTGCTCTATTATTAACAGAAATTTTATATTTTGTGTTTTCTTCTTTCTTTATGCCCCCATTTCCCTTTGACGTATATCATTTATTAATAAAATTTGCCTTCAAATACTAAAATCATATCATATACGACATTTCATTTTGATCAGACTAAAATTGTGTCCGCTAAAAAGTGATTTAAGTATTTTAAGGAAATTCGCTAAGTTGAAGCAGCTCCTGCGTAACGAATTTTTTTTATTTATAATGTTCTCACTATATTGAAAGTTGCTCATAATATAGTTGAGCAACTGAGCGTTATTTTGAATGTTTACGCTTGCACAAACGTACATAAATACCTAATTAGTTTGTCTGATTTTTGTAAATATGCTCATCGAATGAGTTTTTTTTTTTGGGTAATTACGTACGTCAGTAAATATCTCCGGACTGATGAGACCAATCTCCGGATTTTCTAAAATTTTGAGTTGGTAACCCTAGGATCAAGAAAAGCGTGATTTTACTGTAGATTTTTCAATGGATTTCAACTAGCGACTATATCATATGATAAAAATGCTTTTTATTAGATGTCTAAATGTCTTCTTTTAGATATTTGGTTGTCGAAAAAATGTTTCGACAACATTTCGAAACATAAAAAGTTGTTCGTCTTTTTGTTAAAAATTGATGTAAAATAATTTTTTTTTAAATTCAATGGATTTGACAGTGAAAATTTGGAAAAAAGAACGCCACTTTTTCTGCATAACATTTTTTATCGCGGTCGTACAGCTGTGGGCAAACGTAAAACGATTCGATGGTTCCCGGCTAGAGTTAGGGGGCCCTTTAACAATAATGGCATATTGTTTCATACATAAGATTCCATCAGCCTATTCCATATTTAGCATATTCTATATTTAGCATAATCCACACTTATTAGAATATTATACAAATTAGTATTATAAATTTTACATTTTTCCATAATATCATAAATAGACTCGAAACGCTCGTCAATATTCTGGAGACAGTTTTCAGGAATAATATTAAACAGAAAATTTAGTAGTAATAATAATGGGATTTTACCTTCGTTTCTGAAACACACATTCTCAGAAAAAATTGTATTTTACGTATATTTATTACTTGTTAATTTAATAGTACTTGTGCATCATCTTTCTTGGTGGGATCAGGTGTTGGTATTGGGACTCATTGGGCTTTGTGTAAGACACTACAGGATGTAAGTTTATACATAATCTGTTAAATTGCAAAATAGTTGTTAATATTGAACTTAAATTTTCAGTGTAAACATTACTTTCTACGGCGATTTATTCCTCTGTTAGCAGTTAGTGCGGCCACAATAACTAGTATACCCATAATGAGGTTCAGGTAAGAATTAATATATTTTTACATCAATTACAACGGTAAGCTACAAATTCCGGGATTTCGATTCCGGATTTCAAATTGCAGAAGCATTCGGATTTCGAATTTATCATAAGAAACACACACATGCGTGTTAACTCATTTTAATTTTCAAATCTTCAAATTGTATATAATGTTCAAATTAAAATTAATTTTATGCTTGTATAAAAAAAAGTATATTATATATCGATTCTGTATCTATTAATGGGTCGGCTTAAATAATATTTTTGCTTTCATGGATGCTTTATTAGAAAATATTGATGTGAAAAACAAGTGAAAATAAGAAATAACTAACTGATTTAATTGCTTAAATACCCGGTGTGCACCGTAATATATTTGAGATTAATACTCGGTAACAGTAATGACAAATGTTTGAGCTGAAATTGCGGCAAAACTCAGTTTATGCAAAAAGTTTCAAACAAAAGTTGTTTAGATTAAAAAAAAGATACGTATCTCTTATGGTTTCAAAGATCATTTTTCCCCCTGGCAGGGGATGTACGGTCAGATTTTTCTGATTCATAAACTTGACCACACTTTTTAATTCTAGAACACACTCACAAAATTTCAGCTAGTTATCTGTTCGTTTTTGATCCTGGTGGAAATAATTATTTTTTTAAGAAATGTCTCATATTGTCTTAATAATAGTAATTCAGACTTTTTCAGAGAACTAATAAAATATAACAACTCGCCCCGGCGAGATTCGAACTCACGATCTCTTGTTTACTAGACAGACGTAAACAAGAGATTTACTAGTTTTAACTAACTAAGCCACGATACTTATTATTTATTCAGCACTTAACAAATACATAACAAATACTATTTGGATAATTTATTATTTATATTATTTATATACCCTTATTTATTATTTATATATATATCCGATCAAAAACATAAATGTAAAAAAGAGGCGAGTTTTCGGGGAAATCCTAAATGTAATAGTTGCTTCTTAAAAAGTGATGATATGGGATATAGGACCGAGCTATCTACCAAGTAAATAGCTCGGTAAACTATTTACCAAGAAAATTAATGAGGAGTAAATTGATTAAATTTAAGAACAAATTTGGTTGAAATTTATTTCGTAAGTTTTCCCTTAGTATGTTTTAACGCGGCAAGTTTTAAAATATTTGAAACAAAAGAAAGAATTACTTGCCGCGTTATAAAATTTTAAAAACCTACTAAGGGAAAACTTACGAAATAATTTCAACCAAATTTTTTCTTACATTTAATTACTTGGTAAATAGCTCGGTCCTTTATCCATATCATCACTTTTTAAGGATGTATTAATAGATGTAAATTTTAATTTGAACAGTATTGTTTTTTTTCATACCAAGATCTAGGATTCGGTAAATAAGACAACAGAGGTAAGTCGAGATTGGCTAAGAAATTCGATGAATTTTGGTACGAACGATAGTAGTTAAATCTGCAATGCTTTTTTTATATCCGCATATCCGAAGTGCTTTACGGCAGTACTCTAATGCAGAAAGTTGTTCTCTGAACAACTTGTTATAATAATTTTGTTCAATTGCAAGCTGCAGGATTATATTCGTGATTTAGACTTAATGCATTCAAAATGACTTTTTAAATACACGATTGTCATTGCAGAGAAATGAAAGATGGAATTCCAGTTTATTATAGAAACGAAAACTTTCTTGGATTTTCAAAACATGCAGGTTCTCGAGCTGTTTATGATACAACTTGTTGTCGGCTTTTATCAATAATTCCAGGAATGTGTAAGATGAAAATTTAAATAAAATTTATTTTTACATAACTTAAACTACATTCATTGAAATGAAACAAAACTTTTAAATTTTTGTAAGTCGAAAACTTTTGTTTCATGTCAATAATTACCATTGTTTTCGTTAAGTAATGCCCATTTAATGCAATAAATTACAAATGCTAATTTTTTAATTTTACTTCTATTTTAGTAATTTCTCCATTTGTTATGAACCATTTATATTGTCGTGGACTCTTTTGTCGATATCCATGGCTTCAATTACCAATTAATATTGGAATAATGGGAGGATCTTTACTTTTCTCAGTGCCATTAGCATGTGCTTTATATCCACAACGCTATGAACTACCAATAAAATGGTTTGAAGATAATATACAGGTAAATTTATTAGTGTCGCAATGTATCCGCATACAACAGTAAATTATTATTTCATATTGACTGGTTTGTTTAAACCACTGACTTCTATACTATGGATAGCTGATACTTATGAAAAAGTTCAAAATATAGAGTTAGACTCTGTCGAAGATAACGCCATAATACTGTAGTAATACTGACATGAGAACTAAATTAAACGAAACATGACATGGGCACGCAAGCGCAGTGGAGCTCTAAAGGTGCTAATGGCGGACTACAGTATCAGCTATCCATATATAGAGGTCAGTGGTTTTTAAACACTTGATTGATAAATTAACACATTACAGTTATTATAAACAAATTCTGAAGGATTTTCCCTCCAAAGAGAATCTGCACGTAGTACCACCTTTTTACAAAAAAAAAAAGTTAGTTTCGTGTTGATTTCTCATTGTTTTTCAATTGGAGGGAAAAAAATAGTTTGGTACAAAGTTAAAGCCTATGAAATTTTCTGCAAAATACAATTTAAAATGTTTATGAACGTAATTCGCCAATCCCAAGCCACAACTCTAAGTTGTAATTCGAAAATGGCAAGCGTTTCAGCAATACTTCGAACGTACAAACAAGTTTTGTAAAAAATAACTATCTAATAATATCGTAACCGTTGAATGAAGCAAAAAAATTCAAAGAGACAATTTTTTGTTTCAAGGTAAATCTATTTCAACTTCTAAAAAAATTTGGTTTGGTGCTATTTTTTCCAAAATTACGACTTTTTCCCAAGAGTCTTAAAATTTATAGGGTATACAAAAAATCTGAGCACCAAATGGCTTGACTTTGTAGAATAGTAATCTAAGATGATAGAATGATTTCATTCACGAAGATTTATTTTGAAAGGCAGTTAGTTTTGTTTGATATAATATTTAAGATATGATGTAAACGGTGCATAGCGGTTCGCTTTATATATTTAGCTGGATAGAAGAAATATTCAAATTTCAAATAAAATGTCTGGGATGAGTGACTAGTTAATAATTAACAATCGTAGGTTATCATTATCTTTATTAATGCACTATGTATCTAAAAATATGAAGTCCAAGTTAACAAGACGAAATTTGTAATATTAATTATTATAATTAGGTATTACTAAAAGATTACAATACAAATATTTATGTGAATGTTAGATTTACAGAAAAATGGCCAGGAAATAAATTGAAGCTCAATTAATTTTTTTACTACTTTCAAATTAAAATTCCTCCTATAACCGATTGTACCGATTTCTCAAAAATTACTCCAAATGTCCATCGGCCCTATATAGTACAAACTACAAGATGTCAAGAAACTTGGTCATTTTTCAAATTTTTGTAAATTTAATATTCACATAAATATTTGTATTTTAGTAATAATTATAATAGATGTGTAGACCTATATGTATATGTACGCGTTCTGTAGGTCTGATACCCTTATAGGTAATAAGTTTGGTCTGATACCTTATAACGAATAACTGGAGTCAGTAGGTTTAATAATCTGAGTGAAATGTATCTTTGAATAAATGTTATTTTTTCATAGTTTTAACTTAATGAGTAAATAGCACGGATTAAATTAGATTTCAGTTCATCAAAATAGTATGGATTAGAAAAATACTAGTCTTTATAAACAGTAAATGTTGCTATTTACCCGTCTATTTAATTAGTATTATTTGTATTTTTTCAGAAAGCTGCCGCTGAAGCACACCGTTTGCCACCAAAACATGCTTATTTTATTAAAGGAAATTAAAAATTGAGTTAAAAATATAATGTTTGGTGTGTTCGAATAGACGTTTGTAAGAATAATTTAGATATATACGAATCGCTGTTAAAAAACTTTTATAAATAAATCAAATGAAAATAATTTTACTGAGTTAATTGTTTTAATACCCTGCATATACTGAGTTCATTATCAATGCGTGAACTGTTTTTTTTTTACTTTTTACACATTCTAAAATGTATAAAATTCAAACTTGATATATAAATTATGGCATAACCATTCAGTTTATGAAATAAAACGAAAGTTATTTATTTTAAAAATACGAATACTTTATAACTTAAAAATTTTTTTTTATATCTTACGGCTTTATACGGTTTCCACCTTTTAGGTGATTAAAAGTTGTTTTGCTCGGAGGGTGACCTTGACTTTGGCCTTGAAGGATATTTGAGGGCCGACTTGTGTTTTTCAAAAGAGAACCCATATTTTTTTGACAGATGGATTACTGAGAAAAAACCTAAAATCTGAGTAATAACTAACCATATATGTTCGATCCGAAGAACTTGCATATAATAATAAACTTTTAAATTAAGTGAATTTTTTCATTTACTATCTGATTTAACTATTAACCGATTAAAGGTTTTTGTAGGGTCAGGATCGAAGATTCAAATTTTTTTATAAAAATTCAAAATGATGGATAATATATTTCAGTTTCAAGCTTATATTTATCTAAAAATGTATTGAAACGATAAAAAACTTGCATTAAAGAGAAAATAAAAACTCGGATTAAATATTAATTCAAAGTAAAACAAATGTAGGCAATCTAAGCTCTAACTGTAAGCTTTTTCACAAACTTTCATCCTAATGGGGGCGATAGTTTTCCAGAAAGGACACTGCAAAAATTCGTTTTTCTTGAAAACAAGACCGCATTGTGCACCAATAATATTTATCCCATCCAGAAGCAGTCTAAAATTTTTCTTTCAATTTTATAGTTTTAAATATTTCGAGAAAACGAGCTTTTATTTTCATTTTTTAATTTATTTTTTCCTAAAGTGTTCCAAAACGTGATTTAAAACTTGGCTCCAATTTGCCAATATATATATATGTACAAATATATATATACAAATTTTAAAATGTTCAAGACATACAGGTATACCAAATTTCAGCTTGAAAGCTCAACGGAGAGTGGTCTAAATTGCAAAATTTAACTTAAACATACTAATTAAATTAACAGTTGAAATTAAGAGTCCCATTAAAAACAAAAGCTTAAAATAGTTTCCGTAAATTCTTAAATGGTTCGCCGAAAAAGGTAGTGGTCTTCATGAAGGCCAATCCAACGTTTTTCTTGTTTAGTAATATTTGTGAGCTGCTGCTCGGCATTATTCCTAAGTAAGAAAACTATACCTTATTTACAAATAACAGAAATTCGCTAAAAAAATAAAGCATATCTTAAAAACTATTAAAACTCGAAAATTGCTAGACGGGAATTGGTTTGAGATACGCTTGGTTTGAAATATTAAGAAATACTCTCCTAGTTTTTTTCTAAATTCTGTCGAGTATTTTTTCTAATACAACAGATAATAGTTGGGTGGGCATGAAGTTTTACATGCTTCCAATGAGAGAAAGTGAGAGAGAATGATAACTTTGATATTAATTATCACGCGTTCTAAACGGTCAAAAATTCTGAAACTTCGGGATTTATTAGAAAACGTTATCTTTAGCCTGTGAAAAAAATGAGCAAAATCTGTCGAAAAGTGGTGGTATGCTGGACCATCCTTTAAAAAATCAATAACTGTACGCTAGAATAAAGTATTCAAAATAAATGTATTATAGAAATTTATTGAAATACATAATTGCAATATTTTTTATTAATGAATGTAAAATCTACACTAAAAAATAAAAATATGTAAAAATGAATTTTTCCCATGCACCCGGTGAATATAACATTATTGAACTATTTAATTTGAACTTAATCATAAAATTATTGAACTATTTAATTTGAACTTAATCTTATTTTAAATAAACAAGAGACACCAAGACAATGATTTCTTTTTTTTTGTTAGTATTTATTTTAGTTTTACTTTTTTTTTAATTTCAGTAATTTCTATTTTTCATTTGGTCAATTTTTTTTTTCTAAATCAGGTTTACTATGTATGTCTGTGGAACTTTTGTAATCAGGCATGTATTGCATTGATGATGTATTCGAATGTGTTGAACCAGTTAACGATGATTCATTAGATTCATTGTCCTTATAACACTTATTTAAAGCTTTAAATGTACTACATCCATTTACTTTATTAATTGTGTCATATAACAATTTCAAAGTATCGCGAAAGTCTTTTTCTGTGAGATCACTTATCTGTAATTGTAGAACGGTTTTGGTCATAAATTCTTTTGAATTTAATATCAAGGCCCAGTTTTTTTAAGGATAAACCTAGTTAGTTAACTCGCGTGGTTTAAGTTAAGTTCCCCCACCTAGATCCCGAAAATAGTAGCGTTGATCAGAAGAATAATAATATATATTATATTAATATATTATTATTATCATATATATTATTATAAGATCTGAATAATAATTTATTATATATTATCATATATATTATTTATCATAACCTCAAATATTTCAATTCAAAGTGTTAAATATTTTATGCAGTGATCAAGTTATTAACAAAGAGTGATTTTTGTGTAATTGTCTCTAAAATTGTGAATATTGCAACGTTATTGACACGAGTACAATATGTCATCAGGGGAAGGGAATCGAAGTGGGGGAACTTAACTTAAACCACGCAAGTTAACTAACTAGGCTTATCCTTAAAAAAACTGGGCCCGAGTAAGTCAAAACAGAGTTAAAATTCTACGTATGGCAGAAAGTTTAAAAAATATATGTATGTACCCATGGCCACAAAAAGAACGTTTTTTTTTTTTTAAATTTTATATTTTATTTGTGCTTAATTCGGTTTTCGAAAAAATGCTTTGGGTAAAAGTTATAAATTTATTTATAACGAAAAATTTGTATTTGAAGCATTTTCTCGATAGTCGAATACATAAGACACAAATTAATTACAGAATTTCGAAAAAAGAATGCTACTTCTGTGGTTCATAGTACGAACATGTTAACTCAAAATGTAATAAGAAATGAGGTATTTGCACGATTCTAAAATATATGCATATAGTGAAATTTAAGATTGTTTAAGGATGTACGAGCGCTGATGTATATATAGTCCATTTATAAAATTCTTCAAAATCTTATATAGTACATTCATAAAAGTCCACAATAATGTTTATTATTTTTTGTTGCAAGTTAAAATTTAATTTAGACCTATCATACCGGGCCTTACAAAAAAGATATTTAAGAAAACAATCTGAGATTTCGGGTAATTAAGCTACCGCCAACAGAAATAAAATTTACCCGAAATCTCAGTTTTTTTCTTAATCTCTTTTTTTCTTCTATTTTATTGGATCAATCTCTTTATTAATATTTCTATTTTCTATTACATAATTTTTTTTTTTTATTTGTCTTATTTTATTCTAAGTGAAAATTATTAAAATATGTCAAAATATAGGTTTCTCTTAATTCATTAAAACTCGAACTTTAACATTAAATAATTAATTCAAGATCCTCGTAACCCCCCTGAAACTTTTATAATTGATTTATGTGTACTTCAACTACATGTAAACAAAAAATCAAATCTTAATCATTTTGAAGTTTCAGTGCTCGTACATCCTTAAGTGAGTTTGTTGGACATGAGATTATTCGAGACGGTATTTTTCATATTTTCGTTTACTTTCACTAAAATAAATAACGGTTTTAAACCTACCAAAATGTATTTAAAAGGAATTAAAAAGGAAATACAAAAGAGTTACGTTCTAATAGATATTTTTATTAAAAATTACGATTTTTTTTGTTTCGGGCAAAATGTCAAATAAATCAATGTTAAGAAAAGAGTAAGTAATATTTTACGTCTTTGTTAATCGTATTGTAAAGTTTGACAATCAGCCCGAAACAAAAACAAATCGTTATTTGAAATTAAAAGGTCTATTGAGATAATTTGAAAAAAATTGAAAGTTTTACATAATTCTTCATAGAGACTAAGTGAATTTTCTAAGAGAACGAAATTATTATGAATATCAAAATTAAGCTTCGCAAGATGCTGGTTGTAGAGTTACAAAAAATTTGGTCAGATCATAAATTGTAGCAAAATTTACTTTAACATTATTTTTTTATAATTTTTCTCGTGTTACTAATATCAAAAGAGACATTGCAGATTTTAAGCCTAACACCCCTACCCCTCCTTCTTCTTAACCGATTTTGCTTATTAATTAACTGGACCTTTCAAATACAAATAGCACGCCACATACCACATTTCCTTCCGAGTTGTAGAATGTGTGACATACACACAAAGTAATGTAAAAATGAGGTAGCTGGGTTGTGCACCCATCATGTTAATACTGATACTAAACAGAGTTTGAACCAGTCGCGGATCCAGCCCTCTTTAAAAGGTTGTGGTCACAGTCACCCGAAAATCGGCCAAGTGTGAGTTGGAGTATGAAGTCACTCATGATCGATATAGTGCATTCCTACAAAGGTGTTTACAAAATTTATGACGCCCTGACCAAGATTTTGTATACAATGCATAGTTCCACGTGGGCAAAGCCGTGGGGCGAACACTGGTAAATTAATAAACCTGTAAAATGTTATTTGTTCGCTCACGAAAATTACAAAAGTAAATGTGTGTTTGTTTGTACACCACCAAAAAGGAAGGCGGCTCGGAAGTTTTGGCGGCAATGTATTTGTGCATACAACACACGCTTACTTTTAAATTAGTAGATGACTATGCGCACCCAGACTATGATGACTATTGTCTATGATGACTAAGTACTTCGTTGCGTTCCGAATCCCGCACGATTCATTGTTTAAAAAAATTTTATTTTTATTTCACGAGTCTTTTAAGGTTGTGGGCATGCCCATCATGCCCACAACGGTGGTTCCGCGCTTGCTTTGAACTGAGTTTAAAATATAAAACCAAGGTTGGCACTGTGCTCACGAAAACCATAATTTGAGAAGCGTTGGAGGAATCATACATTTTAATTTGAGCTTTGATACTTACAGAAGAAAATTTTTCTATTTTTTCCAAAGATTTCTTACTGTCTTTTTGCTAAAAATATAAATTATTTATAAGAGAAATTATTCAAAATCAAGTAAGTAAATATAACTACCTGTAACAGCCTGATGTAATAATCACATCTTGATGATAAATGACCTTCATTCAAGTTCTTGAATAAATTTTCTCGAACTCTAAAAAAACCAAGTACATATACTTATTGGTAATATCTCCATCAGTTATTTTGTTTGATCAAAAAGAAATTTTTAGTTCTATTGACTTCTATTTTCTGTTACTGTTAACAAAACAAAAAATTTTCGAGCGTAAAAATGAATAAACGAATATTGGCGATGTTTATAGAATATGGTAGGAGAGAGTCGGATAATTCGGTACGGATGCGTAAATTTAGGTATTGAAACATTGTCTTTTGAAAATTTTCATCAGAATAAAACAACAAAGTTTGATAATCCCGCGAGATTTATCGTTAAAGTGTAATGTACCAATGGTCTTTTTGCGTTAATCAAAATATATAAATATGTCGATACACCATGCAGACACATGTAAAATTTCAATAAAATAAATGGTGGAGGCTGTGAACAAAAGGCTCATATTCAAGAACGGCATTAGCAAAAAATTTGGATTTAGCATCAAATGGTAGAGAAAAAATTGATTTTCATTAAGGACGTTCCCAAAGAGCAGTCGTGTTCAACTTAAAAAAAATTACATTATGCAAACTACAATAGATCTTGGTATTACTTTTATATAGAATAGATCTTGGTGTTACTTTTTGCTGCAGTGTTACTATATTTTATTTGATCTATTGTAGTTTACATAATGGAATTTTTTCAGTTTTTCAATTCTCAGTTTTTTAAAAGAATCGTAAGAAAATTACTACTGATATTTAATAAAACGTGTGTGACAACATTAATCGGAGGTAAGTTTTTTATATGATAAACATACAAATTTTAACTGTCAATATTTACAAATTTAGTACCGTAAGAACCATTAAAAAAAATTCTACGTGTAGAAAATACTTTTAACTACATATATTCAAAATTACAGAAGAATCGTAAGAAAACTGATTTTCTTGGGACCGACCTTGAGTATGTAATTTTTCTGCTACTAGAAATTTTTTTTGGTATAGTTCGGTGAAAAATATTAATAAAATTTCAATATTATAAATGGTAAAGGCTGTGAACAATGGGCTCTCATCAGAGAACGGCATTATCAAAACATTCTGTGTTAGTATCAAATGGTAGAGAATTAATCGATCTTTATCATGTAATTTTTCTGCTGCTAGAAAAATTATTTGGCATAGAACGGTGAAAAATATTTGTATAATGCTAATATTATATAGAACGAAGTGTACGTAATTTTTGTATTGGCTTTATTTTTAAAGAATATTATTAATAATTATTTTTTAGCAGTATACAATTGTGAAAGAGATATCACAGTTTTATGAATTGGGTTGAATAGTACTTAGAAAATAATATTTACGAGTAAAATAGTTATGTCACGGTTAACGAAGCTTATGTGTTGGTGCTGGGAAGCAAGTATGTTGTATACCGTCTGTTTTGGAAAGCTTTGCTAATAGAGAATCAATGTTAAATATTATTTACTATATAACTACACAATGCTTCATAAAGAAATGCAAAAAAAGTGGGGGTACCCTGTAGTCAGTAGTGCGTGTGTGCATATGTAATGAATAATAATATAAATTAAGTGGGCATCACTAAATTCCCACTCTTAAATGACATCAAACAAACATCATAACACAAGCAGCCAAATGTTTGTAAGTATGTATATGGATGTATAGTTTTATAGTAAATATTTTATTTATTTATTTAACATTGATTCCCTATTAGAAATGCTTTTGAAAACAGACTGTATACACCTACTATGCAATACTTTTTGGTGTTGGCGCTGGGAATTAGAAGCTTTTTAGCCGAATTTATAGTTTTTATTTGTAACTATTTATAAGCATTGTGTGTTAAACATTCTGTCATATTTGTATAACAAACCGACTTTCGAAAAATAATATTGGTTTTCTAAATTGAATCTGTTTCAAATCAATTCTTAGTTTTTGAGTGCGTGCCATTATTTGACCTTCCCCTACGCTGTTTCACTAGTCATATTTTCAGGGCTCCATAAGGTTGCTAATAAATAGGAAATAGGAAATTTCATCGCTCGCTGCTCACGTTAAAGGCAATAATCACAAAAATGAATTTGAAAGTCTTTAAAACATTTACATAAATACATTTGGCAAATAAGAACGCAGTGGGATAATGGACAATCTTCGTATCAAAATTTAAGTAAGGAAGTGAATTAAAATAACAACAAACTGAGTTAATTGATTAAAGGTTTTTCAAATAAATAGTTTTATTTTTGATAAATAAATGAACAATTGCAAAGCAGTTATTGAACCGAACAAATAATAGAAAACATGATACGAATATTTAATTTGATTCCTAAATATTTTATTTTGCGCAATAAAGCAATGAAATCAATTGTCTAAAATTATCTCAATAACGGTTCGAGATTAAAACAAGTGAAAATAGCAACTGAGTTAATTGCTTAAATACCCGGTATATTCGAATTTATGTAAAAAAGTTGTTTTTTTTTTAAAAAGGAACATATTTTGTCTTTACATTTTTATTTTATCTCTAACGGTTTCAAAGATGGGCAGTTTTGGGCATTCACGAACTTGATGTTACTCTTTAGCTATAGAATACACAAAAAATTCAGCTCGTGTCCACAGACGGACGGACATGCGAAAATGACCGAATTAAGGCCATTATATGAACAACTATACCAAACATTTATATCGGCGATCAATATATTCAAGTATTACAAAGTTGGGACTAAACTTAATATACCCTGGTATATTTACATATACCGAATATAAAAATAGCCAAGACAGTAGAGAATTTTATGCGGTCTATTCGATTTGTCTTATCAATACTTTCATTCCATTTAATTGTTAGTCACGATCTAATCATATATCCGCATTATCAACAGGTCCTTAGGCATAAGTCATGAATATTATTTTTTCGAACTGAATGAGGAATATTTTTTCTTAATATTAAAAATTGTTTCGAATTTAAGATATAAAAAAAAATCCTACCTAACTGTGTACATTCCCGTTCAAAAAAAAAAAAAAAAATGAACAGACCTGAACCGAATCAGTCTTTCACAATTTTGATTCTTCTTGTAGTAGCAGATACAACATTTTATTTAATTTTCATTCGTAAGAGTAAGATATAACACTTAACATGTATTAACATTAGGTACATATATTTTTTAAATTCTCACTCTGTCACTGACACCGTATATACAAATAAAAAATATAAATTTAGTTTATACTTCCATTTCTTTTTTACACACTTAAAAAATATACTACTTATCTTTGTTTATAAATAAATAAAATTAAACATTATACAGAGAGTTACAAAAGTGAGGAGTTTTATGAAATGTAAGATAATTAACATTTCAGGCCTGTTCATTTTTTTGAACGGGAGTGTACATTTCGATGTAAATTTAAGCAAAAGCTTATTTCGTTTGGTAAATTAATATAACCGATAATAAACATTTGTATACTTATATAATCTACTAGTTTGATAACATTAAGAACTATGTAAAAAAAATTTAAATGGTACCTGTCGGTGTAAACATTATGAGTATTAGTGGATTTGCTTTGTAGTGAAGGTAATCGAGAGTTCATGTCCATGTATTCGTCAATTCGCTAGAACAAGTTACTTCATATGCATAAAATTTGACAGATATATTCATACGTACTGTGAAGGGATATATGAAATACCAAACTTCCTATTTGTGCTACTTACATTTGCATTTTTTGAAATATATTGACTCAAAATTTCTACTATCCAACTATACCCGTGAAAATTAATTAATTATTAGAGAAAATTTTAAATATACACACACAGAAGATATATTGAAAATATTTAAGGACGTTCATTTGCTACGCTAAAGTCAAATGAGTACTATCTTTAATAAAATTTATTTAGGATTTTAATAAAAGGTGTAAAGTATGTCAATAATCTTACGATTTATAACCTTTTTTATTTGTCCTAAAAATTTTAAAAGTATTTATTGGAAAATACCAGGAAATTGTAAATTAGAAATTAATTTGACTTAATGTGACAGATATGACAGTAAACTATGTTTTATATTTGTGTGTATGTGTATATTATTTTAGTGTGTGTGGTTGCCAGTTTTCAAAATATGGTGGCAAAAACAAACCTAACAAAAAAGTTTTAATTTTATTAAATAATTAATTCAAATGTTCGTCAACACCATTTTTTTAATGCAATTATATAAACTGCATACATCAAAGAATATTTATAAACATTATTAATGATGGTGTCTACTTTAATAATATAGTTATTATAATTTTAAGTTCAAAAAAATTCTGATCTCCATAAGACGTTGTGTTAAAAGTTTGATTTTTAATCCATAATTACTCTTTGAAATGATCGTCAACAGGTGTTAAATTTTTGAGGGAGGATAACTACTGAATTGAGCTATTCAATTCACTAAAAAAAATTTTTTTATCTTCTATCAAGCTTCATGGATGAACGTCCTTAATTTGATTCCTAAATATTTTATTTTGAATATCTTAACACGCTTACAAGTGATCTGTACATTCATACATCACTTATGCACATGTATGTATAATGTATAAATCAGTTCAATAATTGTATCTCACAAAATTAATTTGTGAGGTATGAAAAAGTTGTGAAAGTAGCTATTTTATTTATGCAATGTAAATTACGTTTGAAAAACAAATATACAGTACGATCTACTAGTAATAATACACATAAAACCATAGCGGAAAATCTCAAAACATTTTACCAGTGTCCACTCTTTGGAGGTATACTTAAACATGTGAAATTTTTTGGGTCAAATAAATTTTCGTATAAAGAATCAATTTGTGTTTTGAAAATATATGAGTATGAAATTCAAATTGAAATGAATTTCATTATTTTGAAAATAAAAATTATAAGTTTTATTTAGCTCCGGATATAATTCAAGTTTAAAAATAATTTTATGGTAAATACTCTTCTTGTGAGGTACAATTTTTTTGAGAACTATTTTTCTGAAAAATTGATATAGTTTTTGAGATAATTGTTTTTTTTTTTTGTAATTCAGATTAAATCACTTTCCGAGATTTCGTTATAACATCAAACTAGGTATCCAGCTAGGTGGGACTATTTATATAATTTCACTTAAAAAAAAATTAAGTTAACCTATGTTAAAAAAAATTTTTAATTACCGAAGGTGGAAGAGTGGAATGATCTTCATGTGAATACACTTTCCTTCGAGGTATTCTAGAACCAAAAATAATATTTTGAGGGTTTCCATCAAATAAATAATTTTCGATTGAATTTTCCAAATGATGGCCATTGGTTGTACTACGTAACCCAGAAATACAAAAAATTTATTAACTCTGGTGAAATTGAGTCAATTAACAATTTTTGTTTTAAACCCATGCTCAATTTTATAGTGGAAATAACTATTGCTATGCAAATATTTGTTTCATAATGAAGTGAAGCTATTTTGTTAGTTACGTTGTCGATCGGCAATCGGGTTAGATATTGTTCGAAACAAGATAATTTAAATAGAATTTAAATGACTTTTCATTCTTCAAAATGCAATTGTCTGTTTTTGAAATTTGGCCCCCGATTTGTGACTGAACAACGATTCCGGACAAGGAAGCCATGGAGACATTTGATCACCTTCTTATAAACTATCTAAAACTACTCAACTATAAAATTGTTTTCTCATGAGGTTTATGTGGGAACCTTTGCGGTAAGAAAACATTCGAAATTTAATTATATTTCAGAAGCCAAACACGCTGAATGGAAATCTTCTAATCAGTGGTCTACATATATTTGAAAATCAAATATATTTAAAAGCAAAGCCAAATTTTTGCAGTTAAGCCTAATTCATATAGCTGACCTTTGTCCATTTATTTGATAATTACTGGGTAAATGTTCATTTTCTTTGCTAGACGAGAATTGAGTTCCACAATCCTTTTTTTCTTTAGTCTTTATTTTCTCAATATTTGCAGGTTCATCGTTATGTTTCAATTGTGTTTCAATTAAATTATGAGTTTTTTTCTTATCCTCTGATAAATTTAATAAATCTGTATTATTTGTTGATGGTTGATTTTTCTTAGGGATACAATTTGCACGATAAATTAATTTTTCATCCTGGTTATTCGACATTTGAGGTTTACCTTGATTAGGGCTATTACGTGAGCTCTTATCACGATGTATATGAGTACACGAATCAGGTAGCATAGAAGCCATCGATTGTTTTTGCGATGATAGAGAACCTTCTTCCTTATTCCAATTAGGTTGGAAACGGACATCTTTTTTTCTTTTCAACGAGGGGTTTGGTTCATTACTATTCTCTAGATTTGTATTTTTCTTGACTGGGTTGTCTTGATTTACAGGATCTGATTTTATTATGGGTTGTTGAGTGGGAACTCTGCGTGAATCAAAAATTCTCTTTTTATAAACGTCTATACTGTTGCGCTGATTTTTGTATAAATTATTATCAATTTGATAGTTATTTTGCGAACTACTTTCAGGACTATTTTTTGTACACATATTCTCATGGACATTTTGTGCACTTGTATAATTACTACGGTTTTTGTTTTGAAATTGTCCATTATAATTTTCTTGTAGATGTTCATTTTTTTCTGGATAAAAGTAACACTTTGAGTACTCCAGTGGTAAACTAAAAGATACAATAATAAATAATGTGAAAAAAATTCGTTACGCAGGAGCTGCGTCAACTTAGCGAATTTCCTTAGAATACATAAATCAGTCTCTAGCGGTCATAATTTTAGTGTGATCAAAATGAAATATAATATCTGATATGACTTTAGTATTTGCAAAAATTAAATTTATTAATTGCCCAAAAATAACGGTATAACGATTATAGTTTATAGTTACTATGGAAATGACAATCAAAATTTTTTACAAATAAATATATTTTATGTATTCGTGTCAAACAAACACAAAACATTAAATATCTCTCTTAATATTAGAATAATCGAAAAATGTATAAGGAGTAAAGTTGTAGAAAATCAAGTTTGCTACAGTTCATAACTTGGTCATTTTTCTCAAACTCTAATGTGAACAGAGATATTTAGAATTTTAATATTCAATCTTTAATTGTAAATATTTCTGTAAAGATTAGTGTAACAGAAAAATGATAAGAAACAAAATTACAGTAAAACTTATTACCTACAACTTAACTCCTGATAAATTTATCGATTTTTCAAATATTAAGAGAGATAGTCAAATTTTGTGTTTTCCCCTCTCTCTAAACCCTCTTTCCCCTCGTCCGATTTTACCCATTACCGAACTTGACCTTTAGAATACCAAAAGCGACTCAAATACCTAATTTCATTCCAATCGGAATAAAACTGTGACCGTTAGAGAGTCCACAGCCATTTTAAAATAGTACATATGTATATATATATATATATATATATATATATATGTATATATATATATATATATACATATATACAAATTTTAGCGATAGTGATTTTTAACATCTAATAGGTAGGATCGATGGACATTTGAAGAAATTTTTACGAAATTCAAAGATTGGTGCACAAACAATAGCTGCATTTCCTTTGGAGGAAATTCGCTAAAAATTGAATTGATATCATGAAATTACTACGACTATTCTTAAATGGATCTGAAGACCAACGAATTGTCTTCAATTTATGTGCCCCTTTGTCGTGTAGTTCCAAACCTCCATCTTACAGAGGAGATTAAATTTTCTTAAATTATTGTCTAAAATGGAATCGTATAACTCAGTTTCTTGTAAGGTTTGAAACATTTGCAATTTAAAGCAAAATTATAAAAAGAAACAACTGTTTTCACTTGAAATAGTTCTACTTTTCTAAAACGAATTAAAATTTGTTTTATAGCGGACATAAAAGAATCCAAAATTATAAACATTTCGTAAATATTCTTAAATGATTTTTTTACAATAATCTTCCTAGAGAGTTAAAAAACATAGAGAGGATGCCGAAATTTAAACGTGAGCCTAAGAAGCACATTGTAATGAATTGCCTATATAGTTTAACTTAATTGGTTTAATTTTTAATTTTTCTTATATTGATTATACCTACGTACTTGTGTATCTTATGGTGAAAATAAATAATAATAATAATAAAATGAAAATCATCAAAAAAAATTTCTAAGGACAAACGAACGTACCAAGGGGATGGTGGTCCATCTTTACCCCCAAATTATTTGGAATAGACAGCAAAATAAAATTTTTTCTTCATAATCACGCCACAAAACAAAAAAACTTAGAATAAGGTACTGCGGCAAACAAGGCACATCTATTTTAACAGAATAGACAGTGTAACTAAAAATATAATAAAAATTGTAAAGGATAATAGAAAAAATAATTAAAATTCCCTTTGCCTGATTCACCGACAAAAAATTAAAATTATCAACGTTTCCTTTTAAACAGGCTTATTAACTAAATAATTTAAGACCCACAACAAGTTCAGTTATAAATTTCAGGCATAACAACATTGGTCGAAACTACTCCAGTGATCCAATTGGTAAAATAACGAGAGTTTCATAAGAAATTATATCAGAAACTATTTTTCATACTACAAGCCGTACACTCCCGTTCAAAAAAATGAACCAACCTGAATCGAATCAGTCTCTCACAATGTTGATTATTCTTGTAGTAAATGTTTTTACAGATACAACATGTTATTTAATTTTTATATGTAAGAGGAAGTTATAACACATTAAATTTACATATATTTTTTAAAGGCTCATTTTGTCTATCACTCACACGGATATAAAATTTATGTTTTCTAAAAAAATATAAATACAATTTTATTACTCCATTTCTTTTTACACACTTAAAAATATACTACTTTTCTTTGTTTTATTTCACAACTGGACAACATCGAAATTTTGAATTATATAAATCATTCATATTTTGAGATTTATGCAAGGCACCTGAATATTTCTTCAAGGAAATTTTGATTTCCTTTTTGGTAAAAATGATCTGAATGAACTTATTATTTGTTTAGAGTTTGTGAAAGAAAGTTTCAAACAAAAGTTTTTTTTTTGAATTTTAACTTTTCTTCTTACCGTTAATATTTTAAAAATAAGTTTCTGAGAGGATACTTGTACTGTTTTTGCCGATTTACACAACAACTCGAAGATACTATTTAATTTAACCCGATCAAAAATTCTTCTTTAATTTTTTAACTGTCGTGTTAAAATAATTACGGACGGATAGTCTAATACCCGGAAAAAGAAGGCTTAGAATTTTGTATGAACAAAACTTACAATATCCTTATACATATTTTGTGATTGGGTATAAAAAGTTAAACTTTGACCATTTTTTTAAAGACAAACGTGACCCGGATTAAGCGATGTTAAATTTAAAGAAAATTTCGTGTTTCGCATCTAGCATCCCATAAATTGCAAAGACATTTTATCTCCATATGAACTACAAGTTATGTCCGGGAAAAAAACCCGAGTGAATAATCTTTTATCTGTCTTCACTTTGAATATTTAACCTTTCATTTCGTTTCTACAAAATTTTCTTTAACGTCAAAATAGCACCAATAAACGCTATATTTCAATATCCAATGGCACCGTGGAAATAATCTAGTTTTGGCCCTATTGGCGGCTCTAACTATGTTTTTCATTGTACCTACTAGTACAAGCTTTTGCAATAATCTTGAAGTAGTATATACTAAGATTGTGTGAAGACAAAATGGCTGTGGCCTGGCCAGTACGATAAAATTTACGTTAGAAGGGGTATTAAACTACGACTTTTTTTATTTATTTTAAGGTACATTTGCTTTTCTCTGTACAAATAACCTCAAAAGTCGAGAAATCATTTATAATTTTTATAATTGATTTGTGCCATATTTATTCGGATTTGGGAAAAATATTTCGAATAAAAATTGTTAGTATAGTTATAATGGTGCGTCCACACATGCACGCTGCGCGATACGCGCGCCGCTCGTGCGCATCGAATTCGCCATATTTGGACGGTGCGCGGTGCACAACGATCCGTCTGAAGTCGGTTTTTTCAACGAACACTTTGTATGTTCGCTGTTCATATTTGGACGTGTTCGTGAAATGTTTGTCGTTTTTAGAACGCATGTGATTGTTTTTTTTAAATATTAATTGAAATGCAGTATTTCAGTTCAACTTGAACATTTTTCAAGCTGAACTAAAATGTAAAAATTTTAATTAATATCTTTAGACTAATTTCAGGCTTAAATAACGGGTTTTTGTGATTGATTCAACTTCACAGCAATATGAATATATGTTCGTGGGTTTCGTATGGATCGCTGGAGGTTCGTTGAAATCAACAATTCCAACGAACCAAAGGCAAGCGGGGCGCACACCGCTCGGGGTTCGTGGCGCGTATATTTGGACGCACCTTAATGAACAACTTTCATCAGACGAATTTTTTCGAAAACCGAATAAGGCACAAATCTATTATAAAATTTTGAAATGATAGTTCGACTTTAGACGCTATTTGGACAATGTGTTATATGGACCATGTGCATATAAAGTACGTAAGGTGCATAGAATCATTTAAGAACGAAACGGCTTTATTATGTCCTCTTGGCCTTATTTGCCAGTACCTTACCTATTTTAGGTGACGATAGTAAATATCTAGGTATAACCAATGAAGATGTTCTTAAAATGGAATCTTCTCCAAATTATTGTTCTTGTAACGTAAAATAAACATTCGGGTCATAGGTTTTCTATTATATGGATTGTTTGAATCACTGTCAAAATTGTTGTTTTCATAGTTATTACGGTTAATGTTGTTAACTATTTTTATTGTTTTTTTATTTTAATTTTATTTTTAATAATAATTTTATTACCTTTTATGATCATTTTGACCCGAATTTGGAAAATTTTGGATATTGTGTTTATTTTCGGTTACATTTTGATATTGTAAAGATCGATTAGCGTCTTGTAGTTGACTTGATGACCTAGACAAATTTTAAATTTTTTTACACATGTGATAGTTTATTTTACGAAACTTATTATACAAATCTTAAGCTAATTATACAAATCATATTTTTTAGAGGAATTACTTAAGTTCTTGACAAATTGATCTTGTAGAGGGGAAATGAGAAACTAAAATATTTCCTTGAAAAAAGAATATTTACAAGTGTAATATGTGACCAAGTTTCTAAAAATTTTATTAAAATTTTTATACACTGATATAAGATGTTGTATATGTATTAAAATTGGATCATAATTGGATCATCACATGCTAAGAAGTTCAAGTTCAGATAAAATATTTACTTATGGTAGTTCCAGCACTGTGTTATATAATCAGGACAAAAAACCGGTCTGATTTTATTATAGAATAAATACATATACACGCATACATAACCATAGACAAATTCACTATTCATATATACAAAATAATATAATTTTGAAAAAACTTTGAGAGTGAGAGAGAATGATTACTTTGCTATTAATTATTTCACTTTCTAAACGGTTAAAAATTCTAAAACTTCGGGATTTATTAGAAAACGTTATTTTTAGCATGTGAAAAAAAATGAGTCGAAAATCTGCCGAAAAGTGGTTACATGCTGGTACATCCTTAAATATATTATCCGGTATTCTCGTTTTAGTATAAATCGAAGTCTAAAAACTTAAACCACAGTAACTTGAATTGATACCTTACTTAATTTGAATGGGTTTATGAATTAAGAAACTTATTTAGCATGGTGCATACACTTCGTGGTGCATATGGCATTCCGTAGTCCATTTTGCAAACGGCCTTTCAAACAGTAAAACCGTAACTTTTGATACAAAAAAACGACAATGTAACTTGACATGTTAAGGTTGTTGTGAAGAAAATTCAATTTAATGACAAGTTCTTCAAAATTTTATAGCTTATTGTTTCAATAATAGAGAATATCCTGTCAAAATTTGAAGTTGATTCTGTTTCTAGTTTTTGAGTAAAAAAATGTTAAATTTACGATTTTTAAGAGATTTTTACATAGGTTAAATGGGCTCGTCGGTAAAAGCATCAATACAAAAATCTTCATCTCGACAACCAGATATGCCAATGTTATGAAAAACTGTCATAATATTTATCAAAGTCTTATAAATACCTGGACCAAATTTCAAATTAATCTTGTTTTTTGTTTCTGAGATAATTAAATTTGTAGATCGAAAAATGTTCTAAATCTAGTTTCATTTTTAGTTATATTTATTTTTAGTGTTATTTTTAGTTATATTGATTTTTATCTAGTTTTATTCAGTTTTATCTAGTTTTATCACCATGCAACTTTTTTGAAATACATAAAAACATATTTTTAATTATTAAAACTCTTCGAAAAAATGAAATTTATGATATAAGTTTTAAACAATGTTTGTTTTTACAAATATATATGTTTTTTACAAAAATTAAATTATTTGAAACGATTTAATTGCAAAATTTTTAATTATTTAGAATTGGCAATGGATGAGATATCAATGCATTTAGTATAGGACAAACTCACCACCCCTACTTTCCGTCACCAGTTTCACAACAACCTTAAGCAACACTTTTGACATTTGCTCGCAGATGTACTCAAATCAGTACTCACTGCTGGGGCTCAGCTACATTCAAAACTATGATAATCTGGTAATAAAAAATTATAGTAATCGCAGATAAATTTCAAGGTTTTTTTTTTGCGGCTTGTTTATAATAAGTTTATGATCTATAGCCTTATCTCTCACTTTCTATATCCTTTATGCCACTTAAATCTCTATAAATAGAAACTTTCAAACTGTACAGTTTCATTTTTATTGTCTGAATGACTGTCTTGGCTGTAGTTGATGCCGTTTCATAAATATCTTGATTATTATTTTTTCGGAAAATTATTTTCGTACCTTTTACGGTCATTTTGCGATGAACTTGGAACACTTTGGATGTATTGTATACTTTTGGGTACATTTTGATATTGTAATTGTCTGTTAGTGTCTTCTTTTCGTCGATTTAAGCTACAGAAATAAAACAATATTTTAATACAATGCGATTCATTTTTAGAGGAATTAAATTATAATAAAACCTTATAAGACGAGAATAAAGTAAAATTATTACCTCTTTGTCGAATCTTCAGGGTTCAGCACTTTCAAATTATGATCACTTCCAGCTCGCAAATGGTCATGATAGTGTCCCATAATATCATTCGGATTATCGGTACATTGATCAATAGATAAACTAAATTAAAGTGAATTTTTAAAGTTTATTTGTATAAATATATGCTTTTTGTAAGTGTAGTGGCTCACACTAATACATTACTGCACACATTGTATTTAATACTATACAACAAGATGCATTTACGTATACGCGCATATCTTTATATGCTTATAACCAGTATTACATATATGCACGTTCTAGAAGCAGACAGACTTTATAGGAATATTCTGGTAATGAAAATAATATACAACGCGTTTCGCTCACCTTCTAGAACGTGCATTTTCACACAAATAAAGCAGACAGCCACACATCAACATCATTCAGTTCAGTTCAACACAATAGACATACAACGTTAGTACACACAGTTAAATAGTCAAGCAGTTTAGTAGTTAAGTTGAATGTACAACAAAATTTATGCAGTGTAATTATTAAAATATATAAGTTATTATTTATACAATCTGTTTTCAAAAGCATTTCTAATTGGGAATCAATGTTAAATAAATAAATCAAATATTTACTATAAAACCACACACACATACTTACAAACATCTGCCTGCTTGTGGTATGATGTTTGTTGAAGTCATTTAAGAATGGAGATTTAGTGATGTCCACTTAATTTATAATATTATTATTCATTACGTATGCACACACACACTACTCACTACAGAGTACCCCCATTATTTTTATTTCTTTATGAAGCATTGTGCAGTTATTATGGTAAATAATATTTAACATTGATTTTCTATTAGCGAAGCTTTCCAAAACAGACGGTATACAAGGTGTTTCATTTATAACAATAACCACTACAAAATAAAAGAAACACATGAGATTACCATTCTGGTGCTGATACAGGACGCGTTATAACAGAAAATCCTGAACACTGGTTATTACATGCCATACTCATATCAGAATGCTGGAATATATCACGATTATGATAATGATTAACCTGAGCAATACAATTATCTGAACCGTGGCCATAAAACTGAGGTACATTGTGATCACTGCAATTGCTATTTCTAAATTTAAGATTAAAAAAAAACTGGATTTAGATATTTGTGGTCTTTGAATGAAGTTTGCGATAATTAAGTATAGTTTCTGAGGTCAAATTTCTAAGAACATACTAAGGTAAATGTACCATATTACAAGATGTTAAGGTATATTGTACGAGGATGATATTTGTAGAACAAGTAGAGATTTTCCACAGAAACGCTCTTTTTAACAGAAATTACTAAAAATAATCGGCTTTTAAAGATTTGATGAAAATTTTCGTGGATTTATATATTTTTAATTAAGATATTTACAAAACTCTTCGTCAGGCTATTTATTTTTTAATTTTAACGTAATATAAAACGTACGAATATAAAAGTAGAAGTTTTTTACTTTTTAATCTATAGAAGGTGGAGCAACATTATCGAAAATGTATGCGTTCATTCAACATTTGCTATTCACAACATTTTAAAATAACAATTTTTTATGATGTTATTCGGAGGAAGTGATTTTATTCAGAAGAAGTAGCGGATACTACAGTAAAAAAATAAAATGTGGTATTCGAGGATAACCATATATCGTTAGCCTCGTGGTCGTTGCATATCTCGAAATTTGGTATGCGGTTGCTTTCAGTATTTGAATGGCCAAATTAGTCAATGAGAAAAACATTTATGTAGACTACTCAAAATTTGGAATACCTTTTAATATTAGTAAAATGAAAACTTTTTAATCAAGTAGATATCTCTTAATATTAGTAAAATGAAATTTGTTTAATGAAATAGAAAATAACTAGGAGTAAATCATTGGCCATTTGTCTGTAACTTCAGTATTAACAGAAATATTTACAATTTTAATGTTTAAATACTTATAATAATTAATATTACAAGTATGACTATGGTAACAATTAAGTTAATTATGATTCTTTCCTAGGTTAAGATCAATGTACATTTAAAACGCCAATGGCTGAATTTTTGTATAAAAACAATATTAGCTAAAAATAAAAAAATCTATCAAACGTATCATTAATCTATTCGCTCCGAGCGCAACTGTACTCAGCGCCATGCGTGGTCAAAAAAACAACTTCATGACCAATGACAGTGTATAAAAACCATAGGCGTTTAACAAAAATAATTAATTTTATTAAATAATATGTAAAAGCTAAAATAACTATAACTTTTTGTTAAACGTCTATGGCGCTGAGTACGGTTGCGCTCGGAGTGAATACTGCCTCTGAAAAATAATGAGGTACACATGAGTTTGTAACTCAATTATATCACAAAAATTTCAATACCTTTGATAATACTCTTGGTTTATAGGCATTTGGATATTACATGTTGCAAGATTATCTTCAGTTGTTGGAAAGCCATAAAATTGAGTCGAATATTGCTGAACAGCATTTTCATCACAATCCTGTGTAAACATAAATGATGTTTTAAATTTTTAATTGAAACTTCTGTCTAATGTGTGGTGAACAATACGATTATTAATCTGGGCAATGTGCTGTGGTTATTTGTCCAATGCCGAAAAATATTTAATCGATTGTAAATAAAACTATTTGATATAGCCTTTCTTAAAATTGAAGAATATAGTAGGAAAGTGGGGGAAAGGTTACATCATATTTGGAGATATTTATTTTTTTACTTTTTAGTAATTTTTAGATTTAGTAAGTTATATACTTTATCAAGTTTGGTATCTCATACTCGTTTATTTTATACACTGATCAGCAAAGAGGTGCACTTTAAAAAATCTGTTAAAATTATTTCGTGGGAAATTATTTTATATTTCAACTACATTTTTATAAATTGAAAATTGAAAAACAAAATGCTTGTAAAAAAAACTGAAAATCTGTTATAAAAAAATGCTCTAAAAATTAAAAAAAAAAAAAAAAACGGATAAAAAAAAAAATATTTAGACAAATAACCCATATTTAGACAAATAAAATCAGTTATAGAACTTCAAAGTCACTAAAAAGCGAGAAATAAAACTTATTTTGACAAAATGGAAACCCGACTTCTAAAATTAAATAAACAAAAGATGCACTACAAAGTAAAAAATAATTGCATATTCTTGTGCCAATTTTAGTTCACCTAAGCAAAAATTTTTAAATATATATGTACAATTATTGTTATTTTTGGAGGCGGTGTCCAAAAGTTATGTGAATTTCTCTATGCTGACACCGCCATCAAAAATAACAATAATTGTACATATATATTTAAAAATTTTTGCTTAGGTGAACTAAAATTGGCACAAGAATATGCAATTATTTTTTACTTTGTAGTGCATCTTTTGTTTATTTAATTTTAGAAGTCGGGTTTCCATTTTGTCAAAATAAGTTTTATTTCTCGCTTTTTAGTGACTTTGAAGTTCTATAACTGATTTTATTTGTCTAAATATGGGTTATTTGTCTAAATATTTTTTTTTTATCCGTTTTTTTTTTTTTTTTTAATTTTTAGAGCATTTTTTTATAACAGATTTTCAGTTTTTTTTACAAGCATTTTGTTTTTTTTTTGTAAAAATTTTTTTTTTGGGGTCGGTTTTTTTTTTGTAAAAAATTTTTTTAAAGTCGGTTTTTAAAAAAATTTTCTTATTTTCCCATTATGAATGAGTATACCTTTTCAAAAAAAAAAAAAATTTCGCAGAAATCTATTATCGCATATAAATTGAGGATTTTCCTCGATTTCCCGGAGATTCCCTCATCAGAATGCGATTTGGTGACAATGGGACCAATCGGGAATCAAACTCTTTAAAACAAAAAAAAAAAATTCAAAATCTGAGGTAACAAACATTAAAAAAAAAAAAAAATACAGACGAATTGAGAACCATCCTCTTTTTTTGAAGTCGGGTTAAAAAGTAAAGCTGTACCAAAATTCCTAAAAACTCTTTTACTTTTTTGAAAATATTTTCTTTCTACGATTTACGATAGAGCAAAAAACAAATATAACTTAAGAATATACATACTTTAGTACAGCTCCCGGATGCTAGTCGACCATAATAATTCATAGCATCTGTAAATAGAAATGTACTTTTTAGACATTTTAAGAAGTACACCTCCGTTCATACAAATTGAACCAGTAGGTCTCATTCCAAGCTTATATATTACTAAATATATGGATTATATTACATACAGTAATACTTAGAATGTTTCAAATAGTTCAATTTTTACGAACGGGAGAGTATGTAATTAAATGAACAAATGTTATAAGAATATTTTTAAATACTTCGTGAATTCTATTTCACGGCCTGTAACAAGAACGCATTTTTGCAGTTTGAAAGAGAATAATACATATGTTATTTTGTAATATGCTCTTTTGTTTACTCGATAGCAAACCGTATCCAATATTTTAAATAATCGGTCAATGTTCCGTGGAAAAAGGCTTACACCATAAATGCACATTCCGTGGAAAAAGATATACAAAAATGTTCTTTATAGCATGATTTTTAACCTTTTTAAATAAAATTGTTTGTAACAATTTTTCGCGCTGGAATTTTTTAGTTCTGATTTTCTTTTAATCTGTATCTTATTATCTTTATTTACGGTTTTGTTGATAGTTCTTTAGCGATAATTTTATTTCCTGTTTCAACCAAAACTAACCCATTAACTAAAAAACTAGCAATTGATAATTTTCCTTCCCATTCTTGCCACTATTCCCTCACCCATTTGGAGCTATTCAGATACAGCAATAGGACTTTGACGCCGGTAGACTTAGGTCAGAGACGTCGTCAATAAATGGTTGACCCAAAAGGGTAAATCTCTTCATAATAAGTGCTGGGCAGTGACAGAGAAGGTGAGTCATTATCTCTTTCTCCTCACAGTGGCAGCTTCTGCGTAAGTCGTGGCGCATAGCCAGTATCCTATGATGGCTGCTAAAACGTTGCCTATAGACAATCTCCGTAGTATGCAAGTGCGTTACTCCCGCCCCTTATATCGGGTTTGCCACATATGGTTTCTTTAAGGACTAACATGGACGAATGGGGTCAACTATAAAATTTTGAGAATAAAACGTTACTTTATATAAATTTGAGTTTTATAAAAAGATAATAAATTTGATTTTTAATTTATTTGTTCCAGTCTAATTATCTAAATATTCGACCGTATATTCAGACGTCTCTGGATAAAATCTTTACAAAAGGATTTTTCCGGATTGGAGTTGTTTTCGAGATATTGAAGAAAATTCAGAACAAAAAAAAAAAACAATATTTAAGCAGTCCAAATCTCGAATAAAATTGAAATATTGTAGATGGTACAATTGAAATTTGGAAGGTATGATGCATTCTTAATGACATAAAATTTACTTATATCTAAAATTTGAACGACTTGGGCCATAATAGTTTAGGGATATTATTGGGCATGGGATATATGGACAAAACAATAAAATTATATGTATATGATAAACTCACCACATTTACCGCACCAACGTCCGAGCGATGTGCATGTATTGCATGGTAACATAAGTTGTCTCGAACTATAGTAGTTTCTGTTATCTGTAATATAGTCCAGTTAAGATCTACATCCGTGCTTGCAAAAGGTCAGGTCGTTCTGAATTTTTTATATGTTGTTAGGACCTAAACCAATATTAAAAAACCAGATTTGCAATTTCCAAAGTGTAGTGCTAGCGGCGGAGTACCCAAAAAACCATGAAATTTTCTGACTTTTCCCAGTTTTTGCTTAATATCTCAGTGAAGGAAGGGTCTGACCGGTATAGTCATTCTATACTTTTATACTTTTAAAGAAGACTAAATTTTCAACAATTTGAGATCAAAACAAGCTCTATACAGCTATTGGTTCCCAAGATACAGTTCTTAGAAAATAGGCCATTTTTTCCAAAAAGTGAAATTTTTTCAAAATGGTCACTTATTTCGTAAAATATCTTCTAAAATACGCATCCCACGTCAAATATTATATTTAATAAACTTGTAGTAAATTTAATTAACTTTCATTTGAAATCAGACTGGTACCTGTATGCCCAGCGGTTCTCTCAAAAACGGCAGATAACCAAAAACAGTCATAAGTTAACCAGCGCAGATAACCATCGCAGCGCACATATTTACCAGATGTTTGTATGCATATTTTCGGTAAAAGTAGGTACCAATTCCAATCAGAAGGAAGGAAACAAAAGATCGAGGTCGTACAACAGTAATCAGAACATGAGAAAATGACACACACTTTTTCTTCCATGCTTCAAGGGGCCACGCTTGTTTTTGAGAACAACAGTCTCAAAAAATAGCTGTACTGAGTGCCCTTTGTTGAAGCCCATCTCTACTATGACTATGTCATCGACAAAACGTTTTTGGACATCAGTTATACAATCACCCTTAATTTGCTGTAGCAGGTGTGATAAAGAAAACTGGCATTCATCACTGTTTTCCAATAGGTAATTGTACACACAATCGATCGTTTCTTCAGTATTACTAGCAGGACGTTCCGTCTCTTATTCCACGACCACTCTTTTCTTTTTAGAAATATAAGAGAGAATCTAAGTCAAAAAACATTAGCTATGATATACTATTCATTGGTTCATAGCAGACTTAAATATGGAATTTTTTTATGGGGGTCTGCCTCTCAATCAACACAAATTTTCATAAAGCAAAAGAAAATATTACGAGTAATTGTTGGTGTTGGCCAGCAAACTTCCTGTAGACAATATTTTAAGGATCTGAGAATCTTGACGCTCTCCAGTATATACATTCTCCATTGTCTCGCCCACATAAAGAAGAATATTCATACGGTAGATCAAAATAACTTTAATCACACGTATTATACAAGACATGGTAGCGACTTAAGAGTACCCAAGCACAACTTAAATGTCTTCGAACATGGTCCATCTTACAATGGCTTAAAATTTTTCAACAAGTTACCATCTCATATAAAGCTTGAATGTAACCAAAGGAATTTTGAAACCGCCTGCAATTGACTGCTCGATCATTGTCCATATAATGTGGATAAATTTTTTTCTAACAACCAATAATGTTAGGAATATATGACGAACCAATATGTATTACATTTGTACATCATTTCTGGTATAATAAATTATTATTATTATTATGATCATTATTCCCAGTAGCAGGTGGTAATCTAAACAGGCTCCTGTAGCACAATATGAGCGCCTTCTCGCCATTGACGACCTGGTTGCTGCAGACGGGGCGTACCACAGATTGTGCTACAGTAGCCTGTTTATATTACCACCTGCTACTAGGAATAAGAGAGGGTATCGTCGAACCGGTAATACTGAAGAAGCGATGGATTGTGTGTACGATTACCTGTTGGAAAACAGTGATGAATGCCAGTTTTCTTTATCCCACCTTCTGCAGCAAATTAAGGGTGGTTGTATTCCTGATGTGAGAACAACGAAAATTCACCTCCAAAAACGTTTTGTCGATCACATAGTCATAGTGGAGATGGGCTCCAACAAAGGGACACTCAGTACAGCTATTTTTTGAGATTGTTGTTCTCAAAAACAAGCGTGGCCCCTTGAAGCATGGAAGAAGAAGTGTGTGTCATTTTCTCATTTCTGATTGGAATTGGTACCTACTTTTACCGAAAATATGCATACAAACATCTGGTAAATATGTGCGCTGCGCTGGTTAACTTATGACTGTTTTTGGTTATCTGCCGTTTTTGAGAGAACCGCTGGGCATACAGGTACCAGTCTGATCTCAAATGAAAGCTAATTAACTACAAGTTTACTACAAGTTTATTACATATAATATTTGACGTGGGATGCGTATTTTAGAAGATATTTTACGAAATAAGTGACCACTTCGAAAAAATTTCACTTTTTGGAAAAAATGGCCTATTTTCTAAGAACTGTATCTTAGGAACCAATAGCTGTATAGAGCTTGTTTTAATTTCAAATTGTTGAAAATTTAGTCTACTTTAAAATTGTATAGAATGTCTATACCGGTCAGACCCTTCCTTCACTGAGATATTGAGCAAAAACTGAAAAAAGTCCGAAAATTTCATGGTTTTTTGGATACTCCGCCGCTAGCACAACACTTTGGAAATTGCAAATCTGGTTTTTTAATATTGGTTTAGGTCCTAACAACATATAAAAAATTTAGAACGACTGGACCTTTTGCAAGCACGACCGCCTTTTCATGTTTAACTTTACTGAACTAATAGTACAATAAATAATCTTTTAGCATATTTAGAATATTTCTAATAGGGCCTACAAACGAGGAACATTGTGCAGCAACATTATGCTGCAACCTATTATGTTGCAAATGTGTATAGTTGTTGCAGCAACAAAAAACATGTCCTTGAACGGTTGCTGTAAAAATCAAAATTATTTGATATTTTGTAGGAGGAGTTAAATATTCCTGTACAAATTGGTCATATTATCTAATATTTTATGCTTTCCTAATATTTTATTATGTTTTATTACCTAGATTGGTTAGAATTTACATTATATATTTTATTATTTGTAATAATAATATATAGATATTATCCAACACTAGTTTTATACATATAAATAAACTAGATACATATATATAAATAAACTATGCAAATTAAATGAGATAGATAGAGACAAGATGAGAAATGTTTGAATTTTTATGACTAGCGTCGTAAAATAATAAAATAATAATTTTATGTTGCATAATTTTGGTTGCACGTCTGTACAGAAAATATTTTGTAGGCGGAGTTCAATGTTGCTGCAACAATGTTCTGCGTTTGTTCCATACTTAGAAATAAAACACAGGGTCTGGAATAATCTAAACTATATCTACGAAAAAAAAAGGTTAACTATACAAAACGGAAACCCTATATTCTGTATGGTGAGTTGGGTATAGTATTATCTACAGTAATTACAGATTTTTGAGCTGAAATAGCGAAACTGTTCAGTTTATGAAAAAAGTATCAAACAACAGTAAAAATAGAAACATTTATTGTTAAAAATATTTTTTTTTTATCTCTTACGATTTCAATCTATTTCCCCTCCCAAGAGGTGGGGGTGCATGATTTTGCCAATTCACAAATTTGAAGTCCCAAGTTTTTAAAATCCATGCACACACCTTAAATTATTATTTTTAGTTTCAACATGTTTTTGAATACTATAAGCACTATTGTAGCCTACTTGTATTACAATAAACAATAAAGTTATTTATCTATCTAAAACTTAACTTAAACTATATCTATTTAAAAAAAAAACTTAATAACAAAAAAATAGAACCGACGAAAGAAGAAAGTAACTGAAAATAAAAAAATAAAAACTTTTATTCTAAAAATTAAATCTTCGAAAAAAGAAAGGAACTGAAAAGCAAAAAAAAAACTAAGTCAATGTAAATACCTAAATAATTTTGAGTCCTAAAGTAATTACAGAACCATATTCCATTATTTCAAATAATGGAATATAGTCTGTAATGACTGTTTTTTTATTTGTACGACTGGGGAGTTTTAAATTAATTATTTTTATAAAAAATTGAAAAAAATGTCACAAATTCAAAATTTTTTTTATTTATTCAAAAAATTTCAAAAAAACGGTAGAACGGTAGAAATACTAAAAAAGCGGTAGATCTACCGTTAAACGGGATATCTGGCAACACTGCCCGTGACGTAGATACTAAGTAAAATGGCGCCATAAGAAAAGTTTCTTAGTAAGTATAAAGTGTCCCGGCCAACGATTAAGTAAGATAATCTGACTATCTTACTAAGATTACTAATTTCTTAGTTCGGCCGAACAGCCCCATTGTCTGTGTCTAATATAATATATCTATTATTTTATTGGCAACTTACTACATTTACCACACCAATGTCCCATAGATTCGCATGTATTGCATGGTACCATAAGACCTTGACCATGGAAGTAATTCCTGAATTCTGTAATTGCAGAAAATATTAAATGACGCGAGATTATAAAATATTAAATATGATAAGATTGAAAATTTTTTAAACGGTAAAATATATCGTAAAACCATAATTTTTGAATTAAATATTTTTCTTGGCAAGTGGTCAGATTTTATTACACTTAATATATAAAGAAAAAAAATTGTCAAGTAAAATATAAAATGTTGTGCACCTGAGAAATTAACACAATAAAAATATATAAATATATACCAATCATTTTCTCGTTTTTATTAAAAAAGTTGGTCCTTACATAGATTCACTACTTTTTGTATGCCAAAACTTGGTCCCTCTCACATTTAAGTTTTTAATTGGATATCATTACTTTTTGCAAAGTTTTTTTAAACTTACTGTATGATGGAAAAATTTCTCCATTCTAACTTAAAAAAAAATTTTGTATGGACGAAATTTCTTTTATTAAATTAAAGCAAACAAAATATGTGATGACCAATTAGATTATAAGCTCCGCCCTTTTTATATTTTCCATAAGATTAGTATTGTAAAATTAAATTATATTATATAAAATTATCATTTTCCAGGTAAAAATATCTGATTTTCCGATTTCAGGGTGATTTCAAGTCTATCTTCCGTTAGAACTATCTTCCTTATGTAAATATATGATTTTTGTAATTTATCAAGAGAATTGATAGATGTTTGAGCTAATTATAGAGAGATAACCTTAAAGTGTATTCCCAACAATCTGAAAATTTATTTTAATACTTAAATTTTATTCGATTTTTATATTAAAGCAATAATTAATTTTAAATGAATTATAACAAGTGAGAATAACAAACTATGTTAATTGCTTAAATACCCGGTATATACTAAATCAAACAGAATATCTAACCAATCGAAACATAAGCTCCGCCTTTTACAGTTTTGAAACTTTTCTGGGTGGTTTCACCCCATAATTATTGATGATTATCTTCAGATCAGTAATTCAGATCACAATTTATCATTACAGAAGTAATCTATGAACTATATTTAAACAAAACTACACATGTATGAATATTATATATGAATACCACATTATAATTTTAATTGTAAAAATTATCATTTTCCAGATAAAAACTATCCGGTTTTCTGACATTTCTGTGTGGTTTTAGCCTAAGAACTATATTCCTTCCAAATACCAACTTTTAAGGACAGCTGGAAGAACCCTAAGATATTGATGATGAGAGAGTCAATCAATCAGTCATCAGTCCCCAAAGTTGGGGACTCTCCAATTTTTGAGGCTTGGAACTTGGAAACTATTTAAGCTGTAATGAATTTCGAGCTTCAATGCTTATTTGGTTCTTGAAATACAGACGCCTAAAAACCGCTTCTAATTCTTCATGTAAACATATAGTAGTAGGAGTCTATGCTTAAACTTTGCCTGACGCGCTACCGTGCTATGTGAACAGTTAGTATATTTTAAAATGGCTTATGGGTCATTTTTTAGTATTTAAAAAAGTTATAACTTTATGAAAAGTAGTGAATTTTCGTATAGCAGCAAGCGTTCTTAAAATACAGAGGAATCGAATTGCACCATCTTGTCGTATGTCCTCTTTGAAAGGCAGGGAAACACTTACATAACAAATTCTTAATTCCCACACAAGCCAGGCTCAAAAACCAGGAAGATAAATAACGACTTGGATGGTGAAATCAATTAAAAGGTATTTCAAGAAACTCACATCTATGAGGAGCCATCTATATCCTATCTAAATGGTTTTGCAGGATACCCTGCATGTTCCCAAGTCTTAATAGGGAATATGCATGAAAATTTTTTTTCACATTTATTTTCAGAATATAAAAATACTGTTAATACTGTAATAATATTTAAAAACGAAATTAAAATCCGACAAGTATCATGGAAGCTATAAGCTTTTAAAGATTATTATCTGTCTCTTTCTTGCAAAAATACTAAAAACAGTGTTTTACGTGTAATTTAAATGTTGAAACTGTAATATGACGTCACACAGCATATCAAGAGGGCTATCACCCTCTTTGTCTAATCGGGAATTTCAATTATTCATATCTCGCTTATTTTTAAAGTTATTTAAAAGTAATATTACCTTGATATTTGTCAAGTTAACATGCTTCAATTCAAGTGAAAAAAATTTTCATGCATATTCTCTATTCGAGACGATTGAAAAATTTTTTCTGACATTCTTACAGTATAAGGTATCAAACTACTGATTTTCGTTAATATATAACGAAACTTACCACATTTTCCACACCAATGACCAAGTGAATCGCAAGTGTTACATGGATGACGAGAAAAAATAATTTGTCGACCAGTAAAGAGAGAACTGTTTCCTGTAAATTTTAAAGTTTTAGACAAATTAATTGATAGCTCGAATATCATAATAGTATTTGTACTTAATAAACAGTTCAGGAGACGATCGTACAATTTCATAGTACTATAAAATTGAAAATTTTGTGTATGTTGATACTTATTATGAATGTTTCAACTCTACTTTTGCAACCCAGAAGTGGTGTAATTTGAAAAGAAGAAGAATAAAATTCGACAAAATACCCAACATCACATCTGTGCTAGATAGATAGATAGATTGTAGAGACTGCCTTGGACGAGCTACACTTCGACCATAAGGTCCATTGTGATGCCTTAGGATGTGAGTGGATTGGAAGGAATTTTTGTGTATAGACTAGGGATTGGTAGGATATGCCGCTGCAGCCGACTATGATAGAAGCTATGCCGATATTCATCTGGAGTTCGTGAAGGAAACTGCAGAAAACCTTTTCAAGCATAGCCGGTTCATTCGTTCTTGTCCGTACGCCGACAGTTTAGTCAATTAACTGCCCCTTTTGTTTTCCTTAATAATCCACTTGGACTTGAAATTGAAGAATATTTATAGGGGAAATGGTTACATCATATTTGGAGATATTTATTTTTTTACTTTTTAGTAAGTTTTAGATTTATTAAGTTTTATACTTTATTAAGTTTGGTATCTCATACTCGTTTATTTTATACACTGCTCAATAAAGAGGTGCAAGAGGTTATTCTATATTTCAACTACATTTTTATAAATTGAAGCGCCTTCATGCAAGAACCAGGTTAAGTCCAAATTTCCCAATTTTTTTAAATGCAATTTTTACTGAGGAAAATATAGATAGATTGTAGAGGCGGCCCTAGACGGGCTACACTTCGACCATAAAGTCCATTGTGATGTCTAAGGATGTGAGGATGTGAGTGGAGTGGAAAAAATTTTTGTGTATAGACTAGGCATTGGTAGGATATGCGGCTGCAGCCGACTATGATAGGAACTATGCCGATATTCATCTGGAGTTCGTGAAGGAAACTGCAGAAAATCTTCTCAAGCATAGCCAGTCCATTCGTTCTGGTCCGTACGCCGACAGTTTAGTCAATTAACTGCCCTTTTTTTCCCTGCCTTTGTCGGGATTCAAACCCATAACCTCCCAGTTTCCTAGTAGGCATACTACGCAGACATAACGCCTTAGACCGCTCAGCCACATGGACTGGTTCACATCTGTGCAACGTATCATTGCTGGGGTGAGGGGGGGGTGTATATTTTCGATTAGGTGAGGCTCCTCCTAGGCTGCAAAAAGTAACGTTAATGTATAAATAATTGTATATATTTTTGTATTCTAAATGTATCTGTCATGTAATTTAACCGTGTGAACATGTTAATATTAACTTACCACATTTACCACACCAACGTCCTAGCCTTTGGCATGTGATGCAGGGCGCATGTTGTCGACTATAATAATCATGCTTGGCATCTGTAAAAGTATAGTGACAAGATTAAGTATTTAAAGTTTTCATATTATGTGGTATCTTTACTGAATAGTAATAACACTTTGAACTTGCAAGGGAGATACTACTTTCAACTTCATTTTGAATTAAGTTAAATTTAAGCGAGAAAGCAACCACATTTCTGGGCTCCAGAGAAGATTTATCCAAAAAGGAGAAAGAAATTCATAGCCATAGGCGTAAGGCAAAATATCATCTTTCTTGTGAAACTATCAATAGATAAGTTGATGGAACAAAGAATATCAGAATTTTCTTACTTAATGACAAATAACTTCAATAAAGAGGCATAAAATCAGATTAAAGTTTTCAAGATTGGTTTTTAATATTCAATCAAAATGCTGGTAGTCTTTCAGTGGCGTAGCGTGCCTTGGCGGGGCCCCGTATAAAAATTTGTTTGGGGGCCCTTATGAAGGGTAAAGTTTTCTCACAAAAGAAAAAAAAATGTTTGCTTAAAATTAAAAGAAATATTTATTCATCATAATTATCTGTCACTTTTTCCAAAATTTTTACAAACAATTCAAATATACACTCTCCTTGCCTTTTTTTGGGCAAACTGATTTATTAAATCATTTATAGCTGATGATGACTTGAAAGTGAAAGGTCTGACAGGCGTTCATGTCCCATCGAGGTTCTTATGTATAAACGGGGAAATCCCGCAGCCCGCGATAATCGATGTAGGGTGTCGCCAACTTTTGAACGCACGCTTTACGCGGGAAAAAAAGAAATTGTTTTTTTTGACTTTTGTCATTTCTGTAATAAAAAAAAATTTGGGAAGTTTTTATTAATTTTTGCTTACGCACGTCGGGGGCCCCGTATAATTGATACGGCAGATATGGCGGTAGCTACGCCCCTGTAGTCTTTTAACATTCAGAGTTGCACAAGTTTATTTGAGTTCTTAAAGTGTATCTAGCAAAAATATTAGCCAGCAAATGAAATTACTATTTCGTATAAGTGTTACATTCTATTTATTCCAGTACATACTTACCACATCTACCACACCAGCGTCCAAGCAACGTGCAGTTTTTGCATACAGCCCCCCGACGACATTTAAAAAAACGCCTGGGTAATGGTAATTCTGTAAATGTACATTGCAACAAATTATTTAATTTAGAAATAATTTTTCATCTTTGCTATAATGGATATATATGAGTATCAAATTCAGTATCGGGAGTTCACTAAACTTTTACTTCGCGATTTTTAATGTAAAATTCATTTAAGTTTAATACCAAAACGTATCTATAGTAAATAGTTAACAAAGTTGTTGTGTTCAAAATTATTAAAATAATTTTTAGCACCTCAACACATTATTGAAAGAAAAGTATGTTGAAAAATAATTAAGATGAAATATTTTTCTCCTTGGAGAAAGGAGTTCTCTTTACAATTGCAAAAAGAAAATAAAAAGATCTAGTTTTGATTGTTTTTATCCTTAAAACAAAGTTTTTTTTTAAAATCAAATGAATCAAAAAAGTTACGAAATCAAATATGTTATACTATAAATTGTATATAAATTTTGAATTGGCAGTGGCCAAGAGCAGTAAATTTTTAGTTGTTTGAAGCTTACTTTTGGTCTGACGGGTGCAGTGAGTAATTTGGAATCGTGACTTCCAAGAATGATAGGTTTCCTGTTGTAATTCAATCTGTTAGATTAGACTAGATTAGATTGTAATCAGGAGTAAAAGCCTTTTAAAGAGCTTTTAAAGAGGAGTAAGTCTTTCAACTTCGGCCACATGCTAACGACATAAAAATGCATGCCACCAGCTCCCTAGTTGCAGACATAGTGATATCATTGCGGAAAATGATCCTGTATTTGCTGTGTAGGTTTGCATGTATTTAAAATACCAAGGTCATCAGTTATTCGGAAAAGTTTTTCTATTTTGGCACCTCTAATATCTTTTCGAATACTACCAATTAGTGGTATATGCGTATTTAGGTCCCCGAGTACTAAGTAGGGATTTTGGCAGCCGGTAGATTATCTGTTGACATTTTTTGACATCAAATGTTATCAATGTTCAGACATATTACTTAAATGTCAAAGTAAGTAAACGCTAGTCGCTTCCGTTGGTATAATATAACCGAAAGGCTACGATACTAAAAATGGAAATAAATAGACGCTAGTTTACAAAAAACAAATTTAAAAGATTATCTGTTGCGTTCAGTGTTTATAAACACAAGTTGGGGGTCTATAGTAAACTCTAAAACCCATTCATTCCTCAATTAATATAGAAAATAATTTACCCTTTTATAAATATAAAAAAGCTCGACACGTTTTCGCTGGTATTAAGCGGTGTCTTATCAAAAACAAATATCCCACCTTTATAATCAACAATATCAAAAAATATATTGTATATACAGTTTGCAATACAGAATACACAGCAAAAGGTAGAGCCCACAAAAATCATTTGTTAATCATATCCAATTGAACACGAAAATGGGTAATCTAATTTAAAAAATCCGTTAGGCAGAAACTTAGCGAATTTCCTCTGAATAAATATATCATTTCTTCCATATAAAATGAAATATTTCTCTTTACAGGGGATCTCTCCGAGATAAAGATAAATATGCCAAGTTTTGTATTTCACCCTCCTTTAAGCCCAACTTTACAAATACGATGTGGAGTGTGGACAAATCAACACAGGACTTTCTGAACAAGCTTTAGATCATAATTTCAATTACAAAAGTAATAGATAATGAAATAAATATCAACTGCAAAAAACGTATGATCAATGAGAACTTCATCATTAATAAGAATAACCCTAATAAGCAAACAGACAAATTTTCTACAAGCTTTTAATAAACTTTTCTAAATCATACATTCAATCGTCTTTGTTTTCGTCGTTTTGTTAAATAGACTGTTTACCAAACTACTTTAAATTTAGGAATGATAATCTTCGCCTACTACTGACTGACTTACGTATTGATTTCTTCCTCCTTCAAGAATAAAAATAAATTTTTTATAGATCTTACGGAACGATTTTTAAACTCAAATTTGTATAACACTATGTCTACTCCTACACAAATAACTATTGTAAAAACTGAAAAATGGAATTCATGTTAGATCTCCATTGTGTATTTGTTTTTATTGAAATAGAAATGTAATTTGTCCATTTTGAATATTTATTAACGATGTGCTATAGTTAAAGACGTTCATGTCGTAGGGTATTACGTTCATGTGCTACGCTAGAGTCAAATGAGTACTATCTTTAATAAAATTTATTTAAGATAAGAGTCCTATATATTTAAGTATTTATCGAAAATATCATTAAATGTAAATTACAAATTGATTTGACTTGATTTGACAGTGTATATATGTATATGTATGTGTATATTTTTTTTACTGTGCTGTCGCCAGTTTTCAAAATATGGTGGCAAAAACAAACCTAACATAACATTTTTAATTTTATTAAATAATTAATTCGAACGTTTGTCAACCCCATTTTTTTAATGCAAGTATATATAAACTGCATATTTTAAAGAATATTTATAAACATTATTTATTATGATGTCTATTTTAATAATATAGTTATTATAATTTTAGGTACAAAAAAATTCTGTTCTCCATAAGACGCTGTGTTAAAAGTTTGGTTTTTAAACGATAATTACTCTTTGAAATGTTCGTCAATAGGTTTTAAATCTTTGAGGGAGGACAACTACAAAATTGAGCTATTCAATTCACTAAAAAATTTTTTTTTTTACTATCAAGACTCATGCATGAACGTCCATAACATTTAAAAAGTGAATTTTATACATGATTTTATTAATTTTCTTTTTTATAAGAATAAAAAATTAGAATGTGCACATTTTCCCCATAGTTTTTGACCCGGAGGATAACACAATAAGTATTGAAATATTTGAAAAATAAAATAATATATTAATTTGAAGAATGATTGATGTTTTTGGTTAAATTTCCTTGAATCTTAGCAAAATATCAACAATTTTACAAAAACAAGGGTGTGGATAAATTCATCATATATAAACTTATTTATTATATAAAAAACTTATTATATAAAATCTATACGTTTAACACACGTAGGTATATTCTTATAGTACCTACGTGGCGTTAATTTTATTTAGAAACAATTAATACTCCATTCGATTTGTTCGCATTGAAGGGAATCTTAGATGTTTCGTGCTTGGATATAGTCCCTTTTTTCTTGCTGAAATTTGTAATACTTTTGGTTCAATAAAATGATTCATATTAAATTTTTTTAACCAATCGCTACTATTTATGCGGCTAAAATATTGACATTTAAATTTTAAATATATGTATATAATTCAGAAAATGAGGATGGGGAGCGCTGGTATTTGGAGAAAACTGATGATAGATCTAAATATCCAAACACTATTTACTTCCCACGCCCAGAACGTATGTTGGGCGTCAAGAACTGTCAAGCTGCTCTAAAAGCCTTGCCTGGAACTGAGTTGGAATACCCTTCATAAGCCCAGATCCTATTTTAGGAATTCCAAGGACTGCATGTAAACAGGTGAACAACGAGTGGTAAAATACTAAACACCGTGATCACAGGGAAAAAATACCGCGGCACGATCTCGGGAAAATACTGCTTCAGAGTGCAACCAAGAGGCTGTCTCTCGATGCACTGAAGTTGAAGTTGAACAGGATGCAACTGCGGAAGGTTACCGGATGCATTACCGGGCAATTTCCCCTGCGGAAGCATCTGCACACAATGGTACTCCATAACGGGTCCATTGTTTGGCGAGGAGGAAGAAACGTCCAGCCACATTATCTTTGACTGCAAACCTCTGGGTTACAGCAGATACAGAATATTCGGTGCATCTCACCCCGAATATATGAACCTTCAATACTACCTGCTTAACAAGCTCCTGGCTATTGCCAATATATAGGAGAAGCTAATCTCGTCGGACTGAAGTAGAAGGGGGAGCACAATGGACCATAAAGTCAAATCGCAATACTTTTTAGACCCCAAGATGTATCTATCTATCTACTTCCCACGCGAGGGTACTTAACCGTAAAAAAATGGATGGAGGAACTTGATGCTTTAATAACACCCCGATAATATTTTTTACAAAATAGTTATAACATTAAAAAAATATATTTTCAGTGTGGAAGCTGTAGAGTTTCTTTTCCAGCCAAATTAACTGCAGTATTATGAATTTAAAAGTGTGTACAAGCGTGTATGTGATGATCGCTAAACGTTCCTTTAAATAGTAACTTACCACAATGGCCACACCAGTATCCCAGTGATTCGCATGTGTTGCATGGTGATATAATTTGTCCTCTTATACGATACCTCTTCTTAATGTCTATAAATATATATTTTAGTCTAGTTTTATAAATTTAAAATTTCTACTAATACTTTTACGGAATATTAAACAGTCCAAGCGATAGTAACTGTCAAATATATAAAAAGTTGAATTAAGGTATTGTGTTTAAGGTATCATTTATGAACTCATTCATTTTTCGATTTTTTAAACTATTTTTCTGTCAATATGTAAAAGTTTTAGTCATAAAAAGCTAACAAAGTTTGTTCGAAATATTTTCTCAAAAATCGAATGGTTTCGGTATGAATCAACTATGAAATTTTGATAAAAGAACTCCACTTTTACTATCGACTAACAGACAATATTATTTTTATTGTCGACGTACAAAAAAGTTTGCGTTTCAACTTCGCGAATTTCAGTTTGCGAATTTCCTTAGAATGCATAAATCACTCTCTAGCGGTCATTTTAGTGTGATCAAAATGAAATATCATATCTAATATCTAATTTAAGGTTCGATTCCTGGTTGACGAGTTATTTTTTTCATATCAGTATTTAATTTAATTTTTTTAAAAATTTCAATGACAATGAAATTTGTCGGAGTATACGCTTAAGTCTTCTACAGTTTGTCATACGTAACCGAAAGGAATTTGGACAAACATCGTTATGTTGACGCGAAAATATACACAAATAAACAAATATTAAATAAATAAATAACTTCAACAGAAGTAATACTGTCTAAATAAATAAAAAATAAGAATAATATGATAAAGTTGGCTATTACGTCATAGTCGTCTTTGGTGTAGCGGAAGCATACTGGACTAGATATCCAGAGGCCCGAGGTTAGATTCCTGGTTGACGAGTTAATTTTTTCATATCAGTATTTAATTTAATTAAATAAAAAAAAATCATATCTAATATTATTTTAGTAATTGCAAGGCCAATTTTATTACTGAATGGCATAGGTTTCCTTACTAAATGGCATAAGGGGTAAGGGGGCATAGAGAAAGAAGAAAATATAAAATGACTCGCGACCTGGGGATGGTCAACGTATATTTTAGAGCAATGCCCAGTGTCTTCGTAACCTGGTTGTTCTGGGCTAGCCAGGCATTAACCGACGACAAAAGCATCCAATTTTTTTCCAGAGCTACTATGTATTATAATTTTAGATGTTTTTTTCCGAACACCCTGAATAAAAATTTCGTTTAGTTTATAAAGCAATATTATAAGAAAGTAATGGGTGTTTAACTGGTGTTTTTATGTGAAAGACTCAATAGCTATTAAGAGATGGTATTATAGTTAAGGAACATCTGTAAATAAATGTATGACATTTGTAATTTTACAAATCTGGCAATAAATTTTATCTTATCTTATCTTATCTATGTGAAAGACCGGATTGTGAGTTGTAATGAAATAATGTACGTATTAAACTGTAAATTTTAGTCACAATTTAAAAAAAAGGTTTTTACAAATTCCTGAATTGAAAATTGTAATTTATTCATCGAATTATTTTGGATAAAAAATATTGTAATTTGTTTCAATAAAATAACTTACCGCATTTACCACACCAATGTCCCAGGTTGTCGCACGTATTGCATGGTAATACCATTTGTACACCACCGAAATAATTCCTGTATTCTATTAGAATATATTAATAAGTTTGTATGTTGAAAAATCGGTTATATGATTGTTTTTATTTTGCCAATAATACTGATATATATTATTTCCTACCAGTCTCTTAAGGTATTTCCAAACTATTATTAGTTTGTCAAGAACTTCACGAAATTCATAATATTAATAAAATGAATCCTCAGAAATCAACTGAATTTTTTTGAGAATTTATCACCATGGCGTTTTTGAGAAAATCGTTATGTAGGTAAGTTGCGAGAAATTTAACATGCATCATCATAAACATGTTGGAATAAAATGAACGATTCCGACTGTTTTTACTTCGAACTCTCTCAATCTAGTCACGGTTGTTCTGAAATTCGGCACATACTTTCCTCAATTCCTTAGAAATATTTTTCCTTAAAACTTTGGGGGAATGACCATCAGGTTGTTAAGTTTTTTGATAAAATATGCGTTAAAAAGTGCATTTTCCGCAGCAGAAGGTTATTTTTTATGGTTCAGTTGGCATCATGAGTACCAGCGCGCTGTTTGAAAGTCGTTTGAAATTATATACTAGTATATGCATGATGATTAATATATGTATGATATGTTATATGTGACGAATGGGAACACTGAGGACAACGGACAGCTGTTTTAAACAACGCGCAGGAGTACCAACATATTTTTTTTACACATATAATTTTTTATATAGTTCTTTTTGCACGGATACCCGATCAGCTGATATAGTCTGCAAATACCTTAAAAGTAGTTACTACAACTAACTGCTGATGTGATATCAATATGATTCAGATGAAAGCCATGATTAGAATTGCACATTATAATGAAATAACAACGTACATTGAACGATAAATTTTAGTCAAAATTTTTAGGAACAAATATTTTTTATAGTCAAAAGAGATGTGTGCGAATAAAATGTAAAAATTAGTAATTTGTTTCCATTTAACTCACCACATTTGCCACACCAATGTCCCAGGGAACTGCATGTGTTACATGGTGATATCATGTGGCCACTATCGAAGTAATTTCTGTGTTCTGTAAAAATATATTCAATTGGTGATAATTTTTTTTCTATTTTCAGACTTTTATTATAACGCATATTGAATAATTAATTTTACATATCCTCAAGCATTTATAAGCATTTTTTTATGCCATAAAAGTAATGTTTATTTTTCGAAATTTTATAATTGATTTGTTCCATATTATTTTCGAAAAAAATGTCTCGGATAAAAGTTGTTCATTATAAATATACAAACAACTTTTATTCGAAATATTTTTCCAAAATCCAAATGAATAAAACAAAAAATCAACAAAAAAATTTTGAGAAATGAGCGCTACTCTTAATAAATATATATAAATATAGATAAATGGAATTTTCAATGAATAAATCCCGTTTATCGTTTCAATATAATCTTACCGCATTTACCGCACCAATGTCCCAGGGAACTGCATGTATTACATGGCGATACCATGTGACCACCACCGAAGTAACTTCTGTATTCTGTAAAAATATATTCATTTGATATGTTCATATAAACATGAAAACAATTTATTCATTTTTCTTTGACACACTGTAAATTTAATGCCCATTTAGTGTTTTAAAAGAATTGCATATTGCAATGAAAAAAATAATATTGAATAATAACATTCGTATTTGCCCAAGCTTTGCCCAAAATAATGGGGTTTAATGAATAAATTCCGCTATTCGTTTCAATATTATCTTACCGCAATTCTGTGATTCATTTCAATATTAACTTACCGCATTTGCCGCACCAATGTCCCAGGGAACTGCATGTATTACATGGTGATACCATGTGACCACCACCGAAGTAATTTCTGTATTCTGTAAAGATTTGTAAAATTTTATGGTTTAAAAGCTTTTTAAAGAAGTTCAATTTTCTATAACCCGATTTTTATGTAATTTTCAATCAGTCACTACACTATTCACTAAAGTAGTTACACTCCACCTAATTAGTACCAGCCAAGTAGCCGAGCGGTCTAAGGCGTCATGTCTGCGCAGTATGCAGTACTTGGAAACTGGGAGGTTATGGGTTCGAATACCGACTTCGGCAGTTTGTCAATTTTAAAAAAAAAAAGGGGGCGGTTGATTGACTAAACTGTCGGCGTATGGACAAGGACGAAGTAACTGGCTATGCCTGAGAAAGTTTTCTGCAGTTTCCTTCACGAGCTCCAGATGAATATCGGCATAGTTCCTATCATAGTCGGCTGCAGCCGCATATCCTACGATTCCTAGTCTACTCGCAAATTCCTTCCACTCCACTCACATCCTCACATCCTAAGGCATCACAATGGACCTTATGGTCAAAATGTAGCCCGTCCAGGGCAGCCTTTACAGTCTACCTTTACCTCTATACCTAATTAGTAATTATAAATTTTTTTTTCACTTACCGCATTTACCGCACCAATGTCCAAGAGAACTACACGTGTTGCATGGTGATCCTATGTGCCCTCCACCGAAGTAATGACTGTATTCTTTAAAAATAAGTTAAATTTGTTATGTTAGAAAGCCTAAAATTTGTTTTCTATTTTCTTGTATATTTCCCAAATATTTCCTGTATTTCCCTTCTATTGTCCTGGGCAGTATGTGCAATTCAGTCAGCAATTATTATATCGCTTACTTTTTAAACTGTTTGGAACTATAATAGGGCTTCGGTGCCTGTATACTTTATCTCAGAGAGGCAGTCCCAGAAGGGCGAGCTTTTTCGTACTAGGAGCTGGGCAGTAACAGAGTCAAAGAATCATTATCTCTTGCTTTCTCACTTTGTCAGCTCCTGCAATAGTCGTGGAGCACTGGCAGTCCTAGACACTCCGCATGTATGCCCCAAAGCCAATCTCCTGTGATTAGTTGTTATAACATTACCTATCATGATCTTTGCAGAGAGATAATATCTTTAGTTGTGTTCCGGCCAGATCTGCCTGATGGCACCACCAAAACGTTTCTCCCGCCACCTTATATTGGCTTTTCCTAATATGTTTTCTTTCAGATGCAGCTTGCAGTTCGCAATAAGTACACCTTTATGATTTTTGATGCTGGTGTTCGACATTGGCATTACAGTTACCCGAAATATCACTATGGCCTTGCACTCTCATATCAGAGGCATATTGAACTTAGTCGCTAACTTTTTTTAGAGAGACTCGGCAATCTAGGGTTGTCCTAGAGGTTAAATATAACGTACTCTGGGATTTGATTGCTAATTGAGCTATATCGGTGAGGATTAAGGCGGCGCTGCATATCAAAATGATCAAACTTAGCACCTCCTTAACGACCAACTCTATTAAGGAGGCGAAATGATATCCCTAGTGCTGAGCTTTCAGAAAAAACTCCACAACCCGCTTAACCCACCAGATTTGATCCGACGGTATAACAGACTGCACTCTCTGGCCGACCAAATTATCATATCTCTTATGATTTTTGCATATATGTATGCATATAATAAAAGACGGAATAATGATGTGACGTTACTCAGAAATATTTTGTTAACTTGTATAGAAATTGGAGATATTTGAATTGAATGAATTTTCTTAGTAATAACCTTAACATAAAAATTTAGAGTATCATGTATTCAAGATTTCTATCTATCAATTAATGTTAAATTTATGATAAACTCTCATTTGGTTATAAGACAACTACTGATATCTTACTAATGTAATAGTGTTAATAGGCCAAGCTACAGAGATTTGGTGTGAGCATTTTGTGTAAAAAGTGTTAGAAGAAAACCAACTGCGCCATTGTTTGGAGAATAGTTCCATATGATATTGTGTGATATTTTTCACTCGAATTTATTATTTATAACTTTTTTCCTAACAATTTTATGCAAAAAATGGGGGGAGATCGGAGGAGAACACCAGGCAAGGAGAAGCATAGCAGGCGTCATTATAACATAAATATACACATGCACACCCATCACAACACACATAAGCACTATATAGTATACTGTGTGTTTTGGACAGCTTTTCCTATAGTGAATCAATGTTAAATATTATTTATTACTAGCTGTCCGTCTGGTACTGTATGAAGTCAGTCAGTACACATGTGATGAGAGTACACTTTAGTATGTGCATTATGTCCCCACTCTTAAATGGCAAACAAACAACTATACGCATACAGTTTAGCTATGCAGTATAACTGACTGACTTTATTTACATGTGTACTGACTGACTTCATACAGTACCAGACGGCCAGGCAGTAATAAATAATATTTAACATTGATTCACTATAGGAAAAACTGTCCAAAACAGTCTGTATAGTATTACTATATACATGTCTCTCCTTGTCTACTGCTCTCCCCCACTTCAACTACTCTCGCGCTCTCGGTCGTTTCTCGTGATGTTCAGCTTCATTTCTAACATATTTCTCAGCGTTTTAATGCAAAAACAAGATAAACATTTTGAAATACAAAAATTATACTTTCGAAATCATTTTTGCAAATTGATATCGGACCACATTTGTAGCATTTAGGCCTGCTGGAAAATTGCATAGTAAAAAATTCAAATGGCCACAGATCAAAAACTATGCATCGTACAGTGCCTGCTTTGTGCACATATAAAGTTTATATGAATAACTAATACTGACCGGGGGATCTACGCTACAACTCAAAAAATAATCGAGTTATGAGTTTTTGAAAAAACTGTACTTTGGTCGGTTTTTCCCGATTTTCTCCGAAACTAACCGTCCGATCGAGTCGTTCGACCTTTCATTTTCTTTGTATTTTTATTCTCTATAATTTATCTGTTGACACCATCACGAGTACTCTTATTGTTTTAGTTTTATAAGCAAAAAACTAAAATAACAGAGATTTTTTGCATAAAATTGTTAATAAAAAAGTCGAGTGAAAAACATCTCACAATATTATATGGAACTATTCTCCAAACAATGGCGCAGTTTGTTTTCTTCTAGCACTTTTTACATGAAAAAATCTCTGTAGCTTGGCCTATAACAGCAACACAAGATTTGAAACGCACATTGTAATGAAATAACCTATACTGAGGAATATATTTTAGGCGTAATTTGTATTATAATATAATTTATTAAATAAATTATGTAATTCATTTCAATATTAACTTACGGCATTTTCCGCACCAATGTCCCAAGGAATTGCAAGTGTTACATGGCGATACCATGTGACCACCACCGAAGTAATTTCTATGTTCTGTGAAAATATATTCAATTAGTATGTTTATAAACCTGGCCAAATTTTGTAACCAAATAACGCATATTAGATAAAAAAATGTTCAAGCTTTATCCGAAAAATATGTCCCAGGGAACTGCATGTGTTACATGGTGATACCATGTGCCCAACACCGAAGTAAAATCTGTAATCTGTAAAAAAGCATTTTCGGTTGGTATGGAAATAACCTCTGAAAATTTATTTAACACACTGTATATTTATTCCCAATTAGTTTTCTAAAAACAGTAACGTTATAATTATCTGATGAAAAAAATATGTTAAAGACAGAACGGGCCAACATCGAACAAAAGAAATGGTGCAAGCTAACGTACTTCCCACCTGGTTTTACGAACAAGATTAAAAAAGAAATGGAGGATCATAATCTAAAAATAGCACTCGTGAGCAAATATAAAATTAAACAGATCCTTGGTAACCCAAAAGACAAAATAGAAAACGAACAAAAATCGGGAATCTATAGCATAGAGTGCCCTTCGTGTTCACAAACATACATTGACCAAAGCTGTAGACAAATTGGAACCCGATTCAAATCCTGTTTAGCTGCACATATTATAGAGAATGTACATGAAATCGACAAATCCAATTTAAAACTTGTTAAGGCAGTACAAAATCCCTTAGAGCTGGATGCATATGAAAGCATATACATTCAGAAATTCAAAAGAAATATTATGAATTTAGACAATGGACCGGTTCCAAATTCAGATTTAATCAAAATTTTACAGTAAAATTAATTGCCAATATGTCCGTCTCTCTGTTCTAAAGATGTCAAAATACAAAAACCTGTGTACTGCGCAACGCATAACTCAGCACCAATCAGGTGCGATCTTCAAATAGTGTCAATGCTCGGCTAATCATATATAAGCAGGGTAAAACCAAGCAATATCGTGAACTGTCACCAAGTTATCAACGAGTTGTTACTAAGAGCAATTTCAATAAAATTTATTATATTTTAAAATTTATTATATTTTAATTTATTTTGGTTAATTTTTTATTTATTTTTGTCTATTGATCATGACTTTCTATCTATTTATAATTGTCAAAGAGTAAATTACGACTAGCTAATTTATACTGAAGATGACTACTTTGTAGTCGAAATACGTATTTATAATATAAAAAAAAAACTGATCTAGGTAAAGGGGCGAATTTGAAATGTTATTTCAAAAACCTAGAGTTCTCATTAATTTTCATTTGATAAAATAATATGTAAAGAATTGTATTTTGTAATGAAATAACGCAAATTAAATAATAAATTTTAAATATAACCAAGCGTTACTTTTACAAATTTGTGATAAACTCTCACTAGTGCGTGTTTCGAATTTCTAATCAGTCTTTTAAACTTTGTTACTACTGAAGTGTTAGTGAAGTAAACATAAACAAATGATTTGAAATTCAGATTATAATGAAATAATGTATAATAAATTTTCGGCAAGATTAAATGTGATTTATTGAATAAGTTCCGAAATTAGTTTTTATTAACTTACCGCATTTGCCGCACCAATGCCCCAAGGAACTGCAAGTATTACATGGTGTTATCATGTGACTACCACTGAAGTAACTTCTGTGTTCTGTAAAAATATATTCAATTGGTATTTTTACAAACCTGTGCGAATTTTTTTCAATTTTGTTTTACACGATATATATATTTGATTTTATATAATTCTTTCAAAAGTAGTTAACTACTGATATGATTTGCATGAAAGACATGGTAAGAATTTCATATTGTAATGGAATATCGAATATTGAATTTTACATGTGTCCAAGCTTTGTGATAAACACTCACTAAGTGTGCACCAAATTGAAAATCAGTATAGATTAGGAATTGGCAGGATATGCGGCTGCAGCCGACTATGATAGGAAGTATGCCGATATGCATCTGGAGTTCGTGAAGGAAACTGCAGAAAACCTTCTCAAACATAGCCGGTTACTTCGTTCTTGCCCATACGCCGACAGCCCACATGTCGGGATTCGAACCCATAACAGAAAAAAATGCTTAGAATTTCAAAGTATAATGAAATAACGTATAATGAAGAATACATTTTAGGCAAAGTTGAATGTACTTCATTGAATAAATTCCGTAAATCGTTTCAACATTAACTTACCGCATTTGCCGCACCAATGCCCCAAGGAACTGCATGTGTTACATGGTGACACCATGTGACCCCCACCGAAGTAATTTCTGTGTTCTGAAAAATATTCAATTGGTAGAAATATTTATAAACCTGTGAACATTTTTTTAACTTACCGCATTTACCGCACCAGTGGCCTATGGAACTGCATGTGTTACATGGTGATCCTATGTGCCCACCACCAAAGTAATTTCTGTAGTCTGTAAAAATATATGCAATTGGTATGTTTATATAAACATGTAAATAATTTATTCAATTTTCTTGGATACATTGTAAATTTAATGCCCATTTAGTGTTATAAAATAATTGCATATTGTAATGAAAAAAAGAGTATTGAATAATAACGTTTATACTTGCCCAAGTTTTGTCCAAAATAATGGGTTTTAATGAATAAATTCCGCTATTCGTTTCAATATTATCATACCGTAATTCTGTGATTCATTTCAATATTTACTTACCGCATTTACCGCACCAATGTCCTAGGGAACTACATGTGTTACAAGGTGATACCATGTGACCACCACCAAAGTAATTTCTGTGATCTGTAAAAATTGGTTCAATGTGTAGGTTAAGATTTTAAATTGCATTCTATTTTCTGAACACGCTGTATATGTAATGCTCAGTGTTATAATGTACCTAGGTATAACAGTGTGTAATGTACCTAGATACTTTCCAATGAATATACTTTTACCTGTACTTACCTAGATCCCTAGGTACCGATATATTGTTATGATACATAGTATCGAAGCTATCGAAATGTTGCGATGCCAAATATTTGAAAACTATCAAATGAGTTACATCATATATGGTATTCTTATTTTTATTTATTCACTTACCACATTTTCCACACCAATGTCCCAGGGAACTGCATGTGTTACATGGTGATACCATAAGACCCCCACCGAAGTAATTTCTGTGTTCTGTTAAAATATATTCATTTCGTATAGGTATATTTATAAACCTGTGAACATTTTTTAACTTACCGCATTTGCCGCACCAATGTCCCAGAGAACTGCATGTGTTACATGGTGAAACCATGTGCCCATCACCGAAGTAATTTCTGTATTCTGGAAAAATATAGTACCAATTAGTATTTATAGTATATAGTATTTATAAGATAGTTATAGTATAGCTTACGGCTAATACTATGCAGATAAAAGCCATGATTTGAAATAAACCCTACAAGAAATGTTTCCTGATTTGCTAGAAGTATCATGAGGACCTTATCTGGTTAAAATTAGATTTTATTTTGGATTTTATTTGCGAACCTGATGATTTGTCTCATATTGGGCCAGAATCAAGGTAGACTGACGCAATAATATTTGTTGGAGTTAAAATTAAGACGGGAACAGTTAAATCCTTTCTTAGAATAACATAACAATTTAATTTAAGTTTTATTTGGTCAATCTGATCAGGACCAGTTGAGCGTATGCTCATGATAACTATAAGAGAAAAAGTAATTTGATTTATACCTGATCATCCTGTTCAGGATCAGCTGAGAGTTTATTCAAGATAACCTTATAAGAAATTAATTTTTTACGAATGTGACAAAATATTTGTATATGTATCCTGATTAGCAGTGCCGTCTGTTTCATAAGAGCGTGTGGGGTACCAGCCCACGGCCCCGAGCCGATGAGGGCCCCAAAATTCTGAAAACGTCGTAGCGGTTACTTACTTACTCGGTACGTAAAACACGGAGAGTCTATTGAGGGATTTTTGCAATTTTGCAGATACGATTTCGAAGTTTTTGGAACTTTGAAGTTTCAATTTAGGATTGCCGCGGACAGAGTTATGATAATGCAGCAAATATGACTGGAAACTAAAACTGGCGTTCAGGCAATAATAAAACAACAATGAGAATTATGTTTTCCCACATGATGTACACTTATCGAATTGGGAAGGTGTTCAGGGGATTAGACCTGTTTCAGTATAGTCAAGTACGAGTATACTAGGCACACTACCCTGTTAAACTACTGGGAAAAATAGACCAGGAAAAGACGTATTCATGGTTACAGTATAGAGAAGTAAATAACCACTTTCTGTTGAGTGGTCGACACACTCGAGTCTGTGATTATCGTTTTATACCGTGCATGACTCGGCGTTGTTCTATGAAATAGAAAACACTGATTCGTGAACTGTGAAACACGGTATCGACATTGTAGTAATAATGAGTCACTACCACATGTACGAAATCATAGGAGCCTTCGTTCATCAGCGTCACAATGACGGTATAATGAAATCCAAAATCGAAATGTTCCCATAGCGTGTATATTTTTGGGCTGCGCCTAACATCAACAGGAGCAGACTCGGTATACCCAGTACAGTTTATCTTGATATGTGAAAATTGTCGACATATTAAATTTATTCCAAGATGCTGTATCGGTGGTTCGGCAGCATCAGCTCAATAAATATAACCAACTTGCTGTCAAGTTGACCAAGAAGGATTCTTTGAAGGAACTTCGACTTTTTCAAAAACTTTCTAGATGCAATTACAAATCGAATGACACCTTGCTCATAATTTTCTGAGAAGGCGAAAAGGAATTTGCAAAAAACCATTTATTTACTAGTCTATACATTATGGTCGGGAAGTTATGTATAATTAACGATAAATTTAAGGAAATTTTTAAAACAAAGGTTACTTATATATTACCAAGATGTGTCCTATTATTTGATTTATTTGTCCTATTTAATGAATAAAGTTCGTAATTTGTATTTTAACTTACCACATTTTCCACACCAATGTCCCAGGGAGCTGCATGTATTACATGGTGATACCATGTGAACACCATCGAAGTAATTTCTGTGTTCTGTAAAAATTTCAATTATGTTAATTATTTAATCTCGTAAAAATTTATTCTATTTGCTTGATGCGATTTACATGAAAGACATATTTAAAATTGCAAATTGGAATGAAATAACGCATATTGGACAATAAATTTTACATGTACCTACTCAAGTTTTGTCCGAAAAATATGTGTTTTAATAAATAAATTCCGTGTAATTATTTTCAATATTAACTTACCGCATTTACCGCACCAATGTCCCAGAGAACTGCATGTGTTACATGGTGATACCATGAGCCCACCACCGAAGTAATTTCTGTGTTCTGTAAGAATATATTGAATTGGTATGTTAATCAACCTGTACCAAAAATTTTCTGTAACACGCTGTTTACGTTATTCCCAATAAGTATTTCAAAAGTAAAAATTTTACGGGGTGCATAAATGATGAACCCTTCTCCTTCGAATTATTCTTGGAAATTTCAAAAAATATAAATTTTAGTAAGCAATTAGATAGTATAATTAGTTTTTCGAAATTCCATGGGTGGGGTGCTAAAATTTTTGTACGACCTTGAAAAAATTTAAAGATCAATCAAAAATTTTCTATCGCTGACTAATTAATGGGACTACCTGACCATTTATGACCAATTAGATGGTATAATTGGTTTTTCGAAATTCCATGGAAGGGGTGCTAGCATCCTGGAGCTGATTTACATGAATAGAATTTTATATCGTAATGATATAACACATATTTAAAAATAAATTTTACATGTGGCCAAGCTCTGTGATAAACACTCACTATTGTATGTATACCAAATTGTCAATAAATAGTTTAAGATTAGTTTTGATGTGTTAATGAAGTAATATTGTTAACAGAAAAAAATGATTACAATTTCAAAGTATAATGAAATATCGTATAACTAAGAATAAATTTTAGGCAAAGTTAAATATGCTTTGTTGAATAAATTCCGTATAATTTGTTTCAATATTAACCTACCGCATTTACCGCACCAATGTCCCAGGGAACTGCATGTGTTACATGGTGATACCATGAGCCCACCACCGAAGTAATTTCTGTGTTCTGTAAGAATATATTGAATTGGTATGTTAATCAACCTGTACCAAAAATTTTCTGTCACACGCTGTTTACGTTATTCCCAATAAGTATTTCAAAAGTAAAAATTTTACGGGGTGCATAAATGATGAACCCTTCTCCTTCGAATTATTCTTGGAAATTTCAAAAAATATAAATTTTAGTAAGCAATTAGATAGTATAATTAGTTTTTCGAAATTCCATGGATGGGGTGCTAAAATTTTTGTACGACCTTGAAAAAATTTAAAGATCAATCAAAAATTTTCTATCGCTGACTAATTAATGGGACTACCTGACCATTTATGACCAATTAGATGGTATAATTGGTTTTTCGAAATTCCATGGAAGGGGTGCTAGCATCCTGGAGCTGATTTACATGAATAGAATTTTATATCGTAATGATATAACACATATTTAAAAATAAATTTTACATGTGGCCAAGCTCTGTGATAAACACTCACTATTGTATGTATACCAAATTGTCAATAAATAGTTTAAGATTAGTTTTGATGTGTTAATGAAGTAATATTGTTAACAGAAAAAAATGATTACAATTTCAAAGTATAATGAAATATCGTATAACTAAGAATAAATTTTAGGCAAAGTTAAATATGCTTTGTTGAATAAATTCCGTGTAATTTGTTTCAATATTAACCTACCGCATTTACCGCACCAATGTCCCAGGGAACTGCATGTGTTACATGGTGATACCATGAGCCCACCACCGAAGTAATTTCTGTGTTCTGTAAGAATATATTGAATTGGTATGTTAATCAACCTGTACCAAAAATTTTCTGTCACACGCTGTTTACGTTATTCCCAATAAGTATTTCAAAAGTAAAAATTTTACGGGGTGCATAAATGATGAACCCTTCTCCTTCGAATTATTCTTGGAAATTTCAAAAAATATAAATTTTAGTAAGCAATTAGATAGTATAATTAGTTTTTCGAAATTCCATGGATGGGGTGCTAAAATTTTTGTACGACCTTGAAAAAATTTAAAGATCAATCAAAAATTTTCTATCACTGACTAATTAATGGGACTACCTGACCATTTATGACCAATTAGATGGTATAATTGGTTTTTCGAAATTCCATGGAAGGGGTGCTAGCATCCTGGAGCTGATTTACATGAATAGAATTTTATATCGTAATGATATAACACATATTTAAAAATAAATTTTACATGTGGCCAAGCTCTGTGATAAACACTCACTATTGTATGTATACCAAATTGTCAATAAATAGTTTAAGATTAGTTTTGATGTGTTAATGAAGTAATATTGTTAACAGAAAAAAATGATTACAATTTCAAAATATAATGAAATATCGTATAACTAAGAATAAATTTTAGGCAAAGTTAAATATGCTTTGTTGAATAAATTCCGTATAATTTGTTTCAATATTAACCTACCGCATTTACCGCACCAATGTCCCAGGGAACTGCATGTGTTACATGGTGATACCATGAGCCCACCACCGAAGTAATTTCTGTGTTCTGTAAGAATATATTGAATTGGTATGTTAATCAACCTGTACCAAAAATTTTCTGTCACACGCTGTTTACGTTATTTCCAATAAGTATTTCAAAAGTAAAAATTTTACGGGGTGCATAAATGATGAACCCTTCTCCTTCGAATTATTCTTGGAAATTTCAAAAAATATAAATTTTAGTAAGCAATTAGATAGTATAATTAGTTTTTCGAAATTCCATGGGTGGGGTGCTAAAATTTTTGTACGACCTTGAAAAAATTTAAAGATCAATCAAAAATTTTCTATCACTGCCTAATTAATGGGACTACCTGACCATTTATGACCAATTAGATGGTATAATTGGTTTTTCGAAATTCCATGGAAGGGGTGCTAGCATCCTGGAGCTGATTTACATGAATAGAATTTTATATCGTAATGATATAACACATATTTAAAAATAAATTTTACATGTGGCCAAGCTCTGTGATAAACACTCACTATTGTATGTATACCAAATTGTCAATAAATAGTTTAAGATTAGTTTTGATGTGTTAATGAAGTAATATTGTTAACAGAAAAAAATGATTACAATTTCAAAGTATAATGAAATATCGTATAACTAAGAATAAATTTTAGGCAAAGTTAAATATGCTTTGTTGAATAAATTCCGTATAATTTGTTTCAATATTAACCTACCGCATTTACCGCACCAATGTCCCAAGGAACTGCATGTGTTACATGGTGATCCCATGAGCCCACCACCAAAGTAATTTCTGTATTCTGAAAAAATATGCTCAATTTGTATGAATTTAAATTAAAAAATTTTTTAAAATTTTGCTTTTTTAAATTTCTTGTACCCCCGCTATAGATGTAATTACCAATTGACCTTTTGATGAGATGAAAGGTATGATTTCAATTGCACATTAAAATAAATCAATGTATATTGATCGATTAATTTTATGAATAATTTACTTGCTGACATATTCCTAAGATGTGTCCAACTAAAGTGAATAAATTCAGTAATTTGTTTTAATATTAACTTACTGCATTTACCACACCAATGTCGGAGAGAACTGCATGTGTTACATGGTGATACCACGTGCCCACCACCGAAATAATTTCTGTGCTCTGAAAAAATATATACAAAAATTTGTATTATATTTTGTTAAACGTGCTGCAAATGTAATTCTCAAATAGTCTTATAGTACTTAACGAGGGCCAAAAACATCTTAAACTCGGCCTTACGGACTTTCGTGCTCTAAATATAATTAACTGCTAATTCTATTTACATGAAAGACACTCTTAAAATTGATGGCCTTGATGCAAGAACCAAGTAAATTATTTCAATTTTTCTTTTAATGAGTTTTTGACTGTGGACAATATAGCTGTTTCGTTTGGCAAAAGAGCCGGCAAAAATCAGTCCTTTCTTATGTAATAAATAGTGTGGGGAAAGGCAAGGCTAGATCAACAGTCAATAGATACTGGGTACCGGATTATAAACTGTTAGTGCAAAAACCGGGTATGTCTGGACTTAATGTTGAATAATTAAAAGTTTAAATGAGTTTACGGATTTATTTAAGGACGTTCATCCATGAAGCTTGATAGTAGATAAAAGTTTCTTTTTTTAGTGAATTGAGTAGCTCAATTCAGTAGTTATCCTCCCTCAAAAATTTAACACCTGTTGACGATCATTTCAAAGAGTAATTATCGATTAAAAATCAAACTTTGAACACAGCGTCTTAAGGAGAACAGAATTTTTTTTGTACTTAAAATTAGAATAACTATATTATTAAAGTAGACACCATCATTAATAATGTTTATAAATATTCTTTGATGTATGCAGTTTATATAATTGCATTAAAAAAATGGTGTTGACGAACATTTGAATTAATTATTTAATAAAATTAAAACTATTTTGTTAGGTTTGTTTTTGCCACCATATTTTGAAAACTGGCGACCACACACACTAAAATAATATACACATACACACAAATATAAAACATAGTTTACTGTCAGATCTGTCACATTAAGTCAAATTAATTTCTAATTTACAATTTCCTGGTATTTTCTAATAAATACTTTTAAAATATTTATGACAAATAAAAAAAGGTTATAAATCGTTGTAAGATTATTGACATACTTTACAACTTTTTAAAAATCCTAAATAAATTTTATTAAAGATAGTACTAATTTGACTTCAGCGTAGCAACTGAACGTCCTTAAATCTTAATAGTGGACTTCCCTGATGTTGTATTTAATAATTTCATTTGGTTTACACCATTACAATTTGTATTTATAGTGTAACCAGTAAGACTGTACAAGAATTAATGTTGAAGAGTTAATGTTTATTATAGTATAAAATATTGTGCTGTAAAAAATGTAAAATATGTAAAATAATTTGTAATCCGATCAAAAGCATAAATGTAAAAAAGGATCGGGGATATCCTTAATATAATAGTTTCGCCTGTGAAAATTAATGAGGACTTATAAATTTAACCCTTCATTATATTTTTTCTTTTAAAAAGTCATAATATGAAATAAAGGACCAAGTTATTTACTAAGTGTGAGAAATTGAAAAAAATTTGCGTTTATAATGTTCAATTTATCAAAACAGAAAATGCCCAAATTTTCGATTTCATGATAGAAATTTCGGATTTTCATGTCGGTTTGGGTACTAAACCTAACTGTATGCCAAATGTCAATTTTAAAGGATATCGGGAAGTTCGCTAATTTTGATAGGTATATAAATAGTAGTTGGGGTCGTGGTCGGCTTTTTTTGATTTTTGAATTAAAATAACTTTTTAACTGTTTATTCCTAACGATTAGAGTAAAACTATATAATATAACTCTATATATAATTATATATGATCATTTATAAATTCATATATAATTATAAATAATTCCATACATAATGATATATAAATATATATGATTAGACATAATAATTTTTCCCCTGGGAATTTTGTATCAAGGCCCTCGATTGCACATTGTAATGAAATAATGGCATATTAGCTATAAGATTTAATTTACTAAAAATTTTAAAAAACAAAGTTTGAGACATATTCCTAAGATTTTGCCGAATAAATTATACTTTAATGAATAAATTACGTAATTCATTTCAGTATTAACTCACCGCATTTTCCACACCAATGTCCAAGGGAACTACATGTGTTGCATGGTGATACCATGTGCCCACCACCGAAATAACTTCTGTATCCTATAAAAAAATGATCAATACATGTAGTGTAAAATATTTGTTATATTTTCTTGAACACGTGTATTGTAAATCTCAATTAATACAACTGTCGACGTGTTAATGATGCGAAGGGACACATTTTAATATAAAACCTATTTTGACAAAATGGAAACCCGACTTCAAAAATCAAATATTGTAAAACAAAAAATGCACTAAAAAGTAAAAAAATAATTGCATATTCTTGTGTCAATTTCAGTTCACCTAAGCAAACATTTTTAAATATATCTGTACAATTATTGTTATTTTTGGAGGCGGTATCCATAAGTTATGTGAATTTCTCTATGCTGACACCGACTCCAAAAATAACAATAATTGTACATATATATTTAAAAAATTTTGCTTAGTTGAACTAAAATTGGCACAAGAATATGCAATTATTTTTTTACTTTATAGTGCATTTTTTGTTTTACAATATTTGATTTTTGAAGTCGGGTTTCCATTTTGTCAAAATAGGTTTTATTTCTCGCTTTTTAGTGACTTTGAAGTTCTATAACTGATTTTATTTGTCTAAATATGGGTAACTAATTTTTTGTGCATTTTTTTATAACACATTTTTTTTATCCGTTTTTTTTTTAATGCATTTTTTCTTAACAGATTTTCAATTTGTTTACAAGCATTTTGTGTTTTTTTTGGAAAAATTTTCTTATTTTCCCATTATGAATGAGTATATCCTTTCAAAAAAAAAAAAGCAGAAATCGGTTATCACATATAAATTGAGGGTTTTCCTCGATTTCCAGGGGATCCCTCCATTAGAATGCGATTTGATGACAATGGGACCAATCGGAAATCAAACTCTTTAAACAAAAAAAAAATCAAAATCGGTTAATAAATGACGGAGTTCTGAGGTAACAAACAAATTAAAAAAAAAAAATGCAGACGAATTGAGAACCATCCTCCTTTTTGAAGTCGGGTTAAAAATAGTGTATATTGAATCTCTAATTTTAAGCAAACTTTAGTTTAAATATTAACTTACTGCATTTACCGCACCAATGTCCGAGGGAGCTGCATGTGTTACATGGTGATACCATGTGCCCTCCACCGTAGTAATTCCTGTATCCTAAAAAAATATATTCAATTTTTATGATAACATTTTTGTATTATTTTCATGGACATGCTGTATAAATAATTTCCTATTAACCTTATATTGAACGCTAAAGATCGATCCATTTTAGGTTAAATTTAAATTCTTACATATTCGTAAGACGTATCCGAAAAAAAGTGTTTTAGTGAATAAATTTCGTAATTCATTTCAATATTAACTTACTGCATTTACCGCACCAATGTCCCAAGGAACTGCATGTGTTACATGGCGATACCATGTGACCACCACTGAAGTAATTCCTGTATTCTGTAAAATTATTTTCAATTTTATAATCTTTTGTGAGGAGAAAATTGTAGATTCAAAAATAGATTCATCTAAAATTCTAATATAAATTATTTTAGTAGAACATTTGAAGGTGGCTATATTTAATATCTTCTATATCTACAAGTGATTTCAGAACTATAGAAGTTTACTACAGAAATAAAAAGTAAAGTTATTTGTGCCGTATGTAAAATTACAAAGTTTTTACTTTTTTCTCTCTAAATATTCCTTGGGAGTAAAGATTATTAAAATAATCAAAGAGAACTCTAGATTTTTTTGAAATTATATTTCAAATTTTTCCCCTATTCCTAGAACATTCGTTTGTATTTTATAAATACGTATTTCGACTACAATGTAGTCATCATCAGTATGAATTAGCTAATCGTAACTATCTCTGGGATATGGATTCAAAGATATGTTGCTTGTTGCTAATTTGGTGCCTGTGTCACCGTGACACAGGCACCAAAGCTAATTCATACTGATGATGACTACATTGTAGTCGAAATAGGTATATATAAAATACAAACAAATGTTCTAGGAATAGGGGAAAATTTGAAATATAATTTCATTCCTTGGGAGGTTGGGAAATTAAGTATGCGTTTTAAGACGCCCAGTCCAGTCCGTTTTACTATTATGTAAGTTCCAAAAAATTTACCTAAATGATTAAATGAATAAGTTTCGTAATTCATCTTACGTACCACATTTACCGCACCAATGTCCTAGAGAGCTGCATGTGTTACATGGTACTACCATTTGTCGAGCATCGAAATAATTCCTGTATTCTGCAAAAATATTTTAACCGTAAATAAGTTTGTTAATTACAATGAGCGAGCATCGACTATTGCCCCTATGTTTTACCCTCTATGCGTATGTGTTTTTAAGTGCTCGCAAAGCGTTTTGTGCTTTAGTTTAACTGACTAGCCCCCATATGAACGGCTAGTTCTATTTCGGATGTGTATTCTGGAGACCTTCCATAAATAAATGAAACCGCCGTTTGCAAAGCTGTGAGTACACTATATATGGTATTTAACAACCGGTGTAAAAAACTGAACACGGGGGTTGGGGGGGAGGGAGTTATTTAGTATCGCCCTAGGCTAGCACCTCATCAGCGCCCTGCTAGTTGCCATCTTACTCATATTATAAACGCGAAAGTTTGTACATAGGATAGAGGTAGAGGTAGATTGTAAGGCTGCCCTGTAAGGTCCATTGTGATGCCTTAGGATGAGAGGATGTGAGTGGAGTGGAAGGAATTTGTGCGTAGACTAGGAATTGGTAGTATATGCGGCTGCAGCCGACTATGATAGGAACTATGCTGATATTCATCTGGAGTTCGTGAAGGAAACTGCAGAAAACCTTCTTAAGCATAGCCGGTTACTTCATTTTTGTCCATACGCCGACAGTTTAGTCAATTAACCACCCTTTTTTTTATTTTTATAATTGGCAAACTGCCGATGTCGGGATTCAAACCCACAACCTCCCAGTTTCCAAGTACTGCATACTGCACTGACATAACGCCTTAGAACGCTCGGCTACTTGGACTGGTAACACATAGGATACTTTTATACCGAGAAAGTCACATGTTACACGAGTCCCGACGGCAACTTTCTGTCTGGAAGGACTTTAGGTATTATTTTTTTCTTCGTTTAAAAACTTCCACGTGCGCCCTTTTTTAACCTTGCGACCCTAGGCATGTGCCTAGTTTGCCTTATGGGTAATCCGCCACTGGTTCGATTATTCTTGTATCTACATATAATATATTGCCCTAAGTGAAGTTGACTCACTCACTCACTCATGTATACAAATTCTATGACATTTCTAGACATGCTAGAAAGATGCGATTTTTGCATTCGACGCGAAATTTCTTGAAACCGATGGGAAAATTTTTTCATTGCAAACCCTCAAAAACAATTCATTATTTTCTGTGACGCCGAAGGCCAAGTCAAGGCCGAAGGCCGCGTCGGTGGTCAATGAGGAAACCCCTGGGCGAGCAGAGCGGGTTCTTATATATATAAATATATTTGTGATCAAAAGCTAATCCAACTTCGTTTGTACGGTTAGCGAAGTATGTTTATTTTGTCCTACTGATCTCAATGGTCGTACGAAGTACGAAAGATCCACGACGGTATCTTCATTGGTACTATAAACAATTTAATCTTTTTCGATCTAACTCAATTTTTCGTTACAAGGGGGAGCACAATGTGCCATAGGATCGAAGTGTCATACCCTAAGATTTATTCATCTATGTTACCCAAAGTAGTATAATTCCAAGTTAAGCACGGATCCACCGTTGTGGGCACGATGGGCATGCCTCCTATGGAGCATGCCCATCATGGAGGCATTCCTCATGAGGGATGCCTCCATCTATCCCTTATGAGGTTGGAGGACAGTGCGATCTGTCCAGATTGTAATGGGGCGGATGATACGCCCTTCCACCTCCTGGCAGAATTTCCCCACAGAGCTAGAATTAGGGTACATAACCTTCAACTCGACTGAAATGGGGGAGACTGAGGTAAAACTACTAAAGTGGCACTTAGTCCTGTCATTCGCAAAGAAGAAGGGTAGGAGGTTGAACAACGCACACAGGTCTGGGGAAAATGAATCAGATGTGGTAGAGGATAGAAAAAGTTGAGGGGATGGGTTTCTTAGGGGACGATAAAACAGGCCTAGAAACTCCCACTTGCCAGGCTTGGGTTTCTCCTCCATTACTACTACTACTACATCTACAATTGTATTAATTTACTTAATGGTTAAAGGGATATCAAGATAATAAAATGCACCCCTAAATAGCTATACCATGCTACCACCTGGCAACGTACACTTTTCTACTCTGGATCATGTTCGAAACATGGTTTTTTTAAAATCTGGAAATTGTTTTACAAGTAACAGCGCCAGTGTGTCCTAAACTAGTATAACCGTAGTGCAAATATATCGTTGCAATATATACCTGTACGAAGCAAATTCACTTTGGATGCGATTTTGCATGGTATTTTTTTGTTAACATTCTAACAGAAGAACTGTCTAAATGATAAATGAATGATTTAATTATAAGATTTTGTTCTGTAAGTAACTTACCACATTTACCACACCAATGTCCGAGCGATTCACATGTTTCGCATAGTGGGATAATTTGTGTGGAACAACTAAAAAAAAAAAACTATTTAAACAATCATTTTAATTTCGTTTACAGAGCTAAACACTTTAATTTTGTCCATATGTATTTATTTGTGTATACTTAAGCGTCAACAATACAATGTTTGTCCAAATTCCATTTTAGGTTAAGTAACACAAATTCTAAAAGACTAGCGTATACTTTATAGACAAATGTCATTGAATTTTATTGTTTACATTGTATTGTTGACGCTTAAGTATACACAAATAAATATATATGAATAATAATTTCGACAGAAGTAATACTATAAATAATATTAAAGAGAACTCTAGGATTTTTCTAAATAAATTTCGATTTTGGCCCCAATTTCCTAGACCGTCACAAAATTAGAAATTTATTTAGAAGTAATATTGTCAATATAAAAAAAAAAGGAAAAAAAAAGAAAATACAGACGAATTGAGAACCATCCTTCTTTTTGAAGTCGGGTTAAAAATTAGAATGATTTGAAACGGGTGGCTCTGTAAGCACGCTGGACTAGATATCCAGAGGCTCGAGGTTCGATTCCTGGTTGAAGAGTTAATTTTTTTATATCAGTATTTATTTTAATTTTGCTTTTATAGCTCCGTTTAAAAGTCACAGAGTTAGAATATTTTGTTAAAAGTATAATTCGTGAAAGGAATTATACCCACAATCAGAATGAGCAGCTTACAAAACAGTATGTTGTAAAAAATTCCAGCGCTTCACTAAATCACACTTTAAAACAAGATGTGTTGCCAAAGTAAGAGCATAACCGGTGGGGATTTTAAGTGGAGTAGAGATATATCGCAAACGTTGCCATTATAAATACTGATAAGAATAAAATTTTGAATAAAACTAGTTTTTAAGGACATTCATGGATAAGATATAGTACATTTATAAAATTTTACAAAATCCAAAACGCTAGTAAAGTATTTTTGGCGAGCAACATCTTCGCCGTCTCGTGTTTTTTATTTTAAATTATGGTTCTGTCAAAACTCGTAAACATACTCCTCCAGATGTTGGCATTATACGAATCGTAGTATCCCCCGGAAAAATTATGTTGTCCCGGTAAAACCACATAGAAATCGGTTAAGCCATTTTAACATAATGGGGGAATAAACAAACAGATAAAAATTTTGACACCTGATATCATGATAAATATTAACAAATATGTAACATTTTCCATCTAGAATTCACACTCTCTACAATTTTATTATAAATATAATTAATTCTAAGTACACTACATCCTACCCTTGTAAATTTTCTTCACATAAGCTATTTTCATCGTCTTTTGTATTTATATTAACTTGTACAGTTGGGACTTTACCGCAATCGTCTACCGGTGATAAACTTCGGTATGGTGAACCACATCTTCTTTGATACATTCTCGAATGATGATGGCCAGAATTGAATCCTCTTGTTGTTCTCGCATACGGCATTATTTAAATGCGGATACTGTTTACGAAAATTTTACTTGTGTCTTTTTTATAATTTTTTTAAATTTGGCAATTTTTGTATATTTTTTTTTTATTATGATATTTAATGCTGATGATTTTGACAATTGAATTTGGTTTATGAATTAAATAGTTAATAAATATGTTGCTAAGCACCCAGTTGAAAGTAATTTTAAGCCAATCTATGTAAGGTGTTTTCAAAAATATGCGACAAATTTTTAAAATGGATGCTTTAATTATTTTATGTAAATAAGTTCCAAATTTAAAAGGACGGTAAAGAAAATCGAAATGTTACATTTGGGTGAATATCAAAGAAACTGAATTTGTTTACTATTTACGATTTTTACTGACTACAACGCTTTATGTAATCTATAGCTATTGTTTCCGATACCAACAATCGAAATTGAGCATTTAACATGTGCCTAGCTGTATTCAATTTAAAAAATTCAAAAAATTCAATTTAATGGAATCATTATTTGTACTTCAGTAAAATTTTTTTTTTCTATTCATATAAAGTGCATATTTTTCTAATTTATTTAATAATTTTTTATATTTGATGGTGGGGTGCCAGCTTTTGATCGTCGCCCCCAAATTAAAATATCGATAATTTGAAAACCGTTGAGGTACAAACGACGGGACTTGAGATACAATCTGCTACAGATGAGGTACAAACGATTGATATCGGTTTTCAATCTTAAATCGTCAATACAGTTGAAAATATTAGCGTAACAAAAAAACAAACCAAAAATGATAAGAAACCAAATTGTAGTAAAATCAATTTTTTATAACCGTAAATGATGTTAACTGCTGCTGCTTTTTATTCATTTATTTTATTCATTTAATTTCTTTTTATTCACAAATTTTATTTATTTTGAAACGAAACAAATGATGCTATTTAGCTGAAAAGCCGTTATATTCCGGAGTAGAGGATAGTCGGTGGTGGGGACAAAAGCGTCTCTCTCTATACGTACAATGCGAGCTACTGTGTAAATTAATTAGGTCTCTTAACTGCGATCTTTCCTACTATGATTTAAAATCGCCTGCAACGCCACATATTTATTTTTTTTTGTATATACACGCTGGTCGACTGACCAGCTCCGTCCCCACATTCAGCTGACTGATTCTCATAACTTTTATTTATATGCAATATACAATTTGTAATATATATACAATATATATATATATACGAGGGGAAAGGGGGTTTAAAGGGAGGGGGAAACACAAAATATGACTATCTCCCTTAATATTTGAAAAATCGAAAAATTTATCAGGAGTTAAGTTGTAGGTACTAAGTTTTACTGTAATTTTGTTTCTTATCATTTTTCTGTTACACTAATATTTACAGAAATATTTACAATTAAAGATTGAAAGTTAAAATTCTAAATATCTCTGTACATATTAGAGTTTGAGAAAAATGATCAAGTAATGAATTGTAGCAAACTTGATTTTCTACAACTTTACTCCTTATACATTTTTCGATTATTCTAATATTAAGAGAGATATTTAATATTTTGTGTTTGTTTGACACGACTGCATGAAATATATTTTAAGGTAAAAAACTTTTAAAAAAAAATTCAACCGACTTCAAAAAACACAAAAACTTATTACAATAAAAAGCTAAAAATAACAATATACAGATTTAATCCAAAAGACAATTCTTGTCCAAACCTATTACGTAAATTTGTATACCCAGTATATGTAAATGTATAAGGTATATTAAGTTTGATCCCGACTTTTTCTTAAAATATTGATCGTAGGGATGAATGTTTGATATATATGTGCATAAAATTTGGCCATTTCCACATGTCCGTCTGCCTGTCTGTGGACACGATAACTCAATAACAAAAAGAGATAACGTGCTGAAATTTTTTTCAAATAATAATTTTCATTTTATAATAAACAACTTTTGTTTGAAATTTTTTTTCATAAACTCAGTAGTTTTCTCATAATTTGTGATTAAATATTCCTCAAAAAGCGAATTGTTAATAATTCGAATATGCAGAATTGTTAAACAATTCAATCATTAATATGCAACGCAGTATATACTGGTTATTCAAACAATTAACTCATTTAGTTGTTACATTACTAGTTGTTGTAATAAAATATTATTATTGGTATGACGTGCTACCTACTGACGTTTGAAGGGATCCCCTCATGAGATTATGACTTGATGACAATGGGACCACCTCGAGAGTATATTCTTTCATACAACACAAGAATTTTCAAAATCGATCCACAATTGAGGGAGAAATCACAACATACATTTATAAAAAATACATATAGTTGAACATAGAATCTCCTCTTTCTTTTTTGGAGTCGGTTAAAATTTTTGTCGATTTTCTCATTTCCACAGAAACTATATCTTACTTCTAAAAAATAACTATAAAAATATTTTATTGAAATTTTGTTTTAATTTTGAAATGTCTATTTAGAAAATATTATTATTGGTATGACGTGCTACCTACTGACGTTTGAAGAGATCCCCTCATGAGATTATGACTTGATGACAATGGGACCACCTCGAGAGTATATTCTTTCATACAACACAAGAATTTTCAAAATCGATCCACAATTGAGGGAGAAATCACAACATACATTTATAAAAAATACATATAGTTGAACATAGAATCTCCTCTTTCTTTTTTGGAGTCGGTTAAAATTTTTGTCGATTTTCTCATTTCCACAGAAACTATATCTTACTTCTAAAAAATAACTATAAAAATATTTTATTGAAATTTTGTTTTAATTTTGAAATGTCTATTTAGATTGTCGTTTTCATAGTAACTTCAAACTACAATAATAGCACACTATTATTAATCGTTGTATACGGTTGTATTTTGGCTACTAATAAATTTAAATTTTTCAAATACTAAAATAATGTTAGATATGATATTTCATTTTAATCACACTAAAATTCTGACCGCTAGAGAGTGATTTTTGTATTCTAAGGAAATTCCTTAAGTTGACGCAACTCCTGCGTAACGCGTTTTTTTTTTTAATGGAAGCCTATAATTTTAATTACAGATTTGTATTTTACGTGAAAAAATATTTGTTTTGTATGAACAATTTTTATCTAGGGCTTGAATTTTGAAAATATGTTGCACAGATCTTTAACATTGCAAGGCGGTTTAAAAAAAAATTAATTTTGAATAACCACGTTCTAAGTTTCAGCTTTATTTGAATCATAATAAATTGATAAATCATAAAAATATCAGGAATCAACAAACAATTATTAACAATTATTTTTATTAGTTAATATAGATTTCTAAGTTTAACACTTGTTTACAGAATTTAATTAAAGAGATGAACTTCTCTTGTTATTATTATTTTCTCTTGCATGCTTTCTTATGTCTCATATGTTTAATTAATTTGCTTCGATCGTTAAATTTTTTGTCACAAACATCACATGAAAAAGATGTTTCTCCCGTGTGGATTAATTTATGTTGAATTACATTGCTTTGCCGATTAAATGATTTATTACAAATTTCACATGAAAATGGTTTTTCTCCAGTGTGGATTAATTTATGTCGAGTTAGAATGATTTTCTGATTAAATGTTTTGTTACAAATTTCACATGAAAATGGTTTTTCTCCCGTGTGGATTAATTTATGTTGAGTTAGAATGCTTTTCAGATTAAATGTTTTATTACAAATTTCACATGAAAATGGTTTTTCTCCAGTGTGGATTCGTTTATGTCGAATTAAATCAACATGCTGATTAAATCTTTTGTCACAAGTATCACATGAAAACGGTTTTTCTCCAGTGTGGGTTCGTTTATGTTGATTTAGACTGCTTTTCTGATTAAATTTTTTATTACAAATTTCACATGAAAATGGTTTTTCTCCCGTGTGGATTAATTTATGATTAGTTAGAATGCTTTGCCATTTAAATGTTTTATTACATACATCACATGTGTAACCTTTTTTTTCAGTATGAATTTGTTGATGTTCCGAACCATTTTCATCTGATAGTTCATCATTATTTATTAATTCTGTATTCAAATCTTTTTCAAGTTTAATGTTTCCATTTTTATGGATTTGTTCATGTGCCATTTTAACATTATTTTAAATATTTCGTCTGTAGCTAATTCATGTTCCTTTGTAAAACTTTCATATAATATTTCATCATTAATTATTAATTTTCATCTATTTTTCAAATTTAATATCATTATTTGCTATTTTCTTTAAATTTTTTGATGGTTTTATTATTTCACTAATTCGTCCGATTAAAACTACGACATGATTCAGAGTGTTTGTAAGTTTTAAAATATTCTATGGATATAAAAAAACTGTTTTTTTGTTTAGTGTGAATACTGTTGCGTAATTTGTTATTTATCACATTCCATACTGTTTACTGTTTAAGTTACAAGTTACTGTTTGTAATTAAAATTATACTAGTTTAATAATAACTATTTATTTTTCTATACTAAAATTAGCCTCAACACTTCCGGGATAAATTTTCCTCTCTACAGAAAACCCTATCGAAATAAGTAGTATCATCATAATAGAGAAGTTGCATTAATTTTTTATCGCTACAAATTCATGTATAAATGAAAGAATTATTCATTTGAAGTATGTTTAGATCATAGACATAGTATTACTAGACTGCGCAATTCATATACTTTCTGTATTGAAAAGTTGTACCAACTTTAGAAACAGACAGCCTCTGATCTGCAATGTTTCTATCTTTATTCCACTGTGAATAAATGACAGAGATAGCTACTGTAACCGTATTTGTATCGCTTTCTAATATTGGAACATAAATTTCAGATATGCGCAGTCTAGTATTATACTATGTCTATGGTTTTGATAATTTTTTATTTATTAAGGATGTACGAGTGCTGATGTATAGTCCATTTATAAAATTCTTCAAAATCTTATATAGTACATTCAGAAAAGTCCAAATAATGTTTACTATTTTTTTGTGTTAAGTTAAAATTAAAATTTAAATTAGGCCCGTCATACCGGGCCGAATAAAAAATGTTTTGATAATTTTTTATTTATTAAGGATGTACGAGTGCTGATGTATAGTCGATTTATCATATTCCTCAAAATCTTATATAGTACATTCAGAAAAGTCCACATAATGTTTATTATTTTTTTGGTATTAAGTTAAAATTAAAATTTAAATTAGGTCCGTCATACCGGGCCGAATAAAAAAGATATTTAAGAAAAAAACCATAAATTTCGGGTAGTTAAGCTACCGCCGACAGGAATAATATTTACCCGAAATCTCATTTATATTTTTAAATATATTTTTTTAGGCGCGTCATACCGGAATTTTATTGGATCAATCTCTTTATTAATATTTATATTTTCTATTGCGTAGTTTTTTTTATTCGTCTTATTTGATTCCAAGTGAAAATTATCAAAATATGTCAAAATATGTGTTAAAATATGGGTTTTTCCATTAGAGCAATGCAGTACAACTCGAACTTTAACATTAAATAAGTATTTAAATTTAAATGCACTTCAACTACATGTAAAAAAAATCAAGCCTTTATCTTTTTGAAGCTACAGTGCTCGTACATCCTTAACAATTTCATTTTTTCATTAATTATTAATAAATTAATAAAAAATAAATAAATTTTTGTATAGAAAGAACGAGTTGTGATTGATTGTGATGTCATTATATCCGTTGAGTCTGAGAGTCAATTGGAATCATGCTATACACTTGTATTTTCTATATTCAGATCACCATGTGTCATAACAAAATAGTCATGTCTGTCAACATAGCACAGCAACTTTTTCAAATCGAGTCGAAAGAAGGCACCTTATTTGCCGCTATTTTGTTGAGAATTAGTTGTGTCAAAACAAATTTTGTCACTCTTCATCCAACGGAGAAATCGGGTGTTGTGCTAACTTGACAGTCAAGTTAGCGAAACAACTTTTTGTTTCTCAATAAAATTTTTCAAACTAGGCTCATAATTTGCCGCTATTTTGTTGTAAATTACTTAGTTAAAAATTTTGTCGCATTTCATTTAACGGAGATATCGTGTATTGAAGATACTTAAAAATTTTACGTCAATTGGAACTTTTGGGATCATAAAACGGGTTAATCCTAAAGTTGAAAACCACTTTGGTTTTTCAACTATACACTTAAACTATATAAAAACTATTAATATTAAACTATTTTAACACTTAAACTAAACCAGCTAAGCACCTATTTTCTATCACAAAAACCCAAATAAAAATATAGTAAAATAAAATTTGAGATAAATAATGTCAGTTCAAAATTAAAATTAAAATTAATAGATTATATTTTTAAGTATGAATTTTTATATGGAAACAATCAATTCTGAAAGAAAAATTATGTATGAATAATTGTCGACACTCCTCCGATGCGCCGATTCCTCCTAGACTAACTTATTTATGCAAGATTTAAGAAGAGCTTATTATCAATTATTAAAATATTTGTTTGTTGGTTTAGACGCGCTAATATCTGGAACTGCCAGTTCGATATGAAAAATTCTTTTTGCGTTAGATAGCCACATTCATTAGGAAGGCTTATAGGCTATCTATCATTACGTTAAAATTCTTTATTAGCGTTAAATATCGATAATTGTAAAGTAAGTCGGAAGAAAAATATATATTCAATAGATATAGATATCCTTATAGTGTGCTATTCAAGTTTATAGTTAATAGGGAAACGACAATCAAAGTTAACATTTCAAAATTGAAACAAAACACAACGAATATTTATATGTATAATTACTCCATTATAATTAGATAGTAATGCAATTATACAATCATACTAAAAATAATTAGATGATTCAATAATAATACATACAAAAAAATAATTTTTTTAAAATAATTTTATCATGCAACAAATTCAGGTAATTATCGATCAATGCGACTAAAAGTTTTGTACCAAATGCTTCAAAAGTCACTTCCAGTACCTAATATATACCTAAATAAATTTCAATTTTTGTCCCAATTTCCTAGATCAAAATTTTTTGTATTTTATAAACACGTATTTCGACTACAAAGTAGTCATCATCAGTATGAATTAGCAAATTGTAATTATTATCCGAGGAGATGTTACTTGTTGTTAATTTGGTGACGGTCTGCACACAGATTTTTGGTATGTGCACAATTTATACTTTCTAAGAATGGGCAATGAATCGAAAATGAATGAAATATTTAGTTAATAAAAATATTTAAGTTAAGTAACTAAAGTCAATTTGAATTCCAAACAAATAAGAAACAAATTTCTCGATATGCATTTAGTGTTTCACGAGGCACGAGGCGAGGCGAGTTAGCTATCACCCTCGCCTCGCCTCGCCTGAGGATGATAGCTAACTCGCCTCGCCTCGCCCGAGGTAAAATTTTTACTAAATTTGACTTATTTTGCATGAATGTACATAATATGGTTAAACAAACTTGTTAGAAAATAAATGTCTTTAAAACACGGAATATAAGTTGCCTGGTCTCTAAATTTTTATGACTCCTCGAATGAAAACAGTAAATTCAAAAAAATTTGGCCTAAAAAAAATATTATGAAAAGATGAAATCCCCTGATGTTTTAAGAACTATATAAGAGGTTCTTCAAAATGCTTCCACGATTTCCAATACGAAACCCATATACAAGTTACTGTAAGTATAAAGGAAATTAAACTATTTTCAATTCTTTTAAATTTATTAATGTAATTATATATTTATTCATTGAAATAACAATAATGAAAACATACGTTATATAATATAGTATTACAGTATTACAGTATTATATTTAAAATGAACAGACCCTCAAAATTTTGATTATTCATTAACATTTTAACATTTTATTTTATTTTTATACGTAAGAGGAAGATATAACACTTAACATGAATTAACATTACTTATATTTTTTAAATGCTTAAACTGTCACTGATACTGCATATATAAAAATAAAGTATTTTTTTTGTAAATTTGCCTCGGCCGAGGCGAGGCGAGGTTTTTATGACGATATACCTCGCCTCGCCTCGGTTAATTAATTATAATCCTCGTTACGAGGAACCTCGCCTCGCCTCGCCTAGGTCCTCGGTCCTCGGCGAGGTTACCTCGTTGCCTCGGTTAAACCCTATATGCATTTGTGATCAATTTTTTGAAACTGCCCTTTTATTTCGGGATTTACGATTTTTTAGGTTCCTTGAAATATTTTAAACTTGTTTAGACGTAAACAATTATGCATCTAATTAAAAAGCTTTGCAAAAGTTTTGTGTAGTCATTTGGAGCATTTTTCCATCCATTATCAAGAGAAAACTTTTTAACGATCTGGTATTTATGAAAAAAGCGATTTACTTGTTACTTAAAAAGAAAATTGTTATAAAATCATAATTGCGAGTAAATTGATTACTTTAAGAACAAAGTGTATTTATATATGTGGGAGAACCTATAAATTATATCAGTTAAATTTGTTTCTGAATATTTTTAAGAATGTCTTTTATTTAAATATTAAGAAATATTTATTTAACAATGGTTTATCTTATGGGATTGGTATTATTAGTAATACATTTTTACATTTCAAGCGGAAAATGTGATAAATATTCAATAACGTATGGCATTATCGAAAAACATGATAAACCAGCTCGTGTCACGTTATTCTATTGCTATATAAAAGGTTTGTTTCTTGTTTGTTCGATTTATTATTTTAATAAGAAATTAAATTTACCATTGAATTAAATTTTTGTTAATCTTTTAACTACATTATTGCAGTAAATAAAATAGGTAAACATTCAGAGTGGCATCTGAAAATATTAAAAAATGTAAAATTTTGGTCCTCTTATCCCTCTGCTCCTCCATAACAGCCTTTAAGTTTTTTATTTGCTATGAAAATGAGCCAAAAATTGATCATAAAGAATTGACGTCAAGGAATACAAAGTTGTACATCATAAAACATTTTGTTTAAAGAACCGAAATTTTTAAATGCAAGCTAATATGATGAAATATTTTATTACACTCTAACACAATTAGAAACAGTTGAACACAGTCTAAGAAGTCTTACATGTAGTATTACATGTACTGGGTGTTTTAGAATTCACGGCACTATATGGATGTGTTCTCCTGTACAAAATGAACAAAAGGGTTCATAGAAATTTGTCTCAAGTTATAGTCCACGAAAGTGGACAGCCAATTTTGAGAAATGTGGTTTCTATTAATTTATTACCGAAATATTAAATATTAAAAAGAATGAATATCTTTCTAGAACTTTGTGTAATATAATCTGAATGAACTTCAAGAAGACATTCTAGTTGTTAAAAAGCATGGGATGTGGTTTATGCATGACGGTATCTTTTCTCATAATGCTACTTATTTAAAAATAAAAAGGCCCCCCGTGGTCTATGGATGGTGAGTTTTTCTACGTCTTTTGGCACGAACAAGAGCTTAGGAATCGCATCGTGGACGCTGCTGATTCATAGTGTAGCATGCTGCAACAAAACGGCGACCACTTTAATCAGTTACTCTGAATGATTTATTGTTAAATAAATTTCTTTAACTATCAGTATGTCGATAATGAGATATATATTTGTTAGAACTTGTTTGTTTTGTGCTGGAGAACACATCCCTAAAATAGTAACGTTCAATTCTGAAACAGCTTATATAATGATACGTACCGTATTATATAAACTTAGGCGGTGCCCCATTAGTTTATATTTATTGCATTTTGATGTGCTTTAGTGAAGTAAAGTGAAGAAAAAGATACAAGGTTTTATAATCCGTTTTTCATTTCAGATGCTCATAACTACGCAAAAGTATTATCTAAAAATGGAATATTTACTGAATATTACAATATGAACTACAAATCTTTACCTAAGCCTAAACCTGAGCATCATGTAGTTTTTGTTTTGGATATTTCCTGTCCAAATCAACGAAAAATACTTCAAAAAGCAAGTTATTTTGTTTCATTCATGCATTATGATATGATTTCCACTTTATTAAATATTTATGTCAGTTTTTAATAGCAAAATAGGGGTCTGGATTGCGTTAACTGATATTATATTGAAAATATACAGAAATTTTGTATTTTAAAATATTGCGGAAATTATGAAATTATGCCCGTACGCGGCATCGGGCGTCGGAATGTGCCATGTCGAAAATTTTCATATAAATCGCTATTTTCATATAAATTGCTATTTTTTCATCGGCTTAGTAACTGCTACTCAAGCACATTCAGTGTTAGCTGAATTAATTTAAGACAATGATATAATTTTACTGTCAAATTAGTAAGGCGCTGTATGTTCAATGCCCAGAACAAACGCTGGCGCCATAGCGTTGGCCATCGACGCTCGATGATCAACGCTCCATCGATGCTCGCGGTCAATATTCCATCAACGCTCGATGATGGCGTCAAAATCGCTTCCATGAAATTACAGCTTTACTAAACTAGTTATTTGAACGCATATATAATGTGTATATTAGGGGCAGTGTAAACGATCAAAATTTGCCACCCTAGGCAGCTGCCTACTTTACATACCCGGTTAATCCGATATTGCTTCTGAAGAAGAAATAGTTATTGCTGCAGCCTGTGTAGTAATTGTAGCAAACATGATTTTCTGCAACTTTACTCCTTTTACATTTTTCGATGGTTTTAATATTAAGAGAGATATTTTATATTTTGTGCTTTCTATATAATCTGAATGATAGATAGATAGATTGTAGGTTTTTTTTCTTAATAATTGACAAACTGCCGATGTCGGGATTCGAACCCATAACCTCCCAGTTTCCAAGTATGCATATTGCGCAGACATAACGCCTTAGACCTCTCGGCCATTTGGACTGGTAAACTGATCTTAACTAATCAAACGTGAATTTTAAACTGATCTGATACACTCTCAAATTTAAAACTGCAGATTTGAACTGATCAAACGTTAATTTTAAAATGATCTTTATTCGTCATATGTCATTTTAAATCTGATCTAGAATCGGTATCTTGCGTTTTGAGAACATTATTTTTATTAACCATTTTTTTCTACCGATTCTTCTAGAACCATCAGTTACTTTTTAGACATGATCGCTTTCAGAGCGGTTATTACAACTTAGTTAATAATAAATAAATTAATTTACCGCACTGAGATACGCGTCATCGATTTCACAATTTCCATTTCGGGGGGAGGGGGTTGGTGCGTTGGGAAAATTTAAGATTTCCGATTTTTTCCAAGCCTCTTCTTTCCAAACGATATAAAGTACCTCACAAATTTTATTGGGAGGCTGATAAAAATTTCTGTAATTAAACCGATACATCGCTTTACTTCCAAACAGAAAGTCGAAAATTTCCCCCAGTATTCTTCTAAAAAGAAACGAAATATTTTAGCGTAATTTCAGATTTAAAATGATATTTACAAATATTATAGTCCCTAATAACTGACCTATTGGGGTGATATTTTCAACAATCTTATAATTTATTTTTAAGGTAAATGAAAATAATTTGTTCCGTGCACCATATCGATGGATTTTAACAAACAACTACACAAATAATGTACTGGAACAAATACAATTATTTAATAAAATATTTATTAATTTAAATATATTTGTTGATACTGATTTATATTATATAAGTCAAAAAAATGTAACAAATTTTCAAGTATTTCAACTTTACAAAATTTTTTACAATTATCCAATTGAAAGTGAACTCTTTGCTGATTGGAACTCTTCAACACGAAATTTATATAACATCATACCAAATCGTATATTAGCATGTCGACGTAAAAATTTACAACAATTGCAAATTACAACAGCTCTTGTTATTTATAATAATGACACTTATAAACATTTGTTTGATTTCAAGTAAGTAACAAGTTTATCATTATTATAACCACCAGATAGATCTTGGGTACTACAAAGTAAACTGTCTTCAACTAAAATTTTTTTGTGCCAGAATTATAGGATATACTTTGGAATATTATACCGTCTGTTTTGGACAGCTTTGCTAATAGAGAATCAATGTTAAATATTATTTCATATAATAATTACACAATGCTTCATAAAGAAATAAAAATAGTGTGGGTACTCTGTAGTCTGTAATGTGTGTGTGCTACGTAATCAATAATAATATTATAAATTAAGTGGACATCACTAACTCCCCACCAGTCAGATGTTTGTAAGTATGTGTATGTATGTATGTATGTATGTATGGTTTAATAGTAAATATTTTATTTATTTACTATTAGAAATGCTTTTGAAAATAGACTGTATAAAAATAAAGCTTTAAATCAAATTCTTTCTGGCGACAAATGCTCCCCCCCTCCCCCAGCCACACTAAAGTGGGAAAGGCTGAGAACTATATTAACATCATTTAATAAATATTAATTTCACAGTGAAAATCTATCGTTTCCAAATATTAAAAGCGCGATGCCAATATCATTAAGTCGTAATAATGCCATAGTTTTAAGATATTAGCTATTTTCGTTTTTATTTCTAATTGAGGTTCTTACGCGTTGGAAGTCTCAATGTTAAATCTTAAAATGATCAATGTGATCAATGTGTGTTACAATGGGATCGTTTAAGAGACAATCATCTCAGAGTTACAATATCATTGAAAGTTGTAGCGTATGTATAATAATTTTTGTAGACAGTAATATCTAGAAAGTTATGTCAGCATTAGCTCCGTGTCAGCTATTTTATGCGACAAATGCGACAATTTTGACAATTGACGAAGCCAACAAGATCGAAACGAGCATCATCGCTCATTTCTAATTGCGAACTGTAGTTGCCAAATCTTCATTATTTTTAAAATATTGTTCAACTATGAAATTCAACTATGAAAACGCATTGTTCTTTCGTGGAGCGCTCCATTTTTAAAAACCCTGAGCTATTAGCTGCCACGCAGTTTTTTTTTTCGTTGGCAACACTTTACCGCACAAAATGGGGCAAAATTCAAATCTTGCGTGAATTTTGAAATATGTTTACAACCAAACTTGCAAAGTATCTAATTATAATTGATGATATACATTTTGTCTTTTTGGTGTTAAGAAATCCTCAAACTGATGTGGTGACGAAAATGGCAACCCGCGTTAATATATTAGCAACCGAAATAATGAATGCCAGTTTATCTTACATGTATGATCCAATATGGGGCTATCAAATACCTAATTCAACAGACTGGAGTGGTATTGTTGGGCGATTACATCGTAAAGAGGCACTTATTGGAGGATCTTTTACATTTTTTACAAAAGATCGAGTTCCCATTATACAATATATACCATTCGCTATAAAAGGAAAACCAATATTTTTATTTCATCAACCGAAATTAAGTGTTATTGAAAATATTTATCAATTACCATTCAGTTTAGATGTTTGGATTGCCAGTCTTTTGTTTATAAATGCCACTGTTATTACATTATATTTTGCTGAAAAATGGGAGGAATATTTGTATAATTTAAAAACCGTAAGTATTAGAAAATTTATGTAAAGACTGTAAGTATATACTTATTTTACTTACGCAATATACATTTACTAGAAATAAAATCTCACATTCCTTGGCTTTTCATCGAATTCTCTATTTACCAAAACTATCTCTCTTATTTAACCGCTGGTGAACTGATCATATATTGCGGAATTATCACTGACTAATCGTGCTCGATTATACTTGTTGTCGCAGTATCTTGGCTCTCTTTAGCTTTAAAAGGAGCGCTGTAGAACTTACAACAGATTCCGATACTCAACACACAAAAAAACACAAAATATTAGTAATAGTTCACTAAATTTATGTCAATTATAACAACAACAAAAAACTTAAAAGAACAAAATTAAATAAAAACAAAAATTTTATGATTTTTATTCAAACCTGGATTTATTTGATTTGATCCAAAAAAAAATCTTGAATTTCATTTAATTTCACAATGACTTGAGTCTATTTCTCTTTATAATACAACTTTTTACAGCTGATTTGACTGAAAAAATGTCAAATTAAAACTGATCCGAATACAGATTTTTTAGAGAATCTTATGCTGAATAAAAACCCGTAAATAATTTTTCAAATTCAAAATGCTCTTTTGTAAATTTTATTTATAGAGCGAAAATTCAATACCAAATAATGTTGGATGGAAAGATATTATATTCATGTCAATTGGTGCGGTTTGCCAACAAGGTTCTGAGTTTGTTCCAAATCGTTTACCAGGGAGATGCATAATTTTTATCATGTACTTGGGTATTATGTTTTTATTTACATCATATACAGCGAATATTGTTTCTTTACTACAAGCACCATCATCATCAATTAACACTTTGGAAGATCTTGTAAATTCTCGCTTGGATGTTGGAGTTATTGATTTGAGCTACAATCGTCATTACTTTCCAGTAAAAGAAATCAATTGCGTAGTTAATTTGAATAAGTCTAATAAGTAGCCTCATATTCACTTTTAGCAAGCAACAGATCGCGTTCGTAAAAAATTGTATGAAAAAAAAATAGCACCACCTGGCCAGAAGCCAAAATTTATGGAATTTAAAGATGGTGTAACACGTATGCGAAGTGGCCTATTTGCATTTTATTCGGAACCGAGTGCGGCATTTAGATGGATTAATAAAAACTATTACGAACATGAAAAGTGTCAACTAAAAGCCATATTATATACGGATATGCCAGCGCCTCATCTAGTTATTCAAAAACATTCACCATTTGTTGAGCATTTTAGAATTGCGTAAGTAAATTAAAAACACCACCTCTGTATACTAGCCCTTTACCAGTCCAAGTGGCCGAGCGGTCTAAGGCGTTATGTCTGCGCAGTATGCCTACTTGGAAACTGGGAGGTTATGGGTTCGAATCCCGACATCGGCAGTTTGTCAATTATTAAGAAAGAAAAAGGAGCGGTTAATTGACTAAACTATCGGCGTATGGGCAAGAAGTAACCGGCTATGCTTGAGAAGTTTTTCTGCAGTATCCTTCACGAACTCCAGATGAATATCGGCATAGTTCCTATCATAGTCGGCTGCAGCCGCATATCCTACCAATTCCTAGTCTATACACAAAAATTCATCCCACTCCACTCACATCCTCACATCCTTAGACACCACAATGGGCCGTACGGTCGAAGTGTTTTCCGTCCAGGGCAGCCTCTACAATCTATCGATCTATCTATACTAGCCCTTTGAAGTTCCTTCCGGAAAGCTGAAAATCATTTAACACTTTATTTGACATCGACTTGAAGTTTGTCCCTTTTTGCCTAGTGAGCTTGGGCGTGGCACCACAGATATATCGAAACTTTCGGACTTTTTTCAGTTTTTTGCAAATAACTTAAAAACCGTTCATCCTACAGGAAAAAATCTATTTAATAAATTACAGAGCACAAAATTCTACATCGATTTAGTATCAAATATTAATTAAAATTAATTAAATATTAATTAAATATTAATTAAAGTCTGCTGTCTACTAATTATTACTACATTTTGTCAATAATATGAGAGATATGATTTTTCCAACTGTGTCTAAAAACTCAGGAAATTGGATTTTTGACAATGAGTCTTATTGTATGTATTGTCTCTTGCCGTTTGAAAAGCTATCCGTGTTTACAATTTTGTATCAATGACACTTTGTAATATTGATGAATAATTTTTTTTTTTTTAATTTTCGGTGAATAAAGTCGAAACCGGCTATACCAACATCGTTTACGACGACGGATCGGTTATTACGACTAAATGGCAAGGTGCCGGCCGAACCCCTAATCCCTAATAATGACATAAGGAGAACAATTTTGTGTTATTAATAGGTTCGCACTTTCTCACACCGAAACCGCGTCTCTTGCATGCTCTGTCCTATTTGATCTTGCATGTTTTACGACTTATTTAGTCGCAAAACAGCAGTTGACATGTCATACGTATCGTTGTGATTTGATTAAGATCGAGCGTTTTTACGAGGAAATTTTGTAATATTGAAGAAAAATCACACATTATGTGGAGATTAGAAAATGGTGAGTCTAACGAGGATATTGCATAGTAATGTAGCGTCTCACACTCTACAATATCATCGATTTGGAAAATTAAGGACAAAATAAAAGGTCTTATTGAAAACAATTCTTTCAACATAAAACGGTCGAGGGGTTGATTTTTGACTATATATATGTATATATATATATATATATATATATATATATATATATATTACATATATATATATATATATATATATATATATATATATATATTTGTTCGCCCAAACACACCCATTTACAATTTTATAGTAGTATACAATTATAGCATAGTGCTTCCTCACTATCTTGATATCACTCTCGCACTCTCTCTTTTGAATAGATGGTACTATAGCGTGTAGCATCACCGTGAATACTTAGAGGCAGAGTGGTGATTCATGGTGAAGACGAGTCTTAAGAAACTTTTTTTGTAGATACAATCGTATACAGGAAACATGTGTTGAAGTTCATCATTTCCGTTTCTTAGAAGAAAGGAGACCACGATGTGAAAACTTAGGTGGTGGTTTTGTTAATGTCAGTTTGGTGGATGCATATCCTGTTGTATTAATATTTATGATCGGTATAGGAATTTCACTGTCTATATTTATTTTAGAACATTATTCCACTTTAGGGTAAGACGAGTTATTTTCTAGTATTATTTTAATAAAAATTATTTGAATTAACAAAATAATTTTCAGGATGAAAAGCTTTAGAAAATATGTGACATCAAATCTCAAGAAAGCAAGAAAATGATTGATTAATTATTTCGTCATATACGAGAATAATCCAGAAATTTTAGGAACCACCATGTTTTAAAATTGCACCTATAAATTATAACTGTAATTTGAAGCACATTAGTAGCACATGAAAAAAATAAATATAATACAAAGAAATTTATTCACAACATTCTAGCTTTTTTTATTTTTCTAATGCTCCAAACCTGTTTAGCTTGAATATTTCCCGCAAAATTACATGGAAACTTCGTGCAACAGAGAGTCTCCGTTCATCCAACAGCTTTTGTCACCATTTTACATATTTTTTTAATGATTTTTTATATATTAGAAAATCCAATGGGGTTCAAATTCGTGAGGTTCTCATTAGATGACGTTTCCGATACTCTGAGCCAAAAACTGAAAGAGCTTCTCATTTTAATGTTTGATATATTACTTCTATACCAATAGAGAATGCAAAATTGTGCTTTTGATCGAAACCTTCTAACAGGAAGAAACAATTCATTGAAGCTATTTTCAATTTTCATTCAAAAGAGTATGGTTTTGTTATAATTCAAAATGTAAGTCTCGCAAAGACAAATCGAGAAGCTATACATGCTAGGAACCGTTTTCGAAAAAATTGGGAAAAAACGAAAAATGACTTCAGTTAAGTCGAACATCAGATTTCAGACCAGAGCATATTTTTGCAAAATGTTCATACAAATCAATGGTCAACTATGAACAAAAATAATTTGATACAAATAGTCATCCTAATTTCGCTGATAAGGCAGTATTATGAGGAAGGAACAAGTAACAACTAACTGAGTTAGTTACTTAAATACCCCGTATGTACTGAATTCACTTTAAGTTCGTGGATAGTTTAATTTACTTTTTACTTACGTATACAAATGTAGAAAACTCGTGCTTCTGTAATCTATAGTAATTGCAGCTGAATTTGGATTAAAACTGTACGGTTCATGAATTTTCAAATAAAAGTTGTTTGTTTTTAAAAAAGGATCATTTTTTTGTCTTTAAATTTCTCTTCTATGTCTTACTGTTTTAAAGGTGTATTTTCCTAACCCCCGAGGGGATGAAGGGGTGAGTTGATCGAATTAATCGATTCACGAATTAAAAATCACTTTTAAGTTCTACAAGCACAGACAAAACTTGAGCTCGTTATTAATTTTCCATTTTGACTTATCGTGTTGACGAACAGGTGGACATGCGAAAATGGAGAGACTCGAACATTTTATGAACATATTCTGTACGAAAATTTTTTTCCTACGATACATATTTGTAACTGTTACAAAGTCTGGACTAAACTTATAATTTTCTTACGTATATTTTATACATACAGGGTACAGAAATTCGTTTGGATTTGAATATTTAATATTAAAATACCATATATTCATCTACTTAAAACTGTTCAGTTGTCTAGACTTTGAAATCAGCTTGAATTATGAGAGAATCTTCTTAGAGACTAGAAACTAGAATAGAGATACTAGAAACCAATAATAATGATAATAAAGGCGCTCCGATCCCAGGCTAGTAATGTATACTTAGAAGATCAACCCTTACTCTATGATTAATGGATATCTTTCGTAATATTAAATGCACTGTGGTACTTATAAATCTGATGATTATGTTTACTGACTTATAAATGAAGAAATTTTACTAAGCGTTAATTAGTTTTCAAACCCAGTTTTCGCCGGTGACTACATGCAAGATATGAGAAAAAATTTCAGATAAAAGTGGTAGAGGCTATTATTTTCTATAAAAAACTGTGCAGTAACTCAAAGCCCTATCTTTTGTACTTGAGTCACAAAACAGATATATGATAAAACCTATTTTGACAAAATGGAAACCCGACTTCAAAAATCAAATATTATATAACAAAAAATGCACTAAAAAGTAAAAAAATAATTGCATATTCTTGTGCCAATTTTAGTTCACCTAAGCAAAAATTTTTAAATATATATGTACAATTATTGTTATTTTTGAAGTCGGTGTCAGCATAGAGAAATTCACATAAATTTTGGACACCGCCTCCAAAAATAACAATAATTGTACATATATATTTAAAAATTAGGTGCAAGAATATGCAATTATTTTTTTACTTTTTAGTGCATTTTTTGTTTTAGAATATTTGATTTTTGAAGTCGGGTTTCCATTTTGTCAAATAGGTTTTATTTCTCACTTTTTAGTGATTTTGAAGTTCTATAAGTTATTTTATTTGTCAGCTAAACGACCTACTAACTTTTAGTGCATTTTTTTATACAATTTTTTTTTTATCCGTTTTTTTTTTTTAATTTTTAGTGCATTTTTTCATAACAGATTTTCCATTTTTTTTACATGCATTTTGTTTTTTTTTTGTAAAAATTTTTTTTTTTGGGGTCGGTTTTTTTTATAAAAAATTTTTTTGAGGTCGGTTTTTAAAAAAATTTTCTTATTTTCCCATGATGAATGAGTATACCCTTTCAAAAAAAAAAAATTCGCAGAAATCAGTCATCACATATAAAATGAGGATTTTCCTCGATTTCCCGGAGATCCCCTCATCAGAATGCGATTTGGTGCCAATGGGACCAATGGGAATCCAAACCCTTTAAAACAAAAAAACAAAATAATTCAAAATCGGTTCATAAATGACGGAGTTCTGAGGTGACACACATTAAAAAAAAATACAGACGAATTGAGAACCATACTCCTTTTTGAAGTCGGGTTAAAAATAAATATCATTCATTTATTTATTTACATTTCAACATATAAAATGAACTGCACATACCAACTGCATTTAATTATTATTTATTAACTGTAAAGGAGCACTAAACATTAGTAATATAAGAAATTAAAAGTAAATAAATCAAAACGAACGTCATACGTCCTGGGTACGCAAACTAGAATATTATCAAAAATTGATTTTTTTCGCAGAAATTAATTATGTTGTTCAAAGGTGTTTTCCAACGGGGGCCCCACATTCGAAAAGTGCTCGCCCAGAGTTTAAAAGCCAACCGCCTACTTTAGTAGATATAACTAGTACACAAATAAGAAATTATTTTGTACTTGATTGATTGATTTATAATGAAGTCTAAAAACTATTGCACTTCAACTTTATGGTCCATTGTGCTCCCCCTACTTCAGTCCGACGAAATATTCGCTTCTCCCATATGTTGGCAATAGCCAGGAGCTTGCTTATCAGGTATTCCTGAAGGTTCATATATTAGAGATGAGATGCACCGAATATCCAGTATCTACCGCAACCCAGAGGCTCGCAGTCAAAGATAATGTAGCTGGATGTTTCTTCCGCAGGTAATAAAGTCCGGTAATGAAGCCGGTAACCCTCCGCAGCTGCATCTTGTTCAGCTTCAATGCTATCGAGAGATAGCCTCTTTGTTGCACTCTTTGTTGCACTTTGTTCCCGAGCCCTTGCCGCGGTACTTTATCCCAGTGATCACGGTGTTTAGCATTTGACCACTCGTTGATCACCTGTTTACATGCAGTCCTTGGAATTCCTAAGATAGGCTCTGAGCCAGTGAAGAGTATACCGACTCCCTTCTTTGCTAAGGTATCTGCTTTTTCGTTTTATTCGAAACCACTGTGGCCCGGGACCCAGATCAATTTAACATTGTTCCGTTTTGCCAGTTTCAGAAGTTCCTTCAGATTTTGTACTTAATTGAGTCTAAAAATTCCTAACAATTTCCTAGTAATTTCTTCCTGAAATCTAAAGACTAATTACGCCATTTTATTATTTCCGATCCGATCCGATTTCTTAAAGCGGTAGATCCACCAAAATACAGCGGTAGATTCAAAAAGTGAAAATTCCAATTTAAATAGTTTGAAATAAATACTTTTATTCAGAATAATTAAAATTAGATTACATTAGTAGTTAATAGATTATAGAATTTTTTTTCTTCAAATATTAAATAATATTAAGTCTTTGTATTTATCATATATTGCATTTCTTATTGTTTAAAATCCTATTATAAAATAATACCTTAAAGTAATTACAGAACCATATTCTATTATTTCAAATAATGGAATATGGTCTGTAATGACTGATTTTGTATTTGTACGACTGGGGAGTTTTAAATTTATTGTTATTATAAAAAATTGAAAAAAATGACACGAATTTCAAAAAATTTCATAAAAACGGTAGAACGGTAGAAATACTAAAAAAGCGGTAGATCTACCGTTAAACGGGATATCTGGCAACACTACCCGTGACGTAGATACTAAGTAAAATGGCGGCATAAGAAAAGTTTCTTAGTAAGTATAAAGTGTCCCGGCCAACGACTAAGTAACTTAATCTGAATATCTTACTAAGATATTCTAAAATATTCTAAAAATCTAATAACTTCTTAGTTCGGCCGAACAGCCCCAATAAATGTACAAAATTTTACTAAAATTTGACAGTCCTGAAACTTTTTTTAAAAAATGGCGGTAAATTATGTGTACGGATAAGTAGGGGTTTTGAAATAGTCACAAAAAAACTCAACCCAGACTTTCTGAGCCAAAAAAAACTCAAGTCATATCAACGGAACCATATCAACAAATTTTTCTACTACGGTAGGAAAAATCTTGGGCTTATATGTTACGCACTACATAATTACATTACGCACTAGTTGGCAAGATATTTACAAGCTAGAAAATATATTTAAAAGATAGAAAAACCAACTTCACAGACTTCGTAATTTTCAATAGAAAACCTTGCTCAATAAAACTTGTGCATAAAACCATGATATATTTTTGAGTTACCGGTAATTGATAAACAGTTAGGTACTACTTGTATTTACCAACTTATTAAATACCCTCATATGATTTTCATATAAAAAAAAATTTCAATAGAAAAAGGTTTATTTTATAAATGTTACGTACCAAGGCGGATATTGTACAGATCGGGATTTGTACAGACAGTTTTGTACCGTCCGATGTGTATGGGTAATTTTTTTAAATAAAACCGAAATAGTGTTTCGAAATATGAAATTTTATGCATATTTTATCACGCGCTTAACGCATTTTCACATTTCAAAAAACTATTTCGGTTTTAATTAAAAAAATTCGTTACGCAGGAGCTGCGTCAACTTAGCGAATTTCCGTAGAACACATAAATCACTCTCTAGTCACATTTTAAGTGTGATCAAAATGAAGTGTCGTATCTGGTATCATTTTAGTATTTGCAAGGCCAATTTTATTAATAAATGGCATACGTTAAGGGGAAACGGAGCATAAAGATAGAAGAAAACACAAAACATAAAATATCTCTCTTAATATTGGAACAATCGAAAAATGTATTAAGAGTAAAATTGTAGAAAATTAAGTTTGCTATAATTCATTGCCATATCATTTCTAAAGTGTACAGAGATATTTAGAATTTAAACTTGCAGTCTTTAATTGTAAATATTTCCGTAAATATTAGCGAACTGAAAAATGATAAGAAACAAAATTGCAGTAAAACTTAGTACCTACAACTTAACTCCTGATAAATTTTTCGATTTTTCAAATATTAAGGGAGATATACCAAATTTTGTGTTTCCCCCTACTTCTAAACTCCCCTTTCCCCTTGTGCGATTTTACCCATTAACGAACTTGACCTAAAGAATTCCAAAAGCGCCTCATTCCAATCGGATTGAAACTGTGACCGCTAGAGAGTCCACAAACACATAAAAGTACATATATATATATATATATATATATATATATATATATATATATATAATTTAGCGATAGTGATTTTGAGCATCTAATAGGTATATCGATGAACATTTGAAGAAATTTTTACGAAATTTCAACATTGGTGCAAAAACAATAGCTGCATTTCCTTTGGTGGAAATTCGCTAAAAATTGCATATACAGATCGGACTTTGGTACAAAATTGTCTGTACAAATTCTGATCAGTACAATATCGGGCTTAGTAAGTAACATATACATATGCATGTCTACAATCTACATAATATGTTCCATCTATTCTTATTTACTTACCAATTATTTCTTAGAATGAATTTCTTGTTTCGCACGTAAATAAACAAAATTAAATATCTGCTATAAATATACGTTTTCCATACATAATTTCTTAATTGTTACTAAATAATACAAAAATGAAGATAGTAAATTTAGAAACAGTTTCAAAACTAGTACTGTTGTTTTTAAATTTTCAAATTGGACAATCTAATAAAATAGAAATAATTGCTGATGTAATTAAGTCGTATAATAAACCATCTCAAGTCATTGCGTTTTCATGTAATCAAAAAGGTAATTATTTTTTTAAGTGCTTTTAAAAAGATTTTAGATAGATAGATAGATAAATTGTGTATTTAGACCGTAGTCGTTACAGTGATTGATACAATAAACATTAATTAATTAATAAAACATAAACGTTGACTCTTATTTAAGAAAATTAAAAATAAAATAATAATAGTAAATAATTATGTAAATATTTTTGTATAACTGAACCAAATTCTAAAAAACAAAACCACTACCAAAACATTACAAATTAAAAATTGTCAATAAAACACAGTAGCGAATTTTGTAGTTTCAACTAATGTTCAGTTGTTCACTCATTAACACAAAAACTTCTTAATTTTAGCGATTCTGTAATGTAGTTGTATATTGCGTACTGTTTGTGTATACTGTCATAGGTGAGCAGTTCGGCTAAATTATTCTCGGTGCCCACAGTAACATGACGAGTTAGAAAAACGTTTCTAATTGGATAAAACACAGGGCATTTTATTATAAAATGTTCCAAAGATTCCAATTCCTTTAAATTACATAATGAACATATTTCGCATCCCATTTGTACAGTGTCCCTTTCGTTAATATTCGGATTTTCGAATTATGCATGAACCTTAATTGTGCTATTAACCGAATTAAGTCTAATGAAGCGTTAGTTTGGGAAAAGATTTTGGTAACTATAAAAATATTAAGATGCCAAAAAATATATTAAGAAAATATAAATTAACTTAATATTTAACATAAAGAAGAAGGCCCATTGAAACCCCTTGAATATATATATATATATATATATATATATATATATATATATATATATATATATATATATATATATATATATATATATATATATATATATATATATACATGGGAGACCACATTTGGGGGCTTGCGCATTCAAATCGATCTTGAACTGGTGGTACAAACTTCTAGCTGCTTCAAATGACCGATTCATAAAAAAGTGTTACTTACACCTACTATCACTAAGTAATGACAGGAGCAATATTCTAAAATTTAATTGGGCCTCTCAACTAAAAACTATCCTCCTGAATCTTGGTTACGAAGAATTATGGGAGAGCCAGAGCGCGCTTAGTGTAAAGAACAATATCGAGAATCTAATTGAGTCCTACATGGGTGGTATCAGGGCAGAGGATGAAAGTAGAATCTTAAATTCTACATATAGTTCCACCTACAAATATTTGTCACAGAGCTCAAATCAGTACCTCCTTTTAAATTTTAAAATAGAAAAAACTAGACTGATTGTGCAACTACGCCTGATGGGGGATCTAAGGGTAAGATTTTTAGTTTGTGGCGATCTTTATATTTGGAATAGCGATGCTGATTGCAAATTATGCAACCTCCAGAAAAATGAAACGCTAGAACACTTCCTATTTATTTGCCCCATTCAAGAAAACATTAGGCAAGCATACTTAGGGAGCTGCATCAAGGAGGAATCTTTAAACCCTATATCAGAATTGCTGTCTGACTTGAATTCAGAGAAGATAAATAAAATTTTTGCTTTTTGCACTAATGCCCTCAAATTGAGAGCATTCATAGCAGAAGAATGATGTATGGAACAAATCTATTTGCTATCCAGATGCATTTCTACAGTGTACCTTCAATATCTAACTTTTATTTCCTTTTTTTTGTGATTTCCGAATTAAATTTACTACTTCAAATGGGTAGTATTTGTTACTCAGAATTTATTGTTTAATTTTTGTTAATTTTAAAGTTATTATTATTATTTTATTCCATTTATTGCCGAAAATTTGTTTCTGTTGTACATTATTTGATAGAATCTTTGTATAATTTTGTATTGGTACCAACTCCTGTAATAATCGAAAGATTTAAATACAGTATCATTATTATTATTATTATTATTATATATATATATATATATATACTAGCAACTCGCCCCGGCTTAAAAGATCTCGGGTATAGGCGCACGCCGGTAAGGCTCCCAGTCGGCATGTTTTTTCCGACTTATTAAGCTATCATCGTCATATTTCAGCCAATTTACACAAAACCTCAATGAATTATACACAAGAACCTTCCTCATGAATCACTCCGTTCATTGGTGAAAACCGTAAGAAAATCTGTTCGGTACTTTTTGAGTTTACCGCACACAGGCAGGCAGGCGCGCTGGAGGACTTTATTTTATAATATGTAAGGAAGGATAAGGATATATAATATATACCAGGGTATATTCAGTTTAGTTCCGATTTTGTAACAGTTGAAAATATTGCACGCAGATAAAAAATGTTTGGTATAGATGGCCTAATGAATCCATTTCCGAATGTTTGTCCGTCCTCCTGTCCGTAGACACGATAACTCAAAAACGAAAAGAGATAACAAACTGAAACTTGACCGGGTCAAGTTCGTGAATAAGCAAAATATGATCTTGCATCCCTATCTTTGCTCGTGCATGCCCATCAAATTTCCATCTTTGAAGCCATAAGAGATAGAACATAAGTTTAAAAAGTATGTATACGCGTACTGAAACATATATATGCATTAATGATCCGGTACGCGCACTGGAGACCGCAATTTTAGGTTGATCGGAATAAAATTTGGTATATAACGCGCTTTTTGAAAGGTCAAGTTCGTTAATGGGCAAAATCGGACAAGGGGAAAGGTGGGCTTAGAGAGAGGGGGAAACAAAAAATATTGGATTTCTCTCTTAATATTAGAAAAATGGAAAAATTTGTAATCATTAAATTTGTAGATATTTTCTGTAACTCTCATATTTCCAGAAATATTTGCAATTTTTATACAATACCCATAATAATAAATAATATAATAAAGTATCACCATGGTTACTTGATGTTTTTATAATCTTAAATGAATTTTCTGGAAAGAAGAAACACAGATAAAAACCCCTTAAACTCGGCCTGTGGCACTACCGTGCTCTAGATATGACGTAAATTATGTATTTAAACCAGAAATATTGGATGTATGGAAAAAAATTTCTAACAAAAGTTGTTTGTTTTTTTAAGACAAATATTTTATGTTTTTAATAATTTTCCCTAACCTACACAGGAAAACAAAATTTTATAGCATATATTACTCCTGGTCAAATTCTGGCATCAACATTGAGCTGTTTTAACGCACCCTTTTTTATCTTATTTTGCTTGGCCTATATGTATTTATATTGAAATATTCTTTTTTAGATATTTTAGATCTTGCTAAAACACTCTTTAACATGAATATAATGTTTGGAATGCAAAAAATTAATTCAAGATCAATTACCAATATTTTTCCGGACCATCAAATAGTTTTTATTTTAGATATAAATTGTACAAACTCTATAGAGCTATTACAATATGTAAGAAGTTTTTTCTTTATTAAAATTAGTGCAAATTAATTACCTCAATAAATCTTTTATAGGCCAATAATATAAATTTATTTCGATCACCATATCGGTGGATAATTTTTAATGGCAATATTAATTATGCTAATTATAGAGACCATTATCAACAATTTTTACAAATATTATCAAAAATGAATATTTTAGTCGATTGTGATTTAATTATTATTATACCCATGAATAATATCGAATATAAATTAATACAAATTTATAAAGAAGCTGAAAATTTCTCAATAAAATATGAAGACTATGCGTATTGGAACCAAATAAATCGATTGCATTTTATCATCGAGAATCGTGTATTAGCTACACGTCGTATCAATTTAAATCAGGTTGTGTTAAAAACAGTTATCGTAATTACTAATAATGATACGTATCAACATTTGACTGATTATAAGTAAGTAATTATAATTACATTGAAAATTTAACTGAATAATAGGCTGATTTACACATGCAACTTTTTATAGAATAATTTGGAATAACTTATATCACTACCTAGAACTAAAATTTCAAATTCGCCCCCTTTACCTAGATCAGTTTTTTGTATTATAAATACGTATTTCGACTACAATGTAGTCATCATCAGTATAAATTAGCTAGTCGTACTTTACTCTTTGGCAATTAGAAATAGATATAAAGGTAATAGATATTTGGTGAAACTGTCACCATATTAGCAACAAGTAACATATCCTGCGACAATATAAGAGTAATTTTAATAAGAGTAAAGTTAACAGGAATAAATGTGAATGAAGGAAATTTTAACAAGAGCAATTTCAATATAATTTAACATTTATTATATTTTAAATCTAGTATATTTTAATCTAGTTAATTTTCTATTTATTTTTATTTTTGTCTGTTGATCTCGACTTTCTATCTATTTCTAATTGTCAAAGAGTAAAGTACGACTAGCTAATTTATAAGGATGATGACTACATTGTAGTCGAAATACGTATTTATAATACAAAAAACTGATCTAGGTAAAGGGGGCGAATTTGAAATTTTATTTCAAAAACCTAGAGTTCTCACTAATTATCATTCGATAATATAATGCTTACTACCAAGAACCTTCAGGAAGAGCTGATTAGCAAGCTCTAGGCTATTGCCAAGATATGGGAAAAGCTAATCTCGCCAGAGTGAAGTAGATGGGGGGAGCACAATAGGGCGCAAGGTCGAAATGCACTTCATTTATATACGCCAAGATATATCTATCTATCTATATCACTACAGCTTCTACGAAAGTATTTGAACGTTTTTAAAAACTTTTTTTAAAAGGTACCAACGATATTTTTTAACAAAGCTATTCGATTTGTCATTTTGAGACCAATAGTTCGAAACAAAATACGTTTTTTTTTTATCTAAATCGGATAGACTTAACTTTGTTCCGGTCAGAATTCCGATAAGCGAAATATTTTATTCGTTTATTCTTTATGTAGACTAGAAATTGGTAGGTTGTGTAACTTTAGCCGACTTTGGTAGAAACTATGCCGATATTCTTCTGGAGTTTGTGAAAGGAAACTGCAGAAAACTTTCACAAGCATAGCCGGTTACTTTTGTTCTTGTCCATACACCGACAGTTTAGCCAGTTAACCGTCCCCTTCATTTTTTTTTATATTTTAATAGACAAACCGCCAACGTTGGGAGTCGATCCAGCAACCTCTCCGTTCCGAGCAGAGCGTCTTTAATAGATCGACCACTCGGCGAAAATAACAATAAACGATTTTTTTTGTCTAGAATAAAAAGTTGAATTCTTAAAAAAATTGTTTTGTACAAATTATGTGCGCAATTAAAAGACGAAAAAAAAACTCTGTATTAAACTAAGCGTTTTCGCCGCAAATATTAATTGTTAATTTTTTTTGTAATATGCACTATATAAAATTAAAAAATGGTTCAGGGAATTGCAACTATTTCAATTTGTTATAGTGTAAAAAAATATAAAATTTCAATGTGATAGGTCTTTTCGTTCTCCTATTCAAGAAATTGGGATCATTATCCAGTGATACATAGTTGGCTCGAACCTCCCAGCTAGCAGACGCTAGTTTGTTCTTGTCTTTTTAAGGATGTTCCAGCATACCACCACTTTTCGACAGATTTTGCTCATTTTTCACAGGCTAAAAATAACTTTTTCTAATAAATCCCAAAGTTTCAGAATTTTTGACCGTTAAGAACGCGAGATAATTAATATCAAAGTTATCATTCTCTCTCACTCTCTCTCTCTCATTGGAAGCATGTAAAACTTCATGCCCGCCCAACTATTATCTGTTGTATCAGAAATAATATTCGACAGAATTTAAAAAAAAAAAACTAGGAGAGTAAAGCTATTTATTATATAAATTTTTTTTTTAACCGTGTGTTACCGTTTTGTTTTCGAAATATAAAAGTTTAAAATTATTATTTTTCTTCAACATAACATTATTTTGTATATGTGAACAGTGTTTTTGTCTATGTGTTGTGTATGTGTGTTTATGTATTTGTGCTATAATAAAATCAAACCGGTTTTTGTCCTGATTATATAACACATTGTTGGAACGTCCTTAAATATACAAACAAATAGAAAAAATATGGTATAACTCTCCGGAATGCAAACTGTAGACAATATATATTAATTGCCTATCTCGGTTAATAGGGAATATGCATGAAAATTTGTTTTCACATTTATTTTCAGAATATGAAAATACTGTTAATACTGTAATAATATTTAAAAACGAAATTAAAATCCGACAAATATCAAGAAAGCTATAAGCTTTTAAAGATTAGTATCTGTCTCTTTCTTGCAAAAATACTAAAAACGGAGTTTTACGTGTATTTTAAATGATGAAAGTGTAATATGACGTCACATAACATATCAAGAGGGCTATCACCCTCTTTGTCTAATCGGGAATTTCAATCATTCATATCTCGCTTATTTTTAAAGTTATTTAAAAAGTATTTTTACCTTGATATTTGTCAAGTAAACATGCTTCAATTCAAGCGAAAAAAATTTTTCATGCATATTCCCTATTGCTTAATGTGACCGTGTCATTCCCTTTCTAAAGCGTTTGTCATCGATTCGCATTTTTCCTGGGTTTGGCCTGATCGCATCATTTTTTTTTTAATTGATTTAATAGTGAAGGATTGATCTGCATAAAATGATTCTTTATCATATTCAATAAAAAATTATGAAAATAAAATTTTATCTATCAATAATATTTGCGTTGTTCTTAGGGATCCTGATATAGATTCAATAACAAAAGCAAATTATTTTATTGTGAAACATGCAGCTGAAATATTAAATGCATCATTATTTTATATTGTGGAACGGACATGGGGTTATCGTATTAATAGGACCAATCAATGGAGTGGTTTAATTGGACGTTTACATGAAAAACAAGCACACATTGCTGGTACAGCATTATTTATGACGAAGGATCGTATACCAGTTATTCATTATCTTACAATGGCAACACCAACCAAATCGAAATTTGTTTTTCGACAACCAAAACTAAGTTTTGTTACAAATGTTTATCAGTTACCGTTTCAAATTCATTGTTGGATAGCGACAATTCTTTTAGTGATTATTACAGGTACAGCGTTGTACGTTGCTACTAAATGGGAAAACATTTGTAAACGTAGGCTTCAGAAGGTTTGAGTTTTTTTATTTTGTTCTTGACAGAGAGTAAAAACTGCTTATAGCGGCATCATGTGTATCGAATATAACGATAAAATATTGAAACCTTGGCTAAATACCATTAGTGTTTCACAAGGCACGAGGCGAGGCAAGGTTTTGGCATCACCTCGCCTCGCTTTTTAGGGAATTTCCTGAAAGGAAATAGAGCTATTGGTCCCGTACCGAAGTCAAAATTTCGCAAAAATTTCTTCAAATGTCCATCGATCCTACCTAGTAGAGGTCAAAAATCACCATCTGTAAAATTTATATATATATATATATATATATATATATCTATGGACATATATATATATATATATAGACATATATACATATATATAGACATATATATATATATATATATATATATGTGTGTAATCACTCTAGCGGTCACAGTTTTCATTTTATCGGAGTGAAATTTAGTATTTGAGGTGCTTTTAGTATTCAAAAGGTCAAGTTCGTGAATGGGTAAAATCGGACAAGGCGAAAGGGGGGTTTAGAGGTAGGGGAAACACAAAATCTGACATATCTCCCTTAATATTTGAAAAATCTAAAAATTTATAAGAAGTAAAGTTGTAGGTAGTAAGTTTTACTATAATTTTGTTTCTTATCATTTTTTCTGTTACACTAATATTTACAGAAATATTGACGGTTAAAGATTTAAAATTAAATTCCTTAATATCTCTGAAAACATTAGAGTTTGAGCAAAAATGATGAGGTGATGAATTGTAGCAAAGTTGATTTTCTACAACGTTATTTCTTACGCATTTTTCGATTGTTCTAATATTAAGAGAGATATTTTATATTTTGTGTTTTCTTCCTATTTTATGGCCCCTTTTCTCCTTGACGTATGTCATTTATTAATAAAATTGGCCTTGCAAATACTTAAATCATACCAGATATGCCATTTCATTTAATCAGACTAAAATTGTGACCGCTAGAAAGTGATTTATGTATTTATGGAAATTCGCTAAGTTGAAGCAGCTCCTTTCTAACGAATTTTTTAAATATCACCCTCGTCCGAGGCAGAATGTTGACTAGCCTCGCCTCGCCTCGGTTGGGTTAGCTATCATCCTCACCTCGGCCGAGGGTTAGAATATACTAAATTATGACTTACTATGTGGCTAATCTTTATTTATAATATTATAAGGATGAGAATTCAATATGCATGGATGCTAGTTTGGAAGAAATAATATTTATATCAGTTGGAGCTGTTTGTCAGCAAGGAGCTCATGCGTTGCCATCGCTTGTATCGGGACGATTAATTTCTATTTTATTGTATTTGGCTTTAATGTTTTTATACACATCATATGCAGCTAATATTGTATCCCTGCTACAAATGCCTTCTACAAAAATTAAAACTTTAGATGATCTTCTACATTCTCGTTTGGAACTTGGAGTTCATGACACTGTCTTCAATCGATTTTATTTTCCTGTAAGTTTAAACTTTCTTATATAATATTATTATAAATATTCCCATTATATAGTCTAGGAATCTGCTAATACAAATGGGAATCAATACACAGTAGAAGTTTAATAATTTATATTAAGCTTGTTTAGCGGAGACGATACGCATTAAATCGCATTAACGTTCGACTGTATTTAAAATATTTTTAAGCGCGTCGTATTCGCTATACAAACTCAGTTGATATACATACCTCCGGATTATCCAATTTACGCAATATTTTGTGTAAGTTGTTGGCATAAATACATATTCATGCAAATTAACATGCAGATTATTAACAACAAAATTTCTCCCAGCAACATATTAATAAGTAAACGATTGACGAAATATGAATATAAAAGAGTTTAAAAACAGTTTAACAAATAAACAGTTTAATAAAACCTACTTTGACAAAATGGAAACCCGACTTCAAAAATCAAATATTCTATAACAAAAAATGCACAAAAAAGTAAAAATATAATTGCATATTCTTGTGCCAATTTTAGTTCACCTAAGCAAAAATTTTTAAATATATATGTACAATTATTGTTATTTTTGGAGTCGGTGTCAGCATAGAGAAATTCACATAACTTATGGATACCGCCTCCAAAAATAACAATAATTGTACATATATATTTAAAAATTTTTGCTTAGGTGAACTAAAATTGGCACAAGAATATGCAATTATTTTTTTACCTTTTAGTGCATTTTTTGTTATAGAATATTTGATTTTTGAAGTCGGGTTTCCATTTTGTCAAAATAGATTTTATTTCTCGCTTTTTAATGACTTTGAAGTTCTATAACTGATTTTATTTGTCTAAATATGGGTAGAGTAGGTCTAAACGACCTACTAACTTTTAGTGCATTTTTTATAACTTTTTTTTTTATGCGTTTTTTTTTTTTTAATTTTTAGTGCATTTTTTTATAACAGATTTTCAGTTTTCTTTACAAGCATTGTGTATTTTTTTGAAAAAAATTTTTTTTTTGTGGTCGGTTTTTAAAAAAATTTTTTTATTTTCCCATTATGAATGAGTATACCCTTTCAAAAAAAAAAAAAAAATTCGCAGAAATCGGTTATCACATATAAAATGAGGATTTTCCTCGATTTCCCGGGGATCCCCTCATCAGAATGCGATTTGGTGACAATGGGACCAATGGGAAACCAAACCCTTTAAAACAAAAAAAAAATTCAAAATCGGTTCATAAATGACGGAGTTCTGAGGTGACACACATTTAAAAAAAAAACAAAAAATACAGACGAATTGAGAACCATCCTCCTTTTTGAAGTCGGGTTAAAAAATAATAGGAGTAAAATGTCGACCGCCATCTTATTTTTATTATACTTAGAATAGCTTCTTAAACATCCCATAATTTTGCAAGCGACAGCTCCAATATGCCCTTCACTAAAACACTTGTTTGTAGTAAAAAAACAATTTTTTCAAATAAAATATTAACCTCAATTTGTAGTAAATTTTGCGAATTAGCCATTGAACAAAAATGAATTTGAGTGTAGATGCCCAAATATAGTTTTCATTCTCGTTTTTCTCTGGGATACTTATTTAAGCGTTGAAGTAGTTCGTCTAAATACAATTCGTTCAGAAATTGTAGTATAATATGATTTTTTCTTTACTTAAGGCATCAACAGAATCAATTCGCAAAGCAATTTATGAACAAAAAGTTGCGCCTAGTGGAAAAGCAGATAAATTTATGACTATGGACGAAGGGGTTGCACGTATGCGTGCTGGACTATTTGCATTCCATTTCGAAGAAGGTGCTGGTTATAAGCGCATACAAGAAACATTCTTTGAGCATGAAAAATGTGGACTAAAAGATTTATCGTACCTTGAAGTACCATATCCATTTCTATGTGTACAAAAGAATCTTTCGTATACAGAACATTTAAAAATAGCGTAAGTATTACAGAACGGTATTTCAAATCAAGGTTTTGAAATGTGAATTAAATTTCTTGTTGGGTGCTTTTTTCTGAAAGTTGCAAGAAAAATAAATAAATAAATATAATTTTACCAGCTTGCAGTTTGAATATGATCGCTTAGATCGAAACATGTCACGATAATAGTTTTGAAAGTATTCTTATTTTGTCAAACTCATCTTGTTACAATGGAGTTCCACAAAATAAAGTTTGAAACAATAAATAATTATATACAGGTGATTTTTTCTTATTAACAGGAACGGCGCAGCGTGACTTATCAATTCTTTGGTATAATTTATCAATGATATATGATACAGTCAACTTGATATTACCTCAGGTTATGTAAAATTTAAATTATTTTCAGATATAGTAAAATTAATGAAAGAGGTTTTAATAATAGAGAAGTAAATTTAATATATACGAAAAAACCTCGTTGTGAAAGTCATGGAAGTGGTTTTATCAGTGTAGGCTTAGTAGACTGCTATCCACTTGCGGTTATTCTTTGCGTTGGAGCTTTTATTTCACTTGTTTGCTTTATCCTAGAAGCTTATTTCAGGTGTGTGCAAGTAGATAAACAAAAACAATTTTAAATTTAAGATTATGCCAATAAGACATAAAAGTTAAACCAAAGAGTATATGATAGAAGAGAAGTAAGCAGCCCATAGAGCTAATGTAAAATTTTAGTATACAAGTTTCAGCGCCTCTAATGGGCGAGGCAGTTAATTAAAAATATGTAAAGCCAAAGAATACAATATACATAGAAGCCCATAAGTCCGATTTTTGTGTCACACGAAATTGTGAATTGTGAGCACCACCGCTAGATGACAATAGCTGTTCGATTTCGGTATTTAGTGCCATTAGCAGCACAACCAACTGTATTCTTTGTGTATATTGTATCCGACCAAAAACATAAAAGGGCCAAGTATTCGAGAAAATCCTTAATGTAATAGTTCCTTCTTAAAAAGTGATGATATGAGAGTAAGGACCGAGCAATTTACAAAGTAAATAGCTCTAGACTTCATATAATAGTTGCTTCTTAAAAGGTGATGATATGGAAGAAAGAACCGAGCTATTTACAAAGTAAATAGCTCTAGACTTCATATAATAGTTGCTCTTTAAAAAGTGATGATATCCCATTAAAGAGCCGATCTATTTACAAAGTAAATAGCTCGGTAAACTATTAACTAAAACAAATTAATGAGGGGTAAATTGATTAAATGTAAGAAAAAATTTGGTTGAAATTTATTTCGTAAGTTTTTCCTTAGTATGTTTTTAAAATTTTATATAACGCGGCAAGTTTTAAAATATTTGAACTCATCAGAAAAAATAACTTGCCGCGTTATATAAAATTTTACATTTTCCCGGAAACTCGGCCCTTTCTTACATTTATGTTTTTGGTCGGATACAATATACACTAAGAATACAGTTGGTTGTGCTGCTAATGGCACTAAATACCGAAATTGAACAGCTATTGTCATCTAGCGATCACGCTCACAATTCACAATTTCTAGTGACACAAAAATCGTACTTATGAGCTTCTATGTATATTGTATTCTTTGGTAAAGCTTAAGTACAATAAAATAATAAAAATATTAATAATTATAATAGTAATAATAATAAGCTGTTGTCTTATAATAATGTTAATTATAAAAATTTTAATCAAAAGGAGATTTTATAAAATATATAATTATTTCTCCTCTCTCTTCGTAGCCCCCGCGAAACCCGACAAACTTAACAGTTGTTAGCCACAGAATTTAGATGTCACTACTATAATTATATTTCTGCTTCTCCTCCATCATATAATACTCTTTGAATTAAACCATTCAAAACTTTTACAATTATCAAAAGCTAATCAAGATTTTTTTTTAAATAGAATCTATGTACCGCGCTGTTTTTTGTTTAAGAAACCAATCAATTAATCAATATTTAATATAGATTTAAACTTTTATATTTTTTAGGATCCGTAAAGACTTTTGTAATAAATTATACAAATGGTGGAGAAAAATAAAAAAAATTGAGTGAAAAGTGTAGCTGTACTTTTGGATTAAGTAAAAGTTTTGACATTGCTATCATTAATTGATAACATTAAAAATATAATTATATTGTATTATTTATTTATATTTCGTTTTTTCTCGCTTAATAGTACTGTACTTAAATTAAGCTAAAGCTGTTTTCCAGAATCTATTACATCCAAAACTTAATATATAATGAACAATGTAGCGACAACAACAACAATGTAGCATCAAATAAAATGTAGCATCAACAATGTAGCATCAAATAAAAAATTTTGTTCATTGTTACTTTTACTACGTTTATTTATTTATTTGTAAATACTGTCTTTAAGCAAAAAGTTTCATTTAAAAAGTTTAAATTAAAAATAATTGATCACCACAAGTCAGTAAATTATTAAAATAGGTCTTAAAACCTATAACTCAAATTAACTACTTAGAACATATGGTTTGACTAAATTGAGCAGGCTCCCGATAATATTCTGGATCACTACCAATTCCTGATCGTCGATAAAACGACTGTCGTATTATTTGGACTTTGCCAAATTTCTTTGATGATAATGTTTCCTTAGCGTGATCTTGCATTTTCCAACCATAATGAAAACCAGTTGTTTCACGGAAATAATAACGATCTTCGGGAAATATATTAGATCTTAATTTAAGATATAATTTGCGATTTTGAGCGTTTGCTGTATTAAAAATAAGATATTACGAATTATATATTTAATTAAACTGATAAACACGCAGACTTGTTGGAAACTCTAGCACTTGTGTATGCTCTCTGGTAGGTAGATTATAAACTAGAGCTAGCCATATCAGAGATCCCAATATAAAGGCCTAAAACACCAATCAAGAGAGATGGAACTTCCTGCAGTAAATATTAGTTTTGCTAGTGCTGGCACTGTTATTTAGGAGGATTATTTATATATATATATATATATATATATATATATATATATATATATATATATATATATATATATATATATAAACGTTATAATTCACGGAGGGAAAAATTAATTTAAAAAAAGACAATTTTTCATAAATTTTATAATTTCAAAAAAGCATTTTATTTCGAGATTTTTGGAAGGAATTAAACTTTTAACAGTGGATTTTCCCTCCTCTTGCTCTAATAACTGCACTTTTAATTCAGTTCGCTACGACTTCTTGAATGATTACCTTCCATTCCGGCACTAAATCGATTATGAGCTCCTGTAAGCTATCAGGACGGTTAATTCTACTTCTTATACGTCGGACTAGTTCATCTTAGAGATGTTCAATTGAAAATCAGAATTTCGATCGTTTGATGAAAATAGGAGATAAAAACGATAATTTTAAATGAATCAATGCTATCAACATTCAAAGAACAGAGACCTAGTGGTCTCAATTCTACCCTAATTTCATTACCTTCATAAAATACATCTTGCAGTTCTTGATCAACTGGTTTCATTGGATTCAGCATGGCATTATCATCTGATTCATAATCTATAATATCAATGTCAGGTTTTGCCATTCGTATGTATCGTTTGGCATTTCGATAAATATTGACACGTTTTGCGTTCACTTCATTTTGCAGTGCAATGTTCTTTTCATTTCTTGGCACTGATTCCGAAAGTTTTTTGATTTTTTGTTGATTGGCAAGAAACCATTTCAATTTTAATTTATCTTCTTTATCACAACATTCGATCCAAATTCTTTGTGCTCGAGTATCAACATGTTGAGCTGCAGTTGTCATATTATTCCCCCTTTAGTTTATTTTAATGGTAATTTTGATATAAGAGTTTCATTTAATACAGACAAAAAAATTATTTTTTAAAACATCACTTTAATAAAACAAAATATAAATTAAGGTTTTCTAAATTCCAACTTTCATAGCTGACAACACAATGTTGATTATTGAAAATCAAGATGTTGCCAGGCATATAAACATAATACCGACTTCAAAAAAGGAAGTATTATCAATTATTATCACTGACCTGCATCCGTAGATGGAGGTCAGTGATTATTATACTCGTACTCGCAGAACACTTGGCCATAAAAGTAGCGCTCATGGTACTCATGCCCACAAAAGTAGCACTGATTTTCAAAATTTTTTTGTCGATTTGTGCCTTATTCATTCGGTTTTCGGGAAAGGCTTCGGATAAAAGTTGTTCATTATGTTTACAAAAAACAACTTTTTTCAAAACATTTTTACCAAAAACCGAATGAACAGAACCGAATGAAGATACAAATCAACAACAAAAATTTGAAAAATGAACGATATTTTTGTGCTCCATAATACGCCATGAATACTTGTAGAGAGTTATTCCAACCGTCTGACAGGTATGTATCGCAAAACTTTTTACACTCAAGTACCTATTACTTAAATCTTACCAATTTTTCACTAAAAAGAATGTAAACAGGAAAAATATATTGCTGAAATTTCAATAACTAAAATCTGGTGACTTACTGTTTTCCAAATGTCTAATATTATGTGAAACATTTAATCGCCACTGTTACGTATATATAAGCTGTTACGTCACAGTCGTCTTTGGTGTAGCGGAAGCATACTGGACTAGATATCCAGAAGCCCGAGGTTCGATTCCTGGTTGACGAGTTAATTTTTTCATATCAGTATTTAAATTAAATTTCAATGACAATAATATTTGTCTATAAGTATACGCCAGTCTTCTACAGTTTGCCTGACGTAACCGAAAGGAATTTGGACAAACATCGTATTGTTGACGCTTAAGTATACACAAATATATATATATATAAAATAATAACTTCGACAGAAGTAATACTGTCTAAATAAAAAATAAGAATGATATGAAAAAGTTGGCTGTTACGTCACAGTCGTCTTTGGTGTAGCGGAAGCATACTGGACTAGATATCCAGAGGCCCGAGGTTCGATTCCTGGTTGACGAGTTAATTTTTTCATATCAGTATTTAAATTAAATTTCAATGACAATAATATTTGTCTATAAGTATACGCCAGTCTTCTACAGTTTGCCTGACGTAATCGAAAGGAATTTGGACAAACATCGTATTGTTGACGCTTAAGTATACACAAATATATATATATATAAAATAATAACTTCGACAGAAGTAATACTGTCTAAATAAAAAATAAGAATGATATGAAAAAGTTGGCTGTTACGTCACAGTCGTCTTTGGTGTAGCGGAAGCATACTGGACTAGATATCCAGAGGCCCGAGGTTCGATTCCTGGTTGACGAGTTAATTTTTTCATATCAGTATTTAAATTAAATTTCAATGACAATGATATTTGTCTATAAGTATACGCCAGTCTTCTACAGTTTGCCTTACATAACCGAAAGGAATTTGGACAAACATCATATTGTTGACGCTTAAGTATACACAAATAAATATATATAAAATAATAAATAAATATTTATATTACAACAAATCAAAGAATATTTTGAATAAAAACTTTTTAAACTCGCTTAAAATTTTTTAAGAATTACCCTGTTTGGTGCCCCATGTAGTATAAAAAGACCTTTTTAGACGCACAGCCCCATTTACCGATATTCAGACGTTTTTTAATCAAGAAGGCTATTTTTGAATGAAGTGATAGATAGATAATATTTTGATTTTATTGTGTTGTATTATTATTTTATAATAATTATAAATTACTTAAATCGGTCATAGTTTTGTAAAAGTTTCCTATTATTTTCGTCTAATTATGATTTCCAAAGAAGAGATAGGAGCAGGAGAGGAAGAATGTTTATCTACAAAATCAGGAGACGAAAACTTGAATGTATTAAACAACGTAAGTTAATAAATTGTCTTACAAATTTGATTAAATCGATTAAATTACAACACCGACAAATTCAAAAATTTCTCTTTTTTTTAACAAAAAATTGACTAATAATTAGTCTCACCATGTTAAAATACTAAAGGTCTCTTGTACTTTCTCGACACACTAATTTTGTATAAATTCTTCGTAAATTAATATATAATTCGTTAATATATAATCGTCTCCTTTTAGCGGTGTATAATTCGTAAAATTAAAATTCATTAAACAAAACCAACTTAGACTAAGCAAATCCAGTAACTATAGCTAGTGTTAATAAAGTTTTTCGATTAGTTTTTAATTAAACATTAATAATGAATTCAACTAATCACATTTACATTTTTGGGTGTCGCTACACTACTCCACCAATCACAGAGCGCATAGTGTAAGAAGGTGGGCCCACAGTAGTGAAGTAGGGCGGCCATGCTAGAGTAGCGACAGTCAGAGTTCTCAATAAGTGTAGCGACACCCACAAAATGGTTGAATTTATTATTGTTTAGTTAATTATATCTCAAAACTTAGCGTCAAATTGAAAAACTTTATTAAACTTTTTTGTTTGTTTTTTCCAGCTTTACCTCGTGGTATAGTTTTCTTGAATGAATTTCAGAACACATATATATGTACACTCCCGTTCAAAAAAATTGAACAGACCTGAAATGTTAATTACCTTACATTTCATAAAACTCGCCACTTTTGTAACTCTCTGTATAATGTATAATTTATAAGATAGGTAGTATATTTTTTAAGTGTGTAAAAAAGAAATAGAAGTATAAACTGAATTTATATTTTTCATTTGTATATACGGTGTCAGTGACAGAGTGAGAATTTAAAAAATATATGTAATGCTAACACATGTTAAGTGTTATTATATCTTACTCTTACGTTTAAAAATTAAATAAAATGTTATATCTGTTACTACAAGAATAATCAAAATTGTGAGAGGCTGATTCGATGCAGGTCTGTTCAATTTTATTGAACGAGAGTGTACATATATATATACGAGGTGTGTTCAAAAAGTAAGCTGACTTTTGATTTTTGTGGGCCACCTATTTTCAATTTTTTTATTTTGTTGTGTTGGTACACTCTTATCTCCTCAATCGTTTCAAATTTCCGTCCTTTCATGGGTATACCAACACAACAAAGTAATAAAATCGAATGTACGTAGCCCGCGAAAATTGAAAAGTCACCTTACTTTTTGAGCACACCTCGTGTAATATATATTCATAATCTTTTTTTTCAGTTTTTAAAATTTGAACGAAAACAACATAGTGATGATATTTTTAAAAAAAGTGCAGAATTTTCTCGATATATAAAAACACATCCTGATATAAAATCACTCGAAGCACATTTATTCAAAATTTCTACTTGTGTATGCGATACTGATTACTTATATTCTAATTATCTTTCATCATTTGCTGGTTGCGGATCGTGTATTGGTAAAAGTGGACCTGAATCTGAAGTAAAGCGTGAACATTGGATAACGACCTTATTGGCATTACATAAATTTGGATGTGATCAAGCAGCGGTATGCTGTTAGATTACTCAGGCTATATCTGCTACCATATGCTAACGTAATTAGCATTTCTCAATCCTACCATTAAATACAAATATAACACAGTTACTATATTAACATTATTACATTACAATATCAAGAAGCTAATATTGTCCGTTATATATTGCCGATTGTTGGACACGATATCAATCAGTTCATCCACAAGCCTCGAATAAATGCAATAAAATAACTAAATTAAGACGTCTTTATAAATAATGTGGTAGGATTGGAGATGTATATAATCTTACTAAGCGTGATCAAGCGCGCATCCACCGTTGTGGGCATGACGGGCATGCCCACAACCTTAATGGACTTGTGATGTCACATTTTCACGGTCTATTGAGCCTTAATAAAATGCCTTAATAAAATTTAAAAAACAATTAATCGTGCGTGATTCGGAACGCAGCGAAGTACTTAGTCATCATAGACGATATGCTGACACGTTGTGTCACATTTTTGACAACATATTATCTGTTTCTTTTTGGCGCATGAATACTTGTATTGGAAAAAAGAGATGACTATTCGCTTGGTGCACATAGTCTTCTAATTTAAAAGTACATAGTCGTCTACTAATTTAAAAGTAAGCGTGTGTTGTATGCACATATACATCTGGTGGCGTAACGTTTTCGGGAAAAAGAAACGTAAGCTTGAATTTGTAATTTAAGTAAGCACCTAAATAAAATTATTTAATGTAAAATGTATAGTAGCGTTTAATTTAATTTGATATCCTTTAAAGTTGTAAAAATTTCATCAAAATCGGTTCAGTAGTTTAAACTGCATAGGTGGGCAAACTTTGACTGCACTCAGCTCTGAGTGGGAGGTAGACAGAGAGATAGAGTAAATACAGGGTATCCTGCCAATTATTATTATTTTCTTTTTTTAATTAAAACATTTTCTGAAAAAAATATAATAATACCAACTCTTTTTTATGGTCACTATTATTCAAAGTATACAATACATACAATACATTGAATACATACTCTGGAATTTTGGGCTGGTAATTTGGGGCATAAAATGTACCTTTTTAATATATTTGGGTATGAATAAAATATAAATGTTATATAAATTATAAAATATAAATCTTTTGATCTTTTACATTTACCGCTTGACAATTGTAAACCGCATGTAAATTTTTTGATGATTTAGCTTTAGTTTAGATTTTAGACATAGATTTTTGGAAATTCCGAATAATTTGCCTAAACTATTCATATCGGAGAACTAACAAACAATTATTTACTTGATTTAATTATTTTTTCTTAGTAGGGGGTATAGTGTCATGGGAATTTGATGACACTGAATATAATAAAGATGCCAATGATGAAGCTGGGTGGGGGGGGGGGGGATTGGTAATTTGTTACTAATTTCTAAATGGTTAAATTTTACATAAAGTGGGAATACTTATAGTTGTTGTTGTTGTTGTAATTATTGTTATTGCTATCATCATTATTGTTGTTATTATTATTACCTCTGGTTTAGAGTCTAAATGTGACCCTGTGATGTGCAAACAAACACACATTTACATTTGTAATTTTCGTGAGCGAACAAACTAACATTTTACAGGTTTATTAATGTACTAGTGTATATATTTTGTAAACGTCTCCTTTGTAGGAATGCACTATCTATATCGATCATGAGCGAGTTCATACTCAGACTCGCACTTGGCCGATTTTCGTGTGGCTGTGACCACAACCTTTTTTGAGGGCTGGATCCGCGCCTGCACGTAATTTATTAATATATATTTATTATTACCTACTTAGTATAGGATCATCTAAAACATATGTATCAAGTTAATTCATTAGATGAAAACCGTATTCATTGTATAAATCAAGGTATAAGCAAAATGAACAAAATATCAATGAATATCAATGAAAAATTTTAAAAATAATTATTTCTATCTGTCTGTCTGTTCGTTCGTAAACACGATAATTCAAAAACGAAAAGAGATAACGAGCTAAAATTTGTGTGTGCGTGTATTCTAGAGCTAAAAAGTAAGACAAAGTTAAAAAACGACAATATCGGAATGTGCAGTCCCTCCAGGGGGAACTATCCAACTTAACGAAACCGTAAGAGATAACAGAAAAATTTTCAGACTAAAAATATTCCCTTTTCTATAATAAACAATTATTGTTTGAAACTTTTGAATAGTTTTGTATATAAAAGTCACTTTCTCCGCAGCTCAATTTGCCACTCAAAGTGACAAACAATCCAAATCTTAAGGTAGTTCCAGCATGAAATTACTTTTCGACAGATTTTGCTCATCCCGAAGTTTCAGAATTGTTGACCGTTTAAAACGCGAGATAATTATTAACAAAGTAATCATTCTCTCTCTTTATAATTATGTAAAACTTGTATTAAAAATAATACTCGACAGATTTTTAAAAAAAACTAGGACAGTAAAGATAAACATTTCTAAAATAATTTTTTTTTAATCGCGTTTTTTTTAAACGTATTTTAAAGTAATAACTTTCCTTTTTGTATACTTTGTTTAAAAACACACGAATCCATACTTTTGCACAGACCAATGGAATTTTTTAAGTCAGACTCAGAGAATCTTATACCCTAAAAATACGGTTATTAGTTGCAGTTAAAGAATAGTGGCAATTAGATTCAAATTAAATTATTCCATAACCACTAACACAGTGATTTTACATTTAGATAAACGCTACGAAACAATGTAAATTTTGTAAAATAGAGAGAAACCTACTCGTCGGATGGTTTACAAATGAAGATCCAAGAAATGTTCTAATTGAAAAAGAGCGAATTAAAGAACTGAGTCAGTGGCAACCCGATCCAAATAAACTCAAAAAAAATGTCTATGAATAACATATTTAATTTAAGACAATATAGTTGTGTATTTATTATTTCTTCCTAAGCTTTGAGGTACAAAACATAGTTTACTCATCATCAAATTGTAAATTATGTTGTATTAGACGGCAAATTATGCGTACTGATTAGAAATAACTTTTACACTAGATGTCCCGGAAAAATTTTTTTAGAAAAATTTAAGCGAGGTTAAAACTCACCAAACATTATTTTATTTGCAATGTTTCTAGAAACCTCTTTGTTTTTTTTTGTGAAAGTAATGATTTAATAAATAAACAATTTCATTTTTACTTTTTTTCTTTTATTATAATGGCATTCGAATCACTACTTAAATTTTGGATCATCTAAAGATCTTCACTATCGAATTGTAACTCTAATACAGATTTCAATGCCTTATTCCAAAATAGTTACAACGCATATTGTTTGGCCCAAACGTAAATATACATTCTTAAGATAGTTCACTCGCTACAGTCAAAGCAAAAAGTATAAAATACAATATGATAGATTTATTTATTACAAATATGCCAATTCAACATATCTAATATAACATATATAGTGTTTTAATATTTATGATACTTTTGACTGTGATTATTCAATATTTTTGACGTCGCAGTTAATTTGTTTAGTTCAACTTTATAAGATATTTGTTTTTGGAATAAATATTTAGAAAATTTTTCCAGTTTTATAAAAAAATGGTAAAAAATCGGACTGAAACCTTCATCAAATATAAATATACGGATAAGATTAATTTAAAATCATAGATGTATGTCACAAGAGGATTAAAAATTAAGGCAGACGATAAAAGTTTACTAAAAATGGGTTCAAATATTTTTATACTTCTTTGTCAAGAAGTATAAAAATGTCAAGAAGCTACATTTTTACTCCAAATGATTTTTTTCATAAAATACTTATTTTAAGAGTTATTCATGAAAAACCGTCTGAAAACGTGATTTTTTTTGTTGAAAAATTGTCAATCTATTCATTCCCATATTTATTTTAACCCCCAGGTTAAAAGCAACCCTCGGCACATTGACATCTTTGAAGTAGAGGGTAAGTAGAACCTTCAGCCATATTTTGGTGCTAATCGGTGCTGTTTGGTAGAATTGCGAGGGAAACCGAGCATGGACTGGACTATAAAAGTTCATTGAAAAACCACTGGTGTCAACATTTACTACTAGAAAAAAAATTCGATTAGATACCCGACCTTTTGCACGGTAAGTGTACTTAGCTTTATGTGTATTTAAAATTAAGTTAAAAATCAAAGAATGCTAAATGATTTTTTGACATCTATTAAGACAATTCATTTTATTATATTTTATCTTATATCAATGCTTTTAAGGATTGTCTATAAATTATTTATTTTAATGTAAATGATGAGTTCGAATACCGAAGATGTGGAAACCGATTCCCACGCGGGTTCTAGAAATGAAAATTTGCTTCTATTATACAAAGTAAGTAAAATTTGGTAACTCTGGACTAAAAGCTGAAAAAGATTAAACCTACTATATTTTAGCATGGTTCGTATTTTATTTTAAGGCACTGTTATACCTCTGGGAATAAAATCTAGTGTTTAGTTTAGTCAGGTTATTTTAGGATTTAGACACTCAATTTATATATATATATATATATATATATATATATATATATATATATATATATATATATATATATATATATATATATATGTATATATATATATATATATATATATATACATATATATATATATATATATATATATATATATATGTATATATATATATATGTATCAGAACAGTAATCATGATAAATAATAATGGTGTGGAAACTTAACAATTAAAAATTTTGTCTTAATCTTGTGCTACTAGTTGAAACCTGTCAGAAGAAACCAAAGGTATAACTATGCCATTCTGATTATAATAGCTCAGTATATCATCGATGTCCAATTTGTTACACCAAATCTTTATTTGGTGTCCCATGAAGCCAAAGAAAAATTTTTTTTATACCTGATGCTACATTAGTTTTGGCTTCTAATACTTTTCTCAGATTTTCTCTTTATCTCTATTTGTTTCAGTTTTCTATCCTGATTTTATTTTATTTGAAATACATCTTAATATTACGTTAAATGTTATATTTATCGTAATCAATCAACAATTTTTTGTATTAGACACTTACCTTCATAGTTTTCACCATCACGAGACGACTATACTGTAACACAATTTTTCGGTGGACTTAAATCGTCACAATCAATCATCCTAAAACAGAACAAAAAAGCTCTTTACTCTGCTTAGAGTAAAGTACTTTACTTGTTGGCAGTAAATAATTCTTTACTACAACTACTCGTAAGTATCTTTCTCATTTGCGATTTTTCTCAAAAAATAGTAATTTTCGTGAAAAATTTATTGGGATTCCCAAAATCTCTGTGAATTTGAGTGAATAGAACAGTAAAACAGAATTGATGTTTAAAAAAAATTACACTTTTTTTTGCTTAGATTATGAATCTTCATTAAAAAATGTAGATTACCATTCGAAAAGAGTTACTCTATCAAAATTCAAACTGTTAGCATTCAAAGGGACATTTCTTGATTTTTTTAAAATTATTAGTTTAAATTTTCTAAGAATTAGATTGTAAGGTTCATTTTTGAAAAAAAAAAACATTATTTACTGTTTTTAAAATAAACATTTTTGAATTTCCGCCCTGTTATTCTTGATCAGAAATGCATTTTTAATAAAATAACATTGATTTATGTCGCCTATATTGTTTTGTTCATGAGAGAGCTATACGGAATAATTATAAAAAATATTAACCAAGCTGAAATACTGTAAACAAAACCGTACTATCTACATCTAATATATAATGACATGTTTTTGTCGCTCTAAGTAATTTACATTATTGTTTGTAAGGAATTAAAATTTGAACACAAACGGCATAGAGATGATGTTTTAAAAAAATGTGCGGAATTTTGGCGATATATTTATTCGCGTCCTGATATTAAACCAGTCAACGCCAGGGAACCATCCACCGTAATGAAATCAAACAATGTTAGTTGTGAAATGAGCACGAAATGTAAAGAAAAATGTACATGCAATTCAAATAGTGACCAAAGACATCAACGTTGGTTGGCAACATTATTAGCAATACATAAAATTAACTGTTCCAAACTATCGGTATACACCAGATTAATATATTATTAACACCAAAAGATCCACAAGATCATATGACCTAATTTGGAACTTTTCAATTGACATATCTAATTTTGTATATATTTTGGGGACTGTTCTACTTACGCCAATCAGTACAGGATCAAAACAGGTGGTATGTTGTAAAAGGTGGGGTACTACTTTTTATTATTTGAACTTGTACCTATCGTATATGGGTACAAACATGTAAAAAACAAAAATGCAAACACGGGCGACCTCGAGATAACTTTTGGCAGCCAAACAACTTCGAAGTTTTTTGACTTCTGTTTTTCAAACATCCAATATTTCGTAAATACAAAATTTGCGTATTTACATCGAAACTATGCGATGCATGAAAAAGTTTCAAACAAAAGTACATTGCTGTTTTTATGATACAAATATTTTATTTATGTAAAATTTTTCTCAATCTTCCACCGTTATGCATGGGATGCATGGAACAAAAAGTTTATACGTGTGATCATTTGAAAAGTTACCTACCACTTTAATATTTCTCTTAGAGTACTCCAAAAATCGTTGTTTTTTTACCGTGGTTTTCTACCATGTTGCTTGGCCGAATTAAATTGTGATACTTCTTTAATTGGTTACCATGACTTTTTCACTAGAACCATCTAGAAGTTATAGGTGCATAACCAAAAAAAGTCTAAAAACTCACCCAAAAAAAGTTTTTTAGCTGCCAAAATTTATCCCAAGGTAACACGTGTTAGCATTTTTGATGTTTGTATCCATATATACAATTTAAACAAATAAAAAGTACTACACCACCTTTTACAAAATTAATTTCCGTACTGACTGGCGTAACTTTAACTTTTTTCTTTGAAAAAAAAAAAAATTAAATATATATACACGTCAACTGAAAGTTGTGAATAATGGGAAATGGCAAATTGCTCAGCTGTTGTACTAGCTGTAAACATTTTATCACTTAAACAAATTAATACTTTTGTTTAGATGAATTCTACTAAGCCGTGTAAATTATGTGAACAAAATCAAAAACTATTCGATGGATTGTTTGCTAGTGCATCTCCCAAAAATATTCAATCTCAATTAGTACAAATTCAAGAATTGAGTAAATGGCAAGAGAATTCGAAAAACACTAGTAAAAAAGTTTTTGAACATAATTCAAAGAAATCAATAAAAAAAGAAATCGACCCAATGCATAAAAGAAAAAATGTGTAGATGAGTGTTTTAATGACTTCATCAAGTAAAGTGAGGAAAGATGATTGAATTAAAAATGAATTTATCCTTATTTAAAATTATTCTTTGGCCACATATGTGTATATGCATCAGATATAATTCACACAATTGAATACATTAAATTTTTTTATTTTATTACTAAACGCAAAAAACAAAAACTTTTTCAACGATTACAAAAATAAGAATTTTTATCAACCAATGTAAGAAAAAATTTCACTAACAATTGTCAATTAACAATTGAAAAATTTAATTCAGTACAAATAATTTATTGAACAGTACGGGTTTTGCAATAATGTAAATCTAAATATTAATTAAACTGTAAAAGAAATAAATATGTTGTGTTTGTTTCGATCATACTTTTATATACTCATTTAAATAATAGTTTAAAAAATTATCATGTATGAGAATGATTCATTCATTATCTTTGATGAATGTTAGTTATGAATAAAAGCAATAACATTTGAGAGCTAAATGATGTTCATTAGTACATAAAACAATTATTAGTGAAACTTTTTCTAAATAAAAAACGTGAATCAGATACTTATCCTCAATATTTGTTAGAAATTATAAGATTATGTATATAAGTACATATTGGTGTTGAATGATATTTTTGTAATCGCCACATTTGTCTTCTTTACAGTAATTCGAGTATTTTTTCATATTATTATTATTATTTTGGTATAATACAATGAACATCGATAGCTCTTAACAATTAGGTGTTATGTTTTTCAGTCTACCAAAGCATGAAATGTATTTACAAATGTTAAGATTCAGCAAATATTACTTATATAAAAGTTGACATTACATAATGAAAGAGATCATTGACATTATTACATCACTAATATATTTGTTATATCAAACATGATTTTATTTTGTGTAAACACAGAGATATTGTTTAATATTAATTATAAATTATATGTACGTTTTCTTTGAATTTTTTATATTAATTCGGTACCAATTCGCTATTTTCACGAACCTTCACGAGGGAATATATTAGGTTATGTTAAATGTTCTTAATCATTTTGACAATTGCAAACAGCTTGTGACAACCATAGAGTGTAAAAACAATGAATATAAATATTTCCTATGGACGTAGATCTGTTTGAAGGCTTGTCAAATATAATAAACTTACAATTGCGATTTTGTTTAAAATTTTATTATCATTCAAAGACTTAATTTTTATTACAATTCTCTTAGCGAATTGGAGACATCAAATTTTCTACAAATAATACAATAGTATTCCGACTTGTTTTGGATACATATAATATATTAGATAACTACAAACATAAAAGTTTATTTTCTTTATTAATAAAAAAACAATCCATTTTCAAAAATTGAAAAAAGAAAAACCAAATATAATGACACTCAATTTTTTTAATAACTTTTTTTTTTTTTAACTTTAAAAAAATATTAAAAATTGAATATTATATATGTATAAATTAAAAATGTATCAAATACATGAGTTTTTTGTAAATGAAAAATTCTCTGAAACTAATAAAATTATTCATATTTGAAAGTTCTAGAATTCGATCGTGTACGCATATATATCGATTATGAAACAACTACCAAATAATATAATAGTTTATTAAAACACCAAAATTTGTCTCTTAAATATGAACTAAAGTATAAGAGAATTTTTGACAGAAAAACAGACTTCGATTTACGTATTTAAGCCAATGCAATACAAAAAAATTTGCATTATTTAAAATTTCTCAAGTATAATTTACTTACATGGAATAGAATACGTTTTTATAAAACCATAACCCATTTTTTTAGTATTTGATAGTATTTTAATTCATATAATGTTAAATAATTTAATTAATTGTATCAGAAGATGTTGTACGAAAAAAATGTGAAGAGATTCATTCTTTTAGAATATATGTAGCCTGCACATATTAATGAAAAATTTCATAAAACATCTTCTAAAAAGAAAACGGAGCAAAACCAATTGTGTGTAAGTTAATGAGATTTATTTTTATATTTAAATTATATGATGGAAAACAATATAATTTTCTCTTTATTTAGTTATATAATTTAATAAAAATACAACTGATATTGTTATGACCCTGCATTTACCAGTTATACTCTTCATAAAACTTAATACCTTTTTTTTTATTAATTAAACTTATTATTTAAAAAAAACTTTTTTTTTAATAACATTTTTTATGGATAATAATAATAAACTTATGTAGAGCGCCTGCGCTAAACATAAAATATGTTTTAAAATAAAATTGTTAATATTATACGTAAATTTTAATATAATGATACATTTAAAAGAAACAAAACTATTCTTTAAAAGAAGTTCAACTTAAAAAGATCAATTATAATTTTTTATAAATATAACAATTTTTATAAACAAAGTAGTAAAAACGAATTATTTTTACTACAAAATTTAATTAAATTTCGTTGCTATTTTGAATATTAAATAAAAGTAATAAGTATAATAAATACATTTTATTATTCTTTAATACTAATTGGCAAGTATTATAGCAAAATAAATTTTAACGCTGATCAAATATAAGATTAATTTATCAAACTAATATGCTATGTGATATTCAAAATTGTCTGAATGAATTGAAGAATAACTTTTTTTAGAATCCGTTCTAATTTTGTTTGTACATTTACTCTTCATTTGTTTATCCGAAAATAATATCCACAAAAACATGTTTCCAAATAGTATTTATTTTTAGCTTCTATATTTCCACAACCATTGAATTAATAAAAACGTTTACAATAATTTGAAAAAAACTGTATTTTACCCTCAACCCATCCTTAGCAATCAAAATCCTGTCTCAGGATATTTTGAGACTAAACTTACTTCTTACGCGAAGTAGAACGAATAATTTTGTTATGTTAAGTTTCAATTTTTGTTGTTGTACTATTGGATTAAACCCTAAATTTTACGGCACTAATATTATTTTTGAAATGTCATTGAAATTAATCAATTTAAAAGAAATAAAAACCTCTCTGAAACAACCCCTGAGTAATCCAATCTTAGATCATAATATTCGCCTGACATTGTTTTTATAAATATTTTACTTTCGGAATAACATAGGAACTAAAAATTTAATTTCACTACCATTTGTTGTTGTGTATTTACTACTAAAAATTGCATAATAAAATATACACGATGTTCGTAAAAATACGCCCGATAAAGAATCATCAGTGCTGCCAATGAATGGGTAATTACCCGTTATTCGGGTAAATTCACCTCCAACGGGTAATCTAAAAATAGGTGTAAAAACATGTAATTCAACAGTTGAATACCTACAAATTTTATTTATTATTATCTGTAGGACAGATCGTTGCAGAATTATATTATCAAGCAGTCTATGATTATCTGTCATAGATATTTAACCGATTTTTTTTTTAAAGTAAATGTTAGTTTCACATTATGACGTCTAATATCAGTGTACAACAACTATCAGTTTAATAGCGAGGATCATTCTTTGATAAAACACTTTCTAACATTAATTATTAATGATTCAGAGATTCAGTTTTGGCTGCACTGCATCATTATTAATGTCTTTGTCGAGTGCTTTTTCACGAACGCAGTACATACACTTTCTGAAGATGCAAACATTTAACACAGACAAATTTGTATACCTTTGTTATTAAATTAAAATATCTGAATGTAAATTTTAATTGCAAATTGTAATTGAATTCTTCTTTTAAAAAATAAAAACTTAAAACACCCGTGACACGTATAAAAATACAAAGCAAAATAAAAATTTTCAAAATATTTTTACAGTATTTTTTTTAAATATATAATATATACATTATGATAATATAGCATTATATAACATTCAACAAACATTTACACAAAACATGACTTAGTTGACAAAATTAAAAATTAGGGGGATTAGGTAGGTGCCCGCACCTTAAAAAATAATAACATAAAACTTTTACAAAAGAAAAAACATGATGAATATTTTTGGTTGAAGGTATTTTAAATCTACTAAAAATACTTGTTTTCTTGTTTCTCTACAATATTTATATAAGTTATAAGTATAGGTATATTTATGATATTTTCTTTGTCATAAATTAATCACACCAATTGTTTTTTTGTTTTTTTGTTTTTTTCTTTTGATATACCTAAAATTGAAATTAGACTAATATTAGATACATATTTTATTTAAATTTTTCTATCAAACCATTTATTTTTATACATTTAAATTGTGTAACCTTAAAAAAAGACTAGATTCAATTTGTCAATTGGTAATTTTTTTTTACTTTTTTTTTTTTTTAAATTTATGTTACTATGGCGTATAATTGCAACAGAAATATTATCTTTCATAAATAAATAAAATATTTAATATTTACACCATAAGAAAAGGTCAACGGAAATTTGATCCGTATAGAAGACTTAAAAATTATACTAACAATCAAATAATAATGCTAGTAGTCGACCAATATGGTCGACTTTCAAATTTCAGTACTTTCAAATTTAGTTTGATCATTGATAAATCTACACATTTTATTTTAGAGAATTAATTAGACATATAGTATCAGAAAATAATGGTTCGAAAACTATTGAATCTTAAATAAATTTACTTTAAATAAAAATTTTATTTTTTTGTCCAAAATCTGAATATTGGATTAGTGCGGCTAATTAAAGTTAATGACATTATATATTTGGAATGAAATAAAAAAAATGAAATCAAATAAAAGTTAACATCATTATCTGATGCATATGTGCACAACAAAACTATAATCATAGTTACAATAAAAATAGCTAATAAAAATGTACGTTTAACTTTATAATGGATGTTTGTCAAATATTCGATTGAAAATCGAGCACGAAATTTTATGAGAAAAGTGAACCTCACATGCTATAAGTTTTTGAAACGTAAATGTATAATAAAATTTTTGATAGAGCTATTACCTATTCGAGACACAAAGTTTTATTTAGTTGGTACAAAACTATAATGACTGACTATTTAAATGAATTGTATAGATCAATGTTGACTAATGATGTAAATATTAAAACTGTTATTCATTTAAAAATTAACTGAAAATAGAAGCAAGATAATTAATATTAATAAAAAATATGTTTTGTTAATTTTTTTCTCATTTTGTTATTACTTATAAAGCATTTATTGCAAAAGTTGTCAAAAGTAAACAGATGTAAACATACAAAAGAATGTGATGACCCCATTCTGTATTTTGTGATTTATATATTTAATTAGTTAAAAATATTGCGCGCGCGTGATTTTATTTTTAAAAAAATTGAAACAAAATATAAGAAAAGCACGCGCAATCATTTAAAATTTATCTTAATTGTTATCATTTAAAAAAATCAATGATTTTATAATTTTTTTTATATATAAACTATAAGCGTATATTTTCTTTTTTAGTATTTAGACTTAAGGCAATGGAGCATGCAAAAATGCGTATTAATTTTTTTTTTTTACTTTTGCCCAATACTTTTTTTTTGTACAATCAACACACATTTAAAGCATCTCGAATACAGACGACCAAAACTTATTTTTAGAATTTTTTCGTTTTTGAATTACCCCTCGATAGAGATATGCCTGCCGATTGATTTTATATGTTTAATTTTTTTTTTTTTATAATTCAGTCTATTCAAAATTTTTTTTAAAAATGAATATTTATATTAGATCACAAATTTATAATACAGAATAGTAGGATTATTAATCTTTTATATGCTCCAAAGAGTAGAAAAGATATTTCGAAATGTGGCTGTGACGACACTGATGAGCAATCGCAATAGTACAATAATAGTAATGATGCGCGTGCGCGTATATTTTCTAATCATTGACGTATACGCCACCAAAGTTGTACTTTAGCATGTAATTTTCTACAAAGGCCTATTAGTCTCCGTCACATTCCGGCTGCTCCATCATCACTACCTTCTGTGTCACCCTCTTCCGTTTCACCTTCTTCTAAAGTTACCTATAAATTATAAAAGTACATTATTGCATTTGTAGTTGTATTTTATGGATATTGAAACACTTCTAGTTACAAAATCTTACTTGAAAACGTATCTTGTCCGGGCGTCTTTCATCTTCATCTCCTTCCTGCTGAACCGGAGTACCCGCACCATCGGTATTTGATTCTGATGGAGGACTAGGTGGAATCATTGATTGATACCAATCTCGATTTTCTTCTAGTGTATCTAAGATATCTTGTGCATCTGGATGAACCAAATCTGCCCATGTTTCCCACAATGGATGTACAATATAATCAATAAAACCAACCTAGAAAAGTATAGATGATATATTAGACTGTTATTAGCCCTTATGATGTTATTAACGTTAATTATGCTACTCTAGATGACCGAATGATTTGGATTACATACACTGTCAGAAATAATCTCTAGCATCAAATTGTACGAGTTCTATATAACATGGATTATTTAAGTTTTACACTACTACAAAAAGTAAAAATGAATTGATTTTCTACAAAAAAAAACATTAAATTTCTAATGTATTAAAAATGACTAATGTCCATTCTCATGGAATCATTTAAGTAAGGTTTAATTTTAAGTAATTCTCAAAGTGACAAATTTTATTGCATCGTTTGATAAGATTTTCTTATATAAACAAAGTAGTTCTTAATTTTAAAACCCCGATATCGGCGGCTTAAACGATTCTTAACTTTAAGAACTTGTTTGCGCTTCCGTATTACATACTTTTGAAGTGTCAAATTCAAAATGTTGGAAATATTTAATCCCCCGGATATCACTACAGTTGATAATCAAAAAATAAATTATGTTAAGAATGCTTTAATAAATAATTAATTTAATTATAATTATTATTTTATTTTAATACAGCATTATCAAAACAATCGCAGAAAAAATAGTAGGTACATAGTAGATAGACATAGGTAGATACATTTTTTTGTTTTAATTTTTTTAATTCTTCTTTAATTTTATAATCAAAATTACAACAAAAATCAAAGTTCACTTGAGCCCAGTTTTTTTAAGGATAAACCTAGTTAGTTAACTCGCGTGGTTTAAGTTAAGTTCCCCCACCTAGATCCCGAAAATAGTAGCGTCGATCAGAAGAATAATAATATATATTATATTAATATATTATTATTATCATATATATTATTATAAGATCTGAATAATAATTTATTATATATTGTCATATATATTATTTATCATAACCTCAAATATTTCAATTCAAAGTGTTAAATATTTTATGCAGTGATATCAAGTTATTAACAAAGAGTGATTTTTGTGTAATTGTCTCTAAAATTGTGAAGATTGCAACGTTATTGACACGTGTACAGTATGTCATCAGGGGAAGGGGCTCGAAGTGGGGGAACTTAACTTAAACCACGTGAGTTAACTAACTAGGCTTATCCTTAAAAAAACTGGGCCTTGCTAACATTGTATTAAGAATTTAAATACAAGAAAATAAAAAGTTACTAGAAAGTCACTAGAATTATAGTATGTTTATATGCGTTGAACCTCAAGGACGTTCATTCATGAGGCTTGTTGGTAGATAATTTTTTTTAGTGAATTGAATAGTTAATTCAATTATGTAGTTATCCTCCCTCAAAAATTTAAAACCTGTTGACGATCATTTCAAAGAGTAATTACCGATTAAAAATCAAACTTTTAACACAGCGTCTTATGGAGAACAGAATTTTTTTGTGCTTAAAATTATAATAACTATATTATTAAAATAGACACCATAATAAATAATGTTTATAAATATTCTTTGAAATATGCAGTTTATATATTTGTATTAAAAAAATGGTGTTGGCGATCGTTTGAATTATTTAATAAAATTAAAACTGTTTTGCTAGGTTTGTTTTTGCCACCATATTTTGAAAACTGGCGACCGCGCACAGTAAAAAAATATACACATATACATGTGAACGTCATAACATTTTAATAGGGAATATTCATGAAAATTTTTTTTCACATTTATTTTCAGAATATGAAAATACTGTTAATACTGTAATGATATTTAAAAACGAAATTAAAATCCGATAAATATCAAGGAAGCTATAAGCTTTTAAAGATTATTATCTGTCTCTTTCTTGCAAAAATACTAAAAACGGAGTTTTACGTGTATTTTAAATGGTGAAAGTGTAATATGATGTCACATAACATATCAAGAGGGCTATCACCCTCTTTGTCTAATCGGGAATTTCAATCATTCATATCTCGCTTATTTTTAAAGTTATTTAAAAAGTAATTTTACCTTGATATTTGTCAAGTAAACATGCTTCAATTCAAGTGAAAAAAAATTTTCATGCATATTCCCTATTGTAAATTTAATTTTGTTTTTAATTGTAAGATTATTGATACAACTTTTTTTAAATCCTAACTAAATTTTATTAAAGATAGTACTTATTTGACTCTAGCGTAGCACATGCACATCCTTAAGTATGTCTTAACTAAGTATTACTCATATAAACGTTATATTATCGAATGATAATTAGTGAGAACTCTAGGTTTTTGAAATAAAATTTCAAATTCGTCCCCTTTACCTAGATCAGTTTTTTGTATTATAAATACGTATTTCGACTACAATGTAGTCATCATCAGTATAAATTAGCTAGTCGTACTCTTTGACAATTAGAGATAGTTATAAAGTCGAGATCAACAGACAAAAAAATAAATAGAAAATTAACTAGATTAAAATGTATACTAGATTTAAAATATAATAAATTTTAAATTATATTGAAATTGCTCTTGTTAAAATTTCTTCATTCACATTTGTTCCTGTTAATTTTACTCTTATTAAAATTACTCTTATATTGTCGCAGGATATGTTACTTGTTACTAATTTGGTGACAGTATTATAACTATCTCTAATTGTCAAAGAGTAAAGTACGACTAGCTAATTTATACTGATGATGACTACATTGTAGTCGAAATACGTATTTATAATACAAAAAACTGATCTAGGTAAAGGGGACGAATTTGAAATTTTATTACTCATATACTTAATGCTGGAGCAACCAACGAAATAATTAAAAAAAGTCTTAAATATAAGTATTACTTAGTAAAGCCACACTTAAATAAAAAACGGTGAGAATGGACATAATTGAAATATTTTGTAAACGTACTTGTGATTTTTCGATTGTAGCTGAAAGCCTATCACACATTGGACTAATATCCATATTCTGCTCCCTCTCTTTATCACCTTGTTGAAAGAATTCTTCCATTAATAAATCAACCCATCTTCTGTACAATGCCAATGGTTTGGTTGGATTACTTAAATCAGCGCAATGAACTAAATTTTCTAAAACCTGTATTCGATCCGTATAATTATCTAATAATAAAACACCTGAACCAGCCACTTTCTTTGTTTCAACCATAGTTTTTAAATCAGCTAATAAGCTCATGTGTTTCGACATATCCGTTGACAAGACCTAGTAAATAAGAAAATGTTTTTAAAATAATAAAATATTTATTTAGAATTTAATGTATTCGTTTTAAGTATATTTATGTGATGAATCAGAGAAATTAATTTAAAATGTTTAATTCTGATATTTTGAGTAAGGAAAGTACAGAGGTATGATTTTAAACTAGGAACATAAACATTTTACGCAAACGTAAAAGCAATAACTTTTCCAACATATCAATCGTAGGCTATCTTTGATTGAAATGGATTTTGGTTGACTCTGAGTTGACACATAGTTATTCAAATAATAAAAATTATACCACAATACTCGAAATAAAGTTGTATATCCTTAATTTATTTAAAAAATATACATGAGACTTAAACCTAGAACCTGTTACGCCTAGATACCGGTGTTTTGCTTGCAACGTAATCATCGTGAGTAGGAAAATTCTGTTTAACATATAGAAATAAAATTACACCAAAAACAAACAAATGGAAACTTAACATAAAACAAATTGGTAAATAATAAAATAAAATAGATAAAAGTTCCATACCTTACGAAAAAACAAATTCTTAAAGACACCAAATGAATTTTAACATGCTACGATCTAAATGACTTAACGAATTTATATCCACCAATATAAATGACTTAAGTCATTTATATTAGTGGATAAAAAAATATTTTATCGAACGTAATTTATATTAGTGGAATGGATTAAAATTTCTATAAAATTAATTAAATAACTTATTCGTTGAAAATGTTAAAAGTTTATTTGGTGTTTTAATTAAATATTGAAATTAACTCATCAACCAGGAATCGAACCTAGGCCCTCTGGATATCTAGTCTAGCGTGCTTACCGCTACACCAAAGACGATTCTGACGTAAGAGCCAACTTTTCCATATCATTGACAGTATTACTTCTGTTGTCAAATAATCAATATTATTATTCATATATATTTATTATTATTGTGTATACTTAAGCAGGGTCGGACTGGGCCGAAAGGGCTCCCTACAAGCCCGGGGCCCGGAACGGGATTATGGTAGATGGAAAAATAATGAAATATACAAATTATTAATTATCAACTTTATATATATTACTCGCTCTGCTCGCAAGGGGGTACCCTTTTGACCCCGTGGCTCCGCGTGACAGAAAATAACATTACATGAATTGTAAAAAAAGTTGAAAAAAATACTTATCAAAAAGTACTTACCATTAGAGAATAAATGGAGGGGGGGGTAATTTTTTGGGAAGAATTTGGAGAGGTTTTTCGGGGGGGGGGGGAGTTTTTGGCGGAAGTGGGTTTAGGGTGGGGGGTTTGGGGGGACTGCGCATAGATAGGTCTCACATTACCATTTTCAAGAGATACCGACGAAAAAAATTATGTTTTTCGAATCAACCGATTCATTTGCAGTTATTCTGCTTTGAAAAAACCGCATCTTTCTAGCATGTATAGAAGAAAAGGAGTAGTTTTAGGGTTGTTTATCCCATTTTGGAAGGGATTCGATGGAAAAATTTGTGTCTTTTAATAATCCTGTTATTTTAAACCTGTTCCACGTCGAATGAAAAAAACTGATCTTTCTAACATGATAAGAAGTGAAAAGGGCAGTTTTAGGGATGTTTTTCACTTTTCGGAAGATTGCGATGTAGGTAATGAAATTTTTCAAATTTTTTTGTTAATTTGACTTTATTTCGGGTCGATTGGTGAAAATCCTATCATTCTAGCATGTATAGAACTGAAAAACGTAATTTTGGGGTGTGTTTTTTCGATTTTCCGGGAGGTTCAAAAAAAAAAAATTAAGTTTTTCGAATTAACTTCCTAACTTGTAGCTATTTAGCGTCGATTGCAAAAACTGCATCTTTCTAGCATGTACAGAAGGAAAGGGGTAGTTTTACGGGAGTTTTTCCCAACTGCGAAGGGTTGTGATGGAAAAATTTACTTTTTTCAAATAATTCTGTTATCTTGAACCTGTTCCACGTCAAATGGAAAAAACCCGATCTTTCTATCATAAATAGAAGTGAAAAGGTCAGTTTTAGAGATGTTTTTTCCCATTTTCGGTGGGGTTGCGATGTAGGTAATGAAAATTTTCAAAATATTCTGTAAATTTGACTTTATTTTGGGTCGATTAGTGAAAATCCCATCTTTCTAGCATGTATAGAACAGAAAAACGTAATTTTAGAGGATGTTCTTCCGATTTTCCGGGGGGTTGCAATGAAAAAATTGAAGTTTTCCGATTTTTGTCGTCGGTTTGAAGCAATTTCGCGTCGAATGCAAAAAATCGCATCATTCTAGCATGTCTAGAAGTGGGTTAGGTTTTATATAGATCAGTGTGTCAGTCAGTCAGTTAGCTTCATTTTTAGCATTATAGTATATTAGATTAGGTAAATATAGTTCCAATTACTTTTTAACAAATCGAAAGCTAACCAATCAACATTTTTTTTTAAAGAGGAGAAGTTTCAGCTAAGCTGTCGATAACTCGGTCGTAAAAGCTGCTATTTTCGTCATCCTTGATAAGATCCGATTCTGTGTTTAATATAATCAACGAATCCAACAGTTCTTGTCCGATCATGTCCATTTTCCTTTTTTATGAAACTTGATCTATTCTGTAAGATATTTGTATTGTGGAAAAAAGAATCAATAAATGAATTATTATTAATTATTATTATTATTAACAAAGACTCGTTTTAATGCGCTTCAGCGCTGAAAATCGTATCTATATAATGCATCTCTTAAACAATGTCAAATGTCGTGTATTATGATACACGTCAAAATCGGTTGATTCGTTCAAAAGTTGTCGCCGTGCATAAATTTCTAAAACAAGTTTTAATTTTTCTGATTCATTTTTAAGTATGTATGAACTATCTACTTTACATGTAGATCGCAAGAGCCGGGCCCTAGGCTACCATACCTACCGCTTGGCTTGTGGCAAACCTCGCAAGCCAGGCCCGTGGGGGGCCCGGCTGGCAAACGCCACCTCGACTATATGGCCAGTCCGACGCTGTACTTAAGCGTCAACAATACAATGTTTGTCAAATTCCATTTCGGTTACGTAAGACAAATTCTAGAAGACTAGCGTATACTTTATAGACAAATGTCATTGAATTTTAATTAAATATTGATCTGACAAAATTAACTCGCCAACCAGGAATCGTACCCGGGATCTCGGATCTCTGACGCTTAAGTATACACAATAATAAATGTATATTTATTTGGTGTGTTTCAGAATTTGTTTTATCATAAAGTATGACATTTTTACTATAATTTGTTGTTGTACTAATTTGTTATTTTTTGCTTATTTTCATATATTCGTTTATGTATCCATTTGTTTGTTTTAGGCTTAAATTTATTCCTATAATATACAGAATTTTTGTACTAACGATGATTGCGTTCAAATCGAAGTACCGATATCTAAGCGTAAGATTTATGTGTATTTTTTTATTATATTTTTTAAATATAATTCCGGGTACTGCGGTATAAGTTTTATTATTCGAATAACCAGATTTACACGCAATTTTTTAAATGCAAAATTGCGAATTCTTAAATTTCTAATAATATTTCGCTGTAGAGTAATAATAATAATACTGTAAATTTCTTTAATAATACTATAGAATCAACATACAAGTAACATTGTTAAAGGTAATCTATGAATATTTACCATATCTATAACCATTTTCCTAAGTGTTTGCCTTTGTTTCTTTCCCATATTACAAAAGATGTCACAGCCTTCATTCTGAAGCAGCTTAAATGCTACCGCTAAGTGATGATTTTCTAATACACTTTCATCATTATACATCAATGCTAGTTCAGAACCTATAAACATGAAAAACACATAGATTAAATAGTAATACTTGTAAAAATGAAACAAGTGAAATATAACATGTAACTGAGTTAATTGTTCAAGTCTTAGGAAATGTTCAGTGTATACTAGTTCATTATCAGTGCGTGAACTGTTTATTTTACGTTTTACACGCGCACAGATGTATAAAAAAGTATGATTTGAACACATGGCCACAAAAGCAGCGCTCTTTTTTCAATATTTTATTATTGATTTGTCTTATTCAATCGATTTTCGAAAAACATACTTCGGATAAAAGTTGTTCATTATAAATATACTAACAACTTTTATTTGAAACATTTTCCCAAAAACCAACAAAGTAGGGCACAAATCAACCTTATACATTTGAAAAAAGAGCGCTAGTTTTGAGGCCCATGGTATCTAATACCACTATACACCCATGTTTCTGATCGGATGCTTAGACCAATTTTGTCAATTAACAATTACGGGCAGATAGACGGGAATGTGAAAATGAACAAATTTGGTAATTTTACCAAATATTTTCATTTTCTATTTGGCCTATACCAAATTTTTAACGCCGATCAATATTTTCAACCGGTACAAAGTCGGGGCTCAACTTATTTCCTAAAGGAATCGTTTTTGGCAAAATTACCCGAATAAAAGTTATTTTTTTGGGTATAAGTTCCACTTATGATTTTCAAATGGGAATCCATATTGTTTTAAGACAGAATTCAATAGCCTTAACCTTAAAAATGTGTAATAAACTTTATTTTGGTTTATAGGTAACCATTTAATATATAGCGGATAGCCGTTTAAGAAAATGTATTTTCTAAGATAAATTTGCATTTTTTGAGAAAAATAAAGTCTTTAAAATAAATTTATCAAGAGTAAAAGTTTTTATTTTTGTTCAATAAATATAAATTCATCTTTGTTTTTTTGTAAAAAATAATAAAAATCCAGCCAAGTAGCCGCGCTTGTTAAGGCGCTCTACTTGGAACTGGGAGGTTATGGGTTCGAATCCCAACATCGGGAAGTTTGTCAATTAAAATATTAATGGGGTGGTTAATTGACTTAACTGTCGGTGTATGGACAAGAACAAAGTAACCGGCTATGCTTGTGAGATTAGATCTCGGAATCCATATCCCAGAGATAGTTACGATTAGCTAATTCATACTGATGATGACTGCATTGTAGTCGAAATATGTATTTATAAAATACAAACAAATGTTCTAGGAATAGGGGCAAAATTTGAAATGTAAGTTTAATTATTAATCAAAATAGACTTTATTACAATGGGTTTTTACGAAAAATAGGTTGGTTCCCATCTGAAAAACGCTGATCTTCAAATAGCCTTGAAGGTAAAGTTGATTTTCAAATACCTTTAAGATCATGTTCAGGGTGAAAATCAATCACCATAAAATGATCCCCTCCGACCAAAACCACTTTTATTCGAGTAATTTTATCAAAAAACGCCTCCTTGAAGAAATATTCGAGAGTATCCTGTATATTAACTTACATATTTCATAATATTTGACGTGAACATGTATTAGTTGAACATTATAATCGTAATCTGTTCAATTTGTGTGTTAATTAATTTTCCGTACTTACTTGAATTAATGAGAAACTGATTGGTGAGACCAGGATGATCGACGTCGTGTACTGTTGCAGCAAATAAGGCTGATGTAATTTCCAATGGTGTAAAAACAGACTCCAATGCTGGTGTATTTAGTAAAACGTGAGTGCTTTGTGTAACATCTGCTGCATGAGTGCTATTATGAAACGGATTATCTTTAACATAATGATCCTCAAGTGTCATCATAAATGTTAAAAATGTTTTTGGTGGTATCATTAATGACTTTAATAAATCACGACTTTGAAATGCTGTATATGCAACACATGTTAAGGGTTTATGGTTTGAAAGATCGGCTATTCTAAATATATCGACACCCCATTTATCAATGTTTGTTAACACCTAAAAATATTTAATCAAATAATTAAATGGTTTTAAAATATATTTTTAATTATTATAATTTACTTTTCCTAGATCTTCTTCAAATGGTGTTTCAACGCCATAAACAGGTAATTTTTCTCCAGTGAAAGAGTTTGTATGGCACAATGGACGTCGATTAACACCATGAATTTGTGACATTGTTGAACCAGGGCCATGACGAGGTGTACGTTCTTTTTTCTTATTAGTTACTCTTGCATCAGAAGTATCATCTATTCGTAATGATGGTATATCCAACTCTTGTTGTTTATCTGTATGTTAAAATCGTTATTTTTCTGTGAGTTAAAAAGATTTCTACCCGAAAAGCATTTGTAAAGAACTATAGTAATTAAGTTTAGTTATTTCCGAGCTATGCTTGCCTTAAAGGATTTCTAATCAATCCTTTGTACAGATATTGACAAATAATGATGGAACTTTTTACTGATTTTTATCAAGTTTTGTAGTTGGGTATTTGTGTGTGGAAGGATTGTGTTAGGCGAAAATGTTCTTGGATTGGCTTGTGTGTGTCATGCCATTTTCTACGCTATTCGTAATTGAAAATAAGTTCGCAGCGCCAAAATGGGGGGAGGTAGTGTTTTCAATATTAAATAATGAAAATGATCTAGTTTCGGAAAACTAGCACGCACTATCTATCATTGTTATACGGATTGACTGATTTTTTGCCTCCCTCCATTAACACGCCACCAACTACGGCAGTTTGGCATATGTGTGTAACATGCAACTAGTTACTTTACGTTAAAGATAAGTACCGTGCTTAATGTGTTAATAAATTCTGATCATTTTGGCAAAAAATTGTGCATTGCTAACAAATGCTTATATTTTTTTAACACTAAAAAACATTTCAATTTTTAGTTTAATAAAAAATTATCAAAATAGTATATGTTATGTATTCAACACTTTATACATAACAGTGTCGTGGCTTAGTTAGTTAAACCGCCTGTCTAGTACACAGGAGATTGTGTGTTCGAATCTCGTCGAAGCGATTTGTTATATTCTATTGTCTGAATAACTCATCTAGCAGAGTCCAAAATATTATATGTTTTCTGCCTTTAAATCATTTATAAAACATTTATTTTATTTTTTCAGACTTTTTCAGAGTTTCAGAAAAATAAGACTTTCAGAAGTTTTATTAAGAGTTTTAAAAGAATTATTCTTATAATTATTCTCCGTTTTTGAAAAGAGTTATTTCCACGAGGGAAGTAAATAATTAGAGTTTAAAACACTAAAACAACCAAGTTTTTTTTTGTTCATATGAACCAAAAAATGAAATTTTATTTTAATTGTATTGTCATCGATAATTAATACGTCTTTAACATTTCAGATTATTCAGACGCCCGGCAGTGGGTGAAAATTGAATTAAATTAAACTCAATATTATTGTATTGTTATCAGAATTGTATAGATTTGCCAAATTTCAACTCGGACGGGATAAAACGAAGTGAGTGAAATTTTGAGTATAAATTAATTGAAAAGAATAAGTGTTTGATAATAGCCAAAAAGTGGCTGAAAACATGTTCACAGATCTTTTTATTTAATTTTTTTATTTATGAAAAGAATAACATACGCACAAGTCAATGTAACTAAAATTTTATAATTATTTCTAAAGAAACATTATTAAGACTAGCTTTTTAAACTATTTAACATTTATTCTGTTTTTTTTAACTACGGATTGTAGCTCAAAATTTGCCACTAGATAGAGTCGATTATATTTCAACTATGAATTGAATAAAATTAAATGCAAAAATGATTTACCTAAAAATGTAGAACAAATGTACTCGGATATTTGATTTCCAGACTTGCTTGATTCTGAGAAGTGTGACAGTTCTTTATTTAACATTCGCTTGAACTAAATGGAAACAAAATATATTAATAAGTATTAATGCAATGTGAAACCATTAAAATTGATGTTTTCATACCTTCAAAGAGGCCATGTCAGAAACAGAACGATGTGTTTGAATAGTTTCAAGTTGATCCAAACACCAATCTAATTCTTCCATGGTCTCTAATGCCAATTTCATATATGATTCGTCATTAGGATTGAGATTCTTAACGGGTTGACCGGCAACAGCAGCAGCTCCCGAAGACCGCCGTGATCTAATTTTAGTATAATCGTAAATAATCAATGTGCATAAATTTAAATAAAAAATATTTTACTTACTTATTTGTGGGCACATTGGTAAGATTAAGGAAATTGGTACGAATACTTCGTAAACTTGCCAAAATTTGTGCAAAAGGTGTAACAATAAGATCTTCACCATGACTGTAACAAATAAAAATAATCGTTAGTAAATATTTATTAAAAAATTTATTATTATAAATCGTACGAGCAAGGATTGAGTTTTTATTGTCAATAGGGTGAATTACATTTCTGATTGAAAATTTCACTAATTTTATTTAGGCCTGCTTGCAGTGCCACATTTAGGCCTGTGAGAGCGTCACATTTAGGCCTGTGAGAGCGTCACAATTTGAGTGATACCGAAATTTGAAAGGCTTCTAAAATTTATAATAAAATAAGTACCTAATTCATTCGGTTTTGGTTGTTTATTTATAAGGATTAATTTGAATCCGAAGCATTTTTTCGAAAACCGCATGAATACAATTTTGAGACATACTTTTGCGGATTTGTGTACATACGTAACATCAAGATTTAGGCTAATTATTATCCTAGTATTCCTAAATTTCTTAAAAAAAGCAATATAATCAGCAAAAATGAATACTTTAAGAATTGTCCGAAAGTATATCTAATTTTTTTATTATATTTTCTTCAAATAGAGAAGATTTAATTTTTAAATAAAATTTTTGAAAAAAATAAACTTTTTATGTTCTAATACATTATATATCATTATAATAAAACGGGGATTAGTGGGCGCCATATCGGAATGGGTCTAGGGCGGCATCTAGCCTAAATTAGCGACTGCCTGATTGGATATTTTGTGCTTTAAATAACCAGTTCCTTAAACTAACAATGATAAATTGATAAAAAAATTTTCAAGCGATTTTCTTGTTTTAGATTTTTTTTACAATAGAAAGTTCTATCAACAATAAAACTTAAAGGATGACATAAGCATTGGATGGAATAAAAAATAAGCTTTTAACCGAATATAAATTTAATCGTCTTAAACCAAAAAAGCTATTTGTACACCTAATATGAGACTTAATTAGTAAATTAATTTCTGTGCTCACGTATTTAAAGTTTTAGATAACCGCATAGCACAAACAATTAACCAAATAATTTTTAATTACTGTGAGGTCATCTTTCCGGCTAGTACCTATCGGCCCCTTTTTTGACCAGCAAAAAGTAGTTACGCATTTCACGTGCTGTTTATACGATGTTGTGTTTGCATATTACCAGCAAAAACTTTCAACATCTGGACCACCGATTTCTGACAAATGAGGTTTATAAGAATCAATTCATATAATTCAAAAGAATCAATTTTTATATAAAATGGTTTGCCTGGAAATATTCTTAGTAAAAAATAGTTTGTAGTTGCCATTAAGTGATTTTTTGTATAACTTAATTAAAATATAATATATTTCATGAAATCGGTGAAATTGATCAATTCTTTAACTGCTCAACATTCTCGCCTAGGAACAAGCATGGGAGCGTATATGTATACGCATGCTCCTACGCTTACCCCCACTACACCCGCGTTAGAGACACAACTGTGTTAATCAAAATAATGAGGTTGTAGCACTGGGAAAACGATCAAGGTCAAACGTATTAATGCAATTGTAGCAGTTAACGGCTTAATTTATTAGTTACGTTAAATTAAGCTACTTGGATCAAACTTTGTCCAAACTCAAACGCTAATTGAACATAACGATTCAATTTACGTATATTGCTTTATTTATATGACCTAAATTTTTAGTGTTTACACTCCAGAGATATGATCCCTTCCCCTCCTTGACACAAAGTTCCTAAATACACCACTGCATGAATCAACATCTATATGAAAATAATATTATGACATACTTTTTCACTCACTATAATTATAATACATAAAACTAAAAATACACATGCACATCAAAAACCTAACCATCAAGCAACTCACCCACGTACAAAGTACAAACACAGTGTTCAAAGATTTTTAATTAAAAGCAATACATTTGGGTAATTAAAAATAAATCAAAGTCAATCAAGATACATCAAAACCATTGGTCCTGGTTTCTATATGTATCTATATAATATTTTATGTAAAAAATATTCGTGGAATTCATAAAATAAAACATTAATTGTATGAAAATAATAGGGCGTTTCTTAAAATTTTTATTTGTACAATTTAGTCGTTTTTAAATGATAGAGAACAGAATTTGCGATGGTATGTTTATTTTACCATAATAAAAAATATTTGAATGTATTTGATTGAATAATTTACAATTGCATCAAACTTAATATAACTATAAATGTCTGTCAACTTAGCACAACAACTTTTTCAAATCAAATCGAAAATAGGCTCATAATTTGATGATTTTTAGCGAATTGGTGTCGAACCCAAGTCAAAATTTCGTAAAAGTTTCTTCAAATCGCCATCGATCCTACCTAGTAGATGTCGAAAATCATCGTCTCTGAAATTTATATATCTATATTTATATACATATATATATATATATATATATATATGTATATATGTGTCTTTAATCGCTCTAGCGGTCACAGTTTTAATCCGGTTGGAATAAAATTGGGTATGTGAGTTGCTTTTGGTGTTTCAACGGTCGAGTTCGTTAATGAGCAAAATCGTACAAAGGAGGAGGGGGTTAGTGGGAGGGGGTTAGTGGGAGGGGGCAACATAAAATTTGGTACATCTGTCTTAATGTTGGAAAAATCGAAAAATGTCTAAGGAGTTAAGTTATAGATAATTAATTTTACTATACTTTTGGTTCTTATCATTTTTTCTGTTATCCTAGTATGGACAGAAATATTTACGAATTAAAATTGAAAGTTAAATTCCTAAATATCTCTTTACACATTAGAGTTTGAGAAAAAATGATCAGGTAATAAATTGTAGCAAACAGGATTTTCTACAACTTTACTCCTTATACATTTTTCGATTTTTTTAATATTAGGAAAGATATTTTATAGTTTGTTTTTTCTTTTTTCTCTATGTCCCGCTTCCCCCTTGACCAATGCCATTTATTAAAAAAATTGAACTTGCAAATACCAAAATCATATCAGATACGACATTTCATTTTGATCAGACTAAAATTGTGACCGCTAGATAGTGGTATATGTATTCTAAGGAAATTCGCTAAGTTGACGCAGCTCCTGCGTAACGAATATTTTTGTCGTAAATTAGTTGTGTATAAAACATTTGTCGCTCTTTATTCAACGGAGATATCGGGTGTTGTGCTAAATTAACAGTCAACTTAGCGACGCAAGAATTATAATTAAAGAAAACTAGGTTTTTTAAACTAATTAAACATTTGAATGATCAATTTTTACAACCGGAAATAAAGTTTTATTTAAGTTTAAAAAGTAAATAAATATGATGAAAACAAAAGTTTATAAAGAACTTTAAGATATCAATATTCGAATAATTTCTAAAGATAATTTTATTCAATTGATAATTGAATTAATTTTCTTCAGAAAGTAATTTTTATTCTTAATTTAAAAAAAAATATCATTGAAAATTATTTTGAATAATTAATTAAACTTATATCAAATCAACCATGATTGTCAATAACCAATTGGAAAATATTTGTTACTCATGAATTGATGAAGATTGATTATACAATAATTTAATTATCTCAATATGAAGATTTGAGTAAGCAGCAATAAAATTATAATAAAAAAAGAAATTATATTTGGTTCGAGAGGAGGGGGGTTTCATAACCCCCATGACCAACTCCCTGAATCCGCGCTTGGATACAAAACGTAATTATAAAACTTAATGTTTTAGCGCTTTCAATTCCCGAGATATCGTGTTCACAGATACACACATAGCCAAAAATGATGTTTATGACATTAGAGGTCTCACAAACGTAAGGATCTGGTGAAAATTGAACATCAATTTTAGAGGTCGCGCACATAATTCCTACATAGATATTAGCTGTAGTCTATATCTAGAGATTTAATATTTGTTTATTTGTGTAGACTTTCGTGTCAACATACAAGTGTTTGTCCAAATTCCTTTCGGTTACGTATGACAAACTGTAGAAGACTATAGCGTATACCCGACACATTTCATTGTCATTGAATTTATTAATTAAATCAAATACTGATATGAAAAAATTAACTCGTCAACCAGGAATCGAACCTCGGGCCTCTGGATAACTAGTCCAGTGTGCTGCCTCTACACCAAAGACGATTGTGATGTGACAGCCAACTTTTTCATATTATTCTAATTTTTATATATATATATATATATATATATTTTTTATATATTTATTAGACAGTATAAACTTCTTGTTGAAGTGATATTTTTATTTAATATTTGTTTATTTGTGTATACTTTCGTGTCAACATACAAGTGTTTGTCCAAATTCCTTTCGGTTACGTATGACAAACTGTAGAAGACTATAGCGTATACCCGACACATTTCATTGTCATTGAATTTATTAATTAAATCAAATACTGATATGAAAAAATTAACTCGTCAACCAGGAATCGAACCTCGGGCCTCTGGATAACTAGTCCAGTGTGCTGCCTCTACACCAAAGACGATTGTGATGTGAAAATTAGAATAATATGAAAAAGTTGGCTGTCACATCACAATCGTCTTTGGTGTAGAGGCAGCACACTGGACTAGTTATCTAGAGATAATAAGTACATTTATGTTCAACGGGTGCTGCATTACTCAAGTTGTTTTACTAAAAAATGTATTTCACATTTATTTTTCTATGAATTTCAATCATAATTGTTTTCGAGTATTCGTGACACACAAAAGTGAATGATATATGTTGTTAGATAGAATTTTTTATTTAAAAGAAAATTACACACTAAGCAAAAATACATTTATACTATAATATCAAATAATTGTGCTTGTAAAATATTAAATGATGCCATTTTGCTAATGGTTAAAATATTTCATTGGAACTTACTAAAAGTCACGTTCAAAATTGAATTTATACTTCCCTTTCCTTCCATATTAAATGCGATAATATAATAAATTTAACAAAACGGTACATGTAACGGAAAATACAATTTTCAGAAAAGCTACAGAAAAAACCAGTGAAAATAACAACTAACTGAGTTGATTGCTTAAATGCCCGGTATATATTGAGTTTATGAAAAAAGTTGTTTATTTTTAAAAAAGGAATATTTTTTATCTCCACATTTTTTTCTATCTTTTACCGTTTTAAAGATGGATATTATTTTTCTACCTGGCGGGAGGAAGCGACAGAGATATTATAAGAGATAATTAATCAGATGGTAATTTTTGACATCTACTAAGTAGGATCGATGGACATTTGAAGAAATTTTGACTTTGGTACGGGACCAATAGCTCTATTTCCTTTCAGGAAATTCGCTAAAAAGTGTAGTTTCAAAAAAGTTTAGTAACTAAATACGTATTGTATTTCCAGTTAAAAACTATTTTAACTCTGAGAAAAACATGCACATTAGTAAAATCGATAAAAATATGACAACGTTTATAAGAAACAGGTACTATTCATCGTTTTTGTCAGTGACTATTGGGACTAAATTAAATGAAAATATAGGTACATTATTTATGTAAGTATGAGGTGGAGATGATCCAATCAACCGGGTAAAATTGGGACGTGAAATCTGATCAGATCGTGAAGATATTTTTATAATTTAGACCCTACCGTTATGCTACCTACAAATTTTCAACTAATTTGAATTAATAGATTCGGAGAAACGCGGCACAAATGTGATTCGACTACATAAGTTTAATTTTACAATTAAGTATAATATAAATAATAAACCTGGATATTCAGAATATTTTCCTACCTACGTTTACATCGATTTACAATGTTTTGAGGTAAATATTTGCGTAGTGAAAATCTGAACAAAAAATATCTATTTACAGAATTTACTTTCAAATAATTTATCTGTATATTTATTTTTATTTGTATAATATAAAATAATATTTCAACACTTCAATTTCTAAGAAGAAATAAAATGAATTTAAAAGTTACAGAGCGAAGGTTAGTGTATACCACCCTAAATACTTCTCCTCCCTCCCCATTGGGAAATTTATGATTCACATATTTTTTTGTGGGTAGGTATTGTCATGTGGTGTAAGGTTTTAGTTCATTGCACTTGTCAATTATAGCATATCCCGGAATAAGTTGGAAAGCTCAAGAGATACGAAGAAAGTGATTTTTTTTAAATTCATTCTCTTCATTCATTCAATTTTTTGGTTGGTATTGCCATCTAGTTCAAGATTTTAGTAGTTTACCCCGTATCTCTGTGGTTTTCCGGAGTTTTCCGGGATATGTTGAAATTGACAAGAGGTAAACAACTAAAACCTTAAATTGGATGGCTCTGTAAGGATAAGAATGAATTTAAAAAAATTCATTTTCTCCGTATCTCTGTGGTTTTACGGGTTATTTCGGGATGTGCTGGAATTTACTTGAGGTAAACGTCTAAAACGTTAAACTAGATGGCAATATGGAATAGATGGAGTCACTTTCTTCGTATAGCTTGGGTTTTACGGGTTTTTCCATCATATGCTGTAATTGACAAGAGGTAAACAATTAAAATCTGAAGAACATGACAATAGTAAATCTAATGCGAATGTTTATAAATATGTGCTTTTGTGTTTTTTGTTAATTTTTTTTAATCGATTTTAGTAAATTTTTATATTTGATCCGCATTATCAGTCGCGGCCTCGCCCGCAAAAATTTTGTAAAGCCCTTATAACCAAGTAACATAATATTTTCTCCCGTCAAGGACTGATTGTCTTGGAACGCTGCTACACGTATTTATTTATATTTTTTTTATAATTTAGAGGATTATTTTTTCTGATGTTTCAACTATCATCGTCATATTTCAGCCAATTTACACAAAACCTCAATGAATTATACACCTAAACCTTCCTCATTAATCACTCCGTCCATTGGTGAAAACCGTATGAAAATCCGTTCGGTAGTTTTTGAGTTTTCCGCGTACAGACAGACAGACAAATGCGGCGGGGGGACTTTCTTTTATAATATGTATGGATAAGGATATATTCAATAATTTCGATATTTAATTTTGTGACCGTATTAAATTGCAGCTGTATACAAATTCGATATTTTAGGTTAGTCAGTAAAAGTATTAATAATTTAGTAAATATTTATTAAACTCGGCCTTGCGCACTACCGTGCTCTAGATTTATTTTTACTTTATCAACCTTTTAAATTCTTAATTTGTGCTATCAGTTCGAGATTTAGACCCCAATTTATTTTCAATTAATATTTTTTCTTTATCTAGCATTGGAAAACAATGAAAGAAAATTTGAGGGTTTCTTCTTTTATTGGATGAAAACAAAGGCGCTGAACAAGATCGAGACATAATAAAAGAAATAATAAATTTTCATATTTGTCATGTAAATTTATTTCCTGTTTTGGTTTCTCTGTTAGTTACATAATATAACCACCAGAGGCTTAACGCTTAGCAAGTTTCGTCTATACCAATTGAGAACTGACCTTCGGGTGTGGCTTAAAAAATAGCTGTTTATTAGTTAGGATAGCATCGATTAGCAAGAATAGCAAGGATAGAATAATCTTCTTTTTTTTTAATCTATGTCAAATAATTATTTTTTTCTAAATTTGGATAGTTGTTAATATAAATATTTCTATAGAAACTATAGAAATACTTATAAACTAGGACCGGCTATAACTTTCGAATAACGTCAGAAAACAATTATTACTTTGGAACGGGTTGGAATTTCGAACTTCTGATAGTTTTTCTGGAGTAGTAAAGAAAATTTACCTAAGGTCTTCTCTTATCATAATTTCGCTATTCCAATAGTTTTCTCCAAACAATTCGACATTTTCTCTTTTATATGTAAAAAAGATAATACTGCACACTAAACTTGGTTTCTTTTTTACCACCAGGTGTCGTGACTAAAATGGTCAGTTATCAGCTAAAAAAAAGCTTACAGGATTAAATTTTCATCTGTCATATAAATTTAATTTTGGTTTTTCTGTTAGTTATATAATATAACCATCAGATGCGTAACACTTAGCAAGTTTTGTCCAAAAAAAAAGGGGTCATGTTACAAATAAATTTTTTTTCCTAATACAAAATCTTTCGATGATAACTTTTTCAATATCGACAACGTATATAGTAATAATATAACTGTTTTTGTACGTGCAAATAAAAAGCAAAAAAATTGTTTACCCTCCATTTTCAAATTCATCAAAGTCAAGTATCAACGCTTCATGCACAATATTTTTAAGACAATTCATTTTCAACATGCAATTTTGACACAAATACAAAATATTATCTAGAGTGCTTACTTCTACGAATTAAAGTAAATAGCGGATCTTTATAGACCGGGAAATAGGACATTGATATTAAATTTTGCCTCAATTCCTAGATCAATTATTTGTATTTTATAAATACGTATTTCGACTACAAAGTAGTCATCATCAGTTTGAATTAGCTAATTGTAATTATCACTGGGAAACGGAGTCGAAGATATGTTACTCGTTACTAATTTGGTGCGTGTCTTTGATTATTCAACATTCCGGAAAGAAAAATGCTTACTTAAATTACCAGACTTGGCAGAGCAAAATTTCTCTTCAAGAGGTAAAGTTTGTAAGTTTGTTTGAGGTAGTTTCTGGAACTACTGATCTGATGCTGAAAATGCTTCTCCTGATACAAAGCTCCACTATTCTCAAGTAACACAGGCTATAGTGTGCATTTAATGCATCCGAATCCGCGTAGCAGTTATGCTAAAAAAACTAACTTAAAAATGGTGCGAGATAGAGAAAATCTTCAAATATCAAAAACATTCATATCATATAACCAATAACTTTTTTACGAAACATTTTTGCATACAACCATTTAGTTTAGGCACAATTTCAGTGTGAAGCCTTTGCGGGCCATAGTCAGATAATAGTGTAACATTTGTAGATCATAAAATTTCCTGTAAGAGAAGTCTTCATACTATTTACTATGAAAAATCGTTTGTGGTACATTAGTGGAATAACTTGAGAGTTTTATCTCGGCAAATCACTCAATCCTGTACCGATTTGCAAGATTTATGTTTTGTTTTCAAAATAAGTATGTAAATTCTAAACACAACGGATAGAACAAAAATCGGCTGAACCTGGGAATGAAAGATAATACGCTGAAAATTTGCATAGACCTTTTTTTGAAAATTCTAAACACTGCCTCAAAAGACTAATATAATCTAGTGTCCGCGTCTTAAGATATTCAAGGGGAATGGTCCCCTTTCTTTTTTGCAAATATCTCATTTGCTATGCATCAAATCGTGTTTAAAAAAGATATTATAAACCTTGTAGACATTAAGTAAAGCTGACATAATTAATTAAGCTGAGTATAATTTATATTCTGATAATATTTTTTTAATCACCAACCGTTTTTGATATATCGTGCAGAAAATGGGAATTTATTGAAATGCTTATGGAGGCCATGCCATCATTGGATGTGACTGAACATCTGCGCTGTTTCAAAAAAAAGGTAAAATTATATAAAAGCTATAAATTATAGAAATTTTGGAAAATAAATCGACCTTTACAATGGACAATAAAAGTGGCGTTCGTTTTTCAAAACTTTACAGTTGATTTGTGCCTTATCTATTCAGTTTTTAAAAAAAAATATTTAGAATAAAAGTTGTTGATTATAAAAATACTAACAGCTTTGATTTTAAGCCTTTTTTCGAAAACTGAATGGATTCGGTACACATCAACTGTAAAATTTTGGACAAAATAACGTCACTCTTGCTGTTCTTGATACAAGTCGGATTGTTTTTTAAGCTTTTCTATAATTTGCAGTTTCAATTTCCTAAGTTGCGTAGATTTTGTGTCGTATCCATTGACGGTCTAATCTCAATAAGTATTTCAATAAATTCCCAATCTCCGCACGATACCTTAATAACGATTAGTAAACCGAATTTTACGGTCTAAACTATAAACAACTGCTGATGCATAGGAAACGAGATATTTGAAAAAATTCGATTTTCGCGACCTTTCCCCCTTGAATATCTTAAGACGCGAACACATGATTATATAAGACTCTTGAGTCAGTGTTTAAAATGTAAACATAAACCCACTGAATTTTTCACTTAGACATGCGTAAACGATACCGGATAGCTTGTTATTTTAATTGTTTTGAAATATATTTGACAGCTGTAATCTGGTTATCTTGTCGTAATCTTTGTATACAATCAAAATATTTAGACCTAAAGCTAATTTGCTCGAAAAGACCTAATAATAAAATAATTTTTATTAATTAACTTACAAATTTTATGACCACTTTTCGACAGATTTTGCATTTTTTTTTCACAAGCTAAAAATAACGTTTTCTAATAAATTCCGAATATTTTCTAATAAATAAATTTTTTTTTCATTTTTCGGTTATCACCTAGTGTGGTCGTCTTTGATCCCTTAAGGGTATATAAAAAAATCCTATTGTTATAATTTTTAAATAGTACTTCACTTCACATCATAAACTTTACCAGAATTTGTATCAAAGTTTGTATCATATATATATAGTATATATATACAAGGAATTAAATTACATAGGTTTTTTTAGGTTATTTGCACACGAATAAATTGAAGAAAAAAAAGTTTTTTGCTTTTAAGGATGTTCCAGCATACCACCACTTTTCGACAGATTTTGCCCATTTTTTTCACAGGCTAAAAATAACGTTTTCTAATAAATCCCAAGTTTCAGAATTTTTGACCATTTAGAACGCGAGATAATTAATATCAAAGTTATCATTCTCTCTCACTCTCTCTCATTAGAAGCATGTTAAACTTCATGCCCGCCCAACTATTATCTGTTGTATTAGAAAAAATACTCGACAGAATTTAAAAAAAGACTAGGAGAGTAAAGCTAAATATTTATTATATAAATTTTTTTTTTAAATCGTGTGTTACACATTTTGTTTTCGAAATATAAAAGTTTAAAATTATTTTTTTCTTCAAAATAACATTATTTTGTATATGTGAGCAGAGTATTTGTCTATGTGTTATATATGTGTGTTTATGTATTTGTGCTATAGTAAAATCAAACCGGTTTTTTGTCCTGTTTATATACCACAGTGCTGGAAAATCCTTAAGCAGATCTTAGTTATTAAGTTTAACGGGAAACAAATATTTTTTAAAAGAATCGTGATTTTAATGAAATCGGTCTACGGCTAAAAACTTTTTAGTCTTCTGGTTTATCCGGTCCTGTATAGGTACAATAAATGAATTTATATGAATTACCCAAAAATTATATTTTTTAAACCTGTTTAATGGGCAGCTAAATTTTACATAACATATCATAAATTGCTTAAAAAAAATGTTGTTTAAAAGAAAACTTACAAATCACGTTTAGTACGTTCCTCCCAAAATTTATCCCAAAATGATGAACGATGTTTAATACGTAATACACTAGTTGATAACGTTCTCGGTAATGAATTTCCACTATTACCACCGCCTGGATCACCAGGTGGCGGGCGATGTAAATCCATCATATTTGTTGTATTATCACTAAAATTTGCTGCTGTATTTATAATATTTGGACTTGAACAATTGCCAATACCCGCACTAGATAAACGTTTACGTATTGTTGTATGTGATGGTAAATAGAATTCATTCAAATCATTTACTGGACTCGATGGTCCTGAACTAAATGCTAAACTATCATTGGATGATAATACACAACACTGTTTCGAACAACATATCGGTTTATTACTACTGAAACTTCCATAACTTTCCAATTGTTGTTGTTGTTGATTGTTGTAATATTCATTGTTATGTGTTAAACAATGTGGACATTTTGTGTAAGTTTGTTCACAATAGTGATTCGGTGCCGAGTATGGTGATATTGAACTATTTGAACCGGGTGATACTTCTTGGTGCCAAATTGATGATGATGTAGGATATAAAGATGTGCCCGATGTTGCACGACGTACTACAGCTGATGATGTATTTGGTAGACAAAGATGTGATCCCAATTGTTGTATATCGTCATATCTATCTTTTATTATTAAACTATCTGATAAGTTGTTACAAGATGCTCGTGTTATGTTATATTTAGCTTGACCATTTGATTGTTGATCGAAATAGCACAATCGATTTGTGTCATCTATTTGATCAATTTGTATATCGATTGCATCACTTATATTTATTTGTGATTCACAGTGACGTAGTTTTATTAATGACGTGGTGGTCTGTGTAGGTGGTAACAATTCGTCTGGTTTATTTACAGGAAATTCGTGATGGAATTGTGATATTATTTTTGGAATTTGGTCTGAATGGTTTTCTTGTGATGATGATGATTGTTGTATGATGGTTGTTGTGGAAGGGGTAAGGGACTGTCCTACTTGTTTTGCCACTTCAGCCAGGATTATTTATTTATTAAATTTTATCATGTTTAGAACTTTTTCACTTTGTTTTTGTTTAACCATAACTGTTATGAATTTCAAAAATTGTATTTATATTTCTTCCTCATTGAAAATTTTTTGTTTATCCAGATTTTATTAAATGATATAGCCTAAGAAAATATATAAATAAAATGAATGTTTTTTGTTATATAAAAATCTTCTATAAGTATATTTGAAAATGTAATTGCAGATATATTGCGAAATTATATTTTAAGTTTAAAAAATTTATAAGAAGTAAAGTTGTAGATACTAAGTTTTACTGTAATTTTGTTTATCATTTTTTCTGTTACACTAATATTTACAGAAATATTGACGGTTTAAGATTGAAAATTAAATTCCTTAATATCTCTGTACACATTAGAGTTTGAGCAAAAATGATAAGGTAATGAATTGTAGCAAACTTGATTTTCTACAACTTAATTCCTTACACATTTTTCGATTGTTTTAATATTACGAGAGATATTTTATATTTTGTGTTTCTTCTTTCTTTATACCCCCATTCCCCTCGACGTATGCCATTTATTAATAAAATTGTGACCGCTAGAGAGTGATTTATGTATTCTAAGGAAATTCGCTAAGTTGAAGCAACTCCTGCGAAACGAATTTTTTATTAATAAAATTAGCCTTGCAAATACTAAAATCATATACGATATTTTATTTTGATCAGACTAAAATTGTGACCGCTAGAAAGTAATTTATGTATTTTAAGAAAATTCGCTAAGTTGAAGCAGCTCCTGCGTAACGAATTTTTTTTGGTATGTTATAAGTTGAACACATCAAAGTTGCTATAGATAAATCTTCTTTAAATATAGGAGGGAGTTCATGAATGTTTTGTTTTTGCTTGAAATTTCTTGAAATACAAATAATGTTATAATATAATAAATTTTACGCCTGTATAATTTTTTTAGGTTATGTGGTTCATTTGAATATCATTACGAATATTAAGTATATGATATAATATTGTTTTTCAGAAAATTTTATTGTTTACTTCAATATGTAATAAAACACGCACCCTCTTAGCAGACAATGTAAACAAAGATGAGAAAAATTTGAATAAAAGTATAAAAAGAATAATACTATCATTATTAAAATGGATAGCTATATTAGACGGGCAGCTGAAACGTACAAAATAACGTTATTAATGCTAATAAAAACAAGCGACGCCAAGAACTATTAGTTTTATTTTCTTTATATTTTACCAATTTGAAGAAGAAAAAAAACTTTTAAAAATCCACCGATTGACAAACAGTTTTGGGGTAATCAGACCCTACCTACCATTATCTTTTGAAATTAGTCTAAGGTATTTCCAAACTATAACAGCTGATCGGGTATCCGCGCGAAAAGAACTATATAAAAAGTTATATGCGTAAAAAAAAATATGTTGGTACTCTTGCGCGTTTTGGAAAGCAGCTGTCCGTTGTCGTCAGTGTTCCCATTCGTCACATAACATATCATACATATACTAGTCATCATACATATACTAGTATATAATTTCAAACGACTTTCAAACAGCGCGCCGGTACTCATGATGCCAACTGAACCATAAAAAATAACCTTCTGCTGCGGAAAATGCACTTTTTAACGCATATTTTATCAAAAAACTTAACCCGATGGTCATTCTCCCAAAGTTTTAAGGAAAAATATTTCTAAGGAATTGAGGAAAGTATGTGTCGAATTTCAGAATAACCGTGACTATATTGAGAGAGTTCGAAGTAAAAACAGTCGGTCGGAATCTTGCATTTTATTTCACCAGTTTATGAAAATGCATGTTAAATTTCTCCAACTTACATAACGATTTTCTCAAAAAGGCGATGGTGATAAATTCTCAAAAAAATTCAGCTGATTTCTGAGAATTCATTTAATTAATATTGTGAATTTCGTGAAGTTCTTGACAACCTAATAATAATTTGGAAATACCTTAAAATAACATGCGTGTCGTGTTTCTTATAATCGATAGGATCAATTTTAAATGTCTTCATATATACACTCCCGTTCATAAAAATTGTACTAGTTGAAACATTTTAAGTGCTATTGTATGTAATATTATACATATATTTAGTAATATATATATATGCTTAGTATGTGACTTACTGGTTCAATTTTTATGAATGGACAATTTTTATGCAAAAAAAAAAATTCATTAGTATACACATGACATTCAGGAAATTTCTCACGTTTCAGCTGCTAGTCTATATTATAAATTGGTATTTTGTTTGTAACAGCGAGGTGGTACTTTTATTATAATCAAGAGCAATTTAATTTTATCGTTCATTTACTTTGAGTTGTCTTGTTATTATAGGTATTTAAAGAGAAAATTAAAAACCTATTTAAATTGATGTTTTTAAGAAAAATATTGTAATATGGTCCCAGGATTCGACATTAGAAAAGTAAATCTGTAAATAGAATGATATAATGTTTAAAAAGAATTTTAAATTGCTAATCGAACTATAGGTCATCGAATGTCAGCCTAAAAAATGCCTAAAAAATGTTTAACTAGCTATTCTAGAGGGATCTTTCTTTTTTCATTAAGAGGGATATTATAATGTGACCAATCGTAAGTTGAGAAACACTGTACAACTCACTTTTTGCTAAAATTCCTATTCTTTTCGTTTTGTTCATTTAAAAAAAAATTGTATTGTATTGAAAAAACTGAAAAAAGGTACTTTTATCACTTGACTTCCAGACTGGCATAAACTTATTCGACCCTAATTTAAAAAAATTTCATAGTGATATTTAAAACCAGTCCAAGTAGCCGAGCGGTCTAAGGCGTTATGTCTGCGCAGTATGTCTACTTGGAAACTCGGAGGTTATGGGTTCAAATCCCGACATCGGCAGTTTGTGAATTATTAAGAAAAAAGAAGGGGCGGTTAATTGACTAAATTTCGGCGTATGGACAAGAACAGTTTCCGTCACGAACTCCAGATGAATATCGGCATAGTTCCTATCATAGTCGGCTGCAGCCGACCAATTCTACCAATTCTTAGTCTATACACAAAAAATTCCTTCCACTCCACTCACATCCTCACATCCTTAGGCATCACAATGGACCTTATGGTCGAAGTGTAGCCTCTACAATCTATCTATCTTTAAAACCACGTTAGTTGAAGAAATATAAATTCGACCATTGCTCCTATCTTGATTCTTTACTGGTCTATGAAATTTTCCATCCTTCAATCGTCACTTTTTCTTTTCATGCGGGATTGATTATCACAATTGCAGACGTTTTGAGAAATCTACTCATCTTTAGCGAAGACAATGCCATAAATTCCGAATCTACAATTTCGATGGAATCACCACATTTTATTTCTATCCCTATATGGACATCAAGTGATAACTCGTGTCCATCTTTATATCATCTACAGAAAATTTTTTTTGTGATTAATCTATTTTTATAACGAATAATTATTTCTTAAACAGTGTCAGTCAAATTCGAACCAGAAGTTTGCAAATTCTCCGATTTTAAGTAATGAACAAGATGGTTTTTGAAGTGTTGAAGAATGCTTCACTCTTATTCATTGCCCATGCAAACTGGTTAGTAGAAAAAACATAAATTTAAATCCAAAGTTAAAAAGATAGCGTACATGTTCCGATCGCAAAAAAGCTGATAATTTTTAGAGTTGAATGAATTAAACATAGATTTACGGGGATAGATCTACATTGGCTCGCCCATATTGACTAAATGAAAATATATGACGTATATCAATTATGGAAAATTTCAATTATCTTATGGATATTGTAATAAAAATATACCCATTATGAAAAATGAATAATATAATCACTATTTATGGGTAGTAACTTAAGATGATAGTGCTTAAATATTGACATGCACTTAAAAAAATTAATTTATATAACTGAACGTTCAATATATCGAAATCAGATTTGGTTATTTCTCAAATTAATTATAATTTAATAAATTATTTTGATTTTTTTTTATTAATTTGCGTTTCCATGTAACAATAAAATATTTATGGTAAATATATTATGGCAAAAATAGTCGACGTTTTGAACCTAGCGTTTAAACCACCACCCATAAAACTTGGAAATCTTCTCATGCACAATAAAAACATTGTGGATAAAAAATATAAGTCAGGTATCTACAAGTTGAGTTGTGAAAATTGTTCTGGAATTTATCTAGACACAGGTAGAAATTTTGCAGTGAGGAAACACTTACGAACCCTGAAACTAAAAAAGTCTGATTCAGCAGTCTTTTTTGGCCAAATACTCTTGTGATTCTTTAGTCATGAAAATGAAATTCTTGTAAAAAAAAAGTATTTTTCTTATTAAAATACTTCTTCTTTAAAAAGTTTCATTTGTTTGGATTAACAAATGTTTATTTTGGCCCGAAATTTTAACATCGTGGTCCAAAGAAATCATTATTTCAGTTTAAGAATTTCGAGATTCTGGAGTCAAGAATTAGTTTATCTTTAGTTAAGATAATTTTCTCAAGTGAAAACTATAGATGTCAAGATTCTTATTTTCTTATACCAAATATATATTATCTTTTCTATATATGAGAGTCAGAAATTCTTGGATAGAAGTAATTCAAATTAAGTGAATTCAAATCGAGTAAATTTGTTGGATATTTTGTTAGTAGCATTGTCGGCGCCATTGTGGATAATATTTGTTGAGACTAACATTGTTGGCAACATCGTTATTAGTTTATTTCCTTATCTTTTAGTGTACCCCGTTTCAAGGTTCAAGGTTATGTATACCTTGTACTTTCTCAAATCTTTCACTATTATTATTCTACTGTAATCATACGTACTCTCTGAAATGTTATCGCAAAATATACTTCGATCTAACCTAGTAGATGCCACAAATATGTATGGTGCAATTTCAAAAATATTACTTGTAATCAAGAAAATATACTGTACATTAGTGTAACTGTGACTAAGACGCCTTAATCACCCCTGGGGGCGAGATTGGAAGGGAATAACATAAAAAATTAGTCGCAAACGACCTAGTGTAAGAAATAATTGAAAACGATCGATAATCGAATCCATTATAGTTTTAAGGTCACTAAGATGAGAAATTACACTGCCGGTGCCTGTTTACAGTTCAATTATCAGCTAGAGTTAAAAACAATTCGATATAGTGAGAAAAAATTTCAGTGCAGTGAGACAAACGGTATTACAAATTCGTCAGATAAACTTCGATTTAATCTTGACAAGAAAACATATGACAGGAACACATTTTATTATCTGACGTCGAAAGAAGTAAACGTTACCTTATTTTATCCACGTATTTTTAAACCATTTTCATATCTTTAATGTGACACATTGACACCAAATATTAGAGATATTAATAATATATTACCAATAAATATTAGATGGTTTAAAGAAATATAAGTATATTAAAATTTGATAGATCACGACAAAAAATCGAGTTCAATTCAGTTACTCTCAAAACAAGAAAAGCCTAAGTGACACGGGACATTGTAATAGCAAAGAACACGGCCATGAAGCTAGAACTAAGAATCCATCGAACATATTTTTAGAAGAGGTGTAGGTTTACGCATTCAGGTTTTAATAACTAGGTGCAATATTCTGACATAGAGAATACTATTAGCGAATTTCCTCCAAAGGAAATGCAGCTATTGTTTTTGCACCAATGTTGGAATTTCGTAAAAATTTCTTCAAATGTCCATCGATCCTACCTATGAGATGTTAAAAATCACTATCGCTAAAATTTGTATATATATATATGTATATATATATATATACATATATATATATATATATATATATAAATTATTTTGTATATATATATATATATACAAAATGTATGTATATATATATATATATATATATATATATATTATTATATATATATATATATATATATATATATATATATGTACTTTTTCAAAATGTCTGTGGACTCTTTAGCGATCACAGTTTTATTCCCATTGGAATGAAATTTGGTATTTGAGTCGCTTTTGGTAATCTAAAGGTCAAGTTCGTTAATGGGTAAAATCGGGCGAGGGGAAAGGGGGTTTAGAGGGAGGGGAAAACACAAAATTTGACTATCTCCCTTAATATTTGAAAAATCAAAAAATTTATCAGGAATTAAGTTTAACACTAATATTTATAGAAATATTTTCAATTAAAGATTGAAAGTTAAAATTCTAAATATCTCTGTTCACATTAGAGTTTGGGAAAAATGATCAAGTAAAGAATTGTAGCAAACTTGATTTTCTACAACTTTACTCCTTATACATTTTTCGATTATTCTAATATTAAGAGAGATATTTAATATTTTGTGTTTGTTTGACACGACTACACGAAATATATTTTATTGTAAAAAATTTGATTGTCGTTTCCATAGTAACTATAAACTATAATCGATATACATCGTTCTTTTTTGGCTATTAATAAATTTAATTTTTGCAAATACTTAAGTCATATCAGATATTATATTTCATTTTGATCACACTAAAATTATGACCGCTAGAGAGTGATTTATGTATTCTAAGGAAATTCGCTAAGTTGACGCAGCTCCTGCGTAACGAATTTTTTTTTTACAATAGAATGTATGCTTTTTCGAATAGGTTTTAATAAAACTGTTTGATTATAGCATTAAGCAATCAATTAATAGATATTATCTGGTTTACAATGTCTTGTATTACGTCCAATATCATTGCGGTTGATAGTGATGAACAGTTCGTCGAAAATATACAACAATATAATCAATGCATTCATTGTAAAGCAGCGTTCGATAATAAATTTATAAATAACGTCCATATTTGCCAGTTCCATCATGGTCGTTACATGCATCTATTACAGTATTGCGTTTATATATTTAGAACGCCAATTCGGGCGGCTGTCTGTTAATTTAACTAAAACACAGTTAAACCTATTGAATGAAAATCACAATAACAGCGTCGATGGTGCAATAGGAATATGCTGTTTAGTATACATTAATTTTTTCTTTTAATTAAGCGCGATTAGTAGCTTCAATGACATATACATTCATTCTGTCTAGTTATTAATGACAGATGGTAACAGATTCATTTAATTATTTGCTGGAAGTATATTTATTTAATTTTAACGTAACTGAAAATAGCCGACCCGTGCGAAGCCGGAACGGGTCAGCAAGTAGACACTAAATTCAGAATTCTATTTATCAACTATAATATATTCATAAATTCATAGGCTTTCGTTGATATTGAAAACGTTGAATAGAATCAATATTCAAATGAAAATGTTTCATATTCAAAATAAACAAATAACATTGCATTTGTATATGTAAATACACACATAAGGACAGATACGAGATTTTGTCATTGAACTTTTCAATTAATCTATATAAACAATTGCAATTTACTAATGGCAAATAATATTCACTTGTTTGTTGAACATATTAATTAAAATTACAGGTAACTTTTGTATAGTGCGCCTCAAAAAATAGATATGTTTAAAATTGTAACAAGTCTACGCCATACTGGCTTGTGTCCGTGAGAACCTATGTAGAGGCTACATAAACCAGAACGTATGTATTATCTCAAACAATCAAGCTGCTTTAAAACCCTTGTCTGGAACTGAGGGTCCCCTCAAGGGTAGTCAAGGATTGTCTGGAGGAACTTCTGAAACTGGAAAAACGGAACAATGTTACATTGATCTGGGTGCTGGGTCACAGTGGTTTCGAAGGAAACGAAAAAGCACATACCTGAGTATAGAAGGCAGTCGGAATGCCCTTTATAGGGCCAGAGCCTAGTTTAGGAATACCAAGGACTGCATGTAAACAGGTGATCAACGAGTGGTCAAATACTAAACACCGTGATCACTGGGAAAAAGTACCGCGGCCAGAGCTCGGGAAGGTACTGCTTCAGAGTACAACCAAGAGGCTATCTCTCGATGCACTGAGGCAGAACAGGAAGCAACTGCGGAGCGTTACCGGATTCATTACCGGGCATTATCTCCTGCGGAAGCATCTGCATACAATGGGACTCCATAACGGGTCCATTATGTGCAGATTGTGTGGCGAAGAGGAAGAAACATCCAGCCACATTATCTTTGACTGCGAACCTCTAGGTTACAGCAGATACTGGACATTCGGTGCATCTCACCCCGAATATATGAACCTTCGGGAGGACCTGATAAGCAAGCTCCAGGCTATTGCCAACATATGGGAGAAGCGAGTCTCGTCGGACTGAGGTAGAAGGGGGAGCACAATGGACCATAAGGTCGAAGTGCAATGGTTTTTAATCAATCAATCAAGTTGTAATAAACTATGTTACACACGATCTTTTAATTATAAAGATTTTTAACGACATGTGTGTATGTACAAATGGCGTCTAAAGTCGAGCTATCATTTCAAAATTTTATAATTGAAACGTGCTTTATCTATTCGGTTTTGGAAAAAATGCTTCGGATAAAAGTTTTTTATTATAACTATACAAACAACATTTATTCGAATCATTTTTCCGAAATATGAATAAATAAGGCATAAATCAATTATAAAGTTGTGAAATGATAGTTCGGCTTTTGACGCCATTTGTATATCGGTGGGACGTTTTCGACTACAAAGTAAGAAAAAACAAACAGAGACATATAACATATCTGGCCGAAGAATAATTACCATTAAACTATATCATATGAATAATGACCATTTTACAACAAACAAAACAATCAACGACTTTGTAAACAACAAATATCAATGACTTTGTAATAACAAATAACTTTGTAAATGGGAAGTATGAGTCTTTTTACACATGAAAGTTTTGAAGCGAGTTTTCAATCGATTGTTTTACTGAGCAAGCGCAGTATTTATTTTGATGAAAGTTTTTAGTATTATAAAATAGAAGATTTTTACACGTGAAAGTTTTGATGAAAGTTTTCAATCGCAATAAAAGTAATTGATATAACTGAAGTTACTTTGCTATGCACACGCAGTAACTCACTTAAAATGTATCAATCGCATGTTTTGTTAACAGCTATAACTCTCGTCTTGTTTAATATTTCTTCCTTTGTCAACCACTTCAGTCACATGATCAGAGTATACCAATCAGAAGGAAGTAGAATATCAACACATCGTATGCACTACTTACTATTGCATATTAAGTTACATATATGATTTTGTCAACATAGAACGCTTCTCTATTTCTTCAAACTGAAAACCTGCATCAAAAAATACTACTACGCTTGCTCACCAAATCAACCGCATGAATAATTACATCTGAAGTTACACGTGTAAAAACGGGCCTTGGGGCTATTTTACACATGTAACTATTCATGCAATTATTCATAACGCATACTTTGGTAAACAAGCGCAGTAGTATCTTATATGTAACTTTAGATGTAAGAATAGGGTGATTGGCTTACTTCCTTGTGATTGGTTTACTATGATCATGTGACTGAAGTGGTTGACAAAGAGACAAATATTTAGCAAGACGAGAGTTATAAAATATTGTTATCTTACATACATTTATTGCGATTAAAAACTTTCATCAAAACTTTCACGTGTAAACACAGGCTTAGATTCTATTTGAAGCAGGTTTAGATGCAATGTTATATGTAAGTGTAGTGTTTGCGTTATGTATGATATTTCCTATGATTGGTATACTTTTATCATGTGACTGATGGGTTGACAAAGAAAGAAATATTAAACAAGATGGGAATTATAGTTTTTAAAACACATGCGATTGATAACTTTCAAGTGAATTTCATCGTGTGAACAGCAATATAATAATTCAACTATTTTTATTGCGATTTGAACTTTTACGTGTAAAAGGGATAATATTGGAATTCCAATTATCTGGATTGGTTAAGACCGGGCAAGATCTGGATAGTCAAATTTCTGGATGATTGAATAAATCATGGAAAAAGGTTATTTATTTAAAATCAAAAAGCTAAATTTGTGTGTACTGATGAAGATTTGGAAGACCGTTTTTTAATGCTCGCTCTTGCGCAAAACTACTTATGGCAATATTTTTTCTCAAGGCGATGCGAAAAAGTGGCAATACGAATAGTTGAAGATCAGATAATTAGAGTTCTTTATTGAAGTTTTTGTAACCATAAGTAGCTTAGAAAATTCGAATACTTAACGTTTACACATTGCCCTGAACTCATTTTGAAAACAAAGCATTATTAGATACGGTTTACTATGAGTTCAACTAAATTTGGACCTTCTATGATAGCTTTCAACGAAAGTAGTATAATAATATAACAACCTATTTGGTTCTCAACTATTGATGAACCACCTAAATATAGGTCATCATTTAAAAAAAAATGAAATACGTGGATATTTAGATTTTGATTGCCTAAACACGAACTATCGTAGAGCAGTGTTTATTAAATGATATGACACGTTCTCAATGCTATTATCATTTGTTGTAACGTGGTGTTTAAAACGGATATGGTGTGCTATATTATAGAATCAATAAACGATATAGTGTATATTTACAAAAAAAAAAAACCAAAATTTTGTATATGGGTTATCTATTTTTCAGCTATCTCAACGTTTTGTTGCATTTATTTTTAAAATATGCAGTTCTCCGTGTGCAGTTACTCCACACATTTGGGCTTAAGATAACAGTACTCTTCTTGCATATTTATTACATCCGGTATATATTATATACTAGGGTATATTAAGTTTAGTTCCGACTTTGTAACGGTTGAAATTATTGATCGCAGAAAAAAAAATTTGGTATAGGTGATCATAAAATGACCTAACTAGTCCATTTCTGCAAAGTTGTCCGTCCGTTTCCACGATAACTCTCAAAGACGAAAAGAGATAGCAAGCTGAATTTCGTATGTGTGATCTAGAGCTAAAAAGTAAGGTCAAGTTCGTGAGTGAACAAAATCGGACCATGTTTAGACAAAATGGGAAATACTGCCTATCTTTGAAATTGTAAGAGATAGAACAAAAATTTAATGGCAAAAATTTTTTTACAATAAACAACTTTTATTTGAATTTTTTTTTCTCATAAATTGAGTAAAGACCGGGTATTTAAGCAAATCACATAGTTATTATTTTCACTTGTTTATAATATATTTTTGAAGCATTCAAAACGTATCTCTTAAGCCTCCTACAGACGGGGCAGTAGTGGTGGCCAGTACTACAAGCCAGTATTGGCCGCTAGTATTTATCCCTCTACTGTCCTCGTGTACTGGGATAATACCGCTTCAACGTCCAGCTACTGGCGACCACGCATGTTTGAGTTTAGTGGACGCCAGATTGCCAGTAACAGGTTCACATGACCTAGTGGCAGCCAATACTGGACGTATTTTAAACGGTACTGGCAACCAGTAGAGCACCAGTTCAAGTGGCCGAGCGGTCTAAGGCGTTATCTCTGCGCAGTATGCCTATTTGGAAACTGGGTGGTTATTGGTTCGAATCCCGACATCGGCAGTTTGTCAATTATTAAGAACAAAAAGGGCGGTTAATTGACTAAACTGTCGGCGTATGGAAAAGAACGAAGTAACCGGTTATGCTTGAGAAGAGTTTCAGTAGTTTCCTTCATGAACTCCAGATGAATATCGGCATCGTTCCTATCACAGTAGGCTGCTGCCGCATATTCTACCAATTCCTAGTCTATACACAAAAATTCCTACCTCACATCCTCACATCCTTAGGCATCACAATGGACCCTATGGTCGAAGTGTAGCCCGCCTAGGGCAGCCTCTACAATCTATCTATCTATCTAACCAGTAGAGCGCTTGATTCTGTTGAGAGAAGAACTACTTTTATGATTTATATAGTTTCCGTATGAACTTTCATTCAAAATGTGAAGAAGCGAAGATAACACGCTCATACACCACACCAAACTGTCAAGTAATAGATACCATTACTGCCCTCGTGTGTAAAGTATGGAATAGACGCAGAACATTGTTGTAGCAACATTTAATTCCGTCTACAAAATATTTTCTGTACAGACGTGCAAACAAAATTATGGCACATAAAATTATTATTTTATTATTTTATGACGCTAGGCATAAAAATTCAATCATTTCTCATCTTATCTCTATCTATCTCATTTAATTTGTATAGTTTATTTATATGTATGTATCTAGTTTATTTATATGTATAAAACTAGTGTTGGATAATATCTATATATTATTATTACAAATAATAAAATATATAATGTAAATTGTAACCAATCTAGGTAATAAAACATAATAAAATATTAGGAAAGCATAAAATTATAGATAATATGACCAATTTGTACAGGAACATTTAACTCCTCCTACAAAATATCAAATAATTTTGATTTTTACAGCAACCGTTCAAGGACATGTTTTTTTGTTGCTGCAACCACTACAGTAGGGCCTCGTTAATCCGGAGAAGCAAAAACAAGACCCTTTCCGGATTATAGTATGCCATATTTAATGGTGATAAAACACATGTTAAACCTTAGTTTCTTTAATCAATTTTTAAATTAAAGCATAAAGAAAAAATGTGCGCTAAATTGACACTGTACGTACTACACGAAAGGCGATAAACAAAAGACTGACGACGAATTGGTTCATGGCAGCCCGCACCTACACCCGCCCGCGAACACCTTTGCCCGGCCGGATTACAGCGATCACCGAACAAGCGGGAGTCCGGATTACCCAGGTCCTACTGTATATACATTTGCAACATAATAGGTTGCTGCATAATGTTGCTGCACTCGTTTGTAGGCCCTATAAGTCTCATATATGTAGTACTCCTTACATATATGGTAGGTCTTCTGTCCGGCCAATTCACTGGATGCCACTTCTAGCCACCAGTACTGACTGCTCTCTCCTGCTTTACCACGATATTTTGACTAAGTATAAATTTTTTTCAAAAGTTGTATTATAACAGATTCATGCTGTATGCGAACATAATGACATGAAAAACGTTATATACTTATGTGAATGTGTGATGTAGGTGTTATGTTTTTTTTTTTTTAAAAGTATTATTGTTCATAGTCTTACAAGGTTTGTAGATATTTTCTCGTCAGTAAATCTAATTTATTTCATTCAATATGTTGTTGACAAAGTTAACGTTCAGAATTATTATTGGTTGCTCTGAAAAACGCAAATATATAAAAATCCAAAAATTGATTTAATACATCTCACGGTTTTTCCGCATTTAATATAAATTTTTATGTAATTTAATATGTTTGTATTTTATTTGTAATAATATGAAAAGTGGAAAAAAAAAAAACTCTCATTCTACGGTTGTTTCATTTATGCTTTTTTACATCTTTTAAAATATACACTGATAGAAGTAATTCCTCACAGTAAGAAAACTTTTTTTAAATCAAGAATTTCTGACTCTCATATACAGAATGTGTTGGACAACTTTTCCTATTGTAAATCAATGTTAAATATTATTTATTACTAGCTGTCCGTCTGTAACTGTATGAAGTCAGTCAGTAGACATGTGATGAAAGTACACTTTAGTATGTGCATTGTGCATCACAAAACCTCACTCTTTAATGACAAACAAACAACCATACGCATTCAGTATAGCTGTGAGATAACTGACTGACTTTATTTATATGTGTACTGACTGACTTCAGTGCCGGATTAAGGCAGCGCGGGGCCCGTAGCAAATTCCATTAAGGGGCCCTTGCTTTACCTTAGATTTTAAATTTAGGGTGATTAATAAAAGAAAATGTTACAAATGAACTTTTCTGGATTTAATGTGGACAAATTTAGAGATTAAACTATTGATATCGTTTTCTCTGAGTAAATCAGTTTCTATATTCATCAAGCTGAGGTGATTTAGACGTTTTTGGCCCATCGTATTACTCATTTTTTATACGCTTTAACGTTGAAAAAGAACGTTCGCCACTGCAGTTGGTGATCATGAGATACAAGTAAATGCGCTAGGCAATTTCTACACTTGGGAAACACGATTCTAAAGTCCAGTTCCTGAGCCTCGTCCTTCTTTCGGTCAATAGCAGTAGCCACATCTGTTTTGAGCAGCTCAGCGAACTGCACTAATTCGTCACCTAGACAGTCCTCCAAATCAAGTGCGTAAGCACAGACGATAATTGAAGATTTTTTCAAAATCTCCTCTTTGTAAACAGATTTTAACTGATCAAATACTCCAAAAATACTAGTTATTTTATGGTATGCTTTCATACGTTTATCTAAAGCAGACAGTACGTTATCAATAATGACTCAAAAAAAATATAACATCAGTGACTTGTAATTTCCTTAAATAATTTTTTTTACGCTCAGGTAGGCGTGGGTGCGCGGGGCCCCCAAATGCGTGGGGCCCGTAGCATTTGCTACTCTTGCTACGTAGCTAATTCGGTACTGACTGACTTCATACTGTACCAGACGGACAGCTAGTAATAAATAATATTTAACATTGATTTACTATAGGAAAAGCTGTCCGAAACAGTCTGTATATAGACTAAGAGCTGGCTACATGAAAGTGAACTGATAAAACATCATGTGAAGTTTCACATGATGTCGTCAAAGCAAGAGCCGCAATTTGCAGAAGTCTCAGGTGAGGCGGAGAGTGTGGGTGGTTGGGGGGGGTCAAACGTGTAGAGTTTTGATAAAAAAAACCGATCGAACATAGTTCTGAAAATTGGTGTAGTATTACATACTGAAAATAGAAATTGAAAGAAAATGTTCCCAGAAGTATAGAGTGAGGCCCAATCGCTCCCAGAAGCGGTGAGGTGGTTAACTTTGAGTTGAAATTGGACTCATAAAACATAGTTCTTCAAATTTGTTTACTGCAAGTTTACGATACAATTAGACTTTTCCACAAATTTGCAGACGGTTTCTTTATTGAAGCAAATATTTTGAAGGATTAATATTTTCTTGAGGAAAGAAATTCCTTCTATCAGTGTATGCAACAAACTTTAACCTTTAAGTATGGACATATTTTTACACTTGTCTAAACAAATTATCAATCGATTCTTCAATAAAAAATTCGAAGTGGATGTACGAGTATTAAATAAAAATATTATGATAAGGCATAATCAGTTATTATTGTAGAATACTATTTTTTCCCAACAACTGCTAACACTTACATCTTAATAGGGAATATGCATGAAAATTTTTTTTCACATTTATTTTCAGAATATGAAAATACTGTTAATACTGTAATAATATTTAAAAACGAAATTAAAATCCGACAAATAACAAGGAAGCTATAAGCTTTTAAAGATTGTTGATCTATCTCTTTCTTGAAAAACTGAGTTTTACGTGTATTTTAAATGGTGATAGCGTAATATGACGTCACAATGCATGTCAAGAGGGCTATCACCCTCTTTGTCTAATCGGGAATTTCAATCATTCATATCTCGCTTATTTTTAAAGTTATTTCAAAAATAATTTTACCTTGATATTTGTCAAGTAAACATGCTTCAATTCAAGTGAAAAAAAATTTGCATGCATATTCCCTATTGTCCTGAAATCACTTTAACTTTTAAAATACATAAAAGTTACTTATGAACTACAAAAAATTTGTGTAGTTTGTATAAATTAATTTCAAAATGACATATGTTCAGCTTAACATAAATTTTACGGACACTGGTAACCAAATAATTATTCTACAAGTAGAATATTTTACAATTGTTATCTATAACCTTGTGCAAATATACCATTCATAATATAAAGCTAAAATAATAAAAAAGAACTCTAGGATTTTGTAATTTAATTTCAATTTTACCCCAATTTCTAGAGTATTTGTATTTCATAAATACGTATTTCGACTAGAAAGAAGTCATTATATATATATATATATATATATATATATATATATATATATATATATATATATGTATATATATATATGTATATACATATATATATATACCTTAAACAGAATCATAGATTCGACTCAGCAGTTAGACGCTTCATTTAAAATATTTTGTATTTCCTTCAATTCAATGATGTTAAAAAGAAAAAAAAAGAAAGCTGGAGGGGAAGTCAAATAGCATCTTTAGCATGTAATAATATCATGTAAGAATATTTTAACTTCATCTTGAAAAGAGGAAGGTATAAATACAAATTCTTTCTTTGTTTCTTTTATTGAATAAAAGCACTACAAAAAGTAACCATGAAACCATAAAACCAGAAGCTGTAAGCCTTTATAATATACTATGATTATATAGCACACAAATGAAATTTTTTAAATTTAACCACACGAAATCCTAAAAAAAAAACCACTTTAAACTAAATAATGAGTAACCAGTAACCAGAACTATGAGTATTTTAATGTTAATTGGCAACGTGATGTTTTAAGGTAACTTTTTCCACATTTTACAGTATTTTTGTATAAATATTTAAAGTATACAGACCGTTTTCAAATGCATTTCTAATAGAGAATCAATGTTAAATAAATAAATAAAATATTTACTATAAAACCATACATACGCATACATACTGAAACTGAATGTCTGGACTGGAATATTGGGTGATCATATTATAGGACCATTCTTTATTAACGGATCTCAAAAGTATTTGAGTTTGTTATGAAATAATATTTTGCCAACTGTTAGAGCTCTTCCTAATTTAGACCTGGAATCTGTATGGTTCCAACAAGATGGTTGACTTGCACACAATACCATGATAGTAAGGCTGTTCCAGGAACAAACTTTCCAGGAACGTCTTATGAGTGGTTTTGGAACCTTCAAGTGGCCAGCCAGATCGCCAGATCTATCTCCTAACGACTTTTTTTGTGAGGTTTTCTCAAAACACAGATCTATTCGCGGAATAGACCTGAAAATTTGTAACAATTAAGGCAAAGAATTGTGGACAATTGTGCGAATATTTCTCCTCAAGTGCTAGAAAATACCCGGGTAGAATTTCTACAATCGACTCGGATATTGTTTAACAAATAATGGAGGAATATTCGAACCGTTGGTTTAACTTTTTTTTTGTCGGAATTCTATTATTTTTTCTTTTTGGGGTTTTATTTTTATTTTAATTTGTGTGGATTGTTGCTTTATGTTATACCGTTAATAGAATACTATCATTTATTTTCAAACATTCCACATACAAATAATAAGGGATATTCAAAGAATAATTTTCAATTGTTAGCAGTAATGCTAAGATTAAGGAGACAACAATGAACATATTTAACCCACTCTCATTACATATTAATGCATACTGGGTACAAAACAGTCCAGCAAGCATACACAACAAGCACACTAAAGAGTACCCTCACTATTTTTATTTCTTTAATAAGCATATTGTGTATAGTTATTGTAGTAAATAATATTTCACATTGAATGTCTATTAGCAATGCTTTCCAACACGTAAGGTATACTCAAGAATTTAGATGGATACACATTTAAAATTTTAAGGTTCTGTATTTATAAAAAACTGTTTTTTCGAACTTCGCGATTTTTTTAGGTTAACTTCGCCATTTCGTTCATCGAGTTACTCCACACAGCAACTTTTCTTAGAATTTGTTTTCCTACATGATAGTATTTTTTATTTTTGGGTTACAGTTTTAGAGTAGCTGCATGTATATTTATTGGACTATTAGGATGTAAAAATTGGTAACAAAATTTATCGGAAATAGAGAGCAAGGAGCCCTTTCTAATTATGATCCTCTCCTGGACCAACCCAGCGATGGAATGGTGAAGAAATATATCTTAGACAAGCAATTAAAAATCTACTCCCTCAAAGAACATACCATTAAATTGTATATTGATGGTTCGAAAACTCTCGAAAGAACTGGGATGTGTTTTGGCAAATGGTTCAACCTCAAAACGAATGTGCAAGTTCCCCAACATCTTCCAGGCCGAAATACTGGAAGATGCAAATTGAAAGATGCACTTATAGTTTAACCTAGATAGAAACTATTGAAATCTCGACATAGCGATCATTTGTGCTAGTCAAGCAGCCATTACAGCGCTGAGTTCGTACGTCGTCAGCTGAAAGATGGTAGACAAACTCAACCATCTGGGCAAGAATAACAAAGTCAGCCTCTAATAACTCCAAAAATGAATGTGGGAATAAAGGCTGATGAGATAGGGCAGGATCTTTTCTGTGGATTGAGTGATCACTTTTATCGAGAGGAGATCAGAAAAGTGCAAGATACTAAAAGATCCATACTATAGAGAAACCTTCTGAGACTCAGGTAGAGCAAAAATTCTTGCAAAATATCATCGCGTTATCAATATACTGAACGTCTTACTTCTGAATCAATTTTAATATATTCTTAATATTTAATTGATTCTCAGACATATACAGTCAACATTTCGAATTTTTTATAGTATTCTCACAATAATTGAGAATAAAAGAAATTTTTTGGTTCAAAGCCAATATAGTAATCAATATAAATAGGGCTGTAAAAATAAGAAACTAGAAATAACAATGAACTACAAGGGGTATACAAATATAAAACTACTCTCACTGAGAAACTATTTCAGAAGAATATTTTATATTTGAATTACTTAAATAAATTCTGTTTAATTATGAAAAGCGAAAAATACTGTACTGAAAAATTATTTGCTTTACTAAATTCATAATTTAAACTTTCTCTTGGGATAGCTGTAAGGCATATAATATAAAATAAACCAAGCGAAATAATTGTAACGAAATGTGTGAAAAAATAATGATTTATATATTATTATTTTCATTAAAAAAAAAACCGGTGAAGGTTAAGTGCTACGTCTAAAGAATCAGTATATTTTTTCAATTTTAAATATTTTATTTTAGTTTTGGACATAAATTACACACTCAAACTTGATCTAAAACTACTTGGACTGAAGATATGTTAAGGAATCCGCGCTAACATGCAGTCTTTTAAAATTTCCAAACTTGAATGGTATGGCTTTTACAATGATTATATGCAAAACGTGTCTTTGTTTATGTAGTGCATTACAATAGGGAATATGCATGAAAATTTTTTTTCACTTGAATTGAAGCATGTTTACTTGACAAATATCAAGGTAAAATTACTTTTTAAATAACTTTAAAAAAGGGCGAGATATGAATGATTGAAATTCCCGATTAGACAAAGAGGGCGATAGCCCTCTTGATATGTTATGTGACGTCATATTACACTTTCACCATTTAAAATACACGAAAAAATCCGTTTTTAGTATTTTTGCAAGAAAGAGACAGATAATAATCTTTAAAAGCTTATAGCTTTCTTGATATTTGTCGGATTTTAATTTCGTTTTTAAATATTATTACAGTATTTTCATATTCTGAAAATAAATGTGAAAAAAAATTTTCATGCATATTCCCTATTGAGCCACGAGCCATTTTTCTGCAATAGGCAATCAAAGAGATTTCAATATATGATTATTTATGTTTCAAAAAATTAAACTATCTTTGAAGGAATCACTCCTGGCATGTTGGCTATAAGTAAAATCCTTAATTGGACGATTGGATACATGCTTTTTTGTTTGCTATTTCTTCAAGAGATGGAGCTACAATTAAGAAATATATAGAAGGTCCTAACGAATAAAATCGTAATCCTATCATTCATATTTATTAAGTTACTTACAACAATTTATCACTTGTTTTGATTCATCTTAACAAGTCTATTCACTATGCGATATTGAAGCACCCAGTGAGTTAAGCAATCAGATTGCAAGCGATTTGCCGTAGAAATATTTTCGAGTACGTCAATTTGTTTGCAGAGAGGTTGCACAATTTCAGTCAAATCGCATCAACTAGACATGCGCATCAAAATGTTTACGCCGTAAGCTAGTCAGTGTGTTTTTGTCGGAAGTAGATAAATACTTAACGGAATTATATAATATAATAACCAAATAAAATAATAATTGTAATTCAAAAAATGAAAGATTAATGTTTGAATTTATTTAGTTTTTTTAACAATTTTGCCTAAAAAGGCTGTACATACATCGTTGTGTCCAGAAAAAATACTTTCACCGAACTAAATAATACCATGAACAAGAAGATAGGGGAGAAATTCAACGGTTGGCAGCCAAATACCTCGAATGTCGCCTAATTAATGGGCATCACCCAGATCAACCAAAGCTTAATCCTTTATCAAATACATACAAGTTAATTACAATTCCACTGAGTTTTTTTAATTGTTTTTTTTTTTTTTTTTTTTTTTGTAATAATATGTATTATAAAAATTAAATTAAATTTTGTCCCCACTTGAATGTATGTCAAACTAATTAAAATATTATCCATAATGAATAATTAATTAAAATCTTTGTTGATAAAAGTTTTTCTTTTAAAATCAAAATTATGAAATTACTTTACTTCAACTCCTCTCATTCAGTTTTCCTTTTGTTCTCAATTCACAGGCTCAATATACTAATAAACATTCTTTTCATGTAATTGAATCAATGTTTTATTTATTTATAAATCAAAAGCTTTTCATTAATTGTATAGAAATGCTTCTTGTATTACATAATATAGTAATTCTATTCTATATCAGAACATTACAGCTTCGAACTGTGATCATTATAACCAGTTTTCTCACATGAACATTTCAGGGAATTATGTGTATTTCATTATAATTATATTTTGATGTATGTTTAACATTTCACCACTGTGAACTCAATCCCTCACATTCTTCCACTCTAATATTTTCCAACCAATTTACCACCAATCGTTTGATATTCAATGAGATTCTACACAAATTGATTGATAGTTATTCATTAAATTAATAAATCAATTATATTTAAAAAAATCTGAGTAATAAATTTAATTTTTCCCTTCACCACTTTAATTTTGTTTAGCAGTTTACAAATCGTTTTATAGTCATTGAAAGTCTATACAAATGTTATGATCGTCCTTTGTTCGTTAATAAGTCGACAATAACTTGAACACTTGAAAGGAATATTTAAAAAACGAGTAAAAAGTGAAATAATTAGCACACAATTTGCGTAGATTATTGTTGATTATCAAACAACTGACCATAATATAGTTGAATTGATTCAGTAACTAAAAACCACAAAAAAATTATACATATGTACTATCCAAAATTGGCTATTAAACGTATTGGTGGTGCTTCGATTGTCAGTAAGAGTGTAGGGGATCTAACTTAACCTTTAAAAAAATAAGGGGGTTACATCATCTTGGTGCTCGGAAGTGGGCATTTCTTTCCAAAATATGAATTTTAATATAATTGCATTGCATGCGGAAGTACAATAGAATTTTTCGACTGGATACTGAAATTCTAGATTCAAATCGAAAAAGAATTTCACTTTTTATAAATACCAAATAAAAAATAAATCAATCAAAAAGAAGAATTGAAGAGTAAAAAAAATGTTTGAAGTGAACACATAATTAAATTAAATATAAATGTATGCAGGTAAACAATTTTTGTGTTCCCTATAAATATCAAAAAGTAAAAAATAATTAAATTACTATCAAATAAATTGATTTATTAAATATAAACTCTATTTCAAACATAATTAAAATTGTATTTAACTTCACGCCCTTTAACTATATGAAATTAAAAATATTTTTTTTCATTTATCTTTCTTATGAAAAAAAAAACAACTTCATAATTCAATCTTATGATGACAAACACGGAATACTAACACGGAAAATTTGAATATGAATTCCTAAATATGAATTTATCACCTATTAAAATATTTCATATTTGAATTACCTAGGCCAGTGTCGGTTTTAGTACTACCAGCGCCCTGGGCGAGATTTCTACGGCGTCCCTAACTGGAATTCAAACCCATACGAAAAATGCGTTACGCATGAGCTGCTTCAACTTAGCGAATTTCCTTAGAATACATAAATCACTCTCTAGTGGTCACAATTTTAGTCTGATCAAAATGAAATGTCATATATGATTTTAGCATTTGCAAGTCCAATTTTATTAATAAATAACATACGTCGAGGGGAATGGGGGGAGGTATAAAAAAAGAAGAAAACACAAAATATAAAATATCTCTCTTAATATTAGAACAATCGAAAAATACGTTAGGAATAAAGTTGTATAAAATCAAATTTGCTACAATTCATCATCTTATCATTTTTGCGCAAACTCTAATGTGTACAGAGATATTGAGGAATTTAATTTTCAATCTTAAACCGTCAATATTTCTGTAAATATTAGTGTAACAGAAAAAATGATAAGAAACAAAATTGCAGTAAAACTTAGTAGCTACAACTTTATTTCTTATAAATTTTTCGATTTTTCAAATATTAAGGGAGATATGGCAAATTTTGTGTTTCCCCTTCCCTCTAAACCCCCCTTTCCCCTTGCCCGATTTTACCCATTAACGAACTTGACCTTTTGAATACCAAAAGCGCCTCAAATACCAAATTTCATTCCAATCAGATTAAAATTGTGACCGCTAGAGCGATTACAGACACGTATATATATATATATATATATATATATATATATATATATATATATATATATATACATATATATGTATATATATATATATATATATATATATATCCATAGATATATATATATAAATTTTATAGATGGTGTTTTTCGACATCTACTAGGTAGGATCGATGGACATTTACCTCTACATCCCCTCTACATCCCCTCGTGCCGCAGGCACCCCTTTATATCCGGCGCTCTGGGCGGTTTCCCAACCGAAGCCTACCCTAATCCCGCTACTGACCTAGACTGAAGTAGATGTAGGTAAAAATGGAAATCTGTTCACAAAAATAATAACTTTCAGAAACGTTAAAACTACACGTGATAATAACACCTAACTGAGTCCACTGCTTAAACACTCGGTGTATACTAAGTTTATAGAAAAAAGTTCCAAACAAATTGTTTATTTAAAAAAAGGGTGGAAGCACACACACACACACTGCTGTTCCCAACAACCTGCCTGAAAACCCGTTTTTGAAACTAATTTGACTCTAGTAAAATTATAAATGATATTTTATAGTTTAAAAAAAATCTACTTAATAGAATGAACTAAAATTATGTACGTAAATTTATTCTAGACATGTACATCATAAGATTTTTATATTCGGCAATGGTAAAAACCAATTTAGTTTTTTCTTTACATACGTTAGAAAAAACATCAGAAAAAATATATAACATTAAAACCATAAATTTTCACTGTTTCTACCTCTACAACTGACTTTATTTCTTTAGGGGTTTTGTTTTTATTACTCTACACAAATTACCGAAAGAACAAAGGGATTCTTAAAAAAATACAAAAGGCAATTTCTATTTAGTGTAGGGTGGTAGTTGGTGTTTTGCTTTAAAATAATTTTCACGTCGATGGGACCTTGTGGGATCGTAAGAAGAATTAACCCTCAACTGCGAAAACCACTTTAAACAACCGCCTCCTGATGCATTTTTTTACGGGGGTAAATAATTTCGTTCCCTTGATATTATCCAACCTTGATATTGTTCAGAGAAATTTTGTAGCAAATAAAAATTCTCACATTTTTTGTTTAAAAAATTTATAGAAATACCGAAATAATTTAAGCAGAAATAGAATGTAACAACAAAAAATGAGGTCATTTTTTGGTGCCCCATTCTCTTTATTTTCCGTTATTCCTGCCTAAACTATTATCGCTATGAAAAAATATATATATAGTTCACTAAAAACATGTGAGGATTATTATTTCCTATAAAATTGCTTCAAGCAATTTTTTCAATAAACTGAATGATTGGGTAGATCAAGGAAACAAAAATATAAACCCCCGTAAAAAAATTTCCGCAGAGAAAGGTTGTCCCAAACTGTTTTTTTGAAGACTAAGTACTCTGAACGGATATATATTATCGAATAGATAGATAGATACATCTTGGGGTCTAAAAAGTATTGCACTTCGACCTTATGGTTCATTGTGCTGCCCCTTCTTCATTATATTCGGGGTGAGATGCACCGAATATCCAGTATCTGCTTTAACCCAGAGGTTCGCAGTCAAAGATAATGAAGCTGGATGTTTCTTCCTCCTCGCCACACGATCTTCACATAATGGACCCGTTATGGAGTCCCATTGTGTACAGATGCTTCCGCAGGGGATAATGCCCAGTTATGAATCCGTTAACCCTCCGCAGTTGCATCCTGTTCAGTCTCAGTGCATCGAGAGTCAGTACCTTCCCGAGCTCCTACCGCGGTATCTTTTCCCAGCGATCACGGTGTTTAGCATTTGACTACTCGTTGATCACCTGTTTAAATGTAGTCTTTGGAATTCCTAAAATAGGCTCTGGGCCTATAAAGGGCATTCCGACTCCCTTCTTTGCTAAGGCATCTGCTTTTTCGTTTCCTTCAAAAACATTGTGACCCGACACCCAGATCAATTTAACATTGTTCCGTTCTGCCAGCTCCAGCAGTTCCTCTAGACAATCGTTGACTACTCCTGTGGTGACCTCAGTTCCAGGCAAGGCTTTTAGAGCAGCTTGACTATCCGAGATAATACATACGTTCTGGTTTATGTAGCCTCTACGTATATTATCGAATACTTCACGTTGTTTATAAATAATTTGAGATAAATTTTAAAATTAAAATAATCCAGTAGCATGCGCAAACGCAAACAAATTAAACCATTTAACAGGTTGCAATGCCCCGTAAAATAATAGGTCATAGGATAATTACAGTTTTTAAAAATCCAGATTGTATTTTAAATCATTTTATATTTAGTAATTGAGAAGTTGATGAGTTAACATAAAAATTCATACGTATTTCCCAGGAACTATACAAACCGTCTTTTTTTCCCCAGATTAATGTCATTGGAAAAGCCACGTTATTTTTTTCTTTTATTAAAATTAATATAGTACTCGTATAAAATATTTTTTCCTCATTTTAAAATATCTAAATAATTTGATTATAATTCAGTTTTCTCGGCTCCTTCATGCGACAACTAGAATTGTTGAAAGTTATGTATTAATATAAATAATATACATACCCTTTTATATATTATATACAAAGTGTCCCAAAAGCCATCACCTCATTTGTTTTGATTATAAGTTCTAAAGTAATCGTTTTTTTATTTTCGTTTTTTTCAGATAATTGAAGATTAACTCAAAAGATTTAAAAAAAAATTCCACAACAACGTGCTTGAATAGTCTTGATATATGTACGAAACAATTATTTAATTTTTCCCTTTACCACAATAGGTTATCTGACGTTGCCCCTCATCTTCGATTCAAGCCGCCAATCATCGAACTTTCTGAGGTAAAGAGGGTATTAGCCCCGCAAATTGTTGCAATAATTGAATTTGAATGCACGTATATCAAAATTTTGAGTTAATCTTCAATTATCAGGAAAAAAAATTAGTTTAGAAGTTAAAATAAAAAAAATAAGTGTTGAGTTTTGGGACACTCTATACATAGCGAGTATAAAAATGTCGCTATATTTGAACGGAATCATTTACAGTTTATTTGTGCGGAATTCACAATTTTAAGTTGAAAAAGACGTTTCGAACAAACGTTATTACTTAAACTTTGATTCTAAACAATTTTATGTAAAATCGAATGGTTTCGGAACAAATTGACTAAAAATTTGGAGAAGTTAAAACTGCATAGAATGAATGACGAGCTTTTGGCAGAAGATGAAATATATTCAACATGCAATATTGCTTTATAAATGGAAGTATAAAAATTAAAATTTATATTTATTCATTTTAATAACTCAGAATTTATGTAGATACGCCGAAAAACATTGGAATTTAGAATCCATATTTTAAAACTAAATTATCTATATAATGGTTTAAATAAAAGTTCTCTAATTTGTGAATGTACGTCGAAAAACACTATTAAAATTATGAATATTAAGAAGTAATAATTAATGGATAAACAATTATATAATTGTGTCAAAATGTACGTTAACCAACGTTTAAAATAACAACTTGTGATGGCAGCTTCACGTAGGCAGCCCAGAGCCCGTCTTTATGCAGGTCCACTATAATTACGTGTACACTATCAGTTTTGCATTTTAGTCGTGCCAAAACGATTTCGCTTTCATAAACTGATTAGAACCAAAGTTGTACATGAACATACACTTTAATTCAATATATTTGCACCAGAATGTCACATTCTAAGCGTATATATTACTGAATATATGTATAGTATTACATACAATAACATTTATGTTTCAACTGGTTCATTTTTTTATGAACGGGAGTGTACACTTCCGTTCAATAAAATTTAACAGATCTGAACCGAATTATTCTTGTAGTAAATGTTTTTTAACTATACTTCCATTTCTTTTTTCACACTTAAAATATATACTACTTATCTTTGTTTATAAAAAAAACCATTATACAGAGAGTTACAAAAGTGAGGAGTTTTATGAAATGTATGAAAATTAACATTTCAGGTCTGTTCAATTTTATTGAACGGTAGTGTACATCTTTTATCCGAAACGTTTTTTTGATTATAGATTTATATGACACATATCGAATGTGAAAATTTGGATCGTGTTTGTTCACCATATTACACTACTTTAATTCGTAGTACAAACTGGTGGCGTATCTTAGATTATAAACGTTTTCTACTGGATATATTTCCAGATCCAGATATTTATTAACATACAGTTTTAATAACAAAGTTTTCAAATAATTATTAACAACGTATAATACTATGTTAAGCTCTGGTTGGATTAGAATAACTATTGTATATTCTGTATGTGTTTTCTATACACTTTTAGAATATAGTATAGATGCAAAGGTTAACGTACTATTATTTTATACCCGGTTTAATTTAATCGTTTCTAATTAAATTCATATATTTTATTATAATTGTTACTAAAACAGGCAGAAAATAATAATGATTCATTAAATCAGTAAGAAAGATTTCATTACAAAAAACTCGTTACGCAGGAGCTGTATCAACTTAGAGAATTTCCTTAGAATACATAGATCACTCTCTAGCGGTCATAACTTTAGTGTGATCAAAATGAAATATAATATCTGATATGACTTTAGTATTTGCAACAATAGCTGCATTTCCTTTGGAGGAAATTCGCTAAAAATTAAATTTATTAATAGCCAAAATAGAACGATGTATAACGATTATAGTTTATAGTTACTATGGAAACGACAATCAAAATTTTTTACAATAAAATATATTTCATGTATTTGTGTCAAACAAACACAAAATATTAAATATCTCTCGTAATATTTGAATAATCGAAAAATGTATAAGGAGTAAAGTTGTAGAAAATCAAGTTTCCTACAATTCATTACTTGATCATTTGTCTCAAACTCTAATGTGAACAGAGATATTTAGAATTTTAATTTTCAATCTTTAATTGTAAATATTTCTGTAAATATTAGTGTAACAGAAAAATGATAAGAAACAAAATTACAGTAAAAGTTAGTACCTACAACTTAACTCATGATAAATTTTTCGGTTTTTCAAATATTAAGGGAGATAGTCAAATTTTGTGTTTTCCCCTCCCTCTAAACCCCTTTTCACCTCGCCCGATTTTACCCATTAACGAACTTGACCTTTAGAATACCAAAAGCGCCTCAAATACCAAATTTCATTCAAATCGGAATAAAATTGAGAGCTAGAGAGTCCACAGACATTTAAAAAAAGTACTTAAAAAAAGTAATTTTAGCGATAGTGATTTTTAACATCTAATAGGTAGGATCGATGGACATTTGAAGAAATTTCTACGAAATTCCAACATTGGTGCAAAAACAATAGCTGCATTTCTTTTGGAAGAAATTCGCTAAAAACCGAACTTTTGATTTATCTAAATAACGAAAAAAATATTTAGATAAACTTTTTTCTTCCAACATTTTGAACCCGGATAGTCCTACATATCAATAGTCCTACATAGAACAAGTATACTCTTGTTCTTTCATACTTATGTCTTCGTAATCTGAATGAAAATTGACATTGGTATAGTACTGTGGCATTTAACTATACACAAATAATAATATTGTGTATAGTTAAGAGTATAATAATTATTTAAACATTAAAATAAAATATTTTTACCGCTTTATACAAATAGTTACGTTTTAATTCTACAATGTTAATAATATCCATATAAAATGCTACAAAATACAAGCAGTATGTTACATAATAGTATATCGACAAAATGTCACCGAATATAAGATATTTATAACTAAGGTATTTATTCTATGTTCGAATAGAAATTCGAATAAATTTTAATATTACCACAACTATTATTTAATAACAAATATCAGAAAGCAATTTTAAAGTTATTGATTAAACTAAATATTATCTGATTCAATAAATTAAATTTATATGTATGTATATCCTCACTTATGTATGTACTGGCTGTATACACATACTACGAGTGTTATGTGGTGTTTAATATAGGTGTGGGTTTCGATAGCAAAAATGATGTTGATGTTTCCCGTTCTTTAAATTTTACGGTTCCTACACACCAACTATTGGTTAAGAAAGAAAGAATGAATGATAACGGGAGGAATTTGGTGCACTTCGATCTATAAAATCTATTATTCAAGGCAATGGTACGTCAAATTTGAACGGAGGGGCAACCGGATGGCGAGTGTTAATCTAGGTCTTAAAGTGATACTGAACCTCTCCATACCGCCCGAATGGACCCCAAATGAACATTTTTAATGAGGCAAAAAATTTTCTTCCCCCTCCCTACCTCCACTCCACCCATGTAGGGTCCATTCGGGCGGTACGGGGAGGTTCAGTATCACTTCAAGACCCAGATTACCATTCGCCATCTGGTTACCTTACCGTCCAAATTTGACGTGCCATTGCTTTAACTATATTGTGCCTGGTGCCTGACAAGGTATAGTCCCGTGTTAAAGCACCTCATCCAGCCGCTTTTCTTTCAGGAAGTACAAGATCTGGATTGGGATCCCTAGACCCAATGAGTAGCTCCCCTCTATCTGATTGACTTCCAGATATATTATTTTGTGTATGATGGTGTCGCAGTCTATTTTGGGGTGTTCAGGAGATTCCTCCATTTCTCCACAAAAACTTCAGTTGCCCTCATTTCCCAAGCCTAGCTTCCTCAGGTGTCCCCTAAGTATAGAATGCCCCGTCCAAGAAACCTCGTTAGTAGCCGCAGTCTATTTTTGCTCAGGGCAAACTATTGGAATGTATGCCCGTGAAAACGCATATTCAAATTTTATATTTTACAGTTTCAAAGGATAGAACTAATAAACTTTTGACCTGAAGATATTCTGAATATTATGTTTTTTTCCGGGATCAACTCCAAAGAATCTTCACCTCTCATACGGCATTAATAGTACCTACACTCTAATATTTCCATACCAAACTCTCACTGGTACTTTGTGGAAAACAATCACAATATCAATTGTGTAGTAATTTTATTTGAATGAGATGATTTAAATAATAATTTTTTTGTCATCATAATGTCAATAGGATGTCAGATAAAAGCCGTTCTAGGAGTATAAATGGAACAAAAATTTAACGTGCAAGTGTACAATATTTCTTGTTTAGGAGAGTAAGATACTTACTAGTATTATATTAAAATATTTAATAATAATAGTTTTTCTAATTAAATTAAAATTATACTCTTAATTAAAATATATAACAAAAATATAAGGTATTTGGGCGTGTAATTATAGTTCAGTCATAGCAAAAAGCTTACAGTCAGAGAGCTTGATCGATTAAATATTGTATGTGTGGGCGTCCCCTAAACCAATCGTGTAACAATTTTATTCTGTATTTCTACTTTCAAAACTCTCTCATATATTTTTGTTGTTATTTAATTTGGGTGTTGTGTTATTTAATTTTCTTTTTTTTTTTAAGTTTTTCTCTATAATCTAAATGTCAATAACATTTTACAATATTATTCACGGTTGTATATGCCGAATTCTTGTAAAATTATTTGTACCTTGAAAATACACACCTCGCAAAACGTTTCGAAGGATTTATAGACAGTAAAAAAAGTGAGTAAATTGAAATCAAACGTAGTTCATCTAACTACGCGGCAATTAAAAATACGGGGAACTGAAAGAATTAGTTCTGCGAAATGCGCGACGTATTTGATATAATTATATTCATCAACTATATATATCAACTATATACAAATGATTTATGACCACTTGGTCATAAAATCTTGAATCATCATAGTCTGTTCTCTCTACCGTCTATATGTACATGATATTCGCTTGTACTCACTATTTAAACTTACATCATAACTACCTGCTATGACGGTTGCATAACTACCTATACCCATCGCAATGGAACATGCCACTGGTAAGTGTAAATTTGTATACTCGGTATATAATATATATCAGGGTATATTAAATTTAGTTCCGATTTTGGAAGGGTTGAAAATATTGATTGCAGAAAAAAAATTTTGGTATAGATGTTCATAAAATAATCTAATTAGTCCATTTACGCAAAGTTGCCCGCCCGTCCAACCGTATACACGATAACTCAAAAACGAAAAGAGATACCGGGCTGAAATTTCGCGTGTTCTGGAGCTAAAAAGTCAAGTCAAGTTCGTAAATGGAAAAAGTCGGACCAAGTTTGGACAAAATAGGCAAAACTGCCTATCTTTGAAACCGTAAGTGATATATCAAATGTTTCAAGACAAAAAATGCTCCTTTTTTTTAAATCACAAAACAACTTTTTTTGCAACTTTTTTTCAGAAATTTAGTATATACCGGGTATTTAAGCTATTAACTCTGTTAGTTGTTATTTTCATTTGTTTTTTATTTTATTTTATACCCAAGACATAAATATTTGGATTAAATTTATTTGTTTTGATAACTCATACTTCGGTATTAATAACATACAATCAAAACTGCGTCGCGTCTTAGTTAAATAGTTTTATTATTTCAATTTTTAGGTATTTAATTATGCTAAGTGCTATTTATTTACCTGCAGCTGAGATCAGTCAAGTACCTGGTGTTGTTGAGTCCACTATTTTAATTTTTACAATGTACTCATACAATTTCTAAACGTTTTTCTTTATAAAGCAAGTGCCCATTTATTTAAAGAAAACCAACTTACTACAATAGTGATGGTTCAAGAAGACACTAGAATCTAGATAGCAATAAGAATAGAAACTATGTGGAATCTTTATAATATTCACAAAGGAAAATACCTCATACGTACGTTACTAGCATATAATAAAATTTATCTCTATTAAAAGTGAGTTATACGTATGGTTTGGTGTGCATTATGTAAAATATGCAAGCTATGTTCGATATTATCGACGGTAGTAGAAATCATTCCCTACATTTCGTTCCGTAATGAACTTTATCATCTAGTAATATTAAACATTGAACTTCGAAACAAATAGGGGAAAACTGAATTTTCTAATAATAATAATAATAATAATGGAGTTTTATCTCCGTTTCTGAGACCATGGTCTCAAACAGTCACCACTCTCGTCAGTATTTTATTAATTTTTTAACAGTACATTCATGATATGAGTGGAGGGCAAAGAATTTGTATGCAGACTAGGAATTGGTAGGTTGTGCGGTTGCAGTTCACTTTGAACTATGCCGATATACATCTGAAGTTCGTGCAGAGAAACTGCAGAAAATCTTTGCAAGCATAACCGATTACTTCATTCTTGTACATACATCAACAGTTTAATCAATTTACCGCCCCATTAATTGACAAACGGCCTCAGTCGGGATTCGAGCCCGTAACTTCCCAGTTACAAGCAAGCAGAGTGGGTTAGACCGTTCGGCCACTTGGACTGGTAGTGTTCTAATGAAAATGAAAAAAGTTCACCTTAATCCGTGTGCCGCTAAAAGTTTTACGTGGGAGTAAAATAGTTTTTTTTTAAATATCTACTTAACAATTCATTATACAAAAACAAAATTGTTAGACACCTTTCGAAATTTTCTACAAAAAATATTTCATGATGTTTTTCATAAAAGCTTTAGACATACGTTTGACTACTATTTTTTGTATTTGTACTAAGGATCGTAGCTTAAACTACAGAATAGTTTATTTGAATTGTTTACCAGTTTGTGGCAATTGCAAAGTGTAATCTTGTTTAAATGCAACATCCTATATTGATGACATTGATAATTTCGACTCCACTGTCGATTAATATAACCTAGAAAATGATTTTTTTTATGAAAAAAATTGTGGTATCGAAATTTTTAATGCTAAAAAAGTAGTTTCTAACATTTTTTCTTAGTATTGCTGAAAACTTTTACCGACATATTGATCGAGGAGGACTGTTTCAAGTTTCAGTCGAACAATAAAAGGAAACTGTATAACAAAGTCCAGTTTTCCCTAATTTTTCCGAAATTTTTAAATTTCATAAAAGCAAAAAATATACGGGAAATGGCAATCGATAAGTCCTGGCCAAACAAAAAACTTAATAGGAAGTTACAACCCATTTTTTTCTAGAGCCTCTTAAAGATCGAAAACTTTTAGTGAAGAAAATTGAGATTTTGCCAGGTGTGCACTTCAAACCGAGTTATTAGGTTCTAATTTTTTACCGGTTTTTAAAACGTTTCAAATTAACGAACCAATTTTGATCACCCTCTTCCACATTGCCACCCCTAACTTTTCGAACATATTTTGTTCGAAAAGCAAATAAACTCAGCGCTAGATGAATTGTTGAATGGGCATAGGCGATCTTGAAGTGGCACTGAAAAAAAAACAATCCATTTTCCAACGGTGTGCACGGAGACTTTGCTCATTCAGTTGAGATCTTAAAGGTAATAAAACATCAGCCAATTTAACTGGAGGCTATTTGCTTAACAAGACGGGAATTTCTGTTAATAGCAGATTCGATTGTGTATATAATTCGTTACTTATTAATAACAGCTTTTAAATTCTGTTCTAATGTTCAAACAGCTACGCAAGAAATAGCACTCATGCCAAAATCACGACATAGAATCATAAGTGTCCCATTCCGGGCAGAAGTGTTTTAACCTAACAGGCTCCTCAAACATTTCGTCTACGAACCATTCTTATTAATGTAGCTGAAATCAAAACCGTCTAATTCTGTTTTTGTTTTATTGACCTGGCCAGAATATATTATAACACACAACGAGTTTAATATTTTAACTTTAATTAATAATTGTTTTAAAATCATAATAATAGTAATATGACATTTTAATTATCCGCTAACAAAAGTTATAATTACTGTCGTATTCATAACAACAAAACAAAGTTATTTTGTCTACATTGATGACAGGTGTACATTATTAAAACATAAAAATAATATTCAAATGTAAAAAAAAAGACAATTATAATTTTATTGATCTGATCTGTGAATAATACATTTTGAATAATATTTACATAAACTCTTTTGGATTGACTCCAAATTAATTATAATTTCAAATATTAAAATTTTCTTGATATATTGAAGGTTATGTATCATAAGATCAAATTTTATACATCACCTTGACATATATACGAGGTGTGTTCAGAAAGTAAGGTTTCGCGGGTAAATTTCGCGGGCTACATACATTCGATTTTGGATTTTTTTAATTTTGTTGTCTTGGTACACTTGCCCCGAATATATGTTCACAGTTTTAACTATATAGTATTCCTTGTTTGTTTGTGAGAAGCGTAAAGGTTAGAAGTGTTTGGTGTGCTCGGCGATTTTCTGCTGTCGAAAAAAATGGATCAAAGAATTTGCATCAAATCTTGTGTAAAAAATGGAATTAAGTGGGCCATTAAGTTGCCAAGTAGGCATACTGCGCAGACATAACGTACAGAATCTCCATCAATTTGGACCCTATTACACTACAAACTACGTTATTGTAGTTTTTCTATTAGCCTTTTCCTCTGAAGATTTTTCAGAAATCCACCAGAGGCAGCACTATTGGGGAGTACACATGTTTTAATTTTCTCATTGACAGCAACGTTAAGCAACTTCATAACTCAGTAAAAAATTAATTTATTTAAATTGTTCAAAAAGCATCTTTTTTGGCTTGCTTTGGGCTTCATTTCCGTGGACTATTAGACATTTTTATAAAAACTCGAATTTTTGAAGCAAAAATAAGAAATCCCGATTTTTGACAGCTTTTCCGATTTTTGCCGAGTTATGACATTTTCTAATTAACATTGCTGTCAATTAGAAAATGAAAAAATGCGTACCCCCCACTAGTGCTGCCTCAGGTGGATTTTTTAAAAATCTTCAGAGGAAAAAGTCTAAAGCAGGGATGTCAAAGATACGGCCCGCGATTGCAATGTGTGACAGACAGAAGAATCATGACTTCACTCGATTCCTCTACGGAAGTTTTAAAATGCGCACACTACAACATTTATAAGTAATTTCAAGGGCAATAATTTCCACAAAATGAATGAAATGGAATTCCCAATTTTCAACAATCCATTCAATTTTGAAGCTTCACAGGCACCAGTTCATTTGCAAATGGAGTTGATAGATCTTCAATCAGACAGTATTTTGAAAGAAAAATTTAAAGAGGTTAACGCTCTTACATTTTAAGAGTTTGAATAACTACCCGCAATTAAAAAAGCATGCAGCACGCATTCTGTGCATGTTTGGTACAAACATCGCACAAGACTTACGAATGAACATCTCCAATCAATTCTTAAAATAATTACAACGAATATGATACCTGACATCAATGAGCTTGTCAAAAACAAGAGAAGTTAGGTATCTGGATCCTCGAGCTCAAAATAATTACCCTCTTTTATAACTTTGATATGATTTTAACAACCGTATATTATATACTATATAATTAAGTAAATAAAATGTTATAATAATTCAGTACATTTTTTTAAATTTGAATCTGGCCCGCCTACACATTCTAAATTTAATATATGGCCCTCTGCAAAATTGAGTTTGACACCCCTGGGCTGAAGCAATGCTACAAAAAATATTGAAACTAGAAAACATGATATTTTCAATGAAGGTTTATTAATACGAGTATTAACAAAGGCATAATTGAAACATAAAACGAAGTTTCTGTTGCATAATAGAAAGTTTTACCTTGAATGTTAAATACAACTATTTTAATTTAGATAAATGTACATATTTGTCGACACAGCCAATAATATAAAATGAACTCAAAATTAAAATTGTTTAGTTGCTACAAAATATATACAGTTTTTTGCATACAATGTATATGTATGACATCGTATGATAAGTGTTTGACATCGAAAACCTTTGCCAGATATTTTACTTTTTAGGTTCGACTAATATTATTTTCTTAACTCTTTTATTCGAAAGTTGAATAAATTCGATACAAACTGGCAATAAAAATTTGAAAAATGTAGGTGTACTTTGTACATTTACAATACAAACAGATACTACTCTATTGATTTTCACGAAACTTTTATACAGTGAGCTCTCTGGCGAATAAAAATAGTAAATGTCATGAATCTATCTTAGTAGGTATCTAGGGTATGTATTTTGGAAGTTCAAATGTCAATAACCTACAAAAATTTAGCTTCTAAATTGCAGTAATGTCGTGATTTGTGTTAACCACATTATACCATCATATTATATATATGTTCATACTACCTTGAATATAGATTTAAATGCCAAATATGTCGTCATCAAGTGTTCACTCTTTTGTTTTCATTATTTAGTTTATCTTCTTTTGTATCAGTGATGTTAAAAAAACATACAATAGAAAAATATACTGTGTTTGGTTTTTACATTTTATTTCATTTGTTTTCAATAGTTTTCTTTAGATTTTTGGAGGTGTTGGAGAGGATAATGCCATCTGCTATATATTTTGTAGATTGATTTTTTAAATTAAACACAATAGTTTAAAAAAATAGTGCAATGTATAAGTGTGAGATACAAATTCAAATCTGTGAGCAATGAATATAATAGGGAAATTAGACGGAGTAAACGAGAAAAAATGGCGAGACTATTGTGGTGATATCAATTCATTACCAGAGTCAGCCAGATAACTCAGCTAAGTCCTCAATAAAGAAAGAGGGCGGCACTTGGACACTATCGAATAAAGAATCACTCTAACTCTTCCTGAAGACCCATAAACCAGTGCCTGCGTCACTGCCACACTTGGCAATAATACCCAAGTGTGAGCAGGCCAATGAAGTGGTGACAACGGTGTCTGTTGTGTGGGCTGTTCAAGAGTTTAGTCCTTTTAAGGCTAAACAAGGCTAGAGTAAACGTACCAGATGTGGTAGAGGATTAGAAGAGGTTGAGAGGATGGATTTTTTAGGGGTCGGTAAAAAAGGCCTAGAAAGGCCTTCCAGCCAGGCTTCGGCCTCCCTTCATTGTTACTGAGAATTTTGAACACAGCTTGTGATATACTTGACGTTAATTAAAAGCTACAATAGTTACTAAATTGAAACTTTTTTGTAAAAAAATGTTTTTTTATATCATCTACACATAAATCTAAATTTCTCTCTAAAGTACTACTCTTCAGCATTTATTGAACCCTTTCCCGATAAAACACAACAGTTTATATAATAAAATATTATCAGCAAACTACTATCTTTGGCATTTTATCGATATCAAAAAAATTAAATTTTTGTAGTTAAAATTTAGTTTCCCATTACACAATAAAAATATTTTATCCAACCTCTGTTCTGGAGGGATTAGTGTAAGTTGATTTCACTTCTATGACAGATTGTCGGTCGTGTAATAACTTGGAAGATGGTGACGGTGACAATCTTTAAAGGAAAATCTTATCAGCCATCCAGATCTCAATATGGTTATATTTGACCTAGTAGATGTGTCCGCATATAAGATCACACGGTTCTTATTTCGCATGCGTCTAAACGATTATAATACAATAATTATAAATTAATTACAAATGGATTCTATTAACTATTATTCGTACAGATTATTAAAGTACTCAAAGAGAACTGTAGGTTTTTTGAAATTACATTTCAAATTTTGGCACAAATCCTAGAACATTTATTTGTATTTTATAGATACGTATTTCGACTACAATGTAGTCATCGTCAGTATGAATTAGCTAATTATAACTATCTCTGGGATATGGGGTCAGAGATTGCTTGTTACAAATAAATGTTCTAGGAATTGGGACAAAATTTGAAATGTAATATTATTAGTACGTTTGGAAATAAAATATACTTCCTAAAATGCGTTTAGTAACTACCGCCGAATGAAAATACAATTATTAAAAGTTTAATGAAGCACAGCTACACTAAATAATAAAATGATTGAATCGTATTACATTAATAATTTAAAGTAATTCTTCGATATTAATTTATTTCCGAAATTTAGTACAAACACACATATATCACATTTGGCAAATAAATTTTTGTGTCTTTTGAATTCGCCAATTTCAGAACGACCATAAAGGCATAACCTATTCCAAAACAGGTTTTTTTTTCCTTTTTAAACTCTCTGTGTGTGTACTGATGATAAGAAATAGCATGAAATAAATATTGTTTGGTAATCACTGCCTTAACCTTTTGTATATTCAATTTTGTTTGTTTGCGATACGATAGAGAATCACTGTCATTGACTTTTTTAAAATAATAACATAAACCCCTTGAATTCTTTGACATTTTATTTTGACAAGGGTATTCGAAATATATTTTTTATTTTCCCAATATATTTTTATTCATATTTCGCTTTTAATGAATAATATTTAATAATGAATAATATTTATTGAATGAAATTTATTAACCTAAAAATTTTCCTTCTGTACCCTTTGAAATTTTAACATTGTAAGAAAATTTTTATGAATGTGTTTAAAATAATTAAACTTGGGATTCATGACCAAATGAGCCGATCTGGGTATACCATACCTACATTTATGCAGAAAATTTCGAGCATAATACCTTTATCCAAATACCTCCAATACTAAAGTTTAGTAAATAAACTACGATGAAAAGTACTAAAAATGCAAATATTAAAATTTATCGCCAAAAATTAATGATATTAATATCCATCTTAAAAATTTGAATTTATATCCCAAAAATAGTTCTGCTTCAGTTTTTCAAAATATCTGATTTCTAATAATATATATATATATTGTAAAAGAACATTTTTGTAAAAATCCCATCGAAATCAGTTCTATTTTTGAGGAAAATGGTGATGACTAAACTCCCTAAATTGATTCAACTAATTATTACATCCCCTGTCCTTGATAGTTTACGAATTTTGTAAAATTAATGTAGGGAGTAATAGATTGAGTTTTCAAAACGTCATTAAGTGTTGATAACTCTGTAATTCAAAGTTGAACTTACATGATTTAGTGACAATGAGGTTCGTAACTTACTAACAAACTTTATCAGAAGCTGCACAAATATTGATAAGAAAATGTAAATTGTATTTCATAATTTTAAACCTATTACATTTAATTAACGTTATGCATAGTCGTTAAAGTTTCTATAATAAAAGCTTGAATTCGACCACAATAACATAGGTTTGTCCGCATTCTAATATCCAGAATCTAGAATTGAACGAAAACTCTGGGACTATTTATACATGATCACAAGAAAAGCAGTAAACCTATAATCTAAAATTACATCTTTAAAATGCAACTTAAAAATTGTTTAACAAATAAGATCAGATTTTGAAACAATATTTGAATGATAATAAATAAATTTACAATAGCTCTGAGCGTTCGCTAAAAACTAGACAAAGTAATCAACGAATTAATTTGATTTTGTAGTACAACGTTTGATATAAAATGTAAATCATTATAACAATAAATTAACATGTTACCATATTCACAAGGTACAAATTAACTTTGCTTGTACAGGGTGGTACAAAAATTGCAAAACTAAATTCCTTGACTTCCTTACATAGTATAAAATAAAGTCCCCCAGCCGCGTCTGTCTGTCTGTTCACGATTTACTCAAAAACTACTGTACCGATTTTCATGTTGTTTTCACCAATGGATAGAGTGGTTCTCGAGGAAGGTTTTAGTATATAATTTGTCACGTTTTTGTATAAATTGGTCCTACCAAATTATAAAAAAAATGTAGTTGTATAATTTATTGATGTATAGGTGTATAATTTATCAGTGCATAGTAACAGATGTTCGTTGCTTAGGTGCTGTGTGTTATACATTGTCTGCCAGGAGTGGGGATGTAGACATTTAGACTGTTATTTATAAAAGCATGCAACAGACAGCAGTCTGCATAAAGTGATTGATATGTAACAGTGGATCGTATATTAATACAGTCCATTGTTCATATGCAGACGTATAGGTGTATAACTTATCAGTCCTTGACGGGAGAAAATACTATGTTACTTATAAGAGCGTTACAAAATTTTGGCGGGCGAAGCCGCGACGGGTAATGCTAGTTTCATATAAAATTGAACCACACCGTGATTCACCGTCTGTTATATTCAAAGAGACGATTTTCCAACTCTTTTTAATTATCACCGGACTTTTGCGTTAATTGACTATATATGAATTTATAAGATAATAAATAATGTATTTTTTAGGTGAATAAGCAAACTAATGTTTCTTTTCCAAAAGTATTTTTTAGCTGACTTAATTAAATTTCCCTTGACCATGAACAAAATGTCATGACATTTTCTGGTTTTCCCTGACCTAAAACAAATTCCATGCTAAAAAATCATCCAAGGTTATATTTTTCTAACAATTCAGTGCTAATCAATATTTGATATATATTTTTTATTGTTTAGCTATTTGTATCGATATAATAAATATATTAGACGAAAATATATGCTAGCGTAAGCGTTCAAAATAACGTTCAGGAGCTCTATGTAGAAAGTATCTACATTATGTGCACCATTCAGTGAGATAAATTACAGATAAATGTAAATTCTTTAAAATAATAAATTATTATTTGCACGAGACAAATTTAATTAAGGATTTGATAAACAAAAACAATATTTATTCATTGGACGTTTTGGAAGTTTTTTAAGCATAGCACAGTAATCCCGCAATAATTCAACAACAATACTCAATTGTTTTTCCCATAATTATTATACGGTTAGTAATCAGTAAAAGTATTATTCTTTTGAAGGAGGATGGTTATAAAAAATCATTTGTGTTGGATGAAACAGTTTTATCATGATGATTTATGTTATATGAAAAAAAGTATCGAGTTTATTAAAAAAAAATGTTCAATCAAAGGTTGCAGAAATATTTTTATTCAAAGGTTACACACACACAAAAAAAGCATAAAATTGTTTTTTATGCATGAGAAAATAATAAATACATTTTTAAAATACATATTATTGTAGTTGTGTTTCACAGAATTTTTTTTTTTATCTAGTAGATTATTCTTTTGGGATATTTTCAGGAATTTTCAGCAGTAACATTATTTGACCAGGGGCGCCGGCACCTAAAATTGTACTGGCCCACCCAGTCTGTCAATTCGTTACTAGAATTCTCTACGTTCGCCAAACACTACAAATAGAACAATTTGTTGTGAAACAGAACAATATAAAAAAAAAGTTTACCTCTTAAAATTCCAAGTGGAGATTTTCCAATGGAATTATCTTCGTTCTGGCACTATGAAAACATAGCAAAAAGTCCATAACGAAATCGAGCTTGCAAAAAAAAAATTTAATTGAAAGGTCGCGAAAATTGGGTTTTCTCAAATATCTCGCAAAGTTCTAGTTTTACGTTAACAGACGTTAACTGCATTACTTAGCTAATTATACACAAAAAAGGTATTTTACAAAATTCGCGTAGGACCAATAGCTCTCGAGATATACGGCTGAGAAGTTGGACGTTAGGATGCATTTAACTGTTACACTGAATTTTAATGACAAAATTTTATACAAAAAAATAAACCGACCCCCCAAAAAATTGTTTTCTATGGAACCAATCTGAAAATATATTCTTTCAAATAAAAAAGAATTTTCTAAATCGGTTACTAAATGACGGAGTTCTGAGGTAAAAAACATTTTAAAAAATACAACCGAATTGATTATCTCGTCCTTTTTTGGGGTCGGTTAAACACTGAGGGACAAAATATCACCCTACGTGAATTTTGTAACGGACGTTTTTTGTGTAGAATTAACTAAGAAATTAATTTAATAACGACCTCTGTTAACGTAAACAAATAGTTTACGAGATATTTGAGAAAAACTGATTATACCCTCCGGTATAATCAGTTTTTCTCTTTCAGTAATCAAAACTGACACAGGCACCAAATTAGCAACAAGCAACATATCTCTGAATCCATATCCCAGAGATAGTTACGATTAGCTAATTCATACTGATGATGACTACATTGTAGTCGAAATACGTATTTATAAAATACGAACAAATGTTCTAGGAATAGGGGCAAAATTTGTAATATAATTAAGAAATCATGTTTGTGAACAAAGTCAGTTGCTCTTGTTAAGCCTTAACTAGGGACTCTTCTTCAATTTCCTCAACGATGTGGTAAATTGAATTTATCTATCTATTCAAGATTTTTGTAAGTTTTTAGCAGTAAAGATTTTTAACAACCGTGACAACAACTGATCACATTCTAAACAAATATAAAGAAGATATTTAAATACGTATAAAATATTCTACAGGCGTATACTTCTATACTCGTACTATCCTAACAGAATCATAAACAGACGCTTCTTTTTTACATATAAATAAAATTGTATGAATTATATGCAAAGCTTACTAAAGGTAGCACATGAACGTTGACTTAAACTCAGCATTTTTAAAGATATTTTTGAAATAAAACATTTGACTTATTACGAAATGTTTTAAATTCAAAGATAAGCTTTTAGCCTTTTTTGTGGAAAATAACATTTTTGTAGAAAGTATGCAAATTTATTCGTTAGAATAGAAAGAATTTTTTTCCCCAATTTACTCAAGGATGACACAAACTAGAACGTTTATATTATCTCGGATAGTCAAGCTGCTCTAAAAGTATTGCTTGCCACGGAAATCAAATCAAGGTTAGTAAGGATTTGTTTACAAAAAATACTCGAAGTTGGCAAAACGTAATAATGTCAAACTAGTCTGGGTCTTTGGTCACAATCGATGGATAGGATTGGCAACGAAAGATCTGGTATTCAGAGAAAAAGGGGAATAGAGTTATTTTTCATACTTTCAGTACCGCTTTTGTTAATAATTATTGAGTAGCATTATCTACCACTAACAAATACACAAGTAGGTACACGATAGAGTATATAATAGATCCATCTTGTGTGATGAGCAGGAATAAAAAATTCAGTCCTATTATCTTCAAGCCTTGCATCTTAACAGTAACGAGATTCATTTCTTATATGAATCTTCTAGAAAACCTAGTCAGAAAATTCCTAACTATAGCCGAGATATAGAAAGAGCGAGCATCGTTTCACTGAATAAAGAGGAGAAACTAAAACCTATCTTCTCCTTTACCATAAGAATTTGGACTAAATCACTAGAAACGATGTAAAACCCGATCAGCTTACGGACGTTGTTCCGTAGCAAATTTGAAAATTTTCAGAAAATATAATCTATTATTTCTAGACTCTATGAACAGATGTTTGTGTTAGGTTTAAAAGTTTATGGTGAATTTAATTAATGTTTTAATGTGAAAAGATTCCTGCTTCACTCGGACCTTGTGCGATTGTAAGTGAAGTTGATCTTGTGCAGGCCACTTTGATCAAAACACGTTTATCGATTATTTATATGAGGGTGAGTTTTTTTTAAGAATTTTCTTGATATTTTATTAATTGTTTATTGTAAACTAGCTATTAAAAAAACTATAATATATCCATTGTTGGTATGGCTGCCTTACGGGTTAATTATACCAACGGAAGTGACTAGCTATATATAGAAGATAATTTCTGCAAATCTTCAATAAAATCAATGGTATATCAAATAAAAAAGTCCGAGAGTCAACTTAACTTTCGATGGTATAAGGTCCAATCAATGTAAGCATTTTTTTTCACGCATTATTTTATTCCAGAAGTTATCGGCGAGTTTTTTTCCTATTTTCCAAATCGATGAGTTGAAAAGAAAGTAGTAGACATACCGGCGGAGTGGAATGTTTTACAATGGGCTGCACTGTTGTTGAGCATCGGCTTTCTATTCTAACCCCCCCCCCCTCACCCACCCACGTTTATGATTACAGAAGGATCATTAAAATTGTATTTTCTTATGGTTCGGGAGACCAAAGGATTTTTTCAGGATGATGAGCATCAAACTGGTACTTTGTAAGTAGCTTCGTTTTGACAAGACGCCCAACTTTTTTAATTATAAAATTTTGGAAAACGGTATCGAAATTTTCTGGAAGCCGTTGAACATGTCGATTTGAGCGCTCATCCAAAGTTTACAAGCATCAAATTACTTTTAAGTTTAATTGTAAGATGGAAGATTTACTTTTAAGTTTAATCAAGTGAAGAACGAGGAAAAATTTTCGTCTTACAAATTCAATGGAACGAACTCCAAGTCTCCCATCCTCAATGTTCAACGGCTTCCAGAAAATTTCGATACCGTTTTCCAAAATTTTATAATTACAAAAGTTGGGCGTCTTGTCAAAACAAAGCTACTTACAAAGTACAAGCTTGAAGCTGATTATCCTGAAAAAACCCTTTGGTCTCCAAGACTATTAGTATTAAGTGATGTTTTCTCCGCTACAACAAACATCCATTTCATCTAGTGTTGGCCGGAATACAAAGAGATATAGCTGTTGTTAGTCCCTATTTGGCTTTCGAATAAGCCCTGAAAATGATATTAAATACAAATATATACATATATATATATATATATATATATATATATATATATTATTATATATACATATTATTATATATATATATATATATATATATGTTACGGTAAAAGTAGATATTGCGGCAAATGTACACATTTTCCGGTAAATGTGTACATTTGCCTCCTCGTTTGGGTAATGTGCATTCAACTAATATTTACAATTTCAAAGAAGGGAAATGTACATTGAATTCACAATGACCATGTCGTTTTGGTAAATGTGAGCATACAAAATACGAAATCGCAAAATACGAAATAGAGATATCGATATGGGTCGAGTTGGATTGGATCTGGTTGGGTTGGGTCGAGTTGGGTAGGGTTTGGTTGGGTTGGGTCGAGTTGGGTTATTCCTGGTTGGGCTGGGTATATATTTTATCATCTAATTTTATCATGTTTTAGCTCTCTCTGTTGGAATTTTGCATATTTTTATCGTAATCGTGCCAAAATTTTTCAACTTTTCTTAAAACATGAAGGTAAGAGTATACATTTACCAAAACGTGAAGGCAAGAGTACACATTTGCCGGGAAATGTACATATACATTATATTCAGTTCACATATACCTAACTTTTTGGAAAATGTACATATTTTACGGTAAAAGTGTACATTTCCCAAGAGTGTACATTTACCGTAACATATATATATATATATATATATATATATATATATATATATATATATATATATCAATGTTCATATAATAATAACATGTAAATGCAGTGAATGCAAACTAATGTAACTAAATTACAAATTTAATCAACACAGCCATTTAATAATTAATTATTACAATGCCATACTAATATTATCAACATACTTACTTGTTTATAAATAATATATATATGTTATTATTATTATTTCATAGTGTTACTTATAAAAATTATTATTTTCTGATGTACAAATAAATTCATTTCTAAAGGTTCTTAATGATTATATGTACTACTACAAACATGGCGTTCTTTTTTCAAAGTTTACAGTTGGTTTATACTAAATCCATTAGGATAAAATGGATGCAGAACAAGTCGGCTGCAAAAATTTGAAAACGGAATCGATAGTACTTTTCGAATAGATAGAACAAACGGTTTATTACTGCTATTCGTATTTGAAGCTTGCAAGCTTGTTGTGATCTATAAACGTATAAAGATTATTAAGGATGGCCAATGGCCATTTTAGAAATAATATTTCAGTTTTTCGCCATTCCACAGATTAACATTTTTCTCTAAATAAAATTTCAAATTCGACCCAATACCTAGATCAGTTTTTGTATTGTAAATACGCATTTCGAATACAAAGTAGCCATCATCAGTATAAATTAGCTAGTCGTAATTTACTCTTTGGCAAATAGAAATAGATAGAAAATAGAAATCAATAGACAAAAATAAAAATAAATAAAAATTAAATGAAAATAAAATAAATTTTATTGAAATTACTCTTGTTAAAATTACTTTCATTCAATTTACTCTTGTTAATATCACTCTTATTAAAATTACTCTTATATTGTCTCCGGATATGTTATTCGTTGCTAATTTGGTGACAGTTTTACCACGAGATTGAAATTTTATTTAAAAAACCTAGAGTTCTCATTAATTATCATTTGATAATCTAATATTTTTTAAATATCATTGACGTTTTTCGACTACAAAGTAGTCATCGTCAGCATAAATTATCTAATCGTATTTATTCTACTTAGAGATAAGTTACTCGTTGTCCCAAGTCTGCGTCTGTTTCACTAAGATTTTAATTAAAATTTGAGTTTGTATTTGTGATATTTTTTTGGTAGATGTTGTAACAATAGTGAGCCGTTACATTCATTCATCAAAGTTGTTAACATCCAAAACAACCGTGATAAAAGAGAGAAGTTATAGTTGTTAAGCAACAGATAAAAATGATAAATAAAATTATAATAATAATTTAATGAAAATGCGATACCGCTACAAGCTAACCAGCATTATTCACTGGGTTGCTTTTAGGCCAATAGAGATTGAGTAGCTAATTATTGACAGTCGGTTTTATGGTTTATCCAGTTTGATTTTTTTTTAAACTGGTTCGTTATTCGTGTTGAAAGCTATCTTGTAAGATTTTTGTATACCGTCTGTTTAGTTTACATCTTCGTATAAAAGATCTCCCACTAGTATGAGAGAGTACATATGTATACATTAAGCAATGTGTATGAGAAGGAGGTCTTATAGGTTTGATAAACAAGCATATTTTTCAAAATAGTGAATAATATTCATAACGAGTATGAGAGAGTACATATGTATACATTAAGCAATGTGTATGAGAGGGAGGTTTGAGTGGTTAGTGACCACTCGAACAGTTATGAAAAATATGCTTGTTTATCAAACCTAAAAGACCTCCTTCTCATACACATTGCTTAATGTATACATATGTACTCTCTCATACTCGTGGGAGATCTGCTATGCGAAGATGTAAACTAAACATAGTGTAAAACTGCTCTCGTAGGCATCTATCTCTATTTGATCTTTCCATATTTTACATACGCATTTTTACTACTGACTTCCACTTTTGACGTTTTAGGATGATTCAAAATGTTCACATATTCACCAAAATTAAGTTCTGATTTAGTACCAATTGTTTTTTATAAAAGTATGTATTTCTGTGAATACATAATATAAAAACTAATTATATTGTTTGCACAGGAAATAATATTGATTTTTCAAGGGAGATTTTACAAATAAATATTACTCTAGATAAACATAAATGAACTTTTACAAAAAGCATAGCTTCGGGTAAATATGAATACAGAAAAAGATAGTTATTATGTAGTTAGTTATTATAAATACTTATTATACATTATATACTAGTACTGCCCGTTGCAGCTTCGCCCACGAAAATTGTAATTGTACAGACCTTATATTACTTAGTATTTAAGTAAATATACTGAATGTTAATGCAAAATTTAAAGTAGATTGGACCAAGGAATCACGTTGTCTCATACAAACTTTGCCCCCGTTTTTCACCCCCTTAGGGATAGAATTTCGGAAAATCCTTTCTTATCGGATTACTTTCTCATCAGCTACGTCATACAAAGAACACACCCTCCAAGTTTCAAGTCTCTACGATCAGCGGTTTAGGCTGTGCGTTGATCCGTCAGATATCAAGAATATGCCCAGTCGAAATAGTTTTTAAAGTACAGTTAAATGACCTGAAGTCAGCCCAGAAACTTTGGTCAGAACCTTCTTTTAAATTTGGCCTTATAAAGTATATACGTGGATAGGAACCTTTAGATTTCTAAGCGATCCAAAAACAAAAGTAAAAAATACATGACTGCACTGTAAAAAATAAAATAGTGGACCCAACAACAACAGGGAGTACATACAAATATACTATACCGTGTGTGTTGGCAAGCTTTTCCAATAGAGAATCAATGTTAAATATTATTTATTACTAGCTGTCCGTGTGGTTACTGTAAAAAGTCAGTCAGTACACATGTAATGGTTAAATATGTTCATTGAATTCTTAACTTTAGTATATGAATCACAAAATCCCTACATACGCATACATGCATGTGTATGGTTGATGACTGTACATGTGATGACTCTCATTGGTACTGACTGACTTCATACAGTAACCACACAGACAGGCATAAATAATATTTAACATTGATTTTCTATTGGAAAAGTTTGCCAACACACACTGTATACAAATATTAGCACTTAAGTTAAATACCTAAAAATTGAAACTATTTTTGTTGAGTTATCTACACGGCGTAGTTGAGATTGTATGTTATGTGTTCATACTTAATAATAATAATTAATAGTTGCAAAATATTATTAAACTATTACTAATCGGTACAAAAATATACTCTGGCCAGTGGCACGTTCCATTATAATGGATATATATTATTATATAACCACCATAGCAGGTAATTATGATGTACGTTAAAATAGTGAATACATGCTAATACCATATTGAGTTAATACTGAAAGTGGACTGTGTGTAGGCACTGATAGTACAGAGTTCAGTGACTAATACAAGTTGCAACCTAAAGTTAAAGGGAATTTATTCGTAACACCATATACGGGGTGCATAGAGCTACATGAAATAAAACATCTTATGTTATTAAGGATGTACCAGCATACTACCACTTTTCGACAGATTTTGCTCATGTTTTTTTCGCAGGCTAAAAATAATGCTTTCAAATAAATCAAGTTTCAGAATATTTGACCGTTTAGAACACGAGATAATTAATATCAATGTTCTCTCTCACTCTCTCTCATTAGAAGCATGTGAAACTTCATTCCCGTCCAACTATTATCTGTTGTATTAGAAAAAATAATCGACAGAGTTTAAAAAAAAACTAGGAGAGTAAAACTAAATATTTATTATACAAATTTTAAAAAAATCGTGTGTCACCGTTTTGTTTTCGAAATATAAAAGTTTAAATATATTTATTTTCTTCAAATCAACATTATTTTGATGAACTGTGTATTTGTCTATGTATTGTGTATGTGTGTTTATATATTTGTGCATCACACCGGTTTGTTGTGCTGATTGCATAACACAGTGCTGGAACATCCTTAATACATCGAATGAAATGTTTTCTTTCAATTTCAATAATGTTTATTTTGTGTCAAATAATAATCACTTTCATTCAACAAATTTATAAATTTACTTTTATCAAACTTAGGATAATACTTTCAAATACATATATAGTTGATAAATAGCAAGTACGGCGTGTAGTTCAAGGAACTGATTCCTTGAGTTCATTGCATTAATTCCAACCACGTAGTTAAATGGACTACGTTTACTTTCCAAATTATCTAATTTTTTTTTACTGTATACAATAATTCAAACACGTACAACGTGAAATGTGACAAAAATTTTATCCCAATAAAAATGTATGTATCTTTCAAATTTCAACAACAACAAAACTTTATTGTAATCAATAATAACAGATATCTATTTATAAAAAAAAAGAAGTCAATTTTTCCATCATTTATATTTTTTCTTTCTTCGATTATAAACGTTTCAACAATGCACCAGAGAATACAACAATCAAAGACGATGCTTTTATATTTGTTTATTTAAGAGCTACTTTTGTAATATATATCTCGTACATATATATAAATACTTTGTAAAAAAATGTATTGTACTTTGGTTATCATCTTCTATTCACAGTACCAATACAAATGAATTGGAAAATAAACCATATTTTGACAAAATGGAAACCCGACTTCAAAAATCAAATATTCTATAACACAAAATGCACTAAAAAGTAAAAAAATAATTGCATATTCTTGTGCCAATTTTAGTTCACCTAAGCAAAAATTTTTAAATATATGTGTACAATTATTGTTATTTTTGGAGGCGGTGTCAGCATAGAGAAATTCACATAACTGTTGGACACCGCCTCCAAAAATAACAATAATTGTACATATACATTTAAAAATTTTTGCTTAGGTGAACTAAAATTGGCAGAAGAATATGCAATTATTTTTTTACTTTTTAGTGCATTTTTTATTATAGAATATTTGATTGTTGAAGTCGGGTTTCCATTTTGTCAAAATATGGTTTATTTGTCGCGTTTTAGTGACTTTGAAGTTCTATAACTGATTTTATTTGTCTAAATATGGGTAGACCAACTAAACGACCTACTAATTTTTAGTGCATTTTTTTTACCCGTTTTTTTTTTTTTTTTTTTTTTTTAATTTTTAGTGCATTTTTTTATAACAGATTTTCAGTTATTCTTACATGCATTTTTTTTTTTTTTTTAAAAATTTTTTTTTTTGGGGTCGGTTTTTTTTTTGTACAAATTTTTTTGAAGTCGGTTTTTAAAAAAATTTTCTTATTTTCCCATTATGAATGAATATACCCTTTCAAAAAAAAAAAAAAATTTCGCAGAAATCGGTTATCACATATAAAATGAGGATTTTCCTCGATTTCTCGGGGATCCCCTCATCAGAATGCGATTTGGTGCCAATGGGACCAATGGGAAACCAAACCCTTTAGAACAAAAAATAATAATTCAAAATTGGTTCATAAATGACGGAGTTCTGAGATGGCACACAAAAAAAAGAAAAAAAAAATACAGACGAATTGACAACCATCCTCCTTTTTGAAGTCGGGTTAATAAATCAATCATTATCGGAGCCTGTTTACAAAATGTACAATCATTAAATTATTAAACATTTTGAGATAGTAAACCACACATGCCAGTCACAATAAACATAATATTTATAAATATATGATAACGGAACGTACGTTGGCGTTGTGAGTAATCAAAAGTTTACAGCTTGGTGGAGGTTTTTGTATCATATAAAATACAATCAATTAAACAATATAATATTAAACTGTTTCCCCGTTCCTATTAGTTTTGTGATACAAAATTAAATATGAAATTGTAGATTATTCAGGTAGCGTGATAAACGATATGTTGGACTATAAAGTTCATCTCCCCAGGCCACAATTAGTCTGTACAGTTCAATTATACAGGCGGAACGGATTGTGAGCAGTTGAATTGTACATGTTAATGTCAGTTGAGTTTTTGATTAAAATCTATTAATTTTTTGATTAAAATCTATTATTTACAGGTATCCTGCAGCACCCAGGGAGTGATACTTAGTTTATTTCACAACATTCGAATTTGTTTCACGAATCATAATGAAAACTGGTCGAAACGGAACTTCAAAGACAATGACAATTTCGTTTGTGTTTCAATAAATTTAATTGTCAGTAAATTACTCTGAATATCTACCATCACAATATACTTTTTACAGGCATAGTCAAACTCTAAACTCTTACAAATGTAGTTTTTTTATTGTTAATAATTTTAAATAATTTAAAATATCTTTTAAAAAACAACCAACTTTTATTCTCCTAAATGTTACGCTAAATTTTTGTTCAGGTCGCGACATTAAAACGCTAACATCAGGACATCAGGACGCTAATATTAAAACAAATCGTCACGTAGGAGCTACGTAAACTTAGCGTATTTCCTCAGAAATTGGGAATAAAAATATCATTTAATAAGTAATATCATTAATATGATATTACTTATTAAATGATATTTAATTGTATTATGAAAAATATCAATTATTTTATTTTTAGTAATTTTGATACAGTATTTCAAAATCTTAAACTGATTTACATCATTCTTTCCCGAAAATACATTATTAAAAATCAAGTAACCATGGTGTTTAATTGAAAATATTAATTATTATGGTATTGTATTTAAATTGCATATGTTAGAATTACAGAAAATATGTTGCGGTAATGAATTGTAGTAAAATTTATTTACTACAACTGTACTAATTGTAATCTTTTCTATTTCACTAATATTAAGAGATAGATTCAAGATATTAGATATTAAAGTTAAATTGTAAATTTTTCTGTAAACATTAGAGTTACAGATAATATGGTCAGGTAATGAATTGTAGTATAGTGTTGTCATCACTGTACTGGTGACAAATTTTTCTATTTTTTTAATATTAAAGAAGAAATCAGCATATATATATATATATAATTTAAGGATGATCGTCAGAGGCAGCAATTTCAGGATGAAATGAAATTTGGTATGTGACGTGCATTTTGTATTTGAAAAGTCAAGTAGTAAATCAATTTTACTACAATTCATTACCTGCCCATATTTTCTGTAACTCTAATGTTTACAGAAAAATTTACAATTTATCTTTAATATCTAATATCTTAAATTTATCTCCTTAATATTAGTGAAGTAGAAAAGTTTATAATTAGTAAAGTTGTAGTAAATAAATTTAACTACAATTCATTACCGCAACATTTTTTCTGAAATTCTAACATATGCAATTTAACCCATAATAATGAATATTATGAATTAAACACCATGGTTACTTGATTTATATATATATATATATATATATATATATATATATATATATATATATATATATATATATATATATATATATAATTTTTTTAGTGATTAATTTCTAGGTTCATTAAAATTTGCAGAAGTAGCTACATTCGCTAGCAAAACCAATAGCTACATTCACTAAAAATAGTACTCAACTCAACATAAAGTACTAGTTTATGTTGGGTTTTACTAAATTTTCAGATATACTTTTTAAGTGATATTTTTAAAGTTTTCCTCTATTTTTTTGTCGTTAAGTATACGAGTATGTATGTTTCAAAACATAATAAATAGATAAGCTATCAAATAAATTATCAAGTGGTCTAAATACAGTCCTCAATTCCCGTTTAAAATATAAATTGATCTAGTCTCCATGGATACAGTATTTAATTGTGCATCATGTTTGGTATTTCCAGTCCTTTGGTATTTCCAAGAGACGTAAAATACAAGAAAATTGTGTCGTCCCACTTTAAAAAATGGCTTCGATGATTCAAATTACTGAAAAACTAAAATCAACTTGAGGGAAAAAATTTTTTCACAAAATTTTTAAACACAAAAATTTACTGGCGCTATAGTGAAAGATTAATTTCTAATAATTTGAGCTACAGAACAATTATTATTAAAATAAATTATCAAGTGGTCTAAATACAGTCCTCAATTCCCGTTTAAAATATAAATTGATCTGGTCTCCATGGATACAATATTTGATTGTGCATCATGTTTGGTATTTCCAGTCCTTTGGTATTTCCAAGGGACGTAAAATACAAAAAAAATTGTGTCCTCCCACTTTAAAAAATGGCTTCGATGATTCAAATTACTGAAAAATTAAAATCAACTTGAGGGAAAAAATTTTTTCACAAAATTTTTAAACACAAAAACTTACTGGCGCTATAGTGAAAGATTAATTTCTAATAATTTGAGCTACAGAACAATTATTATTAAAATAAATTATCAAGTGGTCTAAATACAGTCCTCAATTCCCGTTTAAAATATAAATTGATCTGGTCTCCATGGATACAATATTTGATTGTGCATCATGTTTGGTATTTCCAGTCCTTTGGTATTTCCAAGGGACGTAAAGTACAAAAAAAATTGTGTCCTCCCACTTTAAAAAATGGCTTCGATGATTCAAATTACTGAAAAATTAAAATCAACTTGAGGGAAAAAATTTTTTCACAAAATTTTTAAACACAAAAACTTACTGGCGCTATAGTGAAAGATTAATTTCTAATAATTTGAGCTACAGAACAATTATTATTAAAATAAATTATCAAGTGGTCTAAATACAGTCATCAATTCCCGTTTAAAATATAAATTGATCTGGTCTCCATGGATACAATATTTGATTGTGCATCATGTTTGGTATTTCCAGTCCTTTGGTATTTCCAAGGGACGTAAAATACAAAAAAAATTGTGTCCTCCCACTTTAAAAAATGGCTTCGATGATTCAAATTACTGAAAAATTAAAATCAACTTGAGGGAAAAAATTTTTTCACAAAATTTTTAAACACAAAAATCTACTGGCGCTATAGAGAAAGATTAATTTCTAATAATTTAAGCTTCAGAACAATAGGGAATATGCATGAAAATTTTTTTTCACATTTATTTTCAGAATATGAATATACTGTTAATACTGTAATAATATTTAACAACGAAATTAAAATCCGACAAATATCAAGCAAGCTATAAGCTTTTAAAGATTATTATCTGTCTCTTTCTTGCAAAACGGAGTTTTACGTGTATTTTAAATGGTGAAAGTGTAATATGACGTCACTTAACATATCAAGAGGACTATCACCCTCTTTGTCTAATCGGGAATTTCAATCATTCATATCTCGCTTATTTTTAAAGTTATTTAAAAAGTAATTTTACCTTGATATTTGTCAAGTAAACATGCTTCAATTCAAGTGAAAAAAAATTTTCATGCATATTCCCTATTATTATTAAAAGAAATCAGTGAGGAAAACAATTATTCATTTTTACGAATCCAGAAATCAAAGTGCGCCTCATCTTTTTTTCTTGACAAGTGTAGACTATTTTTAGTTAAATAAAAAACTGAACCAGATTAAATTGAATATTGTCCAGATGACATTTAATATTCGAAAAAATATCAGTTTGCGTCCCCTGAACTTTTCCCCTCAACCATAATTTATTAACATTAGAAATAAGAAAATCAAACTATGACAAATTTCCAGTGAAATGTGATAAATTTTTTACTTTCATTATTAGTAAGTGAAAGATACTTGCAAGAATGTCAATATTCGACTGTTTGCGTATTATTATAAGTATTTTCCATCTAAGTAGTTTTGTCTTAAGTTTTTATTTAATCCGTTTAATGAATAATAATAATGAATATTTTTCTTCATCGACAACCTTTTTATTTAAAATTGATAAAAATATTCAAGAATTTATAAATCTTAAACAAAACCAATGAAAATCGCTTTCTCAATTTCATTGAGAAAGAAAATAGGATTATATTTTGCAACATAATTTAAAATGCATGAAAAAAGAATGAAGTTAGTTATTTCCTTGAAAAAGAGGGCGATTCGGAAATTAACTTTAAATCCATTTACCATTCTATCAAAAGAAAAAAAATTTGAAAATTATTTTTCAGAATATTAAAAATAACCAATATTGGAATTTTAATTATATTTTTACATTTTTCTCTATGAATTTATTTATTTTTTTAAAGTTGATGTTTAAAATTTTATATTTATTAAATACTTATTATATTATAACTTTGCATAAATAAGTTTTTAATTTTTTATCATCAAGAATGTTTTTATCATCAGTATTTATTATCATTTATGGTTGTTTTATTATTTAAGGCTTTACTTTAATTTATAATGAAAGGAAAATATCTACTGAACTCTATCAAAAACAAAAAATTCGTTACGCAGGAACTGCGTCAACTTAGCGAATTTCCATAGAATACATAAATCACTCTCTAGCGATCATAATTTAAGTGTGATCAAAATGAAATATAATATCTGATATGACTTAAGTATTTGCAAAAATTAAATTTATTAATAGCCAAAATAGAACGATGTATAACGATTATAGTTACTATGAACACGACAATCAAAATTGTTTACAATAAAATATATTTCATGTGTTTGTGTCAAACACAAAATATTAAATATCTCTCTTAATATTAGAATAATCGAAAAATGTATAAGGAGTAAAGTTGTAGAAAATCAAGTTTGCTACAATTCATTACTTGATCATTTTTCTCAAACTCTAATGTGAAATATTTAAAATTTTAACTTTCAATCTTTAATTGTAAATATTTCTGTAAATATTAGTGTAACAGAAAAATGATAAGAAACAAAATTACAGTAAAACTTAGTACCTACAACTTAACTCCTGATAAATTTTTCGATTTTTCAAACATTAAGGGAGATAGTCATACTTTGTGTTTCCCCCTCCATCGAAACCCCCTTTCCCCTCTCCGATTTTACCCATTAACGAACTTGACATTTAGAATACCAAAAGCGACTCAAATAATTCATTCCAATCGGAATAAAATTGTGACCGCTGGAGAGTCCACAGACAAATAAACGTATACATATACATATATATATATATACAATTTTTAGCGATAGTGATTTTTAACATTTAATAGGTAGGATCCATGGACATTTGAAGAAATTTTTACGAAATTCCAACATTGGTGCAATAACAATAGCTGCATTTCCTTTGGAGGAAATTCGCTAAAAGAAGCAAGTTTTTGTTTTCTAAAACACTTTTCATGATTTCAACAATGCAAATATACAAGATTGCTTTTGTGTTATGTTATTATATATCAGATATTTTAAAGTCTTAGATGTATCTCTCCATTTAAATGCAAATTTTACTGAATCCCTAAAAAGGTGCATTAAAATGAGTTGTCTGACCACTAAAGAACCCAAAATTTAAATAAATTGTGGTTGACTTGTCATGTTTTTACGAACCCAGATGAACTTTTGTTGAAATGTTCATTCATTTGTTATGTAAATAAACTTTCATAATTATGCGCAGTCAAAATATCAAAGCACACCCATTGACTTGGTAAATTGGCCAAAAATAAAATTTGACTTTCGTTGTTTGTTCGAAAAACTCGTCGTTTTGTAATTCAAGCGACTAAATGTTCAAAATAACCGAAACTTTTTCTAAACTGGTATTAAAGTTTATTAAATTTTTTTTTATAGTATTCTTCGTCAAAACTTCTTCAACCAATAATTCATAAAATGCACCCCTTTTTCTCATACGTAGAAACAAACACTCGATTTACAAACCCATTTATTTGGTAAATAAACCAAAAATAAACGCTCAGTGGTCGGTCAACTCGTTTTTTATGCACTTTACTGTGTACTGCTTTGCTTGTGATATAAAAATTGACTCAGTACATCAAAATTTCATCTCTTTAATCGAACTTATCTCTAACTATCCGGACTAATATATCATATTTATCCACATAATTTACATAATTAAGTTTATTTTTTGTTTCCAATAATAATCTTTATCGAACGTTTTGCACTTGAAAGCGCTTAAACATATTCGTAAAAATTTAATAATTCCGAAACAGGAAAACCAAAAATTGTTAAAAGATTTTTCAGTATTGTGCGCATAATCTTAATTTAATAAGTAAAATAACTTCTTTTACAGTAGATTTGAACATATCTTCGTTCAAAATAATTAATAATAATCATAATATAATTATTTTTGAAATATATTTTAATTTTAATCACCATTATAAATACAATTTTTGAAATTTCTATTTAAAAGAAACATTTTAACACAAAATTGTGGCTAAACTTGTTCTACACATGAATATTTAAAATCACCACACATTTTTGCTCAAACTTAAAAAACACAAAACACAAAAAAAATGTTAATTTCAAAGTAACCGCGTTAAATGCATAAATTTATTGTAGTTAAATATAGCCACTATTAGTTGTATATGTGTATAACGTTTTAATGAAAACGATCCATTCATGAGCTCGTTTTGACGTCAACTGAGAGTGAGCCGTGTTACATATAGGTACCCGGCACATGTACCAGGGTTGAACTTGAGAATGGAGCGCAACAAATGTGAGAGTATTTACATGGATTTGCTGTAAGAGGTATCCTATACTTGTCTCAATATTGATAAAGATAAATACATATTTGTCTATTTCACTTCACTTTTATTTTGTGTAATAATTCCATTGTATTAAAACGTATTCATTAATAATGTCTACAAATATAAATGAAATATAATCATGTTAGTATTAAGTATGATCAATGTTTTATTATGGTTTTAGGTGTGTATGTCAGTATATGTGTGTTGTGTGTAGTAGTTACATGTATTGTAGAGTCAGTCATCACTTGTTAGCAGTGATGTATTTTTGCCTTCATGTTTTCATTGCGCTGTAAGTGCTGCGCAGATTTTCAGTTTTATATTCATTTGATTTTGTTATTCTACAGTGTGTAACATTATTCTAATTATTTTATCATCTATTTATTTATATTATTGTTATCAGACATAAAAATCGATACATGTCGTCTCTGGAGTTTTTGATTGTATTTTAGACTGTAGTAAATTGAAAATGAAAACAATTATTGAACAGCCGTGTAATATTACAAAATAATCAATATTTGATCAATCAATATTTGTGACATTTTAAAATAGGATAAGAATGCATTATTTGCAGGCATTGATTTTTTTCATGATTCCAGATGCAATATGTTTGGTATTTCGTTTATGAGAATTCCATTCTTAATTGAATTCCATTTAATTATACTTCGATTTAGGTAATCTATTGTGTATCTTGTTTTACACGTACAATAATATTGTATAAATTGTTACACATATATATATACGTTAAATATACGTCTGCACGTTATAGATGGTTACTCGACTGCTAAATTGAATTATATATGCAGCTTGTCACCGATAAACTTCGACCGATTATAGCTGGTCCTATTCTAGGATGAAAATTTGTCAATTCTAAGACGAAAGATTCTCCATACACTATATTATATATGCACAGCCAGAGGACATAAGTGCACAGCCAGTGACTATGGTGTACCTTTATTTTAGATTCAATAAATTAAAAAACCGATATACTATAGTCAAAGTTTGCCATTCTAACACTACTTATGTTCATTGCCCATATAATGCATAATCTGGTAGAAGTACAGTATAGACACTGTATTTCATTGTGAACATCACTTATGGCAACTGAGTGTACAGTTCTTAGGACCGGAACCATTTTTTTGAGTGACAGAATCCAACTTCAATGACGTACTAACGTCTTGGATGGGAAATCACATGACCCAGTTCTGATACAAAACCCCAGGGCAAAAACAGGTTAGGCTCTTCGTAGACCACTCGTCAAGAAGGCCTAAGAATTTTGTCACTTAGCAGACCACATATTAAGCGGAATATGACAATAAATTAACTAATGAAGAAGAGAAAAATGGCAACCGATGTTTTGCTGTGACAGCAGGCGCTTTTCTCGTTTCCTCACCAATCTTTTCGATCATTAATTAGTGGTTGATTAACTATTTTACGATATGGTTATTCTTAGATCCTTCATGAAATCGGTAAAATATTAAAGGTCATTCGGTACGCCCACACTACAGGTGTATTTATGGGGGTAATTACATACGAGTATGTAAGTAGATTACATAGATCGGTGACAAAGAGATAGGTACCATACATTTCTACAATTCATGAGCTATCACTGCCATTAATGTAAGGACTTAATTAAATGGTACATCGTAGTAATCATTTTAACGCCATGAGCTTTGATGTAAGTATCAAATACTAGTAGTTTTGTTATGATAAATGTTTAAACTATGAACAAATTACAATTGTATTAATTTTTAAACATACTGTATAATGAATATTTAATAAATTTATGTACTCTACCATAAAAAGAAATATATTCATTCATATCATATAATTGTATACATGTTTGCATTGTTATATCATTATTAATTTATTATAATAATACGAAGAAGAATTTTATTCAAGAACACCTCTCGCCTAGCAGCTTAATAAATAAAGTATATTCAAATATAATCAGAACATCTCCATCTATCTCATCAATCCATTCCATATACGGTAATATCTCTAGTTCTTCATTCCATATCCAGCCAGCTACAGGATATTATGCTAAGCTCACGTGATGTGTCATTAAAAATTATATTCTTAATAAAATAAATGAAGATAGAATATTTATCTTTTTTTTTTTCATAAACCATAATAATATTTTGTTATTTCATATTTATATGGATCATTAATCATACATATAATCTTAATGAAATGTTGATGTATGTGGTGTCACAAGCTAATTATTTAGATTTAAAATCATTTCAAATAAAATTAAATTTAGTTTTCTATACTGGCAATATTGTATCTCAAATGCGTTCCACTGGACGCTCACAACGATAAAAATATTCTTTCAGCCGTTCCACATGACGTCATTATTTTCGCGTACGCCAAGCTCACAACGACTTATCTGAAGAGGTGGGTCAAAGTGGACGTTGATAAATTCGGCGCAATTTTTAAAAGTAAAAGATTATCAAAGATGGCGACAGAAAAAATTACTTTGTATGATTCGGAAAGAGATTTTCTAGCATTCTTGCGATGTACCAACAAATATCTAACTGTCGCCACAAAGACATTTTGATTATATTTAAACGTAAATTATTTAAATACTCTATTAAAAGAAAAAAGAAAAAATTCAATTGTATCTTTTTTTAAATATAAATCAAATTGATCAATAATTATTAAAGGCTTTATTATTAAGGCTTAAAAATTATAATATAACCTCTTTAAGCTTCTGACTTATTTTCAAACTCGCAATATTTACAGTTTACATCAACGATTAAAACGCTCCATAGTCCATTCCACTTAGGTTTATGATTGTAACGCTCGCAAGCAAGTGGATCGGAAAAAACCGGGGTCGTGAGCGTTATTGTTGTGAGTGCTTAGTGGAATGCATTGTCAGTGATGTTTATAGACCTTACAAGCTAATCCACTAAATTTGTGTCTATTGGTTGCGCGAAAAATGTTTCGAACAAAATTGTTTGTTTTTTATTTGATAAATATTTTTTGTATTAACAAATTTTCTCTATTTTGCACCGTTTTACAGCTGCAGTGCGTGCAATGATCCATGAATAGCAAAATATTTATAGCCTATATGCTACCTGATATAATTATTGATTATTCGATGAAAACCACATTTTGACGTGATGTGGGAAAAAAGAGACAAAGATCGATTTTTGGCATCTATCATCAATATATTAACTAAATTTAGTATTATTTTGATAATATTTTCCATGTGTTTGTTGCGCATCCACATTTATAATTATTATTTGAATTATATATTTTTTTAAAGGTTTTTTTAAAAGAATTATTTGCTTATACAAGGTGGCGCATAAGTAACGTTATGATTTATTTAATGAATAACTATTTCTTTCTGATTTTATTGAACGTTGGCATTTATTAAAATTTAGATTACAGTTTGGAATTATGTTCATATTATGTTTTGAAGATAATATCTTTCAAATGGTGCCCATTGTTTGCTTCGACCTGACGTGATCTTTCCAGAACATTTTCCATAACTTGTCTCAGAATTTCATGTCCCAGCACCCTCACTTCTTCTCGGATATTGGCCTTAAGCTCTTGGATGGTTTTTGGCTTATACACCTTACCCTTTAGGTAGCACCAAAGAAAAATATCGGGAACCGTTAAATAGGGCGAACGCAATGGCCAGTTAAAATCAGAAAAACGCGATATTATTCTATCGCCAAGAATTTCGCGCAGAAGAGCCATATTGGACGAGCTGTTGCTCCATCTTGTTGAAATCACAACTCTGGATTGTTTTCTACCTCTGGCCTTAAAAAATTTTCACGGAAGATCACAGACAACCCCATGTTGCCGAAAACGTAGAACCAATGGGTAAATTGTTGGAGCGCTAGGTGCATTTCGAACATGAAAGAAATTTCGATATGATATTTGTGTCTGAATAATCGAATGCTGACTTTCAAAATAAAATTGAACAACTTTGGTTCTTTGTTCTGTGCTGAGTCTTTCCATCATAAATTTCCCAAGTTTCTCAAAGTTAATTCTGAAAAAAAAATTTTTTTTAATACGTATACAAAAAATTTATTCACTAATTAAATCATAACGTTACTTATGCGCCACCCTATACATTGAATTTTCAACGAGTTTCATTCAATATAATAATAAAATGAAATTTATTTAAGATTGAAGCAATTTATGTTTACTTTAATTATTATCTAAAATATTTACTTAACTTAAGAACTTTTAGTTAAAAGTTCTGGCATATGACACAAAACGTATATTGGTGAATTCAAAATTATTTGAAAACAAATTATAATTGTGTCCGTTTAAAAAATAAAAACTGCAAAAAATTCGAAAGAAAAAATGAAAAACAACATATCTTTCTTTTTTTTTTCGAATAAAAGCTTTTTTTTAGTAGTTCGCTGGAAAAGTTGACTCAATTCTATTGTATAAATTTTTGTTTCGACTTTTTGTCATAATTAAATTTGGTTTACGAAATAACAACGAGGAAATAAAAACCACAACAGTGAATTGAACCATCATGGGATTTCCAACCTAATTGTTAAGAATCATACCGTTGCTAATATGTATAAATTCATAATTACAGGAATGAATATAATCACACGTTGGTTTGAAAACGAGTTCAATAAGAATTTTTGAAATTTGAAATCCTGTACATTGGAATAATCAAACAATCTTTACTAGGAACAACCCTCATGGGTATTTTTTTCTGTACAACTTTAAAACATAATTGTCGAAAACTATAATAATATGCCGCTTTGCCCCATATGGGTAATACGGAAAGTTTGATTACAAAATATTTTTAGTTATTTTATTTCTTATTAGCTTTATTATTGAATAAAAGTTTAAACAAATTTAATCAAATAAAAAGCTCCAGGGAGGGAGGCAAAACATAAATATTTTTGACGAGGCAACCGGATGAAAATGCGATTGCTTTGAAGTTTATACCCTATTTATAAATAACATTTTTTGCCATCCAAAACACGCGGGCCGTTTTCGCACTTGCGAATTTAGAAAAAAAAATTTATGAGGCAACCGCTCCAAAATTGGTGAACTTATTTATTGGTACTACTATATGTTGTAAAAAAATGCCATCCGATCCTGATGGGTAGTTTCTGAGAAGTTTGTTCGCACAGAGAAGTTTGTTTGCTCTCTTGTTGCAGAAACAAGTTTCCTGCGCAAAATTAACCCTTAATAAAATTTGAGTAATCATTGACCGGCCAAGTAGCCGCGCTTGTCACGGCGCTCTTGTTGGGACTAGGAGGTTATGGGTTCGAATCCCGACATCGGCAGTTTGTCAATTATAAAATAAAAAAGGGGGCGGTTAATTGACTGATCTATCGTCGTATGGACAAGAACGAAGTAACCGGCTATGCTTGTGAAGGTTTTCTGCAGTTTTCTTCACGAACTCTAGATGAATATCGGCATCGTTCCTATCAAAGTCGGCTGGAGCCCCACAACTTATCAATTCCTTGTCAACACATAGAAATCCTTCCACTCCACTCACATCTTTAGGCATCACAATGGACCTTATGGGCGAAGTGTGTCCCGTCCAGGACAGCTTCTACGTTCTATCTATCTAATCATTGCAAAAAAAAGAGAATATTTTGGGAAAAAATGAATTAAATCGGAAAAACACAGCTTTACCATGAACTAGCATTATACCTTATAATTGAGTAACATAATATTTTTTCCCGTCAAGGACTGATTTTCCTAAAAAGGTGTAATTCGTATTTATTTTTATACAGATTTTTTTATAAAAATAATTTTATGTCTCTAATTTTAAAATACAGAACAGAATTATTTGTATTATTTGAAAATACAAATAATTTTATAATTTTAAAAACTTCCATACAAACGATCACCCCGTGTTTCACCCTCTTGAGGGTTCATTTTCCCAAAACTCGGAAACTCGTATTTTATGGATTTATAACTCATGAAATAGAAATTTTCATGACTCTGTTTCTTCAATTCAAAAAAGCGAAACTCTGACTCCCTTTAGGATTGATTTTCGAAAAACGTGTATTTATTCATTTATTATAGCTGACCCGAACAAGCGTTGCACCGAAATTGTATCTAAACTATTGTTGTATGAAATAATGTTTCATACAAAAGTTGTTTTGTTAGTTAAACATTTTTTATATTTAAAGATTTTCTCTATGGCGCATCGTTTAAGAGTTGGGTTTTTATCATGCAATGCGGACACGTTTTGTGCAAAGATGCATAAAGCAAAATTTTTAAATTTATATTCTGTGTCACTAGGGAACAGTGTAGCTGCCTATCAGTGAAATGATTTTTAGCATCCGTTCTTTAGATTCAGAGATTATCCCCAATTTAAAAATAAACAAGCAAACGAACAAATTTTACCTCTAATAGATACCTGAATTTAATTTTTTTAAGAAAAGTACAAATGTTTTTTAGCGAATTTCCTCCAAAGGAAATGCAGCTATTGTTTTTGTACCAATGTTGGAATTTCGTAAAAATTTCTTCAAATGTCCATCCATCCTACTTAGTAGATGTTAAAAATCACTATATATATATATATATATATACATATATGTATGTATATATATATATATATATATATATATATATATATATATATATATATATATATATATATACTTTTTTTAAATGTCTGTGGACTCTCTAACGATCATAGTTTTATTCCGATTGGAATGAAATTAGGTATTTGACTTGCTTTTGGTATTTTTGGTATTCTAAAGATCAAGTTCGGTAATGGGTAAAATCGGAAGAGGGGAAAACACGAAATTTGACTATCTCCCTTAATATTTGAAAAATCGAAAAATTTATCAGGAGTTTTTACTGTAATTTCGTTTCTTATCATTTTTCTGTTACACTAATATTTACAGAAATATTTACAATTAAAGATTGAAAGTTAAAATTCTAAATATCTCTGTTCACATTAGAGTTTGAGAAAAATGATCAGATAATGAATTGCAGCAAACTTGATTTTCTACAACTTTACTTCTTATACATTTTTCGATTGTGATAATATTAAGAGAGACATTTAATATTTTGTGTTTGTTTGACACGAATACATAAAATATATTTTATTGTAAAAAATTTTGATTGTCGTTTCCATAGTAAATATAAACTATAATCGTTATACCGTTATTTTTGGGCTATTAATAAATTTAATTTTTGCAAATACTAAAGTCATATCAGATATTATATTTCATTTTGATCACACTAAAATTATGACCGCTAGAGACTGATTTATGTATTCTAAGGAAACTATTCGCTAAGTTGACGCAGCTCCTGCGTAACGAATTTTTTTTTCTTATCAAAACCAACTGATTCGCCAATATTCAGTTTGTTTGCAAATGAGTTTATAACAAATATCTGTCAATTGCATTTTTCCAGAACTTAAAAAAAAGAAGCTAATTTATTTATTTTAACAAAATTCATGTTTTTTTAAATTTTATAAAAACTTTATGCCGACTTAATTTATCAATTAATCTCTCAAACCATTTATGATGTTGTTGTATTGTTGTAGTATGCAAATTTCATATTGATGTTGGTTACCCATGCTTGAATTTAAAGTAAATTCATTTAAATATTACTAGCAAAATTGAATATGATAGATTCCTCATGGGGTTGGATGTTGTTACTTTTACAGTATAATGTAAATAATACGGGATATTGTAAAATCTATTATTCACTAGACCTATTTTCCGTATGCAAATAATGTTTTCACTTTTAAGTTGAATGATTTTCAAGATGAAATGAAGTATGAACAAGAAAGTAAATCTTCTTTTCTTTAATATCAAAGAAGCAATTTAAATGGTGCACCACGTTTGCTTTAAGTATTTTATTTGTAAAAGTAAGTGGTTAGGTCAACGACTTGTCAGTGCATTTCTTAAATTATCACCAGATCCAGAAATTGGAATCAAGCGGTATATACTTGTAAAGACTCGGTGAAAACTCGGTATCAAGGTTTGAGGTCGATCACATAACCTGTGAATAGATACTACCTTGTATATAGAGGTTAAAATGTGTTTTTATTTGAATATTATAAGTTTGGACATTTTTTTGGCATATCAACTACATTTTTATAAATTTATTTATGTTTGTGTTGATATGGGGATAAAATTGCAAAAAAAACCTAATCATTTACGGAAACAACTGTATTTAACAAAAAAAAGAAAATTTGCATAAATTTTATAATTAAAAAAAAGCATTTTATTTCACGTTTTTTAGAAGGAAATAAACTTTTAACAGTGGATATTATCTCCTCGTGCTCTAATGAATGCTTCAACCCTTATGTTCTCTACAACATCTTGGGTGATTATCTCCCATTCCTGCACTAAAATTATATGCGCTCCTGTGAGCTATCAGGAGGATTAATTCATCTTCTTAGATATCATGCAATCTCATCCCAGTGTTGTTCTATTGGATTTTACTCTGGTCTTCGAAGTGGCCAACTCAAAATCTGAATTTCGATCCTTAACGTACACCCTTCGGCATCTTTCAAAGTGCGCCACTTTTTTTGCTGAGCATTGTATTTATTAAAAGCACATATCTTTCAACATTTCCGTATCTTCCACTTTGTTTTGTGATGTATCTTCCACGGTTGTTTCTCGTTTTCTTTTCTTTCTCTTCACAATAGGATATTAGCGCATTCTTTAATTTAAGGAGCGTGAATTATAGTGTTGAATTGAGTAACAACAGCATAAGAATTAATTTATTTGATTTAATGCACTAAAGTATTAATGAAATAGCTAAACTTGATTTTTTATTTATCTCATATATCTCAAGGCTTTTAACACCCACAGTTATAATAATAGCATTAGTACAAAGGAAAAACATTTAATTAAATTTACAAATTTAATTTAATTTTTACTAAGTGATATTGTTTTAATGTTGATTTTCCAGTTGAATTGTCATTTGCCAAGATTGTTAATATTGTTCATCGACTTTCAATAGGTATTACGAAAATTGCCGGCAAAATATTAAAATTACTATATCTACACATTATAACATATGTAGAATCCCGAATAAATTATTTATTGCCCGAACGGAAACAAAACTAATATGTAAATTTCATTTACATACTCCATGATTGTTTGGCATTCAATATAAAACACATTTAATAGAAATAAAATTGCAGAAACCTCAAAATTTCATTTTCATACCTCATTGCCTTGAACAATAACAAAAACAAACAGTAACAGTAACGCAATATTATAATATTTACTATAATCAATGCCTTTCAATTGAGAGGTCTATAGTCCCTGCGGCTATGTGTATGCGTATATTTATTTGTTCAGAAATGTTAAATATTCATCCTAGGACCTATACATAATTTATATATATATATCTATGTATATACATTTATATTTATATAAATGTTTTTTAAACTACACCCAATCTGGAAACAGTGTATGCATATCTATCGCTGTCTTTATGCAATGTATGTTTCGCTTTGTTACTTGTTACACATTAAAACAGCAGGCGGGTCTGTTACGTTCTCACCACAGACATTTGTCGGTTGCCCATGTAGTTCTCAGTACATATTTGTACCAGGGAGTTGCGAATATTCGCAGCCGCATCCGCATAGATTTGGACATCTGCATCCGCATCCGCAATAATCAATGCGGATGTTCATGCGAATGCGAATGTAATACAAGTTGCGACAAGAAAGAAATTGGACGGACCCGGCGGATGGCGCGTGCCGTTCACACGTGACAATGACCAATGAGAGCGAAAAAATTGGCGACAAGATCCGACGCGTTTTTTGTGGTTTCTTGTAAATAAATCATTATGTGTTTGTTTGCGCTGTGGATTACTTATCGTATAGATAGATTTTTTGAGTGTTATTGTGATACAGTGATCATTGTGTGTAAATAATTGTTTATTGGGAAATCTTTATATTAGTCTTAGCTCAGCTTATTAAATTAAAATCGGTAGGTAAATGCCATTGAGATGAGAGTCACGCAATACCAGAAAATGGTAGCACTGAAGCTGTACTCAAAAAGGAATTACTTTCTTACCGCACTAAAAAATGAGTCAATGTGGATGAAAATCCTCTTAAATGGTGGAGTGTTCATCGAGAGACATTTAAGATATTATCACCGATAGCACGAAGATTTTTATCCACTCCACCAGGCAGTGTTCCTAGCGAACAATTATTTAGTAGCGCGGGTTTAATTTACGAACCTCTGCGTAACCGCCTTGAATCAGAAAAGGCGGCAATATTACTCTTGTTAAAGTATAATGCTCCTATTTTTAACTCCACTTACTAATATGAAAATTAGTAAGTGAAGTTAAAAAAAAAGGAGCATTATACTGAATACTAATTTTCATTAATAAAAATGTTAATAATTACTTTATCATTGTTTTAATTCTTCATTCATATACTATATTTATACAAGATCTTAAACATCCGCATCCGCATTCGCATCCGCGGATGTGAGCCTCCAAAATCCGCATCCGCATTCACATCCGTGGATGTGAAAAAATCGGCATCCGCAACATCCCTGATTTGTTCATGTAGAGAAGATGTTGTATTATGTCCATCGTCTATTATAAATGAGACGTACACAGCTGAGTGCTGTTCAAGTGCAACAAAGAACGTTATATCATGGCATACGAACGTTATATCATGCATTGTATATGTACCTAGTACATATACAAGGATAGATGCACTACACAATGTTGCTATTGGGTCTATGTTAATTTACATAGTGTATATATACCATGAAGAATAGATATATTAGGAGATTGAACGACATAGGCAATTCGTCTGTTTTTGTGTCCTCAAAAACGTGTAGAGATCATAGTTATTATTTTCGCCACTAGCGGCAGTGCGAATCTGCCCGTACGGAATTATTATTATTATTACATATTAAAATCAACGGTTATCACATCTTACAAATAAAAATTGTAAGTATAAAAATTGTTTAATTTTAAAAATGTGAAAAAATGGGACGATGTTGTACAGGGAAAGCATAGATAAACTGTTATATATCTATGAGTGGAAGGTTGTTTAAGGTTAGGAATGCGTGTCTGCATTTACGAAAGGAATATGGTCTGTAATTACCGGTTGTCATCTTCTTTCTTTATCTAATATATGTTAGTATTGTAAACATATATTTGTAATTATTAATTGCAATTATCACTATGATTCTTCATCTTTTAATTTATTGCAGATTATTAAGAATTCTCTATTATTAATATTTATTTAATTATTACTTGATAATCGAAAACAATTTTTTATTATCTATAAAACTAAGACTTCTTATTAACTGAATGAAAGTGATTTCTTGGCGCCTACATTTAAACATTTAAATTCCGTACGGCACTGAGACCAGTGACCCCTACTGATAAAAGATAGTTACACCAATTCTTGACCGTTTTTTTAACATTACGTTCGCTCTCCTAATATATCTATTCTTCATGATATATACACTGCATAGGAAAAAAAGTGGCGCACTTTGAAAATTTTATTTACATTATTTTCTTTGGAATTTTTTTGCATATTAACTACAATTTTATAAATATATTTATATTTTTGTTGATGATGGGGCTAAAATTGTAAAAAAAAACCTTATAGTTTACGAAAAAAAAAAAATTATTAAAATAAAAGAATTACAAATTTTCATAAATTTAAAAAAGCATTTAATTTCGAGATTTTTGAAAGGAATTCAACTTTTAACAGTAGATATTAGTTCCTCTTGCTCTAATCACTGCCTTAAGTTTTCTAGGCACACTTTTAATGATGTACGCTACGACATCTTGGGTGATTATCTCCCATTAGCTCCTATGAGCTACTAGGAGGGTTAATGCATTCTCTTATACGCCGGAAAAGTTCATCTCCAAGGTGTTTGATTGAATTTCACTCTGGGCTACGTGGTGGCCATCTCAAAATCAGAATTTCGATCGTTTTATTTTAATGTTTCCTCCAAAGGAAATGCAGCTATTGTTTTTGTACCAATGTTGGAATTTCGTAAAAATTTCTTCAAATGTCCATCCATCCTACTTAGTAGATGTTAAAAATCACTATATATATATACATATATGTATGTATGTGTATATATATATATATATATATATATATATATATATATATATATATATATATATATATATATATATATATATATATATATATATATATATACTTTTTTTAAATGTCTGTGGACTCTCTAACGATCACAGTTTTATTCCGATTGGAATGAAATTAGGTATTTGACTTGCTTTTGGTATTTTTGGTATTCTAAAGATCAAGTTCGGTAATGGGTAAAATCGGAAGAGGGGAAAACACGAAATTTGACTATCTCCCTTAATATTTGAAAAATCGAAAAATTTATCAGGAGTTTTTACTGTAATTTCGTTTCTTATCATTTTTCTGTTACACTAATATTTACAGAAATATTTACAATTAAAGATTGAAAGTTAAAATTCTAAATATCTCTGTTCACATTAGAGTTTGAGAAAAATGATCAGATAATGAATTGCAGCAAACTTGATTTTCTACAACTTTACTTCTTATACATTTTTCGATTGTGATAATATTAAGAGAGACATTTAATATTTTGTGTTTGTTTGACACGAATACATAAAATATATTTTATTGTAAAAAATTTTGATTGTCGTTTCCATAGTAAATATAAACTATAATCGTTATACCGTTATTTTTGGGCTATTAATAAATTTAATTTTTGCAAATACTAAAGTCATATCAGATATTATATTTCATTTTGATCACACTAAAATTATGACCGCTAGAGACTGATTTATGTATTCTAAGGAAACTATTCGCTAAGTTGACGCAGCTCCTGCGTAACGAATTTTTTTTTCAAAAATTTATTAAAATAAAAGAATTACAAATTTTCATAAATTTAAAAAAGCATTTAATTTCGAGATTTTTGAAAGGAATTCAACTTTTAACAGTAGATATTAGTTCCTCTTGCTCTAATCACTGCCTTAAGTTTTCTAGGCACACTTTTAATGATGTACGCTACGACATCTTGGGTGATTATCTCCCATTAGCTCCTATGAGCTACTAGGAGGGTTAATGCATTCTCTTATACGCCGGAAAAGTTCATCTCTAAGGTGTTTGATTGAATTTCACTCTGGGCTACGTGGTGGCCATCTCAAAATCAGAATTTCGATCGTTTTATTTTAATGTACTCCCTTCGGAATCGTTTTTCTACTGCTTTTGAGACAGACCAAAGGCTTTTTTGGATCAAGTCTTTCGATTAGTGCAAAACTGTTAGAAGAAGAATTTTTGAAATGTACTTTCAATCCAGGAAGCCAACCATAGCACCTGAGTTCACTGTAAATTCTCGAAGGACCCACTGGACTACCTCCATCAATGAGCCACCTTCGAATTACACTCTTTCAATAATCCTACATTCAGAGTAACGTTTACATGACCTTCAGTTTTGCATGTTTATCTGGGAAATGCAGTACATACCGAGACTCATCTGCAACGAGGAAGTCCTTCCATTCATTTTCATTACACGTTATGAGCTTCTTCGATGATTTACAGTGAGTACTGGTGCTACGACTGGATATCTGGGTTGTGCGTTAATTTTAGTATCAAAAGGAGCATAAAAACGAGAGGTGATTATTAGCCTCTTATAATATATCCGATTAAGCTAAAATGCCTTTATTCGTAAAATAGGCTGCCAGTGATGAAATAGGCGATCTAGTTGGTTAATATGCATGTATGAGGTGTGTTCAAAAAGAATGCTTCCCTTTTTTCGACAGCAGAAAATCGACGAGCACACAAAACACTTCTAGCCTTTATGCCTCTCAAAAACAAAGGTTGCTATACAGTTGAAACCGTTAACATATGTGACGAGTGTACCAACACAACAAAATAAAAAAATCGAAAACTTTAATGTACGTTATAGCCCGCGAAGCCTTACTTTTTGAACACAGCTCGTATAACAATAAAACAACATTCAATTTTGACAAAGAAGAGGCAAGAATATTTACTTCAATCTTCAAACTCTACGGAACCTACATATTAAACTAGGTTGATAAACGATGGTTTTGTTTTATTTTTCTAGTAGTATTGTGCTAGTTAACAAGATAAAAACAGAACTATAAAAAGTTTCAATTGGAATTTTGATGTTAAGCATGCCATTTAGTGTTTTATAAAATATAGTAGTTTTACAGAAATTAATTTTTGTTTTTTAATACCATTTAACCGAATGTTTTGTTAATTTTTCATATTCATGTATATTGGCCATTGAGGCTCACCTGATGTTGTAAAATTTAACGAAAACTCAAACATGTGTGGTATTATTTACAGTGTTACTTCATTTAGAAAAACTATTCCGGATACTAGCGTTTAATTTAATTTGATATCCTTTGAAGTTGTAAAAATTTCATCTAAATCGGTTCAGTAGTAATGTGACACTGTGATGTGCAAACAAACACACATTAACTTTTGAAATTTTCGTGAGCGAACAAACTAACAGTTTACAGGTTTATTAATTTACTAGTGTTCGCCCCACGGCTTTGCCCACGTGGAACTATACACTGTACAAAATCTTGGTCAGGGCGTCATATATTTTGTAAACATCTTCTTTGTAGGAATGCACTATATATCGATCATGAGCGAGGCCTCTGACTCGCACTTGGCCGAATTTCGGGTGGCCGTGACCATAGCCTTTTTTGAGGGCCGGATCCGCGCCTGGCATAAACGACGACGAATATTAATAACAAAAGGTTGTAAAAATTAATTCAATATTGAGATAAAATACTACACAAACTACATTTTAATTTATTTATTATTATTATATACCTTTTCTAAATAAAAATTTTATGTGACTATATCTTTGTACAAAAAGGATGCAACAAGAAAGTTTATTCAATAAAGTTTTCATTTGAATGAATAAAACTAACTGTTTAAAACTAGAGAAATGGTATTGCTAACAAAATGTTGTTGTTTCAAAACTTTTCTTCCCACGATAATAATATTCAAGCTGGAAGTTATGTATTTATGTCCGAAATAAAATAATATGTAGATCTTCAAAAACCAAAATTTACTATACAAGAACATGTCATCTTAATGTATACAAAAATATTAATCATAAATTTAAATATATTCTTAGATTAATTATTGAATCGTGATCTACAGTCACCTAATTAGCGAGTAATATATCTCCCCAGATAACAATTATGATTAGCTAATTCATATTACAGTTAAGATTAATACCATACGAATTCATTTGGTACATAGATATATAGATTGTAGAGGCTGCCCTGAACGGGCTACTTTTCGACCATAAGGTGCATTGTGATACCTAAGGATGTGAGGATGTGAGTGGAGTGGAAGGAGTTTTTGTGTATAGACTAGGAATTAGTAGGTTATGCGGCTGCAGCCGACTATGATAGGATCTATGCCGATATTCAACTGAAGTTCGTGAAGGAAACTGCAGAAAACCTTCGCAAGCATAACCGGTTACTTCGTTCTTGTCCATACGCCGACAGTTTAGTCAATTAACGACAGTTTAGTCAATAAGGAACCATAGGAATTTAAAAGTCAAATCAAAATTTTTTAAACTGAAAGAAAAAGCACAAAATTTTCCAACTTGTAGTTGAAGGAAAGTCCAAGGAAAGAAACTCTAACAAAACGTGCATGAGAATAAAATATTTCGTTCCTTAAAAGTTAGGCACGATTCCTTAGGGCGTTGACGGAAAAATTATTGTACATAGTGTTTGATTTGTGAAAAGGGAATAAAAAAACACAATATTCATTATAAATATATACGAGTACACAAATATGTTGTTAAAAATTTCGCTCATGCAGTTAAAAATTGTATTTTATAATAAATATAATTTTATAAGTTATCTGTTAAAATACACTCTATTTTGACAAAATGGAAACCCGACTTCAAAAATCAAATATTCTATAACAAAAAATGCACTAAAAAGTAAAAAAATAATTGCATATTCTTGTGCCAAATTTAGTTCAACTAAGCAAAAATTTTTAAATATATATGTACAATTATTGTTATTTTTGGAGGCGGTGTCCAAAAGTTATGTGAATTTCTCTATGCTGATACTGACTCCAAAAATAACAATAACTGTACATATATATTTAAAAATTTTTGCTAAGGTGAACTAAAATTGGCACAAGAATATGCAATTATTTTTTTACTTTTTAGTGCATTTTTTGTTATAAAATATTTGATTTTGAAGTCGGGTTTCCATTTTGTCAAAATAGGTTTTATTATAGAATACTATGGCCCTTACAATACCAATTCTGTCAACGTTACATAAACATCTTCAACGGACTCACCATTTCGGCAATAAACGTTGGATCTAGTTTTATTAAAGGTCCGAAAGACGAAACTAGCTAAAAATCTTTACATCAATAAACAGTATATTTATATAGGCTATATTTTTGTTTTATATACATACGGTACCCTCTCCCCGGAAAATATTTCTAACAACGTCATTTACAAAATACATGGTAAACTCAGAACTTAATTAATTATTCCAACAAAATTAATTAAAAAATGTAAAAGGTGTAAAAATATCATTTTTTGAATGTAATTAAAGTAATTAAAACGAGAAACTTAATTATACAAAGTTTGTTTATGAATCCATACAATTAGACCAGCAAGAATATAAATAAAGAAGAAAAATATCGCCACACAACCTCTTCATATAGACTAGAATGCTAGTATGTCGTCTATTCGTGAAATCGTCGTGGTCTATTTGTGAAATCTATCTTTTCACGAAGATCTCGGACATTTCATAAAAGGTCGGCGTATTGTGTGGAAAGCTATATACACTATGTTTAGTTTACATCTTCGTATAGTATATCTCCCACGAGTATGAGAGAGTACATATGTATACATTAAGCAATGTGTATGAGAAGGAGGTCTTATAGGTTTGATAAACAAGCATATTTTTCATAACTGTTCTAGTGGTCACCAACCACTCAAACCTATAACACCTCCTTATCATACACATTGCATAATGTATACATATGTACTCCCTCAACTCGTTATGAATATTAGTCACTATTTTGAAAAATATGCTTGTTTACCAAACCTATAAGACCTCCTTCTCATACACATTGCTTAATGTATACATATGTATACATATATACTCTCTCATACTCGTGGGCGATCTATTATACGAAGATGTAAACTAAACAGACGGTATAGGCACTCGGCACCCAGATAGTGAAAAGCCCATCATATTTCGACGGATTGTGTTTAATATAATAAGCCGTAGTTTAAATTATAGAGCTGTGTAAAGTGCTCAAGGGCAAAAGGCATTTTGTGCTACGTGAAATGTCACATGTACTATATGAAAAACAAGCCATATTGTATATTAGTTTGAAATAAAAAGTTGTATTCAAAATTAAAACTATTAAAAAAATATTTCTTTTCATGAAAAAAAAATTTGTCATTCGAGTAAATATTCAAAAAATTCCTTACGCAGGAGCTGCTTCAACTTAGCGAATTTCCTTAAAATACATAAATCACTTTCTAGCGGTCACAATTTTTGTCTGATCAAAATGAAATGTCGTTTATGACTTTAGTATTTGCATGGCCAGTTTTATTAATAAATGACATACGTCAAGGGGAAATGGGGGCATAAGGAAAGAAGAAAACACAAAATATAAAATATCTCTCTTAATATTAGAACAATCGGAAATGCGTAAGCTATAAAGTTGTAGTAAAACATGTTTGCTACAATTCATCACCTTATCATTTTTGCTCAAACTCTAATGTGTACAGAGATATTGAGGAATTTAATTTTCAATCTTAAACCGTCAATATTTCTGTAAATATTAGCGTAACAGAAAAAATGATAAGAAACAAAATTATAGTAAAACTTAGTAACTACTACTTTATATCTTATAAAATTTCCGATTTTTCAAATATTAAGGGAGATATGTCAAATTTTGTGTTTCCCTCTCTCAAAAGCGCTTCTAATACCAAATTTCATTCCAATCAGATCAAAACTGTGACCGCTAGAGTGATTACAGACACACACATATATATATATATATATATATATATATATATATATATATATATATATATATATATATGTATATATATATGTCCATAGATATATATATATAAATTTTACAGATGGTGATTTTCGACATCTACTAGGTAGGATCGATGGACATTTGCAAAATTTTGAAGTCGGTACGAGACCAATAGTTCTATTTCCTATCAGGAAATTCGCTAATAAATATAAATAAGTATTAAAAACTAAAGAAATAATATATTTTTAATCGTTCGGTTATTTGCAGAAGAAAACTTTACCAACCAAAAATTCTTATATTAGGTTGTAAAATTTAAGCATTTCTAAATCCTCGAGTTGGTAAGGTTTGCGTGTTTTTTGGCCGTTGCATTAAAAGTTGTTCTATATATTTCAGATACTGTAGCGAAAACTATTGAAATTATATAAGGAACTATTCCAACCGAGTACTACAATCTTTCACTTCATCGATCATACCCGGGGTATGTTACCTCGAGATGGTCGGATTAACGTGTGTTTGGGCTCAAATTATAAAAGGCGTCTTTATATTGCAGAGAGCGTGGCTAAAACTATTGAAATAACTAGGATTTGAAAATGAAAAAGATACAATGCAACCTTTGAGGTTATACTGCATTTATACAGAATTGGACAAATGAAAATAAGTTATTTTAGCCCGATAAATAAAAATATTCATCCATTACCAAAAGAATAACATACATTACCAAAGGAGTACCTATTATTTGACTTAATTTCATAATATTCATTATAATGAGCAATAAATAAGTTTTTTGGTTCGGCTTCGCACTACATGTAACTTTTCATGTTTACACAATACGCCAACGTTTCATGAAATGCTTAGGCTCTTCCTGAAAAAAAGATTTCTCAATGAGGCCACGACATATATATACAGGCTGTTCTGAAGTTCAATAAAACTATACCACGGAGTAGTACTGCAAAAAACAAGCAAAAAAGTTTCATAAAGTTTTTCGATTTGACGCTTATTTTTTAAGATATCAATTAAACATTGATAAATTCAACCAATCACACAGAGCGCATAGTGTAAGGAGGCGTGGCCTCAGCAGTAGATCGTTTTAAAAGGCTGGCAGACGGTAAGAGGCCTCCTTACATTATGCGCTCTGAGATTGGTTGAATTTATCAATGTTTAATTGATTGTATTTAATTGATATCTTGAAAATAAGCGTCAAATCCAAAAACTTTATTAAACTATTTTGTTTGTTTTTTTGTAGCTCTACACCGTGGTATAGTTTTCTTGTATATATTTCAGAACTGCCTGTATACATATCGCATTTTATCGCATAAATTTAAAATAATAAGACCGGATCGCAAGAAAGTAGCGATTTTCTAATCTTATGTAGGATCCTAACAATTTCAAAAACTCTTTCGCATATTTTGTTAGAAATATCAATTTTAGAAATGCAGAATTCAAAAATTGAGAAGAAAAAAATTTTTATCCAACTAAATAAGTCATTTTGCAAAAGTAATTCATGCAAGAAAATCCCAAGAATATAAATCGTTATTTTATTCATTGTCTTTAAAGTTTGTAAATGTTCTTGTTCTATTCGTTTCTGACATATCCTGCTCATAGACATCCAACCATTAATCCATTTACAAACTCCAATGATTGCAGCCGTAGAAACTCAATATCGAAATTCACATAAAAAACAAAATGTCAATTGTACTCACTAGTCTGTTGTATATAGAGGTAAAAATATTAAAATTATATTTTTCTGAATATAGAGAGAATTGATAAAAGAGAATATTGTTTGTTTGTTTTTTAAAGTACACTGGTAAAAAAAATAATCTACCATCTAACGTGGCGACCATCCATCGATCTTAAAAGGTGTTCTTGTTTATTTAACGATCATGCAGCATACTTACTATCTTTCTTTAGAGACGAAAAATCGTAATATACAAACGAATCTTTTGCATACTTGTGTACTGCTTATAAAACTTTATATCTAGACAGAATGATCCTATCCTCTGGTGTGGCTAAATTTTTGTGAGTTTACCAAAGCTTTTAAATAATCTCCGAATATCCCTTAAGAAAATCCTGAAGAGGAATTACAGATTACAGACACTATTTATATATTTTAAATTTATTTAATATTTATTATCCTCTTTGTTGAATGCATGTGTTTTGTAAGAAATAAACAATGAGATTAATAGTTGATTTGTGTCTTATTGATTCAGTTTTTGAAAAATGATTCGAATAAAAGTTGTTCATTATAAGTATAGTAACTTTTATTCGGAATTTTTTTTCGAAAACCAAATTAATAACGCACAACAATTATAAAATTTTGAAAAATGATTAAAACTCCTGTGGCCCATATACAAATTACTTATATGAGTATAGTATACCGTGTTTGTTGGAAAGCTTTTCTAATAGAGAATCAATGTTAATATTATTTATTACTGGCTGGCCGTGTGGTTACTGTGTGCAGTCAGTCTGTACATATGTAATGAGAGAGGGTTAAATATGTTCATTGAATTCTTAACTTTAGTATGTGCATCACAAAATCCCCACTCTTTAATGACAAACAAACAACCATACGCATACAGTATACCTATACACTATCCAGATGTACACTATCCAGATGTATGTATGTGTATTGTATAGGTGTACTGTATAGTTTTATAGTTAATATTTTATTTATTTAACATTGATTCCCTATTAGAAATGCTATTGAAAGCAGACTGTATATTCATTAATTGACCACATACTTGATCAATTAGTCCAAGAGCCCATGGTAAGATTGCTTTCCTAATCGAACACCTTCAATATGAGCAATAAACTAATCGTCTTTCGAGGACAATCGGTCGCCTTAAGTCAATCCTGTGCAAATTACTGTAATTAAGCTAATTACAGTAAAAAAAAAAGGTACTTTCACTCCAAAATGAAATATCCGAATGAAATGAACATCAAATGATAGGGAAATATGTATAGTTTCATAACATATCAGTCGCCCTTATCCTATCTTGTGCTAACTACCCCGGCGACAAATTTGAAAGAGTGGTTAATCGGACCCTTACTCCCGTCATCGAACATCCTGGACTTTTTGTTTAAATTAAAGTTTTCATCCTCCAGAATATACAAATAAGTGTCGCCCTTTCAAAAAAAAATAATGCCAAATATAAGGACGAGCGAATTTAATATGAGAATTTGCTTCCATGGTCGTTTTGAGGATGTTTTCAAACATTAAATTGTTTATAACTCGGAAACGGTCAAGTTTAAGAAAAAATGACAAGTGACCTTTTTTTGTTAAAATGACGCAGCCAATCAAAATGTTTGCTTCTAGACTAATATTGTACTACGCATGAAACAATTTCTTAGCATTAAAATTTACTACTTGTTTAAACGTTTCCTTAACTGGATAGTCCCAAACTAAATAAAAAATTTAAATTTAAATTTAAAGAATGAGAAATCAATCAATAAAATAATTAAATTTGAAATAGGTTATGTTAAATTAACAGAATGTATTAAGGAAGTTCCCAAAGAGCAGTCGTGTTCAACTTAAAAAAATACCATTATATAAACTACAATAGATCAAATAAAATATATGTGAACACTGCTACTTTTTGCTGTAGTGTTACTATATTTTATTTGATCTATTGTAGTTTACATAATGGAATTTTTGTTTAATTTGAGCATTTAAACAATATTTATAAGATAACTAATACCGTTTGTTTATGCTATTTTTGTAGAAATATATTTGTTATATCTTCATTTAATTATTATCAGTTTTTTAAAAGAATCTAAAGAAAATTACTATTGATATTTAATAAAACGTGTGTGACAACATTAATCGGGGTCAGTTTTATATGATAAACATACAAATTTTAACTCTCAATATTTACAAATTTAGTACCGTAAGGACCATTAAAAAAATATTCTACGTGTAGAAGATATTTTTAACTACATATATTCAAAATTACAGAAGAATCGTAAGAAAACTGATTTTCTTGGGAACATCCTTAAGACATCATCAAGACTTTGATTATTTTATATATTCATTTGTGACTATATTCTCATAAGTTTTGTTTTGTCTTTATACGCCTAAAATAAATAATTCGAAAATTTGTTATTCTTAAAGGGTTGAAAAAGTTGTAGAAAGAGTTGAGAAAGTTGTTGTTGTTATTCTTAAAGAATAACAACAACATACTCTGAATGTAAAAATTTTCTATTAAACTTCTCTAAATTGAGAGTTTATTGATTTAAGTTTATTTGTGTTAAACAAATTTTAAATTATACATAAACTTGACTGATTTTTTAATACATTAAATAAATACAAGTCTCCAACATTTTAACATAATCTATTCTGATAATTATTTTAATGTAAAAATCAGGGTTGCACATAAGGGTTGCACATATGTTTTTTTCCAAGTATACCCTCAGATATCTGCTGGACCTCTATAATTGAGACGGCTACTTATCTCTAACTTTATAAGAGACAGTCGAATGGCATGTATGAACACCTGCAGCTGCTATTTATGACTCATTGTTAAGTTCAAAGGAATTTTAACAATGTGCCATAAATCGCAGCTGCAAGTGTTCATACATGCTCGACTCTTTCTAATAGAGTTACAGAAATGAAGCATCAGAACTCTCTCTTATAGAGGCTTCTAATTTTCACTCATAGAGGTTTTAGAGACTAAAAATGATAGGACCAGGCAATTACTCTCATTTATATAGTTTTCTCGAATCGATAGAGTATCTTTTGTCATAGACCGTGTTAAAATTTGAGCTCTTAATATTCATATTAAAAGGTGCCTCATCGCAATTTTCTATTGAGAACTAAATGCTCTACAGAAAGGGCTGAATAATAATTTCGAGCCGTTTCAATGATGTGAAGTTTCTATTTACTTTTAAACGTGATGAAATTAATTAATAAGAATTAAATGTCTAATATTATTAAAGTTAAATTAAATAACTAAAAATCTGTCATAAAATATCGATCAGAAATTCGCTTTCCAAAAAATGTTTAGAATAAATGTTGTATATACTCGTATGTAATAAACAAATAATGGACAAGTAAAACGTACAATAAAACATAATTCGACATATTTATGGTCTCAGTTGTTCGTAAATTGTGTCTCAACACAGTGTATTTACAAATTATTCTAAAATGGCCTCATTGGTATATGTATGATAATTTACCATCAAAACAGGAACTATCACCTTTGATAATTAGAGCCTATGTAATCTGAGATCCCATAGGACATATGATTACAACATGTAATAATATGGCACTTACATAATGTCATTGAAACAAACTTTACTTAGGAATCATTATATTACTTGTATTAAACCCGTTGAAAAATCAACTACATAATACATGCACTTTTTGATAAAACAATTGTACGTGATAATGAAAAAAATAAACTTGATAAATTGTCTTCAATAATTTTGTGCTCATGACCTAAAGCTCCCGTGGTTTTGGGCGCTCTTGAATATGAAAACAGTACAAGTATTTAAGACGCATTACCTCAATTGAAGGAAATAAAATGAAAATTCAACAAAGAAACACAAATGTGTAGAAAAAGTAAGTAGGTACTTGGGACTTATATTCGGGAGCAATCTCTCTCTTAACCTAAAGGATTAGGACATGGTTACGTGTGTGCTGCTGGTTCAGACCTTGACAAAAAAAGAGCTTTTTAAATTCAAATCTTGTCAAAGGCGCTTAGAAAGAAAACTGTTAAATATTACATAAACGAAAACAGGACATACGATCAGAAGAAATTCGAAAGAACATAAAAGATGTTACTATTAGTGTAGCATTAGTGCTTCAGTGGCAATGGGCTGGTCATATCTCGAAGTTTAGTAATTCACGTTTGACAATGCGGTTCACGACGAAGACACCCAGCGTAGAAATTAAAAAAAGAAGGATCGTCTGTTTAAGCGTTTGGGAGATACCATTGTGGATAGTCAGGTTAGAGACAGAAAGTAGTGGGCCTTTGTCCATAGAATGGGTTGAAATGGCTTTATATTATTATTTTTATTATTATTATAACCTAAAGCTAAAGTATATATTTCTCTCAGCTTTTTGTGCTCAGTTTAACCAAAGTTTTCGAAACCAAAGTATCACTTTAAATGTAAAAATAGTGCACATTGATAGTAGGACGTTATATTATAGCAATTGGCAGAGCACTGGTCTGGAAATGCAGAGTTCACGGGTTTGATACCCTGTCAAGATGTGTAAGATTTTTCATAACAAAATATTGATGTCAAAATAGTCACATCCGTTAGTATAACATATTCGAAAGGCAACTATACTATCAATGGATGGATAGACACAAACGTTTACAAAAACCGTTAAACATTCAAATAAATATTTTCTTATAAATCCACCAAAAATAATCGCTACGTTACTCAATAAGAGAAAAAAATTGTGCGTGTCAGCTCCGAAGCGTGGCTGGAAGTTTACTCTTATAAGTTATTTACTAAATTACGAATATTACTATGTCACGAAAAGTTATTTAATTTTGAGATAGTCTGCTTAGATGGCGCTAACATTAATTCATTTATAAAAAATTTAAATTTATATATAGCCAAAATACAAATTTGCATATTTCTAACTTATATATAACGATTTATAGTGTGCTAGAATAGTTTATAGTTTCTATGGAAATGACATACAAAATTGACATATCATAATAAAATATTATCAAAATAATTTTATAGTTATTTTTTAGAAGTATAGTTTCTGTGGAAATGACAATCAACAAATTTTAAAAATAATTATATATTTTTTTTGTTGAAGCTAACATTTAATATACATTAATTCAAAATATTATTTATTTAAATTTTTATAAAAAATTTACTTTATTATTATTTTTCTTAAAATAAATTAATGACCTACGAAAAACGAAAATTTTTAATGTAAAATCAATCTGAAAAGATATTGTAGATTGTAGAACATCATAAATTCAAATTGAATATCATAGCGTATTAAGTGTTGGCTTGTAAAAAAAAAAACATAACGTTTTTTTTAACACTTGTTTTCACTACCCATCAAATAGTCGTACCGGGGGCTTTAAAATGAAATCGATCCTTAAGGAGTAAACTCCAATAAAGTCACTGGAAGAATAATAGATAAAACTATTTCATTGTTTCATTAAAATACATAATGACCTGACAATACAAATGAGTACAACAATACAAATGAATTAAAACAAGATGAGTAAAAATATATGGATTTATCCTTTTCTATCCAATATACAAGAAAACATTAGCTTCTTACGAATGTATGTGTGTGTATACGTTTGTATGTACTTATGCTATGAAAGCGGTCTCTGTACAGCATCATATAATCATCACTATCATCAAATAATACATTAAAAACTTCAAAGTAATTAATATTGGGACTGTAATGGGTGGGAACGAGTGAATACTAAAATGTAAGGTTTCTACGGTGGGATTAATAAAGATAAAAGATTATACATATTGTTAATTTATGAAAGGTCTCAAAAACGTTGCACGACATTTAACAAAGAATAGCACAAATAAAATAGCATTTTGGTGCTTGGTTAAAACAATTGTTTTAGCGAATTTCCTGAAAGGAAATAGAGCTATTTGTCCCGTACCGAGTAGATCCTACCTAGTAGATGTCAAAAATCACCATCTGTATAATTTATATCTATATATCTATATATCTATATATATATATATATATATATATATATATATATATATATATATATATATATATATATATATATATATATGTGTGTGTCTGTAATCACTCTAGCGGTCACAGTTTTCATTTTATCGGAATGAAATTTGGTATTTGATGCGCTTTAGGTATTCAAAAGGTCAAGTTCGTTAATGGATAAAATCGGACAAGGGGAAAGGGCGGTTTAATGTGAGAGGGAAACACAAAATTTGACATATCTCCCTTAATATTTGAAAAATCGAAAAATTTATAAGAAATAAAGTTGTAGGTACCAAGTTTTACTGAAATTTTGTTACTTATCATTTTTTCTGTTACATTAATATTTACAGAAATATTGACAGTTTAAGATTGTAAATTAAATTCCTCAATATCTCTGTACACATTATAGTTTCAGCAAAAGTGATGAGGTGATGAATTGTACCAAACATGATTTTCTACAACTGTATTCCTGACGCATTTTTCGATTGTTCTAATATTAAGAGAGATATTTTATATTTTGTGTTTTCTTCTTTCTTTATGCCCCCATTTCCCCTTGACGTATGTCATTTATTATTAATAAAATTGGCCTTGCAAATACTAAAATCATATACGAAAATAAATACGAAAATTATATTTCATTTTGATCAGTCTATAATTGTGACCGCTAGAAAGTGATTTATGTATTTTTAGGAAATTCGCTAAGTTGAAGCAGCTCCTGCGTAACGAATTTTTTTTTTGTACCTATTTGCATCAAAAAAGTTGTAGGGAACAAATCCGATAAATGACCATTTATTGACTCAGAAAAGATTATGTGCAATAATCTGACTTGTTTAAAAATGTTTAACTTTTAGAATATCTTACTTGTGAACTACTCGATTGCATAATGTCTAAAAGGCATCGAAATTATATAAAATTAATAAGAAATTAAAAATTTAATTGAAATTAAAAGATTACTAAATATCAAGTAGCTAGATACAACTTCTAGTATGTTAATGCAGAGTTGGCATATAATTATTAATGGTTATATAATTTATAACAGGGTATATTAAGTTTAGTTCCGACTTTGTAACGGTTGTCTGTGAACACGATAACTCCAAAACAAAAAGAGATAGCCAGCTAAAATTTGTTATGTGTGTTCTAGAGCTAACAAGTAAGATCAAGTTACCAGTCCAAGTAGCCGAGCGGTCTAAGGCGTTATGTCTGCGCAGTATGCATTCTTGGAAACTGGGAGGTTATGGGTTCGAATCCCGACATCGGCAGTTTGTCAATTATTAAAAAAAAAGGGCGGTTAATTGACTAAACTGTCGGCGTATGGACAAGAACGAAGTAACCGGCTATGCTTCAGAAGATTTTTTGCACTTTCCTTCACGAACTCCAGATGAATATCGGTATAGTTCCTATCAAAGTCGCCTGAAGCCGCATAACCTACCAATTCCTAGTCTACACACAAATTCCATGTCCTCCACTCACATCCCTAGGCATCACACCATGTACCTTATGGTCTAAGTGTGTCCCGTCCATGACAGCCGCTACAACCTAAACTAACCTAACTTAACTGCTGTTCCTTAGACAACTGTTACACGCTCAGTTTGTCATTAACCCAGTCCATGACTTTGGACTTGTCTAGTTGCCGATTAGACTGATGTGACAGTGTTTGTATACAACGTTGTATGATAAACTTGATGAATGGCAGACTAGCTGTATAACACCCAACTTTGACTTTACACGCTGTATACAATATTCTATTGTATTTTTACGTTACTCTTGTTGGATGATATAAACTCTTTCATATTGTATTTCCTTTTAAAAGATATTGAAAAACGTATAAATAAAACACTTTTGCTGTACAAGTCTACTGTTTTTCACTGTATTTTTTTAGATGAAAACTGGCAAGAATACCATCAGTTCTGTTAATTGTTCAAACATTAGGAGCAGAAATAAGGGAAAATCTATACACATATTTTAAATTTCGAATAGTTAATAACATCAGTGTTGAATAATTTACACTTTTAATAATTAGAAATATTTGCTATTTAATAAAAATAAAACTTCCGCGAATTATTTTTAGTATTTCAAAAATCGGATAGCACCTGAAATTATTCAACCTTGGGTTTTCACCATTATTCCAGCCAAGTAGCCGAGCGGTCTAAGGCGTCATGTCTGCAGTACTTGGAAACTGGGAGGTTATGGGTTCGAATCCTGACATGGGCAGTTTGTCAATTATAAAAAAAAGGGACGGTTGATTGACTAAACTGTCGGCGTATGGACAAGAACGAAGTAACCGGCTATGCTTGAGAAGGTTTTCTGCAGTTTCCTTCACGAACTCCAGATGAATATCGGCATAGTTCCTATCATAGTCGGCTGCAGCCGCATATCCTACCAATTTCTAGTCTACTCACAAATTCTTTCCACTCCACTCACATTCTTAGGCATCACAATGGATCTTATGGTCGAAGTGTAGCCCGTCCAGGGCAGCCTTTACAATCTACCTCTAATAGCTGTTGTTTGCTTATTAAGGTAGCTCCAGCATTGACTTGTATAATCAGAACAAACAACCGGTTTGGTTTTATTATAGAACAAATACAAAACCACACATATATATATTTATATACAAATTAATGTAATTTTGAAAGAAAAAAAATGTTTAGATTATTATATTTCGAAAACAAAATGGTAAAACGGGACTTTTTTAAAATTTATTTAAGAAATATCTATATTTACCCTCTTAGTTTTTTTTTTTTTTAATTCTGTCGAGTTTTCTTCTCATTACAACAGATAATAGTTGGGCGGGCATGAAGTTTTACATGCTTCCAATGAGAGAGGATAATTACTTTGTTATTATTTATCTCGCGTTCTAAACAGAACATGATTTCATGCCGGAATTACCGTAACTAACTAAAACTAGGAGTTAAACTATACTGAGTTTCGAGTAAAATTTGAAACTCTTTTCATATTCACATTAAAGGCGTTAAACTTTTACCCCTAAAGATATTACAATGCACACAATTTTACTAAATAATAATTAAGCACACGATAAATAATTTGTTCAAAAGTTAGGGTATAGTTCTCAGTCGAACTCAAGACAAATAGAAAGTGGACGCATGTGATTCATGACGTCAATGCTGAGAATTATCAGAAATTTCATGTTAAGGAAAAAATTTCACCGAGATATTATTACGATCACCGAGTTATCATTACTTGCTGAGCAGTCGTCAAATTTACTCTAAATTAAACTCAAGCTACAGAGGCCAACTACAAAAACAATTAGATACATTCGCTGAACAAATTTTGTTTTTTTACCTGGTAAATATAATGTATACAAGTGAATATTAATTTAGTATAAGTGTTCATAAAATGACCTAATTAGTTCATTTTCGTAAATACGATAAATCAAACACGCAAAGAGGTAACGAGTTGTACTTATCAACTCTTTGTACTTATCTCAACTTTGTGTATGTGTTTTAGAGCAAAAAAGTAAGGTCAAGTTCGTGAATGGGCAAAATCCATGTGCTTTTCGCCTGGTGGGTAGAATATCCATCTTTGAAACGGTAAGAGGTAGAGATAGGTAAGAAAAATTTAAAGACACAAAAAGCATTCCTTTATTAAATATAAACAACTTTTGTTTGAAACTTTTTTCAAACTCAGTTTATACCAGGTTATTAAGCAATTACCTCAGTTAGATGTTATTTTCACTTCTTCAATCATATATTTTGTTATAACGAATAAAATATATAATTATATAAATAAATGTTTTCCTTGTATATGTATACTCTATAGCGGTCATAATTTTAGTCCGATCAAAATGCCATTATTATCTGATATGCTTTTAGTATTTCAGCCGAGTTTGTTTAATGAAAAGAATCGATTAAGAGGAATTGAGGGGAAAATCGATCAAAATATGCAATATCTCTCTTAATATTAGAATAATCAAAAAATGTATAAGTAGTGAGATTGTCAAAAAACAACGTTACTAATATAAATTATGTGATCATTTTTCCTAAAACTATTACAATGTATTACATTTTTCTTGGTCGACTAAAATTCTCGGCAGTCAATAGTTAATAAATGGCAAATCCGCCATTACATAATGTTGATCATATTTACATCATTTAAATCAAAGAGGATTTGTATTATAATTTACAAAAAATTAATACCTTTATCAGGAAGATAAAGTGATCAAAGAATGAATATGAAAAGTCAAAATAAAGTTATAATTAAAAAGTTAAAATTTACGAATGAAACATATTGATCGTAAAGTTATCTAAACGGTTCTTAAACGTACATAAATCTATTATCCATTTCATTTATTGATTTCATTGGCAAATCTAGTTAAATAACGGTAAAATCTTTTAACTAACTTTATAAAGCATCCTCATATTTTTAGATAAAATCATCTTAAAATTATTCGAAGCATCATTGAGTAAATGAATAATTCAAAAACAGAATTTTTAATTACATAATATTTTAACATGATTAATAGAATAATTACCAAACTACCAAGTAGCTTCGAACTTCGAAGTTTTAATAGTTATGACTTTATCGAATGAAACTCAACCAACAAATTTGTGGTCAACAACTTTATTTGTTATTTATATTCTATTTGTGAAAGATAAATTTGAACTAATACAATATTCAAGTTGGTATACTGTATGTACTATGGGCCACAGAATTTGTGTCCAGTTTAAAGAAAACGATCTCAAATTTACTGATAGTATATGATTAGTCCCAAGTTCGTAACAAATAGAAATACTAAACGAAAAATTTGTTTGTACAGATGTTATAAAATTGTGACGCTTTTAGATGTTTTGGTTTTCAATTCGCAACTCCGATCTCTATTTAAGTTATTTCTTAAATCTTGCCTTTTTAATTGGTTTTATTAATTTTAAAACTCCCGCTTAATAAAATAAAAATTATGGTTTCGATTATTTAAATGAGGGTCCAACTTCATGTATATTAATTTAATAATTTTAGTGAGGGTCCAACTTCACGTGTATTCAATTAATAATTTTCATGTACCACTTCACGTATGTTATTAATTAATAAATGTCAAAGCAATTCTAACCCTAGTATTTTTAATTTTAAACAAATAAATTAAATAAAAGTTTTTAGTTGTTTTAAATGTTTTATTTATTTAAATAATAAATTAATTTTAAAACAGTGTTCACTAATATTGTTTGTGAACATAAATTGAAATACACTATTAAATATATTTTTCACAGAAATTACAATTTACGAATATGCATTACGAATTTATTGCACATGGTGAATTAAATTTGAACAATTAACGAAAATAAAATACAATAAATAATATGAATACATCTGTTTTTCATGGGTGTGCAGTATTATTAGATTTCTCCGTGTACAGACTGTTTTAAATCTTATCGTTTCAATGATAATATACAAGAGAGCCTCTTTTTAATACAATTCTTATAAGGTAAGCTTTTGATGTGGCATAATTCTTCTAAAGATTACAGATCGATCGATTACTTTCAGATGCGATTCCCCTGGACAATAATTGAACCTGACGTACGAATAGCGATTAAACCGTATGTGAAATTAAATAAAAACCTTCAGTAACACAACAACAATACAACCAAAAGATGGAATGTAATGTAACATAAAGGTGAAATATAGATATATGCTCAAAACAAATTGTTATTAGTTATGTGTTTGAAGTTTTAAATGCTTTGGAGTTTTGTAAAACGTAAGTTGAATTTGATATATTAATTATCCCTCAGCCCATATGACAACATATAGTGATTATTATTTCGTTTCAAAATATATTAATTACTCTTTGTACTCATGTCTGATCGTCCATATGTCAGCCAAGACGATAACTCACAAATGAAGGTTTAATGAGCAAAAACTTTGTGTGAAGAAATGGTCATTATTAAAATATGGTTTACATACTTTAAATAAGTTGCCCTTCTACTTAGAAATAAGTTCCCCTTACGCGCATATAATGGTCAAAACAAATGAATTCAGCTCTAAGATTATATAGTTTATAAACAAACAAAAAATGTTTTTTCATCTATCATTGAAAAATTATAGAAACAAATTGAAAAAAAATAAAAATGAATCTGTAAAGGCAAAATCCCCAACAAAATAGTAAGTTACGAAGTCTTACAAAAACAAAAATGAAAATTACTATGCCTGTCAACTAAGCACAACAACTTTTTCAAATCAGGCCGAAAGTAGGCACCTAATTTGCAGCTATTTTAAATTAGGCGCCTACTTTCGACTCGATTGGAAAATGTTGCTTCGCTCATTTCTCCGCACATTACTTCAACACATTTCTCCGTTGAATGAAGAGCGACAAAAATTTTTTTTCACAACATTCAATACACGACAAAATAGCAGCAAATTATGAGCCTAGTTTGAAAAATTGTTATTGAGAAACAAAAAGTTGTATCGCTAAGTTGACTGTCAACTTAGCACAACAACACATTTCTCCGTTGGATGAACAGCGACAAAATTTGTTTTTACACAAGTAATTAACTAAATAATAGCGGCAAATCAGGAGCTTACTTTCGATTCGATTTGAAAAAGTTGTTGTGCTAATTACATTTCAAATTTTGCCCCTATTCCTAGAACATTTGTTTGTATTTTATAAAAACGAATTTCGACTACAATGGAGTCATCATCAGTATGAATTAGCTAATCGTAACTATCTCTGGGATATGGATTCAGAGATATGTTGCTTCTTGCTAATTTGGTTGCTTGTTGTTAATTTGGTGCGAATTAGCAAGAAGCAACCCAATTAGCAAGAAGTCGAAATTCGTATTTATAAAATACAAACAAATGTTCTAGGAATAGGGGCAAAATTTGAAATGTAATTTCAAAAAACCTAGAGTTCTCTTTGCTTATTTTAATAATCTTTATTGTTGTGCTAAGTTGACACACATAAAATTATTAGTTTTTCAACTATCGATTTAAAAACATATTCATATGGCTCTCAAAATAAACCATACAGACACACATACATTTATATAGACAAAACATATAATTTTCTTGGCTTTTGGATTTGTGCCAAATATATGAGTCAGAAGATCATTATCTTCCTACAACAGCTCTATGATGATTTGTTGTTGTAAACAAATAAATTTATGTGCATATTTTTTGTTTTGACAGTTTTTTTTTTCTCTTTTAAATTTCTATACATACTTACTCGTACTTCACTTATTGTTAGCGTTTAAATTATAATGGATTTTTGATATTTGGAAAATTATAAATACTATAATACTTTTTGACATTTGTTGTCATGCAATGTGAGGAGTGTCTTTACTTTATAAAGGACTTTTTGCGAGAAAAAATATTAAAGGTTTGAGATATACAGGATGCGTCTGGGGAAATATGCTAACGTTAAAGGTACTAAAATTTCAAATTCACCCCCTTTACCTAGATCAGTTTTTTGTATTATAAATACGTATTTCGACTAAGATGTAGTCATCATCAGTATAAATTAGCTAGTCGTAATTTATTCTTTGACAACTATAAATAGATAGAAAGTCGAAATCAACAGACAAAAATAGAAATAAATAGAAAATTAACTAAATTAGAATATACTAGATATAAAATATAATAAATTTTAAATTATATTGAAATTACTCTTGTTAAAATTTCCTTCATTCACATTTATTCCTGTTAACCTTACTCTTATTAAAATTACTCTTATATTGTCTCTGGACAGGATATGTTACTCGTCGCTAATTTGGTGACAATGTCAATTTCGTGAAATTTAATCACAAATTTAATCACAAATATGAGAAAACTGTTTATGAGAAAACTGAGGTTATGAATAAATCTTTCCAACAAAAGTTGTTTATTTTATTAAGAGGAAGATTTTTTGTGAGTAAATTTTTTTTTCTTACTCTTACGGCTTCAAAGATGCATATTTTCCCTTCTGGCGGGGGGAAACACGTTCCGATTTTTTCCAATAACGAACTTGACCTTACTTTTTAGGTCTAGAACACATACAAAAAATTTCAGCTCGTTATCTTTTTTCGTTCTTGAGTTATCGTGTTCATGGACAGTCATGAGGAAATGACCGATTTAGGTCATTTTATCAACACCCATTCCAAGCATTTAAGTCAAGGATTAATATTTTCAAGCGTTACAAAGTTGGAACAAAACTTAATATACCCTGTATATTTACATATACTGGGTATAAAAACCCAAATATTGATATTTTTACACGTTTTCAATGTTGAGGTTGTAAAAATTCAATTTATTACTTTGGAGTAATTCATTTGGACTTTACTTTTATGTATAGAATACACTTACAATCGTTTAAAATTCAAAACAAATTTTTGGATTTTGAAGTTTTTGTAATTCTTTTGGCGATTTTTGAGAATCCGACCAGAGAGTATTTTCAGCATATAACGAATCGCTGATATAACCCTCGACTGATGTAGCACTCGCTCGATCGATGTAACCCTGATTTCTATCGTGCTCATAATGCATAGTGTTTGGGAGACAGACAAACGTCTGCCTGTCACATAAGCAGTGTGGCTGCACTCTGCAGTGAACAATAATGTGTTCAATATGATTTTTGGATATTGAAAGACAAGACAATATTATCCAATATAGAGAGTTGAATGATCGTTATTATTTTGGTAAAGAGCTAAACCGCCAGCTCTTAGGTACAGGAATGTTTTCATTATTATTACTCCATGTTTCTGATAAAAGAAGAATATTAGAACTACGAGCCACATTATCGATATCACTTTTATGGGCTCATAAAGTTTGTATATTAAATGTATACCGTGTGTGTTGGAAAGCTTTTCCAATAGAGAATCAATGTTAAATACTATCTATTACTGGTTGGCCGTGTGGTTATTATGTGAAGTCAGTCAGTACACATGTAATGAGAATGGGTTAAATATGTTCATTGAATTCTTAACTTTAGTATGTGCATCACAAAATTCCCACTCTTAAACAAACGTATACAGTATACCTATACACTATCCAGATGTTTGTATGTATGTGTATTGTATAGGTGTACTGTATAGTTTTATGGTTAATATATTATTTATTATTTAAACATTGATTCTCTATTAGAAATGCTTTTGAATACAGTCTGTATACTCAGTGACTCTCTATTGAACACTCACACATGTAATGTCATGTATTGTATTGTGTAACAAACTAATATTATTCATATACCAGTTGTTTAGTTTACATCTTCGCATAGTAGATCTCCCACGAGAATGAGAGAGTACATATGTATACATTAAGCAATGTGTAGAGAAGGAGGTCTTATAGGTTTGATAAACAAGTATATTTTTCAAAACATTGAATAATATTCATAACTGATCGAGTGGTCGGTGATTGTCTCATACAACACAACACAACAGTAACAAAACACATACAACATCTACGTAGGCACATACAACAAAACACATAGGCACATACAAACCTATAAGACCTCCTTATCATACACATTGCTTAATGTACACATATGTACTCTCTCATACTCGTGGGAGATCTGCTATGCGAAGATGTAAACTAAACAACTGGTATATTGATAGACCTGACCTGTTCTTGATAAATTTCAATAACTCTGATTATAATGTAAATAATGGATTTAATTTCAGTCTTTCAAATTCTATTTTTAACGAAAGAAGTGACTCAGGTTCTAGATACAATATAAAATTTTTCTTTTGTAGTTTTTAACTACTAGCCTAGTGTTGACCTTATTTAATATTATTTTAATAAATTATTTAAATAGAAGTATAACTTTTTACGTGCGTTTTTTCTGATATATAATAGAAGTATTGTGAGTTTAACTATTAGCTCCTTAAAAAATTGACTGATAAAATAACCCGTGGACCTAGAAGGTGTGATGACTAACTCTGTATAACATATTTTTCTTTTATTAAATGAAACACCTTCGATCGGGAAAATGGATGATCAAATTATTGTGTGTAGACATCAATTGGTTATTATCTTAAACTTGGGTAAGTAGGACCGGAGGATAAGCCATCATAACTCCTACATGATTTTCTCATTTTCAACTTTCCTAGATCTATTTGTACAGATCAAATAATATGGTTGTACGGAATAATGATATCGAAAATGATTTACACAAATTTTACTCATGCCAAGGGAGAAATACCATGGCAGTATTATATTTATTTAAATAGCAATATAATAAGTTTCTATTAAAAAAACATTTTTTAAAACAAGCTTTTTAGAGTAAAACAAATTTCCTACTAACTTTACTTCTTATGTATTTTTCGATTTTTTCAATATTAAGAGAGATATACCAAATGTTGTGTTTCCTCCTGCCTTTAAACCCCCCTTTCCCCTTGTCGATTCTTGTCATGCTGACCATAAAAATGCATTGTCATCGGAACTGAAGCAACACGAAAAAATTCAACTCCGTAAGATAAGAGGAAGTGGTTCTAATTCAGCTTGCAAGATTTGACCCGAACATACATACATTGCAAGTTAAATAAAAGCTTGTAAAAAGTTTAAGCAAGACCTAAATTAAAAAAATTGTAAGTCCCTATTTTGTATTCTTAACCGAAAGGCTAGGAATAAGAAAAATTATCTTTAAAAAAAATACAGACGAATTGAGAACCATCCTCCTTTTTGAAGTCGGGTTAAAAAAGTTGCGTTTTCCTTCGCACCTAAAGAGTGATTTGCGTTCATATAATAAAATGATCTTTCCTGTATAGGTGTCATAGTTACATTCATACAGCTCATTCGCATAGTTTGAAATTTCTAACTATGTAATTTAATAAGTTTTATTTATGTTTCACAAACTTTATGCTTTTCTTCAAATGCTGTTTTAGAAAGTTTAGATAACTTTGTATGTTAATAAGACATCTGTATCTACTCTGATAATGTATAACATTTTATTAAATTTTGGTTAGATTTGCGTGATATGATTTTAATATTCTATGCAAATATGAATGTTTAAGGATTTGAAGTAGTTTTACATTAAATATTATGTAGAGACTTACATAAAATGGTTGTGTTTAATACAATTTTTATGTCTTTGATGTGGATTATGCTAACCGTACTACGTTTGCCATTCAAGTTATTATGCATACTAAAAGTAAAGCACTCTTTAAGTTTACTTATTTTACACAGAAACAAATAAAAAAACTTTATGTATGTGCAGTGTTTTTTAAATACCATACAGTACAGTGCATCATTTCCCAGTCCTCGAAATCTTTGCAAATGGTAGAAGTGTCTTTTTTTTTTATATATCTGTGTAGATATTACGGATAAATTAAAGCCGGAATACAAATTGGGATCATTGGTTTATAGTTTTCATCAAAATCAACTTTTTCGGTTTTCCAAATCAATTTTATTTTTATTCGTTTTGTTTTCAACATTTTCTAGAAAACTGAATAATTTCAGAACTAATAGATTTTCCATGCGCGAAAAACCTGATACCACCTACGACTTACAACCGCAGAAATGAAATTGTTTTTTTCAATAGCTGATGCACTAATAGTTTCCGTTAGTTAGGGTCTCCAGAGAATACGCCAAAGACCTGAGCTAACTAGGAACCCATTATCTTGCATCGTAACAAATATAAATCTGTAAAATTTTGTATTACTTCTTCCGTATTTTGGCAAGTCTTTATTAGCTTTAGTAAAAAAATGTTAGTAACCATGGCAAAATTTTGCAAAAATTTCTTCATATTCGAAAAATTTTCCCAAAAACCGAATGAATTAGACACAAAATGACTATACATCTTTGAAAAACTACACGAATTTTGTGGCCCATAGACATCCAAAGTTTAAACTTCTTCAGTGTTTGTATCTGTAAGGTATTATTAAGCCTTATGTAATTTGAGACATGAGGCATCGGTCACCGGACAGAGGATATTTGGACAACTATTTATAATATAATAATTATCAATATAATTTATTATTTAATCGGACAATTTAAACAATGTTGTTTTTGTTTATTAACAGTTATAATTTAGATTGAATCGTCACTCATGTTGTTTCATTTATTATTGCATCTAATGTATATTTAAACGTACTCTTTTATGAAATGAAATATTTACTTGTATCAGTGCTTATCAAACGGTCAATACTATGCACAAATATACCAAAATTCGATATTTTTGAAATACAAAACGATGAAACGATTGACTCAAGGGTTAACTAACATATTATGAAGAACATAGTTTTCGAGCTTACCCCTCCCACAGCTTTAAACGTTTTTCATGAAAACAGTCAGATTTAGATACAAATTTGTAAGCCAGTTGAGGTTAGGGTCTTGATCACTAATCTTTGTGGCCAGATCATATTATTGAACTGAAAATTCATAAATATGGTAGGATGCATATACCTTCCCACTATCTGATGTACATGAACCACAAAAGTTGATGTCATTTAAAAAAATTTTATAATTTATTTGTGCCTTAATGATTCGGTTATCGAAAAATGCTTCGGATAAAAGTTGTTAAGGCACAAATCAATTATAAAATTTAAAAAATGGCATCATCTTTTGTGGCCAAGTGTACATGTGTTTTTACTATCACATATATTATTTCTCAAAGGTGTTTTTTTGTCGGTATAAAATATCTCCCTTAATAGTGTATCAAAATTAATGTTTGATACGTCATTTTAAAGATTATTTTTCCCTATAATGAGTAAAAATAAGTTAATATCTTAAAATTAATGTTTTCATTAAAAATTTACATTTAAAACTTACATTAAATGGTAATCTGTTTATTTTAACAGTTGTCGGTAATATAATATACTGTATATAATGTTGATATCATTTACAATCGAACTGATTTTGTTACTATTTTTTAATATAAAATATTTTGAATTGATATATATTTACATTTATATATTTCCATTATATTATATTACGTAACTGATAAGTAACGGTGCGAAGTATTCGCACGGGTAATCTAGTTTTATCTTGTTTTTAACTATTTACATATACTTAATAATTTTCGTTCCAATTATTTTAATTATGTATGTTAGTTGTTTACGAGTTGATGGAAAATGAGGTAAAATTATGGCAACTACTAAAAATAATAGGATCGAATTTTCAAGAAATTTGAATTAAGGTTTTAGGTGGCAAAACTATTCAGTTTATGAGAAAATGTTTCAAACAATAGTTTATTTAAAAAAAGGGGTATTTTTTGTCATTAAATTTTTAAAATCACCAACGGTTTAAAAGATATACATAAACCCATCATCTCCCCATCCGAAACTGCACAGTCTGATTTTGTCCCATCACGAGGTTACTTTTAAGGTCTACATGCACAAACAAAATTTTAGTTCGTTTCGTTTTCGAGTTATTTCGAGTGTTTTCGGACAGACAGGCAGGATCATTTTATAAACAGCTCAATGTCGTTTAATAAACAAAAATTTTATTTATAATTTTAATTATTATCAATATTTTTAACAGTTACACTGTCGGTTCTAAACTAAAGATTCTCTGGTGAATGTTACAACAATTGTTTCTTCTCTTTTCAATAACGAAATATTACATAAAGACAAATTTTATCTCATTCGTTATATCTAAAATCAATATTTCTAACAAGGAAGCTATTCCCGGTAATACCTCACGAAAAATCACTCAATAGAAACAAATGCGTGGGCTCCTGAACAACATATAAAAAACAATAGATTTGATATGTTACATGTTTAGCGTCGATTTTCGAACGGTATATTCTCTTGTAGATAAATAAATAGTTGTGATGTAAAACAAATTAAACTAGTTCAAAGTGGATGAGAATTAACAATTACTGCAATACCGTACGTAATGTGTGCACTAAATGGGGATTTATAGAATGAAGATTAAACAAAATTAGAGTTAATTTCCCTTTAATTTATACACATATGACTTAGTTTACAGCTCAAGCGAGAAAATAAGCATTCAATACTCTTGAGGTAGTAACACAATACACAATAATATACTATATACAGATAGGCGATAAGTCTAGTTTAAAAGGTTTTTGCCTATTTACGTTACCGTGATATTACTAGCCGAAATATTATATGAGATTTGACCCCGATATAACTTTTGAACGAAAAGAGCTACAGTGGTGATTTTTCGAATATATACTATTTACGGAATTATAAGAGACTGGTTTTTCAATCATCGTTAAGGAATAAACAGTTAAAAAGTTATTTTCATTCAAAAATCGTAAAATAGCGACCACGCCCATAATTTTCATTAGGCAGGATCATAACTCCCGGACCTAGACCATAAGTCCTTAAGGGTTGATATTTGGCATACAGTTAGATCTAGTACCAAAACCGAAAGGAAATAGAAAATTTTTCTTTGAATATTTTTCTATCTGATATCTGATTGGTTCTATCTTAATCAATCTTAATTCCTATTGGATGATGATAATAATGTTATTATTATAAGTTAAGTGTTTAAATTTAATTCACTTCCAGAAATGCTAGAAGGATGCGTAAGAGTACATTTATTCGAATATTTAAATAATAAGTTTTCAAAAAACAAACATTTTTTTGGATGCATTAGTCATGTAAAAAAATGAAATTTTGCCTAGACTAAAATGAATTGAATTGACAATTGAAATATCTCGTAAACCATTAGAGATATCGAAAAAACAAACGCAAATTTCGTCCATAGAACCTCGTCCATAGTCCATAGAACTTATATACACCATATATGAATAAAAAATTCCAGACCATGTGCATTTTAGAACTTCGCCGAATTATCGAGAAATTTTACATAAAAACTTAAATAACTCCGAAACGGTTATAAATTTAAATATAATTATATGTTTTACGCATTTAATCATTTACATTCCAAATTTTTAAACACTTATTAATATTAAAATATTTTCAAATTGTTTTTTGTAAACTAGCGTCTATTTATTTCCATTGTTAGTATGGTTGCCTTTCGGTTATATTATACCAACGGAAGCGACTAGCGTTTACTTACTTTGACATTTAAGTAATATATCTGAACATTGATAACATTTTTTTACATCAAAATGCTTGATATGAAAAAGCATACACATCTAGGGATGGGGATCGAACCCATGACCTCTGGCGTTCTAGAACAATGCTCTACTTATTAATATTTTCAAACGCAGCAACCTTAAAAAGAATAACTTTTAATACCACTGGATTACTAAATAAAAAACCAAACGAAGAAGTGTAACTTTGTATCACTATTTATAATATTAATTTTGTTATTATTATTATTTATAGTTGTGATATTTTTTCACTGTAACAAACATTTTAATTAAAAATTATTATTATTTTACATAATAATTAATATAACCTTGTTATAAAATTAATTATTATTAAAGATAAATAGAAATGTATTCAAGTTTTTTCGTATTATTGTGTATTATAAATTAAGCTTTAAATATTTTATCATTATAATTAATGATTCTATATGTGGGTTTGAAACAATAATGAAAAATAATTTTTTTAAATATTAATTACATCAATAAACATTTACTAACAAAAACAATAATATAACTAGAAAAATAGTACGCGATATATTGAGGTACGAGGGTCGTTTCCTGACGAATTAAAGAGTTATATTTTCATATTAATATTAATTAATAAAACAATATTATTATTATTTTTTTGAATTTAGATTCATACTGAACTAGGGAAGTCGGGAGATTTACCTTTAAAATCGGGAGCCCAACCAGAAACGGCATTTCATTTTGATCAAATTAAAATTGTGACCGCTAGAGAGTATTTATGTATTCTAAGGAAATTCACGAAATTTGTTTAGGTGTTTTATATATAAAACGCAAAAAATTACCTCAAAAAGAAATATAAAACATCGCCATTTAAAGAGAACACTTGTCATAAAGCTGTCATCGACTTTGATTTTTATTACCTTTTTGGTAAGTCTTATGTTTTATGCTTATCAGAAGCAGTAAAAGAGGCAAATAGATAAATAAATCGCCGCTGACACCAGATATAATACGTGATTCTTTTGTATATGCTAATAGATAAGTGAAATAAATAAATAAATATATATATATATATATATATACATATATATATATATATATATATACATATATATATATATATATATATATATATATTTATATATATATATATATATATATATATATATATATATATATTATATATATATATATTATATATATATATATATATATATATATATATATATATATATATATATATATATATATATAAAATATGTATTATATATATATATATACGAAGACGTCGATTCAAAATACCAACTCACGACCCATTTAAATTTTAGGTTTTACCACCTTTAAGCATCCATGAATCTTCTGTGCATAGTGTACATTATAAATCAATGTTATAAATGTAAAATATACCTAGAGACAATTTTTAACAAAACGATTATGTATTGGGTGTCCAACAAGTATGGACACGCCATAATAAATCGTTTAAGGTGGTTCTAACTAAAAATTTTCAAACGATAACCCCCATTAATTTTTCCCGAGGAATTATTAAAATCCAAGTATTAAATAAAGTTTATTATAAATCGAAATTCACTATTCAACAAAATTGTATTATATTTCATTCATATTTGTAGCATTCACGCCTGCTGGAAAATTGCATAGTGAAAAATTCAAATGGCCACAGCAAAATCTATGCATCGAACAATACCTGCCTTGTGCACATATAAAGTTTATATTAACAACTAATACTGGCCGGAAAATCTACGCTATAACTCAAAAAAGAACCGAGTTATGAATTTTTGAAAAAACTGCACTTTGGCCGGTTTTTCCCGATTTTCCACCCGAAATTAACCACCCGATCGAGTCGTTCCTCTCACCTCTCATTTTCTTCGTAGTTTCATTCTCTACAATTTCTCTGTTGGCACCATCACGATTACTCAGATAGTTTTAATTTTATAATCAAAAAACTAAAATATCAGCGATTTTTTGCATAAAATTGTTCATAAAAAAGTTATAAATAATAAAGTCGAGTGAAAAACCTCTCACAATATCATATGGAACTATTCTCCAAACAATGACAGTTTGTCTTCTAAGACTTTTTGCATGAAAAAATCTCTCTAACTTGACCTATAAATATATGTGATAACTTTTACCTAGAAATTATTGTTGATTTCATTAGTACATTTATTTGATTCTCTTCATTCAATTGAAACTTTATTTTAGGAACAACTACAAAAAGTACAAAACGAATATACACGTAACTACAATCGAATACTTTTCAATAGCTAAATATGTTTCTATATAAGAAAGGAAATCATTTGAATCAATATAAATTTCTTTGAGAAAAGAATAGAATTGTTTGAAATATGTTGTATTGAGAATGTATTCTCTAGCAAACATAATACGAAAAATGTCGTCATCTACAATCCTTAAATATAATTTTCTTTTCGCTATTGTAAGAATAATTTGTTCTTTGCAACATGGGAAACAATACAAATAAAATATTGATATATTTTATTTCGTTTCATATATTTTTATACCCAGTATATTTAAGTATATTTAAGTTTAGTTCCAATTTTGTAACGCTTGAAAATATTGATCGTAGAAAAAATTTTTGTAATAGGTGTTTATAAAATTACCAAATTTCCGCATGTCGGTCCGTTCGTGAATCCGATAACTCAAAAACGAAAAGAGATAACGAGCTGAAAATTTTTGTGTGTATTCTGGAGCAAAAAAGTAAGGTCAAGTTCGTTAATGGGCAAAATTGTAACGTGTTTCCCCCCGCCAGGGGAGAAAATTTATATCTTTGAAACCGTAAGAGATTGAAAAAAAAATTTGTTAAAAAAAATCTTCTCTTTAAAAAATACAATTGATAGGTAAACGAAGGTATGCATGTATACAATGTACATAACATGCATACATACTATTTTTATACCCAGTATATTTGTAAATATACAAGGTATATTAAGTTTAGTTCCGACTTTGTAAGGCTTGAAAATATTGATCGCTGAAAAAAAAATTATATCTTATAAACTTTGAATTTGAAGAATTGTTCAAACATTGATATACAATGTCAGTATATACTGGGCATTCAAACAATAAACTCAGTTAGTGGTGACATTACTTGTTTTACATAAATTTTCCGTTACGGTAATATCCTTATGAGAGAAATTTCAAGTATTTAGTATAATGTAAAGTCTTCTGACGTCTTTTATATAAAAAATTATTTTTTGCTCTGGCCTTTTAACACGCGATGGATAGGACAGATGGATTTTGCAGTCCACAATAGTGATTGCAGTGTACTTTAAACATGAAAAATCCAAGATGGAAATTTTAAAAACTAATTATTACTTTATTCCAACATTTTAGAATATGTATATACAAAATGAATCGATACTGACATTATTAATTATTCGATATATCATTATTTAACACTTATAAAAATCACCAAAATTTATGTACATCATATTTGATATTTAGTCAGAAGTTTGCTAATCAACGTTGCAAAGTTATTCAAATCGAATCAACTGATCTAACTGAAGCGCCGCGTGGTGGCATGGGTGGAATCTAAACATTATGCTGATAATGTACACGGTTATCTATCTAATTTTAAAACGATGTCAACAATACTTTCGAATTCAAATCTTCATAAATAAAGACTTCATGTCATATACATCAAAGAGTATCCGGCATATATTATCATTTTGAATTGAGTATTTTAAAACTAACTGAGGCGCTGCGTGATGGCATGAGCAGAAACTAAACGTATGGTGGTATAAGACTTACTTATTTATAATGCATGTGATTGATTATCTGTATAAAACGTTGCCATATTTTATCATAAAAAAAAACGGATTAGTCAACTTTTAAAAACATATTTTAATTTCTAAAAATTATAATATTAATTTTTTTTTAAAAATTATCCATAACACATAAAAAAGAGTATTTTTCCGTATCGGTTCCTGATCAAAATAAAATTTCGTATCTGGTATGATTTTGGTATTTTCAAGGCCAATTTTATTTATAGACGGCTTAGGTCAAGGGGAAATAGTCCAATGATTTTAGTCATAAATATGCCTTCAGTACCAAACAAATAGAAGCTTTAATTTTTGTTTGTTACCTCTTCATTTCGACTTTCTGGAAAGCATATTAAAAATTGAGAATGAGATCACTATCGCGTTAATAAATATTCAAGATCAAAGGGCAAAAAATTCGATTTTTTACGAATATCTCGCTTCCCATGGCTCGGAGACCAATCAAGGTAGTTATCAAAATTGAAGATGCTAAAATTTCCCACAAAAAAGTCATATTTATTTTTTACGTACAACGAACGGTTTACGGAATATAGGGCGACGAATATCTATGACACCACTTTTTACGTACTTTTACGAATATCTCGCTTCCTATGGCTCGGAAACCAATTAAGAAGGAAATCGAAATTCAAGATTATAAAATTTCACACAGAAAAGATTCAATTCATTTTTTATTTACAACGAACCGTTTAGATAAAAAAAGAGTGCGCGCAACTCACATCCGGCAGAAGTGGTTCTGGGGAACGGGTATTTTTCCGGAATTGAGCATCGTTTTCGTATATATATATATATATATATATATATATATATATATATATATATAAATTTATATATATAAATTTTACAGATGGTGATTTTCCTAGGTAGGATCGGTGGACTTTTGAGGAAATTTTGCTGAATTTTGACTTTAGTACGAATCCAATAGATCTATTACCTTGGGGGACTTTATGTTCGTAGTAAATTAATTGAAAGAAAGAAAAGAATAAAAGGAATGGTTATAATCACGGAAAATTTTATGTATTCTTCAGAATATAGACCCGACTCCGGAATACAAGTATATTATTTGTACATTGATTCGGGCAATTGAATTGATACTCAATTCTGTATGTGGCAAGCATCGAGAGTTGAACTGTCCTGATCTTCTTATCTTACTTAAGTAATGTCAGGTATTCCTTCAATATAATCTTTGATATATGTTTTTGTTTTAACTTTTTCATAGATTATTTGGTAAAATATTTATTACTACTTATCTGAATGTAGGCTGTAACTTATGAGTGTTTTTAGCGAATTTTCCAGGCAGCTCCTGGATAATTTTTTTATTTTATTTTAATTATGTTTATAATAAAATTTCTTAATATATCTATTTCTTAATAAATGTATTTGAAAAGATATTGTGAAGGAAAATGAAAATAATATGTTAAGAACAAAAATGTAAACATAATTATAAGTAATAATTTTAACTTACAGTTTATAATTTACACCAACTTTATAAATTATACACATTTTAATAATTACTAAAACATATATTTTATAAAATGTCAATAAACTGATGACATAATCAAATGGAAATAAATAATTAAATAATAATTGATAATTTTATAATAAAATGACCTAGTAAGTGCTCGCTCTGTTGTAGGGGAATTGTGTTCAAAAAAAAAAAGAAAGAAATGTTTTAACAAACAATAAGTTAATTGTTTATATACCCTGTGTATACAAAGTTATTTATCAGTGAATATATTATTATTTCATTTACATTTAAACACTACTTCTATACCATAATACTTCTAAAAAATATTTTCATACGCATGCTTCTGCAATCTCTAAGTAATTATGCATATGCTTGAGCTGAAATAGTGGGAAAACTATTAATCAAAAAATATTTCAAGCATGATTATAATGTTTTTAAAGATGAAGGAACGGTTTTTCTATTTGAACATTTTTCTATCTGCGAATGTATTTCAATAATTAAATTCGTAGGAGAGGCAACTAAGAAATAAATATTTTGACTGAATGATCAATGCCATGAAAATAATGTAGAGCTGAATTCATTTGTTTTGACTATTATATGCGCGTAATTTATTTAAAAGTAGGGGAACTTATTTAAAAGTAGAAGGGCAACTTATTATTCTGGTTATATTTCACACGTTTAAATAAAATGATAAATGGATTAAAAGTGGGGGAAACATTAATATGTCATTTTGAAAATAGACTGATCCACTCAAACTGTGACGATATTCGAGACTTCTTTACGAATGAATAGACTTTTACGTGCTAGTATAAAAATGATTGAAGTGCTGAGCCGTATCTTGGGATAACAAGAATATTTCGTTCGCCTACGACTCATGGATGAAAAAGTTTCTAAATAGAAAAGTCTATAGTACAGTAAACTACATGTAAACCTAGTTGAACATCAGTGGGCTCAATAATGAAACTGTACAATTAAAGCTGTATCAAATCGATTCCTATCAAATGGTGGTCGTTCAGCTTCCAAAGTATATTTTTCTCTTATGTTTGCTTAAGATAGATTTCAATTTTTATAATTATTAAATTTTTCGTTAACTCTGTCTACTTGGAGACTTGGAGGTTATGGGTTCGAATCCCGATATCGGCAGTTTGTCAATTATTTAAAAAAAAAGGGCGGTTAATTGACTAAACTGTCGGCGTAGGACAAGAACGAAGTAACCAACTATGCTTGTGAAGGTTTTATGCAGTTTCTTTCACGAACTCCAGATGAATATCTGCAGCCGCACAACCTACCAATTCCTAGTCTACACTCAAAATTCCTTCTAGTCCACTCAGATCCTCACATCCTTGAGCATCACAATGAACCTTATGGTCGAATTGTGTCCCGTCCAGGACAGCCGTTACAATCTATCCATCTACCACTTAGAATGTTTTAACTGTTTCCATTTTTATGACGGGAGTGTATGTCAATTAATATTTTTCAACTTATTTACAGATTTGTTAACCAAATTAGTTTCAAGCGGCCTTAAAACTTAGCTACCTTAGACCTACAATCTAAAGAGTTAATGATGTTTTAAGGAAACAGGCGGCAGATTTTTGCACATTTAAAATGGTCATTTAAAAAAATATAATTACTAAATGAATATGTGCAAATTTATCACATTTCCTCTACCGATGACTTAAAATAAATGTTGTTTACACAATTTAATTTAACATATAGATCGTATTTTAAATTATTTTATTTAAGAAGTACTGTATAGAATCTATTCATATATATAACATAAAAACCTATTTTGACAAAATTTTTAGTGCATTTTTTTATAACACTTTTTTTTTAATCCGTTTTTTTTTTTTTTTTTTTAATTTTTGTGCATTTTTTTATAACAGATTTTCAGTTTTTTTTACAAGCATTTTGTTTTTTTTTTTGTAAAAATTTTTTTTTGGGGTCGGTTTTTTTTTGTAAAAAATTTTTTTGAAGTCGGTCTTTAAAAAAATTTTCTTATTTTCCCATTATGAATGAGTGTACCCTTTCAAAAAAAAAACAGTTTCGCAGAAATCGGTTATCACATATAAAATGAGGATTTTCCTCGATTTCCCGGGGATCCCCTCATCAGAATGCGATTTGGTGACAATGGGACCAATGGGAAACCAAACCCTTTAAAACAAAAAAAAAATTCAAAATCGGTTCATAAATGACGGAATTCTTAGGTGACACACTTAAAAAAAAAATACAGACGAATTAAGAACCATCCTCCTTTTTGAAGTCGGGTTAATAAAAGGTTTATGATACTAACTGATTGTAGTCAATAATGTTAGCAGAAATGCTGAAGCAAATTCGGTACGGTACACTAGTTCACATAGTTTTAAATTCGCAAACATTGTATTATGGCGACAAAAGTCGCCCTATCAGTTTGAAATTTTAAAACTAATTTGTGTCTAATATATTCAATTTTGTTTGCTTCGAGTTCAGATATAGTTATCTATACTATTATAATAAAGCTGAAGAGTTTTTTTGTTTGTTCGTTGGTTTAAATGCGCTAATCTCTGGAACTGCCAGTCCGGATTGAAAAATTCTTTTTGCGTTAGATAGCCACATTCATGAGGAAAGCTATAGGCTATCTAGCATTACGTTAAAATTCTTAGTTAGCGTTAAATATCGATATTTGTAAAGTAAGTCGGAACAAAAATATATATTCAATAGATATAGATATCCTTATAGTGTGCTATTAAAGTTTATAGTTACTATGGAAACGACAATCAAAGTTGACATTTCAAAATTGAAACAAAATTTAGTTCAAAATAATTTTATAGTTATTTTTTAGGAGTATAGTTTCTGTGGAAATGATAACATCAACAAAAATTTGAACCGACTCTAATTTTATATAAAGCAAGGCGGGATTGCTATATAAATGCATTTCATATAAATGCGGACGTAGTCGGGGGAAAGTGCTAGTTCAAATAATAAAGCTTAACATACATGCTATACCTACAGTAATTGCTATATATGAAATGATTTAAAATACAATCTGTATATAAGATATTATTTTAATATCATGAAAAAGATGTGCTACATCCTAAGGTCTGCGTGATGATTGTCACGAATTTATAAGTATACTTATTCTAAATGTTTAACTAAGCAAATTATAACTAATTAATTTTATTTAAAAATTTAATCATTTAATAAATTTTTTATAATAAAACAATTAATTTATGGTATGTTTTTATTTGAAATCATTCAATGTAATTTTCTAATTGATTTATTATTTATTTGGTTTTTATGGGAATATATTCAAAGCTAAAGTTTCTTAATAATGAACAACCTTTATCTGAAATATTTTTTCGAAAATTGATAAATGATAAATGATAAATAAGGCACAAATCAACTATAAAATTTAAAAATCATGACTTTTGTGGCCAAGTGTACAACCTGAATACAAAAGTATCGTATAAAATTTGGATTGTTTTTTCTTAACGCCAATAAATAGAAATAGAAATTTAAAAATATCTTGTTATTCCTAATACGTATTTTCGAGGTACAATTACTTGTTAGAATTCAAACCATGTTTATGTAATAAATTTTCAATATTTTCAATATATTTGGTATGTTATATAACGTTACTCTTCGAAATATATATATAATGTTAACTGAAGTTGATATAATAGGATTTTATTATTTCAAATATAAAATTTTCATTTGATTTCCACCTTCATGCGTAAAATATTTATGATATATTTTAGTTTTAAAGAAAAATTTCGAATGTTGATAAATCGATTTGGTTTTTCATGGTTTCACTTGTTTTCCAAAGTAAAGAAAAAAAAAATTATTAAAAACTAAAATTAACAAAATTTGCGGCATTTTGAGTAAATTTCATCTGGATGTTAAAAATGACCAAAATTTATATATATATATATATATATATACATATATATATATATATATATATATACATATATATATATATATATATATATATATATATATATATATATATATATATGTATATATATATATATATAGATTTTGGAGGCGGCCTTGAACGGGTACTTCGACCTTAAGGTCCATGGCAATGCCTAAGGATGTGAGTGAAGTGGAAGGAATTTTTGGCTGTAACCGACTGTGATAGGAACTATGCCCATATTCATCCGGAGTTCGTGAAGGAAACTGCAAAAAACCTTCTCAAGCATATCCGATTATTTCGTTCTTGTCCATACGCCGACAGTTTAGTCAATTAACCACCCCTTTTTTTTTCTTAATAATTGATAAACTGCCGATGTCGTGATTTGAACCCATACCTCCCAGTTTCCAAGTAAGCATACTGCGCAGACATAACGCCTTAGTCCGCTCGGCCACTTGGACTGGTTAAATAAATTAAATAAATAAAAACATTAATGAAGCGGTTAATTAGTAAAACTGTCGGGATATGGACAAGAACGAAAGTAACCTGCTATATGTTTGTGAATGTTTTCTGCAGTTTCCTTCCAAAAACTCCAGATGAATATCGGCAAAGTTTCTATCGACTGCAGTCGCACAACTTACACGCAAATTCCTTGTTCTTTAGTAGTTGGTAAAATATGCCTAGAAAGGCCAGACTTGCCAGGTTTTGGCCTCCCTTTCGCTACTACTTCTACTACTACAGCTACAACGACGGGTGCCAAAGAAATAATAACAAACGTGCGTGAAACCGTGGGTATATAAGCTAGTAACTTATAAAATTATAAATATCTCACAGATCCTGCTCTTTCGCTTTTATAATAAACTATCAACACATTCAAAGAACATAGTCAATCATATTTTAAGAATTATTCATTGAATTTCTTAAAGGTTTCAAAAATACTCCAAAATTAGTCGATCGACAGATTCTAAATCAACAGATTTCTAGGCCAGACAAGGCAATTTACTGATTTCCAATTTGATTTGGATTCGGCAAGTTCAAAGGCATCAAAACGAACGAATTGAATACAGTTTTTGTTAATTTAAATGGAATCGCTCAAGTCTAAAAACTTATTTTTTCATTTCTTTAGACAAAACAACATTTCAATTGTGCAATTTTGAATAGTTTATTTGTCAGAGATTTAATTAATCTATTAGTTATAGACAACATATGAAACAATAGCTAGTTAATATAATGATCTACGTATACGCATGATACATTTAGGCTATTTAAATTACTATACAGGATGTTTAATTTAAAACTCATTACACTGTAATAAAATTTATTCATTTAAATAAAGACATGAATATGATTAAATATTTGTTATTGTTATTATTTCAATTAATTCAGTATAATCAAGTATACAGGGTGTATCCGAAGTTATCAAGTTATGAAAACATAATTATATAATAATAACTTTATTCTATACACATATACATATACAATTAATTCAATTGATTAAAAATGATTCAATTGAAAAATGTTTTTCGTCTCGCATCTCGAGAACAAATATGATATTGAGTACCTTCGTTAGCTCAACACGTAATAAATGAAAGAATCAAGTTTATATATATATATATATATATATATATATATATATATATATATATATATATATATATATATATATATATATATATATAAATATATATAATTGAATTATTTTACACAAACACATGCTTGTATATGTGTTTGTGTAATTTTGCGGAGCAAATATATTAAGTAGTTGCAACCCGCTGTGTCTTCGGCCCGGCTTAGAAGATGTGCCGGGTACAGTGCTTATATTTACATACAGTAGAGCTCCCAATCGATTTTTTCCGATTTCTTCAACTAACATCTTCATATTTCAGCCAATTTACACGATGACTCATTGAATTATACACCTAAATTTTCCTCATGAATCACTCCGTCCATTGGTGAAAACCGTATGAAAATTCGTTCGGTAGGTTTTGAGCTTAACGCTGATGGGAGTTAAATTAAGATGGGCTCAATTTTTGTAGAGAGATGCATCTAATGAAATGCTGTCATTTTTCTATTCTCGGGACTAATTCATAGAAGATAATTTTTTTTTTTTGGGAATGAATTGGTGTATATGGATATTGATCGGTGAATATCAACATACTGACAAACTGCCATGTTCTATGTTGTGTATAGCACATAGACAATGAGATAAACAATGAGAGATAGGAACATACAGCGTCAAAAGTCGAGCTATCATTTAAAAATTTTATAATTGATTTATTTTCTATTTATTTGGATTTCGGAAAAATGTTTCAAATAAAAGTTGTTAGTATAGTTATACTAACTATAGTTATACTAGTTATAGTAAACAACTTTTAACCGAAGGATTTTTTCGTAAACCGAATAATTAAGGCACAAATCTCATTACAAAATTTTTAAATGATATCCCAACTTTTGAAGCTGACTGTACTATGGACCACAAAAGTTGTCATTATAAAAAATTTTATAATTGATTTGGTTTTCGAAAAAATGCCTCGAATAAAAATTGTTCCTTGTAATCGAATTTTTTTTGAAAACGGAGTTACTCTAATCCACCATAAAATTTTAAAATATGACATCAAATTTTGTGGCCAAGTGTACATTACTTCATGCCTCATTTGTTAATGTTGTTTCATTAGTTGTTTTTTTTACGTTAAGACATCAATATTAAACATTATATTATCGAATGATAATTAGTGAGAGCTCTAGATTTTTGAAATAAAATTTCAAATTCGCCCCCTTTACCTAGATCAGTTTGTATTTTGTTTGTATTATAAATACGTATTTCGACTACAATGTAGTCATCATCAGTATAAATGAGCAAGACGTAATTTACTCTTTGACAATTAGAAATACATAGAAAGTCGAGATCAATAGACAAAAATAAATAGAAAATTAACTAAACAAGAGTAATTTATTTAAAAAAAGAGTAATTTCAATATAATTTAAAATTTATTATATTTTAAATCTAGTATATTTTAATTTAGTTAATTTAATTTTTTTATTTTTGTCTATTGATCTCCACTTTCTATCTATTTCTAATTGTCAAAGAGTAAATTACGACTAGCTAATTTATACTGATGATGACTACATTGTAGTCGTAATACGTATTTATAATACATAAAACTGATCTAGGTAAAAGGGGCGAATTTGAAATTTTATATCAATATTAAAGTTTACCAGTTTCACATTTTAATCGTAACATATATATGAAAATTGAATCAAATATAAGTTATATGTTTCAATCGAGTAAATAGGCTTTATTTAATGTTTAAGATCAAAGAAACAACATTATACGTCCTTTAAATAATTTTTCTACGTGAGTTACAATAAAAAAAAGATATTTGAACGGAAAACTATCAACAATTTTCTCATAATTGTACACGAGATCAAAAGAAGCGAAAATTCAATATTTTATTTTCATACTATATCTTTGTTTATTGTATCTACTGTGGGCGTTTTATCTACTATGTAACAAAAGGAGCGCCCATTTTTCAAAATTTTATAATGGATTTGTTCCTTATTAATTAGGTTTTAAAAAAACCGCTTCAGATGAGTTTTTCATTATAAATATGTAAACAACTTTTATCAACAAATTAACTCTAAAATAACTCTCAATTAAATAAATCAACTTCTTAAATTTTCCAACGGGGATCTTTTTTAAATCCTTAAAAGAATAGCTCCCAAAAGTAAAAAAATTCCAAACTTTTATTTTAATAATTATCGGGGTTATCCAGATTGGAAAATTTCGTTAATAAACAAAATCATAGTTAATGGAAAAATTGAGGTAAAAATTTTTTGGCGACGGATTATTGTTTGTTTAAGTGTCCAGTAAGTATCTAAATTTTTTCTTTTCATTATTCATATTTGATGGGTTAAAAAAATTTTTTTGTTCAAGTTCTCTCAATTAAAATTATAAATATTAGTGGTACAGTTCCGGCATGTGGGACTTATTTTTAGAAAGTTTCCTGCTCTCTGAGAACCTTTTTTTCGATTTCCGATATCTGCAATAGTTTCTGAGATATTTGCAAAAAAACAACTTCTTTTTTTAATAAATTGTTTATAACTTTTGCAATTGTTTATGTTCGGGTTTGAAATTTTTGCACATTTTCTAGTACCTACGTCATAACCAGTTCAACGAGACTATATATAGTCTAGTCAACTTCAGTCTTCTTCTTCGTCTGACGAGATTCGCTTCTCCCATATTTTTACAACAGCCAATTAACTAAGTTGTTTTTCATTTGTTTGTATTTATTTTGGACCATAAAAAATCCAAATTAATGATTTAACCTAATACCTTAATATATAACAATAGGGAATATGCATGAACATTTTTTTGCACATTTATTATCAGAATATGAAAATACTGTTAATACTGTAATAATATTTAAAAACGAAATTAAAATCCGACAAATATCAAGGAAGCTATAAGCTTTTAAAGATTATTATCTGTATCTTTCTTGCAAAAATACTAAAAACGGAGTTTTACGTGTATTTTAAATGGTGAAAGTGTAATATGACATCACATAACATATCAAGAGGGCTATCACCTTCTTTGTCTAATCGGGAATTTCTATCATTCATATCTCGCTTATTTTTAAAGTTATTTAAAAAGTTTTTTACCTTGATATTTGTCAAGTAAACATGCTTCAATTCAAGTGAAAAAAAATTTTCATGCATATTCCCTATTTCTTTCTAATCTCATTACTCGCGCTCTTCTTATTTACGCAACCTAAGTGCAATGAGATACTGCTCTACTCTATTATAGTTGTTGTTTATACAACTCTATGACCTCATTGTAAATTCTTTTCAAGCATACTTAATACATACTGTAATATAAAAAACAATTACATTGAATAATAATATAAAGATGTATACAAGATGTTTGCTCATTACTCGTATTAAATAGTGTAATTTTGTAGTGTTGTTATTTTATCGACATAAACATACTCTTGTTCAATACTTTAACAACTATCTCATTCTAGTAACAATATACAGCTTGTATTAAAATACACCCAATCTAGAAACAATATACCGTGCGTGTTGGACAGCTTTTCCTATAGGGAATCAATGTTACATATTATTTACTATAATAACTATACTTAACAATGCTTAATAAAGATAGAAATATTCTATCTTTGTGCGAATATTTCTAAAGGAGAAATATTCGCACAATTGTCATATTCGCACAAGATGGTGGCCTGCACACAATACCAGGATAGTAAGGCTGTTCCTGGGACAAAATTTCCAGGAAAGTCTTATGAGTGGTTTTGGAACCTTCAAGTGGCCAGCTAAATCGCCAGATCTATCTCCTAACGACTTTTTTTTGTGTGGTTTTCTCAAAACACAGATCTATTCGCGGAATAGGCCTGAAAATTTGCAACAATTAAGGCAAGGAATAGTTGACAATTGTGCGAATATTTCTCCTCAAGTGGTAGAAAATACCCGGCTAGATTTTTACAATCGACTCGGATATTGCTTAACAAATAATGAAGGAATATTCGAACCGTTGGTGTTTAACTTTTTTTTTTGTCAAAATTCTATTTTTATTTTATTTTTTTGGGGGTTGTATTTTTCTTTTAATTTATGTGGATTGTTTTATGTTATACCGTTCATAGAATTCTATCATTTATTTTCAAACATTCCACATACAAATAATAATTGATATTCAAAAAATTATTTTCAATTGTTAGAAGTAATGGCTAAACTTACGAAGACAATAATGAATATATTTAACCCACTCTAATTAGATGTTTCTGTAGTACTGACGACTTTAGACAGCAGGCAGCCAGCATTATGTACACAACACATCCCATACACCATAGAGTACCCCCACCATTTTTATATCTTTATTAAGCATTGTATATAGTTATTATAGTAAATAATATTTAACATTGTTTCTCTATAGGAAAAGCTGTCCAACATACACGGTAGAGTGTACTATCGCTGTCTACAGGCAGTGTACTATGATGTGGTATCTTTGTTACATATACATTTAAACACAATCACACGACGGACGACGGATAATAACAACGACACTGACGATCATCATTACAACACGACGGACAATGTACAGATGCACAAGCAAGATCCAACTACAGTACATCCGCGGTAATCTGACAAACGTTTTGTAACGCTGTGTCGGATGGTCAAAATTGTCGGACTATAGAGTACTGCCACCGACCCCTTGTAGTCCGGAGCTTTTTCGAAAAGTACCACCTTGTAATCCGACAAATTACATACTCATACAAGACACAACATGTTTAACCATGCATTGGCGGAGATTTTCCGTAATAAATGCTCCTTGTATGAACTGTTATTAGCATGTCTGATTATAGGGGTTGCCGGATTAGACAGGGGTCGGTTTACCGCGGATCAACTGTATATATAAATGTATAAAGATTATTAAAATAATCAAAGAGAACTCGAGGTTTTTGAAATTAAATTGAAATTAAATTAAATTTTGCTTCAATTCCTAGAACAATTATTTTTATTTTATAAATACGTATTTGGACTACGAGTCATCATCAGGATGATCCATATCCCAGAGATAGTTACGATTAGCTAATTCATACTGATGATGACTACCTTGTAGTCGGAATACGTATTTATAAAATACAAATAACTGTTCTAGGAATTGGGGCAAAATTTGAAATTTAATATATACAAATGATTGCAGTTAGAGAGTGATAAGTATATATAGTTATCATACGATAGTTATATGTTATACAATACTGATTTTAATACAGTTTAAGTGTAACAAAGACATCATATCATAGTACACTGCATGTAGACAGCGATAGATACACTATACATTCTTTGCAGATTGGATGTATTTTAAAATACAAGCTGTATACTATACAATATATACAAATCTAATTATTAGTATACACAAGAGAATATACATACAGATTTACGTCATAATCCTACAGTAGTTGAATTTGAACCGCGATGTCAATTGTGTAATTACAAGAAAGTACCTAAGATTAGTTCGTTGGATTTTTATATTATCTCTGAAGATTTCTATTTAAAAAAAATGAGATAAAAAAATATTAATTAGGTCTTTGGGAAATTTTAAAAAAATATCGAAAAATAAATCATATTTAGAAAAAAAAATTTTTTGCACATTTTGCACAAAGGGCAAAACTGTTTATCTTTAACATCATAAGAAATAGAACAAAAATTTAAAGACAAAAAATGTTTCCTTTGAAAAATCAACAACTTTTGTTTGAAATTTATTTTCATAAATTCAGTATATACCGGGTATTTAACCAATTAAATCAGCTACTTATGATTTTCACTTGTTTTAATTGTTATTTTATTACTAGGGGTAATAATTTTCTTAATTGTTGTTTTATTACAGGTTTTTCTTAAATAATTGCCTTTTTTTTTGTAAAAAATACTCGGTTACCATTAACTGCGGATAATATAATAAAAAATGGTTTTCGTATTTTTAAGTACCATTTAACCTCTTTTTGTTTTATATATAGCAGATGAGAAAAAGTATTTTTTTATTGAACCATTTTGTTATCGTGCTTATTTTTCAAAATAACCCACCCACTTCAAAGAAGAAAAAAAATCTCTGGAGAAAATCTGCACAAATTAAAAAAAAAAAGTTTCGAATAAATAATACTTAATCACGCTGCGAACAGCATTTCAAAATTGCAAGCACACTGCTACTGCTACTGCAGCCGTGAAAATTGGAATGCGGTTTACAGCACTTACAGCACGCCACCATGTTCATTGCTTTCACTGCTTCACCTTTTCAGCGGCAGCAGTCACAGCACAAAATTCATGACGTCATTTTTTTTCACAGTACTGCTGCAGCGTGCGGTCATGAATTCGGGAACGCGCGGTGAAGCACTGCCAGCGCTCGCAGCAAATTTTGGAACATACCCAATAACAAAGGTATACTTCATTTGACATATTTTAGCACCATCTAATTAAACTTGACAAGTGTCTTTGTATTTCGCCCGTGATATCAAATAGACCTGAACTAAAAATTTTTCTGCCATCAACTGAATCTAGGAGTAATAACTAAGAGGGATTCGCTTAGACACAATCAGCGTCGGACTGGCCACAGGGCTGGCTTGCAGGGTTTGCCACAAGCCAGGCGATAGGTACGGTAGGGGGCCCGCGCAGGCTAGGGCCGGGTCTTGCGACCTACATTACAATTTAGATAGTTCATACATACTTAGAGAGAAATGATAGAAAAATTAAAACTTGTTTTGGAATTTTCTGACCGGCGATAACTTTTGAACAAATCTTTTCAAACTTTTGAATCAACCGATTTTGACGTGTGTCATAATACACAACATTTGACATTGTTTAAGAGATGCATTATATCGTAATCGAATCTAATATAGTATCTATCCAATCTATCATAAAATTATTTTTGTTTTAAACTGTCTAAAACTCTTGGGGATGAGCACGTTCCACCTAGGCTAAGCAGCAAGACATGAATGGCTCAGTTCTCAGAGTGGTGAAAAAGACGACGAAGATGTCTTAGACCAAACTGTAAAGGACGCCATGTGTTTTTCCCGAAGCGGTTCGAACGTCTGCCAAAGTTCCATACCATGAGCATGTAAACTTTTATCACAATATAACATGTACGTCAGCACCTTATATGTTGCATATTGTGTAATTCTCAGAATTTTGTTCACGCGAGTGACTTGTGATAAACGATTTTCAGCGCTGAAGCGCATTAAAACGAGACTTTGCTCTCTATTGGAGCAAGAACTGTTGGATTTGTTTATTATATTTAACACAGAATCGGATCTTATCAAGGATGACGAGAATAGCAGCTTTTACGAACGAGTTATTGACAGCTGAAAGTTCTCCTATTTAAAAAAAAAATATTGATTGGCTAGCTTGCGATTTGTTATATTATAAGTAATTGAAACTATATTTAACTAATAATATATATAATTGATAATTAATAATTTGTACATTTGATTATTTTCCGATAGAATCCTATCTACCATTATCCCGTTCCGGGTCCCGGGCTTATATTGTACAATGGACACAATGGCCACAAGTGTACATTGCATTCATGTGCCTAAATTGTGTATGTTACGCAGGTAACGCTATGTTAGTCCAAAATGAACTACTTACAAATTAACATACGGTATGATACGTTTTATTTATACCATACATTTTAAGTTTGTATATAAAATTAGCATATTTGTTGCAATGTTTAAAGTGAGTATATCAGAGAGTTTTGAAGTCCCCATTCACTCATGTTGTTCAGTTTATGTTTCATAGAATATAGTACACTATTCTACTACAAGCCTACTACGCTAACAGAATCGACCGGAAACTATCGTAAACAAACAACATAAAACTACATATGTAATGTATGTTACAATGTTACATTATATCGTATTATACTTTAAAATAAATTTAATAACAGGTACATTATATTTTGTAATATTAAACTGTTGTTGGTATATTTATACTAGTAAAAAAAAAGTGTATATAACACAGAAAGATGCCTTTAAGCTATGATCTTATTTGTATATCATTTTAAGATGTATCACATTGAAAATTAAATTGCAAGATATCTTATTTATTGTAATTCCCGAAAGAAATGGTTACTATTGTTGAAGGGCACAAATCGTAAAATAATTGTGTATCAAATTTAATCAGTTTATATAATATATTAGCCGTACCCCGGCCCCGTTTAGCTGACACTGAAGATTCGGATTTTGTCCTCAAATTCATGGGTTTTAATTTTTTAACGCGGAATCCTAGTTCTTTTCTAATATAAAAGTGGCCTAAGTTACTCCTTATAACATCAGCTATCTGCCAGCGAAAGTCCCGTCAGCCGAGATTACCCGGAACGAACAGACAGACAGGCACACAGACCGAAATTTTAAGTACTGAATATACTTTCATATGCATTTAGTGAAAAGCCGTTATTTTGACATTACAAACAGACACTCCAATTTTATTTATTTGTATATGTGTATACATACATACAGTAGCGCGTCGATTATCCGAACGTCAGTTATCCGCACGTTCAATTAACGGAACCGGGGGTTTTTTCTTATAATGTAAATTTAATTAAATTGATCATCTAAATTACTTATTTGTATTGTTAAAACTATTGTTATTTTAAATAAAATTAAACGAAAAATAAAATGCTTTTTTCCATGAACGTCTATGAGGAGAGCCATCCCTAATTATTTCTCAGAGACTCTCTTTTTTAAGTGAATTTCGATTATTCGAGTTTTCGATTATACGAACTACCCCTGACATCGGCAGTTTGTCAATTAATAAGAACAAAAAAATTGACTAAACTGTCGGCGTATGGACAAAAATGAAGTAACCGGCTGTGCTTGAGAAGGTTTTTTGCAGTTTCCGTCACGAAAACCGGATGAATATCAGCATAGTTCCTATCATAGTCGGCTGCAGCCGCATATCCTAGCAATTTCTAGTCTATACACAAAATTTCCTTCCCCTCCACTCACATCCTCACATCCTTAAGCATCACAATGGACCTTATGGTCGAAGTGTAGCCCGTCCAGAGCAGACTCTACAATCTATCTATCTATCACACCGTTTACGTGTTAGGTTGTGAGCACATATACCGCACGTCCACGGATGCCTGAAGTACCTGGTAACTAAAATGCGCAACCACACCAAAGTTGGCTAAGTCGTTTTAACATGTTCGTTTAAACAACAATTTACCATTTCTAAATTGAAAAAAAAAAAAAATTTACATTTTTCCCGAAACATTCAAGAGCCCAGAATATAGGATTGGCATATTTTTCATGTTATTTAAAAGTGTCACAAATCCCAAAAATCCTTGATTTTTTAGCTACAAACTTTGGAAGTAGCGTTATCTGTACAAGTTCTCATGGGCACAAGTCCCAAAAGTCCTTAGTTTTTGAGCTACAGGCTATAAGAGTGGCGTTATCTGGATTTCTAAATAACAATGGATTACGTAATTCTCATGTACTATAAAACTTTGACTATTTTAATTAAAAAGGTGTTTTTTTCTCATATATGATGTCATCTTGGAAGAGACTATATACATCCCATGCCCGGGGCAAATAACATACTTTTCTATTTTTGAAAAAAAAAATATTGTTCTTTTATTTCCTCACAATATTCTTGTATTTTTGTGATTATAAAATTTTTGTGTTCATAGAAAAAGTTGCAGCTATTTTAATAAACCCTTCTGTATTTTAAAACCATATTTCCAACTTCGTACCCCATTCTACCCGGGTTCCCCTATATAAATTTTAATAATGGATATTGTCTACTTCCACAAGGTAGACATCGTTTTGAGATTGCACGTCAATCTACCTGAATAGTTGCATTTTATTCAAAACTTCGCTAAAAATTGTTGATGTTACTAATTTTGATTACAGTACAAATTGACGAACCTCCTTACGATTAGTTATTTATTACGATAACTGTAGATATTATTTGAAAAATTTAATTTACTTTTTGTGTGTATAATGAAATATTAAATTTATTTCTCTGTCATTGACATATTTATAATGTAATGACTAGAGAATGCACTTTTATTTATTGAGTACCTACCATAAATAAACACGAGCGTATTTCATTTTGTTTCTTGTTGATTGTCTACCAAGGAATAATACTTGCATATGTCGTTTGTTAATGTAATCGGCGAGCTGACTAGATAGAAGTAGATAGAGCTGAATAAATTTGTTTTGACTATTATATGCGCGTAAGGGGAACTTATTTAAAAGTAGAAGGGCAACTTATTGAAACCATATTTTAATCATATGTTTAATACTTAGTATTAAATATATGTTTCCTCCCATTCATTTTGAAAATAGACTGATCCAGTCAAACTGTATCGATATTCGAGGCTTCTTTACAAATTAATATACTTCTAGTTACTTGATTGAAGAAACATTATATGATGTAGCATTGAAAATTTGCGGAAATTATCGGAGAAAGTATAAGTCTTTTGAAAATTTTGAATATGTGTTCTACAGCAAAAGAGTGAAGTCTATTTCGTTAATTGACAAAATAGGAACATATCTCCCCCGCGAGAGGGGAAAATCCTTGAAACCGTAAGAGATAGAAAAAAATTAATAACAATAAATATTCTTCTTTATAAAATAAACAACTTTTGTATGCAAAATTTTATCATTAACTCAATAGTTTTCTCATAATTTGTGCTCAAAAGTTTCTCGAAAAGCGTAAAAGATACCTATCATAGCTATCAATAGTATGTAGACGTATTAATAGTATAATGAATGTGGATATACGAGTATGTTCAATGTATATATATATATATATATATATATATATATATATATATATATACATTGAACATACTCGTATATCCACATTCATTATACATATATATATATATATATATATATATATATATATATATATATATATATATATATTAAGTTTAATCCTTGAAACCATAAGAGATAGAAAAAAATTTAATAACAAAAAATCTCCTTCTTTTTATAATAAACAACTTTTGTTTGAAACATTTTTTTATAAACTCAATAGTTTTTGACATAATTTGTGCTCAAGTGCAAATGGCATACATTATTCAGTCGAACGAAGGCGGACATATGTAGATACATAACATCTCATAGACTATTGGTATACCCAGTAAAGGTATTAACAATTCGAACATTGATATACAACTCAGTATATACTGGGTATTCAAATATTTAACTCAGTTATTACATTACTTGTTTTTTTTTTTTTAAATTTTATATTAGGTTTGCATACAGATTTTAGACATTTTTATGACGAAGTTTATATCGAGTCATTTTCGACGCAACCCTAATAAATTGACTTCAAATCATGAAATTTTGAAAAAATATCGCCACTTTTGTGGCTATGTGTACCTTAATACATATAAGTGGGCAGAAATATATTACGAATTCAATAACCAAATGGTTAAACAACCGCAGTTGTTTAATTATGATTAAATAACTCAACCTGAGGTTACAATATTCACTATATATAATATATTTCTGACGTTGGGCAATCTACTTCGTTTCATGTCTTCCTCGTATTTGACTACCAACTCAGAAATCTGAGATAATGTGCACAAACTAAAGCAATGTTTCGAATAAAAAATCCTATTTTTGGTTTAAACAATAAAAATTGAGATATTTAATATATTTCGGCCATTTAAATAAAATTGATAATGCCCAGTCATACATTTGAAGTAATTGGCATAAATAAGATAAAATGGCCTACCCTGCTTAATCAGTCAAATTATAAACATAATTTTGAACTAGTTTGTAATTATCTACCATAATCCCGTGTGGTTTTTCATATGGTTAATTATTTGATCTATTCAAACTGTTTTTTTATCAGTGGTTTTAAAACCGCAAAAAAAAAATAACATAAACCACATATTATAAAAGATATTATTATCAAGACTTTTGATAAGTTGAATTTTGTTTAAATTTATTGTTAAAAAATTCGTTACTGCGTTAACTTAGCGGATTTCCTCAGAATAAATTGAATGCCAATCAGGTTAAACTGGTGAAATATATTTTTTATTATTATCTACAGTGAAATATAAATATGAACCCATAAGGTTATGTGTTAAATGTTGATTTTTAAAAACATAATTATTTAACTGTGTAAAAAGCCGGTTTGTCCGCCATTGTCAAAAAAATATTCAAAAAAAAAAGTTGTTTCTATAAAATCTTATGAAATTATCCGTAAATAATTATTTGATTGGACTAGTTTAAACTTTATTATCGTTTAAAAGAATTAAAAACTTCATTTTATTTATAATTAAAATTGTATTTATCCGTATACTTAATATTAAAACATGAAGCTAAATAATCGATAATCACATGAAATTAACGAATCACAAAAGTTTTTCAATTATGAAGTAAAATAGGAATATTAATTGAATATTGATTGAAAATGGTGTTAGTAAAATGTATTACGTTTTCCATTTTCCAATACCTTTATATGTTTTGATGTTTGTTTTATAAACTAAACTTCGACTGACATCTGTGTATCCGAACTAAAAGTTTTTAGTTCATGTTATGAACACAATTCAGTTAAACAACGGTTTGTGTCTAACATAAATAAATGTAGAAAACATTATTTTAGATTATTCTTTGATAGCGTTTTAGTATGTATTTATTTTATTTTCTCTATATACAGACTAGAATAAAGTAGTGGGTTATATAGAGGTCATGTTAAAATTCATGTTTGGAGTTCTCTTGATGCCTAAACATACCATTTTTTGTCTTTGTCGGTTTCTGTGTGCTGGGCCAAGAATGGAAAGCTAGAACATTTAAAATTTATAATTTAATTTTGTTGTTGAGTTAGTAAAAATAAACTAATGGCCTCTGCAAATTTTATATATTATAAAATGGTTAGTCTTCAGGATTATATTCAGTACCTACTTATCGATTTATAGTACTCCATAACACCATTAAGTGGCATTCTTTTTTCAAAATTTTATAATTGATTTGTTACCCAATACATTTGATTTTCAAGAAAAATGACTATTGTTTGCAAAAATATTAACAAATTTTGTACAAAACCGTTTTTTTACATTTTTTTACAAAACCATTATGTTTATAATTTTTTCGAACATTGAATGGATTCTGCACAAATCTACTTTGACGTTTTTTAAAAGGATTGCCGCTTTTACGCCATATGTATATAGTCTATAAGAAATTACTACATGAGTTTAAAATATTCTAAATATTATGTCGAATAGACGCTAAAACGTATACAAATAGGCTGCTTCTCATTGTCTATAACTCAAATTGTTAATAACTCGGAAACGGAAAAGTTTACGAAAAAATAACAAATGACCTTATGTGTTTATAAATACCCAAAAGTCAAAAAGCATTCTGACAAAAAAATTAGGTATAGGAATAGTTTTCGATACTCATGCGGCGATTACTCCTAGACTAACAGCACGGTAATGCGTTAGACAAAGTTATTAAGACTATCATGAAGACAAGATAGGGGTGTCTGAACGATCAGGTAGAGAGCTCAGAAAAATCAAATTATAAGAATATTTTCGAAGATCTTTATCATGTTCATTGAAGCCATAAAACAAGGCCAACTTGACATTTTTAACAAATAATCATTGACGAATTTTTCAAAAAAAATTTAATATATAACCAATCGAAATATCAATACTGTAGTTCTTTTCGTTCAAAAGATACAGCACCTAAAAAAATTGCCCAAATTAAGCAGTAGTAATAGCACTCACTGTAAGTGAGAAGGCCAAAAGACCCTTATTTTTATATCCAGTTTATACGTAACACAATGTGTAACTTAAAGCCGCGGAGAAAATTAAAGAAGCTTCATTATAGGTTTCCGAAAAACACTATTTTTCCGTTTATTCCTTTCGTGGATAATAACATGAAAATTTGTGCATAATTTCAGGAAATAACTAATAAGGATTACTGCCACAAAAAAATTTGTATGAAGTGCTCAGTAATTTTTGTCTAATTCTGTTTTGGATGATAATTTGTAAAAAGATGCAAGCCTAGCTTATCAGAATTTTTGGGCACCCAACCTGAATATTTTAAAATTTGCTTCCTTCTTTTTTATTCAACGTCGGGATGAGTAAGCATGCTGCATTTTTGCATTCTAAAGACTGGCAAAACCTTCTTTCCAAGTTCAGACAGATACCAAATGTTAAAGGTCACGAAAATTGATTTTGTCACAAATATGTTTGTTCCAATGAATCATTAGATTATAAAACTGGTAAATAAAAATCTTCTCCATAAATGACACTCACAAAAAGATAGGATTTTAACCATTGGTTCAAATTGTTGTTGTTTTTTGTAAATTTTTTGTAGCAAATGATGAGCCGATCAAAAATTAAAGAATATATGCAATTACTTAAAAAATGTTCAATTTTTAAAGTATCTTGTTAGTGAACTTCTTTTCGAGACCTTCGACCTTTAATACCCTGATCTGTGGACACGTGATTATATGAGACTTTTTCCTTAGCCTTTAGAATGCCGAAACAAAGATTTATGGAAAAATTCAGCTGGATTACTTTCATTCACATAAAATATAAGGTTTTGTACCGGTTGTTTAGTTTACATCTTCGCATAGTAGATCTCCCACGAGTATGAGAGAGTACATATGTATACATTAAGCAATGTGTATGAGAAGGAGGTCTTATAGGTTTGTTTTATTACTTAAAGTTAAACTGTTGTGTGATGTATGGGATTTTTTAAGTGAACAGATCAGTTGTTATGACTTGTTCTGTTGTTCAGACTTCAGTATGCTATAACATGTAATAATAATAACAAAACAAACCTATAAGACCTCCTTCTCATACGCATTGCTTAAGATATACATATGTACTCTCTCATACTCGTGGAAGATTTACTATGCGAAGATGTAAACTAAACAACCGGTATAGATAGATAATAATTGAAAGAAAATAGAAGATATTGTATGACAAAGAAAATTGTGTTTCTGACATGATCGTTTAAAATATTTATTTGATTTAGAATATTTTTAAATCTGTTTTATTATCCTGAAGACAATATGTATTATCCAAGAAAAAATATTGAATTTTTTGCGCGGCAACGGCAAAACCCAAAGGAGTTTGATACACATTTTTTTAATCATAGAATGCGGCTTCGATGAAAATTATTTGCCGCTGACACTGTATGGATCGAGCTGGAAAATGAGAAACAACTTTTGTTTTTTGTATGATCTAAATAGATTTTAAGAAAAAGTCTTTAAGATTGCAGACACCATTCGAAAAACTATAATATATATTTTCGTTGCTCCCCACAATAATTCAATCAATCGTGGATATCGAAAATTTTGGTTTGTGGAAACTTTTGATATTAAAACGGTTCTAACGCTCGCCAACAATGCTAATTAGATAGTGCAAGAAGCCATAGGCCAGTATTCAAAGAGATAGATACTCTTTTTAACATTATATAGAGTGTATCGCGATCTAAAGTGGTGGACATACATTTAAAAATTTTTTACAGTCAATTTGTCCCAATTACATTCTGATTTAGAAAAAAATGTTACAGAAAAAAGGAATTCTTTACAATAATACTAATAGTAGGACAGCTAGCGAACCATCTGACTAACCCGCTCCCACAAAGCTAGAAAATTTTTAAATGATGTTTTATTATCGGTCAATTAAGTATTATCTAGCAGGCATCTCGTGGTTGCCCATCATCCCTTAAATATTTGAAAATGTCAAAAATATTTTTTTTAAATATACTCCCACAAGGCAACAACTTTAATATGTTGTAATTTACATATGTTTAAGTATAAAAAAACGATACATTTTGATGACGCAACCGCGAGATGCCTGCCTTTCTGAAGATTAAACAATAAATAAACTTTTTATGACTTATCACATATCATATTAACTTCTGGTTTCTTGCTTTAGTTCACGCGAAAACATTGATTATATCCTCATAATCAATTTCTTGCACTAATTTGGCTTCAATAGACAACAAAGCAAGTGCATTAATTCTGCCCGGACTTGCTCGCAAATAGCTTTAACTTTTTTTTAGGGTGGAAAAAGATCTTTCTCCTGAACAATTTGTTGGTGAAATACTTAAAAAATGCGTAAAGCAATATGTACATTAGGGTAAACATCGCAAAGATGACGTGAATGTAAAATAGTGCATAAATTTAGTGCTGAGTGCATATTTTATTATGCTCTGATAAATCTTTGAGTTGATAATGTAAGTGTAATGTAGTACATTCATGACCTAATGTCTCTTCCAAATCGTACTTATTGACTAGCTTATTTGATTGATTTGTGAACTCATTTGTATCAATTTCAGACAACTTATCAAAAAAATTAAAGTTTACGTGAAGCTCTTTATATACGTTCGTACGTCCGGCTAAATGTACGCTTACAATATCCAAAGTAATAAATTCAACACTTTAATAATTACTTTTTTATACCCAATATATGTAAATATACAAGGTATATTAAGTTTAGTCCCTACTTTGTAACGCTTGAAAATATTAATCCTTGACATAAATGCTTGGTTAAGGTGTTCATAAAATGGCCTAATTCGGTCATTTCCCCATGTCCGTCTGTCTGTGGACGCGATAACTCAAGAACGAAAAGAGATAACGAGCTGAAATTTTGTTTGTGTATTCTAGAGCAAAAAAATAACGTCAAGTTCGTTAATGGGCAAAATCGAAACGTGTTTCCCCCGCCAGAGAGGAAAATACACATCTTAAAAACCGTAAGAGATAGAAAAAAAATTTATTAACAAAAAATCTTCTTCTTTTTAAAATAGAAAACTTTAAAAAAAAATTTTTTTCATAAACTCAATAGTTTTTTCATAATTTGTGATTAAATGTTCCTCGGAAAGCGATTTGTTTGAATTGTAAACAATTCAATCATAGATATACAACTCAGTATATACTGGGTATTCAAACAATTAACTCAGTTAGTTGTTACATTACTTGTTTAAATTCACACTTCAACATTCCTTGGAATACTTAGAGAAATTTGTTCACATATTCACATATTCATAATAAAACTAATCCAAATTGATTTTTCAATTTGAATCGTTTTTTATCAGTAAAATTTTAGTATCCCTCAAAATTTGCCTCCACTAAAAATTTTGTAGCCCTAGACTTAGGCTTCACGGGCGTAAATCCAACACTGTACAAATGTGAATCACTTTTGATCGTGTAATATGTAAAAGTCTAGTAACGGTCGAATAAGTCTAAACAGCAGCAGCCAAAGAATGACTCACTCATATTAGCTATCAAAAAGTAGGGCATAACATGTTATAGGTGGACTGAAATGCAAATTTCCTAAAACACACAGAAATAATATAATACAATTTGTTAAAATTAAAATAGATTTATTTGACATATTTTTTATTAGTCTGTAGAATGACATTTATGAAATTAATAATTAAAATTGTAGTAATGTTGAATGAATAATTGTGATATCTATCTTTGTCGGTGTTATTTGCCATTTAAATAGAGATAACAGATAGAGATATTATATACATATATATATATATATATATATATATATATATATATATATATATATATATATATATATATATATATATATATATATATATCAAATTATAACAGGAAACAAAATAATCGAAAATGTCAACAATACTGCAGCAATCATGAGTTGCGAATATGCACTGTACATAGAGTTTTCTCATAATGACGGTGAAATAATGCCACCCGGTGTATATGTGTAAAGGAAAACTATTGTTTCAAAGGATAAAGTAATTTGGCGAAGATTTCTTCTTCGCCACGATAATTTACGTTCTTTGTAGCAGGATTTATTGCAATCCTTCTTTTATCATTAGGGAATCTATTGGTCCTTGGTCCTACTAGCGAATGGTAGTACCGTTCCTCATTTTTCTCCATTCTGGGTCTCAAATTTTCATATCGAGTTAAGGTGTTCCCCTTGGCCATCAGATTTCGAACAATCGATTTGTTTTCTATTCAAGCGCTTAGTGTTTTGTTAGCGCTTAGCCAATAACAATGTTGTCGAGGCTCATCGTACTCATACGGTTGCTCAACCTGCTATCTAAATAGCTGCATTTCTTTTGGAAGAAATTCGCTAATAATAACGTTAAGGTTTTTCTGGCAATGTACACCGAAGAATTACCAAAATTTGGTTACGGATGTTGACAAAATGATCTAATTACTCCATATTCGAATATCCCTATGTTCGCCAACACGATAACTCAAAAACGAAAATAGATATTTGAAAAGACCCATGAGTGTAAGTAAGAGATGCAAGAAAAGTGTTCAAAGGTAGATTAGAGTTTTGCCACAATTTCAGCTCAAACATCTGTAATTACTCTTGATTTTATTTTTACACTGTTGGGTTTTTAATTTTTATACCCTGTATATGTAAATATACAAGGTATATTAAGGTTAGGCCCGACTTTGTAACGCTTGAAAATATTAATCCTTGACACAAATGCTTTACAAAGGTATTCATAAAATGCCCTAATTCGGCCATTTCCGCATGTCCGACCGTCTGTGAACACGATGACTCAAGAACGAAAAGAGATAACGAGCTGAAAATTTTTGTGTGTGTTCTAGAGTAAAAAAGTAAAGTCAAGTTCGATAATGGGAAAAATCGGAACGTGTTTCCCCCGTCCAGGAGGGAAACTTTATATCTTTGAAACCATAAGAGATAGAAAAGAAATTTGTTAACAAATAATCTTCTTCTCTTTAAAATAAACAACTTTTGTTTGAAATTTTTTTTCATAAACTCAATAGTTTGTTCTCAAAGCTGAAAATGAGACACACAATGGATAGGCGAATGAACATTCTATTTTTATACCCAGTATATTTGTAAATATACAAGGTATATTAAGTTTAGTTCCGACTTTGTAACGCTTGAAAATATTGATCGCAGAAAAAAATTTTGTTATAGGTGTTATAAAATTATCTAATTAGTCCATTTCCGATAACTCAAGAACGAAAAGAGATATCGAACTGAAATTTTTCTAGAGCAAAAAAGTAATTTCAAGTTCGTTAATGGACAAAATCGGACCATGTTTGAGAAAAATGGGCAAAATAACAAAAATCTTCTTCTTTTTAAAATAAACAACTTCTGTTTGATAAATTTCTCCATAAACTCAGTATATACTGGGTATTCAAACAGTCAACTCAGTTAGTTGTTACATTACTTGTTTATGTTACTAATTAATACAGGTAATTAGATAAGTGAAACCAACAGTTTAGCCGTATTAACTGTGTATGCGAACTTTATATGCACAAACTATGATCCAAATAGTTACATACACACAGAACGTATTAAATTACATATAAATAGTTACAATAACGTCTATACCATAAAAGTTAAACGCTCATCACGATTCCCATAGGTCCGGTGGTCGAATTACGGCATATGTCATACATTTTTCACATCAATATTTTATTTCAAAATTTATTAGACATGCATGTCAAATAAACAGTTTGCTTAAACTAGAATATCTAATACTATATATAAACAAGTGAAAATAACAACTACCTAAGTTAATTGCTTAAATACCCGGTATATACTGAATTTATGAAAAAAACTTTCAAACAAATGTTTGTTTTTAAAAAAGGAACATATTTTTGTTCTGTCATACGGATTCAAAGATAGGCAGTTTTGTCCATTTTGTTTAAAAAACATGGTCCGATTTTGCGCATTCACGAACTTGGCCTAATTTTTCAGCTCTAAAATACACATACAATTTTTCAGCTTTACAAAGTCGGAACTAAACTTAATATACCGTGGTATATATTATATACCGGGTATATAAATCATAGTAGTAAATTATGGACCCAAAGAAAAATATGCTTATAAAAGTAGATGTAAACTAGTCTACTTTCAATATCATACCAACTCTTTTTACAATATTATTCATAACTATAAAAACCTATATAACGGAATGACAATGTTAATATAATTTAAACTTTAATTTTAAGATCTAAAAATAACGATATGTTCAATTAACAGAATCAGTTCAACTTACTTAAAATGTAGTAATTGCAACTAGACCATGCCAAGGAAGTCGGGGTAAAGGGAAAGATTTCAATAAATTTCAAACAAAAAGGTCGGTAATAATGAAAATATGTCCAAATTAATGTCAGGTATGACATATAAAAATATTATACAACCCCGGAGGAATGTCTCTTTGTAAACATACCGCTAATTACATAAACAAATATATGGGTAGTTCAGTTGGCAGAGTACTGGTCTGGAAAGCCATACATATTGGGTTTAATCCTTGATGTCAAAATATGTTACAAATGTTCACACATATTACTTAAATGTTAAATTAAGTTAGCCCCCCCCCCCGTCAGTATAACATAACCGAAATGCAGCCATACTAACAATGGATGAATAGCCACAAAACGTTTGAAAAAGCCGTTAAATATACACAAATAAACACCGCGAAATAAGAGCCTATCCTATGTATTAAAATTCGAAAAAAATGTAGTTACTCCGTAAGAAACTTCCAGAACTTTTTTTTTATTCAATTTGTTTCGTATATTAGTTAAAATTACTGAAATAAATGACAAACTACCTATATAGTTAATATTAAAAATCGCAATAGGGAATATGCATGAAAATTTTTTTTCACATTTATTTTCAGAATATGAAAATACTGTTAATACTGTAGTAATATTTAAAAACGAAATTAAAATCCGACAAATATCAAGGAAGCTATAAGCTTTTAAAGATTATTATCTGTCTCTTTCTTGCAAAAATACTAAAAACGGAGTTTTGCGTGTATTTTAAATGGTGAAAGTGTAATATGACGTCACATAACATATCAAGAGGGCTATCACCCTCTTTGTCTAATCGTTAATTCCAATCATTCATATCTCGCTTATTTTTAAGTTATTTAAAAAGTAATTTTACCTTGATATTTGTCAAGTAAACATGCTTCAATTCAAGTGAAAAAAATTTTTCATGCATATTCCCTATTGTGACGCGCGCTACTAATCTAACTAAATAACGAATCTTAAAGTATTCCAAGAGTTACTTATAGAAAATTCAACAAAATTAAGGACAGATTTGCTTACCATAAGGTAATATTAAATCGGTCATGTGGTTGAAAGATGACTTTGATTTTTTATATGATGTCCATCTTTTAACTATATAGCAAATAACGTTCAAATTCTCCAAGCTCTTAATAAAGCCCAGCCATGAAAACTCATTATTGTAATTGTTGAATTAATTCGAAATATCCAACATAAAAACAGAAACATCAATTGACAAAAATGCAACAACACTTTTAGTCCAATGCGTTCTCGGTTAGAAAGCAAATCCGTGCTTATAAGTGATGTATCAACGAGTCACGTTTATATATTGATTAATCACTTTTTTGAAATTTTTGATGAATAAAGTGGTGTTTTTGATTGGATTTTACTATTGGATCTTAATATTTAAGCATTTCATCATTGGCAGCAAGGAGAGTCCTATTGATTTCTTTATTGATTTCTAAGCAAGATCCTGGTTATTGCCAACATATGGGAGAAGCCAATCTAGTCGGACTGGAGGGACACAATGAAACATAAGGTCGAAGAGCTACACTTTTTAGAACCGAGGATGTATCTATCTATCTATCTATTGATTTTTTTAGAAATAAGGATATTTTAAAATAATAATGATAATTTTTGTTAATGCAGGCCCAGGTAGTTTTTAATAACAAGGCCCAGTCTATTTTCAGCTGAATTGTTGTGCGAAGTACATAAATGTTAAAGAAAAAATTTTTTATTTAATGATTATTTAGTGAATTATATCGATAACTTTGACAAGAATTTGTAATGGGCATTATTGATATTTTTCCATTCTACCAATAATAAGAGAGACATTCTAATATTTGCGTCTCTTTTTGTGTGTGTTTTCCGGTTAATTTTTTGAGGCTTTTCCTTTAGTGGTAGCAATAGGGAATATGCATGAAAATTTTTTTTCACTTGAATTGAAGCATGTTTACTTGACAAGTATCAAGGTAAAATTACTTTTTAAATAACTTTAAAAATAAGCGAGATATGAATGATTGAAATTCCCGATTAGACAAAGAGGGTGGTAGCCCTCTTGATAAGTTATATGACGTCATATTACACTTTCACCATTTAAAATACACATAAAACTCCGTTTTTAGTATTTTTGTAAGAAAGAGACCGATAATAATCTTTAAAAGCTTATAGCTTCCTTGATATTTGTCGGATTTTAATTTCGTTTTTAAATATTATTACAGTATTAACAGTATTTTCATATTCTGAAAATAAATGTGAAAAAAAATTTTCATGCATATTCCCTATTATTGTATTTATATCACATTATCATAAACCAATGAATAAATAGTATTCTTTGCATTAAGAAATCTGAAAACGTAAAAATCCGTTGAAAATTCAACATCGATTTTCGATATATTAAAGGCTACGTTATAGTTGTGTATATACGTCAAAAAGTGATTATACGTAAGAATTTGAATAAAGCGATACATGAATACATAATTTGTATAAACAGTTTCGCTACTAAGCTGTAGATATGTACAATTTTTCTGTTTAGAAATACACAATATTCTAGCATTAAGTTTCCAGCTGCTATCGACGTCTTCCAACAAGTATCCTAGGTAAATATTATTAAATACATATTACTATTGTTGTAAAGAGTGTTCGTAATTCGTTAGAGATATAAATATTTACAATATTAAGAGTTTAACCATATTAAAGGCCATTACACAATGAAAAAAGTATGGAATAAGATATAAGAAATAGCACAGCGACCAATACATAATTGGCGATAAGATACAATATTTAACCAATCACAGCGGGTGGATGCCAAGTCGGATACTCGACTGCGCATAACATCCTGCGCATAACATTGTGATTGCCTGGGGATAAGAAATAAGGAAGAGATATCCAACGCGACGGAAATTTAACGAAGAAGTTTTTTTTTATATAAAGAAAAGTATAATTCGAATGCGGAAAAAATCAAATATTAATTTAATTTTTTCTTTGTTTCCAGGGCAGCAACCACAATCTATCTATCCATCTTAATATTGAGTTTAAAATAACAGTTGTTCAATTAAGAGCAGTTAATAATCGATATTGTTTAAGTTAAAACAATAAAAAATTGTTGTATTTTATAATAAAGAGAAGTAGACTCAGATAATTGTGGAATTAAATTAAATTAAATTTTTTTTTTCAAATCCAATAAAACCAGGTTTGAAAAGAATAAAGTTTTTGTTTTTTTATTTAATTTTATTTCTTTCAAGTGCGTGCTGTTTTAATTGAAATAACTTTAGTAAACTTTTACTAATATTTTGTGTTTTTCGTGAGTGTTGAGAATCGGAATCTGTTCCTGATTTACAGCGCGCCTTTGGAAGCTAAAGAGAGCCAAGATACACCGCGACAATCGGTAATATTTCTATTCATTAGGTAATTTGAAATCAAATTAATTTTGATGAAATATGATGTTATAATAATAGAAACTACCTAGCACCCACGTCACAATTTGCTACATTTTTTTACAATTACCATCCTTTCTCTGTGACGCAATATGTGGACGTACAGTTTTTAACAGATACACGTTGCCTTTGCGATTTTAAAAGATTTTAAATATTTTGTTTTCAATATTTCAACATTTCTCTGTATTTCGATTCCCATATATATATATATATATATATATTTAGTACCTGTATATATAAATTATATATATGCTGTGAGTTAATAATGCTAATCCTGTACAGGCGTTGTGCCTTCACCTGTATGAAATGATTTTAATTATATTTTCTAAACGACCTGGTTCATACCAATGAACATAACACAACAGGAACGTGTGAGTATTAGGTCTGTATATGTGTGTGTGTGTTTCTATAGACAACGTTAATCATGATTATTGAACAATAAATATATATTTCAACTCAGAGTGTATATTAATAAATACAGTCAAATGCAATATAATAATATATTTGAAACAGTAAGTCACATTCTAAGTGTAAAATTTCTATATATATATATAGATATATATACCGTTTACATCTTCGCATAGCAGATCTCCCACGAGTATGAAAGAGTACATATGTATACATTAAGCAATGTGTATGAGAAGGAGGTCTTATAGGTTTGTTTTGTTACTGTTGTGTTGTATGTTCCTATATGCCGATGTATGTGTTGTATGTGTTTTGTTACTGTTGTGTTGTGTTGTATGAGACAATCACCAACCACTCGAACAGTTATGAATATTATTCACTGTTTTGAAAAATATGCTTGTTTATCAAACCTATAAGACCTCCTTCTCATACACATTGCTTAATGTATACGTATGTACTCTCTCATACTCGTGGGAGATCTGCTATGCGACGATGTAAACTAAACTTACGGTATATATATATATATATATATATATATATATATATATATATATATATATATATATATATACATATATAAGAATTCTTATGTTAGTAGCGCACTCAATCCTTCTATATGCTGCCCCTGTATGGGAAGACGCTCTTGTATGGGAAGAGAATAACGTTCGCTGCTTAGAAAAAATACAAAGACGTGCGTAATTGCGTGTATGCTCTGCATATAGAACTTTGTCTGGAAGGTCTACAAGTTAGTTTTAGCAAGTATAATGCCCATACAATCTTTGGTCAGGGAAAGAGGTAGTCGCTTTCGCCTTGAAGACATTGAGAGTAACACGTCAATGATGTAAGAAAATCATTTCTAACATTTTATCCAGGTGTCAGCGAAAACATGTTGAGGTTTCATAGCCCAAATTTTAAGTCGAAATGAAATTTTATGTGGAAATAAATCATAAATATAAGAGTTATGGAAAAAATGGTCAGTAGGCTAATTGACGTAAATTTAAATGTCTACAACTTTATTCATGTTAAATTTGGTATACGACGAGACGATTTGTTATTTGAAAGGCTATTATCGGTATTGCGTAACATTGGTCAAGCGGAAAGGGAGACTTAGAGAAAGGGTGAAATACCACTCCGATTATTATATAAATGACCATATTCTGTATCATAAGCTCTAAAATATACAGAAGGAATTTAATAATCGAATATTTAGAATTATTTAGATTTCTTATGTCGGTAATATGATTTTTTTTCTGAAAAATTTAAAACAAACAAGTATTAATTACATTAAAAGGCCGAGAAATTGTTCATATATCAGAAAATTTTAATCGAAAAATAATATTTTATAAAATTTACTTCATGAAAAATTTTTTTAGCTAAAGTTAAAGTTATATAGGTACGAGTATTAACTTTTAGAAGAAGTTTCTATATATTTTCTATAAAATATTGTTAAGACACATATTCATCAATGAAACTTAGTGAAAGAGAAAATATAATAAACTAAATAAAGGTAAGTACTACTTACTGTTACATACACGATATATATCTATATATATATAAATATAAATATAAATATATATATATATATATATATATATATATATATATATATATATATATATCCTTCATAAAGGAAAAATTATTATTTGAAGTTTCAAATACAGTAAAATCAATATCTAATAAAAAAGGCTTCTTAGCATTACGTTTGATCCATAAAATGAATATAGTGGATTATTTTATATAATCCTATAGGGTGGCGCATAAGTAACGTCATGCGTATAAGTAATCGAATGCTGAGTTTCAATATATATATATATATATATATATATATATATATATAAATATCAAAATATATATAATTTTTATATCAAAATAAATATATATCAAAAATTTATTCACTAATTAAATCATAACTTTACTTTTTCGCCATCCTATATAAGGGAAATGTGAGTTTAGTTGCTTTGTAAATTTGTAACGACTGAAAATATTGATAGCAGAAAATAATTTTTGTTATAAACTGACCTAATTAGGTCATTTCCATATATTTGTCCATATTTGAATACGATCACTCAAAAACAAGAAGAGATAATTAGCTGAAATTTGGGTTCTAGAGCAAATTCAAGATCACGATTAGCTGACTGAGCACCAATCTGAAAACCTGATTGAGCACCATCTCACCAGGGGGAAAAAGATCGATTTTCGAAATATCCATTTTAACAGATAGAAGAACTTTAAGATAAAAAATGAACAACTTTTCTTTTAAACTTTTTTTCAGAAACCGAATGGTTTTACCACAATTTCAGTTCAAACATTTATAATTTCTCTTATATATATAATTATATGTATACGAAATCATATATGTATAAAGTACTATTGTATACTACTTTGTAATTTTATACAAATTTGCATGCGTAAAAGGTAAAATAAACAATTCACGCATAAATATTGAACTTGGGTATTTAAGATAATAACTCAGTTAGTTGTTATTTTCAGAGCTTTATTATTCTATTTTGTGAACTGAGGAAAATTCAACAATAACCTGAAGTTTCATCGGTTCCACTATTATATTATATAATGTAAATTAGAAAGTACTTTTTTTTTATTTGATGTAAGCGAATTTCTTCTTTGACTTTGTTATTTAAACATTTGGGGTTTTAAAAATAGTGAAAAAAACTGGTAGTGTACTTTTTTGTATTATACTTCAATGGAAAATTTCATTCTCTACAAAAAAGTATTCTTGTAATAGTCTTTAATTTTGATTTGTTTTTGAGTTATTTAAAAAAAAACTGAAAAAAGAGCTTTTTTAATAGATTCCAAAAATGCACCCCGGAATTTAGTAGCACTTTGTGATTCTATGATATTTAGGTGCTCAACTAAACAATAAAAATCCTTTAACATAATTGTTCCTTACGAAAAATTAATTTTATCCGCCTATATGAAGTGATAATTAAAATAAGTAAATATACTTAATACAAGACTTGTAAAACGATTAAATTCATCGATGTATAACAGGTGAAATTATCGGCAACACTGTAATTCTCTAAGGCTCCACTTTCCTCGTTCTTAGTTTCTAAGGTTCCACGTTCAACTAGTGAATGGTGTGTGCGCTTACCACTGGTGCTAAAAAGATGCTGAGACGATTGGGCCTCCGTAATATCTACTTTTATTTACAAATGATATTCAATTTATTTGGCGTGTATTAAATCTATTGACTAGTGTACTAAAACCCAACACGAGCATGTTGTTGAATTTATATGTTAGAAATATACATGTGTATATATTAGCATATTCTTCCAGCATATAAGTAATCTTATAGAAAATGTCAAAAATTTTGGAATATAATTTTGTCAGTTTCATATATCATATTAAATTTTATTATATATAGAAAATTGGATTAATTTTATAAATCCATTAAAATTTTTTGAATTTATTTTTATTTACAAATGTAGGTAATATAAGGATGATCAAATAAACGAGCAGCTGCCACGTCAAAAATTGAATGTTTTGTGTATGCTAGTAAATTTATGGATTTTGCCTTCAAAAGCATTCAAAGCATTCATTCCTTTATTCGAAAGCATTCACGAATATTTTTGAAAACAAAAAATAGAAATGTAAAATTGAAATTATTTTTTACAAAATGATAATGTAAAACATATACAAAAGACACGATGGTCCCGTTTTCAGATGTAAACAGGTATACATAGAATTCCGTGCCAAAATTCACAAATTGGTTATGGAATCACTTCGATGGAAGTGAACAACAAACCGTGTGCTTTCTTTTAGAAACCCCCAGTAAAATTTCAACAGAAACATCAAAGGTCAATTCCGATATTGGTTACAACCTCATTTTTCTGTCCTGTAGTAGTTGCGACCGTAAAAAATGGTTCCGAAGCATTAATAAGTCTTTTATCACGCATAACTATATTTCTATAAGAATTACGAGAATTAGAATTGCAATATATTTCTACATAAAATTTTATTTCCAAAAACTTTTCTAGGCAACTTTTTTCATATCTATTACAGTTTCTGAGAAAAGAAATAGCCGGGGTGGTTTTTTTTTCTTCCCCTCTTCCAGGGTTCTGATCAGATTATCACCTACATATAGTTATTTCTCGGACAATTCTTTATAAAATGATACATCGTTCAATATTTCGCGCGATTAAGTTCATCGAGAATATCAGAAGTGGTGTTTTCCCCGCTGACGGATCAGATTTTCGCGGGTAAAATTGCATTTTTTTAGTCGCCGCTTGGACTAGAGTATAAAGGTTTCATTTACTTACAAAACACATGTATTTTGAACAAAATATATGTATATGTATGTATGTATAATGAACAATGTTTTATTATACTTCAAAGGCACTCATAATTAGAACACAGATTAATGTATTTAACATTTTTTGATTAAATTCAATTTATTATGTCGGTTTAGCCAAACAAATGTGTTTAAATATAATAAAAGATAATGCTTTTATACATAACCTAATTAATATAATTTTAATACTGTCAAAATAATTTTTAGGAAAATTTATAATAAAACGGCATCATTAAAGTACCAACTCTTCACTCCTCCAAAGAAATCGTGCTGAAAACAGAAATGCTGATGTGTTTGTAATATTTATTTTATTCATTTTTCTTGTAACATATTCCTTCTACATATATTCACCTATTTTAAAGATAATAATAATTAGAAAGAGGGGTACCGCAAACGGGTCCCTAGCACCTAGACCAAGGGGTCCTCAGTGCCCTCCTTGAAAACAACCTGTCACCCGAAGGCGAAACGCCTCCGGGTTACAGGTGCGTCGAGGCTAGAAGCCACATAGAAGGTCCAAAACTTTTCCGTCGGGATTGCTCCCAGGATTGATGGATCCAAAGTTTCGGACCCAAACATTCTACATCTGACACCCTGCAGGCGTCTGCAGGTGCAAATAACATGTATGGAGGTCTCATCGTCCTCCATACAGGCCCTACAAGTGGGATCATCAGAGATCCCAAGATATGAAGGTGGTAGTTCAATCAACAGTGTCCTGACAAGAGCTCCACCACCTTTCTCAACTGCATTCTATTGAGCCTCAAGCGAACACAGTCGAATGGCCTAGCTGTGCTTATGCACAACATGGCCTGCCACAAGCCCTGCGCAAAGTCCCAGTAATCGTGATGAGCCTGTCGCAGCCACCCCTTGATTCAGGAAATTACGAAGCATCTATGCTATGGGAATGATAGGCTCAGGTGAAAGGGGTAATTTAAAGATAATTACCTACATACTTTTTACGGTGCGCTGTCTAATTAGTGTTCTTGCGTTCATTTCATTTCTTTATTCACATAAATTTTTTTTAACGCGAAATCCCCTCGTATTGTTCTTTATAAATTAATTATTGTGTATGTGAACTTATGGTCTGAACACTAAAACGAATAGTCAAATGTAATACGTTTAGTAGGAATCGTAAATGTAAACTGTGCCACCAAAAACAATGAATTGGAGCATATTAATCATAATTTATATCATGGCCAATATTGGTAAAGTTACCAATGACGTCATATTCTAAAATGGCGGCTATAATAAAGCCTATCGTACATGTAACAATTTGTTATATTTTTCATAAAAACAAATTTGTTTCATTTACACAAAAATAATTTTTATTTTATTAACGTAACCCTAGTAACGCACATGGAACTATCACAGTTGAGCCTGACTACTCTGTTTTTATTTATTGCCAACAGATGTTATAGTCCTAACGAACAAACACTAATAGGTCTTGCATAGTATGTTATAGTGAGTGACGAGGCGGATAATATTATGTTCAATTGACATACCTGTAATAAAATTTCAAATTCGTCTCCTTTACCTAGATCAGTTTTTTGTATTATAAATACGTATTTCGACTACAATGTAGTCATCATCAGTATAAATTAGCTAGTCGTACTTTACTCTTTGACAATTAGAAATAGATATAAAGTCGAGATCAATAGACAAAAATAAAAATAAATAGAAAATTAACTAGATTAAAATATACTAAATTTAAAATATAATAAATTTTAAATTATATTGAAATTACTCTTGTTAAAATTTCCTTCATTCCCATTTATTCCTGTTAATTTGATTCTTATTAAAATTACTCTTATATTGTCTCAGGATATGTTACTTGTTACTAACTTAGTGACAGTGGCAGTTTTGTGAAACTGTCACCAAATTAGTAACAAGTAACATATCCTGCGACAATATAAGAGTTATAATACAAAAAAACTGATCAAGGTAAAGGGGGTGAATTTGAAATTTTATTTCAAAAACCTAGAGTTCTCACTAATTATCATTCGATAATATAATGTTTATACCTGTAATAAATAACTTTAAGATACTGTATTTTATACTTTTTCTTTGATTGTCAAAAGTGTGCTATAAAGTAAAGTAAACTTAAGTAATTTTTTTTAAATTAATCTAAAAATATCAACCAAACAAATTGGGATATAGCTTACCTAGCAGTCGTTGCTTTACTTTAATTAGCCACTTAGCGCACGGCGAATTAATATTGCAGTTAAATGAAATTGCAAATACGGAATCTTAAAAATATTACCTAACTGACCTAATTATTACTATATATTATTAAATACATGATATAATTCTTTATTTTTATTCATTATTGTCGCATAATATAAATTTAATAAAGTTATTTAGTTAAGGCACGATGTACGATGTATCCTTTCTATAATAATCATTGTGCGAGTAAAATATAGGCACCTATCAGAGCTGAGCAAAGTACCGGGAAATAGTACTCTAAGTAACCGAATTTCCTCAGAATAAATACACCATTTCTCTTTTGGAAATAGATATCTTAATTAAATTTTTGACTAAAATGTTATACACTTTATACGACCCACGGGAATGAGGAGGTGGGTGGGTCGCAGCTTACGGACAGAAGAAAATATATGTAAGATCTATTGAATTTTGATACCGAATAAAAACAATCTTAAACTGATTAACGTCATTCTTTCCAGAAAATTCATTTAAGATTATAAAAACAAGTAACCATGGTAATACATTATTGTATTATTCATTATTATTGAATATTATCTTTATCAGTATTATCTTTAAATTAAAAATTTTCTGGAATTACAGAAAATATGATCGGGTTTACTACAACCTTACTTATTATAAATTTTGCCATTTTACTAATATTAGGAAAGAAATTCAAGATTGTAGATATTAAATTTAAATTGTAAATATTTCTGTAAATACTAATCTGCAAATTTACTTATTAAAAATTTTTTCATTTTTCTAATAGTAAGAGAGAAATGCAATATTTTATGTTTCTCCTTCCCTCTAATCCTCCCTATCCCCTTGTCCGATTTTGCCCATTAACAAATTTGACCTTTCAAATATATACTATATATATATATATATATATATATATATATATATATATATATATATAATATATATACATGTATATATATATGTATGTATATATATATATTATATATATATATATTATATATATATATATATATAAATATATATATATATATATATATATATATATATATATATATATATATATATATATATATATATATATATACTTATATATGTATATAAGTATATATGTGTATATATATTTTTTATGTTCGTTATCTACTAGGTAGGATCGATGAACATTTGAAGAAATGTTTCCGAAATTCCTTCATGGGTAGAAAACCAATAGCTATATTTTCTTACCAAGTACATTATAAAATAATCTACAGTAACAAGTATAATTCGTGATCTTTTTTTGAATTCCAATCCATAATAGGAAATCATATAATAGTCTTATTAATACAAAACTAAACAACCCACAGTCAGTTTAAAACAAAAATATCAATTATCATTGTACTATACATCAGAAATATTAAATAAGTACTTGGAAATTATTTTTATATTCTAAATATTGAAAATGTTGAGTTCAATTATGTTTCTCGTCAGCCGTGACCACAGAAATTAATTAGCGGAAAGATCACTCGGAACTAAGTATAGATAATACTTAGACTGTAAAATTTATTCTTGAAATGAATTTATATTAGAACTCCGCTTTGATGAACAACTATGGGTACATATGGAGCTCGGAAAAATACTGCTTCAGAGTGCAATCAAGAGGCTATCTTTTGATATACTGAAGCTGAATAGGATGAAACTGCGGAGGGTTACCGGATTCATTAGCGGGCATTATTCCCTGCGGAAGCATCTGCACACAATGGGACTCCATAACGAGTCCATTGTGTGCAGATCGTGTGGCGAAGAGGAAAAAACATCCAGCAACATTATATTTAACTGCGAACCTCTAGGTTACAGCAGATACAGCATATTCGGTGCATCTCACCCCGAATATATGAACTTTCAGGAATACCTGATAAGCAAGCTCCTGGCTATTGCCAACACATGGGAGAGGCAAATCTTGTCGGGCTGAAATAGAAGAAGGAGCATAATGGATCCTAAGTGCAATACTTTTTATACCCCAAGATGTATATCTATCTATCTATCTATGGGTACATGCATTAAAAGTAGTTTAAATAGTATCCGACCGTAATTTAATTAACGTTACTGTAAGTATTAGGATTTTTGATAAAAATATCCAGTGCTACAAAAGTAGTTTAAGTACCTTTTAAAAGTACTTCCTTAAAGTACTGCCCAGCTCTGGAACCTACCTATATAATAATAATGTGAATGATGATCAGAATGTGAGTAGCAAACCAATGATGAAAATATTAACAGAAATAGAGCATAAAATATATTTAAGTATCCAAGTGAATGATAGCTATTATTGCTTGTTGGATGCTGTTAGGTAAAAATTCTACATAATAATAATAATCATAATAAGAATAATAAAACAATTTTATTATTTTTATTAGTTTTTAGGAATCAGTAGCAGAAAAAAAATGCGATGATATTCTTGATGAGAGTATAAAACACTAAAAACATTCGATTTAAACATACTAATCAAATTTAATGTTAATTGTTTGGATACCTGGTATCTATACAAAGTAGTGTATAAAGGAATAAAGGATTTACTCACAAACATTGAGGTTTTTGTAATCAAGAGTAACTACGAAAGTTTGAGCTGAACAAAGTCATTTAATTTTGATATCTGATATATATATATATATATATATATATATATATATATATATATATATTTATATATATGTATATATATACATATATATATATATATATATATATATATATATATATATATATATATATATATATATATATATATATATATATATATATATCAGATATCAAAATTAATTGGGTTTCTTTAGATATGAAATTTTTTTAAACGTTTCTATATTAATATAAAGTTTGTTTTGAACGATGTGAATTCCTACTAGTGTATCTCCACTCCAACAGGATAACAGATAAACGAATACAAAAGTATTTTTTGCATTATTTCCAGCAGTTTTTGTATGTACAACTTTATTCCACACACATTTATCTTATTTAAGTCTATACCGTTACCGTAAAGTGACGCGTAAACAATAAACGAACTTAGTAAATAATTTCTCACAACACATTCTACAATTTTGTTTGTTACAAATTTTTCTAAAACGTACATTTCTCTCACTTTCGACTTCTTTAAGAGTAGAACTTCAACAAAGAAACGTCACCGATCTCGGTTTTGCATCATCGATTTGATTTCTCCCCGAGATTCATTTCCTTCAACGATTTCTCTCTCTACTGTTCTTCGTTAGGTGTTCCGAGGGCAGCCTTATTTGTTTTTTCCCTGGGAATTCCATTCTAATGCGGGGATAATGTTTTGTCTTTATAAAACGTGTCTAATCCCTTCGTATTATCTTTGTATGTTGATGACTTTGGCAACACAAATTTGAAGTTTCTCTCAGAAAGTCTTAGCTTCGAATGCTATCTAATTGGATGTGAGCTCCATATCATTCGTAACTGCGCAAATGTTTAGTCCAATTTTAACATCTTCAGCAGGACTATCATCTACAATAATACTACAAAGATATTAGAACCCTGACACTCATTCTAGCCTTTCACTGTTAATGTCAAGCTCTTCGGAACTAGAGTTGTTTATTCTCATTTCTTTGGTTTTCATTTCGTTGATTTTAAGCCTAACTTTATGCATTCTTTTACAATATCTGTTATTTTAGTTTTCATGTCATTGATGTGCGAGAAAAATTACTATATGTGAAGTGTAAAGAGTACCTTTCTCTAATAGATCGGGTAGGTGTATTCTACAAAGGGTAAAATCTGTCACAAGAGACTGAGGAAGATATATGCAGGGGCGTAGCGACGTAAAACGTCGCCCAAACGACGCTCTTTGTAAATTATTTTAAAAACAGATACCTACAAATTTTTTTAATTATTTTTTTTTCCCTAGGATATCCTACAAATATTGACCTTGTCCCAAGGGCTTTCATTAAGGGTACTATGAATACCCATACCTACTAGGACAACGATATTCAACATTAAATAGATAAGCATATACTTATATATATAGAAAAAATCCATTAATCACACTAACAAACGCCCTTATCAGGATTCAAACCTCGAAACTCTACACAGAAACCAGACGCTGTAACGCTGCTATTCCAAACCGGTTGACAAATAAAATAATCCTTCTGCGACGCAAACATATCAATGATCTGTTCATAATAGGTTCTTTCAGTTTCGTTCCTTTCTACGCTGAGCGCAATGCTAGGTTGGATAATCTTTGTTAACTCATTGTAATAGGTAGTTAGTAAATTTCGTTTTTTGGCGTCCCTTCTCCCTTGATGGCGCCCAGGGCACGTACTCAGCCTGCCCAACCCTAGTTACGCCCCTGGATATATGTGACGATTGACGGGGTAATTTAGCAGGTTCCAAGATATGTTACTTTAGAAACTTTTTTGGTATTTGATGGCCTTACATTGTTGTTTTACAGATTTATCTACATAATACTTGAATGACTAAAATGTGCACACACTGAACTAATGTTTCTATATGCAATAGTCTTTGTTCAATAAAATAATACACAATTACTTAAAAAGTAAATAAATAAATTATTGAATCTACGTTGTTCGTATTTTATTATTACTTCCAAGTATTTAATCAATATTCAGTGAAATCGGGTGGAAATTTTTAATCACGTATAGAGAATATAATAAGATCGTCATGATAAATCGCCATACGTTAAATATGAATTTACTAAAAGTATTTTAAAAATTTTACAGTTATACTACAATAAACTGCAGATACGACCCCTTTACAAACAGGTAATAAATTTTCGACAATCATCATGACCAAGTCTTGTTACAGTAATTTCTATATAACGTTAATACGTTTAATTTCCTGGTATTATATTTTTATATTCATAATGACTTTATTACATAAACCACAATAAATTGATATCAATCAGACAATATATTATGGAAAAGTTGGAAAATGGAAAAGTTTTCACATATACAGAGTCATATTCACTTTTCTTAATTTTATTTGACAAATTCTAAATGAATTTTTTTTGAAAGCTGTCGGTTGTTTAAAGCTAGGCTTACGTCCAACTTTTTCCATGTTTTATAGCTCGTAAATAGGGTGGCCACCTCAAAACTATGAAAAGTCGGGAGATCAGCATACATTATGCCGATCTTGTCTGGAGATCGGGAGATCCATATATTATTTACTAAACTGGGCAGTGGAGGATTTACCGGTTAAGCAACGAAGGTAGATGCCTAGGGGGGTAAGTTTTGTCCGTTTACACTAAATATACTACTGATTGAGTGTTCAAAAATATAATTTTTCATTTGAAAGCGTATAAGCTTGATACATTCTCGAATCATTAAAATTGACATTTATTTTCTTATAATAGTGTCTGTTTTTATTTATTTTTGTCTCTGTGGAGTTCAGCTCCTACATTTCCCTAGGACCAGTTGTTTTCATCAATTTAGATGTATCAATTTTGAGAGAATAAAATAAAATGATACTGCTTTATTCGTAAAATATCAGTTACTCACAAGTAATGTTTCCAAAACTTTCGAAAACAGACATAGCAGATAAAACAGACTTACAATAGAAGGATAGCGATGTTTGATACGTTAGAAATTTTGGAACTTTTTACACTATCGTAAAAATAATCATAAAAGCAAAATTCGAAACATAAAACAAAATAATAATTGGGGCATAAAAGCAATAAAAAAAACTCTATAGTAAATTATGAGATATGAATTGTCTTATATGTTAATGTCCTAATAAATAAATAAGTATACAAAAAGACTATAAATTTAATCTAATTTCTTCTTCGTTTTTTTTATTATTAAAAACGATTTTGGTGTTTTTTTTTCTACATAAATACTGAAGTATATAAGAAGGATGCTATAAGATATTCATTTTAAATTGAATTTATATGTTTATAAGAAAAACTCTTTCAAAAATGTTTGTTAATAGCTTTGGAAAAAGTTTTACAATCGCACTAATTTGCTTCAATTCTTTTGAAAATGTTACCAATACTGATGTTTACATATTTTTTTATACAAATAAAATTTTCTACTTTATAGAATTAAGTGTTTATGTTAATCGAACGAATACTTTTATACAGGCTTTCATGTATATGTTGTTGCTCAAACGTTTTATAATAATTGTTATTATGCATTTTATTAACCAGATAAACAATTAAAAATAACAACTAACTGAGTCAATTGCTTATAAACTGCATTTATGAAAAAAGTTTTCAAACAAAAGTTGTTTATTTTAAAGCAAGGAACATTATTTGTCTTTTAATTTTTGTTCTATCTTTTACGGTTTCAAAGATAGTCAGTTTTTCCCATTTTGCCCAAACATGGTCCATTTTTTAGCTCTAGAATATAGACACAAAATTTCAGCTCGTTATCTCGTTTTGTTTATCGTGCCCACAGATGGACGGACGAACGGAAATGGACTAATTAAGTTATTTTATGAACCCCTATAACAAAAGTGTTATATAGAACAACTTTTACCTGAAGCATTTTTTTGAAAACCTAATGAATAAGGTACAATTATAAAATTATAAATTCAATATCGCAGATGAAAACAGTTATGCTGTTTTTCAACCAATAGAGTGTTTGTTTGAGTGACTTCAAAGGCCCCTAAAATCAAAACAAAACCCCCTAAATTGAAAATTTAATACAGAATGTCAGTAATGTACGTTTTAGATTACGATACTTTGGCTTACATTATTGTATTTTTCGTAGGGAACTCTAATTTTTTTTTTAAATAAAATATAGAGCCCATGTTACTCGCTGATAATGTAGCTTTCTATAAGTGAAAATTTTTAAAATCGGTTAAGTATTTTTTTACTTTATCCGTTCCAAACAAACATACAAAAAATCAAATGTTTTCCCTTGATAATATAGACTACAGCAATAAAAGTTGATTGCATGAACATAATAATTTTTGGCATTACAAGTGCAACTGGCATTCCTAAAATTTGTGTATTATTTCATGAATATTCCTCGTTTTAAAGACATCTGTGCATTGAAACCAAATATGATTATTTAAAAACAAAATTAAGAATTAATTTAAGGATGTACGAGCACTGAAGCTTTATAGATTAAGGCTTGGTTTTTTTTTTACATGTAGTTGAAGTGCATATAAAGAAATTATAAAAGTTTCAGTGGTGGGGGGGGGGGTTACGGGGGTCTTGAATTAATTATTTAATGTTAAAGTTCTAGTTTTAATGCATTACTCTTATGGAGAAACCCATATTTTTACACATATTTTGATAATTTTCACTTGGAATACAATAAGACAAATAAAAAAAAAACTACGCAATAGAAAATAAGGTAAAATATTAATAAAGAGATTGATCCAATAAAATTCCGGTATGACGGGCCTAAAAACTTATAAAAAAAAGATTTTAAGAAAACAACTGAGATTTTTAATTTCTGTCGGCGGTAGCTTAATTATCCGAAATCTCAGGTTTGTTTCTTAAATATCTTTTTTGTTAGGCCCGGTATGATGGACCTAAGTTAAATTTAAATTTTAACTTACGACAAAAAATAATAAACATTATTGTGGACTTTACTATATAAGATTTTGAAGAATTTTATAAATGGATTATACATCAGCGCTCGTACATCCTTAAAAACATAATGCAAAACAAGTATTTATGATATCATTACTCTAATATATTATCTTAGTATGTGACAGTTGTTTATCTAAAATATACAAACATACAGCTGGATTAACTATTTTAAGATAGTAATTTTCGATAAGCTATTTAGTTTGGCGTCTAAAAATAATTTATCTCAAAATGTAATTTAATGATTTAAGTAGTATAAAAAATATATGCGTAATATCATTATGGAAGATATTATAATATTGTTTACCAATATTATCTCTTGTTTAATTATTGAAATATTCAAGGTAGTTCTAAGGAATTACGGCTCAGATTTTGAATTAACTTTATAGAAAATTGTAAAATATGCTTACAAATATGTATGTAAATTTTTAGAACCTGTAGTTATTTCTACAAAAATTAATAAAAATATTATTAAAGAATAGCTGATATTTCAAATTGGAAATCGAAATTAAGAAAAAATTGTGACTTAGCTTGTCGAGGAAAATTTGCATCGATACTTTGTTAATCTATCAATATTTAGCTACAAATAAAAAATATCTTTTTTAAGGGAGAAAAACTATAGGTAAAGAAGATATTTGACAAGGTTTATGAAACACAGCTGCATTATACACACACACATATATATATATATATATATATATATGTATATATATATATGTATATATATATAAATATGTTTATATAAATATGTTGGATTTTTCACATTCGCGAATACGAATGCGAATGCGAATATTTATCTCCAATATTCGCGAATGTTGACTTTCAAAAGGATGTTTCAGCATACCACCACTTATCGACAGATTTTGATCATTTTTTTTTCACATGTTAAAAATAATGTTTTCTAATAAATTCCGAAGTTTCAGAATTTTTGTCCGATTATAATTAATATCAAAGTTATCATTCTCTCTCACTCTCTCTCGTTAGAAGCATGTAAAACTTCATGCCCGCCCAACTATTATCTGTTGTATTAGAAAAAATACTCGACAGAATTTAAAAAAAAACTAGGAGAGTAAAGCTAAATATTTATTATATAAATTTAAAAAAAAATCGTGTGTTGCCGTTTTGTTTTCGAAATATAATAAATATAAGTTTAAATTTATTTATTTTCTTCACAATAACATTATTTTGTATATGTGAACAGTGTTTTTGTCTATGTGTTGTATATGTGTGTTTATGTATTTGTGCTATAATAAAATTAAACCGATTTGTTGTCGAGATTGCATAACACAGTGCTGGAACGTCCTTAGTATTATTGCATTTGTCAAATTTAACTGTTATTCAAAAGTAACAAAGTGATAAAAAAACATAAGTAAAGCATTTTTTAGCGAAGTTTGGACTTATTTCACAATTTATGACGCTGAATATGTGAAATGTGATAAAAAATACTCTAGCAAAGAGCCACTAGTGCTATGCGAAATCATCTAAAAGCCAAACATAAAAATGAATATGACGAAATAAAAAGACGAGAAAATGAAAAGCTAGGTGCTGCTAAAATATATTCTTTGCCAGCCTCTTCGCGACAATGTACCAGAACCGACCAAAAGCAAATATATTCAAGTGACTAACAAAAACAAACGAGAAAGTATTTCTAATTTAGTTGCCTACCTCAAAACTGTTCCATAATGATTTTTTTATTCAAATATAAGTAAATAAAAAATAAATCTTATCAGTTATAATTATCAGTATTTTAATTCCATATCTATCCATATATAATATCCTTTTTGTTTGTAAAATACATTCGCCAAACATTCGCATCGTTTCTTGCGAATGCGAATATTCGTTACATCACTAATACATACATAAATATATATATATATATATATATATATATTTATATATATATATATATATATATATATTATATATTATATATATATATATTATATATTATATATATTATATATTATATATATTATATATATATATATATATATATTATATATATATATATATATATATATATATATATATATATATATATATATATATATATATTTATATTTATATATATATTTATATTTATATATATATATATATATATATGTATATATATATATATATATATATATATATATATATATATATATATATATATATATATATATATATATGTATATATATAATATATAATATATAGATAATATATAAACGCATCGACGCACGCACACGAGGGCATGGTTCTTTAACACATATAAAATCGTATGCTGCGTTGTCAATTTTTGTGAGAAGAGAAAGAAGGAAATGAGAAGAATATATTTGTGTCCTTATTATTTTAAGAACTACCTTAAGTTCCTTCGAAAATATATATCCTACAATATCCAAATCATATTCATTACACTCAAATGACTATCATGGTAAAACTGGAATAAATATATGTATCAACGCAGGGTTGTAGGTGATAAAACTGTAGAAGTTAATGCAGCATATTTTACCCTTGGATTTAATTTTGCAACAAAATTAACTTTTAATTTAAAGGCATAATGAGAATATTCATATAATTTTTTCATTTATTTCTCATATGTATTTCTCATATGTATTTCTTTATTATTTTATATTGCTTAGAGTGCGCACGTTCAAAACCCAATTAGAGCACACAGAGGTTGCTGGTATAATAGGCGTCAAAACTTGATGTTAGTTTTTAAAATTTTTGTAATTGATTTTTGCCTTAATCATTCGATTTTCGAAAATCAATTTTCGAATGAAAATTGTTACTATATTTACAATGAACAACTTTTATCGGAAACATTTTTTCGAAAATCGAATCAATAAAGTACAAATCAATTAAGTTTTAAAAAGAACATCAACTTTTGACCCCCTAATACAAGCTCCCACTTATTCTAATTCTCATCCGCAACGCTTCTGTCTTCAACTTACATAACATTTTTTTTCACGTCTGACAATTATTAAAAGTCGACAAGATCATCTGGATTTTTGTAGGTATCGTTAAAAATACCTACAAATTAAATATTATAGGGGGCCATAATTAGATATTAGATTCTCAAATGATAATTAGTGAGAACTCTAGGTTTTTGAAATAAAATTTCAAATTCGCCCCCTTTACCTAGATCAGTTTTTGTATTATAAATACGTATTTCGACTACAACGTAGTCATCATCAGTATAAATTAGCTAGTCGTAATTTACTCTTTGACAATTAGAAATAGATAGAAAGTGGAAATGAATAGACAAAAATAAATAAAAATTAAACGAAATAAATTAAAATATAATAAATTTTATTGAAATTACTCTTGTTAAAATTACTTTTATTCAATTTACTCTTGTTAAAATCACTCTTATTAAAATTACTCTTATATTGTCTTAGAATATGTTATTCGTTGCTAATTTGGTGACAGTTTCACCAAGTTTCTTGGTTGTGCCTTGCTTATATTACTAAAATGCATGCGGATAGGCTGAAAAATTTATCAGGAGTTAAGATGTAGGTACTAAGTTTTACTGTAATTTTGTTTCTTGTCATTTTTCTGTTACACTAATATTTACAATTAAAGATTGAAAGTTAAAATTATAAATATCTCTGTTCACATTAGAGTTTGAGAAAAAGGATCAAGTAATGATTTGTAGCAAACTTGATTTTCTACAACTTTACATCTTATACATTTTTCGATTATTCAAATATTAAGAGAGATATTTAATATTTTGTGTTTGTTTGATACGAATACATGAAAAATATTTTATTATAAATAATTTTGATTGTCGTTTCCATAGTAACTATAAACTATAATCGTTATACATCGTTCTATTTTGGCTATTAATAAATTTAATTTTTGAAAATACTAAAGTCATATCAGATATTATATTTCATTTTGATCACACTAAAATTATGACCGCTAGAGAGTGATTTATGTATTCTAAGGAAATTCGCTAAGTTGACGCAGCTCCTGCGTAACGATTTTTTTTTACATTAATATAATGACATAGAAATAAACTAAAAACACGGCAAGTGTTTACATGATATACTACAAACAAACTGTTGATCTTTTTGTATATTTAGTGCATTGGCAAGGATGATATTTCAATGCTATTTTTTGTTTATATACTTCAAAACTGTAAACAATTTTTTTGGTCAACCTATATAAATAAACATATAATACCTTGAATTTTTTTAATACATACATGCTGTGAACCATGTAAACCTTGAACTTTTTATTCAATTTTTTTTTGCGTTATTTGATGTGTATGTAAATTTAAAAATTGGAAATTAGTATGACATCAAAATTTGTGTGTGTGTTTGTGTATTTACAATAAGTAGATACCTTATTTATATCAAAGCAGTTCTAAAGTTCATGTTTGTCGATCTAATATATGTATTTATTCTTAATCAATAAATAATTTCTTCTGTTATACGTTTGTAAAGTACCTAGTATTGTGTTGTTAAAATGATTAAATGTTGTTCTACCTGTGTATAAGAAATATTGAGTGTATCATAAAGGCCCCATACACGACCAAATCATTTGTGCACCACCATGTTTGCGTAATAAAAGATCCCATACACGATCAAATATTTACGCAACAGCGTGTTTGGGAAAAATTAATTGTTTGTTTCAACAAGTTGTGCAAACTTAATTTTAAGGTCACTCGGTAAAAACTTTCACACCTTTCATTTTGTGGTTTCTGGTCAAACATCGCTATACACGTTCAAATCGCTTGTCAATCGCGAAAATATATTCTCAATAGTCGGGATTATCAAAGGGGTAATGCCATGGTATCTGTCTATTTACTTTAGTAAATTGTTAATTTATGAAAACGAAAATGATTTTATACAAAAATAGATTAAAGTTTATTGTGGTTTATTTGTCGTTTATTTTCCGTTTAGCAGTTTTTGAGATAAATCGTTCCCAGATTTTTAAAGCGTAGCCTTCTGGCCTGAGACATGCAATAAAAAAATAATCATCAAAATCTATACAGTGTGTCAAAATCTATAAGTAGTCGAGTTCCGTAAGAGGGTAGGTAGAGGGTACGATTTTGGAACGAAAAGTCTTGAGGCAATTTTTTTATTAGACGCACCCGTTCATTAATTATTAATTAATTAAGGAAACTAGGTTGAAACCAGAGTTGCAAAAAGTACATTTTCTGATAATTCATTTTTGATATAATTATTAATTTTTTGGAAAAATGTATTGCTTAAATTTTTCAAATTATTAATTCCTTGAAAAGTGCATTAATCAAATTTTTTTATTTTTTGAAAAATGTAATAAATAAATTGTTTTAATAATAAATTTTTAAAAAAATGCGCAAATTAAATTTGTTAAATTATAAAGTTTTCTCAAAAGTATTAAAATTATTTTATTGATTAATTTTTTTAAATTAAATTTTTGGAATTATCAATTTTTAGAAAATTGATAATTCGCAAGACATGCAACAAAGATCCCACTCCTTAAATTTTACTCTCTTGTTTCTGTGGATACGAGCGACAGATAAAATTAATGAATGAATTAATTAATTAATCTTATTAATTAATTATTAATATTATTATTAATTGATTAATTAAATAGTTTTCTTAATTAATGAATAATTAATAATCAGTGTGTCTAATAAAAAAAATTTTTTAGGACTTTTCGTTTCAAAATCGTACCCTTTACCTAGCCTCTTATGGAACTCGACTAATTACAGCCACCCTGTATTTCAAACATATCAAAATCTATATTCAAAATTAATATTTTATTTGTCAGTAAAATTAAAAAATTATTTTACTGCCTTTATTTTTGAATGGCCATCTCTTTACAATTAGTTATTTACTAATTGAATAATTAGATGATTATTAGTTCTTAATATTAAATAGGAAATATTCAGAACATCTCATACACACTAATATGGTAAAACATGAAATATTACAGTAGACATTTATTACAGTGGAGTCAGTGGCGGATTAAACAATTTGAAAAGAATTTCTCATTTCAAATAAAATATAATTGACTAAAACAACGTTTTATCGGCTATAGCCTTAATATATAGCTATGATTATATTCAAATAAGCCGTTTCCGGGAAAAACATAGTTTCACTAAAAATAAAAATTCGAGTTGATCGCGTTCACCGAAACCATTTCAGTATACACCGAGTTAATAACCTAATGGCTAATATTTATAAATTATAATATAATTTTATAAACACATTTTTTTTCTTGCGGCAAATTTGCCGCTCCAACCATCTGATACAAATTTGCCGCTCCAATCACATGCTTACTTTGCCTGTAGGGTAACCCGACACTGAGTGGAGTATTATTCTACTCTGTAACTATACACTCTGAGCGATGTGAGTAGTTCATTTCAACTAGTTCATTTTAGTGAATGAGATTCATTGAACTAAATCAGTGAATTGACCTAAAATTATCGGTTCACACTTCACAGTTTTATTTTATGTATAGATATGATAAATCATCTTCGTCGTCTAAAATACCGATTAGAGATTTGAGATTTTATTGTGAACGAAGTATTATGTGTGCTCTACGGTTCTATTCTTATAACTATAGATTATGAAACAATAAAAAATTCGTTACGCAGGAGCTGCGTCAACTTAGCGAATTTCCTTAGAATACATAAATCACTCTCTAGTGGTCATAATTTTAGTGTGATCAAAATGAAATATAATATCTGATATGACTTTAGTATTTGCAAAAATTAAACTTATTATTAGCTAAAATAGAACGATATATAACGATTATAGTTTATAGTTACTAGGGAAACGACAATCAAAATTTTTTACAATAAAATGTATTTCGTGTATTCGTGTCAAACAAACACAAAATATTAAATATATCTCTTAATATTAGATAAATCGAAAAATGTATAAGGAGTAAAGTTGTAGAAAATCAAATTTGCTACAATTCTTTATTTGATCATTTTTCTCAAACTCTAATGTGTACAGAGATATTTAGAATTTTAACTTTCAATCTTTAATTGTAAATATTTCTGTAGATATTAGTGTAACAGAAAAATGATAAGAAACAAAATTACAGTAAAACTTAGTACCTACAACTTAACTCCTGATAAATTTTTCGATTTTTCAAATATTAAGGGAGATAGTCAAATTTTGTGTTTTCCCCTCCCTCTAAACCTCCTTTCCTCTCGTGCGATTTTACCCATTAAGAACTTGACCATTAGAATCCAAAAGCGACTCAAATACCAAATTTCATTCCAGTCGGTAATGAAACTGTGACCGCTAGAGAGTCCACAGACATTTAAAAAAAGTACATATGTATATGTATATATATATATATATATATATATATATATATATATATATATATATATATATATATATATATATATATATATATATATATATATATATATATATATATATACAAATACATATAAATACATACAAATTTTAGCGATAGTGATTTTTAACATCTAATAGGTAGGATCGATGGACATTTGAAGAAATTTTTACGAAATTTCAACATTGGTGCAAAAACAATAGTTGCATTTCCTTTGGAGGAAGTTCGCTAAAAACTTAAAAGTATGTGACATTTAAGTTTATTCAGTTCTTTCTTCCAAGATGATGTTGAGCAATTTTTGGCGATAATATTTAAAGTTTCTTATTTTCAATCTGAATTCATTTAATTTTCTTGATTATTCTCTACCCTCTGTGCTCGATTAGTTCAAAAATATTTCTAAAACTATAAAAGCTAGAAAGTTATCTCACGATATATTCGTAACGAAACTGTAGAAAGTTTAAATAGATAACAAGGTACCATAATTTTGGACAGTTTTATATTCTGGAAAATAAAACTTATTATTCTGATACTGCCTTATATTCTCTGAATCAACTTTTGTACTTGTTTTTCATAATAATTGGCGACACATTTCATACGTTTTTTATACAGTAGGTTAAATAAAGATAACTAACAAAGTGAAAGATCATATGCATAGCACTAACATCTAAGGTAGCTCAGTTGGTAGAGCATTGGTCTAGAATGCAAGAGGTCGTGGGTTCGATCCCCATCACTAGATGTGTATGATTTTTCATAGCAAGCATTTGATGTAAAAAAATGTTATCAATGATCAGACATATTACTTAAATGTCAAACTAAGTAAACGCTAGTCGCTTCCGTTGGTAATATATAACCGAAAGGCAACCATACTAACAATGGAAATAAATAGACGCTAGTTTACAAAAAAAAAAATTAAAATAACTAACAAAGTTTTCAATTTTGTTTTGAATGGGTCGTTACTTAACGAAAATCCATTATAGTTATTAAATAAAACAAATATTTGAGATTTTCGTCGACAATTGTTACGAAAATCTCAAATATTTGTTTTATTTAATAAGTATCATGTACCTACTCATATAGTTGAGTAAACACTAATATTATTCATGTAATTACAACAATTTTGAATAACTTCTCATTGATAAAGTAATTATATTTTATCAGTAGGTACATTAAAACTAATTAAAATGAGTCATTGAAAATTATCATACTAAAAAAATTAGACAATAATTATTATGTATAGGAATTTCGTATTAACACAGAAATATATAATTAGAAAGAAAAAAAAAACATTTTGTTATTATATTGTAAACTATTAAATTAATTTATGATTCTCAAAAGCTTAATAAAATTACAAGTGTTTTTCATGTATTATTAAATTACTAATAATACAATATATAAAAAATCACTCACAATGTTTTGTTAAGTATGAAGATATGAAGGATACTTATTAGCCTGGTAGTCTGTTTACCTTAAGCCCCCTACACTTGAGGAACATTGAGCAGCTACATTGAACTCCGCCTTCAAAAATATTTTCAGTACAGACGTTGCAACCAAAGTTTGGGAACATAAAATTTTATTTTATTTTATTATGACGCTAGTCATAAAAATTCAATCATTTCTCATCTTGTCTCTATCTATCTCATTTAATTTGTATAGTTTAATTATATGTATGTATCTCTAGTAAAACTAGTGTTGGGATAGTATCTATATTCTCTATACAAATAATAAACTAATAAAGTATATATATATATATATAATGTAAATTGTAACCAATATAGGTAATAAAAACATAATAAAATATTAGGAAAGCATAACTTTTCAGATAATATAGCCAACTTGTATATGAACATTTAACTCCTCCTACAAAATATCAAATAATTTTGATTTTTACAGCAACCGTTCAAGGACATGTTTTTTGTTGCTGCAACAGCTATACACACACAGCAACATCCTAGGTTGCTGCACAATGTTCCCCGTTTGTAGGCCCTATTATAGAAGGTCACGCAGATGTTTTTTTTTTTTTAATTCTATTTCTTTAGGCGCATTGTGGATAAAATTATAAAAAATACGCAATGAAGACTGCACGCATAGTATGAATAAAGAGAACTAAACTGATTTTGGTGTGAATAACGTTAGTTTTAAGCTAACTTACATACGCGTCTAATTAGTTCAATATTTCCCCAGCAGTAGTTTATGTAATGTCAGTCTTTTCATATATATTTATTTGTGTATACTTAAGCGTCAACATTACGATGTTTGTCCATATTCCTTTCGGTTACGTAAGACAAACTGTAGAAGACTTTAGCGTATACTATTTAGACAAAGTCCATAGATATGTATAAAAAAGTCAAATATATATCAGTCAAATATATATATATATATATATATATATATACATATATGTCCATAGATATATATATATATATATATATATATATATATATATATATATATATATATATACATATATGTCCATAGATATATATATATATATATATATATATATATATAAATTTTACAGAGGGTGATTTTCGACATCTACTAGGTGGGATCGATGGACATTTGAAGAAATTTTTGCAAAATTTTGACTTCGGTACGGGACCAATAGCTCTATTTCCTTTAGGAGGAAATTCGCTAAAAATGATGCATTTAAACTAACATTTTGAAGCATACCAATGAATTCGTATTGACTTTTTTTATAACTTAAATTTACAGGAACTTCTCTGCATTTTTTCTATGAATAAAAATTAAACTATAAATTTAATTACACTTTAACATTATCACATTGAGATAAATAAGCGGAAATTTTGTAGACTTGTAGCGCAACCAGAAGTGAGTAAAATAGCATTTTACCTATTAAGAGACGACGAAAAATTAGACGAACTGAAATCAACAATTTTTTTAACATTAAGGCATTTCAAATTCTCATGTTTTGATCCTCTACTGAGTGGTGTAATTACTCAAATGAATAATTTAAAATCAATAATTAATTAAATCAAAACTCTAAATAATTATTTAACAAATTTATAAAAAATACTAGAAATGTTTACAATGTGACGTATGTAGGAATCACATGTGTAGAGTATTATTTCCGATAATGATTTAAATAAATAAAATATGAATTTTGCTAATTAAATGATTCAATTGCACTAATACAGTTTATATTTCCTTCATGAGAAAAACATAGACTGAAAACAACATATACTCAGAAACTCTGTTTATTGATATCGTCAATAGTTTTATACAGTCAACACATTAACGCACAAATTTAGTCTCTCTAGCGGTCAAATTTTAGTCTGATATGATTTTGATATTTGCAAAGCCAATTTTTTAAATAAATGCCATAGTTCAAGGGAAAACGGGGGCATACAGTAAGAAGAAAACACTAAATATAAAATATCTCGCTTAATAATAGAAAACTCGAAAAATTTAAGGATTTAAGTTGTGGAAAATTATATTTGCTACAATTCCATATCTTTTTTTCTCAAACTCCAATGTGTGCAGAGATATTTAAGATTTAAACTTTCATTCTTTAATTGTAAATATTTCTGTAAATATTAGTGTAACAGAAAAAATGATATTTTCTACAACTTTATATCTTATAAATTTTTAGATTTTTCGAATATTAAGGGAGATATGTCAAATTTTGTGTTTCCCCCTTCCTTTAAACCCACTTTTCCCCTCGACCGATTTTGCCCATTAACGAACTAATACCAATATATCCAATTTCATTCCAATCGGATTAAAATTGGAACCATTAGAGCAATTACGGACACATATATACATATATATATATACATATATATATATACATATATATATATATATATATATATATATATATATATATATATATATATATAATATATATAATTGCTCTAATGGTTCCAATTTTAATCCGATTGGAATGAAATTGGATATATTGGTATATATCCATATATATATATATATATATATATATATATATATATATATCCAATTTCATTCCAATCGGATTAAAATTGGAATCATTAGAGCAATTACGGACACATATATATATATACATATATATATATATATATATATATATATATATATATGTATATATATATATATATATATATATATATATGTATATATATATATGTATATATGTGTCCGTAATTGCTCTAATGGTTCCAATTTTAATCCGATTGGAATGAAATTGGATATATATATATATATATATATATATATATATATATATAAAGGAAAAATTATTATTTGAAATTCAAGCTTCTATCAAATACAGTAAAATCAATATCTAATATAAAAGGCTTCTTAACATGAATATAGTGGATTTTTTTTTATAGCCGGTATATATATATATATATATATATAATTATAAATTATACAGATGCTGAATATGGACATCTACTAGGTAGGATCGATAGATATTTGAAGAAATTTTTTCGAAATTTTGACTTTGGTACATGACCAATAGCTTTATTTCTTTCAGGAAATTCGCTAAAAATATCGATAATAGAACGATTGCTGATGTCAGTTGTATTTTAACATACAACTCAGTAGCGTTACTATATTTCTAGTTAACTATAGATTCAATCGACATACTAAAAACACACATATAGTTAATTTTACTTATCATTGACTGAGTTGACCTAGTTTAACCCGGTTTATGCCCAGCTGAACCAGCCTGGTTTGTGTTTCAGCGGTTCAAACTCGTTCAGTTTGACCTATTCCACTTCTTTTCAATCTCCTATAACTAAACGGGTTCTAGGAACATTCGAGTAGATTAATTATAGTGTAAACAACAGAAATGAGGAATTTAGTCTATATACCATGTGCTTCATTGTAATCGCGCCAAACAATTTGCTGGTCCCTTATGGGTTCCAGAGAAACAAGTTGCATACAAAAGCTTAATCATTTTTTGGAGCTCACATATTCATATTTTTAATGGGAGACCTAAAAGCTGAGTAATGAAGTCTATTTTGGTTTTTAATTAACCCATTTATGGCCGATTCGACTTTCAAGGATAAGATTGTATTTAGAAATGCAATCGATTATTGGTCGACCAAAAAATCCTTTCGATTTTTTTTTGAGTGTAACAATTTTTATCTAGAGCACGGTAGTGCGCAAGGCCGAGTTTAAGGGACACATTTGGACTTCTCATAATATTTTAACAAAAATGAAATTGATTTAAAACAAAAAAACATTTAATTCACTCTGGTTTATTTTTGAATAAGCCAAAGAAAAAACATAATTCTTGAATAAGTAAATAAAAAAGCTTTTGTCACGAATTGCAAAGAGTGAGTATGTACAAAACTATAACTGTTACCTTCTTGGCTCGAAAGCGACGATTATATTATTATATTTTAAAGAAATTCAACTTTGAGAGAAATAAAAATAAATTAATAGCGTTTTCTTTTGTCTTCCCTCGTGCGCACTGAGAGCACTCTCAAGTATAAAATGTATGTTCGATTGACAAGTATAGATTGCTCGCACTGAGTTTTCCGTTTTCGATTGACGATAGAGAGCACTCCTAGTGTGCTCCGTCTTGCTAATGGCGCAAAATGGCGTCGGAAAACAAACGAATTTTGACATAATTGGAACTATTATCATCGTCAGAAAGTTCTGATGATGAAAACGCTTTAATTATAGAATATATATATATAGAAATTAAAGCATATATATCATATGTGCAGTGCCTAAACTACAGTCTGATAAGTAATCCAAAACAATAGCTAAAATGTACTTAAGTATTTGACACTGACAGTCAACCTAATAATAAATGATTATAAACACGTTCGATTGTAAAAATGGCCGCACAATTCTCGAGCAAGAACTGAGGTCGAGCGTGACGTCATTACAGAGTAGTGAGCATGTTCTCTCTTGCTTCAAAAGAAAACGCTATATGTTTATATCTTTTAAACTTTTGTAAAGTCACAGAAAAATAATTAATGGCAGAATTCAATCGTGTATTTGTCTACGAAACTACGTAACTACGAAATTAAATTTTAACCTCTCGAAAAAAGTAAAGGTGTTTTATGAGGTTACGATTTTAGGAACAGTAACGGTTCATGAATTTATTCAAAACCAATTTCGAAATGCAAATATCAAGTATTCCATACCAAAATGAAAAATTTGAGGGTGATCATTATTTTCTGTTCATTTTCAGATAATAATTTGTTGACGTTACAAAATAATTGGTTTCTGGGCTCTAAGTACAATGGAAAAATTTTCTTTCATCATTAAAATAAAAGTATTAATTTAATATTTCAAATTAAATTCACAAAGATAAATTTATAAATTTTACAAAAGAATTCCAACGACTAAAGATCGTATTTTAATTAAATTTTCTACGGAACTAAAATTACTTATTCTATTATTATTATTATTTAAAAGTTAAGTCTAATCTACTCTAAAATTCAATTTGAATTCTAAGAAAAAAGTCGCATGCAAAAAAAATTATAGAATTGAAAATGTAAACAAGTTAGACTACAGTAAATAAAGTCAAACAGGTGCATTAATTCGAAAGGAATTCGAACAAACACAAATAAAAAACAAGAATAGCATTCTAGAAAGTTTTAAAAATGAGTACATACGATCTGTCCAAAACACTCTCAGTTTCCTTGAATCTGGAAAATATACCAATTGTTGTTTTGATTCTCAAATCTAACATTTAATAACGTATACCTACCCATTTCTAAATAAATTTATAAACATAAAACTAAACATTTACTAACCTTTCGCTGGCAATTGATGAATTTCTTGACATACTCTTTGGTGACATTTCGAAATCACTATCGCTTCGATACAAAAATGATTCACGACGTTGTGGTAAATTTTGTAATACAAGTCCGCCACCTGATGGTGATGCAGCACCACCTCCAACTCCTCCCACATCCAAAGGTGATCTTGATGGACTTGCTCCATTTTCAACATCAAAACTGCAACAACAAAAATTATATTATTAAATCTATTGTTTCCAACGTTTAAAATTGATAAATTCTTTAGAGGAGTATAAAATCAACTTCACAGTTTGTTGGCTATCATTGCAGAATAATTAAATTTCTGCAAGGATAGAATCCCAAATTTTTTCTAGATAAAAAAATGCTGTGAAAATCTCTGAAACGAGATTCGAGGAGGGTATATTCAAATAACAAATTAAAAATAATTCAGAATAACTCCTAAATCGATGCAACGTACTTATCTATTTAAGTCTCACTTAAGCTATAAGTATTAACAGTGATGCAACCAGGTCTAAAATTTCGACTTTTTAGATGATTCAAATAAGTATATAAGTCATGTCAACAAGAAAATACAACAAACAATAACAAAATTTTAAGATCTTAACAAAAAATCCTTAAAATACAGGCAGTTTTAAATTTTTTAAGCTTGGATATGTTTTTAATTCTATCAGGCAACCTATAATAAAATTTATGTCTCCAGTAAAAGGGATTTTGTTCATGTAATGTACGATTGTGTGGCCGTGCTCTTAGGTCATTTCGATGACGTGTGCTGTAGTCGTGGTACACATTGTTCTGCTCAAAGAGATTAAAATGTTTTTTTTGTGAGTAATAGACATTCTGGAATATAAACGGAAAAAAGGTTTACAAGAAACAAGTTGATTTGCTTTAGCTATCAGCCTGATGATCCTTTTTTGCATTATGAACACATCTTGTGAGTAACTGGAGCTTCCCCAAAACACAATTCCATACTTAATCCTACAGTACACATAAGCATAATATACCACTATCAACGAGTCATATCGCAGGGACACCTTCAAATTTCTAATTGCGAAGCAAGAAGCTTTGAATTTATTGTACAATTCGTGGCAGTGCATCGACCACAATAAACTGGTTTCTAATGTTATGCCGAGGAATTTTATATGTGAGTCTTTTTGTATAAACTTGCCATTGACGTTTAAATTTAAGCTTATCTGAATCCTATTTTGCGGAGTCTTAAAATGAACGTATTACACGGTCCATATTATTAACCAATATAATATTGAAGCCGATTTATTGGGCAATAATATTGAAAGTTTGTAGACTCTATAATACAGAGTGTTTAGAAAAATATACGATAAACGTCACGGGATGAGTGCTTGTGGGTAATTATATTAAACCCTATATACATCACGTGTTAGGGATACAGGCCGAAAAAGATGTCAAAAAAATTAATCTGTTGGAATGTATGCATTCTTAATAGAGATTATGGAAAACAAAATTTTGTTAGTACCATATCCCTTAGACGTAAAACAGCTTTAAAAGTGATTCTTGTCTAAAATTTTTAAAGTTACGAAAACGAGGACCAACATTCTCAGCATTCAAACTGACTAATAGTTTCAGCCACTCTAAACTCTTTGATTTGGCTTGAAAATTCTATCATCAGTTAAAAAAAAACCACCAAACAAAAAAAAAGTGTGCGTGTCAACTCCGACGCGTGGTGGAGTTTACTTTTATATGTTATTTACTATATTACGAATATATGTTACGAAAAGTTATTAAATTTTGAAATATTCTGCTTAGATGGTGCTAACATTAATTCACTTATAAAAAATTTAAATTTATTAATAGCCAAAATACAAATTTGCATATTTGTAACATATAACGATTTATAGTATGAGAGTATAGTTTATAGTTTCTATGGAAATGACAAACAAAATTTGCATTTCAAAATTGAAACAAAATTTTAATAAAATAATTTTATAGTTATTTTTTAGAAGTAAAGTTTCTGCGGAAAAGAAATATATTGAATATATTTTTCTTCCAACTTGATTGAATCAATCAATCAATCTTTCGACTTACTTTACAAATACCAATATTTAAGACTAACTAACAATTTTAACGTAAAGCTAGATAGCCTATAACCTTCCTTTCGTGAATGTGGCTATCTAACGCAAAAATAATTTTTAAAATCGGGCTGGCAGTTCTAGAGATTAGCACGTTCAAACAAACAAACAAACAAAAAACTATTCAGCTTTATTATATTAGTATAGATATCAATTCATATTTGATTGAATTAGACAATCAAAAGCATTATTTAGTTACTATTGCTGAGACCCTGTGAAGTTGTTTAAAATTCATAATTTTCGACAAAGTTAAAGGAAATATTTTATTTACAAAGGGATAATCATTCAATATTTATATCATCTTAATTGCAATCAATATTACAATATTAAATTTCACAAATTTTGCAATGAAATTATGTTTTATTAAATATTAATTTAACTTAAGTGGTAACACATTGATTATTGATAGCATTTTTTTTTTACAAATTTATAATCAATCAAATGTATTCAATTATCTGACAAAGATCGTCAGTAATTTTAATCCATTTCCCCGAAATACAATAATCGCCTACTGAGTAGTCTGTAAATATACCCAGTATAGGGAAATATACAAGGTATATTAAGTTTAGTTCCGACTTTGTAACGCTTGAAAATATTGATCGCAGAAAAAAATGTTATAGGTGTTCATAAAATTACACAATTAGTTCATTTCGGCATGTCCGCCTGTCTGTCTGTGAACCCGATAACTCAATAACAAAAAGAGATAACGAGCTGAAATTTTGTGTGTGTGTTCTAGATCAAAAAAGTAAGGTCAAGTTCGTAAATTGGCAAAATCGGAACGTGTTTCGCCCACTAGGAAGGGGAAATATACATCTTTAAAACCGTAAAAGATAGAAAAAAATTTTTATAACAAAAAATCTTCTTTTTAAAATAAAATTTTTTGAAATTTTTTTCATAAACTCCATAGTTTTCTCATAATTTATGATTAAAAGTTCCTCGGAAAACGAATTGTTCACAATTCGAAACGCAGAATTGTTAACAATTCAATCATTCATATACAACTCAGTATATACTGGGTATTCAAATAATTAACTCAGTTAGTTATTACATTAACTTGTTTTTATATCATTTTACCGTGCTGTTTTTCCTCTGTTTTGGTCTGAGAATTTGAACAGGTGAATCTGACTAGTGATTTCCCGTTGTCTCTTTTATTTTTCATTCACTCTAATTTGATTCATATTGAATCTCCAAGCGGTTGAAAGATGGAAGAATTGGTTTGAAATTCGAAAGAACATACACAATTGATTAGTATCTTTTCTATTAAAAATTTGAAGCAATTCCGCCAACTGAAGAGAGTGATGCCAGAACCGTACTAGATTCCGTAATAGAACAATGCACTTATATAATTGAGGATATGGGTACATATTTGTTTGAATATTCGCTGAAATAACTCATTTCTGCAATTAATAACTCAAGCATGCAATTTCACTTAATTTAAATACAAAATATATTAATTCACAGTTACTTGCCGGAATATTGAGCATATGGTCCACTGGGAAGCTAAGCAAACACTTTTAAATTAGGAGCGAAGAAAGAACGCAACAAATAAACAGCCTAAGACGGCAAATATCTGAAGTCCCACCCTTTAGCACATGCATTACAGTTTAGAATACCATGTCGCTTCGGTTGTAAATAAAAATTGTATTGAAAGTAGGATGTAAATTCTGTCCATCTATTTAGTAAACTTTTATAGAGTTTAGGTCCTAAAACTTAGGCATTCTAATTTTAGGATTCCCAGCTAATATAAAAGTAGTCAAGTGCCTACACTTTCTTATTGAGTGATAAAGATAAGCTATTTTATTTTATTGAAATAATAAGTATTTTAACATGACACGAATAAAACGGAAACAGATTGTAAAATAACTCTATGATAAGGTCTAGATAAATAACTATGCCTATTGATGAGCACCGAGCACCGAGCATTCATACCGGGATTCAATTCGTAAATAATTTGACTTTAACGCTTTTAAATAATCTATTGTAATTGAAAAGTATTATAGACATCAATTTGATTGATAATTATCTCATTAAGATAATTATCAGATTTCTTGGCAAGGTGTTTCGTGCTTTGACATAAATCGTGACACCAAGTAAATTTATGTATTTTGGAGTGATGTACACCATTCCAGAACGTTTCTTAAACATTATCTTAAGCATAAGAACTAATTTGTGTACTTAAGATGATGCTTATTCATTGTCTCAAGTACATATTCTTAGTAAAAAATTTCCAATTTCCAATTCATGCAAATACATAGGAATGTGATGTTGTTTATTTCTAGGGCTTCGTACTTTAGGCCCGGGTACCTAGAAATGTTTAAGAAAGATTTGTACACTGATAGAAGGAATTCAGTAAGAAAAAAATTTTTAAACCAAGAATTTCTGACTTTCATGAATAAGGAAGATAATCTATATTTGGTATTAGCAAATACATATCTTGACATTTATTTGAATAGAGAAAATTATTTTAACTAAATCTCTTTGATGATTTCTCCGGACCAAGATGTTAAAATTTCGGACCAAAATAAACATTTGTTTCGTCCAAACAAAAGAAACTTTTTAAAGAAGTAATGAGTTTAATACTTTAGTTAATTTAGGTAGTAGTAGATATCGGTATTAAAATTGAAAATCAATTAACTAATAGGAAGTTTGTATATATTATAAACTGATACCTTTTTTTTTACAAGAATTCCAATTTCTTGACTAAGGAATCACAAGAGTATTTGGCCAAGAAAACTATCTTAGGCCTAATCTAACGAACTCTACTTAACAAAAATTTTAAACACCGTTCGATAATTTTAGTTTCTTCGCTCAACTAAATATATATTTTTGATTCGATTGCGCAGTCTTGAATGAAAACAAGGGCTTCTTTATTGAAGTAAATATTTTGAAGAAAATATATTTTCTTGAAATTCTTTCTATCAGTGTAGGTAAGAAGGAAACAGAACGTATATTATCCTTTTGACCCAGTAATATGAAATCCCATACTAATGTTATAAATTAGTTTGTATGTAGTATAAGAAAGTTTGTTACTCAATATTATAAATGTGAAAGCTTCAATGTTCGTTACTCAATGACAAATAAACGGCTGAATTGCAAATCTTGCATATAGTTGACAGGGGAGCCAAACTGATTTTATTGGAATCACTTGAAATAAAAATAGAAATTCCAACCTGTTGTACGACCAGAATGACCTCGTATTTTTATTTTCGTTTATAAAAGTCACAGGTCATTACCATGATTTAATTTTAATTTTTAATATTTGTTTGCAGTATCAGTTATTTATCTAAAATTTTCAATTGTTTTCGTTGCATAATATATTTTCAGTATTTCAATGAATTTTATCTATTATCAATTTTAACATATTTAATTTTATGTCACTAATATTTGTATACAAATACAGCTATACAGCTGTTCTTTAGAGAATATAATTTATTGTATAACAAAGACCATACTGTACGATAGAGTTGTGACAACCTTTTGCTTGTTTGAGAAAAATTATTAAAAATATATCGTTCATACAAAAATTTTTACAAAAAGAAGTGATTTCCGACCAAAAACATAAACGTAAAATAGGGCATAGTTTTCGGGACAATCCTTAAGCTAGTTCCAGCTTAAAATCACTTTTTGACAGATTTTGCTAATGTTATTATTTCACAGGCTAAAAATAACGTTTTCTAATAAATCCGGAAACTTAGAATTTTTAACCGTTTAGAAGGCGAGATAATTAATAACAAAGCTTGCAATTTTAACGGTCACTTCTCATTCATCAGAAGCATGTAAAACTTCATGCCCGCCCGACTTTTATCTGTTAAAAAATAATTTATTTCTTAAATAAATATAAAAAAAAGTCGCGTTGTACCGTTTTGTTTTCGAACTACAACTCATTGCTACAATTCACTGCTTGATCATTTTTTCTCAAACTCATATTTTGAAATTTAACTTTCAATTTTAATTCGTAAATATTTCTGTCAATATTAGGGTGACAGAAAAAAATAATAAGAACCAAAAGTATAGTAAAATTAATTATCTATAACTTCACTTAGACATTTTTCAATTTTCCCAACATTTAGACAGATATATCAAATTTTGTGTTTCCCCCTACCTTTAAACCCTTCTATTCCCTTTTCCGATTTTGTTCATTAACGAACGATATGAATGATTGAAATTCCCGATTAGACAGAGAGGGTGATAGCCCTATTGATATGTTATGTGACGTCATATTACACTTTCACCATTTAAAATAAATGTAAAACTCGTTTTTAGTATTTTTGCAAGAAAGAGACAGATAATAATATTTAAAAGCTTATAGCTTCAAATACATAAATCACTTTCTAGCGGTCACAATTTTAGTCTGATCGAAATGAAATGTAGTATATGATTTCAGTATTTGCAAGGCCAATTTTAATAATAAATGACATACGTCAAGGGGAAATGGGGGCATAAAGAAAGAAGAAAACACAAAATATAAAATATCTCTCTTAATATTAGAACAATCGAAAAATGCGTAAGGAATAAATTTGTAGAAAATCATGTTTGCTACAATTCATCACCTCATCATTTTTGCTCAAACTCTAATGTGTACAAAGATATTGAGAAATTTATTTTCAGATAATAATCTTTAAAAGCTATATATATATATATATATAAATTTTAGAGACGTTGGTTTTCGACATCTACTAGGTCTGATCGATGGACATTAGACGAAATTTTTGCAAAATTTTGACTTTGGTACGAGACCAATAGCTCTATTTCCATTCAGGAAATTCGCTAACACAAATGACATAATTAATAATAGAATCGTCTAAACACCAGATGTACGGAAATAAAATGTTAGGCACGGAAAACAGTTGCGCGAAAATCATTTTTGTTACCATGTGAAATAAAAGAATATTTTCGTAAATGCAGAATATTTCCTGATCAAAGTGGATGTAGCCTATACTATATTTTTTAATTAGATAGGTACTCTTTTTACTGAAAGTATCGTAAATAGGGAATATGCATGAAAATTTTTTTTCACTTGAATTGAAGCATGTTTACTTGACAAATATCAAGGTAAAATTACTTTTTAATTAACTTTAAAAATAAGCGAGATATGAATAATTGAAATTCCCGATTAGACAGAGAGGGTGATAGCCCTATTGATATGTTATGTGACGTCATATTACACTTTCACCATTTAAAATAAATGTAAAACCCCTTTTTTAGTATTTTTGCAAGAAAGAGACAGATAATAATCTTTAAAAGCTTATAGCTTCAAATACATAAATCACTTTCTAGCGGTCACAATTTTAGTCTGATCGAAATGAAATGTCGTATATGATTTTAGTATTTGCAAGGCCAATTTTAATAATAAATGACATACGTCAAGGGGAAATGGGGGCATAAAGAAAGAAGAAAACACAAAATATAAAATATCTCTCTTAATATTAGAACAATCGAAAAATGCGTAAGGAATAAATTTGTAGAAAATCATGTTTGCTACAATTCATCACCTCATCATTTTTGCTCAAACTCTAATGTGTACAGAGATATTGAGGAATTTATTTTCAGATAATAATCTTTAAAAGCTTATAGCTTCCTTGATATTTGTCGGATTTTAATTTCGTTTTTAAATATTATTACAGTATTAACAGTAATTTCATATTCTGAAAATAAATGTGAAAAAAAATTTCATGCATATTCCCCATTATTTATGAAATATTCTATACACACACAAAGCATTATAACAGCATACTCGGGCTGTATAATAAGAAATTCTTAAGATAAATCAAATATTTATATTTTTGATATAGCTGTAGATAACGTACAACACAACAGTTGTTACACAGAAAAAAAAACCTTATCAGATAACACAAAATGCCAGTTATATCGTCTAGGTGAGTCAATAAAATTTTGATGATGATGAATGGTAAAAATTTTAAAATTAAATTTGACTGAAAAAAACTTTATATCTTTTTTATTTGGAAATTATTCTCCCATAGGATACATGAAAAAATGTAAATTAAATATAATATCTACTACACTTATTATATGAAAATATACTCCCATGTATCACATATAAAACCCTTATTTAATTCCCTTAAGATCTTAATACCACCAGCAATTAATTAAATTTATATGTTATAAGAAGATGGTAAACACCACATAAATAGTGTATATAGTATTCAATGTTGGTCTCAAAGTTGGCACCAACCTTTGAGCAACAATCATTCAAACTAAATTTTTGCCACAATAATTGTGATTGTAAAATATTAAAAGAATTACTCATTAAATAATTTTAAAAAATTCAAAATTTTATTCAATTTTATTATTAAATGACATACGTCAAGGGGAGAGAGGGGCATACAAATAGAAGAAAACACAAAATAAAAAATATCTCTCTTCATATTGCAACAATCGAAAAATATATAACGTGTAAATTTATAGAAAATCAAGTTTGCTATAATTCATTACATTTTTTCCAAACTACAGAGATATTTAGAATTTTTTAAACTTTCAATCTTTAATTGTAAATATTTCTGTAACAGAAAAATGATAAGAAACAAAATTACAGTAAAACTATGTACCTACAACTTAACTCCTGAAAAATTTTTCGATTTTCCAGGACCGCCTCTACTATCTATCTATCTATATATAAAATTTGTTTGTTTGGGCGGATTTAACTTAAAAACAATTGAGGGATGATGAACAATTATGATTTTAGAAGTGCTGAAATTGACTCACCCCTTATTTGTATTTCACCTTCGCTTAGTGGGATAAAGAATATTGGCATGAGAGGGCATGGCGGCAATAAGTGGGTGAAGCGGAGATATATGTGTAATGCTGCCGGTTGCATGACCACATACACGCAAACACGCATCCTCTGCGAATCTATTTTTACGAATATAAACCAGTCGTCTATCAAGAAAGTTTTAATGATTGAAATATAAATGATAACAACCTTTTTAGTATTAAAAACATACATCGAATGGAGAGTCAATGTATTCCCATGGCCATTGTCAAGTATTTCAGCTTGTATTAATCCATAAACATATTTCAAAATAGTTAACTTCAAAAATATTTTTAAATGAAAAATTCAATAATGTAGTTCCCCCATCTGTAGTCTTGATTACGTAAACGAATACAATTAATAAGCCTCGTTCAGAAAATAAAACCAGTGATGGAAATTACTTTCAGAAATTAAAGTTTCGCAACTAACTATCACGCAGTTTATATGCATAAGTCGTTTATACTATGAAAAATAATCTCATATTTGTAAAAAAATGCTAAGGCCCATATTTGTAGTTCGATCTTAAGCGTAAGGTGTATAGCCACAATCTTGAGGCAAATAGCGTCAAGTGCTTGAAAGTTTGAAATTAGCTAAGATATGTGAGGTTGGATAAATATTCATAATCATAGCTTAAGGCGATATTAAGAAATGAAAACTGTTGATGTATACACAGTCAAATAAGACCATCTTATTATAGACCTTATCCGTATTTTTTATTTAAAAAGAGAATTTTCTTTAAGTCAGCATTTTAGTAGACTTAAGACAATCTTAATTACTTTGCAGTGAAAAGTAGTAAAGATAATGAATTTTTTGAGTTTACATAATATCAATATTGATCATAATATTGATATCGATTTTGACTATTTTTAAACACTATTTCAATACGTATTCCTAAATGCTTTTGATGATTATTCAGACATCGAATTAAAAACAAATTATTATATCCGACAAAGTCAGTATTAAATTTGGAATATTACCATCAGTAGAACATTAATTTAGCTAAACTCAATCAACTAGGATTACCTATTCCACCAGTGTTTCAATTATCGATTTTCAAAAAAAAGTTTCGTACCAAAATATTGCTTTGTTTTAGAAATAAACCAATTTTCTTTTAAATTGGGTGTAATGTAGTAATACATTGAGATAATAAAAAAAAAAAAAAACTTTAATTCAAAACTTAAATTGTTTCAATTTTGTTTTAAGTTACCGAAATTACCATTTTCGAGAGACTTGCAAGAAATGATATTTTACGTTTTTACCATCACCCATTTGTCAATTTTGAATCGTTCAAGTTTTTTGACATACTTCTAGTAGGTTATGCAGTAGGGTTGTCTTAGACAATATAAGAAACGTCAAAGTGCTTCTGTTGCAATTGTTCTTGATCAAATGCTATTTTCAGTGACTACAAATAATCTTTCCATAAATATTATTTCTGAAGTTGCAATACGAGTATTAATCTCCAACTCCACCATTAATCTAGAATTAATATTATATTGTTCTTTGTCTACGCTAGATACTAAAGATAAGGTCAGCTGACGGATAACGTAATGTTTGGCTTGATTCATCATTCTGTTCTATTCTTTAATATTTATAACAAACCACAAAAAAATAATCATATAAATTAAAATTTTCCATTAATCCGTTCTTAATACAATAAAACGTAGAATAAATCCAATATTATTATGTTAATGTTTGTATTTTTTTGTCCATTTGTTTCTTTTTTTTTTTACCAAAAGAACTACATTTGGCGTCTTTAAAATTTGATAAAAAAATCTAGTTAACCTTCGCATGGTATTAAATTAAATTTTATGAGATGTTCTCACAACCATAACTCATAAATAATTCAAAGCAATGTTTCTTTTTTGATAGGTAAACACTAATTTCTGTTTACCACATTCTGTTTTTACCTCTATATACAGAACCCATGAAAATTATCGAAGGTAATTTTTATGCCAAAATTCAAATAAATTACGTTAAATTTAGACGAACAGAACAGTCTTGCATAGCTGCACACGTTATAAAGAACGTCACAACATATACAAATCGAATTGAAAGTAGTTTAAATCTGTGTAAAGACATACGAAAGCATCTACGAGACACAAATTCAGAAAACAAATCATGAATTAAGGTAGTTGTATCACGACAGTGAATGCAAAAAGCCACAAAATATAGTACAACCCATGTATACAGAAAAGTATCAACATAAAATTTTTGGACGTTTATGTACCAGTCGTAGCCAATCATTCGTACGTTTTAACTAGCTGGCAATACTGTCCAATTTTGCATTTATTTTTATTATGTAAAACTGTATCTGTAACACCTCCGTTAATTTAGCCCCGCTCCCATAAGTTGAAATTGATATATTATAAAAAATATTAATTAAATTAAATACTGATATGAAAAAAATAACTCGTCAACCAGGAATCGATTCCTGGTTGACGAGTTAATTTTTTCATATCAGTATTTAATTTAATTAATTAATTCAATGACAATGAAATGTGTCGGAGTATACGCTATAGTCTTCTACAGTTTGTCATACGTAACCGAAAGGAATTTGGACAAACATCGTATGTTGACACGAAAGTATACACAAATAAACAAATATTAAATAAAAAATATTATCAAATAAGTACAGTATAAAGCAAGATTAATAAAACCAAAAACACTTAATTTAGTTTTTTATAACAATGGAAGGGCTTTTTAGTTATAACTAAATATATCCGTAAACCATTCGGCATTCAGTAAAGTTCAATGTATGAGAGTCTTCAAAACTCAAACTTTGAAATTGAATATCTCCGAAATTGAATTTTTTTGGTTTTGTTACACAATTTAATAATATTAGACGCAGGCGCGCTGAAGCAAAAGTTAGTTCCTTGGCTATTTGAGTAGCGATTCAATTGTGGTTAATGGCATAACAGGATAATTTGTCGAGTTTATATAGAGGTCACTGACTTCACTCATAAAGAAATCAAGTTCAATCGATTAATATCACAATGTAAAAGATGATGGATATTAGTTGAAATAATAAAAACCATTTGCTCAATTAACAACAACAATTAATTCAGTAGAAGCGTATAATATTATTTCATATTAAACTAAAGTCTTATTACTAAAACATGGTATAATATTTACTAATATAATTATCATATCGTTTCAATATATTCATATTTTTTTTCACATAAAAACAATACGTTAATTACCTTGAAGTAATTAGGTATTACTGTTCGAAGAAACAAAAAATAAAAAACCTATTCGTATGGATCCGACAAGAAACATAATTGTGAGAGGGACCAAGTTTTTGCGCACAAGTATTGACATCCCGGCAAAACATAAATGATCACCTTCAAAGGTAGTGAAATCTATGTAAGGACCAAGTTTTTTAATAAAAATGAGAAAATGATTGGTATATATTTATTGTATCAGTTTCTCAGGTGCAGGGTTTTCATATTTTATTTCGCAAGTGAAAATTCAATATTGAATTTACCGAATAAATATATACCAATCATTTTCTCATTTTTATTAAAAAACTGGGACCTTACACAGATTTCACAACTTTTGAATGCGGATATGTGTGTTTTTATTGGGATATCAATAGTTTTGTGTGCGAAAAATTGGCCCCACTCACATTTATGTTTTTTGGTGATTATTATTATTTTTTGGAAAGTATTTTAATGCTCAATATAAGTATGATGCATGAAATATAATTCATATATTCTAGTTATTCTATGTCCATTAAGCTACCAGAGCAGCCTGAGCAGAACACAATTATAATTCGACGCTAATTTAATGCTAATTAAATGCCCTAATTAAAAATTAAATGCTCTTTGTTGTATTGTGTTACCGCATGCTCTGCTAGCTTAATGGTAAGCTAGCAGAGCAATATTTAAATAATCAATTAATTATATTGTATTTAATATAATGTATCAATTTGTTAAGCTAATAGTCCTCACTGTCTTATTTAAATATACGATTTTGGAAAAATGACCTGCATAGAAGTTGTTTTGTTCGAAAGAGAGCATCTTACGGTGACTTTAATTTGACTTTGGCCTTGATTAGTCAATGACCTTAAAATATATAAGAAATAAAGATATAGAAATTAATTTTACAACAATTTGAGTAATAACAATTTGAATAATTTTCCACTATTATTTTTTCGTTACTCAAATGTTTACAGAAATATTTACGATTTAATTTGGTCCACTATTATTTTTTCGTTACTCTAATGTTTACAGAAATATTTACGATTTAATTACGATTGGAAATTAAAATCCTAAATATCTTTCTATGATATATTATTACAGTTTAAGAACAAAATATAACCAATAATAAGATATATAAATTTTGCCAATGCACTACAATAGCATTAAATGAACATGAATTTTCAAGTTATTTCAATATGTTTTGTAAAAGAGAATAAATTCGCTTTATATTTGGAATAAATATCATTTCTCTCTAAGTTTGTACCGAAAAATTAAGTAACAAGTACTGAAATATTAACTGATCTAATACTATGGTATACTCAAGCATTTCCTCACACCCATTATAAAATTCTGTATCAATTAAAGATATAATTTCAAGTTGATGTTTTCCACTGTGTTAAATGGTCGTATAATTATTGAAAATATAAATAATACTTGTAATATTAAATAATAATATATGTCGCAGATGGATTGTCGAATCCGCTATTTTACAAAATCGCTAGTTGTTTTAAATAACAACTCCGTTATGTAAAAAAACTGAACGGCGTTTAGCGGTTTTACATAATAACTGAACTTTGACACGTAATATTGCTTAAACGTTTTGTATTTATCAATGCAGCGGGTCAACGATTAAAGATTATGAAAAACAGCGTGAAATGACACGTCAAATTGTAGATTTTAGTTTAAACGGAATTTTAAAGGAATTCCCATTACTAAAGGTCCGTTTTCCTAACAAGTTGTATATATTTTAGATATAGTGTCAAAAATTATTGAAATTAAATAAGGTAACTATTACAACCGAGTACTACAATCTTTCACTTCATCGGTCATATCCCGAGGTGGTCAAGTTTGCGTGTTTTTGGGTCCTGCACTAAAAGGCGTTCTATGCGTTTCTCTATATCAAAACGCTCTTTATGACTATACATAAGCTATTCTGCACTATGTCTAAACGTGGGTAAAGTAAGTAAAACAACTAGCGGTTTTGTAAAACAGCGGATTCGAAATCCATCTGAGACATATATATATTTTTTTGTTGTTTGCTTATTAATTAATATTGACATTGTGTTTAAATAAAATAAATTGTAGTCATTTAGTTTTTTTTAAATATAAATATTAGGAGTCAAATATTATAAACTTCGTGATGAGACCTTGAACATCATCATTTTTATAGAAATTATAAAATCAAAAAATTATTACATAAGAGAATACAATTGAATGAATTTTTCACATCATAGTTGATATTATTTTCCATTCTACGAATGTAAAAGAATCCGTCATTGGAAATGTTACCTATTCTTGAATGTATAAGTAATTTTCTTATCAGTGCATAATTATCTATATGGCGCTTAATATTTCTGTTTTTGTTACCTACAGCAATATAATTTTAAGTTAAATTCTATAAAAATAAAACTTTTAAACAATAAATCAAACCAAATTTTGCAGGGAAGACAATGAAGTACAAAGAAATTGAAGGCGATGTTTCTCCAACAATAGTCGTGTACTTTTTGTCACGGTTACTTGACAACTTATAAAAATTAACTGTTAATTAGCTTTGACGAGTTAAGCATTCAATGAGTTTTAACGCATCTGTTATTATTTCCGACATACGTTCGCAATAATAATTGGCCAGATATATTTTCATCTGACGTCAATAAAGTATAAAACGACATTGAAGGTTCACAAAATTTTCTCAAAACTTGTTATTATGGTTAAACTCAAATCAAATCATTCGGTATCGGAACACATGGGTATATTCAACCTAAAGACGATTGTAATAAATATTAAATAAATATGTGGACATTAAATCAAACTTTTATTTTGCCTCAATATGTAATAATGAATACACAAGTTAATTGGTGGTTACAACGTGTAACCTGGCAACAGATTTATTGCACTGAAGGCGTCTAGATATTGAAGTTCCGGGTCTAGCGCGTGTACACTATACACTATGTTTAGTTTACATCTTCGTATAGTAGATCTCGCACGAGTGTGAGAGAGTACATATGGATACATTAAGCAATGTGTATGAGAAGGAGGTCTTATAGGTTTGATAAACAAGCATATTTTTCATAACTGTTCGAGTGGTCACCAACCACTCAAATCCAAAAGACCTCCTTCTCATACACATTGCTTAATGTATCCATATGTACTCTCTCATACTCGTGGGAGATCTATTATACGAAGATTTAAACTAAACAGACGGTATATTCAATCTAACTCTCATACACTGACATAATAAATAATAATTTTTTCAAAATTTACATTAAGCTAAGTTTAGACTACGACACGATACACTGTACACCCAGTGTATACACCGAGTGTCTATGTGTGCGCACGGGTGTCTCAATTTGTGACATTAAAATTGTGACACCATAATTAGTGCCGAATCAGAGGCTGTGTGAGCACTTTGTGTCCAAGTGTCGCTTGTGGTGTCTCAGTTTTCAAACAGGTTCGTTATATACAGACTGTGTTGAAATGCTTTTCCAATACAGAATCAATGTTAAATATTATTTATTACTGGCAGGCCGTCTGGTTACTGTGCGGAGTCAGTCAGCACACATGTAAGGAGAGTCATCTCATACGCGTATGGTAGTTTGTTTGTCATTTAAGAGTGTGTACTGACTCTTTGACTGTGTGTACTGTGTGTGCTGACGCATTTAAGAGTGTGTACTCACATTAAATGTGTACTGACTGACTCCGCACAGTAACCACACGGCCTGCCAGCAATAAATAATATTTAACATTGATTCTCTATTGGAAAAGCATTCCAACACAGTCTGAATAAACAAAAAATATTATTACTTAGCAATAATAAAAAAATATTGTTGTAAATCTTTTATTCATTTACCTGAAGCTAAAAATCTCAATGTTAGTGCTAATCGTTCACCTGGAGTGGTCGGCAATCTCATCCGCGTATCTTTTATTTTTTTGATTGTAACGTTTTCTATTTCATATTCGAAATTGTCTAATCGTCTAAGCAATCTATGGTAAACTTCTATCAAATATAGTCGTGATTTGTTCTTATAAGTTTCCCAAGATATCGTCAAAGCAAGAGCCGCATTTTGCAGAAGTCTCAATTGGAGGCGGAGAGTGTGGGTGGAGGATCAATCGTGTAGAGTTTTGAACAAAAAAAAAAGAAAAATATAGCTCTGAAAATTGGTGCAGTATTACATATTGAAAATATAAATTGAGAGAAAATGTTCCAAGAAGTGTAGGTCATGAATTCTGTTAATTTGTTTACTGCAACTTTACGATACAATTAGACTTTCCACAAATTTGCAGAGTTTAAAAGTGACGCTAAATGACCAAGAATTTTCGGAAAAAATTTTTATGTAGCCAGACACAAAAATCTGTTAAAGTGTGAACAGTAAAGAAATTTATGTCTGACATTTGTGTCGCAAGTTCTGCCGTAGTCTAAACTAAGTATTACGTCAATACGTTTATTTTTAACCCGACTTCAAAAAAGGAGGATGGTTCTCAATTCGTCTGTATTTTTATTTTTTATTTATTTTTTTTTTAATATTTTTTTTTATTTTTATTTTTTATTTTTTTTTTTTTATGTGTGTCACCTCAGAACTCCGACATTTATGAACCGATTTTGAATTTTTTGAACCATATTTTGACAAAATGGAAACCCGACTTCAAAAATCAAATATTCTATAACAAAAAATGCACTAAAAAGTAAAAAAATAATTGCATATTCTTGTGCCAATTTTAGTTCACCTAAGCAAAAATTTTTAAATATATATGTACAATTATTGTTATTTTTGGAGGCGGTGTCCAAAAATTATGTGAATTTCTCTATGCTGACACCGTCTCCAAAAATAACAATAATTGTACATATATATTTAAAAATTTTTGCTTAGGTGAACTAAAATTGGCACAAGAATATGCAATTATTTTTTACTTTTTAGTGCATTTTTTGTTATAGAATATTTTATTTTTGAAGTCGGGTTTCCATTTTGTCAAAATATGGTTTATTACAATCTGTTGACGATAATAATTTTCCAAAATTTTGATTGTTAATACAAGGGCATTTCTATGACAACCATGATAACAAATACAGTACCTTTCCTTTATCATACACATATCTGATCTAATTTATGTATATATAATCTAACGAAATACTCTAAATTGTCCCATATAATCGATTGAAAATAGAAAAAAAGTTCAAAAATTACAATCCAAGTACGGAAAAAATAAGTATAATTAAAATAATAAGTAAAATAAGTATAAAGCAAACAAAGTTCAACAATCTCTAACCCGACTAGGGACAAATAAAATAAACAAAAAAGTGAGAAAGAAGTCAGGTGCTGATAGCTATCAATGTCTTATTGAGTAAGACAAGTCTTTTGATACGTAAGACATTCCTATTTATTTAGGTCTATTGAAGTTTTCTGATAGTTTCACATTAATAACGTTATTATTCAATTCAAATGTTACCCGGACCATAATAACGAATCGATTGACACCTCATTCATAAAAATCGGATGAGTAGTGTGGGCGCTAAGGTGGAACATACATAATACAAACATACATAGACTGATAAAAACATAACCCTTCCTTTTGGCTTTTCCGTAGTCGAGTAAAAAGTATCCTATGTTCTTCCCCGATCAGCCAAGTTGCCGCGCTTGTAAAGGCGTTGTGTGTACTTGGAACTGGGAGGTTATGGGTTCGAATCCCGACATCAAGAGTTTGTCAATTATTTATTTAAAAAAAAAATTGACTAAGCTTTCGACGTATGGAAAAGGGCGAAGTAACCGGCTATGCTTCTGAAGGTTTTCAGTAGTTTCCTTCAAGAACTCCAGATGAGTATCGGGATAGTTCCTATCAAAGTCGGCTGCAGCCGCAAATCCTACCAATCCCTACATACCTAATTCCGTGTCTTCTACTCACAACCTCACATCCTTAGGCATCACAATGGACCTTATGGTCGAAGTGTGTCCCGTCCAGGACAGCCTCTACAACCTATCTATGTTCTTCCCCAAGGTCCAATCTTTCTCCATACCAACTTTCATCTAGATTGTGTCAGTGATACTTTCACATTGATATTAGTATTATTGATAACTGACCATTTTGGTTAGATTTTTGGTGAAAAAAAAAGGAACTAGATTTAGTGTGCAGTATTATCTTCTTTACATACAAAAGAGGAATTGTCCGAATTGCCCAGATCTCGAATGATGTTTATAGTTTCTATAGAAATACGTACATAACAAAATTTTGAAAAAAAATAATTTGTCAATCACTTTAAAATATAATAAAAAGAAGACATTTCAAACTGTCAAATATTGGATAAAAATAATTATTTGGCATTAATAAAAACATATAATGGATTACTCTTTAGGTTGCACACAATAAACCACCATGTTTTTTAAGCCCCGCCCTTATGTCAGTTGTCAATGGATATAAAATTAACTGAAAGCTTTTTCGTAGTGTGTCTATTCTTATGCCTAGCATGATAATAATTTTTTATATTATGCAAATAAAGTGTTTAAAATTCATGAAATAAGTATTTAAAATTCAAAAAAGTTTAGATTACAATAAATTTCTGAAAGAATAAAAAAAGATAAAAGATAAAATGCTTACTTTGAGACAATTACTTTCATTACAGAATTTTCGATTTCTTTTGAAATTGTTGGCATATGTTCAGAGCGTCGACGTACATTTACGCATGGTGCTAGATGCACAACCATTGCGCCATTATTTCGACGTGCCACACGTGGTGAATACGTTGGAGTCAATTGTTTATCAATAAAATGATTCATTGATAAAAAATCACAAATTTCTAAGGTATGCATCATTTTAATTTTTTTCGTTTCGTTTCTTCTTTATTTTTGAAGATTGTTTAGAGCAAAGACCTTTTTTTGTTACACCATAAATTGAAACATTAATATTGAAAAATTGTTTTTCTAATCAAACCAATTTCAAAACTATTCAAATTAATTCTGTTTGTTTGTTGATAAACCATACAACGCAATCAAACTTTTTTCAATTTGTTTGTTTAAATTATATAAAATAAGTTGGCAATTGCTAGTAATATGTGTGTGTGATATGGTGAATTCCTACTATAATCCAAAAATTATTTATTAGAAATTGGCTCACGCTTACGTTCATTGGCACGTAATTACTTTAAAACAGAAATATACTTAAGGTTACTCGGCTAAAATAAAAAACTGCATATAGAATTGTAATACGGAAAATAAAAAAATCCAATACAATGTTGCCAAACAATCACGTTTTCAAATTCAGATTTAAATTTTAAATATGATTGACAGCGATTTCGATAGTTTTTACTGTTTTTGAAATAATTTTTTAGCAAGACTACGTTTTATTATTGTTTACCTTCATAAACAGGTTGCAACGTAGTGTGTATTGTTTTCGTTTCGAAATTGAATTTAAAGGAAATTTTACGGATCGGGGTCCTTATGGTGACAGTCATAACACTTTAGGAAATAGGTCTGTGTAATGTGTTGATATAGTTCGTATTTGCGATCATATGTAAAATTAATCTTTACACCACCAATCAAATTTTTAATTTAACTTTTCACCAAAGATTTCACCGAAATCGTTTAACCAAGTAGTTTTTTCGCTAATATTTTTGTTCAATGTTTTCTTTTTTTTATTTTGGCCTAAGAATTTGGAATCTGTAACTTGGAATCTGAAGAAGATGCAAATCAAAAAAGCTTTAAGTGCCATTATCGATTTAAACGATTGCGGCCAATTAAATGTTCTAACACTTTCCGTTCTTCTGATTTAAGTGGTTAATACTAAACCGTAATTTGGACTATGTATGTAATAAAAACGTTACGGTAAACGTGGGAAAGTTTAATATTTCAACTATTTGATCTTTATACACGGTTTCAAAAAACAAGGACCAAAAAATATGTCGACCCATGTCGACTGTAGCCAACCGTAAGCCGTGCGAACTTGGGTCCAGATTAGTGTTTTTCTCATTTTTAAATATTTTGTTATAAAACAGAATTCGAATTCATTATTTTTAATATTTAAGTCTGTATATATATTATGTTTATATAAGTTTGGCTTTCAGACCAGATTTGATAGATTTTAAATATTTTCTATAAAAAATTTAATTTTCACGGTGATTTGCTATAGCAATATGTGCCTCATTTAAGTACATAATGAAATATTACTTACAGAAAGAAAGCAGACATATTATGTTAAAATAACATTGGGTGTGAATATAAATAACGCTGGTGATCGGGGTAAAGCTTAAATATCAGTATAACTTCAATTTTCATCTTCAGCTAATACCCAGATACGCAATTCCTACATATCCTCATTTTCTCCAATAATGCATCATATTAATCTTTAATTGACATAAAATAATCTTATAAGAATCAGATTAATGAAATTGTTATTGACGTTTAGTGAAATCAACGTTTAAAAGTAAGAAAAAAAACACGTGCATTTATTTTGATCATAATTTTCCAAGTCTATTTAATTTCCTCGTTTACTATTAACTAATTTTTCAATTATTCTAAAGTCTACACATCTCAGACAAAAATTTTGTGCAGTGTTTATTTCTAGATATGTCCTTCTGATCAATATGTTACGAACACAAAAAATAGACTAGTATAATATTTACAATAAAAACATACTTTTTTGTACTGAACAAAAAATTCAATTTTTAATATTTATGTTTCAATTTATTTAATATGAAAAAAAAAACGCATTAAACAGAATAAAAAATCACTCGAAACACTATTTTTTTAAATATAAAACAGTCACTACATTATGGAATAATAAAAAAAAAAACAACGTAAACACAAAAATTTTAAAATAACCAAAAAACAAAAAAGCTTTTATTGAACAAAACGACCACAACCTTTAAAACAAAAAACCGTATTGCATTTTGATGAACAAACTAAAATTGAAATTATTATTTTATTCAATGCATAACAAAGGTATGATGATTGACTTGGAAAACATTGATGTTCGTTCATTTGTATGATGATGTACTACAGTTGTTGCATGTGTGTGTGTATTATTTACGCGGCGGGTGGACATTGTGGTCACTACACACAACTCACTACATTATGTCATGGTATGGTAGTAAATCAGCCGTCAAGAAAACTGTATATGATATTTACAAAATTATTAAAAGAAAAAATCCATTAAATATATACATATACAAAAATTTGTGTTTTCAACTGATACATGTCAACCAACGAACTAAATTTATTTGTAGATAATGAAATGGAATGTTTTTATAAAATACAGTAGTATTATTATTTGCTACTTACTGCATATGTTTGTTTCATTTAGGGCTAGACAAAAATTTATTTTTTTACCTAAGAATTATATGCGGTTAGTTTTGATAATTTTAATGGACTGTCATGCAATCAGTTGTTTTATACTTAACAATTTCGTGAGTAAAATTGCAGTTTAAGTGATTTTGCCAATTTCAGAGTTTAAAAAAATTGTTACAAAAAGGAGTATTTTTGGGCCTCTGGGTCAATTAAAATCGGGGGTGGAGCGGCATTTTCAATATTATATTTACCTTTTTATATAACAGGGGAAAAACTGTGCAACAAAAGTCGATAATGTTATATATTATTTTTTATATTATGATATTATGGCCGATGACACCAGTCCAAGTGGCCGAGCGGTCTACGTTATGACTGCGCAGTATACCTACTTGGAAACTGGGAGGTTATGGATTCGAATCCCGACATCGGTTGTTTGTCAATTATTAAGAAAAAAAAGGGCGCTTAATTGACTAAACTGTTGGTGTATGGACAAGAACAAAGTAACCGGCTATACTTGAGAAGGTTTTCTGTAGTTACCTTCACGAGTTCCAGATGAATATCGGCATGGTTTCGATCATAGTCGGCTGCAACCGCATATCTTACCAATTCCTAGTCTATACACAAAAATTCCTTCCACTCCACTCACATCTTCACAACCTTAGGCATCACAATGGACCTTATGGTCGAAGTGTAGCCCGCCCAGGGCAGCCTCTACAATCTATCTATCTATGGCCGATGACAATTTCCGCCAAGTAGTACAATCTTTCACTTCGTCGGCCATCCCCCAAGTTGGCCGGGTTATTGTGTTTTTGAGCCTCCGCACTAAAAGGCGTTCTAAATTTTTTCAGATATGGTGGCAAATGTATGAGAGAGAAACTTATTGTTAGGTGCAGAGAAAAAATAAAATTGTTATTTTATAAAATATATATTAATACCGAATTTCTTTAATATAAACTAAAAATATGTAATTCATAATTCTAAATACACGTTGTTGTTATTTGTGAGTATAGTAGAGTTAAATGACGCTAGATGCTTGCATTCACCGCGTTGAGTTAGATAACGATCACATAGAATAGTAGACCAATCATTGAATACATCTTAGTATTAATCTCTATGTGATTTTGCCTTTACAGTATGGGCGTTGAACCGATTACACTCTATAATATTGTGTATATTCGACAAGAAAAATGTTGTTTTAGTAAAAGTTTTTGTATAAAGATTTTTAAGATAATCAAAAGAAACACATGAACCAAATTTGATGAGACACGCACCAAATTAGCAACGAGTAACATATCTTTGACTCCATATCCCGGAGTTAGTTACGATTAGCTAATTCATACTGATGATGACTACTTTGTAGTCGAAATACATATTTATAAAATACTAATATAATAATTGTTCTAGGAATTGAGGAAAAATCTGAAATTTAATTAAAAAGTTTTTGGTATTTTTATGATGAATAACTTTATTCTAAACATTTTTAAGAAAACTAAACAGATTCGGTACAAGTCAATCGTATAAGTTTTGAAAAAAAAACACAAAATTTGCTGTTCGTATTAGAAAGCAGAACATTTTCTATTCCTTTTTTGGCACAAATTTTGTTTGATACATCAACAATTTTAATTATTTAAAAACGTACAAAATTTCTTATACATACATTGTGTAAACTGTAAAGGAAACTAAAAGATTATTTGCTTTCGAAATTAACTTTTTCCACTTATTTAAGAAAGAAAATTGTACATAAAATTTGAAATTGGTTTTTACACCCTTAAATATCCGTCTCGATAAATTTAGGTTCTTCAAATGTGAAACAGTATTGATTGATTGATTAATATCGGGGTAAAAACTATTGTTAAACTATTATTATAAAATACATTATTAGTATAAAATACAGTTTAATAAATTTACTATAATATTCAAAACAAATTTCGAAAACAGTACTTTTTTAAATATTAAATAATATTGATCCAACGCACTCTTACTAATTGTTATCAAATTTATTAAATTCACATAATTTAAATTTAATAAACTCACAAATACTTGTGATTATATAATTTATTGTGCGGCCCTGAATTGTTTCAAGTCAAATATATTTTTTTCAATATTATTGATAAAATAATAAATTGCTATTGAAATGTTTGATATAGAAGCACATACTGTTATAATAATTAATATGATATTATGAATTGATCAAAACCACAATGATATTTCTAAAGTAATTTTATCTGTGGTATTGAAATTATTATAAAGCAAAATTTGGTTTTTTTCTTGAAATTTCTAACCGCTAGAATTTTCAATAAAAAAAAAATTTTACCACAGATCTTCAGATAACAATCTGAAAGTATGTAAGCGTGTTATGGAGAAAAAAAAGTGACTAAGTGTTTGTGAATGAGAAAAATCGGTTTCTGTATCCCCAAACAATTTGCAATGACATTCATTCAAAACAAAGCATAGCAATTATCTAGCTCAAGTAATTTATAAGAAAATGGTCTCAAGACGCATACTCCCAAATTATTGACTCATTCTTATACAAAATGTATATTTAAAAGAATTAAGATTATTATTATTAAGAACTTAAGGTTGACCGGACACATGTATAAGTTAAATCGGCAATGTATAGTTAAAAATCTGAATTTTCGATACGTTATTAATTGCTAACTCATACGTATAAAATAATTCTTTGAAAAAAATCTGTCGAAGGGTTTTCATGTAATTAATCATTAAAAATTGGAATTTTAACATGTTGTGAATAACAAATATCGAATGAACGCATACATTTTCGTTAATGTTGCTCCACCTTCTATAGATTCAAAAGTAACGAACTTCTATTTTTATAAATTAAATCTCGTACATTACGTAAAAAAAATAGTCTGACGAAGAGTCTGTAAATATCTTAATTAAAAAGATAAAAAATTTACGAAAATTTTCGTCAAATCGTCAAAATAATCATTAAAAAGACGATTATTTATTATTTTTAGTAATTAAATAATTACATAAATCCGATTGCTTGTGATGTTAGATGCTATCTAAATTTAAATAATTAATTTACAGATTAAAATTATTAATTTCTGTTAAAAAGAGATGTACTGTACTGTTCGGTCAACCTTAAGATATTATTTATTATAACCTTGTGCCTACTACTATGAATAAAAATTATGTGTCGTTTTTTTCACCAAAAAGAAATTAGGTTGAACAAGACCAGAGGTCCCTTATCTTTATTGATCTATCATTTTTGTCTAACTTTAATAGGTTTTACTGTAGAGTGGAAAATTTTAAAATAAAAAAGATGCAAAGTTTTTGCTCATACTTTTAATAATTAAAACGGCACAAAGTTTACTTCCTATTTTATATTTAGTGTTTTTATTCGAAAATTTGAATTTTAAATTAATGTGTTATAAATTTATTGAAATGCCCTAAATCACATAATTTCATTGTTCCAAGCTTCCGACACTTTTTATCTCTGACATAGAGTATTAAAAAAGCCCAACACTAGTGGTGAATATCTGCGTTATTTTTTGTAGGCGCATTGATACATTTACGGAGCGCCTAAATTTTGGGGATGACTTATCTATATGGAATTTACTCTTGATTTTATTTTAAAGATCGCTCACAAAAAAGTAAGATTTTGAACTACACTCAACAGTTTGTATTTTGAATATGTTGTAGCTTAATGCCTGATTAAAATTTTCAGCTGGTGTAAAACTGAGAAATGGACAGATTTTGAAATATGGAAGGTTAAAGACGGCAATGCGGACACTTTCTGACCTGTTTAGTATACAGTGATGCCAATTTAGTGGATTTTTCCCTAAATTTAGGGATATTTTTCGAACTTTGGGAATTTTTTAGGGGATACATTTTTAGGAGTTTTCAATTTATTTTTTAGGCATAATCTTTATCCATGATTGTGGATATTCCATTGTATTTTTTAATATTTTATGTTGTTTTTTCTTCGAAAAAATAAAAAACCCACATAACCATATAAAATATTATTAGAAAAACTTACATTTCCGACATATTTTTTCAAATTGTCAGTTTAGGAAGTTTTGCTTTGATTTTTGGCAATTTTAGGTGAAAAAAATATTTAGTGTAGGCATACGAAATGTTTTAACGAGTTCAAACTTTTGTAGGCCGTATTTAGGATCAAATATAGTGTTAAATCCGATTCGGAAACAACCCTGCGGCATACATTGCATCACGATAGTGGTGACCGTACTGTAACTTATATATATACACATCACGTGCAACCATTCAAAAGTAAGTGTATACTGTTACAAATAATTTTGGGAGATCAAAGTACATAACCGACTTTCATATACCGTATCTTAACGTCATTCCATTTTTCCATTGTACACGCATGTGAACTGTTTATCAGAAGGTCATAATCTACAAATAACATATTACAAATCCAGATTTTGCTAAATTATTGCGTTTATTCAAATTATTTATCGGGAGCAGTAAATTTAGCTTTGTTGCTATTTAAAAATATTAATTTCATGACTACACGATTTACCTTTTGGAAGTTTGGAATTTATCTTAGACTTATAAAAAAATGAGTGCTAATAAAATAAGAATAATCTAAGAAATTTCAACACTGTTCAAAATTTTAAGCTGTATTTTATACACATTTATAAATACAACTATTTTGTTAACACATAGGAAAAGCAAACATAAGCCTCAACTTGGGGTAATATGACACGGTCTTTCAAGCAGAAGTCTACGCCATACTTGCTTGCGTCCATGAGAACCTACGTAGAGGCTACATAAGCCAGAACGTATGTATTTTCTCGGACAGTCAAGCTGCTCTAAAAGCTTTGCCTGGAACTGAGGTCACCTCAGGGGTAGTCAAGGATTGTCTGAAGGAACTGCTGGAGCTGGCAAAATGGAACAATGTAAAATTGATCTGACTGCCGGGTCACAGTGGTTTCGAAGGAAACGCAAAAGCAGATGTATTAGCAAAGAAGGGAGTTGGAGTGTACTTCATAGGCCCAGAGCCTATTTAAGGAATACCAGTGACTGCATGTAAACAGGTGATCAACGAGTGGTCAAATGCAGGTGATCAACGAGTGGGCATTATCTCCTGCGGAAGCATTTGTACACAATTGGACTCCATAATGGGTCCATTGTATGCAGATTGTGTGGCGAGGAGGAAGGATCATCCAGCCACATTATCTTTGTCTGCGAACCTCTAGGTTACAGCAGATACAGAATATTCGGTGCATCTCCCTCCGAATATACGAACCAGGAAGACTTGATAAGGAAGCTTCTGGCTATTGCCAACATATGGGAGAAGCGAATCTCGTTGGACTGAAGTAGAAGGCAGACCACAATGGACCATAAGGTCGAAGTGAATACTTTTTAGACCCCAAGATCTATCTATCTATCTATCTATCTAACACATAGGATGAAATGGAAAAAATTGTTTGGAAAATATGGATAACGATTTCTGAGTGGTCATAGATTGATTACTTCTGTTCTGTGGTAAAAAGTACAAAAAAATTGTATATAAAAGTAAACAATATGACTATTAATCACATGTTGTATATATTTTTTATTCAAATTTAATTTTGAATAATGGTATAAGTTTGTTTTTAAATATTTATTAAACATGTAAATAAATTTTTGCATATGTCAGCAAATACTCGATAAAATATTATTTAATCATAAAATGTTTGGGTTCAGAACACCAAAAAAACACATAACCTGATATTTCATAAATAATGATTACGTAACATAGATTTTTTGAAAATTTTCATCATAAAAAAATTTCTCCGGCTAAAATTTTTGTTGCCAATGTCTTTGCTGTATATTAAAAGGATTAGCTAAAAATGTCGGCCTTGTCCAAAGCTTCAACAAACTTGAGAGTGCATAGGAAATTTACGTCAAATAATTATATTTATCTAAATTTAGACAGTTCAAAACGTCATTTTTGTTAATATTTGAAATTTATTGACAGTATATTTACAAAATTTTGATAATGCAGGAGTTTCTATAGAAACTATAACCTATATTAGAAATCTAGCGGTCAGAAAACGGCTGTAACTTTGAAACGGTTTAGAATTTTGAACTTCTCATAGTTTTTTGGAGTCGTGAGAAAAAATTACCTAGGATCCTCTCACCATTTTTATCTCCAATAGTTTTCATACAAATATTCATATTCATATGTTCTCTTTTTTATGAATAGATGTATGTTGTACTTTTTTATGTACAATGAGTGATAATATGTTTGTATGTTACTTAATCCCATAATGCAATGTAAAATAAATATTTTTCGTCTGCTATACTGATATGTGGACACCATAGAATTTGAATTTAAGAAAAACAGGTAAAATTATAAATTTTTAAAAACATCCAATGGAATAATATGAAACATTGTTTTTAATATATAGGTTTTTTTTTGTCTTAATACGAATAAAATTAGTATATTTTATCTGACTATATATTTGTGAATATACCTTATACAGCGCGCAAGTGCGGAAGTTTTTGGAAAAGATTTTAACAAATGATTACAACAATCTTTCATAAGAGAATAAAAATTAGATATTTAAAAATAAAACACTTAAAAAGTATTCCATTTATTTTATTTACTTTTTGATATCTAAAAATTTATCTTATTATTATTCTTTTTGGAAAACCCTTTGAAATACGTTAAAGAAAGAGAAAACAAATGAGAAAATATACACAACACATAAAACGAGATATAAAATACTGTCATTTACAATAGAAAAATTTCATCACGTGTAGGCATAGATTTGTATCACGTGCATAAATAAACATACAAACAATATGGTTCGAAAAAAATGTTCATGGGGTATTCATGTTTATGGGAACTGCACTAAAAAAGGAAATAATTTTGAATGACATTTATATACATAATTTCGCAGAGAAATAAGTTTCATATATGTATATTTATTTGTGTATACTTAAGTGTCAACAATACGATGTTTGTCCAAATTACATTTCGGTTACGTAGGACAAACTGTAGAAGACTAGTGTATACTTCATAGACAAATGTCATTGTCATTGAATTTTTAATTAAATACTGATATGAAAAAATTTATTAACTCGTCAACCAGGAATCGAACCACGGGCCTCTGGATATCTAGTCCAGTATGCTTCCGCTACACCAAAGACGACTGTGGCGTAACAGCCAACTTTTACATATCATTCTTATTTTTTTATTTGACAGTATTACTTCTGTCGAAGTTATTATTCATATATATTTATTTGTGTATACTTAAGCGTCAACAATACGATGTTTGTCCAAATTCCATTTCGGTTACGTATAGAAATAAGATTTATAGACGGAAAAAAGATAGGAGGAATTCTATTCACTGATGAAATATTGTAACAGTCTAATAAAGAAAGGGATATCAATGGTTTTTGTAGGATCATAATCGTTTTATGCCGTAAGAGATTACACTTAAGGGAAAACGGCTGCGTTTTAATGTCTTATAATTCAGGCAAGCAAATAATTATTTCTGGGAGCTGTTACCTTAGCCAACATTGATTTCTATGATAATCACCAATCATAAAACCTACAATATACTGAATGCTTTTGCAATCCTATTTATGGCCTTTGTAGATCTGGGTACCGGGTCACTCTGACGTTAAAGGGAACAAAGCAGCGGACTCGTTGGCACAAGAGGGGTCATCTCAAACGCCCCTTTCACCTGGGCTCATCATTACCATAGCAAGATGCTTCGTAATTTACTGAATAAAGGGTTGGCTGCGACAAGCTCATCTCGATTACTGAGACTTTGCGCAGACCAAGTTGTGTATAAGCACAGCTAGACCATTCGACTGTGCTCGGTTGAAACTCAATAGAATGCAGTTGAGAAGGGTAGTGGGGCCCTTGACAGGACACTGTTGATTGAACTACCACCTATATAACTTGGTGATCTCTGATGATTCCACTTGACAGGCCTTGTATGGAGGACGATGAAACCTCCATACATGTTATATGCACCTGCAGAAACTTTCAAGATGTCAGGTATTGAATGTTTGGGTCCGAAACCTTGGATCCATCAATCCTGTGTGCAATCCCGGCGGAGAAGTTGTGGGCCATCTGTGTGGCAACTGGCCTCAACAGAATCTTATAGCTTCATCTTCTTAAAATAGCAGCTCTTACTTGGAGACGTCTCGCCTTCCGGTGACAGGTTGGTCTCAAGGAGGGCACAAAGGACTCCTTGGTCTAGGTGCTAGGAACCCATTTGCGGTACCCCTCTTTCAAATTATTATTATGGCTTTTGCTACAACTTCTTCCATTTCCTAAGCTACTCTGAAAATTTCAAAACAATTTACTAGACTCTAGATTTTTGAAACAATTTTCAAAATTTACGACCCGAACGACATTAGCAACGAGTAACTACCTACCAAATTTTGTAATTCAATAATAAAAAATTAATGTACACGTTCCACCGATCTTTTAGGCATCAGATTGGAATATTATGAATATTCCACTTTAGTGTTAAGTTAGTGAGTACAAAATCTTGAAGATTTGATTAAAACTTGTGTAAAATTTAAAAATTTTAAGGTTTGTAAGTGTAGAATATTAATAAATAAATAAATAAACATTGCAATAACTATTTTAATAGTGGCCAATTGATAAGGACCGCAATATTGAAACAAATAATGTATTCATATTATAATTAAAATACCTCCCAGTCGTGCGCCGACGATCATATGTTAATGGATATCGTCGACTTTGTCTTCTTATCTGCGATGATCGTGATGAAGACCTTCGTTTAACAGTTAATGTTTCTGAATGACGTCGACTTCCATCTGATATTGAACCAGCTGATGCCATTGATGCCACTGATGTATCATCCACATCATGTTCGGGTATCGCTTCGGAATCACGTCGAGAAAAATCTGACGAATAAATAGATGTAATTGATGCCCTTGAATCAATTGAACGTTGTCCAATTAAATCGTAACGACGAAAACTGGCTGATGATGATATTGACGTAACTGATGCTCGTGACCCATCACTACGATCTATAGAATTTGTACGGGAACCAATTAATTCAGAGTATCGACGGGAATCCAATGATGATGCTAAACTAACTACAGAACTACGTGATTCACCTGAAGTTCGTGTACAGCTGTTTATTGATAAGTCACTATTTTTTAAATGTTCTTTTAACTCCCAAATGTTGTCACATTCGTCCGGGCTAGGAGGTAATGGTACTGATTCAGGCTCCATTGGGGGTGGCGGTGCACATTGAACAGTGGGTGGAGGTTTTTTGGCAGCACGAATCAATGACCATATTAAAAATATTATTGTTAACATTCTATTTCTAACTAAAGTGTTTTTAATTTAATTTTTTCGTTTTTGTTCCCCTTTTATTTTATTGAATTCATTTAATTTAGTTTTAGTATTAAAATTCTATCTAAGAAAGTTTATTTATTATATATATTTATAATTTTTTTTTTAAATTTAAATTTTGAGTTTATCCAAAATCCATAATAAACATATTGCTTTGATATTAATGATACAATTTCTCACAATATTTTAATATTTTTTTCATGATAAAATTTCATTGTTCAAGTAATAATGTTTTAATATTTTATGTTTCATTGTTTAGACGAACGTTGATTGTTTATTGTCATTGTGTTTTTAAATTCCTGAAATATTAAAACTGGTTGATAATTTGACAAGCTTTATTCGAATATATTTGGCAAGTTTATATTTCAATATACAGTGTTGTATAATGAATCAATCGCCCGAATTAAATTTTACCCACAAAAATAAATTATCCACATCAGAATTATTTATTTTTTTCTTTACATTTTATATTATGTAATAATATTGACAAATAGGAATTAATATTTTATATATGTGTAATATGTAAATAACAAACCATGAGATGATATGATTGATACTGTATGTATTTCTATAGAAGTAGATTTGACTCATCTACTTAACCAGAAATACATAAAATAGCAATCATAATCATTGTATTATTATCGTTCACAAAAGGAACGCTCATTTTTCAAAATATTATTATTGATTTGTACCATATTCGTTAGGTTTTCGAAAAAATTCTACGGATAAAATTTTTTTGATATAAATATAATAACAATTTTTATTCGTAACATTATCCCAAAAATCAACTATAAAATTTTACAAAATGAGCGCTACATATATATTAAAAATTGGTCTATTTTGCGTTAGTTATCGACTATATAATTATATTAAAAAATTCGTTACTCTCTAGTGGTCACAATTTTAGTCTGATCAAAAGCAAATGTCGTTTCTGATATGATTTTGGTATTTGAAGGCCAATTATTAATAATATAAGGGCATAAGACAAGAGGTAACGGGACATAATGAAAGAAGAAAACACAAAATATAAAATATCTCTCGTAGTAGTAGAACAATTGAAAAATGTATAAGGAGTAAAGTTGTAGAAAATCATATTTGCTACAATTTATTACCTGATCATTTTTCTCAAACTTGTGTACAGAGACATATTTAGGATGTTAATTTTCAATCCTAAATTGTAATTATTTCTGTAAATATTAGTGTAACAAAAAAAGAAAGGAGCAAAACTATTGTAAAACTAATTTTCTACTCAACTACTTTTTCTACTCAACATACTACTTTATGTATTTTTTCTTTCTACTCAACTAACTTTACTCTTTATGTATTTTTCGATTCTTTCAATATTAAGGGAAATATGCTACTTTTTGTGTTTCCCCCTTCCTCTAAACCATCTTTCCCCTTTTCCGGTTTTATCCATTAACGAACTTGATCTTTAAAATGCCAAAAGCGCCTCAAATATCAAATTTCTTTCCAATCGGATTCAAACTGTACCCACTAGAGCGATTACAGGCATATATATATATATATATATATATATATATATATATATATATATATATATATATTTCCTTGAAGAGGAAATTCGCTTAAATTAATCCTTATTAATAATATAATGTTAAGTTGGACTGAGTACATAACCATTTTTGGTGCCAGTATTTGCAAAAAATTGCGAAATTATATATTTTTTTTTGGGCAATTACATGTTAAATTATGTTTTCGTAGTTTATCAAACGTATACCAATTATGTTTTCATAGTAAATATACACATATCTATGTTAACATAGGGATAAACCATAAACCATTTATTTGATAAACCATCAAATTTTGTATTTTCAGACGTCGATAATAATATTCTGGGATGAATTTTTACAGAAATCTTATTAATCAAATTCAATTTTGAGGTACAGGTGCATTAAGGTCCATTTTTTGCAAAATGGCTATAAAAACGTAAAATTGTGAAAAAAAAGAATAGAAATTTAGTATAAACATTATTTATGCATACAATATTTGAGAAAAATCATCAGAATTTATTATATAAAGATCATTAAGATAATCAAAGAGAACTAGTAGGTTTTTTGAAATTAAATTTCATTTTTTTGCCCCAATTCCTAGAACAATTATTTGAATTTTATAAATACGTATGTCAACTACAAAGAAGCCATCATCAGTATAATACACGCACCAAATTCGCAACGAGTAACATATCTTTGACTCCATATCCCAGAGATAGTTACGATTTGCTAATTCATACTGATGATGACTATTTTGTAGTCGAAATGTGTATTTATAAAATACAAATACTTGTTCTAGGAATGCAAAAATTTGAAATTGAATTACAATTTATTATGTTTCCATGAAAAAATGATAATTTTTGAAACTTATTCAATATTCATGTATTTCGCACAACAATTCAGTCGAAAATATGCTGGGCCTTGTTAGGTGCCTTAAAAATACAAACTGCATTAAAACAAAAAATTATCATTCTATTTTAAAATATTTTCATTTTTCTGTTACTGTTACGGAAAATATCGGTATTTTGTTTTTAATTACAATCCACTCTGGTACTTATTTGATGTCTTAGAAAAAAATCACGAAAATTGGTAACAGAAGGAACTAAATCGGGTAAATAAACTAATGAACATTTTTTGTTTGCATGGAATATAAAAAGCTGACTTTAATTTAACTGATCTTTCATTTATAAAACATGCTATTAAAGTGGATATTTATGGAAATTAATAAAAATAAATAAATTTAATACTTTTAATAAGCCCCGGGCCTTCTTAGGGTATCATCAAGTGGGCCTTATCGTAACTGAGCTTTATTAGTAGCCAGGCCTTATTAAGAGACAGTACCTTATTCGATGATTTCTCTCAGACTAGGAATGGCCATACAGAACGTCCTGATAAAAAATAATATTATAATATCATGTAATACGATTGCATTTTTTTGGACAGAAAAATGCATAAAATGTACATTTAAAACTCTTGCAGCTTTAGATATTTTTTTAATGGGTTACAGCAAAGTGTTTAATGTGGCAAAAATCATATTTATTTGTTAGATGACTAAAGAACAAAATAGTATCGATATATAATTAAATTCTTTTTAGGCAAACTAATTAAGTAAAAAAGATAAAAGGATGTATGTAAGTTCACATATTTTATATGAGATGCTGTTATGGGTTACCGGTTAGGTTCATGGAAATGAATGCATATGTAATAAATATTACACACAGATTTAAAAAAAAATGTGTATGCTAAAATAGGTAGCTCAAATGATTAAAATCCATTCAAGAAGGACGAGTATATCTTCGTCCGCATGGTGCAGGAGATGGTATATTATTATGTAGTGGAAGAGCTGATGGTGCACAAGCAATGTGTTGAACGAACGGACACACAAAAGAGGATAGAAATTTCTCCACCTTGGTGCGCTGGGTGATCATTCACGATATATACTGAACCAGAGCACACACACCATCACAAACAACTATACTGAATATTGATTTCCCAGTAGAGAGGATGCCTGCCCCGCCATTAGTCTAGGCTCCCTGCACCTAGCACCATTTCGTAGTATACGATATATACACATGACAAGTGTATTGGTAAACAGTGTGGTTGTCGTGTAGGTACACCATAGGAAAATAATTAGTTTTTTTGTTTTTGATTAAATAGATTAAATTATTCTACCGAAAACTTTTGTAATAAACGTTTGGAAGGTAACGATTTAAAACGATTTCATGTTTAATGAAGTGATTATGAGTACTATTTTAGAAATGGCCTAGCTATGTGGGAAAACTTGCTAAATATATTACCTCAAAAAACAAGTGGACAGACAGCAAAAAATATATAAATACATCGATATCAAGGTAGTAGTCCTGGTCCAGGAAGCCAAAGGTCATGGTTTCGATTCCCATCCTTGATGTGTTTGATTTTTCATATCAAGCTATTGATGGCAAAGAATTTCACTAATATTCAGACATAATAGGTACTTAAATACAAAGTAAAAGCTAATCATCTACGTTAGTATAAAATAACCGTACAAGCAACCATGATAATAATAGACACAAGCTTTAAAAAAAATTAAATACGTAATTACCCATGTTTTAAGCATTCTTTACATAAAAATTATCAATTCCTGTATCCTTAATGTTTTATTTCTATATCACGCAATAGAAACTCATCCAATTGTTAATATAACGTGTTTTTATATACATAAGATAGTTGATGACCAAAACCAAAGTGATAAAATTTATCCGAAACTAAAGAACGGAAGCACACTAACTCTCATCAGGATGTAAAACAATATTTAAAACATCGGTAATTACGTATTTAATTTTTTTTAAAGCTTGTGTCTATTGTTACCATGGCTGCCTGTACGGTTAGTACGGTTATTTTATACTAACGTAGGTGATTAGCTTTTACTTTGTATTTAAGTACCTATTATGTTTGAATATTGGTGAAATTCTTTGACATCAATGGCTTGATTTGAAAAATCAAGAACGCCGCAAATGCGCCGCAAAATTCTTATCAAATTCCTTAATTTTTTTAAATAATGTATTATAAATGTACTTGGGGTAGATATGGTTTTTTTATTTGCTGTCTCGACTACTTCGCTGCGTCCGAAAAGAATCTGTTCAGTGTTAACCTTCAGCAAAATTCACCTAGATTCACTTTGATAGAGATATATAAATTGTAGAGGCGGCTACACTTCGACCATAAGGTCCATTGTGATGCCTAAGGATGTGAGGATATGAGTGGAGTTGAAGGAATTTGTGAGTAAACTTGAAATTTGTATTATATGCTGCAGCCGACTCTATAGGAACTATGCCGATATCTGGAGTTCGTGAAGGAAACTGCAGAAAACCGTCTCAAGCAGAGCCAGTTACGTCGTTCTTGTCCATACGCCGACTGTTTAATCAATTAACTGCCCTTTTTTTTTAATAATTGACAAACTGCCGATGTCGGGATACGAACCAATAACCTCCCAGTTTCCAAGTATGCATACTGCGCAGGCATAACGCCTTAGACCGCTCGGCTGTTCTGGACTGGTTTCACTTTGATAACTAGATTTAACTTCTAAATAGCTCTAATTGTGTAAGGTTATAAAATAGATATAAAATAAAATTCTCAAATAAAATGTTTTATCAAAAGTCTCCTTTTGATTAGTAAAATAGACCATAAATTACATGTAAACCACATAAACACATTGATGCTTGTTTTTCACATAAATACATTGTTGTGTAATGTGTTGTGTAATGTGTAATTGTTGGTAGCTGATGGTAGTTCTACGTGTAATGTGTGTATCAAAAGCTTTCGATTTATTTTGTTCTTACCGTAGCGTATAATTGACCGAACAGTACGAAAGTGATTGACCTTATTATGGTTTTTAAAGTTCAAAAGATTACACTATTTGAATGACTCCATGAAGCACAAAATTTGTTATCTAAAAGTGATATGTTAGTTAAATTTCTGAGATACCAGAGATATAAATATGTGATTTCGAGTATACATGTCAACAAACTCTTGAATTTGAAGCGAAAACATTATTGGATTATGCCATGATAACAGTCTAACGACAAAATAGTGTGTATATATTTAATACCGCCATTTACGGCCACATTTCGTGTTAGTAATATACAGACTGTTTTGGCAAGCTTTTTCAATAGAGAAACAATGTTAAATATTATTTATTACTAGCTGTCCGTGTAGTTACTGTATAAAGTCAGTCAGTACACATGTAATGGTTAAATATGTTCATCGAATTCTTAACTTTAGTATGTGAATCACAATATCCCCACTCTTAAATGACAAACAAACAACCAACCATACGCATAAATGTGTATAGTTGATGATTGTACGTGTGATGACTCTCATAACATGTGTACTGACTGACTTCAGATAGTAACCAGACGGACATTCAGTAATAAATAATATTTAACATTAATTCACTATAGAAAAAGTTGTCCAACACACACAGTATATGTAATATATATATACATACTTTAAGTACAACTGTAGCTCAAAAATAAAGAATTTTTGGGATTTTTGTCCATTAGAATTTCTGATCAGAAGGTCATGTACCACATACTAATATGGAATCTGCGGGATACTTTCAATTCACCACTTGTTGTTTCTTCTACTTTCTTTGTTAATTATTTTTTTACATATTCTATATTTTAATCTCGTTAAAAAACAAAAAACAAAAATATTGTTATAATTTCCCTGGCAATTTAGCCGTCTTTTAATTTGCCATTTGACCGCCTGCGTGCAATGAGCATTGGCCTGTCATGGCCCAGCATGCCAATGCATCATCTAATCAACTGTTTTACATGTGCATTTCAAAATTATAAGAGATTAGAAAACGTGCCTTACATATAACCAGTCAGATCGATTTCCCTTAATATTAAAATATATAATTATCTTTTCTCCATTTTATAGACAGATTAACACTCTATATCATATAGATGAATATTAAACATTCTGAAAATTTCTGCGAATTTTGCCTGTAGATATATTTTCTTACTTCCAGGAATACACTTCATTACGATAAAAACTAATTAATATAGTATGCTCTCTACATAATTACGCGAAATGAATAATATACATCTAAAATAATTAATAGTGTAATATGTTCTCTATCTATCAGTTTTATTATTACTAGTGTATATTATTCGGAGTAACAGTTTCCATTAACATACACATTTTGAAGTGAAACTTCTTTACGCGTACCTCTCAAATTCATACAGAATATATATATTATAAATACAGAGAGTGAATTGGTAAAAAAAACATGACGATATTATTTTGAAATTACGTGCCATTTCTTCTCACTGTCTACTCCAGTATATATTGCTGTGTGCACACTCTCCCCACCCATTGTTGATTTTGTCATTTCCACAGAAACTATACTTCTAAAAAATAACTATAAAATTATAAGATTAAAATTTTGTTTCAATTTTGAAATGTCAACTTTGATTGTCGTTTCCATAGTAACTATCAAGTATATTGTAAACATATATCATACAGCGTGATTATTATAATTTCATTCCATATAAATGTGGACGAAGTGGCGGAAAACAGCTGTGATTATATACGTATAATATAATATGTAGTAAGTTGATCTCCGTACATTCACAATTTTTTTGTTTTTAGTACTATGACCCTAACATTTATTACAATTTATTGCATTTCTACATAACCAATTAAAAAATTTTACAATTTATATAAATTTTATTTCAATATAAAGCGAGTGAAGTTTCACATCTGTCCTGGGTCCCCTGACCCAGTTTCATTTTTTTTAATCGATTTTAGAACTTGTTATTTAATTAATATAATTATTTTATTTTCAATATTCGTTCCATGGAACAAAATTGTAAGTAATAATATGTTTTTTACTATTATGGATTAATTTCTCCATAATGGATCCATTATGTGCTGACTAAACGGAGCTAGAGGAGGAAACATCCAGCCACATTAGCTTTAACTGCGAATCTCTCAGTTAAAGAAGATATAAGATATTCGGTGCATTTCTGTGGAAATGACAAAATCAACAAAAATTTTAACCGACTCCAAAAAAAGGTGGAGATTCTATGTTCGACTGTATGTATTTTTTATATTCACCCCCTTCAAGATTATTTTTTTATATAAAAGATAGCCTATGTCCTTCCCTAGGATATAATCTATCTCCTTGCCAAATTTCATTACGATCCGTTCAGCGGTTTAGTCGTGAAGAGGTTGCAAACAAACAAAAGAGTTGGTTTCATAATTATATAGTAGTACGGATATCTATTTATTTAATTTCTTAATAATTTTTAGATCTATACCATTATGACAAAGTATTTCAAAATATTATACTAATTTACGTCATGCTTTGCAGAAAATTCATTTAAATACATTATTAAAATACCAAGTAACCATAGTGATTCATTTCTAATATTCATTATTATGGATATTGTATTGAAATTGCAAATATTTCTGTAAATATTAGAGTCACAGAAAATATGGTCTGGTAATGAAGTGTAGTAAAATTTATTTACTAAAACTTCACTTATTACAAATTTTCGATGTAGCTTATATAAAAAGAGATTTTCAAGATTTTATGTTTCCCCCTAACTATAAGCCCCCCTTCAACCTTAACCAAACTTGAACTTTCAAATGCAAAAAACGCGACTAATACCAAGGTGAACATTTGAAGAAATTTTTCCGAAATTCCTACATCAGTACAATAGCTACATTTTCTGAAAATTCAATGAAAATTAAAATGGAGTAATATGGCTGGTCGTATTGCCAGAATGAAAGCTGATCGTTGGATGGTTCGTAGCACAGACCCAAATGGAAATCTCAAGGAGAATCATTTGCCTAGTAATGGGGATAATTATTGGCTTATATTATTACTATTTTATTTAAAACTTTCAGATTATATTGACGTTAATATTCTTCGCTTTTCGATATCGAGATTTTGGGCATTTGACATTTGATAAAGCTATCAGATGGTTGAATTTTTCTGATCCACTTTGTACATAAAGCTGAACACATGTTTCTAGTATAGTATTTATGGTTATATTTGACTGTTTGTGTTTAATAAAACGTTTGAACGGATGGAATTCGATTGATTTTCTTTTAGAATTCAGATTTCATAATATTAAATTAACTGTGAATTTCATTTTAATATTTAGTTGGAGGTCGTAAACAATTTAGCTATACCTATAATAATTCTTAAATGTAGGTCATTCAGTACGTCTCTAGTACAACACCCACGAAAGAAAATTTTTGATGAAAATTATTGTTTTATACACTGATAGAAGTAATTCGTTGCACTAAGAAAAAATTTTTTAATCCAAGAATTTCTGATTCTCATATATAGAGAAGATAATATATATTTAGTATAAGAAAATAGGTATCTTGACATCTATAGTTTTCACTTGAGAAAATTATCGTAACTAAAGATAAACTGACTCTTGACTCAAGAATCTCGAAATTCTTAAACTGAAATTATCATTTCTTTGGACCAAGATGCTAAAATTTTGGACCAAAATAAATATTTGTTTAATGCAAACAAATGAAACTTTTAAAAGAAGTAATGATATACTTCCGTAAAATTCAAGAATTTTAGTTTTTTCGCTCAACATATGTTTTTGGTTCGACTACGTATCCTTGAATGAAAACAAGGGTTTACTTTTTGAAGCAAATAGTTTGAAGAAAATATATTTTCTTGAGGAAAGAAATTCCTTCTTTCAGTGTATTCTAAATCAAGGTTTAGCTAACTATCAGATATTTCTAATCTAAAATTAAATTAAAATCGAGATTTTTTTTCAAATTGTTTTTTGTAAACTAGCGTCTATTTATTTCCATTGTTAGTATGGTTGCCGTTCGGTTATATTATACCAACGGAAGCGACTAGCGTTTACTTACTTTGACATTTAAGTAATATGTCTGAACATTGAAAACATTTTTTTTTTGACATCAAATGCTTGATATGAAAAATCATACACATCTAGGGATGGGGAAAAATCATACCCATCCCTAGAAGTGTATGATGTTTCATATCAAGCATTTGATGTCAAAAAATGTTAAAATCGAGATAATAAATTTTTTTGACAACGATTGAAGGATTTGTAGGAACGGATTTTAAGAGCTTTTACAATACTGCTCATAACTTTTTATTAAATTCCACAAAGTGTTAATTTGGAACGCGAACAATGTTTTAATTCCCAACTTAAGCATAGTCCAGATCCACTACGGAAATTTTTAAGGGGATGAATTTCGTGTGTGTTGGATGCTTTGAATATTTTGATTTTTCTGATAAATCTATCTGCGTACACGAAAGTTCACCGTCAAGTTTCAAGTCACTGAACTTTTGTTTGCCAAAATTATTTTGCAGCTCTATGGCAAACCTATAACTAAACTCCGGGGATAACTGCCGATTAATTCTACGTGATGAACATCTAGCCGAGAAGTATTCGAAGTTGCAAGTTCGTACTTTAGCGGTTACCGAAAAATTCAACATCAAAAATCGTTAATTGTTTAACGAAATTCTACGGTCAATTCGAGAATAGCTTCAATTTCAAATTAGGTAGCAGTATGCGTCTGGTAAAAATCTGACTCTAACGTATAACACATAGGATGAAATAATTTGAAAATGGTTCAAAACAAAATTATCACACAAAATCGTTTATCCAAAGATAATTAAACTAAAATGTCCAATTTTAAAAGTAATGCAAATTCAATCGAAAATTGAAAACAAACTTTACACACGTAAAAATGAATATACATTCGAAATTGTATTATCAATTCTCCAATTAATCAAAAATATGATTCCAATTTATTACATCTTTGCGCGTTTAATTAAACAAACACAAAATGTAAATATACATGTGGATTAAAATTAAGAGAGGATTTTAAAGAATGTTTTTTTTACACCTGATACCATTCGATTCGATATAAACTGGATTTATTTATAATTCAAAAAATTGATTGAAACGATATAAATAAAATTTTATTTAATTATTCACATTCACGAATTTATTCGTTCGAATTTACAGGCAGTATGTAAATAATGATTTCTTCTTAACTGTAAGTGTCATATTCAATATGTCACAACTATATTGTCAAAGTTGTAAAATTTTAATTGTTCCAGCCGAATTACAAAAAAAAAATGTGTGTGTGTGTACTTATGCACGCACGTAAGAAGTTACACTTCTTTTTAAATAATTTATTAAATAATATTAAATAAGGTCAACCATACTATTAAGACACAAAAGTTTAATAAAATGTAATAGTAGTGAAAAATTACAATAACAAAATTATATATTATGTAACTAAAACCAATAGTTCTAAATTTTAACATGGTAGAACAACACCAGCGCCACTTCTTCCGTTAAAAATAGAGTTTGAAAGACTGGCATTATATAGATTATTTACATTAGTATCAGAGTTAGTGAAATTTATCAAGACCAGGCCAGTATTGTAAATGTATGTATTTATGAATATATACATTTAACATACAAAGTTTATATTTATTATGTGGCTCGTAATTCTAATATTCTTTTTCTATCCGAAACATGTAGTCATAAATAATATTAAAGAGAACTCTAGGATTTTTCGAAATAAATTTCGATTTTTGCCCCAATTTCCTAGATCAAAATTTTTTTATTTTATAAATACGTATTTCGACTACAAAGTAGTCTAATTCATCAGTATGAATTAGTTAATTGTAATTATTCTCCGAGGAGATGTTACTTGTTGCTAATTTGGTGAAGGTCTGCATGGAGTCATATTTAAATGTTTAAAAAATGTAAGAGCTGGCGGTGTACAAGCGCGGATCCGCCGTTGTGAGCACCATGGGCATGCCCACAACCCTCATAGACTTGTGACGTCACACTTTCACGGTATATTGGGGTTGATAGGCTGATGATATTATATCCAATGCCTTAATAAAATTAAGAAAAACAATGAATCGTGCGTGATTCGGAACGCAGTCATCAAAGAGATATGCTGACACGTTATGTCACATTTTTTGAGGGCAGGATCCGCGCCTGCCTGTGTAGCTATTTACCAAAATATCAACGACATCATTCATTTTTCTATAATCTATAATATTTTCTTGTCTTTCAATATTAAAAAATTATATCACACACAAATTATAAATACTATGCAATAGAGTAGGGTAGAAATCTGAGTTATATAGAGCGAGCGAGTGCTACATCAGTTGAGTGTTATATCAGCGATTTATTACATGCTGAAAAGACACTCTGATCAGATTCTCATATAATGCGCCAAAAGAAGTAAAAGTTCAAAAATTATTCATATCAATGTTATCATAGTGTATGGTGAAACACCGCCAAGTTCCAAGTCACACTATACTTCTCTTTACCTGTGTTGCTTTCCAGCTCGGCACCTCTAAACCTTTGCGCCAAAGTATAACATTAGTTAATCATCATCTAGTCATGAAGTAGTCCAAATAACAAGTTTTAACTTACAGTGATTATCGAGAATTTCAACATCAAATCGTAAATTTTGTAGCTGATCGTCAATAACGATAATATGAATACCTCTAGGTCACTTCGAGAAAAGCTAGAAACTTATATGAGAACCAGTAGCTTTTGCTTTTACAACAAAAAATTGTAATAACATAATTACAATTAATTCGATAATATGTAGCTGTTATAGAAGCTTATAAATTGAATCTTTACATTCGTGTTTCTAATGGAATATCACTACTTCAATTGCAAGGTTTGTCAGGTCTCTCTTAGTAGATATTTAGCTTATACTTCCCGATATATTCTTATGACACTTGTTAAATTAAATATCAAATATCTACTATAGAAAACCTTGCACTAACTTGGCTCTCAAGAAAATTACATATAATACTACGCTATTCGGAGAGTTTGCGAGGAGTGCAGAATTTTAGCGACACTATAATAAATTGACTAGAATGTAGTTGGGATAGATATAATGGTTAGATGTGTAGCACATTGCTGTATTTAAAATATATTATAATTTATTATATAAAATCATCACATTTTAATAAAGAAAATCTGAACAGGAAATGTTCAATGACCTCCTTTGTGTTATCTTTCATCCGGAATATATTCCGGCGGAATGCGTGTCTATATTATATTCAAACATTCTACTACAACTGTATAGTAGTATATTAAAAGGCGTACTACATTACATAAGTAAAAGGCACGGAAAACAAATGATGTTCACGTGGTATACCTATGCTCCCCTCTTGCTGTTATTGTATTACTAATGTCGGCTTTATATTTATGTAGTATTAATCAGGTAACTTTTCTTTCAAAGCATATGTAAAATTTATATATATCATAACATTTTTATATTTTTATATCCTATAAAGCAGGGGTGGCCAACAAGTCAATCACGAAGCCGATTTTGGTCGATCGCTCGCGATGTCTTGTCAAAAAGTAGTAGATTTTGAAAAAAATGAATTTATGGAATTTATATCTTTTCCTTTTAATAAAGATTTAAGTGTGATGCGCATTTGCCAAAAATGCAAAGATATTTCATATGGAGCAAAATACATTAAAAAATGAAATTATAATTTTGCAAACTGATTTAATCTTACAAGTCAGAAAATTTAGAGAAGATTTTTGGAAATACGTCAACCGATAAAAATATCCCCAAATCACCAAATGCAGTGACTATATTTATTCTTGTTCCGGATCTACATACCTATGTGAATCGACATTTTCATACTTAAAGTTAACGAAGACAAGATACGCCTTTGTCAAGATACACCTAATTATGATTCCATGGTTACTCAGTCTTCCCATTAATGTTAAGGGAATAAAATAAATTCTAAATCGGTCTACATCTGTAGCTATTTTGGATGAATTTTGAACCGTTGAATAATTATGTTGTTTTTTACGTAGGTGGATATACAGAGTGTTTCAATACGAATTGCACTTCCGTGAGCTATTGATATTTTAGCAAAAAATAACTCTAAAAATCTTAAATCATTCTTCTATGATAAATTTTCCTGACCTAAAAAAAAGTCACGAAAATGAATTCTTAAATAAAAAGTCTTATATCTTATACACACAAAAGTTGGCCACTCCTGCTATAAAGTATCGCTCCTTAAGAGTTTTTACCTGTTTAATTTTTCATTTCAGACTACTAAATTGTTAACAATTTTAAATGCTTACTAAACTCGATGCTATAATTTTTGTATTTGAACCTTCTTAATAGTGTTCAAATAGAAAAATTTACCTTGAAAGACGCTGTAGGAAATTAATTATCAATTAATCTATGGATGATTAAATTACAAATTTTGCCCCAATTTCCTAGAACAATTATTTGTATTTTATAAGTCCCAGTCTGATTCCATATCCCAGAGATAGTTACGATTAGCTAATCCATACTGATGATGACTACATTGTAGTCGAAATACGTATTTATAAAATACAAATAATTGTTCTAGGAATTTGGTCAAAATTTGAAATTTAATTTCAAAAAACCTAGAGTTCTCTTTGATTATTTTAATAATCTTTATACTATTGATCATTATTTCTGTACCTCCAATATTTCCTGATTTTAATGTTCTAATAATAAATACTAATAGTTTCGCCATTGTAACTAAATACAATTCTTCACCTAGCCTACATAGCTCTTACGAGTCGAATTTTTTTAATCTTCAAAATAAAAAAGCTGTTATTGGCTAAAAATCGTAATTTTTATTATAAATGTTTTAAAACCTCTCGTAGGGATTAAATTTAAAAAAAAGTCAATAAATATTATTTGTTTTATTCACTTCTTCATAACTCAAACTGATTATTTTCAGTTTTAAGCCAATTTTCCTAAGGAATGATGAATTTTGATGTTTTATTTAATTGTAAAAGTTAATTCAATGTTTAGAAATATCGGCGGCAACTTAGAAGAATATGTAATAAATTTGGTTAAAGAAAATCGAAAATCGACTCATTTGCAGTCCTTTTGTTTAAACAAAAAAAAAAAAACACTACATAGAAGCCATTTTTCAACTAGAGAATTTTCTACGAGGAAGGAATCATAATCGTAATCGCATATATTCGGAAGTTAAAAATCTTTAATTTAGAATAATAATTGTTGTATTTGTTTATGTCCATGATCGTTTTTTCAAAATTATTTGTTATTCACATATTATTATTTGTATATACTTTAGCGTCACAATACAGTACTTATGTCAAATTCCATTAAGATTATTTAAGACATAGTATGAAAGAACTGGCGTATACTATATAGACAAACATGCCATTGAATTTGTAATTAACTATTGATATGATAAAATTAGCTCATCAACCAGGAATCGAACGTTTGACCTCTGGAATTCTAGCCCAGCATATAAGTCAACCTTTACATATCATTGACAGTATTATTTGTTGTCAAATATCAACATTGTTATTCGCATATTATTATTTATTATTATTATTATTTGTTACAGTTTGAAACTAGACACTATTCAAATGTTAAAAATTTATTAGGAATGAGCTTTGTGATACATTAACTTTAACAAAATAAAATAATGATACACAAAGGTAATATGAAAGTATGATTTATTATTAATAAAAAAAAATAAATAAAAAATTTATTTTTGACATTTCTCTATATTTGTTTATTATTTAATATACACACAATGTCGATAAAAAAAATTAGGTTAGTAAAATGGCAAAATATTTATTCATTTTCGTTTTCTTTTTAAAATGCTTGATTTGATTTTTTGATCACAGACATAAAAAATACAGTACAATTTTTTTTTGCAATGTTGGCAATAGTCATTACATGTACGATATAAACTTGCCTCTGTTTATAATAAGTGCATGCAAGAAACAGTGATTTAATTCTGTGTTGGATATGTAATAGTAAAGAGCATGTAGAAATTTTGATGCTGATGCAACCACAATTACTCCACTAGATAGATAGATAGATAGATTGTACAGGCTGCCTTGGACGGGCTTCACTCGATCCTTAGGTCCATTGTGATGCCTAAGGATGTGAGGATGTGAGTGGAGTGGAAGAAATTTTTGGGTATAGACTAGGAATTGGTAGGATATGCGGCTGTAGCCGGCTATAATAGGAACTATCCTGATATTCATCTGGAGTTCGTGAAGGAAACTGCAGTAAACCTTCTCAAACATAACTGGTTACTTCGTTCTTATCCATACGCCGACAGTTTAGGTAATTAACCACCCCCTATTTTTTGTTTCTTAATAATTGACAAACTGTCGATGTCGGGATTCGACACCATAATCTCCCAGTTTCCAAGTAGGCATACTGCGTAGACACAACATTAAGGTCAGTGTATGAAAATATCTTTGGGGACCTTTTCCCAGAGAATAAAAGTTAAAAAAATGCAATTCTTTTATTTGAATATTTGGATCGAGAAATATCATTTTAAAAGATATTTATTGTAGATTTTTAAAATATTTCGAACTCTTATCGGCAGATGCTACAGCGTGAAGCAATCATAGCCAAATAAATATATCTTAGCAACAAATTAATTAATTAACATTATCTTTTTTTTCGAATTTTCGAAGAAAATGTACGTATTGGTTTTGTACCGATGAAAGAATTTCGGAAAAATTGTTCACCAAACCTACCTAATAGATACGAAAATGTAAATATATTCGAAATTTAGAAGTACTTCAAAAAATTCATTCATTAAAAATTATAAAGAATGAAAATAAATAGATATTTTTCATAAATAGTAATTGTTTGTTGTGAGAATACAATTAAATTATATAAATGATATTATTTATTATTAAGTCCTCATATATTTATTCCTAAATCCTGAGGAAATTCACTTAGTTAACGCAGTTCCTGCGTGACGAATTTTTTTAAAATTTAAATGCCATTTTTTTATTGTTTTTAATCCCTGCTCTGGAGCACGGAGAGACAAAGCACGAAATACGAATCTTTAAGAAATATCCTATATCTCGTATAAAATTTTCAAAACATATCATATGTGTATATAAGTGATTTTAAATTTCGTTAACTGGCAATATACATAATAAAAATGATCGGAAAACTTAATCGTAGTAATATCGAAAACAACACATAGTTGTTTGTTGAAATAAAAAGGTAGTGAAAATAACAACAAACTGAGTTAATTGCTCAAATAGCCGGTACATACTGAGGTACATACAGATGTATAAAATACAAAGTAGTGTATAAAGAGTGGAAATCAAAATTTTGTAATCAAGAGTAATTACGGATGTTTCAGCTGAATTTGTGTGACAAAACTATTTAGTTATGAAAAAAAGTTTCAAACGAAAGTTGTTTAGTTTATAAAAAAAACAATTTTTTTTAAACTTTACCTCTATCTGTTAAGCATGGACTGATTTTACTCATTCACGAGCTTGACTCATTTTTAGCTCTAGAACACACACAAAAAATTCCACGACGTTTTTGTCTTCGTTTTTGAGTTATCGTGTTTGCAGAAATGGACATGCAAATATGGAATAATTACGGAATTTTACGAAAACCAATATAGTAAGAATTTTTTTCTGTGGTCAATATTTCCAACCGTTACAAAGTCGGGACTAAATTTACAATATTTTTTTTATATCATAAATATACCGGGTTTAAAAGGTAATAAAATAATGATTTAATTTTTTATTTTTATGAAATCATCAAAGATATTCTAAAGATCTATTACAAATATGTTTACAAATATATTTACGTTTACAATACTGTTCAGTTGCTTTCTTACGGTCCAGTAGCCGTCAGATGTACTTTTTGTATACTGTGTATATAAAAATTTTATGAAAACTGCAATATGATATGTTCAATGTTGATAAAAAAAGAGCTTTTGATCTAAAAAGTCTAAATCTAAAGAACCATTAAGCATAATTTTTTTATTATTTATATATTGCAAGTATATATTTACCAGTCCAAGTGGCCGAGCGATCTAAGGTGTTATGTATGCGCTGTATGCCTACTTAGAACCTAGGAGGTTATGGGTTCCCCGACATCGGCAGTTTGTCAATTATTAAGAAAATTAAAAAAAAAAATGATAAAATGGAAACCCGACTTCAAAAATCAAATATTCTAAAACCAAAAATGCATTAAAAAGTAAAAAAATAATTGCATATTCTTGTGTCAAATTTAGTTCACCTAAGCAAAAATTTTATCACATATAAAATGAGGATTTTCTTTGATTTCCAGGGAATCCCCTCACCAGAATGCGATTTGGCGACAGTGAAACCAATCGGAAATCAAACCCTTTAAAACAAAAAATTCAAAATCGGTTCATAAATGACGGAGTTCTGAGGTAACAAACATTCAAAAAAAAATACATACAGACGAATTGAGAACCATCCTTCTTTTTGAAGTCGGGTTAAAAAAGGTGGCAATTAATTGACTAAACTGTCGTATGGACAAAAACGAAGAAACCGGCTATGCATGAGGAGGTTTTCTGCAGTTTCCTTCACAAACTCCAGATGAATATCGGCATAGCCCCTATCATAGTCGGTTGGAGCCGCATATCCTACCAATTCCTAGTCTATACACAAAAATTCCTTCCAGTCCACTCACATCCTCACACCCTTAGGCATCACAATGGACCTTATGGTCGACGTGTATCCCGTCTAGGGCACCCTCTATAATCTATCTAAGTATATATTTGGAAGTCTTGTTCAACATTATGAAACCTTATTTTTCATAAACAGTTCAAAACTAGAGTTCAAAATTGATAGATATATGTTGTACCAGTGCCTAGTTAAAGTATAAATATTGATTATTGATGAACTATAGAACACTTATACTGGAATTTTGTTTGGGAACAAAGATAGAAATAGATTCTAGACATTAAAATAATTGGCAAAAACAATATTGTTAGATTTCACTTACAATAAAATACATGAATAGCTTGACTACCTACATACAACTTGGTTTTATGCATAATTAAAATGCAGACAGTTTAATATAAAAGAGAGGATAATAATTTGTACAATACAACAACCAAAACAATTTGTATTTAAATGTAGTCAATAATAGATGTATTTAATTTGTTTTTTTTTTTCAATTAAAGTAAATTGTAATTTATGTTTTAGTTTTATTTCTAAACAGAATAAGCTCAGAAGAAACAATATCAAACATTATTCTATTATACACATAAAAGTAAGCTAAATTTTTTTTTTTTTTTTTTCAAGATAGGATGCCATAAGGAATCATGCATATAGTTTTTTCTCTAGACATCTCATCTCCATCCCATTAAGCCCGGAGTCGATGTTATCTCTTTTGTATATTAAGTTAATGTATGTATACAGCGGAGTTGCAGAAAATTTTACATAGATTTAATTAGGACAAACAACACGCGTAGTTTTGATTTTTTATGTCATTTGTGATGTTGTAGCGTAGTTGCAACTAACTCCGAGGTTCGATTTCCTGCCAGAGAGCTAAAAATGTGAGATGATAGATGAATATAGATGGAATAATTAATAATCATAATACATTTAATAAATTAAAAGACATGTTAAAAGATATAAATGATCTTTATTAAAATCAATTCGTAGCATGAATGTTAGAATGTATTTGTTGTTAGTTACCAAAGTAACAAACAGTAACAATGACCGTGGTAACTTGGGGAGAATGTAGTTATAAATGCAAATATGTCTAATGAACTATGCTACACATAACATAATATACACGAAAACTATCGCTGTCCAAAAGGAATGTGTAGATAGGTCTATGAAGAGGACACTGCAAGCTGCAGATAGATCAAACAGTGTGCTTACCGGTCACTGCAGGTTCAAGAGACATCTCTTTTTTTTGAGGTTGGAAGAACGTGCGAACTGTCCGGACTGTGACGGGGCGGATGGTACGCCCTTCCATCATCTGGCAGAATGTCCTTTCAGAGTCAGTATGCGGTATCAAGTCTGTGGTACAACCAAAATGGGGGAGTCAAAAAAAACAACTAAAGTAGAGCTCTGTCTTGTCATTTGCAAAGAAACAGGTAGATTCGACAACGAACACAGAGTATGAGGAGATGGGTTTCTTAGAGGTCGGTAAAGAAAGACTAAAACGGCTTAGTTGCCAGGTTTCAGCTTCTCCTCTACTACTACTAGAACAAATAACACGCGTAGTTTTGATTTTTTATGTCATTTGTTATATCATGTCATTATAGCCTTTACTACACATAAAATTATATGCAAACAAATTTCACGTGGCCCCCATCTACCTCTGAAAGTTTTGATGAAACTTTTCAATCGCATTAAAAAGAGTTGAAATACCAAAACTTAAACCTAGATGTTCACACGATGAAATGCTCATGAAAGTTTAATATTTCTTTATTTGCCAACCACGTTAGTCACATGGTCAAAGTATATCAATCACAAGAAAGGAGTTATCACACATACAGAAACAGTGCACAAAGCACAGAACAGTGAATATATTTTCACTGTTCTGTAATTAAGCGCTTGCTTAGTTCAACAATCGATTGAAAACATTCATCAAAACTTTCACGAGTAAAAAAGGGATGTGATAATCAGCATAATATGTCAATTGATCCATTTGGTAGATACCAGATGAAAAAGAAATAAATTCAGAATTCAATTGAATAACTATAATCAGTCTTTAATCGCTTGTGGTTAAGGAGATAATGTAAATTTATATATTGCATTTCTTCTGAATTATCAGGATTTGGTTTATGATAGTACATTTTTCACAATTATAAATAATAGATCTGGTTTTAAACCCGATAACTCAAGTAACGAATATTAAAAGAAATCAATTAATCTTAGTGAATTGAACCAAATATATCAATACCTTACAAACCGAATAATTGAATGAGTTATGAACACGGTTACATATTCCATTCAAGGGTGCTTCAGATATTAAAATATAACCAACTTGAAACAACCGGGTTGCGAAGTTACTAAATGTAGCTCCAAGATATACACAGACCATCAATACGGTTGATACAGACCGACACAACTAATAATAAGTATTAATAATAAATTTCGAAGATTCAGAATTTCTTATCGTTTAGAATCCGAGATAACTTCCCTACATCCCATTATACAAAAAAATGTGTTGGTATAATATTGAATAAAATTAATAGAGTAAAGAAAATAGATTTTTAAACTAATTTAAAAAAAAAGGACTTTATCTTTTTGTACTCGAGAAATATTTTTGTTTAAATGAAGATTTGACGGTCAATGGTGAACCGGTTACGCGACCCGCATAGATATAATGAAACAAGATTTGTGAGCTTATAACCTTAAAATGTTTATAGTGCATTAATTCTTTCTATTAAATAATAAAGGATTTCTCAAACTGTGATCTGCAGCCGTTTAACAATTCTATTGCTGATATAGTTAACAAATGGGTGGTCTCTATTATAGACCGTCGTGTCTCAAAAACGGAGGTTAAATCCCATTATTATTATTATCATTATTATATAGTTAATATGGACCAAAGATCCGTTTTACTTGAATTCATTTTCTGACCATATTTTCTGTAACATTTACAGGAATATTTGCAATTTAAAAACAATACCCATAATAATGAATATTACAAATGAATCGCCGCGGTTACTTGATTTTTTTAATGTTATGTTTTCTTCAGTCTCTAAACGCCCCTTACCATTTAGCGATTCGTTTTGATAAGCGAAAACATATTTATTTATATATGTGTCTGTAGAAACTCTAGGGATCACGGATCGCCATGAATATTAATTATTAATAAGATAAAAGCTACGTAAGAGCTTTGTCCAAAAGAGAATTTATTTATTCTGATAAAATTCTCAATGTTGACGCACCCTCCTGGATTTTTTATTAGTTTTCAGTTCCTACGCATCAAAATAAACTAGGTGTTCCGTGAAAATTCCAGGAATCTCAAGTGCTCCATTCTAGAAAAACTTTAGGAAACCCTGATAATATAACAATATATTAGAGTCACGCTCTACAATAGTATTTTAGATTTCTATAATGACTATATTATTATATAGAATGGTAAATTCAATTTGATATAATGTGTATATGTATGTACATTGTGCATGTGTATATGGTTGCGCAATATAAATTCATATCCGGTATTGACTTGTGTAAAAAATAATTTTCTTATTTTATTCTTAAAAATCAATTTTTGTTGACATAATAAATATAACATTGCTTTTCAAAATATTAAATATATATACCTACCTAATCATTAATAATAAATAATATGGAAAATGAGTTCATGTAAATTTATAAATAATGTCACGGCAATTAAAATCATATTTTCAGTGAAATAAGTTAAACAGTCCGTCCGTCAACAAGTCCGCCAAACTATGATGCCGTATAGAATGACCAGCATTTTAATAGTATGGAGTAACTGTGGTAGATAAGTTAATTGTCATAGTAGGCCAAACTACGAGATTTTTCCATGTAAAAAGTGTTAAAAGAAAACAAATTTCGCCAGGGTTTGGAGAATAGTTCCATATGATATTGTGAGATGTTTTTCGCTCGATTTTATTATTTATAATTTTTTTATTAACAATTTTATGCAAAAAAACGCTGTTATTTTAGTTTTTTGCCTATAAAATTAAAACTATCCAAGTAATCGTGTTGGTGTCAACAGCGACACAATCACAATTTAAAAAAAAAAAATTTTTGGAGTCGGTGAGTATTGACAGAGCGTGACTATTATTTATGAGTGAGAATACCCTTTCAAACAAAAAAAGAATTTTCAAAATCGTTCAACAATTGATGGAGAAATCGGTGATCATAAATATAAAAACAGGATTTTCTTCGATTTCCATAGGATCCCCTCATCAGAATACGATTTGGTGACAATTGTTTGGTGACAACAAATGGTGACAACATTTGTTTTATTAAAACAAACGTTTCAAATCGGTTAATAAATGACGGAGTTCTAAAGTAACAAACATTAAAACAAAAAATCACACTTGAATTGATAACCTTCTTCTTTTTTGAAAAATTATTATTGATTTAAAAAAAAAAAAAACTTTTTTTGAAAGAAAAAAAAAATTAAAATCGACATCATATTTTTCATTCAATTCAAAATATACTTTTCTACAGGAGGAAAATATTTTGTCTTAAATACTTTTCCTTCAGAACTTATTGTACTTAGAATTATGTGTTGAGGTCCTAAAAATTACGTTCAATAACTTTCAACACAACACGATGTCCAATTCCCCGAAATTTCTACACATATATGTTCGTGTTAAATTCGATATGATTCTAGTAGTGACATTTACTAAATAAATGATAAATGTTTGCACTTATCTAATAAAAATTTACATATTTTAAAATGAAAACGATACAAATTTGCACTCAATATTCTCTTGTTTGTATGAATATTTGCATGAAATGTTTTTTATAGAGATATATAAAAGTAGATAGGAATATTATTAATTTTCATATAACTAGATTTTTTTCTTTGAACAAAAGATAATAAAAAAAAAAAACGTAAAACATAATACTCAAACATATATTGAACTTCAGGGAATAATAAGTACCCACTTAATGTATATTGATAGTATTGAACAACTTTTATTTAAAATTATTATAATAAAATAATGGTGATTTAAAATTTTCAATATTTTTGATAACATTCATAAAGGTTTAGGTATTCTGGTTATAAAGGTTAAGATTTTTATATTATTAACTCTAGATGGTGAGTAATGTTATAGTATAACCGGTCCTAGTATTCGAGCGGTCTAAGGCGTTATGTCTCCGCAGTATGCCTACTTAGAAACTGGGAGATTATGGGTTCGAATCCCGACATCGGCAGTTTGTAAATTATTAAGAAAAAAAAATGAAGCGGTCAATTGACTAAACTGTCGGCGTATGGACAAGAAAGAAGTAACCGGGTATGCTTGAGAAGGTTTTCTGCACTTTTCGTTTTCTGTTTCCTTCACGAACTCCAGATGAATATTGGCATAGTTCCTATCATAGTCGGCTGCAGCCGCATATCCTACCAATTCCTAGCCTATAGCCTTAAGATCGAAGTGTAGCCCGTCCAGGGCTGCCTCAACAATCTATCTATCTAATGAATGAGTACTTAAAAAAGAAATGGGTATATTAGTTTTGGGCGTTGTTTTTAGTGTTGAGTGTTGTTGAGTTTAACTTGGCGCTGTGCATGCTGACAAAGCGCGTTATGGCTGAGTTTAACTATAGACATCACGCTCTCAGACGCTTTATCCATCGATATACAGAAGCAAAAGCGTGACCACCAACTCGTACTACATCCCAAAACGCATAATACTGCATAAGCGTTTGTTTATTTATCTGTCATGTGCACCAGACGGTTTTTTATTATATTTCATTGCATTTTTTAATTTTTTTAATGTTTTAAATCATTTTCTGAATAAATAAAAAAACTCACATAACATACAAAAATTTATTTGAAAAAGTCTACATTACCGACATAATTTTTTCAAATTGTCAGTTTATGGGGTTTTGATTTGATTTTAGGGACTTTTAAAGTCAATCAAAAAAGCATTATATTGCTTGAAAAACAGCTAAACGGTTTTCATCCGTCATATTGAATATTGATGAATATTGCTTATACACGTTCTTATAATGCCTAAAGCGAACGATATTTTCGAGAAAAGAGACGCACGCGTGCATTAGCCAACATAATGAATACACCCTTGTTGTGTTTTTGTAAACTTATGCCTATACATTCATTGGTAGTATGATTGCCTTTTCTTACTTTGACATTAAAGTTTGATGTCTGAACATTGGAACATTTTCTTTGACATCAAATACTTAATATGAGAAATCATACCCATCCAAGATGTGTATGATATTTCATAAGTATATCAAGCATTTGATGTCAAAGAATATTTAAAGAATGGTTACCTTTCAAAATTTCTTTGAAAATTAGAAAAAGGGCTCTGATGTCTTTCCCCTTTAAAACATTTCTTTTGTCGTTATAAATTATGTCACAATATTCCATGCAATATGAATTTCTTATTTTTAAAAATATGTTTCTTTTAAACTTAAATAATAAGCACATTTTTATACAAAATCGCATTCTCACTAATATACAATTGATTTAACTTTTGAACACAAGTATTTTCACAAGTCATTTAACCGTAACATTTTCCACCGTACAATTTATGTCGATATATGTATGTCCCAAATAAATTTTGGGATTCTATGCCACATACCAGTTCTACAAAATTTCTTATTGTAATGGTTTTTAGGTATCTATTGCTGTTGGGAATTCGAATAATACGTGTTTGTACAACATACAAGTATATATATATATATATATATATATATATATACCAGGCAAACAAAAATAATATTATAGCAACTGTTTCCTATTCACTTAGGTTAATGTATGAAACAAATTATAAGTTTGATACAATACGCCTTTGGGATTCATAAATATATTTTAGGTTTGTTGAAAGAGTAAGTTTGTAGAAAAAACGTAATTTGGCATTGGTCAAAAGGTCACTCTTAGAAATATAATTAAATTATATTAAATATAATGTACATTTAGACAGTAAGCCAATAATAGTTAATTATAAGATCATACAATGGAAATTTTCATAAGGGTAATTGCCACAAAAGTAAGAAATAATAATTGATGATTATGGTAAAAATTAAAAGCTTTAAACGCTTTTTCGGTCTCTCTTCGACTGTTTCGAAAGGTTAATTTATTCTGTATAAGTATACAGGTAAAGAAAAGTAACTTTGGCTGTATTACATTCAGAGTACAAAGTACAGTTCATTAAGTTTTGACAAGAAAATGATGACACTAAAAAATTATCATTGTTCGTCAGTAGAAACCAAACCATGGGAGAGACGAGAAACAATTAGAGCCCATATAGCCGATTAAGGTATTATATTTACTGATAAATTGATATTGAGCAGATATTTCGAATCAATCTGATAGCTTTCACACTTTTATATATATCTCTCCCGCGACTTCGTCGACATTTATATAAAAGTTAATATGTATGTATTGAAAATAATAATGGTAATAATAATCACTCTATATGACATGATCTATATACAATATATATATATATATATATATATATATATATATATATATATATATATATATATATATATATATATATATATATATTGTGCTATTATAGTTTATAGTTACTATGGAAACGACAATCAAAATTGACATTTCAAAATTGAAAGAAACTTTTAATAGAATAATTTTAATAGAGTGATTTTTAATAAAGTCATTTTTAGCGAATTTCCTCCAAAGGATATGCAGCTATTGTTTTTGCACCAATGTTGGAATTTCGTAAAAATTTCTTCAAATGTCCATCGATCCTTTCTGTTAGATGTTAAAAATCACTATCGCTAAAATTTGTATATATGTAAATATATATATATATATATATATATACATATATACATATGTACTATTTTAAAATGCCTGTGGACTCTCTAGCGGTCACAGTTTTATTCCGATTGAAATGAAATTTGGTATTTGAGTCGCTTTTGTTATTCTAAAGGTCAAGTTTGTTAATGAGTAAAATCGGACGAAGGGAAAGGGGGTTTAGATCTCCCTTAATATTTGAAAAATCGAAAAATTTATCAGGAGTTAAGTTGTAGGTACTAAGTTTTACTGTAGTTTTGTTTCTTATCATTTTTCTGTTACACTAATATTTACAATAACATTTACAATTAAAGATTGAAAGTTAAAATTCTAAATATCTCTGTTCACATTAGAGTTTGAGAAAAATGATCGAGTAATGAAATGTAGCAAACTTAATTTTCTACAACTTTACTCCTTATAGATTTCTCGATTAATCTAATATTAAGAGCGATTTTTAATATTTTGTGTTTGTTTGACACGAATACATGAAATATATTTTATTGTAATAAAATTTTGTAGTCGTTTCCATAGTAACTATAAACTATAATCGTTATACCGTTTTTTTTTTGGCTATTAATAAATTTAATTTTTGCAAATACTTAAGTCATATCAGATATTATATTTCATTTTGATCACACTAAAATTATGACCGCTAGAGAGTGATTTATGGATTCTAAGGAAATTCGCTAAGTTGACGCAGCTGCTGCGTAACGAATTTTTTTTAGAATTATAGTTTCTGTGGAAATGAAAGGAGGAGATCCTATATTCGACTGTATGTATTTTTTTTAAGTTTACCCCCTTCAAGATTATTTTTTTATATAAAAGATAGCCTATGTCCTTTCCCAGGATATAATCTATCTCCTTGCCAAATTTCATTAAGATCCGTTCAGCCGTTTAGTCGTGAAGAGATAGCAAACAAACAGAGTTACTTTCACATTTATATATTAGCAATAATATGGATTAAGCGTCTTGACATAAATAAATAACAAAAAAACTAAATAAAATTCAACCTGAGTATTCAATATATGTAATAGACAATATACGTAAATATGATATTGACAATGTATGTAACGGAAGCAAGTGAACAGGGGTAGTCAAATCAGGTAGTAATGTTGTAAGGCAATGAGACAACAGACGGTCTTTAGTAATTTCCTGTTTCATATAATTTTCTACGTTTGAATCTCTGTTGTTAATATTTTCCCGCACTCTTTATCATTATCGTCATCATAATCATAGGTATTATCATGACTGAACTTTGTGTGATTATCTGTTATTTATACATACATTCGCAATACGCACATATACTCAATACGCACATACAATTACCCACATTTTGAACTACGAAGTGCCGCAAATTTTCAAATTATTTAAGTTGAACTCTATAGAAACAATTTTGTACAATTTTATCAACATTCACTAAACGGTTCTGGTTAAAACAATTATAAATATAAAAAAATGTCTTTGTCACTTATACATGGTATAGAAAGAAAAAATATAAATGTTTTTTTAAATTTAATTTAAAGGTACATTCACTGCCAAAACTTATTCAAAATTTTTTTGTATTATTTGTTATTTAATTGAACATTACTGATAAAATTTTCTATTTTATTTTAAATTATTTGCAATTAAAAGCAATGTAGATGTCAGCATTGCGAACATCTAAGCTAGGTTTAACCGATCAGATATAAATTAATAAGTGTAAGAAAGTTGAAATCATAACTTGAATAGATTGGAGAAATTTAGAAGTGAGGTTAGATGTAACAACATCAAGAAAGATTGTAATCAAGTGATAGATTCTTGAATTTGGATTTAAATGACGAAAGAATAATAAGATGCATTTTAATTTTTTCTTAAACATAGCTTGTGTTAGTTAGGATTTTTACACCAGACGTCGGCCAATTTGCTTTCAATTGTATATATATATATAGAAAGAAAAAATATAAATGTTTTTTAAAATTTAATTTAAAGGTACATTCACTGCCAAAACTTATTCAAAATTTTTTTGTATTATTTGTTATTTAATTGAACATTACTGATAAAATTTTCTATAGTTTAATATATATATATATACATATATATATATATATATATATATATATATATATATATATATATATATATAAAATTCTTCTGTCTGTGTATAATTCGTGTGTATGTGACTGAACTACTCCTAAATGGCTGGACCGATTTTGATGAAATTTTGTGTGTGTGTTCCACTGGATTCGAGAACGGTTCCACATTTACATTCACAATTCAGTCCAAAAAAATAATTTTAAATTTTCAAAAAAAGTTTAAAATTTTAAAATTTAAGACGTGTGTACACGACAACGTCTGTCGGGACCGCTAGTATATATATAAAATTAACGAGTTACTCATTTTTAGTACTTTTAGTACTTTTTTTGTACTTAGTATTTTTGTATTTGTTTTAGTATTTTTAGTACTTTTAATGCCTTCGATTGTATTTTCTAAAGTATAGATAAATTTATATTTTACTCAGAAAATGGATGTAAGTTACAAACAACAAGTTAATTGTGGACTCAGTTTTCATTTCCCCGCCTCGATCCTTCAGAGGTAGTTGAGCTGATACTTTCTTTCTTTATTCAGTATTTGTTACATTGAATATTGTGACGCAACAACATTATTTTTCAATCCTAATACAACAATATAATACTGAACATACATTTACTTATTACACAAGCTTATGTTAGAAATATATGTGTTTGCCGGAAATTGATCAAATTCAAATTAAGTAACACATCATTTAAAGTTATATAACTTTTACTGCTAAACATTGACTTTAGCAGTGCATATACGATCGTATTGATTTACTATCGAATAATAGTGGTTATACTTGTCAAAATTTTAGTACTACTAATAAGTTGTTCGAATGTTCATACATAGTTTGTAAATTGTAATTGTAAATTGAAAAAAACAAGTTGCAATCTTTAATTGCTTCGATTCTAACATAATAAATAATTTGGTCCGCAGAACTAAATTTAAAATTTTACGAAACAATTCAACCGTACTAACACCAGAGACTGGCAACGTTGAACAAAATAAATGGTACAAACTAACATACATCCGCCCATGCATAAATAAAATCACTAGAGAATTAAGGGACCATAACCTAAAAACAGCGCTTGTTAAATTAAATAAAAGCAAAAATAAAATTTAAGGATAAAATTAGCAATGAAAAACAATCGGGCATATATGGTGTCAGTTGTCAAAACTGTTCGAAAATTTATGTTGGTCAAAGTCGTCACCAAATCGGAACTTGAATCAAAGAACATCTGGCTCATGTGAAATTTGGAATAACCGAAAAATCGTGTATAGCTGCGCACATTATTGAGAACAACCACAAAATTGACAAATCGTATCTAAAACTACTGAAATCGGTACAAAACCCCACAGAATTAGATGCATACGGAAGTATCTACATATACAAATTGAGAAAACAAATAATGAATTTAGACAATGGCCCAATTCCAAATTCTGATTCAATAAAATTAAACCATTTTCAAATCTCAGACTCCATATTCCAGAGATAGTTACGATTAGCTAATTCATACTGATGAATTATACTGATGATGACTACATTGTAGTCCAAATACGAATTTATAAAATCGCAAATATTTTCATAATTGCCCACAATGTGATAAAAATAAGTTAGAAAAAATCTCTACATTGAAAATAAAAGGACCAAATCTATTTGATTAATGAAAAATAAATATAACATATATTCTAGCAGTTTAAAATCATAAAAATGTTTACAACATACAATATGTAATGTATTTAAAATTGGGTGTTACATATTCCATGAAACAGTTGGTAATAATTAATATTAAACGTCATTAACAATAGAGGAAACTTGGGCTCATCATTTTACATAAAGAAAATAAAATACTAAAACAAAAAAGGTAATACAATACACATATTTTACATCAATAAATGAGTAATTTCCCTTTAACAACTGATGTTTTCTCTACACAATTTATGTGATACCTTTTTTTTTATCGTATTTCATTTTTAATTAGTTTATAAAATGATAGAAGTGAAAAAATAATTTAGGTAATATACGTATTTACGAATATAATATTCACATGAACAAAATATGAAAGTTTTTTAAATTTAATTACTTTATGTTTTAAATAAATAAAAATATGTACAATTTTGTTTCAAAAATAAATCAAACAAATTGAAAACCTTCCATTTTTTATTTATTTTATAAATTACATTGTGAAAAAGTTAAAATAAACATTAATGTTTGCACCGCAGATATTCGATTACAAGGGTCAACGCTTCCAACCAACTGTATATAGACCAGAGATGACCAACTTTTGTGTGTATATGATCTACTTTATTATACCCAGTATATGTAATTATACAAGGTATATTAAGTTTAGTTCCGACTTTATAACGCCTGAAAATATTAATCCTTGACAAAAATGCTTTACAAAGGTCTTCATAAAATGACCTAATTCGACCATTTTCGCATGTCCGCCCGTCTGTGGATACAATAACTCACGAACGAAAAGAGATAACGAGCTGAAATTTTGTGTGTGTGTACTGTGTTCTAGACCAAAAAAGTAAGGTCAAGTTCGTTAATTGGCAAAATCGGTACGTGTTTCCCCACGCTAGAGGGGAAAATATACATTTTTGAAACCGTAAGAGATAGAAAAAAATTTTCTTCTTTTTAAAATAAACAACTTTTGTTTGAAATTTTTTATAAACTTTTTTTATTCTCATATTTTATACTTAAACGTTCCTCGGAAAGCAAATTGTTAATGATTCAACGCAGAATTGTTAACAATTCAATCACTAATATACAACTCAATATATACTGGGTATTCAAACAATTAACTCAGTTAGTTGTCACATTACTTGCTTTATCATAAAAATGTGTCGCGATCGACACATTTTTACTATTTATTCGATGGTACATATGCAAAAATTATTACAAAAATGTAGTATGGTTGAAGAGCTTGATTTTAAGATTTTGCGATTTTTTGGGTCAGGAAAATTTATCATGGAAGAATGATATAACATTTTTAAACTTGTTTTTTGCTAATCTATCAATAATTCGCAGGAGTGCACCTTGTACTGAAACACAGGGTGCAGGATATCCATCTACTTAAAAAACATCATAATTATGCAACGGGTCAAAATGAATTCAAATTAGCTACAGAGAAAGACTGATTTAGAAATTATTTTTTTGCTTTAACTTTAATGGAAAGACTGAGTTTAACGTGTAAATAGCAACTAAAGTCTAAGAAATTAACAATGCAAAATTTTTTTTAGGGTATATTCGTTTTGGGCGCTTTGTCTTGCTTATAAGTGAAATTTATTGGCGTTTATTTTGGCTTATGAATGCTTACTCTCTTGAAAATGCCGTTCGTTTTGGAATTATAAATGCGTGTAAGCGTCAGTTAGCATCAATATTCAACATGGCGGATGCAAACATTGCAGCTGTTTTTCAACCAATAGAATGTTTGTATGAGTGGCTTCAAAAGCCAGGTTGGAATCGAACCAAAACACCCTAAATTGGCAATTTGAAAAAAATGTCAGTAATGTAGGTTTTTTTTTCGCATAAACAACTCTAGAAATCCTCTTTTGCTTATTCCAAAAGAATAAATTTAAGAATATGACTTTCAGCAACTCTCGTTTTTTTAAAATAAAAAACTTTTGTTTGAAACTTCTTTCCATAAACGGAATAGCATTGCCAAAATTTCAACGCAAACCTGTGTAATTACTTTGGATTACAAAAGCATTAATGTCTATAGTATCGTTATTCACTACTTTGTATTTGGACACATTTTTGGGTGTGTTAAAAGTACAAATAACACGTATTGATAATAAACTCGGTATATACCGTGTATTAATCTAATTAACTCAGTTATTTGTTATTTTCAATTGTGAATTTAAATTGTGACATTTTATGCTATGGAACAATATATGTTGACTATCATTTATATTATTATTATATTAAATCCGTAAAAACAAAACGTCATGGCCTCAGTTACGGTAATTAGATTGCGCCTGACAATTTTCATGGCACTTGGATAATTATTTTACGGATTACCGAAAAGCTAGCAGTTAGTATTGAGTTTCAGTTTTCGGATAATAATGAATATAACATGTTGTTACTATAAATTTTTGAAACTAAGTATATTTCGTAGATTTTTTAATGCGGGTGTCAGTTAAATAATATTATTTTGAACTAGCACTGCCCGTCGCTGCTTCGTCCACGATAATTGTAATTTTATAGACCTTATATTACTTAGTATTTAAGTAAATGTACTGAATGTTTATGCAAAATTTGAAGTAGATTGGACCAAGGAATCACGTTGTCCCATACAAACTTTGCCCCCGTTTTTCATCCCCTTAGAGGTAAAATTTCGGAAAATCCTTTCTTATCGGATGCCTACGTCATACAAAGAATAGACCCTCTAAGTTTCAGGTCTCTACGATCAGCGGTTCGTCTGTCTACGTCAGTCATTCAGAACCAAACATTTTATATGTATAGAATTCATAGGTGGGCAAACTTTGTCTGCACTTTTCTAAAAAAAAATATAATAATACCAACTCTTTTTTATTGTCACTATTATTCAAAGTATACAATACATACAATACATTGAATACATACTCTGGAATTTTGGGCTGGTCATTTGGAGCATAAAATGTACCTTTTTAATATATTTGAGAATGAATAAAATATAAATGTTATATAAATTATAAAATATAAATCTTTTGATCTTTTACATTTACCGCTTGACAATTGTTTACCGCTTGTAAATTTTTTGATGATTTAGTTTTAGTTTAGATTTTAGAATTAGATTTTTGGAAATTCCGAATAATTCATATCGGAGAACTAATAAACAATTATTTACTTGATTTAATTATTTTTTCTTAGTAGTGCCCACCTCTGAGATGATTTGAAATTACATGTATACAATATTTACAAATATTGACAATTTTAAAACATATTTTAAACAAATATTTAATTGAATTTGATTCGAAACGATGATATTTTTGATTATTTGGCAGATAATTATTATTTCATATTTACACAGGAAACAATTAATTAATGTAAAATTAATTATAATTAATTAACTGATATGTACCAAATACATATAGTATATATATATATATCTTGTGGGGCAAAATATTTATTAAATTAATATACAAACAACATTGATCATTATTAATACACTATAACAGCGGTCGGGCATTATATTATGATGTTCATCTTTATACCATCATGAACGTAAACTAGGGTCTTGTGTATACCCTAGATTACTCGATAATTATTGTTTATTAAATTTATAAATTCATATCGTTTGTTTATTATAGCGTTTCATAACATTAGCTCTTATTATATCATTCGCTTTAGATATTTTCTTCCTGGTACATAAAATATATTAATAAAAACTATTATAAGAGTAGCACCAAGTTTGTAAGGTTAGAATTATCAGTCGCGGGAAAAAAAATCAGTGATAGATAATGATAGTTATGGTTAAACAAAACATAAATAAGTCGTGTTAAAATATGATCCCACCTAAAATCTCAATCACAAGTTATCACAATGCACATCACTCACTACAATATAACCTAATCTAACTGAAAACCAAGCCAATGCAAAGTTTTTCCTAGTAGCTATATATTATTTTAGTTGGCAAATTCCGGGATATTTTTATAATATACTAGCTGATTCGACAGATGTTGTCCTGTCCAAAAATCTCATATAAAAAGCGCTTTCAATTTTTCCCGAATTATCCAATTTTCCAGACAAATTTTCCAATAAAACCTTAGTTCGACTATTACGAACAAACATTGTTTTAAAACAATTAGCCAAATCGGTCCAAAAAAAAGCACTTTTAATTTTTTCCGAATTTTCCAATTTTTTGGGAAACTTTGACAACGTTTCTTGCCGTAAAAACCTTATTCAGACTATACCGAACAATTTTTTTTTAAATTAGTCAAATCGGTCCAGCTATTCTCAAGTGATGCGGTTACCAACGAACAGCATTTAATTTTTATTATATTGATTTAATTTAAACTTGCCAAGTAAAAACTTTCAAACCACTCCCCCAAAGTTTTTTCCCATAAGAAATAACATGGAAAATTTAGAGTCAAATTTTTCGTTTTCTAAGTAAAAATTTCCAGTTTTCAGACTATTCTAGAAGGTTTTAGCCTAGAAGACCTACCTTTTTATCAAAAAACAACTTTCTAGATCAATTGAAAGTACCCTAGAGGTATTGCTGTTGAATGAGTGACTGGCTGAAATATCGATTTTTATGGCTAAATATTTTGGAAACTATTAAAGAGGAAACTTTTAAATGTTGAAATTTGATACGTCCTGTCATACGATGGGTCTCACGGTACGTTCTTGAGCTTAATAATTTTTGGTATCTAAGATACAAAGACCTAAAACCCACCTCTAACAATATGTGTGTACCATATAATAATACGATGTGTGCCTGAATTATATTTACATACTTATAGGCAATTTCCTATACAGTGTTGCTTAGCAGGTGCGCTACCATGCTATGCGATCGTTAAATATATAGCCAAACAGCTCATAACGTATTTTCGGTAAATGTTTGATTGAATTTATAATTTTGCATGGTGGCACTTTTAAGGTAGATAAATTAGGAAGCGAAATTTTTGCTGACTTTTTTCGATCTTTAGGTATTGTGCGAAGTGTTTGATTCGCAACTACATTTAAACTATATAAAAATTAAGTAAATTTGGAACACAAAAATTAACATTCCAGGTGGCTTGGAGGATGTTTGGCATAGAACCAGAATCCCCCCAAAGTATTCGAAAAAAGGGTTTCAAGTAATTCACAATGAAATTTTAATATCGTTTTACAATTGGGTTCGTTAATTATCAGAGTTTTTTTTATAATAATTTAAAGAATACTGTTTACCTTCCGTTAGTTAAATTCGTCAAAAAAAAAGAAAACAATATGCTTGACAATATAACGTTTGCTTATCAATGACTTTGATCAATTGGCTTGAAAGCTTTATTTAAAGTAAATTATATCCTTACATAAAATAAAGTCCCCCAGCTCCGTTTGTCTGCCTGTACACGGTAAACTCATAAACTACCGAACGGATTATCATGCAGTTTTCACCAATGGACGGAGTGATTCATAAGGAATGTTTGTAGTGAGGTTATTACCGAATTATATATTTTGGTGGAGGTTCTGAGAAGTAAAATGACATTAGCGGAAGCGGCGGGAAAAATTTTAAAAATTGAATAATTACGTAAACACTGTGGACTCCAAAAGTGACTATTCATTTTCTACGCCGGAGAAAAAAAGTGTCTTCCCACGGACAACGCCGGGAAATTCAACTTAGTCGATAGATTAATGTAGGTAAGGGAAGTCGGAAAATTGAGTCCGTAACTTCGGGATAAAGATTGGCTCTGAAGACCGGGGTGTGTCTGGCTTGATTGGGAAAAATGTTATGGCTAGCGTTCCGGGTCTGGGTGAGATGAAACTATGTACCCTCATATTATCCTATAAATAGTATAAATAAATAAATACGTGTAGGATCGTTTCAAGACAATCAGTCCTTAAGGGTTATAAGCTTTACAAAATTTTTGCGGGCAAAGCCGTGACGGGTAATGCTAGTTCAATATAAAATTGAATTAAATATATCAGAAATGCATGAATATATAAAATTTCTACTAGTAGTAAATGCGTACAATTTTTTACTTTATAAGTGGATTTCAAGCTCAACGGCGTTTTAATTTATCACTATATGTTCGTATGTTCGTATGTGAGAGTAGCTTTAAATTCCAGATAATTTCAAATGTTGATTATTCCAACAATTGTATAAATTCATAATGTAAATTGAATGTAAATTATCTCTTGTTACCTTTTAACGTTTATTTATTTCAGTGTTTTGTTATTTTAACCGCATTTGTTCGTTCCAACAAATAATAGGATGGAGATATTATGCGATGATAAATTCATTCACTCTTGGAAATTTCTAAATGAATATTTATTCATATCCACAATAACTATTCACTATACAATGTATTCCATAAATCTTTAAAGCGTGACGAAACATTTGATAATAATTGTACAATATTGGCCGATAAAATTGAACCAAAATGAAAATTATGTGAATATGAACTATGAAGTCATTAATTTTGAATACTTAGGGTTGCGTGTACAGGCGGTCTTATTTTTAGAGAGCTGCTTATAGACCTAGAGCTTATTAGCACAGGAGCCGAACAGAGATCGACCTTCACCCATCTGTTAACCGGAAGAAATATATTTTTTATGAAGTTTCATTAAAAGGCGAATACGCCTAAAATGCAGTGCCTATCAAAATGTTGTCATGGATATTTGTATAATTAATATAAATAGCCATTTATATATATAATTAATTATTTTTTCTGTCCTTCACCCACTAACTAAGCGAATTAACTAAGCGAATTTTTTTTAACTGATAGTATATAACATAAATAATATGCCTGGGTAGTAGTGTCTACTCATTTCCAGTCATGACTACGTGGCAAGCAGGTATGAACAGGTATGTAAATATAGGTAACGACACTGATCTGTTAACCCATCGAAATATATTTCGGAAGAGATAATTTAATGATAAACGCGATCGTATAGTATTGTCTGCAATAAACCCCCCGTCATGAAATAGTAATGCCTGGCTTTGAAGTTTGAAAATCGGAGCAAGCAAAGATGCGTGAGAGAGAAAGTAGAACGTATACATATAATTAATTTTTTTTCTGTCCTTCACCCACTAACTAAGCGAATTAACTAAGCGAATTTTTTTTAACTGATAGTTTATAATCTAAAGAATATGCCTGGGAAGTAGTGCCTAAATATATATTAGAAGACAGATAATTTAATGATAAACGCGATCGTATGTATTGTCTGCCATTAACCGGTCAGAAATAGTAATGCCTAAAGTAAGGTATAAATAATATGCCTGCGTGCGGCTGTACACGTGATAGAAGTGAAACTTCTTAAAAATAGCCAAAATACAACGGTATATAACACTTTATAGTGTGCTAGTATAGTTTATAGTTTTTATGGAAATGACACTCAAAATTGACATTTCAAAATTGAAACAAAATTTTAATAAAATAAAATATACAGCTCTCTTTCTCTCTCTCTACTTCATATCTTTCTTCTGTCTCGTGTAACGAAATATGCCTAAACGTGACGCGTTCTTAAATTTCACTCTCAATCTTTGTTCACTTATTGATTATCGAAACACCGCCAAATAAGTTTCAATTGAAAAAATTTAAATTTAAATTTGTTAATAGCCAAAATACAACGATTTGTAACGATTTATAGTGTGCAAGTATATATTATAGTTTCTGTGGAAATGACTTTTTATTATACACACAGCATACAAGACTCACTACTAAACACACTAATACACACACTAAATTTCACAGAACTGCGAGAGCGGTTTCCGGTCTAGCGCTCTTCCCACAGGGAGGAAAAGATTGTTTTTAGTCAGTAAAAATCTGACACTACCAACAACTTCATCTTTTTGGTGTCTTTCGAATATTTTTCAACTTCTTAAATAAAAAAAATAAAAAATAAAATACACATACAGAATACAGAATACCAAGTTTTGTTACGTGACGATTTATATCTAGCCACACCACCCGTAAGCCGCGTTAAGAAACTTCGGTCCATAAAAGCAGACTTTGGCCGGAGTTTCAAACGGACGAAGAGTAGGGCTACTTCCAGCGTTAATTGACGACTCGAAAACTTATCTTATCTGTTGTTGATTCGCCATTTTTATCCCTTCCATCTTTTGCTATGGCACAAAAATTCACTTTGTTAGATCAATTCAATTTATGGGTCGTAGTTTGTATATATATGACTAGAGAAAGCTAATCTATATCTGACCAAGAGAAGACCGTTCGAAACGCTATGTAACCAAAACATGTAACTACCAAACTTCATTCCAATCAAAACTTCCGTATTTAGATATTAAAAGTGAATTTTTGTAATTTTCAAGAGCGACATCTCGAAAGGGGCATAAATACCCGAAGGGTCTATTAGAATGCTAGCAAAATGCGGTGGAATAGACGGAACCATATGCCTAATCGCCTACATGGCTAATCATACGTTTTTGTGCAGTTCGTTGTTTTCTATAAACGATACGAAAGAAAAAATAAATAAATAACAAAAATAAAAACACAATATATGATGTAAAATAACAAAATTTTGTAGCACACAACAAAATATGTTATTTTTGTTCTCTAGTGTCGTTTTGTAAAAATAAATATCAGTTTATTAAATTGATTGATTTGTGAGAAAATAAAATTATTATTACAACATGGAAAGTTTTCTTTCACATAGCAAAACTTTTGTAACAACAGTTGTTATTGAGAATAAAAATAACAAAAGTTTTGTGAAAGAAATATCATCCTACACTTGCTGGCAACCTACCTACAAATGTACACATTGTTATACACTAACTACTTTGTTTATGTACAGTATGTTTCAGGTTATATGTAAAATATCATTTAAAATGGACGCAATGAACCAACCAATCAGTATGATAATCGAGATTTAACATTAATATATTTTATTTGTGTATACTTATGCGTCACAATACAATACTCCAATTCCATTAAGGTTACTTAAGGACGTTTGAAAGAGTCATTTTGCGGGGAAAGACGTAAGGGGGGTATCAAGCAATTGCGCATGCCCGCAGCGTTATAGATTTAATGATACGTTGAAACTAGATTTAAATATTCTATGTATTATAAATCGAGCATTAAATATTCTATTTAATACTCGAGAATCGTGACTCGTAACGTTTCTGTTATTTTAAATAAAAAAGTAAAATCTTGTATTTTGCTTCTCCAAAACGATAAAATTACTTATATAATTCATCATTACTTTCCAAAATGCATTTGAACATACTTTCATCTTTGGCTCAAATAAATCCTTGTTTATTTAACAACAATTAAAATAGTTTTATAAAAACTTCTTGGCGTTTTAAACTATGTTTTAATCGATTATAAAGATTATATTTTTTTAGTTTTTCCATAAGACCCAATGTTAAAAGTATGATTTTCAATATCGAAAAAAACGAAAAAATGCATTTGAACTAAGTTTTTGAAGTATACCAATGAATTCGTATTGACTTTTTTTTATAATATATGTAATTTACAGGAACTCTGTATTTTTTTTCTCTTTCGGACGTCCTTAAGACATCGTATGCAAAAACTATTATATTGAGATCGCTAGCACTCAGATATGCCATCTAGCGGCGAAATTAAACAACTAACCAAATATGTTAAACGCTAATATATTTTAATAATTTTTATGATTTTAAATAATATTAATATATTTTTATTACTATTATGATTTTAAATAATATTAATATATTTTAACAATTATTATGATTTTAAATAATATTAATATATTTTTATTATTATTGTGTTTTCTTAAAATAATAAACTATATTTTGACAAAATGTAAACCCGACTTCAAAAATAAAATATTCTATAACAAAAAATGCACTAAAAAGTAAAAAAATAATTGCATATTCTTGTGCCAATTTTAGTTCACCTAAGCAAAAATTTTTAAATATATATGTACAATTATTGTTATTTTTGGAGGCGGTGTCAGCATAGAGAAATTCACATAATTTTTGGACACCGCCTCCAAAAATAACAATAATTGTACATATATATTTAAAAATTTTTGCTTAGGTGAACTAAAATTGGCACAAGAATATGCAATTATTTTTTTACTTTTTAGTGCATTTTTTGTTATAGAATATTTTATTTTTGAAGTCGGGTTTACATTTTGTCAAAATATAGTTTATTTCTCGCTTTTTAGTGACTCTAAAGTTCTATAACTAGTTTTATTTATCTAAATATGGGTAGACCATACTTAAACGACTAATTTTTAGTGAATTTTTTTATAACACATTTTTTTTTTTACCCGGTTTTTTTTTTTTTTTAATTTTAAGAGCATTTTTTTATAACAGATTTTCAATTTTATTTACATGCATTTTGTTTTTTTTTTGTAAAAATTTTTTTTTTGGGGTCGGTTTTTTTTTTGTAAAACATTTTTTTTTTTACCCGTTTTTTTTTTTTTTTTAAATTTTAAGAGCATTTTTTTATAACAGATTTTCAATTTTATTTACATGTATTTTGTTTTTTTTTTGTAAAAATTTTTTTTTTTGGGGTCGGTTTTTTTTTTGTAAAAAATTTTTTTGAAGTCGGTTTTTAAAAAAATTTTCTTATTTTCCCATTATAAATGAGTATACCCTTTCAAAAAAAAAAAAAAATTTCGCAAAAATCGGTTATCACATATAAAATGAGGATTTTCCTCGATTTTCCGGGGATCCCCTCATCAGAATGCGATTTGGTGCCAATGGGACCAATGGGAAACCAAACCCTTTAAAACAAAAAAAAAAAATTCAAAATCGGTTCATAAATGTTGGAGTTCTGAGGTGACACACATAAAAAAAAAAAAAAAAAAAAAAAAAAAAAAAAAAAAAAAAAAAAATACAGACGAATTGAGAACCATCCTCCTTTTTTGAAGTCGGGTTAAAAAGTCCAATCCAAGTTAATTTTTCTAAATAACTGTGTATTATTTTTTAAATTATTATGGTGATTTTTAAAATTAAAAGTCGATCTAAGTTAATTCTTTTTGCTCATGGAATTTCCTGCTCGCAAAAGTAAAACTCAAATGTGTTGTTGCTATGTAAAATACGGTTATCCTGAAACATTTGACCAACCATGTAGCCGCGTTTGTTAAGGCGCTCTACTTGGAACTGGAAGGTTGCGAGTTCAAATTCCAATGGTGTCGGTTTTTAAATTATAATCAATGGACGGGTATTGACTAAACTGTCGGCGTATGGACAAGAACAGTGTAACCGGCTATGCTTGTGAAGGTTTTCTACAGTTTCCTTCACGAACTCAGATAAATATCGGCATAATTCCTACCAAAGTCGACTGCAGCCGCACTACCTACAAATTTCTAATCTACATACAAATTCCTTGCCTTTCATCAATAATTTGCAAAATGTATACTGACATTTATAAAGTTTTGGAAGTGTATACTTCTTTTGGTGCGTTATGAGAATCCGATCAGAGTGTATTTTCAGCATGTAACGAATCGATGATATAACACTCGACCGATGTAGCACTCGCTCGATCGATGTTTCACAGATTTCTATCCTGTTCTATTGCACAATGCTTGGGAGACATTGAGTCAAAAATATTTGTCATACAGTAGAAAGACTAAATACACATTCATTATATGCATAGCGAAACAGGCAACAAGTAAGTCTGTCACTAAAGTGACCCCACTCTTCACTTAACAAAGATTTTATGTGTGCTAGGATTTTTGCATATTTAAATACAAGACAATATTAAACATTATAGAACGGAAGAGGAATGATCTGAAGGTAGTCTCACCCCTTAACCCAATTTTAAAAAGTCTTATGACAAAAGTGATAACTAAAAGATATGAATTTTAAAACTAAAAAAAAAGTCATGAATTTGACCATTTTTGTATAATTAACAATCCATCCAAATATACGGTGCAATATTTAGAGGAAGGGTTTTCAGATTCAATATTATATTCCTACTTATAATAAAATTCACGAATAAGAAAATATTTAGTTAATAGTCTTTTTCAAAGGCTATTACTATTAAATAACAAAATATTTTCATAGCAAAAAATCTTTTAAAAATGGTTATTACCAATAGAAATATTCGTGATTATGGGTTTATCTATATAATGAAAAATCTGAAAGCCTGTCGTTTAAATATCACACTTTAATGGGCAGAAAATGGTCAAATTTGTGATTTTTTTACATATCTTCTTAAATATCAATTTTATTAAAAAAATTTATATAATACCTTATATTTTAATGTCGCTAAACAAAATGACAAAACGTTCGAAAACAATAATGGTTTTAAACTATTTAACAATTTTGCTTTAAAAAACTTGGGGCAAAATTCATTTCTACAATCAGTTCAGCATATAAAAAGATGCATTAAAAAAAATTGAATAGTTTTTGATACTGATGCGCCAGTTCTTCCTAGACTACACACTATTTTTATATTTAAAATTTATAAAGGATACAAATAGTTTGATTTCAATATAATAAATAGAGTGCACCATAATTTAATATTTTTGGAATCAAATATATTTGGTGAATATAGTAATAATACTAAACTTTCGACATATATAACAAAAATGTGGACTTTTATAAAATGTGAGAAAAGTAACAATTCAGATTAGTTCATTTTTTTTAACGGGACACTACATTTGCTATTAAAAATGAGAAGTATCGTTCGTTTGTTTTGAAAATTAGAAGTATGTAAACAGTGGGAAGCAAGATTTTATAGAACGTTTTTTGGTGCATTTATCGAAACTATTTTACTAATACGTAATTTAATTTTGCAATAACTGCAGAATTCTTTGAAAAATCTTGTCTTTATATATCTTGGGAAAAATTTCTGAAACAGCGTAATCATTTGGTGTTCTCTCTGTATATTATGTTGAATAATCCATATTAATATTGTATACATATTATTTGTTCTAAAAACGACATCTTGATGCACACTTTCGTTCAATAAAATTGAACCAACCTGAAATGTTAATTTTCTTACATTTCATAAAACTCCTAACTTTTGTTACTCTCTGTATATTAGTTATTTATAAGCAAAGATAAGTAGTATATTTTTTTAATGTGAAAAAAGAAATGGAAGTTTTATATTTTTTATTTATGTAAACACGTAAATAGAGTAAGAATATGTAATGTAAATACATGTTCTGTGTTATATATCCCTTTTACGTATAAAAATAAAATAAAATGTTGTATCTGTCAAAAACATTTACTACAAGAATAATCAAAACTGTGAGATACTGATTCGGTTCAGGTCGGTTCAATTTTATTGAACGGGAGTGTATGTACAATTTTCAGGAATATTTCAGTTCGTATATTAATATTTAAGGAGATAAGGGAATAAATTTCTACACATTTGTAAATAGTTTAAAAGCTCTTTTATTATTTTTAAGATTTTTTCTTTATGTCACAAACGATATTAGTTTGACAATTTTTAATAAACGTATCTGTGCCATCATACATCAACATCGAGCTATAAAATATGTACTCATATATTATGCTATTGTACTATGAGTTTAATGTTCTACATGAGAAATATGTTCTCTTTTTTAAAATTATGTGTGAATTATACAGTGTGGCAATGCATCGAAGCTTGTATGTTGTGCAAAAATGATCGTCGAGTAATTACAAGAAAACTATCAGTAAAAAAAACATGACTAGGCTAATTTTCATAGACGATCCTTAAGTTCCCTACAATGTGGTATGTTTGTACCACATCTAAAAACTAAGAGTTTTCGTACTGGACTGAGCCCACAAACACAATAATATTTGTCTGAACTACGTTTATTTCTGTCCAGAAATATATTACGGTTTTAAGGTTAACCGGAAAGTACAGTACATTTCATAAAAAACAGAAATTAAAAATTTTGATCTGTAAATTAATTATTTAAAAATAGATAGCATCTAACATCACTAGTAATCGGATTTATGTAATTATTTAATCATTAAAAATAATAAATAATAATCTTTTGACGATTATTTTGACGATTTGGCGAACATTTTCGTGATTTTTTTATCTTTTTAAATAAGATATTTACAAAACTCTTCGTCAGTCTATTTTTTTAACGTAATGTACGAGATTTAATTTATAAAAGTAGAAGTTTTTTACTTTTTAATCTATAGAAGGAGGAGCAACATTATCGAAAATGTATGCGTTCATTCAACATTTACTATTCACAACATATTAAAATTCAAATTTTTTATGATTAATTACATAAAAACCCTTCGTCAGATTTTTTCCAAAAAATTGTTTTAAACGTATGAGTTAGCAATAATAACATATGAAATTGAGATTTTTATCTATACATTGCCGATTTTACCTATACATATGTCCGATCAACCATAACATAGGCTTTGTACTCAATACCAATGTACTATGGACCACCAAGTTATATCATTTTTTTTTAAATTTTATAATTGATTTGTGCCTTATTAATTCGGTTTTCGAAAATAATTGCTTCGGATAAAATTTGTTCATTAGAAAGTAAGAACTTTAAGATTTGTAACAACTTTTATTCGAAATTTTTTTTCATCTTTCTATAATGTATAATATTTTCTTGACTTTCTATATCCAAATATCATATCACACCAAAAAAAGACTGCAGGGTGTAGTCATACTGATTAATGAAACAGACAAAAGCCTGTCGGTCACATAAGCAGTTTGACTACACTCTGCAGTGGACAATAATTTTTTTTATTGTGTGATATGGTTTTTGGATATTGAAAGACAAGAAAATATTATACATTATAGAAAGATGAAAAAAAAATTCGAATAAACGTTGTTAATATCATTCTAATGAACAACTTTTATCCGAACATTGTTTCGTAAGCCCAATCAAAGAGACAAAAAAAATATTGCCCACTGCAGAGTGTAATCATACTGCTTCTATGACAAGCTGGCTTTTGTCTGTTTCACTTAAGTATATAATGTATGTATATATAAATTTCAATCTATGTATTATGTATGCCACACTTTTTTTACTGAATGTCTGGTAAACACACTGTACAATAGAGCAGGATAGAAATCAGTGTTACATCGATCGAGCGAGTGTTACATCAACCATTCGATACATGCTAAAATACACTCTGATGGGATTCTCATTATGCGTTAAAAGAAGTATAATTAAAAAAAATTTCTTCCACAACCTTCAAAAAGTAAAGAGTTTGTACTTTCTATCCAGAAAATAAAATCTTTGGATACATCATTGTTAATACGTAAAATACGACAAAAATGCAGAGGAATTAGTTTGAAAAACGTAAATATTTCTACAAAAATAAAAACTATTTAAAATTATGTGACTTTCACCACGAAAACGATTTTTTTTTAAATTTTTGTTAGGTTTTTGGAAAATTTTTATCTAGTACCATTTGAATTCGTTTCAAAACATTTTTGTTTATAATTTCAATGTTAAAAATGATATCCATTAAAATCGCATTAATTATACATCAAAACCAGACAGTGACGTTTGGTTAGTTTTTAAAAAAACTATAAACATTCACAAAAAAACGTCCGAATTATACAAACAGGGTGATACATCAAACTGTGTAATAGTGGCATTCTTCTTCAAAATTTTATAATTCATTTTTGTCTTATCCATTCGGTCACATTATCTTATCCAGACACATTATCTTTGACTGCGAACCTCTGGGTTACAGCAGATACAGGATATTTGGTGCATCTCACCCCGAATATATGAACCTTCAGGAAGACCTGATAAGCAAGCTCCAGGCTATTGCCAACATATGGGAGAATCGAATCTCGTCGGACTGAAGTAGAAGGGGGAGCACAATGGACCATAAGGTCGAAGTGCAATATTTTTTAGACCCCAATTTCAAAAACATGCTGGTGAATTATATTTTGTCATAATGTCATAATGTAGAATACGTGAGACTTGTTAAGATGGTAGCGCCGCGTGACCAACAAATAAACTAAATCCAGAGCCAATGTGTATAACATGTACCTTGTGTTTTTTTATATATTTTATATTTTGTAGCGATTTTCTTGTCACTTTCAATAATTTTGATATTTAGTTTTATGGGTATTAAATTGCAACTGTATATAAATTCGACATTTAAGGTTAGTTGGTAAATATTAATAATTTAGTGTATATTACTTTCATATGTTGGCGAATGGGTTTGTCATTTTTCAATTTCAATTTTCACGCCTTTTGCCTTTCTTTAAGAGATTAACTTCTGTTATAGAACGAACATAAAGACAATGTACAAGATCGAGATTATTATTAAATTAAAAGTTTTTTTTTTTAAATATATGACCACCAGAGTTGTAACCACTGACTTCTATACTATGAATAGAGGTAGATTGTAAAGGCTGCCCTGGGCGGGCTACACTTCGACCATAAGTTCCATTGTAATGCCTTAGAATGTGTGGATGTGAGTGGAGTGGAAGGAATTTGTGAGTAGACTAGGAATTGGTAGGATATGCGGCTGCAGCCGACTATGATAGGAACTATGTCGATATTCATCTGGAGTTTGTGATGGAAACTGCAGAAAACCTTCTCAAGCTTAGCCGGTTACTTCGTTCTTGTCCATACGCCGACAATTTAGTCAATCAACCACCCCCCTTTTTTTTTTATAATTGACAAACTGCCGATGTCGGGATTCGCACCCATAACCTCCCAGTTTCCAAGTACTGCATACAGCGCAGACATGACGCCTTAGACCGCTCGGCTACTTGGCTTGTCATACTATGAATAACTGATACTTATGAAAAAAAGTTATAAATATAGAGTTAGACTCGGTCATGACAGCGTCTCACAATACTGAGGTGAAAACTAAACGAACCAGTGCACGCGTCAAGCGACAAACAAATGTATATGCTGATAATTTATATACAAGAATTATACCTTTTTGCATGGAATTATATTTAAAATATATAGTTCCTTCCTCAGTAAAGAGGGGCACTGATGTTTGCTCTAAAGGTGCTAATGGCTCACTATAGTATCATTTATCCATATATAAAGGTCAGTGGGTGTAACGCTTAGCAATTTTCGCGTATAACAATAATAACTATACTAATAACAAATTACAATATACTTATAACTTCTATTCGAAACACTTTTCCAAAAATGGAATGGATTCGACTCATATCAACAGTCAAATTTTTATAATAGAAAGCCAAATTTTATGTCTATTTTACTATACTTAAACACAACAAATATTTAAATATTTGTTGTGATTGTTCGAAAATGTATGACGAATTTTGTAAAATTATGTTTAAATTTTTAAAATTTTTGAATGAACAAACATACTTCAAGTCAATCTTTACACACACAAAAAAGATGTCTCAAACCTGTATCACATTCATTTAATAATTATAAATGTCTCAAGTCTATAAAGTTGGTATTGATAAATATCAACTTGATAAGTTTTAAAACAACTATCGAAGTATATATCAAAGAATGCATGACTTCACACGTGTTACAATATTTGTTGGGAGAGTTGGGAACAATCGCCTAGAAATATATCACTTCTATTTTCATGCATATTGATGCAAACATATTAAGCCAAAAGTATATTAATGTTGTACAAGTATTTCTGAGAGAAATATATTCCAGGATCTAATTAGTTTAGTCTCGATTTTGTATCGGTTGAGAAAAGTGATCGCAGAAAAAAATTATTAGTATGTGTTCTAATGACCTCATTAGTCTATTTTCACATGTTCGTAAGTCCGTAACTTAAAAACGAAAAGAGATAACGAGCTGAAATTTTGTGTGTGTGTTAAGAAGTGGAAACAAGTTCGTGAGTGAGCAAATTCTCCTTGAGAAGAGAAAACGTTGCCATCATTAAAACTCCAAAAAATTTAAAGGCAAAAAATATCCCTTTTTTTAAATAAACAACTTTGTTTCATATACTGAACAGTTTTGCCACAACTGTTCACGCAATCGTTATCGTTACTTAGTATATACTGGATATTTAAGCAATTATCTCAGTTAATTATTATAATTTTCACTCGTTTTTTTCATATCATCATATTGGAAGCAGATACTTGCAATTTTGGAGGAAAAAAAATTATTAATACCTTGGAAGATACTTAAGTAAATAATTTTAACCCATATAGTCAGTCAATTGATACATAGGGATGTAATAATTCGACGATGTAGTTAAAACTATTTGATTGTAAGTAAAATGAAAATTGGTATTTGAGGTGGTAAGCGTATCTAGTGCTTGGTTATGGTATTGATATGATTATAAAGTTATTTAAGTTACAATCATAATATTTGTATAAATATAATATTTTATACATAAAAATCTAGTAAGAATTTCATTATACAAAATCAATATATATAAAATATGATACTAGTAACTCGATTTGATGATTGGAATATCTATTTCTAAAAACTTTGCTTATTTACGTTAAGGAAATTTATTATATAGATAGATACCCTTATATGGCAAGCGTTTTTGTACTAAGTAGAATACGTGTTAAATATAATATGTAGGTAAATTGAATGACATGCATTTTAGAAAATCGCAGACAATCGGTCAGACAATTACTAAAGTTAGCTCAGAGATAAATAAGTGTACATAGATTGAAAATGGTGTTTATTTATCAGCTGATGATGTTTTACTACAAATTGTTGTGCACCGGTTTAGACAATAAGAAATAATGAATTTCCGTCTCAACCATCCGAAAAGGGTGAAATTTACACTAAGATTGTTTGATTTTACTTAATTTAATAGGCGCGATAAACTCGGTAAAAAGCAATTTTTCGAAAAGCGATAACTTTTTAATTTATATAACATATAATTTATATTTATATAAATTTATATAAAATTAATTTTATCAGTTATACAATAGGACAATTTGATAATTTTTAAAACGGCATTATTTGACTTGAGTCAATCGTTCAAGGTACTATGATCCTAACAAATTTATGTTAATTTTAAAATTTGATAATTGATTTGTGCCTTATTGATTCGGCTTTCGAAAAAATCGACTAAAAGTTGTTCATCAACTGTTATTCGAAAATTTTTCTCGAAAATTGAAGGTACAAATCAATTATAAAATTTGACATTCTAAAGAATGGTGCCAACGGATAGAAAATAATCAAAAATACATATAATAATTTCCATTTGAATGAAAACCAAATGTTTAATTTTACTTTTCTATCGTTAATAGGATAATTTTTCATTATCTGGAAAATGGCATACAAATACAAAATCACGTGGATTGCTATTCATAAAAAATGTTCGTTGATGTGTTTATCATTTCAGCAATTCTATAACAAAAAGTTCTCCGTTTTAATCTAGCCAAAATACGTGAGTATTTTATAAAATACGATACCTTTCTGTGAATGGTTTTATTAATATTAAAATAACATTTGAAAACCTTGCCCAAAACAAAGTAAAACTCAATGCCGACAGTATCGCGGAGCATGAATTGTAAATTATAATTAATAAAAGTTATGCAATATTAGTGTTTTAAAATTTGTATGTATAGTTAAAATAAAGTTACGAAAAATAACCTATACATTGTAAAAGTTGTCTCTAGATACAGTACAGAAACAAAACAACGAACTATTTAATATAACATTACATTGTATTCAAAAGCTTAATGAACAAACTGTTTCAGTGTAATCCTTTTTGAAAAGTTTCAACTAAATTTGTGTTCCTTAGAGATGGAAAGAAGATTTTGATGTAACATGATAGCATATAGTTTATTTTATTAATATACAAAAAATAAAAAATAGAATACTTTTTGAGAATAAATAATTTCTTTCAAGCTTATATTATTCTTAAGGTAAAAAAATCTTTTCTAAATGATGAATAAAGCAATAAATATTTTAATTAATTAAATGAAACGTTTGAAGACTATGAAAACATAACTTTGGCATGAAAACCATAATATACGAATAAATTATGAATAGTAGGTAAAAATTAATAGAGAAAGCTTTGTCAAATAAACAACAAGAAATATAGATAGGTCAATACATATTTGCTAGTATTATGATTGTAGCTGCACATTTCCGATACAAATTTTAATGTGTAATTACTGCGCACGACCCATTTTTGTAACTGTTGCACTTATAAAAGCACACATTATAGTAATTTCATAACAATAAACAAAGATCGAATACGTTCGAAAATAAATAAACAACAAACACTATACAATATTTTAAAATCCACACTGTGTAAACAATAATACATTTTATTTGATTTTTTTTTTTAAATTAAGCACCAACATAATTTTCCAAATATACCTTTTTTGTTTTAAGATACAAACACACAAATTATATTATATGACAGTGTTTTTATATTTAAAAAAAAAAAAAACTTTAATTTTATTATAATTATAATAAATTTTGTTTATTAAAAATGCTAATGAATAATAACATGTATTTATATAATTTGAATAGTAACATTATTTATTTATCGGATTGGCTGAGGTTAGCATGAGGAGCCATTGCTGTCTGCCGGCAAACGCATACACTAACTATAGAATTTTATAATGAATACAAGTAACCGAATATAGACGATGATGTACGAATTGGAATTGTTGCGATACTAACCGCCCAACATGACGACATATTTTTTAGTACGTAGCGTCGCCGATACAGACAGCGTGGCAGCACAAATACGCAATGCTTCATGTATATACATATATACATTTTTACTATCAAGCACAGCTTTTTAACATAACTTAATTATATATTTTCCATGCATTTAGTATATATACAAAAAAAATTAGATTAGCTGAATATTTTTTAACAGATTTACATTTAATAAAAAAAAAATGTTGGTATTTTATATGAAAATTCTTACGCCAAAGAATGAAAAATTCATATATATATTATTAATGCAGATGTAGATTATGAAAGGGGTTCATTGAGCTTTTTCTCTTTATAATGTGTATTCTGGATTTTGTTTCTATATTTATATATGTTCTTTTTTTTTAATCATTAAATGTTTCATAAAGGAGCAGAAATTTTTGGATTTAAATATGGTAACATAATCAAATGCTATTAAAATTATTTTATATGAAGGTGTTGCTATCGGCAACGACTAACAGAGCTTCTAGTACTTATTTATGAAGCTCAATTGAACTTTGTCATTCTTGGTAAAATATAATCATTTATGTTATAAAAAAATATTCGATTTTACCGTATTGGTTAAAATCAACGTATTTTGAGTTTTCTTGTGAGAAAATTTGTAACTTTTAATAATTTATGTGAACATATGATCTTTGGTTAGTACAAAGATCAGAAAAAACAAAACATCAGCTAGAAATCTCATTCGTAATAAGAGCGCGAATATTAATTTTCCTATTTGAAAATAAAAATTTTTTAATCGAAGTGCAGAGTCTTTTTGGTAACTAAATTCTCTACAAAAAATATCCAAAATGTTTTCGTCGTAAATCTAATAAGAAATCAGTTATGAAGCTATAAACATGTTTCAATATTTCCGGCATCTCCATTTGGTCGACTCTTCCCACCGATAAAAATTAACAATATGATGTATGATAGCACTTTTTTCTTCATTTGAAAAATTAATGGCAGTTTTTATTTTCAAATATTAAAAATTGATTAAACAAAAAATAATTCATATAATGACTTTTATGATTTATGTAATTACCTTTCATTGGGAGTTATTTTGTGTGATATTTTATGATGAAATTATCAACTTTTATACGAGGTACTATGGATATACAAGATACCACAAATGTAGGCGCTCATCATTTTTCAAAATTTGATAATCGATTTGGGCCTTATTCATTATATTTGTGAAAAATTTTTATACGAAACAATTCACCAAAAACCGAATGAATAAACTATAAAATTTTGCAAAAATCAACTATATAATTTTGAAAAATGATCGCTTCTTTTGAATATTTCTATAACAAATAGATTTGAGAAAATGGAACTGAAAAGTATGCGGAATCAACTAGTACCAGTTGAATCTTTTAGAAATTAAGTCATCACCAGAAAATTGCAGCATAAAATCGTTCCGTTAACTTTATTGCAGGAGTGACTTCAACCACATGCCTTGGTAACTCTGTGAAAACCTGATCCGACAGCGGGTTGCACCACCCCTAAATCTTTTATCGCGCATAACTTTTTTCTGTAATACTGACGAGAAAAAGACATTAATAAAATTTTATTCATAAAATTTTATTTCCAACTTTTATATGCAATTTTTTTTCAGTTCTATTACAGTATTACCGGAAACGGTGCCCATTTAATAAAGGGATGAAACTTTCAGAATACATAGTACATTTAGTAACTTGAATCATTTGCCTAGACAACCCTGCGAGAATCTGCTCTAACAGGGGATTACTCTACCTCCAAATATTTTATCGCGCATAATTTGGTTCTACAATCTTTTATTTTTATATCCAACATATTATACCCAACACTAGCAGCCTATTAAAAAAAAATAATAGGGCGGTTAATTGACTAAACTGTCGGCGTATGGGCAAGAACGAAAGTAACCGGCTATGATTATGAGGGTTTTCTTCAGATTCCTTTCACGACCTTCAGATGAATATAGGCATAGTTCCTATCAAGTCGGATGTATTTACACATCCTACCAATTTCTAGTCTACATACAAATTTTTTTAGGGGTTGGTAAAAAAGGCCATTGTCATTGGCCAAGAGCATCCTATATATTTATATATATATTTATATTCATAATTATATTCATATATGTATTATATATATAAATATATATAGGGTGCCCATTTTAAACAATGACCATAAATATTACTTATTGAATACAAATTAGGTAAACTTGGTCTTGACCTATAGCCATTTGGATTTTTATAGATAAGATTGAATTTTTTAAGATAAATAATGTGCTCAAAATATCAATAGTGATAGGAATCCACGGTTTTTGTAAAATATAGATTACTTCATTTCTTACTTTTACTAAAAAACATTTATACACATTAAAATAAATATTTTTACACCATAAACGTTCGATTACTTATATCCATAAAACTCAAATAAAAACGTTTTGATAAATATTTTCGAAAGACGTTATTTTACCCGGTATATAATATATACCAGGGTATATTAAGTTTAATTCTGACTTTGTAACAATTGAGTATATTGATCGCAGAAAAAAAAATTTGTTATAGGTGTTCATAAAATGACCTAATTAGACCTTTTCCGCAAAGAGATATAGCGATCTGAAATTTTATGTGACTGTACTAGAGCTTTAAAGTAATGTCAAGTTTGTGAATGAGCAAAATCGGACCATGTTGGTCAAAATGGGCAAAACTGCCTAATTTTGAAACCGGAAGAGATAGAACAAAAATTTAAAGCCAAAAAATGTTCCTTTTTTAAAAATAAACAACTTTTGTTTGAAACTTATTTTCATAAATTCAGTATATACCGGGTGTTTAAGCAATTTAAGCAATTTACCCAATTATTAGTTAATTGTTATTTTCATTTGTTTTTTTTTTAATGCAGTCTTCTTATCTTTGAAAATCCATTTCTTAAAACGTCTATAAAATGGTTAATTATTTACCAAAATAGACTTTATTGCTCAGTTTTTGATATCTGCAAGGAACAATGCAAATATTTGTGAAATTTTTTCATCGGCATAATCGAAATAGCCGCTTGCATTTTCTCAATCAAAAATCATGTTGTACTGTTAAATAAATATAATAATAGTTAAAAACCAACTACAAATAGGATTCAAATTTAGGATTCAAAGGCATTCTACATACTATACATGCAAATTATTTTAACACAAAAATATCTTGAAATCAAAAACTTGATAGCTTTTTTTTTATAAAAATTAAATAAAGGCAGTAATATAATACCCTCCATTTGTTGGAAAAACTCGTGGCTTTAAAATTGTTCGACAAGGACAGCATGTGGTTGATCCATGTTGTTTTTTACGTTTACGCTTAAAACACCAATCTTGACCCATTATCATGTAAATCACATTTAAAAATTATATTGGAAAACAGCAAAATTGTTATCAAAACACAATCAGTTTTTGAGCAAAAAATACTTGATTAAGTTAAAAATAAGGCACAATAAATAGTATATAACTTCATTGATTTCATGATGAAAATTTGTTCACTCACATTAAATAAAAATTCATTGGTTTGAAAATAAATTAATATTTGTGTGCAAAAACTAAACAAATTGAATTAATTTACACGCGAATTAATTTTCATTTAAAAAAAAACACATACACACACACACACATTATTGTCTCTATCTCATACAAAAACAGAGATACTAAATGTTTTTCAAAATACATTTTAAATGTTCGAAACAAAAAAGATCGTACATTTTTTTGTACATCATCGTACACCGGTATATATTTTTACGAAAAATGTAATTCTCGTTCTTCTATGAAAGGGTGAAGAAAAACAGTTTCCGAAATTTTCAAAAGAAGAAAAATAACTATACATAAAATATGATTATAAGAAAAATGAGACAACATTATACGATTTTCATATCTGTTAAAAAAAGTGCACAATATTTTACAACCACCATGTGGAATTTGTACCATATTTAAACAGTAATGTGACAAGGATACTAAATACACAAATAATAAACACTATGTATTAGAAAGAGATAGCAACTAAACAAGGATAACATTATACACAAATGCACTAAAAATCTTTATTTTACACTTAAAGATTGAAGTCAATTGAATATTATAACGTTAATTATTAAACAAAGACACGTATATTGTATCGTTTTATTTTGTATCTTTATTTTGTATCTTTATTTTGTTTATAAAAATTGATTGAGAAAATAACATTAATAATTTTAATATTACAACTGAGATTAAATAGGTAGAATTCGAAATATTTTCAAAGTAGTACACTATATACAACTTTAATCAATATAAGCTTAGTTCAATCCTTTACCATTTTACGGAAGATTAATATTGTGTGATATGATAACAGTTGTATAGTGTTCGTGGAAGCTTGTAAAGTTGAACTTTACTATAGAACTACTGTAAATGTTGTTGGTGGTGTTGTATCTATACATGTGTATGTGTGTATATGTACTCTCTCGGTATCATAACGGCCATGATAGTTTTAAGTATTTACGTCATTACAGCATCTCAATATTGGATCACGTGTGTGTAATTCAATGACGTCATACTGTTGTTGAAGATATATAATATTATATATTAGTCTTACATACATAGTGACCTATTTTACAAAAAATGTTTAAAAAATATAATATAGGATGCGTTCATTTTATTCAGATAGCATTCTAATAAGAATCCAATTAATTTCCAAAATTGTATTTTAAATGAAATCCCATCAAAAACAAAAATGTGATAGGGACAAAGTTTTCGCATACAAAAAAAAACAGTCGAACATAGAATCTCCTCGTCCTTTTTTTGGAGTCGGTTTAAATTTTTGTTGATTTTGTCAGATTTCCATAGAAACTATAATAATATAAAAAGCCGTTAAGTAGAAGCTGCGTCAACTTAGCGAATTTCCTAAAAATACATAAATCACTCTCTGGTCACAATTTAAGTCTGGTCAAAATGAAATGTCGTATCTGATATCAGTTTAGTATTTTCAAGACAAACTTTATTAATAAATGGCAAACGTCAAGGGGAAAGGGGGACATAAAGATAGAAGAAAACACAAAATATAAAATAACTGTCTTAATATTGGAACATTCGAAAAATACATAACGAGTAAAGTTGTAGAAAATCAAGTTTGCTATAATACATTACCTTTCATTTTTTCCAAACTCTAATGTGTACAGAGATATTTAGAATTTTAACTTTCAATCTTTAGAAAATCTCTATTAGAAAAATGATAAGAAACTAAATTACAGTAAAACTTAGTACCTAGAACATAACTCCTGATAAATTTTTCGAATTTTCAAATACTAAGGGAGATATGTCAAATCTTGTGTTTCCTCCTAGTACTAAAAGTGTTTCCTCCTTAATACTAAAAGCGTCTCAAATACCAAATTTTATTCCTATCGGAATAAAACTGTGACCACTAGAGAGTCCACAGACACATAAACTTATGTGTACATATATATACAGGGTGAGTCAAAAGTTATGGATTTTTTTGAAAGGGTGGATAGGGGATGATATTCTAAGATGAAAAGCCCTTGGAAATTTTTGCACCTGACCCACCGTTAATTAGATATTAATTAAATAAAGTAACCAATTAGAGACGTGCGTTAACGGAATGAGAAATATTGGGGAATTAAGGCAGCGGTAGCTGAGGCACGTGAGGGAGCGAGCTCTCCCTACCATTGAGTTAATTTCATGCGTTTCAAATCCGGTACAATTTTTATAGTAGAGTTTTGAAAAATTTTGGAAAAAAATGTACCATTTTTTATTTCGAAAAATCTGATTAACTGAATTATACAGTTTTTATTTTTAAACTTTGATTTTATAATTTTTAATGTCGTGCAAATCGTTATTGTGACCGATATAACATGAATGCAGCATCCAAAGTTAAGATATATAACACACAAACACGTCAACTCACCCGATTAATTAATTATAGTATCTAAACAAAATTATTTCCGTACTTTAATGAATTTGTGAATTCATTTCAATATTTAATAATTTAAAAAAAAATATCTTTCAACAAATACTGGAAAGCATTTGTTTCAACTAAAAACTTTGCACTTGTATTAATTTCAATAATAAATATTCTTTTTACGTAAACTGCTACCAACTTTATAAATTATATGTATACGCACATTTTAATCCGATTGAAACGGAATTTGGTATATGTGCTTTTGGTTTAGAGGGAGGGGGAAACACAAAATTTGGAACTTTTTCACTAATTTTTTTGTTTTTATGATATAAACTTTTTTTGTATTGAAAAATTTCCCATATTTTTTACCGTTTATAATATTTCATAATATATGTTATCCCCGGAAAAATTGTGAAACGTTGGTGAAAATCGCATCAAAATCGGTTCAACCGTTTTAAGGGAATTAAATAACAAAAAATTGTTCATGAGTTATGATATTTTAAATTCTATCCTCTTACGTTTGTATGCGTTTGTATATGATATTATATGTATATGATATTATATGTATATGATATTATATGTACAATGAACCACACAAGTTCATGACACTTTTTTAAATTTTATAATTGATTTGCGTTTTATTTATTCGGCTTTCGAAAAAAAACATGCTTCGGATAAAAATAAAATATTGTAACAACTTTTATACGAAAATACTTTTAGAAAACCGAAAGAATAAGACACAAATCAAGTATAAAATTTATAAAAATGACTCAATCAATCAATTTTAGTGGCCCGGTGTACACATTGTGTATACATACTTACTCGTATACCCTACTTGCTACTGATATTTTAAATGTGCAATGTCTTTGCATCACTTCGCAACGTCTAAACCAGCTGGTACACTGCAAAAGTAAAAATCTGCCCAGCGCTGGCCTAACCCGATTATGATGCAGTTTTCACTGGAAAATTGATATTGAACCCTGCTTTTGATTGGCAACCCAAAGTAACCCAAAGGTAATCGTATTATATAGTGTCAAATGCTTTCTGAAAGTCTATTAGACAAACCCAAACTTTTGTCTTATATTCTTGAAAGTATCCTGTACGTTGGTACATGGAATGCAGGGGAACCATGGTCGAAAAGTTATTTTTCTAAAACTTTCTTAATCAATTTGTGGAAATGAATCAAGCATCTTATCTATCCTTCGAAAATACAAACAAACCTTAGAAAACACTTTTTACACTTTGAAAGAATAATTATTGGTGTATAATTATGCCCCTATTGTCACCTTTCATATCAAATAGACATATTGTGGAATGATACCATTGATTAGGTATTTCTTTGGTTTTCAAAATATGATTGCAGTTTTTGTTACACAATCATCACCAAATTTTAAACTCATTCTTCAAACCTCCCGAGTCACTTGATTTTTCTTTTTCAAATTTATTTACCACAGAGAATAAATACATCACTGGGGTATTGGAGGAAATTGGTTTCATTTTAAATAACAATATTAATATAAATATATATATATATATATATATATATATATATATATATATATATATATAAATATATATATATATATAAATATATATATATATATATATACATATATATATATACATATATATATATATAAATATATATATATATATATATATTTATATATATATATATATTTATATATATATTTATATATATATATATATATATATATATATATATATATATATATATATTCAGAGTGAGACAAAAGTCATGGAGTTTTTTGAAAGTGTGGTCAGGGAATAAAATTCTAAAATGATATTTTGAAGTCCTTGGATATTTTTGCACCTGACCCACCGTTAATTAGATATTAATTAAATAAAGTAACCAATTAGAGAAGCGCGTTAACGGAATAAGAAATTGTGCGGAATAAACGCAGCGGTAGCAGACATACATGAGGGACGCGACTTCTCCCCACCATTACCGAAGAGCGAGTCAATCTTATGAAATCATCGTACGTCAAACTAAGTCAAAGTCATCGTAAGAAATCGAATAAAACTTTAATAATTCAATTAATTAAAGATAAATTTTTGTCCAAAAATTTTCAATACTCTGCTATAAAAACTATAACGGATTTGAAACACATAAAATTGACTCGCTCTACGGTAGTGGTGGTGAGAGATCGCTCCCCTCATGTATCCCTGCTGCCGCTACATTCATTCCGTACCATTTGTTGTTCCGTTAACGCGCTTCAATAATTGGGTACTTTATTAAATTAATATCTAATTAACAGTTGGTCAAGTGCAAAAATACCCAAGAACTTTTCATCTCAGAATTTCATTCCCTATTCACCCTTTCAAAAAACTCCATGACTTTTGACTCACCCTATATATACATATAAAAGATGTTCCAATAAGAATGCCGGTTTTGAATTGCGCGCCATTTGTAGTGTCATGATTTGACATTTAAAAACAAATGACCGTTCGTTAATAGACAGCAGGAGGTTTAGTAAAATGAAGCGCTACAATACACAACAACAAATTCTCCTTGTGGAAAATTTTTATCAAAGTGGTAAAAGTTTTGCAGCCACAGTTCGCAAAATGTGTACGATTATGGGCCATCGGAATGCTCCAAATGAAGCCATTGTGAGAAGAATAATAAAAAAATTTGAGCCATTTTTCTTCGAAAATGCAGTTGGTCAAGCATTAATCGTGAATGGTGTTCGATATCGTGAAATGTTAACTAACTTTTTTGTGCCAAAATTGCAAAATATGGATCTCAACAGCATGTGGTTTGAACAGGACGGTGCAACATGCCATACAGCCAGAGCAACTGTTGAATTACTACACAAGTCTTTTCCTGGTCGTGTTATTTCTCGTTTTGGAGATCGGAATTGGCCGCCCAGATCATGCGATTTAACGCCTTTGGACTTTTTTCTTTGGGGTTTTTTAAAGTCACAAGTTTATGTGAACAAACCCACAACGATTGCAGCCTTAAAAGATGAAATTCAACGCTGTATCACTGAAATACCGCAAAATTTATACGCAACAGTCCTTGAAAATTTCATGAAAAGAGAACGTCTGTGCCAGCAAAGCCGAGGCGGTCATTTGTCCGATGTCTTATTCCATCCATAACCTCATGATGTGTACTTCATTATTCAATAAATGTTTCTAACCAATACCCCAAATATATATGTTTTATTTAAAATTCAAAACCGGCGTGCTTATTGGAACATCCTTTATATATATATATATATATATATATATATATATATATATATATATATAAGAATGTGACTTTCTGTTTCAAATATATTGCAAGGGAGTGTATGTACGAGTATATATTATTCGTTAAAATGAAATCAATTTCCTCTAATTTTAAACCGTGGTGAAAAAAAAAAAAAATGTAGCGATTCGGATGGACTGAAAAATCAGTTTATACAATTTGTTGGTGATTGCGTAATGAAAATTAGATAATTGAAGTGTTCTTCAGTCGTATTGTCAAAGCCAAAGAAATACCTAATCGTTGGTATGATATATACAAAATTTTGCAAATGAAAGAAAGTTCGTTAATATGATTTTTCCAAAGATTTTGAGCGGAAGCAATGGGTTTCAAGTTTATATGGATTGAGGGAAAAGCACACTACAGGTCAACTTTACCTTAACCAGTTTTATAATTACCTTTTGGTTGTAAAATTGGTGGAACGTAGCGTAGTAATATTAATAGCTTAGTAATTGTGTTAATATTTAAAAAATTCCTTAATTATCTTTTTGGAAAGAAACTTGAAATGTTATAACAGATCAAACAAACCGTCCGAGTGGTCGAGCTCTTAAAGGCGCTCGCACTGCTCGGCATTGGGAGGTTTCTGGTTCGATTTCTAACGGTGACAGTTTGTCAATTAAATTAATTAAATAAAAAAAGTTAATGGTGCGGTTAATTGACTAAACTGTCGGCGTATAGACAGGAACGAAAGTAACCGGCTATGGTTGTGAAGTTTTTCTGCAGTTTCCTTAGCCGATATTCTAGTTCCAAACTATGAATATCGGCATAGTTGGCTGAAGTCGAGCTAACTACTAATTCCTAGTCTGCATATAATTCCTTGTCCCTTAAGGGTCGGTAAAAAAAGGCCTAGAAAGGCATACTTGCCAGGCTTCGAACTACCCTCCGCTACTACTACTACTAAAGGTCTAACTCACCAGTCCAAGTGGCCGAGCGGTCTAAGGCGTTATGTCAGCGCAGTATTACTTGAAACTGGGAGGTTATTGGTTCGAATCCAGACATCGGAGTTTGTCAATTATTAAGAAAAAAGAAAGGGGCGGTTAATTGACTAAACTGTCGGCGTATGGATAAGAACGAAGTAACCGACTATGCTATCGGCAAAGTTCCTATCATAGTCAGTTGCAGCCGCATATCTTACCAATTCCTAGTCTATATACAAAACTCCTTCCACTCCACTCAAAACCTCACATCCTTAGGCATCACAATGGACCTTATGGTTGAAGTGTAGCCCATCCAGGGCTGTCTCTACAATCTATCTAAGGTCAAACTTCGGTTATAGGATGAACGTTGGATAATTTAAACATAGCTATTCATTCTTATCGTCAGTTTGTCTAATGACTGGATTTAGCAGAATGATTGATTATTCTTTTTAACTACGACACATATATATATGCACTAAATTAAGTTTAATATGTAATGTAATCTATTTTTAAAAAACGTGACATTGCATATTCATTAGTAAATATTTATAAAACAAAAAACAACATTTTTAAATATCCTTTATATTTTTATACATATTTAATTTGGTACTCCCCATGTGTTTATAAATAGTAAATGAATTTTTCAAATAAAAATAAAATTTGAATTGATAATGAATGAATTTGATACCGTTGAAATTGTGTGTTTGTATATTTTATTTTCTTGAAATTATTATTTAAATTTAATAAAATATTTTACAGAGAATTAAAAACAAAATTATTTGTATGGAATAGAGAGATATTACTTGGCGAAAATCCATTATAATTGTTCAATTCCACAAATATTTGAAATTTTTGGAGGACACAAAGTTTCTAGGATAATAGTAAAGGTATGGACAGACATCTCCACCTGTTCTGAAGCCGGAAAATCTGAGAAATGGCTTCTACTTTCCACCGCCTACACCATAATAGGTGTATACCGGTTGTTTAATTTACATCTTCGCATAGCTGATCTCCCACGAGTATGAGAGAGTACATATCTATACATTAAACAATGTGAATGAGAAGGAGGTCTTATAGGTTTGTTTTCTTACTTAAAGTTAAACTGTTGTGTGTTGTATGTGTCGTACGATACGCATTCAGTTAGTGGGGTTTTATTAAGTGAACAGATCAGTTGTTATGATTTGTTCTGTTGTTCAGCACACAACAGTTTAACTTGAAGTAAGAAAACAAACTGTTGTAATGAAAATTATTAAGAATAATTTTTTTGATCCAACACACATTTTAATTATGAAAGTAAAATATTACGAAAAATATTTTAGATAACAATATTTTTCTCCTTGCAAAAAGAAGGAGTTTTTTTTTTTGAAAGTACAAAAAGAAAATAATATAGCTCGATTTATTTTTTTTTCTTAAACAAAGTTTTTTTTTAAGTCGAAAAATGATAATAAGATTAATAGATACTTTTGATTTAAAGTTTTTCTATTTAGAAAGAAAAAAAATCAAAAATTGAAAAAAATTATTGCATATAATTTAATTTAAGAGAATCAAGAGTTATACAAATTGAATGTTTTACAAAATAACATAAATAGATCACAAATAAATAATTTTGTAAAAACAAGATAATTTTTGTAAACAAAAGTAAGCTAGCTTACAGTTATGAATGTATCATACAATTTGTGTATAGATTTTAAATTGACACTGGCCGTGAGCATTAAGTCACTGCTTGAATATCAACCAAGCGGGGTATGACTATGGGTCAAACCCAAGGAGAGGTATAATTTTTAATTAATTTTATAAATTGTCTGAACACTCCGACTACGTCCATGGGTGTTGATATACTAAATATTCTAGAAGCCTCCATGCAAAAATATATTGTCAAAAACATAATATTTATTCATAAAAACAATCATATTCTAGAACGACCCATGGTGGGTATATAAACCGTTACCAGTGTCGATTCAAATCAGTTTAAAATCGACCATTGTCCGAAGAGTTTAAAATCGACCATTGTCCGAAGAGTTTTAAATCGATCATTGTGTGATTAGTATAAAAGTTTAATATCAAGTATTGTCTAATTAGTTCAAAGTATATAATTGTTGATCAATCCAGATCAAGTTAAAGTTGGAATTTGTACAAGTAATTTGGTCAAGTAGTTCAAAGTTTAACATTGTGTGAAAAAGAATTAAAATAATTGTTGAAAAAGAAATTGGATAATCTTTTTTTTTAAAGCAATAAAATCAGGTTTTTTTTTGTTTCGTAAAAACTTGTGTTTAATTTAATTTTTTTTTTTTCTTCTCTTTAAACAAAAACGTGCGTGTTGTTCCAATTACAAAATATTTAGTAATATCGTTTACTAATATATTTTTTTTTGTTTTGTCGAGTATCGGAATCATTGCAGGTTCGGGCAGCGCTCCTTTGAGGATAAAGAGAGCCAGGATACCGCGACAAGTGGCGACCGTGACAGGACCAGGAGACGCACGGAAGAAGAAAGGAATTACAATGGCAAGCCGCAGCATTCCCATGCCACGTCTGCGTGAGATGATGGAGGCCGAAGGGCTGGACAGCACTGGCAACTGGAGAGTTTCTTCAACAGTATAGGAAGGAAAGCCAAAGCCGAACTGGAATTGATGACCGTTTCCCAACCCACAGGGTTGAAGACAGAAGCGTTCGTAAATATGAAGGTGCAGCTGTTCAAAAGAGTGCACGCCGATAGGAACATTGATGACGTGGTGCCCATAATATTAAATTTACTACGCGACAACATACGTCCACTAGTAAAAATTTCGAATCCAAGATCGGTGGACGAGTTACGCACCACGGTTCGAACTCTGGACGAAGAGCCAGGATCAATAATGGAGGAGGTTGGTTCTGGAGAAAATATTAACCTCCACAAAACCACACAACATCGGCGTGAACACCAACAATTACCGGTCTATTTAACAACAATGGAGACCAAGAACTCACACAAGAATGGGCCAATTGTGGAAGTTGATGTGCGTGGAAGATCAATATTGGCACTGATCGATAGTCAAGCATCACACAATTTTATCAGCGAAGAATTGGCAAGAAGTATTGGAAAATGGCACCCTGTCAGAGATAGTGCAGGGAGTGGAGCCACAAGCAATAATACTTTCAGAATTCTTGGAAAAATGTGCATGGATGTGATGATATCAAGAATGAAGTTCAATGTTGAAGTAATGGTTGTACCTGGCCTACGGAATCATTTAATACTTGGTCATGAATTTTTAACAAAAAATGGTGTGAGCATCGATTACCGGAGTGGTATAATTTACTTGGGGTGTGATAAGAGAGTCCGCATTGCATGGAGAAAACCAGATGGAGCCCATAGAGAAGTGGCAACAATTAACAACGCATTGGGCGAGTTACAAATAAAACTCCTTGAGAACCAAGAGCAGTTAAAAGATGTCATTCGGCGACATCCCAGCGTTTTCGGCAAAGTTGGAAGGACAAAAACCATCACACACAAAATTGAGATCACGAAGAATTCCCCCATTAAATTACGACCATACCCGTACAACAATGAGAAGCAACGGGTATTAGAAGAGATGATTGAAGAGATGGAAGGCGATGGCATTATAGAACCATCCACATCGCCTTGGGCCGCACCCGTCGTATTGCCGAAGAAGAAAGATGGAACTTTTCGATTGTGCGTCGACTATAGAAAGTTGAACGATATTACAAAGAGCAATGCGTTTCCGATTCCAGATCTGCAAGAGATGTTGAGAAAAGTCAATGGAGCAAAAATATTTTCTACATTGGATCTTCAGACTGGTTATTGGCAAATTGAGATGGAGCCACAATCGAAAGAGTACACAGCATTTACCACCCCAAGAGGTCTCTATCAATTTCGCGTCATGCCGTTTGGATTGAAGAATGCGCCAGCTACGTTCCAGAGTTTAATGAACGAAGTTTTATCTGGATACATCGAAGATTTCTGCCAAGTTTACCTGGATGACATATTAATCTACAGTCGATCAGTCAAGGAACATTTACACCACCTGTATCTTGTACTTGAAAGACTAGAACAACATGGATTAACTTGTAAACCAAGCAAATGTGTCATTGGCAGCAACAAAGTCAAATACCTGGGACATATTTTGAGCGAAGACGGCATTGACAGAGAGGAAGAGAAGAATGAAGCTATCAGTAATCACCCTGTACCAAGAACACGAAGACAATTACGACAATTTTTGGGATTATGTGGTTGGTACAGGAGCTTCGTGAAGAACTACGAAGATATAGCTGCACCTCTAAGCGAAATGCTCAAGAAGAACATAAAGTGGCGCTGGCTAACATTGCATCAGAAGGCGTTCGAAAATTTGAAATCATCGATTGTGAATGCACCGAAACTAGCTCATCCAGATTTTAAGAAGACGTTTTGTTTAAACACGGATGCTAGTGACGTCGGATTGGGTGCAATATTATTTCAAATGGAAGATGATGGCAAGACAAGACGAATAATAAACTACGCCAGCAAGAAACTTGGACCCACAGAAAGAAAATACGCCACTACAGAAAAGGAATGTCTCTCGATAATCTGGGCATTGAGGAAGTTTCGAGGATATCTTGAAGGAAGACATTTTAAATTATACACAGATCATGCAGCGCTCCAATGGCTGAACAAAACTAAAGATAGTCGAGCCAAATTGACAAGATGGGCATTAGCATTGGGAGCCTATGATTATGAAATAATTCACGTCCCCGGAAAAGATAATCAAGCCGCCGACTCCTTGTCCAGACAACCACAGGGCAAGGCTGAAGATGAAGAAGTGGAGGACATTCCAGAGTGGGTGATTGAAAAGAGGGCAAAAACACCGATAACCCTCAATGTAATTGAAGTGGAAACACCCACACTCGACGATATTAGACGATGGCAGGATAAAGATCGTGATGTGACTGCCATCAGAAGATACATCGTTGATAACACAAATCCACTGAGAAGCAATCTACGTCGACGAGTGGACAGAACACGAGCTAATTACACCGTAGCTGACGGGATCCTCTGGTACCATAGTCAACAGATGGTACAAGAAGTGCCAGTGGTTCCCGAAGAACGCCGACTTGGTTTTCTGAGAAAATATCATGACAGTGATGAAGCAGCACACCCTGGATGGAGAGAAACGTATCGTCAGATCCGTAACCGCGTGTATTGGTATGGGATGCAAGATGACATACGCAGATATGTAAAAGGGTGTGATACGTGTGCTAGAGTGAAGCCACTGAATAAAAAACCAAGTTCAGCAATGAGAAGTCGAAGACCTACTTCACCATGGGAGGTAGTCAGCATCGACTTGATGGGTCCATACCCACGCACATCACGTGGAAAAACGAATATATTGGTTGTGACTGATCTTTTCACTAGATGGATCGAAGCATTTCCATTGGGGGCCACGTCGACCTCGAAGATAGCCCAAGTACTGAAAGACGAAGTATTTAGTCGTTATGGATATCCAAGAGCAGTACTTAGTGATAATGGTCCCCAGTTCAGATCGAAAGAATGGAAAGCAGTGAACAGAGATTGGAACACAGAGATATGGACAACACCAATATACCATCCACGAGCCAATCCCACGGAACGCCAGAACCAGGAATTAAAGAAGTTGTTGCGATTACATTTGTTGGATCAAGCACACAAGAATTGGGACCAGCAACTGCACAAATCATTATTTGCGATACGTAACAGAGCGAATAGAACAACTGGTTTTTCGCCTGCCCAATTGTTACTGGGGGCAGAGATGAAGAAGCCTGGGGATTGGCAGATACAAGTCAATGAAGAGCCTCAAGAGATTGAAGATTGGGCCAATGAGAGAGGCCAAGAACGTCAAGAAAAAGTTGAAAGAGCTCGGCAAACAATATTGGCCAACGCCGAAGAAAATGACCAAGTGGAAACGGGACTCGTTTACCAACCTGGAGAGTCCGTCTGGATGCGCAACCAAGTGCTCAGCAGTAAGGTGGAGGGTGTCCATAGTGGATTGGCACCGAAGTGGAAAGGGCCTTACAGAGTGCTGAGGAGTTTACCAGCTGGAATATATGTTGTGGATACAGTGCCTCCCACGAAGATACATGGAGGTCTCTTGAAGCCGGCCAATGCAAGGACCGCCGCCAATGGGAATCTGGGAAGATTGAGTGTGGGGAACGAGGTGTTCGGCCAACTACTTCCAGATCGATTGGGGGGTCAAAGGCATGGAGGTGATGGAAGACGACGGGATGTACCAAGTGTGGACGAGCCAGAGGCCAGAGCATTAGAGCCAGGGTTCAACTTGCGGCCCAGACGACCGGCAATCAACAACAGGCGCCGTTGATAAAGAGTGAGAAGAACTAATGTGTACGTACAAATTTTAAGTTATGCTAGCTAGCTAAATGTACTAGTACAATTGAAATAATTCATATAGTTCTTAAGTCAAAAATTGGTCGACCAAACATAATAAGCAAATTAGAAAATGTGTGTTGGAATCTAGAGGGGGAGATTTTGTTGTAATGAAAATTATTAAGAATAATTTTTTTGATCCAACACACATTTTAATTATGAAAGTAAAATATTACGAAAAATATTTTAGATAACAATATTTTTCTCCTTGTAAAAAGAAGGAGTTTTTTTTTTGAAAGTACAAAAAGAAAATAATATAGCTCGATTTATTTTTTTTTCTTAAACAAAGTTTTTTTTTAAGTCGAAAAATGATAATAAGATTAATAGATACTTTTGATTTAAAGTTTTTCTATTTAGAAAGAAAAAAAATCAAAAATTGAAAAAAATTATTGCATATAATTTAATTTAAGAGAATCAAGAGTTATACAAATTGAATGTTTTACAAAATAACATAAATAGATCACAAATAAATAATTTTGTAAAAACAAGATAATTTTTGTAAACAAAAGTAAGCTAGCTTACAGTTATGAATGTATCATACAATTTGTGTATAGATTTTAAATTGACACTGGCCGTGAGCATTAAGTCACTGCTTGAATATCAACCAAGCGGGGTATGACTATGGGTCAAACCCAAGGAGAGGTATAATTTTTAATTAATTTTATAAATTGTCTGAACACTCCGACTACGTCCATGGGTGTTGATATACTAAATATTCTAGAAGCCTCCATGCAAAAATATATTGTCAAAAACATAATATTTATTCATAAAAACAATCATATTCTAGAACGACCCATGGTGGGTATATAAACCGTTACCAGTGTCGATTCAAATCAGTTTAAAATCGACCATTGTCCGAAGAGTTTAAAATCGACCATTGTCCGAAGAGTTTTAAATCGATCATTGTGCGATTAGTATAAAAGTTTAATATCAAGTATTGTCTAATTAGTTCAAAGTATATAATTGTTGATCAATCCAGATCAAGTTAAAGTTGGAATTTGTACAAGTAATTTGGTCAAGTAGTTCAAAGTTTAACATTGTGTGAAAAAGAATTAAAATAATTGTTGAAAAAGAAATTGTGTTTAAAGTATGTATAAAGAATATTCACAATCAACAGTTATGGTGAATCTACAACGAATATTCTATAATCTATGCCGATCTCAACAGTCAGGTGACGCAGTTGATCAGTCACTGGACAGCCAATCTAAAGGTCTCCGGTTCGATTCTCGGTGGATGCAAAATTTGAATTATCTTTTTTTAACGTAATCATTTCAAATCAACTCAAATTATGTGTTTTGATGAATTGAGCATTCCTACCATAATAGCTGACAGCCAATCAGCGAGACCTTCCTCATCAGATATTTTGCATCAACAACCGTCAACCACCGCCATCAGTGTATAAAAAAGTTCATGAATGAAGGTTGAAAGTGCACGTGGCTGTAGTTAACTTGAGTTATCATATTAATCAATAATCAAATTAATTAAATTTTTGTGTAAATCAGTGTGTTATATTGTTGTGTATTCGTTTATATATATATTTTTGCATCAATACGTTTGTATTCCAATTATATAGAATTATTTAGACATTTATTTTTTTTCCAATAAATTTGTGTTTGTAAAGTTTGTTTATCACTCAAACCACCTCGAAGCCTATCCTCAAATCGACAGTCATCAAACATTGGTCCTTCGAGCCGGATAAATAGGATTAGGGCGTTGGTTTAATTTGGGAAAAATTAAATAAAATAAGATACATTTTTGTAATGGAAAATATTTTGAAGTGACCACGTGTTAAAATTTGGACATAGTGGTAGTTTGTTTGTTCATTTCGAATATAAACATCAGTGTACTGTGAAAGCATTTATTAGTGATTTGAGTGCTGAATTTGGATAAAATCAAGGTTTTATTCCCTGAAAACATAACCTTTAGTAAGTAACATAAAAGTTGTGTATAGACAAGTTAAAGTAATCACGTGTGTGTAACATCGGATCAAGCTGAATTGATAAACATTTTTGTTGTTTTACATTTCAATTTAATTTCATTAACAAACAATCAGTTTCAGAGCATCAATTTTATCATGACGTCTCTTGAATCTCGAATTAGTCTTCAAGAAACGCGTATCAACTTGTTGAAAACCGCAATCGACCCTATTAAGGATATCGACATCGCCTTGTTAACCAAACCCAAAGTACAAACAAGGCTGGAGGTTTTAGAAGCAAACTGGTTGAAATTCGATAAGGATCATGATCGAATTTGTGAGGCTAAGGTTGAAATAACAAAGGATTTACCTTACATCAAACTCAACTATTACGCTATCGCTCAGGAAGCCTACATGACAAATAAAGCAACAATGTTGGAACTTTTGGCTACGATTACTGCATCTAATCCATTGGATGGAACAACATTAGCTGATACTTCTTTTGGATCTGCTTCTTCTGCATCCCGACAAATGTTGCCCAAAATTCAGCTGGTGAAATTCTCTGGGGATTATCAATCATGGCGTTCATTTAGCGATATGTTTACTTCACTCATCGGAACCAATCAAGATTTGTCCAACGTTATGAAAATGCATTATCTGAAGTCTAGTGTACTTGGAGAAGCCGCGAATCTCATCTCTAATTTTCAAGTTTGTGGAGATAATTTTACCCCTGCATGGGATAAACTTGTCAACAGATATGAAAATAAACGGGTTTTAATTAATAATCATTTAGATGCTATCTTTAAATTGAAACCTCTGCAACGTAAATCATCAAAGGGGCTATGCAATTTACTAGCAACTGTCAACGAGGCTCTTGGAGCACTTAAAGCTTTAGGATCACCAACTAATAAGTGGGACCAGATCATCGTCTATACACTAGTAAATCGATTAGATCCTGAAACGCATGAAGCATGGGAAATCAAAGCAGGGTCATCCGTTACTCCATCTACATATGAAGAGCTAGAAGAATTTATTTATGGTAGAGCTCGTGCTTTAGAATCAATTGAAGGTCGTAAGACGGCACCATCTATATCTTCATTAAAACCAATCAGCATCTCCAAGTCAGCCAATACCCACGTCACAGCTCTTGAGAAATCCACGAAAGGCAATTGTTCTCTGTGCAACTCTAGTCATTATATCTCAAGTTGTAAGATGTTCGCTCAAAAATCTCCTGCTCAACGTCGTGAGCATGTAACTTCAAAAAGGTTATGTTTTAATTGTCTGGGTCCTCATCAAGTGATTGATTGCCGATCTCAAAAAACATGTTTAAAGTGCAAGAAACGTCATCATACCTTGATTCATGATACTTGGAATTCATCTGTATCTGCAAGTGGTACATCACCTACAACATCAGAGCCTCCAACTCAATCAACAGCAACTCCTGCTGCGATAGTCAATCATGCAATTTCGCGAAATGTACATCATCATCCATCAATAGTTTTACTCGCAACTGCTCAAGTTAAAGTTACCAGTCCCGACGGGAACACTACTACAGCTAGGGCACTCATAGATCAGAGATCTGAAATATCATTTATAAGTGAACGACTCGTTCAGCAGCTACATCTACAAAGGTCACACGCATCCGTTTCTCATATAGGAGTCGGTGCTGTGCAATGCTCAACTACTCGAGGAGTAGTCTCCATCAAACTGGCACCAGTATTTGAATCGGATTTAAGTTTTGGTGCAATTGCGTATGTTCTTCCTAAGCTGACATCAATTCTACCATCAATGAAACCATTGGAATCCAGTTGGGCTCATATCAACGGCCTTAAACTTGCGGATCCATCATTTATGAAACCGGGATCTATAGATTTGATACTTGGGGCTGAAATCTACGGCAGCATTATTCTTGCTGATACTATCAAAGGACCTCCTCTCACCCCAATTGCTCAATCAACTATTTTCGGATGGATCTTATCAGGTCCAGTTGATCAAAATTTGCCGGTTTCAATTGCCAACACTCATCATTGTTCATTGGATTTTCAACTTGATAAACAACTAGAACAGTTTTGGATTCAAGAATCCATTGCTGAAAATCAAGAAGTTGAATTATCACCCGAGCAGGAAGATTGTGAAAAACAGTTTGTAACTACCGTGTCTCGGAACGAAACTGGTCGGTATATCGTTCGTTTACCACTCAAAGACTCGCCAAAGAAGCTTGGAAATACTCGATCTTCAGCCATCAAGATGATTCAATCATTACAACGCAAGTTGGACTCTAATTATGAATATCGTCACTTATACTCCGAATTTCTACGTGAATACGAAGCACTTAATCACATGTCAAAGGTATTACCGCAATTAATGGAAGCAAAACCATTATTTTATCTTCCACATCATGGAGTATTTCGCGAAGTCAGTTCAACAACTAAATTACGAGTTGTCTTTAATGGTTCTTATCGCAGTACCTCTGGATTATCATTAAATGATATTCTTCACACCGGAGCTAAATTACAAACAAATATCTCCGATGTTCTCCTCTGGTTTCGACAGTTTCGATATGTGTTTGCTGCAGATATCGAAAAGATGTTTCGACAAATCTTCGTTCATCAAGATGATTGGGATCTACAAAGAATCTTGTGGTTTTCCGATGATCATTTGCAAGAGTTTCATCTGCAAACAGTAACTTATGGCTTAGCATGCGCTCCATTCTTAGCATTACGGACAATTAATCAACTTATAAACGACCATGGACACCAATTTCCATTAGCTATTGAACCTCTCACGAAAGGAAGATACGTGGATGATATCTTTGGTGGAGCAGATTCCCTATCAGAATGCTCTCAAATAATTAAACAAGTAGATAGTCTCTGTAATGCTGGCTGTTTTCCACTTAAAAAATGGATAAGTAATGTTCCAAGAGTATTATCCAACATTCTTCATGAACGTCATGCTAAGGAACCAACAATCATCATCGATGAATCATCAACAGTTCGGACGCTGGGTTTACTATGGAAACCCTCGAGCGATCATTTTCAATTTTCTGTGACATCCAACACTATTCAACATGCTACAAAGAGAAAGGTTCTTTCTGTAATTGCTCAAGTCTTTGACCCTCTTGGATTCATTGCGCCAGTCATCATCCAAGCAAAGATTTTCATGCAGCAGTTGTGGTTAATTAAGTTAAATTGGGATGATCCGCTACCAACTCAATTGGAAAACCATTGGCGTGCAATTGAAAACCAGTTTCAAGAGTTGTCAAATATCTCAATTCCAAGATTTCTGGGTACAACCAAATCATCATCTATTCAGTTGCATGGATTTTCTGATGCATCGCAGTTTGCCATGAGTGCGGCTATCTATATAAGGGTTGAAACTGCAAATTCTACGGACATTAATTTGGTGTGTGCCAAAACCAAGGTAGCACCATTAAAAAAAATGACTATCCCTCGTCTGGAGCTCACCGCCGCAACTCTTCTCGTCAAATTAGCTAAGTATGTTGGCAATATGGCTTTGGATAGATTCATCAGTTGCTTTAACTTGGATTACATCCCATTGCTCTAAGTGGAAGGAATTCGTTCGAAATCGAGTCAGCTTTATCCAAGAACATCTACCATCTGCTCGATGGAGATTCATTTCTGGCAAGGAAAATCCAGCTGATTGTGCCTCACGAGGAATTCCACCGAAGGTTTTAAATAATCATCCACTGTGGTGGAGGGGTCCTGATTGGCTCTCACTACCGGCAGAACAATGGCCTGATGGAATTTGCCCATCTTCATCAACCGCAGTTTCAGAGAAGTCTCAAAAGGAAAGTTATGTTTCACAAATCATACCGGAACCGGACCTTCTGCAGCGTTACTCTAAATTAAATCGGCTTTTGCGCATAACAGCTTGGATCAAAAGGTTTCTCAATCGGCTTCGCGTTACCAAACCTACTCAAGTTTCAACCAATCTTTCTCCACTCGAGCTTCACGAAGCTTTGTTACTGTGGGTTGGTATTAGTCAACGTATTTCATTTTCTAATGAAATTAAGCAGCTCACTAGGAAACAATATATCACAAATTCTAGCCTTCTTCGAAATTTAAGTCCTTTTATTGATCAAGATGGCTTACTTCGAGTAGGTGGTCGACTAGATCAGTCATCATTAGATTATGACACTAGGCATTCGTACATTTTGCCCAAGGATTCAAGTTTATCACGACTAGTTATTTGGGATGTCCATCTACGATTATTGCATAGTGGTACACGTAACACATTGGCCACTGTGCGCCAACGCTTTTGGATCCTTGGAGGCCGACCTACCGTAAGAAAAGAGATTTTACGGTGCGTTATCTGCTCTCGTTATCGAGCTAAGAGAGCTCAACAACTTATGGGTCAACTTCCGCCTCACCGAATAACTCCAACTCGTCCTTTTTCACATTCTGGAGTGGACTACGCTGGTCCATTCCTTATCAAAACTTGGGGCGGGAAAAATGCTAAGAGTTACAAAGGTTATGTCAGTGTATTTATCTGTTCTGCAACATCTGCAATTCACTTGGAGTTAGTATCAGACTACTCAGCAGATGCTTTCATAGCTGCCTACAAACGATTTACTGGACGTCGTGGTCTCTGCTCAACACTCACCAGTGATTGTGGTACAACCTTTGTGGGTGCTGATGCGGAACTCAAACGTCTTTTTACAGAGTCATCATCAGAATCAGAAAAACTCCGAACACTGCTCGCGAATGATGGGACAGATTGGCATTTTATTCCTCCTTCTGCACCTCATTTTGGAGGTCATTGGGAAGCCGGAGTTAAATCTGTTAAGTATCATCTAAAGCGTGTAGTCGGGAATTTATCACTAACCTACGAAGAATTTACTACTGTTCTCTCTCAAATAGAAGCTGTTTTAAACTCAAGACCCCTTTGTCAGCTAACCGAAGATCCTGAGGACCTATCAGTTTTAACACCAGGTCACTTTCTTATCGGGGGTCCTTTAACTTCTATTCCTGAACCGAATTTGGAGAACGTTCCTATGTCTCGATTCAGTCGTTGGCAACTTACTCGACAAATCGTCGATAGCTTTTGGGTCAAGTGGTCTAGAGAATATCTCCAGCAACAACAAGCGATATATAAGTGGCGATTCCCGTCATTAAATATTCAAATTGGATCTATTGTTCTCGTTGTTGATGAGAGGTGTCCACCATCAAAATGGCCCTTAGGACGGGTAATTCAACTGCACCCCGGCTCAGACAATCTAGTGAGAGTTGTTACTTTGAAGACAGCTGCTTCTGTCCTGAAACGGCCCATCACCAAGATCTGTCCACTTCCAATTATGGACCCCGCATCCAAGGAAGAAACTTAATAGTGCCTTGGTAGGAAATATCATATCTTGCTCCAAATATTTTGGCGCAAGGGGGGGAGTATGTTTAAAGTATGTATAAAGAATATTCACAATCAACAGTTATGGTGAATCTACAACGAATATTCTATAATCTATGCCGATCTCAACAGTCAGGTGACGCAGTTGATCAGTCACTGGACTGCCAATCTAAAGGTCTCCGGTTCGATTCTCGGTGGATGCAAAATTTTCATTATCTTTTTTTAACGTAATCATTTCAAATCAACTCAAATTATGTGTTTTGATGAATTGAGCATTCCTACCATAATAGCTGACAGCCAATCAGCGAGACCTTCCTCATCAGATATTTTGCATCAACAACCGTCAACCACCGCCATCAGTGTATAAAACAAGTTCATGAATGAAGGTTGAAAGTGCACGTGGCTGTAGTTAACTTGAGTTATCATATTAATCAATAATCAAATTAATTAAATTTTTGTGTAAATCAGTGTGTTATATCGTTGTGTATTCGTTTATATATATATTTTTGCATCAATACGTTTGTATTCCAATTATATAGAATTATTTAGACATTTATTTTTTTTCCAATAAATTTGTGTTTGTAAAGTTTGTTTATCACTCAAACCACCTCGAAGCCTATCCTCAAATCGACAGTCATCAAACAAATTGGATAATCTTTTTTTTTAAAGCAATAAAATCAGGTTTTTTTTTGTTTCGTAAAAACTTGTGTTTAATTTAATTTTTTTTTTTCTTCTCTTTAAACAAAAACGTGCGTGTTGTTCCAATTACAAAATATTTAGTAATATCGTTTACTAATATATTTTTTTTTGTTTTGTCGAGTATCGGAATCATTGCAGGTTCGGGCAGCGCTCCTTTGAGGATAAAGAGAGCCAGGATACCGCGACAAAACCTATAAGACCTCCTTCTCATACACATTGCTTAATGTATACATATGTACTCCCTCATACTCGTGGGAGATCTGCTATGCGAAGATGTAAACTAAACAACCGGTATATTAAATACTTGCTTCCCAGCACCTGCACATAGGCTTCGTTAACCCTGATTTAACATATATTTATACAGGGTGTTCGGATATTCATTCAGTATACCACGGTGTAGAGTTGCAAAAAACAAACAAAAAAGTTTTATAAAGTTTATCGATTTGACACTTATTTTTTAAGATATAATCAATTAAACATTGATAAACTCAACCAATCACAGAGCGCATAGTGTAAGGAGTATGTAAACTGAATATTTGTAAATCAGTATGTACATTTAATTCGCTGATGGCTTCGATATTTGAAAATAAGTTTATTCGGTCATCTTGCCAATATTGCCTCTCTAACTTTGTAATGGTAAAAATTTTTGAATTTTCGCGGGTGTCGCTACACTTATTGAAATCTCTGACTGTCATTACTCTAGCTTGTTTAACTCTCTCTTACCGTCTGCGAGCCTTTAAAAGGTAAAGCACCCCGCTCTACTGCTGAGGCTACGCCTCCTTAAACTATGCGCTCTGTGATTGGTTGAATTTATTAATGTTTAATTGATTATATATCAAAAACTGAGCGGTAAATCGAAAAACTTTATTAAACTATTTTGTTTGTTTTTTGCAGCTCTACACCGTGGTATAGTTTTCTTGTACCTGTATATACATATATATATACATATATAAAACACCTGTATATACATATATAAAACACCCATAAAATACACCAAAACAAAAAACTTATTTTGACAAAATGGAAACCCGACTTAACAAAAGAAGCACTAAAAAGTAAAAAAATAATTGCATATTCTTGTGCCAATTTTAGTTCACCAAAGCAAAAATTTTTAAATATATATGTACAATTATTGTTATTTTTGGAGGCGGTGTCAACATAGATAAATTCACATAACTTTTGGACACCGCCTCCAAAAATAACAATAATTGTACATATATATTTAAAAATTTTTGCTTTGGTGAACTAAAATTGGCACAAGAATATGCAATTATTTTTTTACTTTTTAGTGCTTCTTTTGTTAGTCGGGTTTCCATTTTGTCAAAATAAGTTTTATTTCTCGCTTTTTAGTGACTTTGAAGTTCTATAACTGATTTTATTTGTCTAAATATGGGTAGACCTACTAAACGACCAACTAATTTTTAGTGAATTTTTTTATAACACTTTTTTTTTACCCGTTTTTTTTTTTTTTTTAAATTTTTAATGCATTTTTTTATAACAGATTTTCAGTTTTCTTTACAAGGAATTTGGTTTTTTTTTGTAAAATTTTTTTTTTTTGGGGTCGGTTTTTTTTTAAGGAAAAATTTTTTTTGAAGTCGGTTTTTAAAAAAATTTTCTTATTTTCCCATTATGAATGAGTATACTTTTTCAAAAAAAAAAAAAAATTTCGCAGAAATCGGTTATCACATATAAAATGAGGATTTTCCTCGATTTTCCGGAGATCCCCTCATCAGAATGCGATTTGGTGACAATGGGACCAATCGGGAATCAAACCCTTTAAAACAAAAACAAAAAATTCAAAATCGGTTCATAAATGACGGAGTTCTGAGGTAACAAACATAAAAAAAAAAAAAAAAAAAAAAAAAAAAAAAAATACAGACGAATTGAGAACCATCCTCCTTTTTTGAAGTCGGGTTCAAAAAATAAATTTACATTCTAATAGAAGTTTTACTGTACATAGCAGTACCTAATTACAGTAATTATAGTGTTATATACTGTTCTTTTGTAAATAATATTCGCGTGTAAATTTTTATAAAACAAATCGGTTTCCTTTTTATATTATTCTAATATTGTGAATGTGTGTGGTGGAAAAGGTTGAAAATCAATAATTTTTAATATTTAAACACGCAAATTAACAATATTATGATTACAGTCATATGCAAATCGTAATAAACAAATCTTTTTAATTAGTTATGTTTGATAAATGATGTTTTCCTTTTTTTTTCTATTCTTCTATTTTGTTGTGTAGTTTTTCTAGCTTGTATAGATTTTTACGACATAAAAAATTTTATTATAGTAAAGTAAAATATATCATATTTTACATATACCGCCATCTGTACAAAGTTGGCAAAAGTTGTATGTTGAAATGGTTTGCGTCTTTGCTAACTTTAGTTTTCCTATTTCCATGGTAGATGCTGTTGCTGATAGAGAACATGTGTCTGTATGGAAAATTATTTTTAGTTTTCATATGATGACATTTGAAGTTCAAGAAAACACGTATAGATCTACCTGATGATTCTTAAAATTTTAGTTAGACGAAGTTTTGAGTGAAAATGACCTTTTTTTTGAGTTATATAGGCGGTTTACCCCTTTTTCTAAGCGAAAAGAGAGGTATAGAGGAAGTTTCATTTCCCTGAAAAAAAGAAGGGCGAAACGAAAAATTTCTAATATATCTCTTAACATTGGTAAAAAATTGGTAAAATTATCACGAGTGCAGTCATAAAAAATTAACTTTATCTTTTAACCATTTTTTCTGTAGTTTCCTGTAGTTTAAAATATTTATGATTTCAATGTTTGAATAATGAATATCAAAAGTGTCATCAAGGTATCAGAATTTCATATTCATTATGAATGTTTTCTCTGAGAAATTTCGCTTAAACTACGAAGTTTCGCTTTAGTTTCGCTTCAATGAGTTATCAATATGCGTTTTATAGCATCCAATATACTGTTTTATCATTTCATGTAAAAAGTTAAAAAATGGAAGTATGTGGTTTTGCAACTAGGCCACACAAATATGTAACTGTAATCAAAATGGTCTGAAAATGTGATACCCAATAGTAAATAAGTTTGTATCACATCTCTAAGACGAAATGATTTAATTTCATAGCAGCACATAATCAAAACGAAATGGCATAATGTATATTAGAATAAACCATTGGTATGTTTAGCCGCTACCAGCTTTCGAAAGCGCTCCGAAGGCTGAGTGAATTATCGGTCAGGACACAACTGAGTGTTTCAGTATTGATTGATAATTTTCGTTGAAATTATTGAGTATTTATATTCAATAAAAATGAATATCTAGTTTGTTTAAATAGTCATCAGCGCTCAACAATGAGTGGATGCAGTTAATAACTGGTAGCCGCTTGCATCCGCTAAACACACCCATTGTTTTACTCAGACATTTTACTCAAATCAATCACAACGAAATATTTTCAATAATAAATACTAAGAAAGAGATTGTTTTTGAAGTTAAAATTGCTGTACACTTATCAAAAATTATTAAGTTTTTTTTTCTCTCAAACTGTGAATTTTCAGCCGATATAGATTGACTCGCAAGGAGTACTATAATCAAAATTAATGGCGAAGGTACACTCTCATTCAATATATTTGAACCGGTCAGTCAAATTCTAAGCGTATATGTTATTGTATATATGTATAATAAATATTACATATAGTAGTACTTAGAATGTTTCAACTGGTTAATTTTTTTATGAACGGGAGTGTACATAATTTATCGGAATAATAGATTTGTCCATGAGATTTCTTTATCATATATTCTGTCCACCTATTCCGCTGTTAATAGTCAAGAGTAATCTAGCACCTATTATCTCATTCTACTTCTGTTGAAAACTACGATAGCTGTAGGGCGAATCGAATATTGCTAGTCAATAATATCTAGTTTCCATACAAGAGAAAATTCGATGCTTGTGAGTAATCAAGTTTCTAAAAGAAATTGGTCTGACTGGGAAAATCAACAAAATGGAGATAGTCCAAATGTTCAGAAGAGATGATCAGGTCAGGATAGTCAGGTTAATTTACCAATTTAAATGTACATTTTAGCACAAGAAAACACAAACAGTAATTGGGAATCCGATATCTCACTTTGTTTTAGAAATAAACCAATTTGAAATTTTCGAAAAAATCAATTTCGGTACAATGTATCAGATATATTGTTGTTAGGTCTACAACCATTGATTTCAACAAACAAACTGTAAGAGGCCCATAAACCATAAACCAAGTAAGAGACCCATATTATTCTATTCAAAACTTCTATTCAAAAGTTTGCTCACGAATGTATTTGCGATAAATATTTTCTTTATACCAGTGATTCGAGAGGACAATTAACTGGTTATTTACTGATAAATTATTTGGTTAATTAATATTTGGTAAAATAAATTTTGAAATATAAGTAACCATTTTTCTAACCATATATGAATCTTCAGGAAGACCTGGTCAGTAAATTCCTGGCTATTGCCAACATATGGGAGAAGCGCATCTAGTCAGACTGAAATAGAAGAAGCACAATGGAGTACCATAAGGTCGAAGTGCAATATTTTTTTAGACCCCTATCAATCTATCTAGCCATTTTTCTATAGTCGATAATGCAGCCTAATTTTTTTAAATTATTATTTTATCTAAATGCAAAACGGCGTATTGTTTCTAAGACTCTATAAGGTAGAGAGAGGTAGATTGTAAAGGCTGCCGTAGATGGGCTACACTTCGACCATAAGGTCCATTGTGATGCCTTAGGATGTGAGGATGTAAGTGGAGTGGAAGGAATTTGTGAGTAGACTAGGAATTGGTAGGATATGCGGCTGCAGCCAACTATGATAGGAACTATGCCGATATTCATCTGGAGTTCGTGAAGGAAACTGCAGAAAATCTTCTCAAGCATAGCCGGTTACTTCGTTCTTGTCCATACGCGGACAGTTTAGTCAATCAACCGCCCCTTTTTTTTAATAATTGACAAACTGCCGATGTCGGGATTCGAACCCATAACCTCCCAGTTTCCAAGTACTGCATACTGCGCAGACATGACGCCTTAGATAGCTCGGCTACTTGGCTGGTATATTATAAGGTAGTAATACAAACTAATACATATGCCAAAGCCTCAATCGTTGGTCTGGCACCATTTTACCGAAGTTTTTGATAATAACCACGTAATACGTTCCGAATGCCCAGCGTCGAGTCAATAAAATTTAATTAATATTATTAATTCTACAAAATAAAAGTTAATTGTATGGTAAATTATCAGCAGTATATTGGTAAGTTAAGTAAAATATATATTTTAGTAGTCGATACTAATCGTATTCCTGCTTTCTACACCTCCCATGTCGATGTTCGACAAGAATGGCAACTTGTAAAGTGCAAATTTTTCATATTTGATCTTATAAATGCAACAAAAAATAACCATCTAAATTTTATTCACGTTTTATGTGGAGTGCATCCGACTACTTCTCAACCCATATGAGGTTCATAATAGATTTATTGAATAAATTTGAATGGTATTCTTCAATTGATTGGAAAACACTGCTATGTATTCGAATTGTCGGATGTATATTTTCCAATAACAAATCACATTCTTTCTCTTTATTCAACCATGGATTGAAAATAAATCCAATACAAAATATAATACCGATAAAATATTGTACTTCAAACATAATTTAAACACACAGCCACCCACAAACATAAATACAATCACAGGAACAATACAATCCTGTTTACTGCGGTAAGTATCCTGCGTACTACAAGGTTAGTTCAGGGATATGTACAGAGAAATATGGGTCAATAACCATGTTTATATATATATACAGTATCTGTAATAATGGCTATTTCATTTTATAAATGTAGTTTATGTGATATCACCATTATTATGCCTATACTCAAAAAGTATATATAGTATATAAAACATAAACGGATGTAGGTACACAAATGTTTTTTTTTTAAATAAACGCCATAAGAAAATACAAGTTAAAAGTCTATTGAGGTAAAACATAACACTCCTATGTACAGACTAGAATCGTGCTTATTATACAGTTTGTTGGAATTTACAATAAAATATTTCCCAAAATTTTTTCAATCTGAAACAATCAAGATAACAATAATTGCAGATACTATATTAATTCATAGAAAACGAATGCTATTTAGCGAATTTTCGAACAATTTAGTTTATCAACAACCATGGGCGCAGTTGGTGGTTCAGATTATTTATAAAATTAATTAAAAATTATAATACTGTACTAGGCATCGAACCAGCGCGACACTCATCCTGTTTGATATTTAACTGTCCACTTAACAGACACGGCCACTGATTAGTCAAATATCTACACAAATTTTATGATACATAGATTATTCATAACAAGCTTGTTCTGTTTACTCAATCGTACTTGTTTATACAAAAATTATAAAACAAAATTTATTTTTGGATGTATTTGCTTTTGAACAAAATCATAATTGATTATTTTATTTAAATTATATCTGATAAAAAACTTTAAATCAAAAGCAGTTTTTTTTTTCAATTTTCGAAAAAGCTTTGTTTAAAGAAAAAAAAAACAAATCGAAACTAGATTATTTTCTTTTTGTATTTAAAAAAAAAAACTCCTTTTTTTCCAAGGAGAAAAATTTTTTTTCTTTAATATTTTTCGTCATATTTTTCTCAATATTTTTCATAATAAAATTAAAACATGTGTTGGATCCAGAAAAATTATTCTCAATAATTTTCAATGCAACACATTCAATCATTTCCCCTTTTAAAAACACTTTATTCTTGGTCCGTTCAGTATTGGCTCAAATTATACTTCTAAGAATAATACAATAGACAGATAATGTCTTAAAATTATATCCGTACTTTTGTTTCGCATTACACCAATCTATTACATGATACTCGTACATAAATCCTCCGGTGAGATTTAATTTTATTACATAATACGAATATAGCGTGAGTTATATACATTTATATTGTTTGTTTGCTTTTTCAAAATCTTCAACGGAAGGAAACAATAATTTTAAATGGATTATTTTATTTTCACAGGTTGCTATGACAATTAAATCACATTCAAATCTTCTATGTCAAAATAAATATTCGTAAAAAAATATTTGCTCAAAGATACAAAATGATGCAATTCTTTAAAACACTCAATTTGAGAAATGACACAAAGACCTTTGTGTGTGTTTTAAATAAGCCTTTTCAACAATATCGATTTTCAGCTGATTGCAATAAAAAATTAGATGATAAAAATCGAATCTTTCAAAATTTATACGGACGCTCTGATTGGCGATTAGAGGGATCTGTACAACGTGGTGATTGGTACCAAACAGATAAAATTATTATCAAGGGCTCCAAATGGATAATAGGTATTTTCTGATTATTAACTGATATTTATTAACTAGCCAAATAGTTTGGGTGTCAAATATTTCGAATTATAAATAAATTTATATTCACATCTAGACGTTAATTTCATTGTTTTTAGATGAAATTCAGACGTCTGGATTACGTGGACGTGGTGGAGCTGGATTCCCGACTGGTGTAAAAATGGGGTTCTTAGCCAATAATCCACAAGTAGATACACCAAGATATTTGGTGGTTAACGCTGATGAGGGAGAGCCCGGAACATGTAAAGATCGAGAAATTCTACGACACGAGCCACATAAATTACTTGAAGGAATTGTTTTGTATTGTTATGCAGTTAACGCTAGTAAATGTTTTATTTATGTCAGAGGTGAATTTTACAATGAAGCATCAATTTTAAATCTTGCAATTGCTGAGGTAGGTAAGCTTTGATATTCGATTTACTCGATTAAATAAAATAATTGTTCGATAAAGTTTTGGGAGTAAATCAAAATCTAGCTGAGAAATTTCAGAATTAGAAGTAAACTGAACGTTAGAGGTTTTCGTATCCTCGTAAGGGTAGTATATACCTTAGGGTCCTATTTAGAGGCGTTGGCATAATGTGATTTCGGATCTTATTCGTTTTAAAGAAATATCAACTCCAAGAAATAAACAAATATCAACTACTTATTATCAAAATGCTTTTCTGATTGCTTACATAGAAAAGTTGGTGTATTTTTACAACCAACAACACAACACTTCCGATTTGATAGTTTTATTCCCATTTTATTCAATAACTAATAAAATATTATATTTATTATTATATTTATTTTTATTCAATAATTAAAACGTATTTGTAATAAATGACACTAAGGTTTTGACAGAACCAAAATTTAAAATAAAAAACACTAGAGGTGGTCCCCGCCAAAAATACTTTACTAGCGTATAGGTATTTAAAATTGCTTAATTTTGTTTTGATAGGCCTATAAATCTGGATATCTTGGCAAAAATGTTTTTGGTACACCGTTTAATATAGACGTTGATATACACCGGGGTGCTGGTGCATATATTTGTGGTGAAGAAACGGCTCTAATAGAAAGTATTGAAGGGAAAGCTGGCAAACCTCGAATGAAACCACCATTTCCAGCCTCTATTGGTCTGTTTGGATGTCCAACAAACGTTAATAATGTTGAAACAGTTGCTGTTATACCGGTAACTATAAATTTTCAAAATAATAATTTTCAGCTTAGGTAAACCAATAAACAACAATTTTGTTTTTTTATTTTAGACTATTTTACGACGAGGGGGTAATTGGTTTGCTAGTTATGGACGAAAGAACAATTCTGGTACAAAACTATTTTGTATCAGTGGGCATGTCTGTACGCCATGTACTGTTGAAGAACGAATGAGTATACCTCTACGAGAGGTAATTGAAACTCATGCAGGTGGCGTAATTGGGGGATGGGACAATTTGCTATGTGTTATACCCGGAGGATCATCGACACAAGGAATCCCAAAAAAGTAAAGTTTATTAAACTTATAATTGCCCAACTATATATTTTACATAACCATATATCTAGATATCTGCTTTAGGCATTTCACTTTATTTTTGGTGAATTAATGAGCGGCCGAGAAGCGGCATTATTCTATTAATATACGTCATATCGGGGGCAGATGTCTAGTCATCTTGTTTAAACACATTAAATTCACAATAATACAATGTTTTAGTTTAGCTGAAAAGAGTATAATGGATTTCGATGGCATGATAGAAGTTGGCAGTGGTCTCGGGACGGCTGCTGTTATCGTCATGGATAAATCAACAGATATTATAAGCGCCATAACACGTTTAACAAGGTTTTATAAGCATGAATCTTGTGGCCAATGTACACCATGTCGTGAAGGTTGTGATTGGCTGTACAAGTTGATGCAACGCTTTGAAATTGGAAACGCTAGAATTGAAGAGATTGATATGATGTACGAACTAACAAAACAAATGGAAGGCACTACAATATGTGCACTAGCTGATGGAGCTGTGTGGCCTATACAAGCTTTAATAAAAAATTTTCGTCCATTGATGACTAAACGTATTGAAAAATATCATGCAATGAAAAAAGAAAATGAAAATAAATTAAGATGTGTTGTATGAATAAAATGAACTAGTGTGCATAAACTAAAAAAGAAACAACTTACGATGAATCATGATCAAGAAAAACATCACTGCTAACTTCAGAATCACTTCGTGGGAGCACCAACCTGGGTAGGACAATTGCCTTCTTTCGACGCGTCTTCAATGTTGTAAATGATGTTTGCGAAAATTGTAATAAATCTGGTGTATGATGTGGACTATGTGGTGATAAAATTGTTAACCGACGATCACCAGGTGAAAGTGTCGTATAACCGCCCGGTGGTGGTAGTGATAAATGTTGTGGCACAACATTCCTTCTGTCTAAACCAGCAAATAAACCACGTCGTCTTTCGGCAGTGGTGATAGATGATTCGTCACAAGATATGCCTAATGCAACATCCTCGCCAGAGATTGCACGTCGTTTCATTCGTGCCTCTCGCTCCAAGCTTTCTAGTGATTTTGCTTCAACACTTGTTGATGTAATGCGACGCATATCGCGTTCACTCGATGTTAAAAATGAACTGCGATTATGTGTCGATGTCGATGTGGTACGTAAACTTTCCATTGATTTGGCAGTTTCAACACGACCCGTCGTCAAATATTGATTGCTATTCACGACGACTTGTTGTGTTGCTTTACCACTGGCTGATAAATACTTAATATCTGGTTCATAATCCTCTTGTGAACTACTTGAATTTTGAGCTGATTTACTTATTATTTGAAATCGTTGTTTGGTACCAACGCTACGTTGTTGAAGTTGCGCCATTGACAGAGTTTGAGTGCTGGATTCTCTGACTTTACCATTATTATCTTCACTACCACTGTCACTATCACCAGATGCTTCATGCGTAACAATTTGTGGTGGTCCACAACCATTTCCATCTTCCTCCACGATACTGCTTTGTGCGGATGTTTGTGATAAAAATTGCTTGGAGTTCGATTTAAATGTTGAGCGTATTGATGCCGATTGTACACGTATTTGTTGTACTTGAGACGATGATACTTTCGTGGCAACACCACTTTGGTGCGTAATAATTTCTTCACTTTCATCTTCTTCCATTTTATTATTTACTTAATCAGTTGTACGCCTTTATTTCTTATATATCAAAAATACATTTGTTTAAGTTATTCCTCTTGTTATATTTATTAATATAAATATTTAATGATATGTTTATATTTTTTGCAGGATTTGTCGTGTAAATACCTTAAAAGGATCAAATAAAAGAATATTTTAATGGAATAAAATTTCCATATTATGTTTAATTCATGAAGAACATGTTAATCGTTTCAAACATTACTTTGATTGTAACATTAAATAAAATGTAGACAAAGAGAAATTCATATAATATATCAATAAATAATATGTTTATTTTATCAGTATACCTTTCAACTATTTAGTTAGTTTAGTACCCCCTTAAGATTAATGTGATCCTATGATAACATTTCTTGAATACATTTTATACTAATTATACTCCATAAAATATATTTTATGTATCAAAATAAAGCTCAAATTGTGTACCGTTTATAATTTTATACTGTTTAATATTAGATTACCGAAAATTAGTAAAAAATGTATCTTTTTCGTATTGAGTGATGATTATACCTTTTAGTGTCTTATAGTTTGACCGCCTGTTTAATAAAACCATGTACGGGTACATCATACATCACACAAATTTTTATAATCAAATAAAAAACTCCCACAGTTTTTCCACAACGGTAAAACATATTTAATATAAATATGTTTCTATTAAAATACTAATTTTTACTAATTTGTATTTTATGTAATATTGTATATACAAGGAAATCAACTAATAAATAGTATTAGTTAAAGCAATGGCACGTCAAATTTGGACGGAGGCAACCAGATGGCTAGTGGTAACCTGGGTCTTGAAGTGATACTGAACCTCCCCGTACCGTCCAAATGGACTCCAATGGACGGGGGCAGAGATAGAGAGGGGGAAGGGGGGCAAAACGAAAAATTTTTTAGACGAGGCAACCGGAAGAAAATGCGGTTGCTTTGAAGTTTATACCTTATTTATATAATAATCCTATTTATATATTATTTTTGCCATCCGAAACACGTGGGCCGTTTTCGCACTCGCAAATTTAGAGAGAAAAAAGAGTATTGAAGCAACCGCTCTAAAATTGGTGAGCTTATTTATTGGTACCACTATATGTTTGAAAAAAATACCATCCAATACTGATGGGCAGTTTCTGAGAAACAACCCTTCAAAGTCGCCAAAAAACAATATCAATGCCATCCGGTTTTGATAAAATTTGAAGAGTTGTTTCTCAGAAACTGCCGATCAGGATCGGATGACATGTTTTTTACAACATATAGTGGTACCAATAAATAAGCTCAACAATTTTGGAGCGCTTGCCTTATAACTTTTTTTTTCAAAATCCGCGAGTGCGAAAACGGCCTATTTCGGATGGCAATAAAATGTTATTATATAAATAGGGTATAAAGTACCCGCATTTTCATCTAGTTCCCTCGTCAAAAATTCTACGTTTTGCCCCACCGCTCTATCACTGCCCCCGTGGATATGGGATTCATTCTGACGGTACGAGGGACTTCAGTATCAGTTCAAGATCCAGATTTCCACTCGTCATCCGGTTGCCTCCCGTCCAAATTTGACGTGCCATTGCTTTGAATATATATTTCTAAGTTTGTAGTAGGTAGGCTATTTAATTAAATGAATCATGAATTATGACTATATTTGAAGTGTGTGTAAAGTTAATAGGTATAATTTCATTTTAATTATGTTACAATTTAAATCACTTATAAATTGCAATAATATAAAACATAATTTATGGCTTGGTGTATTATTTATTATTGTATAGTGAAAATTGTTTATGGCGTTTAAAAATGGTATATATGATCAAAAACGGTTAAATGGATGGTAAATATATGAATGATCATTATTTTTAATATATTAATTTAGATTATAACCAGTACGTTTATTTTCTCTTAACAATTTATGTACTATGTAAAATTTATGTAATAGGCGTCAAAAGTTGATGATATTTTTAAAAACTTTATAAATGATTTATGCCGTATCATTCGGTTTTCGAAAAAAAATTTCGAATTAAACTTGTTACTATATTTATACTGAACAACTTTTACCCGAAACATTTTTTTCGAAAACCGAATCAATAAGGCACAAATAAATTATATAATTTTGAAAACTAACATCTAGATCAGAGTTTCTCAACCACGGTGCCGCGGTACTTTTGTGTGCCGCCAAATTTTAGAAATGTATATAGTAAAGTATTAACCAACATAAAAACAAAAAAAAGATCGAGAGTGATAAATGTAGAAGACGATATGAGAGTCGCTTTGTGATTTTTACGATTTTGAAATTATGAAAAAACATTAAGCTCAAATTTCTCATTAAAAGTATTCTTATTATTAACTTGTAACGAATCCCTTAATATACGTACTGTTGTTTTTGTAGTACATATTTTTTATTTTACATTCAAAATTATTATCATAAACTATTTTACACAGTATATTATGGGTAAGTAAACTTTTCAACTTATCTTTTTCTTTGTGTGCTGTTAAATTTTGAAAACGTTAAAAGTGTGCCGCGACAAAAAAAAAGGTTGAGAATCATTGATCTAGATATTATTAAACTGCCTAGGTTCCAAAGTCATTAAATTAATCTGTTGATCGTACAAATTAACAAGTTATGTTCTCTTAAAAAAGTTTCTGTAAGTGGACAAAAGTTTGCAGGGGCTAATTTATTAAGCATTTCGTGTCCAATCTAACATGAAATACTTAAAGATAAATTTCACCTCTTTCGAGTATAGCATATACGTAAACGCATTATCTCCTATTGTTCAAACAATTTGCACTTAAGAACACTACTAATCAAAAAAACTGCTGAAAATGAAAATCGAAACCACTGAATCGAAAGTATCTATGATTTGATAAGAATTTTTGGTCGTAAGTTTTATATAGAATTTTATGTTGGTACAATATTAAGTACCAATGCTGAATATAAATATCATCGTGTCGATGAAACTTCATAAAGAAATTTTAATTATTTATTTTTGAAATTAAACGAAACAAGTGAAAATAACAACTAACTGAGTTAATTGCATTAAATACCCGGCATATACTGAATTTATGTAAAAAAGTGTACAATAAAAATAAACATTTTAAAAAGGAACATTTTTTGTCTTTATATACTTGTCCTATCTCTTACGGTTTCAAAGTTGGGCATTTTGCCTAAACCTGGTCTGATTTTGCCTTTTCACGAGCTTCACCTTACTTTTAAGCTCTAGAACACACACAAAAAATGTCATCTCGTTATATCTTTTCGCATTTGAGTAATCGTGTCACGGACAAACGGATTTGCACATCTACCTATTTCAAACATTTATGCCTGAGATCAATATTTGTAAGCGTTACAAAATCAGGACTAAACTTAATGTATCTTGTATATTTACATATACCGGTTATAAAAATCTATATCAATGTATTTCGTGTTATGATTCATTTTACAATGTACGTTCTTTTTACATTATTCAACTTTTAATTAACCGCCTTTATTAAACATCTACATATTACATGCATATATTTAAAGTTATATATCACACCTTAATTAGTCTAGGTAAATATACCTTTCGGTAATATTCTGTATGTAAAGGAACTTTATTGAATTTATTATGAACATGTGTAACTGTATGCCATATATTGTTATATGTTTCTACAAAACATCGTCATTGAAGTTTAAATAACAATATTATATGAAAACAGTGTAAAGGCGTTCTAATAAATTCAGTTCATAAAATTAATTATTTTACATAAACTAAAATGATGTATGTCTGTTGTTGTAGTGAGTGCAATCATAAAAGGTACTAAGTTCATACTAACTGGACAAAACAACCATAACAATAACAATAGTAAGTTGTGTGTATACCTAACCTAACATTAAATTAAATATAGGTATTTATCGTATTTATGTGTTTTCTCAGTAAAGTCAAAGCACGTATTTCAACAACAATAATGTAATGGTCATATTTATTACACAAATGTTATATGGGGTTCGTAATATAATATATATATCGCTTCGATTCAATTGGAACAAAATTTAAACCAGTTAAATTTTCCTAATTATTGTCCATATTATCAATCAAATATTTTTAAAATACCTTTGAATTGAATAAAGAATGCAAAATACATATTTTAAAAATAGTTTTAAAAAAAATATACAAAATTATGTGTACACGTTTCTGACCTCCGTATATGGACTGAGTTTCCTCGAAATGAGACATCTTGATGTGTACACTAGAATCGTCATCCTGACAGTGGAAGTGGCGGTAAATAATATGGAATAGCTATTAATGGAATAGCTAATAATATGGAATAGCGTTATATTTGACTTTGAAGAATATATTATATCTGGTATTCATCATAATAACTTTTTCCTCCGTAAAATTTTTTATTGAAATTTTATCATAAGTTTTAAGATAACATCACTTTTTGATCAAATTAACTAGCATAAAGATTAGAAATTCCAGCAATAATATAGTATATACTTATCTATGGACCACAATCATTTGTGTTTCTCGGTATTAATCTTTTTCATTTAAAATGGTGCTTAAGGTTGTTGTGAAAAAATTCAATTTAATGACAGGTTCTTCAAAATTTTTAAGATTATTATTTCAATAATAAAGAATATTCTGTCAAAATTTGAAGTTGATCCTGTTTTTAGTTTTTGAGTAAAAAAATGTTAAAGTTACGATTTTTAAGAGATTTTCACATAGATTAAATGGACTCGTCGATAAAAACATGAATACAAAAATCTTTATCTCGACAACCAGATATGCCAGTGTTATGAATAATATTGATCACGGTCTTATAAATACCTGGACCAAATTTCAAATTAATCTTGTTTTTTGTTTCTGAGATAATTAAATTTGTAGATCGAAAAATGTTCTAAATCTAGTGTTAATTTTAGTTATACTTATTTGTATCTAGTGTTATTTTTAGTTATATTTATTTTTATCTAGTTTTATTTAGTTTTATCTAGTTTTATCACAATGCAACTTTTTTGAAATAAAAAACATATTTTTAATTATTTAAACTCTTCGAAAAAATGAAATTTAGGATTAAAATAAATTATTTGAAACGATTTAATTGCAAAATGTTTAATTATTTAGAGTTGGCAATGGATGAGATATCAATGCATTTAGTATAGGACAAACTCATCACCCCTACTTTCCCTCACCAGTTTCACAACAACCTTAATAAGAGCTGTTTTCAGCTCAATTATATTTGAACAATTATAAAGAACTTTACTTGCTGTAAGAAAAGTGACGTATACTCGTATAAGAATAGTTTTAACCTCCTGAACCCGAGAGATATAAAAGTCGTCCAATTATTCGAGTCGATAGTATTTATAAGTGTACATTATGTTCAAGAGATGTCACTGTATTTTTCAAAATAGGTTAATGTTCAACACTGTCCAGTTTTCTATAGTTAAAAAACTGATTAAGTTATTTCCTGCATACGATATTTACGATAGAAAATTATTAGCATAAGATAGATAGATTGTATCGGCTACCCTGGATGGGCTACAGTTTGACCATAAGGTCCATTGTGATGCCTAAGCATGTGAGGATGTGAGTGGAGTGGATGAAATTTTTGTGTATAGACTAGGAATTGGCAAGATGTGCGGCTGCAGCCGACTATGATAGGAACTATGCCGATATTCATCTGAAGTTCGTGAAAGAAACTGCAGAAAACCTTCACAAGCATAGCCGGTTACTTCGTTCTTGTCCAAACGCCAACAGTTTAGTCAATTAAGTCAGTTTAGTCCAAATAGACATAACGCCTCAGACTTACGACTTAGACAGCTCAGCCACTTGGACGGTTTATTAACACAAAATAGTACATTTAAATATTTTGTTTTTACAAAATCTATACTATATAACTTTAAACCCATAATTATAACATTAAGCTAGCTTAATATTAAGCTAGCAGAGCATGCGGTAACACAATATAATAAAGAGCATTTAATTTTTAATTAGGGCATTTAGGGTATTTAATTAGCGTCTAATTATGAGACAATTATTGGGTGTTCTGCTCAGGTTGCTCTGCTAGCTTAATGGACATCAATTAGATATAAACAAGATCTCGAACATAGCTATCATTACTAAATTTTTTGTCTCTTATTGTAGGGAAATGATTTTAAAGAAAATGGACTTAATTCAATGATGGAAATTTGTGTATGTATGTAAAATTTCTATTACCGAAAAACTCATTGACTTGCACTAAATGCTTCGCTATTAAACTTTTCTTATCGCCGAAGATTTCAAAAAATGTAATTTTTCCGATCATAAATAATATTTTTAAGTACATTCATAATGCAGTTTTATTGACGTTTACAGATTTAGTAAATTCATATTGTAACATGGTATGCGATCTTAAGTATCAGATAAATGAAATTTTCTTAACGTAAAAGCATTTTTTACTAGAAAATATTATGAAAACCTCAACCCTTAATTAATCCAAGCCAATGGTGGTGGTGACAACATGCAACTACCATAGTGAGAAATTTATAGTCGTATACCTAGCTAATGCATATAAGCACTCCCAATGGGGTTTTAAGGATAAGAACAAAGATATAAATATTAATATATCTGGTACGTGTATATATTATTATGGAGATACCTACGCATTGAACCCTTGGATTTTCGTTACTCGATATTTGATGCTCTAGCATCGTATGCAACCTAATAACATATTCTCCATATAACATGTCAACATATTATGATATTAACTTTGTTATAGTGCGACTGTTGAAGACATATAACATGGGTAACTCTGTATGTTGTGATACAGAGACAATGTTTGTTATTATACAATTTTTTGTTAGTTATAATATACTTTTTTTCTCTATTTCAACCCCCGTAATAACGGTACAGATATTAAAATCAAGTATGCTTATAATCAAATAATATTTAGTAGAGTCCCGTATACATTATAACGGGAGTTGTGTACAAAAATTTATGTTAATTGCATTGTTTTGATACTTAAAGATAAATTTAAAAACGTGGAATTCTGGAAATTGTTTTTAAAATTTGATAAGTTAAAAACTAAAAAAAATTAAATTTATATCTAAAAGTTTCTTCTATATATACTTTAGTCACATTCCACTAAGGTTACGTAAGACATAGTATGAAGGAACTATTGTATACTATATCGACAAACATGTAATTGAATTTTTAATTAAATATTAATGTGAAAAAATTAACTCATCAACCAGGAATCGAACGTCGGACGTCTGAATTTCTAGAATACTAATATATGAATACTAAGTTCATATTTGACAATAAAGTAATACTGTCAATGATATGAAAAGATTGGTTCAAACGTCAGATTCATCTTTGGTGTAGCCATAAGCACACTAGGTTAGGAATTCAGATGTTCCAGATGAAATTTAAAATCAAGTTAAAATCAAGTATGCTCAACACACACAAAAATCAAGTATGCTCATTGAACAAAACACCAACGATACCCATATTATATGCCATACACTGACCTCCATGCGTCTTATTAGTGGAGGTCAGTGATGACATACTATTATTGTAAATACATTATCTGTTTCATTATACATAGTACAAATAGCGTCTAAAGATGCGCTATCATTTCAAAATTTTGTTATTGATTTGTGCCTTACTTGTTCAGATTTCGGAAAATTGTTTCGAATAAAATCTGTTAGTATATCTAGTTATAAGAACAACTTTTATCCAAAGCATTTTTTCGAAAACCGAATAAATAAGGTTCAAATCAAATATAAAATTTTGAAATGATAGCTCGACTTTTGACGCCATTTGTATCAGTATGCATACTATAAACCAGAAAAAATTTGTTAGTTTTTGGAGTCAAAAGACATTAATCGTACTGTTAGAATATGATTGCTTTAGAATGTCATCGATTTTGGTATCAACTACACAAATTTTCTGTTCGAAACGAAACTATAATTGATAGGAGTAAGGGATGCTGCGAGACGAGAGTCACATATCTCTTGTATTGTATTGACTTGTAAAAGTTTTTGATCGTCTCGTTTTTACAGTTGAGTTTTTATTTCGGGGTCAAATCAGCTCTGATTTTTCGATAAGGAATAGTACTGTAAGCGCGAAGGCAAAAAACCCCTTAAACTCGGCCTGTCGCACTACCGTGCTCTAGATAGACAAAATGTATTTCATACACATCATCAAATATAAATGAGTACCACATCATACGAATACGAAAAAACATCGTTCATTCCGTATATCATTCGCCTGAAGTCAAATCCAATACAGTCATACACCATTGGTTGTTGTTTGTATATATAAAGGGTAACATAAATATGTACACATACCACAAAAGGAGCGCTGATTTTTCTGATATATATATATATATATATATATATATATATAATATAAGTTTTTTTATTTCTCTAATATATACGATGTTGACGGTCGGCCACCGCAAAATGGCGATTTATAATTTCCACATTAATCACTGTGATATGGGTATCAAATGAAAGGTCTTTATGACCGAAACATAGTAAGTAAAGTGACTTTATTCTAAATCCAATATGGCGGCGCCGGAAAATCGAGTTCTTGTACTTAAAAAGTTATACAGAGTGGTTTTGAGAAGAAAAATCAATTTTTCATAAATTGTTTAGAATTGTATAAAATTTGTAACAGGAGATTAACGAAGTCTTCGTGAGACGGCAATCAGAAAACTGTATTCTTATCATGTACAAACCCAGCAATTTGTGTTTGCCTTATACACAATTTTTGTATACCTTATACCCCTTGAGGTTGATATAAATGAATTAGACAAGTGTCAAACTTCATGATTTCTAAAAAGTAAGGTCTCGAAACCATCATTCACTATGATATGATTTTGTGAAATGTTTCAAGGTTCTTGCCTGCCTTCGAATGAAGTATTTTTGTATTTCGATTTGATTTTTATTTTCTAGTTTAACAATTTTCGATGTATAATATTTGAAAATAAAAAGGTTTTCAATACATTTGATCTATATGTAGATTTTTCCATAAAAAAAATATATTTCAATTACTTTTCAATCAAATCAAAACAATTTTAAAATCGTATTAAAAACGAATGAAGGGGAAAGAATAGAAGAAGATGTTTTTAGGTATTTTATATTTTATTTTATTTTTATTGAAATATACATCTGAGATAGGAAGATCATCCGAGTGAAAATATGAAAGTAAAATAATTTTAAACTTCAATGACAAAAAAAAACAACACATTTTATTCAAATACTGTCGTAGTTTTTTTGATAAATTGAAAAAATTTTATCACAACACACATAATTCTAATAAAAATTGAGTATCACATAGCATGGTAGTGCGCGTCAGACCAAGTGTAAGCATAGAGATTAAAAAATTAGAAAAATTTTAAGGAAAATTTTTCTTTAAAAAGAAACAACTTTGATGTAAAACATGTATTGCGGCGGGTTAGATCGTTTGTTGCCTAACGTCAACGGCCCAGCGATGTTTTCTCACCACGCGTCGACAAGTTGTTCATACGTGGTATTACAGATAACAAATCAGTTTTAAAGATAATGATAGATGGTAGTACATATACAGGTTGAAAAACTCATTCATAGATGGCAATTCTATATTGTTCTACAAAATAGTTAATGATAATAATAATAGTCTCAATTTTTAAGAAATTATTCAATTTTTTTGGTATTAAATTAATAAGTATTTTTTAAATAAAGAATAATTTTTTTCTTTAATAAAAAGCTGAATATTTTGTTTTTTATTATGCCATATTTTTTGATTATGCCATATTTATTTCCTTTGATAAACCATTCTTTGTTTCACATCTGCCATGCGTCGCCAGGACGTCTTAATTTTAACTTTTTCGCTTCTTGTCTAACATGGTCAATTATCATTAGCGATGTGCCTGTAGCTACTCTAGTGATCAGTTTTAATATGATCAGAATGAAATTCGGTATGTAAGGTGCTTTTGGTATTTGAAATGCTTATTTCGTTAATAGGAAAACTCAAAGAAAAAAAAAGGGAAGGGGGTTGAAGGTGGTGAGAAACATAAAACTTGGTATACGAGAATTTCGTCCCCTATTATTTTTTCGGTTACTCTAACATTTACAGAAATATTTACGATTTCAGATTGAAAATTAAAATCCTAACTATCTTTGTGTATATTACCTGATAAACCTGATACCTTACCTGATTACCTGATAAAAAATTATGAGGTAATGGATTATAGTAAAATTGATTTCAACAACTTTACATGAAATACATATTATTTCATACAGTGAGCCTAAAAAACTTTGCAAAAAGTAATGATATCCGACCAAAAAAAAAATGTGAGAACGGCTGAGCCTTCGCTTATCAAAAGTTGTAACATCCCAGCAAAAACAAAAATGTTTGCTTTCGAAAGTAGTGAAATTTATGTAAGGGCCAAGTTTGTTATCAAAAATGAAAAAACGATTCGAAATACCCTCTGAACCACAACAAATACATACCAATCATTTGATTATTTAATATACCAATCATAGATTTCATTACTTTTGAAGGCGAACATGTTTGTTTTTGCTGGGATATGACTACTTTTTCAAAAATATTATAGTTGTTAACATTTACTAATACTTATAATAATGAGTATTACTCCAGTAGCCATGATAACTTTTTGAAATGCACTATGGTCGAATTTCATATTGATTAAGATTTCTTCTAAAAAAATTCACTAGTCTATGTTGCTCTTTTTTGCGGAATTGTTTTTCGCAATTTCTTCTTGTGGCAATCGATAATTCTAAATATTGAATATTTTCTGGAATTTTTATTGAACAAAACCTTATATTTAGTTTAAACTAGTAATAAAACAATATATAATCAAAAATTTTTACTTAAGTGTTTAAAAGACCAATTATTATTACCAACAATAATATTAATTTTTATATCATATTGAGAAGTTGGTCGCGAGGACCTCATGTACACTAAATGTAATTTAGTGCCGATTTCTAAATGTAATTTTGAAATTCTTCATTTAAGTGAGTTGATTTTTCATGTTGTTTGAACATTCATAAAACGGAATTAATAAATTTATTAGGAACTTCGTGTTTTTAAAAAAAATATATGAATATAATTTTTTCAATTACATGAATAAATTGGTTACAAGGAATCTCATTAAATTTTAATATTTTTCTCTAATTTTGTGTATGCTGAAAATGTGTTCAAAAGAGTAGGGATGGTTGTTTTTTTTTTTTTTATAATATACATATTTTCGTCAGAAGCAATACGTTCCCTAAGGATATTATTTTTGTTTAGATAAAGAATGAAATTATTATCATTATGCTGATTTTATATTGTTAGATTTTTTTTTTCATAAAACAAAATATACCCAGAGAAAACATTAAATTTTGCTTTATACAAAAATAAATAATGTATTAAAATTACTTCATCTTATTTTTTTAACGGATTTTAATAGTATTTCTTGTATTTTACTTTGCAGGTTTCGTAATTTTTCTGGGGAGATTTGTGTATTAACCATTATTTCTAAATCCCAAAAGGTTCTTTTGAAATTATATTTCAAATTTTTTCTGTCCTTTTATACGATTTGACGGAGGGTATATTCTGACTTGAGGATTATTTGAGTTGCCTGACTACTAGATTAGGTGTGTGGAAAGCCCCACCTATTTATTGGCGGTATTCTTTGGTGACTATGCGGCGTTTGTTTTGTTACTAAAGTGAGTGTATCTACGTTAATCTTGACATTCAGGTATTGAATTTTTATTTTTATTTAAAAAAAAATTCAATACCTGGAACCTGTATATATACAGCCATCTATCAGCATCTTTTTTAAAACTAATTTGTTATCTGTAATATCACCTATGAACAATCTGTGGTGTGGTGTGAAAACGTCGCCGGGGCGTTGCCAGGTAACAAACGATAACAAATTGTCTAACCCGCCACAATAAATGTGTCACATCTAAATAATTTTTTCAATGAAAACGTAAAAGCCAAATTTCAAATTTTTCTCGTAAAGTACAAATCTAGATTTTACTTTGAAAATTTGTTTCAAAGGTAATGGCAAGGTTACCCTTGGCTGTACAGTACAGTAAACGCTGTTCAATGTAAACCCTTAACATAAAAAATTCACTGTTTTTTGCTTGCTGTGTGTTTACTTGCAAAAATGTGGCAATGCTTTTTGAAACTTAAAATTTCACCATGCTTCACAAAACTGGCTGAAGGTAATCGTGAAATTATAGCATGAAATTATAGAATGTAAATAACATGGGGTTCAATATAAAAACATATTTTTAAACACTTTACGAATACTTATTTAGGATGATGTATCGTATCGAGTCTCAATTTGTAAAAATTCATTGTTAAAGATTTAGAAATAATTTTTTTTTTGGTTATATTTTTTGTTTTAAATTAAACAAAAATGACATGTTTCGCGTTATTCACGCATTCTCCAACTCTGAGATGCATCACAGAATTCAGGCTTTATATACAGTTTTTTTTCCAAGAATTATGTAATAAATAAATAAAAAAGGAAGAAAATAACATAATAAAACTTAAAAATATGTCTAAAATTCGTAGGATATTAAAAACATTTGTTGTTACAGACGTTCAAAAAGCAATACATTTTCAAAACAAAAATAAATAAGTTAAAAAAACAAAAATATTGACTGTCTAGTCATACTAAAATAAATATTTAATATTATGCAAATCATCTGTTTAAAAGTTATTAAAAATAATATTATTTTAAAATCAAATGGTTTTTGTTGTCAAATAAATAAGAAATAAATTAATTAATAAATGAATGAATTAATAAATAAAAAATTCGTTACGCAGGAGCTGCTTCAACTTAGCGAATTTCCTTAGAATACTTTAATCATTCTCTAGCGGTCCAATTTTTATTAATAAATGACATACCTCGAGGGGAATGGGGGCTGGGGGGGGGGGTGGTTATAAAGAAAGAAAGAAACACAAAATATAAAATATCTCTCTTAATATTAGAACAATCGAAAAATGAGTAAGATATAAAGTTATAGAAAATCAAATTTGCTATAATTCATCACCTTATCATTTTTACACAAACTCTAATGTGTACAGAGATATTAATGAATTGAACTTTCAATCTTAAACCATCAATATTTCTGTAAATATTAGTGTAAAAGAAAAAATGATAAGAAACAAAATTATAGAAAAACTTAATACCTACAACTTTACTTCTTATGAATTTTTAGTTTTTTCAAATATTAAGGGAGATATGTCAAATTTAGTGTTTCCCCCTTCCTCTAAACCCCCCTTTCCCCTAGTCAGATTTTACCCATTAACGAAGTTGACCTTCTGAATACCAAAAGCACCTTAAATACCAAATTTCATTCCGATAAAATGAAAACTGTAACCACTAGAGTGATTACAGACACATGTATATATATATATATGTATATATATATATATATATATTTATATATATATATATATATATATATATAAATTTATATATATAAATATAAATTTTACAGATGGTGATTTTTGACATCTACTAGGTAGGATCGATGGTTATTTGAAGAAATTTTTGCGAAATTTTGACTTCGTTACGGGACCAATAGCTCTATTTCCTTTCAGGAAATTCGCTAAAAAATGTGTACCGTAAAAATGTGTTTTATAGAATTAGTTTAGGTGGATGGGAGAACTTTAAACAATTTGGGGTTATCAAATTCTAATTGGTGATTTAGAAGATTTTGTGGATCTTTAATTTTTTGTTTGTATATCGAAACATGTCATTTTTGTTTAATTTAAAATAAAAAATATAAAAGTAGAAAAACGCAAAAAATAATTTTTAAAAAAGAAATTTTATTTCTAAATCTTTATTTAAGATGTGTTCCAAAATGTAAAATAGGTGATTCCAATAAACAGAAAAAAGCTACGAGGAGACGATCTGAGACGGATCTGAGACGGACACGTTTTCATTCACAGGATACGTGGATTTAAAATTTTTACATATCCTTACATCGAGGTCATTTTATGTTGGTTTTATTTGGTTGCAGCACATCCTACACATGTACTCCATTTAATAACAAACCTAGCATGTAAGTTTATTTTCCTACATGTTTATTTATTTCATTTTCTAAAATGAAATTGAACGAAAGCAAACTCATTGTTTTCAAATAGATTTTTTTCGATCTTTCATCACGGCAAATATTTAAAACCATTAGGGGGAATTTAAATTTTTATTTTCTATATTGAAAAGGCATTTGGTTGTAAAGAATGAGAAGACTCCGTGATATCCTAAAACCTACTCTAGAAATAATTATTAAAAGAGAGTATTTTGGAGTGTAAACCAAACGAATATTTTGCTTAATAAATAATGAGTGTGTGTTTGTTAGTAGTTCCCGTGGTAACTCAAGAAAATATATAATGCACGCAAAGGTATCTAAATTGAAAGAAGATTTAGAATCAAGTACATTACACGATAAATTCTTTGAAATGAATGGTTTACAAACAATCTGAATATAATCTATTTTAATCTTAATGCACAAAGAGTTGATGTTACATTAATTAATACTGATTTGCACAAAGAGTTGATGTTACATTAATTAATAACGAATAATATTTATTCAAAATTTCATTAGTCTATCAGCTATAGCTTACAGATTAGTTCACGGGCGCCGTTTTCTCGAATTCCACTTCAGCTATCTCAGAAAATTATGACCAAGGAGTTATAAGTCCCACATAAAAAAATTGCGTAAGTTATCAACAATTTATTTAAAAAAAAGGGTTTTGTTTTTTGCAAATATCGCAGAAAAATATTGCAGATATCGGAAATCGAAAAAAAGCTTCTTAAAGAGCAGGAAATTCTCTAAAAAAAGTCCCAACTGTACCCCTAATATTTATAATTTTAATTGAGACATGCAAATACGGTTAAAAACGGGTGATTCGGCTCCGCTTGGGAGCTATTCTTTGAAAGATTTAAAAAAAGATTCCTCTTGGAAAATTTAAAAAATTTTTATTTTCCATTTTTTTATTAACAAACAAAGATACAGAAAAATTCAAAACATAAATAAAGTAATGATAAAAATTGACGATTACGACAAGTCTACGACTTTAGATAAATTTTTTCATTTTAACTATCAGAGTACCTCCGAATACCTCCTACTTTCTATAAAAATATTATATCTGAATTTTCATAAGTGGTTTGCCAAAACTGAGTATTACTTTTGGGTAGGTTAGAGAAAATTTTTGCAGATAATTTTGTCTTAAAATCTACCTGATCCAAAATGCCTGGCATGTCACGACTTTAGGATATGTCTTATTTGCCATTATCATTCAGTTCGATTATCATTCGAACAATAACCTAAAAACTATGATTCTGCTAGAAATTGAGACGTTGCTGGTTCGATTCTCAATGGTGGCAGTTTGCCAATTAAATTAACGAGGCAGTTTGTTAAGAAAATTAATGGGGCGGTTAATTGACTAAACTTTCGGCGTATGAACAATGACGAAAGTAAGAGGCTATGCTTGTGAAGGTTTTCTGCTGTATTCTTTTACAAACTCTAGATGAATATCGGCATAGTCACTATCAAAGTTGGCTGCAGTCGCACAACCTACTAATTCCCAGTCTACATACAGCTTTCTTGTCCTTTATATCCAGATGTTCCTAATGGCATACTTATTTGAATGAAACACTCTGTACATATCTATATGATATGTACCGATTAAGTCACTCATATAAGTGGATATAGTCCTTAACGTTGTCCTGTAGAGATAGTATTACTGAGTCATAGTATTTATAATTTATTACAAAGTGCTGTTAGGATTTTGTAGATTTTCATAATTGAAAATATCTTTACTTTTTAAGATAAAAAATGTTCAATGTATATAAAAAATAATTCAAAATAATATCAAAATAGCCAAATAAATGAAAAAAGCCAATTATATAATTTTTTTGTCTGTCTGTCTGATTTATTAATTGTGTATCATATAAAAACGGCTGAACCAATTTTGATGCCATTTTCTCCGGACGGTAGAGAATATATAGTCTATATATTTTACAAACATATTTTATTCTTTTTATCCATATTGCAAGGCAGCTATAATCCAAACCTATATTTAAAATGGTGCAAGATAAAGTAAATAAATGGAGCTGTAAATACCAAAAAAAAGTTTATCGCATAAAAGCAATCGAATAATATATTTTTTAAATTGTTTTTTTGTAAACTAGCGTCTATTTATTTCCATTGTTAGTATGGTTGCCTTTCGGTTATATTATACCAACGAAAGCGACTAGCGTTTACTTTAATTGACATTAACGTAATATGTCTGAACATTGATACCATTTTTTGACATCAAATGCTTGATACGAAAAATCATACACATCTAGGGATGGGGATCGAACCACGACATCTGGCATTCTAGACCAATGCTCTACCAATTGAGCTACTTTGGATGTTATGGTAGTGCTATGCATATGATCTATCACTATCAATTTACTATTCACACTTTAAAAAATATGTAAATAAACAAAATTAATAGTACAATGACATTAGAAATGATAGTGAAAGATCATATGCATAGCTCTACCATAACACCTTAGGTAGCTCAGTTGGTAGAACATTGGTCTAGAATGCCAGTGGTCGTGGTTCGATATGAATCTACAAAATTCATATCAAGCATTTCATGTCAAAAAATGGAATCCTATAATAGTTCAATCAAAAAATTTTCAATCAAAAACTTAATCATTTTTAGTAAAGTTTATTAAAGTATATTGCGTGCAGTTAAATTTTTTTTGGAATGAGATGATGAAAAAGTCAATTATGTATTATTAAATGGATGTTAAAGAGAGCATGATTCCTTTTTGTAAAATAACAAGAGCCCCAAGTACCAGGATGTATCATCCATCATGTATCGTGAATTTAATTCGTAAATGTTAAAGCAAATCTTATAGAAGAAACAATAAGCCATTAAAGGTTGGTCAGTAACACAGTAAGTGTCAATTGTGATTATAGGAAACACACTGTGGTCAACATCTTGTACTATTTGATAAATCCATTGAGTATACTTTACTCTTATCATGTTGATGTTGTAAAAGTATTATCATCATCTTTCGTCGTTTTTAGTTGATTATAGGTAGGTATAGTCTGTATTCAAAAGCATTTCTAATAAAAAAATAAAATATTTACTATAAAACCATACATACATACACCCATTTACAAACATCTGGCTGCTTGTGGTATTATGTTTGTTTGATGTCATTTAAGAGTGGGTGATTTAGTGATGCCCACTTAATTTCTCATATTTTTATTCATTACGTATGCACACACACACTACTGACTACAGAGTACCCCCACTATTTTTATTTCTTTATGAAGCATTGTGTAGTTACTATAGTAAATAATATTTAACATTGGATCTCTATTAACAAATCTTTCCAAAAGCGACGGTTGTATCATTTCACATATAATTGTATATATGATATTTGAGTGGTCTAACTGCTAAATTTAAATTCTCCACTTTGAGTCAAAACTGAGTAAAAAAATTTTTTTATCACGCTTTTATTAACTTGGTATGTATGTTTCTATGTATCTATGCCTGTAACGGAATCTTTGAACGTGATTTTCATCCATTTCAAAAAGTCGGATTAAATTGAAACTTTGTATGTATATGTATTTCGGATGACAATGCATTTTTATGGTAAGCATGACTGGAATCGGTAAGGGGAAAGGGGGGTTTAGAGGCAGGGAGAAACACAAAATTTGGTATATCTGTCTTAATATTGAAAAAATTGAAAAACACATTGAGAGTAAAGTTGTAGAAAATTAGTTTTACTAAGATTATCATTTTTTCCGATTCTCTGATATTTAAAAAGATATTGACGGTTTAAGATTGAAAATTTAAATCCTAAATATCACATTAATTTAACACATTCGAGTTGTAGAAAAAATGATGAGGTAATGAATTGTAGTAATTTTGTAATTTAGTCGTTTTGTCTAAAACTTTACTTTTTTGACTAAAAAAGTAAAAATAAATAATAGTTTAAAAAACTAAAAAACACGCTTTTATAGCTAGCCGAACTAAAAAGTAGAAAATAATTTTTAAATATGTATATTTTTAATTTCATTGTAAAAAAGCGTGGGATGCTTTGGCACATTCTTTAGTATCAACCCCACACTATTTTACAATCAAATATACTCATATTTAAAAATTATTTTCTGCTTTTTAGTTCGGCTAGCTTTAAAAGTGTTTTTTTATAGTTTTTTTATACTATTAATTATTTAGTCATCATTAAAGAAATATTACAAATTATGGCATATGAAACAAATTTCAAAAGCCACAACATATTGTGCTGTGGAAACGTTGTACCAGTGCAAAACTGACATTCTCTCTTTGATTATTTTAAATTTTATTCAATTTTCAATACGTACATTTTCAAACATATTGTAAAAGTTAAATATGGATTAGTAAATGGATTCGCTGGTCTCTCCAGTTGAGCGATCAAGATCTAAAAAGTGCCAATTCCTAAAAGTTTGAAAAGACCTCTAACGAGGGCGAAAAAAACTCATTGAATGTTTATCTAACTTTGTAGAATTATGGATTTAATTACGCTAATTATATTGTTTAAAAGTCAATGAATAATTATTTTTAATAAGTTGTCCCATCAATAATATTTTATGTATTTCATTTGTAGGTATTGTTCTATGGCATAGCCTTGACAAACTGTATAAGGCGATTTCAAGTATTATTTTACATCAACACGAAAGTAAGACTAGATAATTCTGTTTTTGCCTAGAAACGATAAAAATTTATGTTCTATGGACCAGAATAGTGATGTCATTTTTTTAAATTTTATAATTGATTTGCGCTTTATTGATTCGGTTTTCGAGAAAATGCTTAACAGTTGTTCATTAGAAATACTTTTATTGATAAAAACAAACTCCATCTAAAACTTCTATAATCGTTAAAAATTTAAAGGATGATTTTTCAGCCGGTTTATTTTTCGACCGGTCATAAAATCTATCCGCCGGTCTAATATACAATTGCCGAATTTCGTCGATTGCTGTGAATAAAAATGTTAGCCAATATATATATATATATATATATATATTATACATTATATATTTTGTTAACATATAAATTTGGTTATTATGTACGCTTTCAGTTTGTGATTTGTAATCAAATGAAAAGTATGACTATGACCTATGGCATATAGTTTAGTCCCTTCTCATGATTAAAATTTGTAACATTTAATTTTGATGGTAATTTTTTGAAATTCGCTTCACTTCTATTATAAAGAGAATTAGTAATAATTAGATTAATTGAAATAAATCTGCTTCAGAGATTTAAAATTTCTACAGGAAATATTTCGAAAGCCTTTGAATGTAATTTAATTAGATTCGTACAAATATATTTTTATGGAAACCAGAATTATATAATTTTTAACATCCAATTTAAAATTTCTTATACATACGAAATGTATTATTTACAGATTTCATTACAGTAAATGGTTATCGTTAGAAAAATTTTGTTACCATCACTAGATATATTTTCAAATTCTACTTCATACACGACATAGTTCGATAGTTACATTATATTTAAACTACAGATAGAATATTATAAAACGTTAGTCCCGGAGGTAAATGTAAATATTACTATCCTGCCTAATATACGTAGGGATCCCAATAATAGTGTGAATTCCTAATAATAGTGGGAAGATCTATTTATATTTTTTAACCATGATCGCTTTTCTTGAGATTGGTCGACTCAGTGCTATAAATATGATTGTGTATGTAGTATAGTTATAGTGGAGGGAAAGAAAAGCCTGGCAAGTAGGTATTACTAGGTCTTTTATACCGACGCCTCACGTACAAGGAATTTTTATGTAGATTAGGTATTGGTAGGTTGTGTGACTGCTGCCTTTGATGGGAAATATGCCAATATTTATCTGGAGTTTGTGAAAAGAAACTGCAGAAAACATTCACAAACATAGCCGATTAATTACGGGCTTGTCCATACGTCGACAGTTTAGTGAATTAACCGCCCAATTAATTCTTGTTTTAAATTGACGAACTACCATTTTTGGAAATCGAACCAGCAACCTCGCAGTTCCGAGCGGAACCCCGATAACAACTGGACCCCACGGACTGGTTATGATTCTGTAGTGGTTATGATTCATAGCATTACTATCAATACCTATTTGCGAAGTGTGAAATTTAACGTACTAAATACTTATCCATTACACTTGGTATTTAATCCATATAAGGTCAAATCTAATCAGAATCAACAGTTGCTTATAGTAGTACTGATCCTGAATTGCATAATTTATATATTATACATACTATACTAGTATTATATATATAATATATATATATATATATATATATATATATATATATATATATAATTATATATATATATATATATATATATATATATATATATATATATATATATATATATATATGTATATAGATTAAAAATAAAATACTGATTTCGATTTTTTTAAATGTTTTAGGCTATTTTCGGCAGAATTGTTGCGAAGTACTATAATATTAAAGAAAAAAATATTTATTTTAATAAATAATTATATTGATAAACTTGATTTGACCAAGTTTTGAAATGGGGGACCCCGGTCCAATAATAAGGCCCAAAATCGAGGTTTTTAAAATTTTTTCATAGAAATAATAAATTGTGATGATTTTTCTCGAACATCGGATGCATAAATAATCAATGTCTACTAAATTTCTACTTATTTTTGTTTATTACGCAATTTCACGTTTTTATAATCATTTTGCAAAAAGTGGGCGTTATTAGGCACCAGTTACTGAATGTAGATTATGAAAGATTGTCTTCGATATAATGTACATGATATTCTACACCCATGTACAAGAAATTATAAAATTTACTTTTGTTCTATTTAATTTATATGTGGAAAATTGTTATATACAATTTATTCGTGACTGGAATAAATAAATTATTTGCAAAAATGTGTAAAGATTTTAAATTATCATATTATTGTAAATTAGTAATTAAGCATTTTCAAGTAAAATGTACCGAATAACTATATATTAGTTTGATTTGACTACTTCCTTTAATTTGGTAGATGGGTCTTTCTCACGTGGATCTCCTTGTAAAACGATGTGATAATGCCAACACACTCATATCTATCTATCTATATTCATTTGATTTGTGTATTCGTGTTAATTTCGCTTAATTTCATGAATAAGTTCTTCTCAAAATTTTTCTTTCAATTTAAATGCATATAGAACATTAGGCCCGTATTCATAGTCCGGTCTTAAGCGTAAGTTCACCTTAAGAATGATCTTAAGGCAGCGTTTAGATTCATAAACGCAATCTTGAGACAAGCTTAAAAGTTTGTTCTTAGTTAAGATGTGTGTGGTTGGATAAATAATCATAATCATGGCATAAGGCGATATTAAGAATTGAAAACTGTTAATGTATTCACAGTCAAATAAGACAATCTTATTATAGACCTTATAGTTAGATAGAGAGATTGTAGAGGCTGTCCTGGACGGGACACTCTTCGACCATAAGGTCCATTGTGATGCCCAAGATATAAGGGTGTGAGTGGAGGACAAGGAATTTTGTGTATAGGATTCTGTAAAATGTGCGGCGGCAGCCGACTTTGGTAGGAACTATGCCGATACTCATCTGGAGTTCATGAAGGAAACTGCAGAAATCCTTCACAAGCATAGCCGGTTACTTCGTTCTTGTCCATACGCCGACTGTTTAGTCAATTCCCGCCCTCCTTTTATTTAAATAATTGACAAACTGCCGATAACGGAATTTGAACCCATAACCACCCAGTTCCAAGTACCCATAACGCTTTTACAAGCGCGGCTACTTGGCTGGTTGACCTTATCCTTACTTTTTAGTAAAAAAAAGAGGATTTTATTTAAGTCAGCATTTTAGTAGACTTAATACAATCTTAGTAACTTTGCAGTGAAAAAAGTAGTGAAGATAATGAATTTTTTGGGTTTACACAATATCAAAATATTGTTGATAGTATTCTTGAACGCTACATTCGAGATATACAACATCCTTTTGATTTTCAGACATTGAATTTAAAACAAGATCTAGATTCGACAAAATCAATATTAAATTTAGAATATTACCACTAATAGAACAAAATTTAGCTAAGGTCAATCGTCGCGGATAACGTATTCCACCAGTCTTTCAATTATTTATATGTTTGCGATTTTATGCAAGTTTTCAGATGATTATAAATTATTATTACATGAGATGCTTGGAAATTTGAAGAAAATACGACTACAAATACGGGCTTTGATTTTTATTTATGATCTTTTGTGATTTTTATTTATTTTTATTTGAAACAACACTTAAGTGAGTAATTTGTTACAACAGTCAGTTCAAACCGACATTTATGAAACCGTCATTAAATCCATATGTACGAAAAGTGATAAAGATTGCAAATTTAAGTATATTGACCTAAAATTGCAAATTATTTAATAAAACTAACAAAACTATTTGAAATGGAACTTTTTTTTTTTTGTTAGACTCGTTCGTTTATACAGGTTGTTCTGAAATTCAATCAAGAAAACTATACCATGGTGTAAAGTTGCAAAAACGAATTGAGAACCATCCTCCTTTTTTGAAGTCGGGTTAAAAATAAGCGTCAAATCGAAAAACTTTATGAAACTTTTTTGTTTGTTTTTTTGCAGCTCTACACCGTGGTATAATTTTCTTGAATGAATATCAGAGAATCCTGTATATCATGGTTTGAGATAGTTTTATGTGAAAGAATGCGTGGACTGACCTTGCCCATTCATGAATTTGAAGTAACTTTATAATTCTTGAACATGTTGAAGAAATTTCACAATTTTCATCAATTCGTTTTTACTATATGTACACTTGGCCACAAAAGTTAATGTCATTTTTTAAATTTTATATTTGATTAGTACCACTGAATAAAAGTTGTTACTATATTTCTAATGAACAACTTTTATGCGAAGCATTATTCTGAAAACCGAATCCATAAAGCACAAACCAATTATAAAATTTAAAAAAATGACATCAACTTTTGTGCTCCATAGATATGGATATAATGACAATTTCAAAAATAGATATTTTATCTCCTAGCTAGAGAATGCACGAATCGAGTTTGTCACGAACTTGACTTGACTTTTTGGCTCTAAACATATACATTCAACTTCTTCTTCTTGAGTTCTTTTTGAGTTATTAGACAGGTGGACACATAGACTTCTGTTTTGAAATAAATTTCAACTGCCAAACGTAATCAAAATTTTTGAGCTGGTTGACTCATGTAAGAAATTATTAGGTTATTATCCATCTATGCCATGCCATTATTAAGTCTATGGCATGTAATAACAAGATTTCACTGATTTCGCAGGGAATCTGTTATGGCAATGAGTTAGGAAGTTCATTATTTGTCCACAAATCAAAACACAAACAGACTTGAAGAAACAAAAGGAATTTAAAAGACAGAAATTAAACACTATAAAAAGCTTTTATATTGTACTTATTCAAACGAAAGAATTTAATATTTTAGTACCAACAAAAAATGTACAATAAACAAAATAATTTAAAAAAAATGTTTTTCTGCATATTCACAGAAAACAAAATATAAAATATGTATCATAATATTTTGATACTGAAATAAATGTAATTTTCCTACGGCAAACCAGAGGGAAGAGTGTCTTTACCTCTATATACTGATAATAATGTATTATATAGAGGTTATGTTATTCATATGCAGAATAAATGATTTTTTTCAAGGTATTGAAGTCTACTGATTAAAAACAGAAAATTCGGTACGCAGGAGCTGGCTTCAACTTTCTTAGAATACATAAATCACTCTCCAGCGGTCACATTTTGAGTCTGATCAAAATAAAATGTCGTATCTGATATGATTTTAGTATTTGCAAGGCCAATTTTTTTAATAAATAGCATAGGTCAAAGAGAAAGAAGAAAACACAAACTATAAAATATCTTTCTTAATATTAGAACAATCAAAAAATGTGTTAGGATGTGAAGTTGTAGAAAATCATATTTGCTACAATTCATTATCTGATCATTTTTTCTCTAACTCTAATAGTTCAGTAAAGTTAAACATGAAAAGGCGGTCGTGCTTGCAAAAGGTCCGGTCGTTCTGAATTTTTTATATGTTGTTAGGACCTAAACTAATATTAAAAAACCAGATTTTCAATTTCCAAAGTGTTGTGCTAGCGGCGGAGTACCCAAAAAACCATGAAATTTTCGGACTTTTTTCAGTTTTTGATCAATATCTCAGTGAAGAAAGGGTCTGACCGGCATAATCTTTCTATACACTTTTAAAGTAGACTAAATTTTCAACAATTTGAGATTAAAACAAGCTCTATACAGCTATTAGTTCCTAAGATACAGTTCTTTGAAAATAGGCCATTTTTTCCAAAAAGTGAAATTTTTTCGAAATGGTCACATATTTCGTAAAATAGCTTCTAAAATACGCATCCCACGTCAAATATTATTTGAAATAAACTTGTAGTAAATTTAATTAGCTTTCATTTGAGATCAAACTGGTACCTGTATGCCCAGCGGTCCTCTCAAAAACGGCAGATAACCAAAAACAGTCATAAGTTAACCAGCGCAGCGCACATATTTACCAGATGTTTGTATCCATATTTTCGGTAAAAGTAGGCACCAATTACAATCAGAAGGAAGGAAACAAAAGATCGAGGTCGTACAGCAGTTATCAGAACATGAGAAAATGACACACACTTCTTCTTCCATGCTTCAAGAGGCCACGCTTGTTTTTGAGAACAAGAGTCTCAAAAAATAGCTGTACTGAGTATCCCTTTGTTGGAGCCCATCTCCACTATGACTATGTGATCGACAAAATGTTTTTGGAGGTGAATTTTCGTTGTTCTCACATCAGGGATACAACCACCCTTAATTTGCTGCATAAGGGGTGATAAAGAAAACTGGCATTCATCACTGTTTTCCAACAGGTAATTGTACACACAATCCATCGCTTCTTCAGTATTACCGGTTAGACGATACCCTCTCTTATTCCTAGTAGCAGGTGGTAATCTAAACAGGCTCCTGTAGCACAATATGTGGTACGCCCCGTCTGCAGCAACCAGGTCGTCAATGGCGAGGAGGCGCTCCGATTGTGCTACCTGCTCCGATTGTGGAGCCTGTTTAGATTACCACCTGCTACTGGGAATAATGATCATAATAATAATAATATTTTATTATACGAGAAATGATGTACAAATGTAATACATATTGGTTCGTCATATATTCCTAACATTATAGGTTGTTAGAAAAAATTCATCCACATTATATGGACAATGTCGAGCAGTAAATTCTTGCAGGCGGTTTCAAAATTCCTTTGGTTACATTCAAGCTTTATATGAGATGGTAACTTGTTGAAAAATTTTAAGCCATTGTAAGATGGACCATGTTCGAAGACATTTAAGTTGTGTTTGGGTACTCTTAAGTCGCTACCATGTCTTGTATAATACGTGTGATTAAAGTTATTTTGATCTACCGTATGAATATTCTTCTTTATGTGGGCGAGACAATGGAGAATGTATATACTGGAGAGCGTCAAGATTCTCAGATCCTTAAAATATTGTCTACAGGAAGTTTGCTGGCCAACACCAACAATTACTCGTAATATTTTCTTTTGCTTTATGAAAATTTGTGTTGATTGAGAGGCAGACCCCCATAACAAAATTCCATATTTAAGTCTGCTATGAACCAATGAATAGTATATCATAGCTAATGTTTTTTGACTTAGATTCTCTCTTAAATTTCTAAAAAGAAAAGAGTGGTCGTGGAATAAGAGACGGAACGTCCTGCTAGTAATACTGAAGAAACGATCGATTGTGTGTACGATTACCTATTGGAAAACAGTGATGAATGCCAGTTTTCTTCATCACACCTGCTACTGCAAATTAAGGGTGATTGTATAACTGATGTCAGAACAGCAAAAAATCACCTCCAAAAACGTTTTGTCGATGACATAGTCATAGTAGAGATGGGCTCCAATAAAGGGCACTCAGTACAGCTATTTTTTGAGACTGTTGTTCTCAAAAACAAGTGTGGCCCCTTGAAGCATGGAAGAAGAAGTGTGTCATTTTCTCATGTTCTGATAACTGCTGTACGACCTCGATCTTTTGTTTCCTTCCTTCTGATTGCAATTGGTACCTACTTTTACCGAAAATATGGATACAAACATCTAGTAAAAATGTGCGCTGCGATGGTTATCTGCGCTGGTTAACTTATGACTGTTTTTGGTTATCTGCCGTTTTTGAGATAACAGCTAGGCATACAGGTACTAGTCTAATCTCAAATGAAAGCTAATTAAATTTACTACAAGTTTATAACAAATAATATTTGACGTGGGATGCGTATTTTAGAAGATATTTTACGAAATAAGTGACCATTTCGAAAAAATTTCACTTTTTGGAAAAAATGGCCTACTTTCTAAGAACTGTATCTTAGGAAACAATAGCTGTATAGAGCTTGTTTTGATCTCAAATTGTTGAAAATTTAGTCTTCTTTAAAAGTGTATAGAATAACTATACTGGTCAGACCTTTCCTTCACTGAGATATTGAGCAAAAACTGAAAAAAGTCCGAAAATTTCATGGTTTTTTGGGTACTCCGCCGCTAGCACAACACTTTGGAAATTGCAAATCTGGTTTTTTAATATTGGTTTAGGTCCTAACAACATATAAAAAATTCAGAACGACCTGACCTTTTGCAAGCACGGATGTAGATCTTAACTGGACTATAATGCGTACAGAGATATTTAGAATTTTAACTTTCAATCTGTAATTGTAAATATTTCTGTAAATATTAGTGTAACAGAAAAAAAATGATTAGAAACAAATTTATAGTAAAACTATTTTTTTACATTGTTTGATTGTTGAGAGCTTCAGTTTGTGGTCCATTTTTCAAAGTCCACTTTTCAAAGAAAAAGATTTCAAAGTCATCACATATTTTGGTGAGTCATCCGAGAGGGTTTCCAATATTCCAAAAAAATCAAGGCATAAACACCGCTTTTGAACCTCCTTTAAAACTGGGCAACCTCCTTATCATGGACAAGATCGACACAAAACACAAATCGGGTGTTAATAAGCTTTCTTTTACCCAATGTGCTTCTAGCTATGTTGGACAATCCGGGCGATCGTTTGAGACCCGAAAATCTGAACCTTGATAGAGAACGACCACAAGCCAAACACCAAACTAGAAGTACTCCACATAGCGCAGAAAGAACATAGACTGGATGTGTTGGAAGGATTTGAGATTCATAAACACAAAAAGGAGCCCGACACCCTACTGAATGAACAAATCGATTGTTTCCCATCAAAGCTATTTTCTTTAATCTAAATTTCATTGTTTCATTTTACTAGTTACCAAAAAATATTTTTAAATAGTTATTTATCTATACTAATATTATAAAAAGGAAAGATTTAATTGCTTGTTTGCATTGAATAAGCTCCGAAACCACTGGACCGATTAAAAAAATTATTTCACCGTTGGGAAGCTACACTATCCCCGAGTGACATACGCTATATTATATTTTTTTTAAAAATAGGGAAACTGGAATAATGTAACCCGAGGTGTAAAAAGGTGGAGGTTCTGGGAAGCCAAATAACATCATAATTCTGATAGCGGAAGTGCCGGTAAAAATTAACAAAGTTGAATAATTCAAAAGTACGCTATCGACACCAAAAGTTCCGGAGCAAATTTTGGAGTTCCACGGGCAACGCCGGGGAATTCAGCTAGTTTTATATAATTCTATAAAATACCGGCCAAGTAGCCGCGCTTATTAAGACGCTCTAATTGGAACCGGAAGGTTATGAGTTCAAATCCCAACATCGGCAGTTTGTCAATTAAAAAAATTAATGGGGCGGTTGATTGGCATTGGTAACCGGCTATGCTTGTGAAGGTTTTCTGCAGTTTCCCTTCACGAACTTCAGATGAATATTGGCATAGTTTTTATCAAAGTCGGCTGCAGCCGCACAACCTACCAATTCCTAGTCTGCATATGAATTCCTTGTCCTCCACTCACATCATATAAAAATGTATAGTTTAAAAAATTAATAAAGGTTGAAAAATAATGATGTGGGTGGCCTCTGTTATAGACCGTGTCTCAGAAACGGAGGAAACCCCATTATTATTATTATTATAATTCTAAGAATTATTCATCAATATTTATGTTTTTTATTTTTCAAAATTTGACTTTTGAAAAATACTTTTGAGTGTAGGTGTATTTTACAAGGTCAAAATACACTTTTATTGAATATTATTTTTGTTACTATAACTTGCTAAATTCTATTTAATTTGTTTTTAATTTTATATGACGTAGATTATTTTTTCAAAAATTGTTAAAAAGCTTCTTTGTATAAATAAGAGCCACCTGTAGCTATACTCTCACAGTTTCGACAATGGAATAAAACCTGAAACATGTCAACAATTATATCAAATAAAAGTGGATTTGCAAATAAAAAATAAAAGTTGTAAAAGTAATTAATTTTTTCCTTTAACAAAAAAAGGATAATTTTCTACAAGTTAACATCTTATAAATTTTTCGATTTTTCTCATATTAAGGGAGAAATACCCAAATTTTCATACCAAATGGTCATTTTTAACATCTAATAGGTAGTACCGATGGTTATTTCAAGAAATTTTTAACGAAATTTATCGTCAGTGCAAAAACAATTGCAGCAAAATTTGCTGTCTCTATGTACAGGCAAAGTTTGAATACGGAGGTAGTGCGGCTGTTAATAGGTTACCAGGTTAAAAAAAATGTTACATGTATAATATAAATATTCTTTTTTTAAATTTCATATACTGTCAACCTGAATAAACACTAACACAGCGCAGACTAATTAATTATCTGGTTTGTAATACATTTTCTCAACAGAAAAAAAAGTTTCTTTTTTTTTTTTTAAATTACGAACATAATTTTATACCATACATTTTTTTGCATTAGATTTTGAATTTAAAATTCAATTATTAATGAAAAATTCATATTGAATTATTTAAGCATATAATGTTCTTATATACGAAGGTGTGTTCAAAAAGTAAGGTGACTTCCAATTTCGCGGACTACGTACATTCGATTTTAGATTTTTTTATTTTGTTGTGTTGTCACACTCGTCCCGAAAATATGTTCACAGTTTCAACTGTATAGCATTCTTTGTTTGTTTGTGAGAGGCATAAAGGTTAGAAGTGTTTGGTGTGCTCGGCGATTTTCTGCAGTCGAAAACAATGAATTTGCATAAAATTTTCTGTAAAAAATGGAATTAAATGAAAATCTGTTTTCTTTGATTACCGTGGCGTGGCTTTGAAGTTCTTACCATAAGGTCGTATGGTCAATAAGGTGTATTGCCTTGTTATGCGCCGTTTGCGAGAAGCTATACGAATAAAATGTCCGGAGTTGTGGAAAAACAATTCATGGCGTTTGCATCACGACAATGCACTTGCTCACTCATCGTTGCTTGTACGTGATTTTTTGGCCAAAAACAACACCACAATCATGCCCCTGCGACTTTTTCCTGTTTCCACAACTGAAGATATCCATGAAAGGACGGAATCCAAAAAGTGCATATCAGAAGTATTTCGAGAATTGAAAAAAGCGTTAGCATAAGTGTATTATATCTGAGGGGGATTACTTTGAAGGAGGCAACATGAATATTTATGATTAAATAAAAAGTTTTCGATTAAATAAAAAAATATAAAGTCACCTTACTTTTTGAATACACCTCGTATCTTCTTAGAAACAGAAAGAATCTCGATTGTAGAAAACATTGAAATGACCTCTATGCATAAATATAGTTGATGTACACACTCAAAGACTATACCATAATATGGTATACTGATGGGTTAAAAAGGGACTGGTGCAGGTACACACCTGCCTAGGGTGCGATGGACCTAGAGTCTTGCGTAACATCTTGTAGGCCGAAATACTAGCTATTAAAAGATGCACCCAGTTTAAACTGGAGAAGGACTACCGGAAGTGCGATATAGCGATTCTCTCCGACAGAGTGCTTATGCCATCAGCTCATAGATGTTATGGAAGTTCCTGGACAAAATTAACGGTAGTGGTGGGGAGAAGTCGCTCCCCTCACGTATTTCTGATGCCGCTGCGTTCATTCCGCACCATTTCACATCCCGTTAACGCGCTTCTTGAATTGGTAATTATTTTTATTTATTTAATTAAAATCTAATTAACGGTGGGTCAGTTGCAAAAATACTCATGGACTTTTCATCTTAGAATTTCATTCCCAATCCGCCCTTTTAAAAAACTGCATGACTTTTGACTCACCTGTACATCCCTACCTGTATTAACAAAGTACATATATAGATGTAAGTATATATATATAGATGTTAAAATATTGCGACGTTCATAAATCATTGAATTGAATTGGATTTATTTCGTAAAAAGAAAATAAGATATATGATATTGTTTGTTCATCTGAACAAAATTATTGAAATAACATAAAATAAATATTTAATCTTAATGAAATTGACGTAATTGATTGAATTGATTGGAATAATAAAAATTTGTACGGAACAAGACATTTTAACTTCTTGATTCACGAAAGCGAAAAAAATCATCAAAGAGAATAATATAATTAAATGGAAGGTGACACCAAAAATCCATTGGCGAATACTGGAAATACTTGACGTAGTGAACATAAAGTTTTATTTACAATTTACCAGAAAATTGCGAAATTGGAAAATTTAAAAACAGGAGACTGAACTAAGTATGCATTATAGGTACTTATAATTAAACGACATAATATGCACCAATTGTAAAATCTCCTCTCATTTGCAGGACTCATATATAAATAATTATATTTTGCCCTGTCCAAAAATCCCATTTCCCGAATTTTTCAATTTTCCGGACAACTTTTCCGATTTTTGTTTCCTTTAAAACCTTTATCGGACTATTTCGCACATTTTTTTTTAAATTAGCCAAATCGGTCCAGCCGTTCTCAAGAAATACGCTTACCAACGAACAGCATTTAATTTTTATTTATATAGGCATCAAGTAACCATGGCGATGAACTTGTAATATTCATTATTATGGGTATTGTTTTTAAATAGCAAATATTTCTAATAGTAAATATTAGAGTTACAAAAAATACGACTAGATAATGAATTGTAGTAAAATATATTTATTACAACTTTACTCCTAACAAATTTTTCCATTTTACGAAATTTTTATTTCCCCCTTCCCTCTAAACGTCCCTTTCCAATTTCCGTTCCAATTTCCGTTCCCTTATCCGATTTTCGTAGGTTTGATAAACATTTGAAGAAATTTTTCCAGAAATTCCTTCTTCGGTACAAAACCAATAACTATATTTTCTGCGAAAATTTGCTGAATATTTAAAAAATAATAGTTCAGTGTAAAAACACAGAGCACGTATCTGTGAGGTTTATATGAAAACCAAAATGATTCAATAAAGTAATATTTTTTGAGAATCCAGTATTTGATTTGATTTTTACAAATAAGGTAAAGTTTTTGATCAGCTTGTAATCATTGAAAAGAATGTTGGGTTAATAAAACGAGGATAATCATAAAGTTTTGTGAAACAGATTTTATAAACATTTTACATTTATTAAAATACAGGAAGGATGGAAAATATGTTTGTTGTAGATATAGGCAGTCGACTTAAACCCATGAACTATCCGATAATCATTACTGAAAATCCATCAAAATTCAATTATGTTTTTATTGTGATTTCGAGAAGGATCATAATACTAAGTTTCTTCTTTCGTTTTACACGACCAATAAAGTGACATTCTTTTACCATTTTTGTAAACAATTCGGTTATCGACAAAATGTTGTGTAGGAAAATTGTTAATATTTTTATAACAAACTTTATTCGATTTATTTTTCCGTAAACCTATGGAACGGCCACAACAAAATGCGTCTTCATGTTTACTATGAAGTTTTACAAAAGAAGACTATTTTGTGACCATGCTTCTAAATTTTGTTAAATTATAATTTTGCTGAATCGTTGATGAATCAATCGTCTGAGATTGATTAGTTGTATCAAGCCATTGGAAGGATTTGAATACTCTACAAGATACCCGAGATAAGCTTTATCCATTACCATGAATTAAAAAACAATACAAGTGCCTTGAAGTTGGTGGTAGTAGGGAAATTTTGTTCCTTTAACTATATTTAAGGTATTTCCAAACTATTAATAAGTTTAATAACTTTACGAATTTCACATAATTAGTAAAATGAACCCTCAGAAATCAGCTGAATTTTTTTGAGAATTTATCCTCATGGCGTTTTTAAGAAAATCGTTACGTTAATTGGAGAAATTTAACATGCATCTTCATAAACTTGGTGAAATAAAATGCACGATTCCGACGGGTTTTACTTCGAACTCTCTCAATATAGTCACGGTTGTTCTGAAATTCGACAATTCTTCAATTCCTTAGAAATATTTTTCCTTAATACTTTGGGAGAATGCGCATCTGGTTGTTAACTTTTTTGATAAAATATGCGTAAAAAACTGAATTTTTTCCATGTCCGCAGCAGGTTATTTTTTATGGTTCAGTTGGCATCCTGAGTACCAGCGAGCTGTTTGAAAGTCGTTTGAAATTATATACTAGTATATGTATGATGTTTTATTGCGGAATCTCCCTGATTCGCATATAATTTTCTATATAGTTCTTTTTGCGCGGGTATCCTATAAGCTGATATAGTTTGGAAATACCTTAATTTATTATTACAAATATTGTTCTTTAAAAACTTCCTCAGACTAGCCAATCGGATTATAAATTTCGGATTACAAAATATTGCTTCAAATATCAAAATGACAATTTAACCGGTCAAATTAAAAAGGATGTGAACGCAACAAAATGTTAGGAGTAGTTCCACTGATATTAGTTACAATTGAATTATTCGTATATTTTTATGTACTTATTAGAAAAATATAATAAAAATAACTTAGTAGTATTTCAAATATTTATACACATTTCATAAAACGCAAATTGAATTCCTACAGCAGTTTTAGTTTGATTAACCTTAGGGTATTTATAATAATAACAATTTAACCTTAAATTCCCTATTTAAAGGAAAACAGAGGTTAATTATTTTCTATATGCGATGATAATATGTTTCCAAGTAAAACTTGAAAGCATGATGAAATTAAAGTTTGTTTAATAACTTTCTGATATTTCCTTTTCATTATAGTAGATTGTTTTTGTAACATAGAAAATTATTGAGCAACACAATTATTCAAATATTAATTGAAATAATAGCATAACGCTTGACATGTTATTATTATAGGCGCGCTTTACCAGTACATGGGAAAAACAAATTTTATTCCTAGAATTTCTTCCTACGCAGTTAATTTTAAGAAATAATTATCATTTATTTTGTCTGAATTTTGATTTTATGTTAAAAAGTTGGGTGAAAATAATGTTATGATTTAATTAGTGAACACATTTTTTGTTTACGTTTTTTTCTTCTTTTTTTTTCAGAATTAACATTGAAAAATTTATGATGGGAAGACTCATCACAGAACGAAGAACCAAAGTTGTTCAATTTTATTTTGAAAGTCAGCATTCGATGATTCATATTTCTTTCATGTTCGAAATGCACCTAGCGTTCGAACAATTTATCGATTGGTTCAGCGTTTTCGGCAACATGGAGCTCTTTGTGATCTACTGCGTGCTGGAGGATCGAAGTGCAGTTCGAAATGATGTGAAAATTTCTCGAATGCAAGTAAGTGTTGAGGAAAACCCCGAAACTTCCACCAAACGACGTTCTCAGCAGTTGGTGATATCTAGGCAGTCTATGCACAGAACTTTACATTCGTTACACCTTTGCCCATACAAGATTCAATTGGTTCACGAGTTAAAACAAAAGGATGCACAATTATGCATTCAATATAGTCAATTATAACGTTACTTATGCGCCACCCTGTACAAACCATGTTTCTAACCGTTCTAATAATATGATCTAAGAGGATGGAAAACTGAAAATTTTTTTTCATTCACTTCATTTGCTTTTTAAATGTATTATGCTGCTTTGTCGACAAACTTTGGCTCGGAACAACTCGACACTAAACTAAAATTGCCCTTAAATTTTTTTAATACTTTCTATAATTGAAAAATATTTACAAAAAAAGCATTTTACGAGTGATTTTCAGTATTTCGATGCATCTATATCCGTCTGATTGTCAGCACAAGGACCGTCTAATACACCATGCAGATGCAGATGCCCATGGGCACACACAGTGTGGGAGCCTTTTTTGAAATCGTGTTAAAATACATCCTTTAAAAGAAATGAGACTAAAATCATTCAAATGTACTGAATTTAATCGCGCGCAAAGAGTTTGGTTTCAAGGATGGTCTCCAAAACTTTATTTACACCTAAACATTCTGCAAATGCTTTCTATCGATTTCCAAACCCGAGAAAATATTGAAGAATTTTGGAAAAAATTGGAAGAATGCTTTTGAAACACATCAAATCGCCTGAACACCGACCAAATTCTGTGAATGTGCAACACATGGGAAAAACATCACCTTGTTCTTTTATTCCTGCCTGACAAAGCAATATACTTTCCATCCATTTTTGCTGAATTGGCATAGTAAACATTTCTGCTATGTATATTGATTATTCCTTAGGCTAAAACTGCAAAAAACTGTTTAAAAGGCTCTACTTCTTGCGTGTTCTATGCGATGACAATCAATTTTGCATCTGCTGTGTTAATTATCGGTTGAACTAAGAAACCAATGTGTTTTTTTTTAAATTGATTAAATTATTTGCATGAAAAATATATGGGTATAGTATTCGGCATTTTAGGGTTCGACCAGGTCTGTAAACATAATGTTGGTCAACACCACGGTATTCGACCAGGTCAACACTATGGAGAATATCTACCTTTAAAACCATAGGAGATAGAAAAAAAGTTTAAATTCAAAAGATATTAGAAACTTTTTCTCATAATGGTCTAAGAGTAAAAAAACCATAAAATTGAACTGATAAAACATGATTTTTCTCTCATGATATCTCTAAAAGTTTCCCATGATATCGTCAAAGCAAGAGCAGCATTTTGCAGAGTCGCAAGTGAGGCGGAGAGTGTGGGTGTGGGGGGGGGGTTTAAACGTTTAGAGTTTTGATTAAAAAAAACGATCGAACTTAGTTCTGAAAATTGGTATAGTATTACATATTAAAAATAGAAATTGAAAGAAAATGTTCCCAGAAAGGTAGGTTGAGGCTCAACCGCTCCCAGAAGCGATAAAACGGTTAACTTTGAGTTGAAATTGAACTCATAAAACATAGTTCTACAAATTTGTTTACTGCAAGTTTACGATACAATTAGACTTTTTTCAAATTTGCAGAAGTTAAAAGTGAGGTTAAATGACTAAAAAAATTAACTTTCGCAACTGTGACCGCTAGTTACAGTTGCCATACTCCCAACCATTTGCTGTAGATGGATATTATCAATGCTTTACGCTAACCTTACAATATAAACAGATAGATATCCATAATGTATTATTATCATGCGAGTATGTTATGTACTGTATGCGATAAGTATAGCCTCACTGAACGATCATTAACCCAAATTGTATCGTTATTGATGTTATGTTATTATTCTCACATAAGTTAAAATAGCTGTGTAAGCCATATTTAGAAAACGAGAGATACGTTATGCCCCCAAGTATTTAATGTAAATTAACAGTAATATTAATTATTTATGATTAACGATACTAAATCAATTGTGTGTAAGTAACATGACAATCTGACCATAAATTCAATACGTACATATTTGTCACATCGATATTGTCAAAAGCTATTTCATTACAATAGCTCTAGCTAAATTATTATTATTTTTAATTATTGTTAAAAATTAACTATTTATTTTAATTATTGTTAAATTGTTATGGAAATGTATTGCTAATAATACTTTTTTGAATTATCGTGTCCACGGACGAGCGGATAACGCCACTTTAAAATAGAAAATTATGAATTGTAATAAATGTAAGTTTGAAATCTTTGTAAGACAGATTAACATCACATCAAACGACTTAAATGGCAATGGGCGCGACATGTGTCGAGGCTTGGGGGTATGCGCTGGACCTCAAAAACTACAACTTGGCCACCCTATAATTGTAAAAGAAGGAGAGGACGCCAGATAAGACGGTAGAGGGACGAACTTGGCGAATTTGCAGGTGGTCAGTGGATGCGCGTGGCAAAAAATAGGGAAAATTGGAATCAATTAGGGGAGGCCATTGCCCAGCCAGTGGGCTGATTTAGGCTATATTGAGTTTACTGATAAACTTTTATACGGAACATGTAGGTATAAAAAATAAAATGTCTAAAAGTATAAAACAAACTTAGCCAAATGACAATTTGATACGGCCTCATGATCTGAAGTGTTGGATACCGAACTAATTATTCTAAACTTTAATACCAAATGTTGTAATTGACCTGGTTTTTGTTTTTATATATCATTATACTGTTCACTGATAAAATTTACTATCGATTATAAAACGAGTAAAAGTTTAATTATCGATTATTTTCCATGGCTGACATGTAATAAACAAACGTGTGCAATGGTTGCTATATTCAATTCAAAATTAACTCCTTCTCGAAACGATTGTTTTTGAAAAACTGCTGGTCTAAAATACACAATTTGTAATACAAACGTCACGTGTCGCTTTGTAAGATGAAAAAAATAAACTAATAATTTTTTAACAATCTTATGGAGTTTTTCAAAGAAATTATACATTACATTAGCAGGAAGTAGAACTTTAGTGACCTCTCATTAATTAAAGCGATTGTAAATAACATTCTTTAAAAATATGCATTTATTTCGATTTTTTGAACGTATATGCTTTCATAAACGGTTGACTAAATTCAATTACATGATATACAATTTGTAAAATTTGTAAATCACACTTCTTTTTAACCGTCCAAGTAGGCGAGCGGTCTAAGGCGTATGTCTGAGGCGTTATGTCTACTTGGAAGTGGGAGGTTATGGGTTAGAATTCCGACATCGGCAGTTTGTCAATTATTAAGAAAAAAAGGAGCGGTTAATTGACTAAACTGTCGGCGTATGGATAAGAACGAAGTAACCGGCTATGCTCGAGAAGGTTTTCTGCAGTTTCCTTCACGAACTCCAAATGAATATCGGCATATTTTCTATCAGAGTCGGCTGCAGCCGCACATCCTACCAATTCCTAGTCTACACCCAAAAATTCCTTCCACTCCATTCACATCCTCACATCCTTAGGCATCACAATGGACCATATGGTCGAAGTGTAGCCCGTCCAGGGTAACCGCTACAATCTTTTTAACACGCTTTTATTAACTTGGTATCTATGTTTTTTTTCTATGCATGTATGTAACGGAATCTTTGAAGTCAATTCTAATCTACTTCAAATTGTCATATCGAAATGAAACTTTGTATGCATATGTAGTTCGAATGACAATGCATTTTTATCGTAAGCATAACCGGAATCGGCAAGAATAAAGGGGGTTTAGAGGGAGAGGGATACACAAAATTTGGTATATCTCTCTTTTTCCCAGTGATCACGGTGTTTAGCATTTGATCACTCGTTGATCAGCTGTTTACATGCAGTCCTTGGAATTTCTAAAATAGCCTCTGGACCTATAAAGGGAATTCCGACTCCCTTCTTTGCTGAGGTATCTACTTTTTCGTTTGCTTCGAAACCACTGTGACCCGGCACCCAGATCAATTTCACATTGTTCCAGATTCGTTACATGCTGAAAATATATTCTGATCGGATTCGCATAACGCGCCAAAAGAACTATAACTTCAAAAATAATTGTTTTTTCAATATGTTTTAGACTTTTTGTAATAATCAAATCAGTAAATTAATAGAATGAATTCTAGATTTCACCTTTGATTTTCATATTTAGAATTTATCCAGTGTAATTATTTATTTTCTAATTGACAATACATAAATCAATTTATTTATGTTGACTGCAACATTTAATATTGGCGGAAAACAGTAAATTTCATTGAAAGTTCCTAGTTATACATACATGTTAAAGCTAAATGAAATGCATGTAATAAGTCTATGTCACTGTTGTTATAATAAATCAATAAATAATTCACTCAAACTCTACTATTCTGGAAATAACTGTTACAAATAGCAAACAAATACTATCTCACTATAAACAATGTTGTATTAATTCAAAATTCATAGAGCTGCGTCAACTTAGCAAATTTCCTTAGAATGCATATTTCACTCTCTAGCGGTCATAATTTTAGTGTGATCAAAATGAAATATAATATCTGATATGACTTTAGTATTTGCAAAAATTACATTTATTAATAGCCAAAATAGAACCATATATAACGATTATAGATTATAGTTACTATGGATACGACATTCAAAATTGACATTTCAAACTTAAAACAAAATTTTAATAAAATAATTTTATAGTTTATTTTAACCAACTCCAAAAAAAGAAGGAGGAGTTTCTATGTTCGACTGTTAAGTAATGTAACAACTACCTGACTTACATGTTTGAATGCCCAGTATATACTGAGTTGTATATCAATGATTAAATTGTTAACAATTCTGCGTATTTGAAATGATAACAATTGTTTCCGAGGAACATATAATGACAAATTATGAGAAAACTATTGAGTTTATGAAAATCTTTTTCAAACAAAACTTATTCTTATTATCTTATTATTATCTTCTTTATTTCAAAAAGAAGATTTTTTGTAAACAAATTTTTTTCTATATCTTACGGTTTCAAAGATTTATATATACCCCCCCCCCCCACCTCCGAGCGAAGGGAAACACGTTCCAATGGTTTCAAAGATAAGCAGTTTTGCCCAAATATAGTCCGATTTTGCCCATTAACGAACTTGACATTACTTTTTTGCTCTAGAACACATTTCAGCTCGTTATCTCTTTTCGTTCTTGGGTTATCGTGTCCACAGACAGACAGACGGACTTGCTGAAATGGCCAATTTTTATGAACACATTACCAAACATTCATGCATATTTACATATACTAAATTATACGTAATAGGTTTGGGCAAGAATTGTCTTTTGGATTAAATCTGTAAATTGTTATTTTTAGCTTTTTAATATAGTGACTTTTTGTGATTTTTGAAGTCGGTGAATTTTTTTTAAAATGGTTTTTACAATAAATTATATTGCATGTATTCGTGTCAAACAAACACAAAATATTAAATATCTGTCTTAATATTAGAGTAATCGAAAAATATTCTCCCTTTAAACTCGCAAATTTCACCCTCGAATTGATTATTTGTACAAAGTAGCCATATTGAATCATTTAAAAAAACCTTTTGCGTGGCTTATCGGCCTTTCAAATTTCATTATAATCGACTTAGCGGTTGAGTCGTGAAAACATAAGGCGTTTGTCGGTCTGTAGGAACTTTGTCTATCTGCATCGTTTTCACGACTAAGCTGTAGAACCGACTTTGATGAAATTTTGGAGGTTTCACCATAACTTTGATTTCTCTTTGCGCGTTGCGCTTTTAAATAAATAACACTTAAATAAATAACGGAGAGTAATACATAATAAGATATTTTAACTATTCTTCGTATTTAAACTATTCGTTTAGCAGTTTTAGTTTCGGAAATCTCCCGATGGAAAGTCACCCCCAAAAAGTGGAAACTAATTTTATATGTAATGGAAGGAAATGTATTTTATAGAAAAGATTTTGGTATGTAAACAAGTTAAATTAATTTTTTTTAATATTAAATTTTATTACGATATTTTTCTTGCATATGAACTTCAATAAAAATGTGTGCACCGTCTATGAACAGTCCCCTACCTCCTTCCCAGGCAAGATATTATTAATATTATATGTTCAAACTAAGAATTTCAAAGAAGTTTTATGTTTTTCTTCTTTGACTGTATAGCTACTCCATTTTAACAAAAACACAACTCCATGAGACAATATTAAATAAAGTATCGGTAAAGTATAACTAAGATTATTATGAATTCGTTTTCTAAACTACCGTCTATTTATCCATTGTAAGTATGGTTGCCTTTCGGTAATGTTATACCAGCGGAAGTGACTAACGTTTACTTAATTTGACATTTAAGTAATATATGAAGTGTTTACAGTATTCATTCAGATTTCATGAATTCGTATTTTATTATTGTACAAAATTTTATTTTATTAGCACTTATTAATTTCGTAAAAATAGTTTGGTTTTTATTGCAATAGAAAACTTTATATTCGAGACCTTCATGCGAAATAACAATTTTGCATGTAATAATTTTAAGATTTTTATCAATAGTTGTGCTTTTACGTATGTATGCATGTATGTTTAAGTGAATTTTTATAGGTAGTTAATAAATTATTATACTTTGAGTGTAAAAAAATATCCCATCAATAGGGAATATGCATGAAAAATTTTTTTCGCTTGAATTGAAGCATGTTTACTTGACAAATATCAAGGTAAAATTACTTTTTAAATAACTTAGATATAAATGATTGAAATTCCCGATTAGACAAAGGGGGTGATCGCCCTCTTGATATGTTATGTGACGTCATATTACACTTTCACCATTTAAAATACACCTAAAACTCCGTTTTTAGTATTTTTGCAACAAAAAGACAGATAATAATCTTTAAAAGCTTATAGTTTCCTTGATATTTGTCGGATTTTAATTTCGTTTTTAAATATTATTACAGTATTAACAGTATTTTCATATTCTGAAAATAAATGTGAAAAAAATTTTTCATGTATATTCCCTATTGGCCGTTAGAATTAATTGAAAATATTTAGATAATTGTATTTGAAAATAAAAGGAAATTTTCTTGTCTTTAGTACTTACGACTGTACGTACGATGCCTTGTTTAATTCGAAAACATCGTATTTCTTTATCATTTAAATGTTTCCGGTGACCACAACCATTATATTTAAATAAATTATACCTTTTTTTGTATTGAATGGATCGTTACTTGACGAAAATCCATTATAATTATTAAATAAAACAAATATTTGAAATTTTCGTAAACTTACTTTATTTGACTAGTTTCGGAACACAGTTCCTTCCTCAGAAATAAAAAATGAAATAAACAATTTATACATACAATAGCAACAAGGTAAAAATTTTCTGGTACTTTGTGAATGAAATCTTATAATATTGGAAAAACCTTAAACATTTTGGCAAATTATATACAAATTATTTAACAGATAGCAAATTATTTAACAGATGTGCTTTAAGCTATACAAATATAACATTTTATGAAAGACAGGCGATAAAAAAGGGTCTGCCTGTGTCTGAACGTTAACTAAGTCTGTACTAAGAAACGAAGAGATAGCGAGCTTTTGTCTGTAAATTCTAATTCTTCTGCCCTGGAGGAATATATGCAGGTACTTTTAAAACTTTTAATGAGGATCACCATCCACCATAAAAAAACCATTACGTTTTGAATCGTTTGAAAGTATAATGCCAAAAAAAAAAATCTTAAACTGTAATATGTATAAAATAAAATCAATTTATTAAATCAATTTTACACATTTCTATTGATATTTAAAGTTTTTGATTTAATTAGCGTTCATCATACTCCACAAATAAAGTCATTACAGGGTACATGTTTTTAAGTTATGTAAAGTCATTTGTGGATTCAAAAAGTCTTTTACTTTGTGGTTAATGTATGACGTAAATAATTGGAGAATACGTTGTTAGTTAACTAGTTTGTTGATTGTTTGAACGTGACAATGATTTATTAATTATCTTTTTTGTACGTTGTCTGATGTTGAACTTTGTATACAATACTATTATTGTTGTGCGTGTTATCGTCATTATAATGACATTTTCAATATTACTGTTCTTCTCTACATTTTTTATGATATATTAATTGGTTAAAAGTACAGTAAGTTCAGTATTATTTGAAATTATAATCTGCTAATATTTGATAATAATTAATATTACAATCGTCATTATGACCACTTGGTACGACTATGATATATGATTTGATATAACCATAATTTCTAAGTCTAAATGATTTTATAACGTTTGGTTTCCGAATTGAAAATGTGAGTACAGAACGACACACATGCTAAAAAAATTGGAGCAGGTTTTCCAAAGTTATTTTTCCAAGACACCAACAAAACCGCAGCCAAGGCACTTGATATAGTCGATTACTTCCCACAAAAAAGTGGTTTACTTCCTACAAGCTCATTTTCACTCATATTCCCGATAAAGAAAGAAAATATCCTTACATAGTATAAAATAAAGTCCCCCAGCCACGTCTGTCTGTTTGTCTGCTCGCGACAAACTCAAAAACTACTGCACCGATTTTCATGCTGTTTTCACCAATGTATAAAGTGGTTCTCGAGGAAGGTTTTAGTATATAATTTGTCAAGTTTTTGTATACATTTGACCTTATATATTATAAAAATGATTCATGAGGTAGGTATAATTTATTGATTACCATATGATATAATAATAGCTTTTGATTTTCATTGATAGATGGCAGTGAAACTATATTCCTACACATTAGTTCATTAAACTTACAATAGATGGCAAGATATCAGTGGTGTATATAAGTGGTGTAGAAAATATTATGTTACTTAGTTATAAGGGCGTTACAAAATTTTTGCGGGCGAAGTCGCGACGGGTAATGCTAGTTGTTTATAAAATAATGTAACATTCGTTAAATATTGTTAATATAAAACGAAATATGTTTTCGTCATGATGGGATACTACAATATAATGAACACATTTACACATAAACAAGCCGACTACCAGTTATATTTGCTAGTGGCTATCTTGATTCCATTTGATGTTTATTTGATATCAATAAATTGTATCTGGTGATAGTGCCGGCTTGTGTTTACACTATAGCTCGCATAACCTAGAGATTTTTAATAGTTTAATAGTTTTTGTTTTAATAGTTTAGAAATTTTTAATAGTTTAGCCTCACATAGGCGTGTTATCTGCCAAACAATTCCAATGTAAGGTCCGGTAGTATACTTTCATTTTATTTTAATACAATGTTCTTTACAAAACTGAACGAAAATAATTGTATACCTCTTCATTATTTTAGGTTTAAGTCATTTGTATATCAAATCCATTAAAATAACTGATTGCCATAAGGGGCCAATATTGTAGGGCTGTACAAGAAATTTTAGATTTAAATGATGTAGGTATTTTTACAATTTTGATAAATTGAAAATGATATTAAATAACCATAATTTCGTTAACAATACAATAATATACCTACACTTATGCAAATATTTTTTTTTTAATTATTGATTATTCGATTTAATAAAAATACTATTTACAATTAAATAAAAACAGATTAATATTAATAAAATAATATTTAATGCCATTAAGTACACAATTGCATTAATTTACGTTTTATTTATGAAAACATTAAATAAAATCTAAAATACCTCTGTGAAGTTAACCCTTAATCGAGTTTTTGAACTTTTTAACATCCAAGGGTTTAATGTTTGACACTTCACAATTAACATTTCATTTCAAGTTCTTTTTTGATGATAGACCTCTCATAAATTTTCGATAGTTATTAGTTTAAAAAAAATTCATTCTAAATGTTTGGCAGTAAACTTTTAAGGTTCGGAAAATTCAGTTTCAAAATAATTGAGTTTTGCTTTTAGAAATTGACGTAGTTTACACCAAAAGAATTGATATTAATCTTTAAACGTTTATTAATATTAAACATAATTTCAAAAGCCATTGATGTGCGTTAACGGAAAGCGGTTTCACATTAAGTTTTAACGTATAACAATTTTGTGATCTCATATCTTCCTTGTTTATAGAATTACAATTGATTTTAAAACAAGTAAAAATAACAAATAATTGAGTTGATTGCTTAGATACCTTGTATTTCAACACATGCAGTATCAATGCATGAACTATTTATTTATTTACACACGCACAGACGTATAAAAATACACAGTTATAAAGGAGCTATATATACATACATTATTTTATAATCGAGAGAAATTACAGATGGTTGAGTCAAAATTGTGGCAAAACTATTTAGTTTGTGCAAAAAGGGTTTCATACAAGACATATTTTTATCGTAAAAAAGAACATTTTTTGTCCTTGACGGATAAAATTTCTTACGGTTTTAAAGGTAGATATTTTCCCCCTAGCGGGAGAACCCATGTGCCGATTATGCCCGCGTCTATGAACTTGGCCCCACTTTTTATCTCTAGAACATACACACGAAATTTCAAAACATTGTCTATCTTCGTATTTTCGTTTTAGAGGTATAATAGTGTTGATAGATGTACGGACGGATTGGTCATACAGACGGATTGGCCATGTTTCTCGCATTGATATACTTTTCAATCGTTTTAATGATATTATCGATTATAATTCGATTTCGATGCAAATATATAATTTAATGTTTTGTCAACAACTAGATATTCGAGAAATACAACATCTCTAGACTTTCATTCCACTCATGTGTTATAACTATTGTAGTTATTAAAATGTTTACGATTAAATTTCTGGAATATAATTACCCAAATGGGTACTATTATACAAGCATTATATTAAAGTCAGTGAATAATAATAATTAATTATTTGGTACACTGCTATAACTATAAATTACGTACATACACTATGTATTTTAAAATTGACCCAGCCTGGAAACAATATATAGTGCCTCAATCAATGTCTATGCACAGTATACCATGATAAATGTACTTTGTTACATCCAAACTGAGTACACTCTATAGACAGACGTCCCCACCAAAGACTGATCTAATGACAAATGGTGATCCGTGGTGAGAATGTATCAAACCCGCCTCCGATTTTAATGCAATTTAAGTATAACAAAGTAAACCATATCATAGCACACTGCATATAGACAGAGATAGATACACTATATTTTGTTTTCAGATTGGGTCTATTTTAAAATACAATCTGTATACATTTACTGTGTATTCACAATGAAATAACATGTGGTAAGCATATTTTACTGGCTGAGTTCTTACTTGATACCAAAATAATTTAAAATAAAATAAAGAGATTGACAATATTAAATAGTCGGACGGTTGGGTTGGGTGGGGTAGGGTTAAGTTAGGTTGGGTTAAGTTGGGTTGAGTTATGTTGGGTTGGGTTGGGGTAGTTTAGCAGGCGATTATTTTATTGGAGGGTATTGGGTTGGGGTAGTTAAGCGGGGGCCCGATAACCCCAAATAAATTAACCCCCCGCTGAACTACTCCAACACAACCCTATCCAACACAACGCAACTCAACCCAACCAAACCCAACCCCCCGACAATTTAATATTGTAAAAAAATTCTTTTTCGTAAAAATCATTAAAAATAAAAATAAAACATTTTTGAATTACAAGGATTTCAAAGACGAAAAGGACTATTTCCTCTTTGAACTCCCTATGGTCCTAACAAATCATTTCCACCCATTTTCAATCATTTTTGCTGGGGGTAGTAAAACGAATAAGTATTTCAAGGACGAAAATAACTTTTTCCTCCTTGGAATGACTGCCTATGGTCCTAACAAACTATTTTCACCTATTTCCACCAATTTTCAACCATTTTTACCGGTGGGGGGAGGGGGTTAAACGAATAAGATCCGTAGAGTTTTATGAATATACTTCCTTAAAGAGTATATTTTCTTTATATATTCAAATCTTATTCATATTTCAGAATATAAAATTATGTATATTTTATATACAATAAATATTTATAATACAAATATTTTATATGAATTACATACGGAATGATTATAGCAAAATAATATGTGTAGCATATTTATTTTATTACTTTAGATAATATAGAATTCAGTACAAATAATTTTATTTACTTTTAAATGTGCAAAAATAAATACATCGAATTGTATATTTTCACCAAAATCAAATAAATATTTACGTTTCAATCTTTTAAATTTCATCTACCTTTAATGTTGAAAGAATGTTCTACAAAAATTTATAGATTAGTTTTATATTACGAGTTATCGACATCGCCATTGTCTACATTCCATGTTAGTTAGTGTTTTTATACCCAGTATATGTACATATACAAGGAATTTTAAGTTTAGTCCCGACTTTGTAACGCTTGAAAATATTAATCCTTGACATAAATGCTTGGTATAGGTATTCATAAAATTCCCTAATTCGGCCATTTTCGCATGTCCGTCTGTCTGCCTATCCGTCTGTAAACACGATAACTCAAGAACGGAAAGAGATAACGAACTGCATTTTTTTCTGTGTTCTAGAGCAAAAAAGTAAGGTCAAGTTCGTTAATGGGAAAATCGGACCATGTTTGGGCAAAATGGGCAAAACTGCCTATCTTTGAAACCGCCAGAGATATGACAAAAATTTAATTACAAAAAATCTTCTTTTTAAAATAAACAACTTTTGTTTGATAAATTTTTCCATAAACTCAGTATATACTGAGTATTCAAACAATTAACTCAGTTAGTTGTTACATTACTTGTTTTTATTACATTTTTATAAGTAGCAGCTCTCAAATATCTGCTCGTGTTTAAGTCTAAATTTTGCAATGTATGAGAACAATGTTTTCACAAATTCAAAAATTGTTTGTTTTTATAAAAGAAACATAATAAAATTATTATGTAATGATTACGATTTGAGACTAGTGGAGTCAATGAAACTGATAAATTGTTGGAATTTCGGAATCCTTAGAAAAAGTCCTAACTTTGTACAGTTAACAGTACTTATTTCTGACGTGAATACGTTTTGAAATTGGCTTCCATAGTGGGAGGCAATTCAAAAAAACTGATGATAACAAAATTGGGGGATACAGCTGCAACACCACTACATATCTATCATCTACATAAAATATTTTATTACATCACTCGATAGCTAAAGAATCAAAGAATATGTTATTTATATTTTCAACCGTTTCCAAGTCGGGTATAAAAATTATGGTTAGAAAAAATTTATAACAGTGAATTGGTATAGTTTATATATTTTCCAAATACCTCGCGGGTGTACATTATACAACAGAGTGTGTTTTCAATCTTATGCTTATTCACAATCGATAAATATAAGTTAATTTCTTTTTGTCGTGAACTATGTCTTGCAATAAAGTGTTTCCCTTTCTTTGATATATATCCTGGAGAATTTCATTAGACATTACCATTGATGTCGTTTGATAAAAAAATAAATTATATTTTCGATAAAACAAGGATAAACACTTTCATTAGTACCTAACACATTAGAACGTAAAAAATAATTTCATAGTAAAAGGTATTTTGTGTTGAAATTAAACCATATTCTTATCCAAAAAAAACTATATCATACCATCCACGCTAACAATAATAGCTATTTAATGCTCTTAAGACTTATTAATTTATTTTCATATATTCTACCAATTCACTGACTTTTCCTTTAAGTATAAAATAAATGAAAAAAGTTTCTATTCGAAGGGATGAAGCTCATATTGTGGAAATCGCCTTTATATATATATATATAGATATATATACATATATATATATATATATATATATATATATATATATACGTATATATTTTTTTTTTTTAGAGGAGGGATATATATATATATATATATATATATATATATATATATATATATATATATATATATATATATATATAAATTTTGCTCGTTTAATAGTATACAATAATGGATGGAATGCCCTACCAGAAAACAATTTGAAAGCATTAAAAATGTATTTGTTTAAATATGTTTCCTTTTACTATCTATACTGTAGAGTATCTTAAATATCCGCATTGCGATACAAATACTGATTGTTGCTAAATGTTTATTTTGAACAATATAAATATTATTTTATTATATATTCATGTATTCAGTACAAGTTTAATAAGAATAAGTTCGTTTATTTAATGTTTATTTTAAAATATAGACCCTTAGGAACATTTTGATACACAAATAATGTTCTTTTAAAATAAAACATACAGCACATTTGTGCGTCTGACCAAAATGAGCTTAAACTATAACCGCATCGACGTCTACCGTACTATGTTTTATAGGTGCAATTTTTAGACCTCTGTTAATAAAAAAAATCTAGGAAGCTCAAATAAAACATAGCGTGAGACACACCATCTGACTGTACTTACCCAGTTTCAATATTGCAGCATTAATGGTTTTCAAGATAATCAACACTATAATACACTCACTCATATCATCAAAATTGATGGGCTACTTCTAGTTCTAGGAAGATAGATCTTAAACTGAAACTTTGAAACCACTTCTCAGAAAACTTTGTCGGAAGTAGCCCCCCCAGAACAAGGGGGCGAAAACCTACACCTTAAAAACGATGAGCGATAGAAGACAAGTTTACTACAAAAATTTTTCTTTTCCGGAAAGAAACTTTTGAAAAATTTATAGATTTGCCATAATTTCTGTTCAAACATTGTTAATTATGATTAACGATAGGTGGCAACAGGCACCACTCACTCTAGTGACAAATTTTAATCCAATCAGAATGAAATATGGTATTATGAAAGGTGCTTTTGGTATTTGAAAGGTTTTTGAAAGTTCGTTAATGGGACAAATCGAACAAGGAAAAGAAGGCGGGGGTTCAGACGAAAGGGGAAACACCAAATTTGGAATACCTCTCTTAATACTGGAAAAATCTTAAAATGTATAAGAAACAAAGTTATAGAAAATTAATTTTACTATAATTTCGGTTCCTATCATTATTACGATTACTCTAATATTAACAGAAATATTTATGATTGAAGATTAAAAATTAAAATCCTAAATATATTTTTGTATATATAGAGTTTGAGAAAAAATGATCAGGTAATGAATGAAGTTAAGTTGATTTTTAAACCACGTCAAACATTTTTCGACTTTTTTAATATTAAGAGAGATATTTTATATTGTGTTTTTAAAAGTGCGTATAAAAAAATTTTGCAAAAAGTAATGATATCCGACAAAAAACATAAAGGGACCAAATTTTCGCATACAAAAAGAATTAGTATACTAAAAAAAACCTATCCTAAAACAAAAACCTTCGCCTTAAACGATAGGTAGATAGATATTTCTTGAGGCCAGTACTATACTTCGACTTTATGGTCCATTATGCTTCCCCTTCTACTTCAGCCGAATATAATTCGGCTATTTTCTTTTCAGAAATATAATTATATTATATTTCCAATTATTGATATGTTCCCATAAAAATTACGTTTACACAGTAACAGATAGGATATACAACTGGAAAATGTGTAAAATATGAATTTATCAATATCTGAATGTAATTGGGTAAATGTGGGTGTGCGTGGATAAAGCGGCGGGAGTATATAATATAAAAAATTGAAAACAGAAATTATCTATGTCTGATGTGTATTGCTTATATTAAAAAAAAAACGGTATGCTCTGGGACCAATAATTCGATATATTAAATATTATGTACATATATGAATATGAATTCGATTATATTTTTATGATTGTTATATATTGATTTTTAATATTTTTTTCAAATGTATGTGTGAAAATTAAATAAACAAATTACCATTTATAAAAGTTCAATTAAAAATAATAATTTTATTCAAATTAGTTCAACTAATTATAATAAGTGAACGACAGTTAGTAAATTATTTTTGAAATTAATTGATTTCATCAATTTTAAACCTAGCTGAAACCCGCTGACAAATGGATGTTACAATCTCGTGTTTTTTTTTAATATACTTTATTAACCAAGTTTTTGTTTTTTTACCTTAATTACACTTTTTATCGCACTTTTGCGATATCTTCATGCAAATAGAAAATTTTACTAAACTGTCATTTTGACTGTCGAATTTATTCGAGCTTACTTGATTGCTAATTTAATTGGCGGTAAAGTGGAAATAATCTTATTAAAATAATCAAAGAGAAAATATATAATAGAAAATTATATTTTAAATTTTGCCCCTATTCCTAGAACATTTGTTTGTATTTTATAAATACGTATTTCGACTACAATGTAGTCATCATCAGTATGAATTAGCTAATCGTAACTATCTCTGGGATATGGATTCAGAGATATGTTGCTTGTTGCTAATTTGGTGCCTGTGTCACCAAAGTGTCACCATATCCCAGAGATAGTTACGATTAGCTAATTCATACTGATGATGACTACATTGTAGTCGAAATACGTATTTATAAAATACAAACAAATGTTCTAGGAATAGGGGCAAAATTTGAAATATAATTGGAAATAATCTATTCAAATTAAAAAATGTTTTAACATAGTAAAAAGTAAAATTCCTCTCTCAATATACTATAAACACTTTGTCAATGGTGCGTTAATAAAAAAATAGGTCTGGGTTGGCAACTACACAAAAGAGAACAGAAGAATGTGTCTCAAATTCAATGTTGTCTATTTTCATAGTGACATTAATAACAGTTGTAGTTTGTCCGAAACTATTTGAAAGAACACAACTTGAACTATTTTCAAATTATATTTACCGTTGATTTATTATTTAGTAACTATTCAACTGACTTTTTTCGCTATCTTAGAAATGTAGAATGAATATAGAATTATACGAATTTTTAATTTTTATGCATTTAGGAAATTGCATAACTGTAATTCAAAGAGTATTCCCTAAAAATTTTATTAAATTTGATCAATGCTATTCACCTCTTGCAATTATTCCGTAAATTTTATGATTTGATAAAATTTAGTCTTTACACATTCAGTTACATATTGATCGATGAGTGCCACACTCAAGGTCAATCTGAAAATTATTATAGGCTTACCATTTCGTGATATATGGATTGAGAAAGAGACACTGGCTGTCCACATGAGAATTAAAAACATAGGACTGTGGGGAAGAACACAATTCACCTATGGCCATATGCAAATTTTACAAGAGGCGGAAAGAGAAATTCCTCTCTCTTGCTTAAAAATGGCAGTCTAAGACTTCAGAGGCAATATAAGTTCTGCATCACAGATAGAAAAAAGTGGACGGAATACGCAATGAGCCTCCCGAAAGCTCTTTAGTATTCTATACGGATGTTTCCAAGATAGAAGTGGGTCAATCGGAGGGCCAGAGTTTACGTGAGAGGTTAGACCCAACTTTGCACTTTGACGACACACTACTGTTTTTCAGAGTTTTATGCCATACTATCAGCAATTATGCAGGAAGTAGTGAGTTCCAATGAGTACACTGTGGGGTTGAGAGCAATGAACTGGTCGACGAACTCGGTCGTGAAGGAACCGCACTTCTATGTCAGGTACCGGAACCATATCTAAAAATAACTAGGAGACAGACGGCCTCTGCCCAAAAGGAATGGGTTGATAAGTCTATGAAGGGAGATTGAAATATTGAATGACTGCAGATAAGCGAAGCAAATTATAGCTGGGTACAATGCCGCGAGGTCAACCTGGCTAATTGACAGATATTGGAAAGAGATCAACTTACTCTTGTAAAAGTATAGCCATTATGGAAATGTAAGTAAACACCACCCCATTCATTTATTTACATGAAAGTTAATGTTGTTCCCAATCTGTTTATTCTATTCTTTCTTAAATTATTTAGAATTATTTACTTCATATTCCAATAAAAGCATGTTTTTAGTTTTTTAGCAAATTTCCTGAAAGGAAATAGAGCTATTGGTCCCGTACCGAAGTCAAAATTTCGCAAAAATTTCTTCAAATGTCCATCTATTCTACCTGGTAGATGTCAAAAATCACCATCTGTAAAATTTATATATATATCTATGGACACATATATACACACACACACAAATATATATATATATATATATATATATATATATATATATATATATATATATACATATGTGTCTGTAATCACTCTAGCGGTCACAGTTTTCATTTTATCGGAATGAAATTTGATATTTGAGGCGTTTTTGGTATTTTAAAGGTCAAGTTCGTTAATGGGTAAATTCGGACAATCGGAAAGAGGGGTTTAAAGGGAGGTGGAAACACAAAATGTGACATATCTCCCTTAATATTTGAAAAATCGAAAAATTTATAAGAAGTAAAGTTGTAGGTACTAAGTTTTACTGTAATTTTGTTTCTTACCATTTTTTCTGTTACACTAATATTGACAGAAATATTGACGATTTAAGATTGAAAATTAAATTCCTTAATATCTCTGTACACATTAGAGTTTGAGAAAAAATGATAAAGTGATGAATTGTAGCAAATATAATTTTCTACAACTTTATTACTTACGCATTTTTCGATTGTTCTAATATTAAGACAGATATTTTATATTTTGTGTTTTCTTCTTTCTTTATAACTACCCCCCCCCCCCCATTTTCTCGACGAATGTCATTAATAAAATTGGACTTGCAAATACTAAAATCATATACGATACTTCATTTTGATCAGACTAAAATTGTGACCGCTAGAGAGTGATTTATGTATTCTAAGGAAATTCGCTAAGTTGAAGCAGCTCCTGCGTAACGAATTTTTTTAAACTCTTAATTCTTTTTAAATATAAGTCTCACAATAAGTTAAAAAATTATCATTATCTGTATCGGATTAAACTATTTTATTTAACGATTACAGATTAAAATAAAACAAATATTTACAGGCTCAACAGTATTAAAATCATATCGATATATAATCTGAATGGATGAAAATTTGCCAAAATATACATTATTTACAATATAAATTTTACTACAGTAATAATAAAAGTAAAACTTATTTGTTTATAAACTTAAATGAACCATCTATCATTTAAAAACAAACTAAATATAAATACTATATCGCACACATGTAATCATTGTTTTTTTTGTTTTCAAAATAAAAAGGCTATTTAAACGTTAACGTGCACATAATGTTTCATGTAATTTACACATGAAATTATATGTAAATATTAAGGTATTGGTGCCTAATAAAGCCCACTATTTACAAATGACTATAAAAACGTAAAATTGCGTAATAGAAATAGAAATATATGCATCGAATATCTGAAAAAAATTGTCGGAATTAATTATGTTTCCATGAAAAAAGATAATTAAAAAAACCTCGATTTTAGTTCATATTAGGAGCCGGGTTCTGAATAAGGCCTAATACAAAACTATGCCAAACCAAAGGTCGAATCAAATTTATCAATATAATTCACTAAATAATCATTTACTTACTTAAATTATTGAAATAAATAAATAAAAAAGGTAAAATTTAATAGTCTAAATAAAGCCCGGGCTTTCGTAGGAAATAATCAAGTAGGCCTCATTACAAACAAATGAAAAAATAAATCAATAACCAAATCGACTTGCTTTCAATGATGAAAACCTTACAGTAGAAGTTCTAGTGTTTCACGAGGCACGAGGCGAGGCGACCTCGAATGTTGACTAGCCTCGCCTCGCTTCGGTTGAGTTAGCTATCATCCTCGCCTCGCCTCGCCTCGCCCGAGGAAAATTATTACTAACTTTGACTTATTTTGCATGAATGTACATATTATGGTAAAAAAAACTTATATATATATATAAATTTTAGAGACGATGAATTTCGACATCTACTAGGTAGGATTGATGGATATTTGAAAAAATATTTTCAAAATTTTGATTTTGGTACGAGACCAATAGCTTTATTTCCTTTCCGGAAATTCTCTAAAATAAAACAAAATATACAAATTAGAGAGAGAGAGTTGAATAAAAGAGGGCTGCACTTTTTGGCGTGAAAAATACACTATTATAATCAATAGATTTCTACATATTAAATCACGTTTAGAGTTGAAAAAATAACGTAAAGAACTTCGTTCCTGACGGGGTCCCCCGACCGCACAATTTTTTTTCTCTAAAATAAGAATATGCAGTCGATCTAAAATTAAAATAATACATTTACTTTTCTCTATAAAATTTGCAAACCGGCGATGAACAAATTTATGATTATCATTATAAAAAGTAATCATATCTAATCTATATATATTTTTTTTTAAATTTACTTTTTGTAAATTAGCCTCGGCTGAGGCGAGGTTTTTGGGACAATATACCTCGCCTCACCTAGTTTAGTAACGAGGATTAAAATTTTGAACCTCGCCTTGCCTCGCCTCGTGCCTCGTAACCAAGGCGAGGACCAAGGCGAGGCGAGGTTACCTCGTAGCCTCGGTGAATTTCCAATAGTAAAAACGAAACAAAACAAACACCACTATATTCATCAAAAATTTCAAAAAAAATGATTAATCAATATTCTAGAGTGTCTTATTTTGTCTTGATACAGCACTGATAAACACGGGTTTGCTGTCCAAACGAAAAAGCATCTGACCCAAAGTGCTGTTGCATTTCTGCCTATTTTTGCTTATGTGCTTATATGGATATTTCGAATTAATACAATAATTACATTATTTTTCATAGCTGGGCTTTACTAGTATATATATATATATATATATATATATATATATATATATATATATATATATATATATATATATATATATATATTTATTTATTTTGAAAGTCAGATCAAAATTCGATTTTATACGCCACCCTATTGAACTGTGATCTCTGTGGAAAAACTATTCTACTGAGAAAGTCAATTTTAAAACAGTTTCACAAGAACTACTAAAAATAACTAACTACTTAAAAGTTAACTTGTTCTTAACAACTGATTTCAAAAATACCCAGTATAAAAATGACTAGCGTTGTAAATAATTATTATAATATAGTTATAATATATTCGATCCAACTTAGTCCATGGACTCTACCTAATTTTTTATACAAGACATGAATATTAAACTATATAAAATATTCATGAAACTGTATCCAGCCTTCATTTGATAGGGTTTTTTTTACCGAAATTTTAAAGATATTTTTTCACTAGAATGCACCGATTTTGGAAGAAAGCTGATTTTTTTCAACCTATTTGTAATAAAATTAGCACTTTTAAAGGATTATGTGCAGAAAAATTTATGCTTTATCAGTTCATTTTATTCAGAGATATAATTTTGTATATGAAATATCCACATCAATTAATATAACTAAACGTTATTTTTAAATTGTAATTGTTATGGAACATTTTACAAATCTTTTAAAATAATTGTAATGAGTTTTCCGGTTTTCTATTATTTGTCAGTTCTGTCAAGACTTGTGCTTCAAATTCTTTGGGGGCAGGTAAATTTTAGTCTTTTACGAGAGACCGAATGAGTTTATTACGTCATGCTCGGGTAAATTACATTAAAATTAGTTTTTTTACATGTTAACATGTAAACGACTTCGATTACAAAAATATTATTCAAACAACAATAATATTATTTTCGTATGTACGATTTTAAATGGGAATCTAGGGTAACTGATTATGTAAGAGTGTGTGTACTGTGCAATGCAGCTGAGAGAGTTGAACATTTGATTGAAGATGCCGGGGAACAGAAGGGCAATATAGAAGCAAATTGAAACAACACGGCACATATAAAACCGTAGGTAGATATGCTAAACATTTCTGACCCATTGGTTTTAAAAGATGTGGTTTTATATTTCAAATTTATATTGGAAAAGCGGAAAAACTATTTGTAGAGCGTGCCTAAGTACCTACCCACGACCAAATAATGTATATCACTTGCAATAATTATAGATTCATGTTTTGGAATCTGGATTTTTTATTTTATTTGTTACTCTGTAATTTTTGTTTTATGTTCAGATGTTATTTTTTTTATTTAATGTATTTACTATTTATAATTATTATATTTTTACAGTGTTGTTTGTGTACTGTTAACATTAAAGAATATGAATATTGTGTCTGTTTTTTTTCTGTGAATGTTTTTGATTATAATATTTATCAAATAAATAAATAAAATAATACTCTTAAAAATTTCACTTTTTGTAAAATATTAGTTCTGTTGTATAATTATATATCTATTGCGACATTAAAAATGACAAAGAAATTATATGTAATTGCCAACTTGATATATATTATGTTTGGCAAATTATCGTTATGTTCTTTTTGGAAAGTTTATCAAAACTTATAATATTTTAATTCAATTGAAAGTAAACAATATATTAACTTTTATGTAACCAATAATCTAAACGTATCTTATTTACGGATCATATATTTTATAGTAATCAATACTTGGAACAATTTTATTTATAATGGTCGAACATAAATGATAGCTAAGAATGCTATTAGATGATAACGGATCTTATTCGTTTTAACGCCCCCCCCACCTCCCAGTAAGCCTTATTCGTCCTTGAAATTCAAAAATGTTTATTTTCTATTTTTAAGAGTTTTGACGAAAAAAAAGATTTTTTTACAATATTAAATTGTAAACCAACCCCCGCTAAACTACCCCAACCCAATACCCTCCAATAAAATAACCCCCGCTAACCAAACCCAACCCTACCCAACCCTTTGCGTCCTTGAAATCTTTAAAATTCAAAAGTGTGTTTTTTTCATTTTAAGTAAAAAAATATTGTGAAAAATTTGTTTTACAATACTAAATTGTCGAGAGTTTTGGTTGGGTTGAAGGATTTCAAGGACCAAAATGACTTTTTCCTCCTTGGAATCACTTCTTGTGGTCTTTTCCAAACATTTCCACATGTTTCCACCCTTTTTTACGGGGTGGGTGGTTAAAACGAATAAGATCCGCGAATCTAACTTTATCAATCCACAAATGAAACATTATGTCTGCAGAATGCATTTAGCTACGAAACAAAAGTTCAATCTAAGTGATAATCGCTAAAAAATATCGTACAAATATTATATGGTGATATATGTAGTGAAAAGTTCAAATGTGTCCCTTAAACTCGTCCTTGCGCACTACCGTGCTCTAGATATAAACTTTTATATATGTCATTTGAATAGACTCTTTAAATAGCTCACTTTTGCCAAAAAAAAATTTCAAACACATAGAGAAATTTAAGGCTGCTGGCTTTAAAATTTTCCAAAATATTTCAGATTTACATAATTTTCGGTTTTTGAAAATTGGTGAATTTAATACTTTTAAATAAATGTACTTTGTCTTATATGTGATTCGTGAAAGGTTATTCTAGAAAGGTTAAAAAGCAATGCCACCAAAACAAACAATAGTTTCTCCAATTTTTCATTATAATGCGGATAGTAGTCGAGTTAAAGATACCAGATACCAGAAAAGCCAAAATAACAGGAGTCACTGTATCAAAAACAGGGAAGTAGGTGGCAGCCTTACATACATAAGCACAAACACTTTTTTCAAGTACAGTCTTATAAAGTGTTTAACTCCTGTCTTTTACAACCAAACAGTATCCAGATATGAGAAATCAATTTGCATAAAGAATTAATTAATTAAGAAAATACGCGTAAAAGATATATTATATATTTGATTACCTGAAATTGGCACATCAAAGTAAATAAAAATGTATGCACTAATAAACATCCTTTAATATAAAACGGTATGCCAAACGGAACAAAGTGAAAAAGCACTTTGATGTATTTTGATTAACTGGGTTGTAAAGATCTATCTATATGTATAAAGGCAAGAAAAGTGTTTTACACACTTTATGAAAAATTTAAAAAAAATTATTTTACTATGTGAAAGGTATTATTTGTGTTAAAACTTCTCTACAAATAACACCATACAAATTCTAATTACAGGGGTGTGTTTCAAGATATAAGATAATTTATTTTCAACTGTATCCTCAACTTTTAAATATTAAATTGAAGTGACATAATATCAAAAAGTTGGTGCGGTCGGGGCCCTCGTCGGGAACGAAGTGCCTTATGATTTTTTTTCAACTCCAAATGTAATTTGAAATAAATTTTTTAAACTTTTACGATTCACGTCCAACTTAACCAACTAAACTCATTAAATTAAAATGCGCATGCAGCACCGTACACGTGATAGAAGTGAAAATAGCCAAAAAACAATGATTTGTAACGACTTATAGTGTCCTAGAAAAGTTTATAGTTTCTATGGAAATGACAATCAAAATTGACATTACAAAATTGAAACAAAATTTTAATAAAATAATTTTATAGTTATTTTTTAGAAGTAAAGTTTCTGTGGAAATGACATTTTATTATACACAAAGCATACTAGACACACTACTAAACACTATATTTTATTAGTACCTAGTCACACCACCCGTAATCCGCGTTAAAGAACATCGTTCTATAAAGAAATTATTGTATTAAATAAAAGACAGTCGATCAAGTTTGTCGTTATACGTCATCTTGTGATTAAAGAAGTTGGTAAGAAGTGCAGATGTCAAATAGAAAGCTTTCAATTTCTGATGAACTCCACTATTCGGATTACTTCTAGATTACGTCATTATTGTGGGAATATCTGTTAAAATATTGAGAGAGAATGCGTCATTATTGCTGAACGCCAATTATTGAGAGACACCTTTGTTTTTATACCAACGAATACTGGAAACAATTTTTTTTAAACCCAAAAAGGATATTAAAGATGAAAATATATCAAATTCTACAAATTAAACTAAAGCGTTCTGAGTAAGCTTATTTATACTAAGCAAAACAATAAACAGCAATAAAAAACATTCTTAAAAAATACGTGGATATTACCTTGGTGCAGGAAGGTATTATAAATAAGCAATATGAAGTAGTTAATGTCTTTGAGGAGCATTTTATAAACAGTGTTCACTAGGAAAACGAGTAACGTTACAACAGCCTTGATCAAAAATAAACAAACTCTTAATTTATTCCCCACAAATAAAATAGAAATTGAAAATATTATTAAGAGACTGCTGCCTCAGATTAGGGATGAATAAAATCATAGTATTAAACATCACAGAATTTAATCTATGATAAAAGAAAAGAAAATAAAAAAAACTATTAAAAATGTATTTATTAATTGAGAAACCTAATCTGAGAAAAAGATTAAATAAAGAAGAATTTATTTGCATTTTTGCCTCGAAATTCAATAGTAATTTATAAGTTAGTTGGTAGTTACAAGGAAACTCAAGAACAATGTACTGTACTACGTAGTCAAGATCGAAAATAGACTCGAGTACATTACACACCTCCCCCTTAACACATATTTTTTTGTCTTGTTACATGCATATTTTTGTGTCATACACTGAAATAATATTAGATTATCAAATGATAATTTTTGAAATAGGTTTCTAGGTTTTTGAAATAAAATTTCAAATTCACCCCAATACCTAGATCAGTATTTGTATTATAAATACGTATTTCGACTACAAAGTAGTCATCATCAGTATAAATTAGCTACTCGTAATTTACTCTTTGACAATAAGAAATCGATAGAAAATCAATAGACAAAAATAAAAATAAATAAAAAATTAAACAAAATAAATTAAAATAGAACAAATTTTATTGAAATTAGTCTTGTTAAAATTACTTTCATTCAATTTACTCTTTTCAACATCACTCTTATTAAAATTAGTCTTATATTGTCTCAGGATATGTTATTCGTTGCTAATTTGGTGACAATTTCACCAAACTGTCATCAAATTTTAACAAGAGTAATTTCAATAAAATTTATTATATTTTAATTTATTTTGTTTAATTTTCATTTTTTAAATTTTTTTTTTGTCATATGATTTCGATTTTCTATCTATTTCTAATTGTCAAAGAATTACGACTAGCTAATTTTTACTGATGATGACTACTTTGTAGTCGAAATACGTATTTATAATATAAAAACTGATCTAGGTATTGGGGTGAATTCGAAATTTTACACTGACATAATGTTAAATGATGTCAAATGATTATTTTTTTCCAAATTTTTACAGTTCATAGATTCAACTTTTTTACTTATTAAATTCTTGGACAAATAAATAATTTATTTCCAATATTTTCTATAGAAACCCATTTCTATAGAAACAATAATAACATACACATATCTGATCTAATCTATATCTCTTTTTACACTATCAATCGTCAAATAACATGAAATATCTAACATAATATAATCTTCTATCCCTAATTTCAACCTCTGAAGGGTTGACAAAAAAAAGGGTTTGTTTCCCGGGTTCAAGCTATCTCGATATCAAGTTTCATCAACATCGAGTGGATTAGTAAAAGACAGACATAAAAGCCAAGTTACATTCTCCTTTACAATATTAATATGAATACGTAAACGTTTAACAAAAAGCATTGCCATAAGTTTAAAATTATCATTACAATGTACAAATTACGAAATATTACGGATCTGTTCTAGTTTACATTTTACATTTACTTGTAATAATACTTTTTTTTTAAAGAAAATGCACAGAAGACAACTAAACATCACAAACTACAAAATTAAAACCATAGAAAATTCTTCAGCATTTAATCTTTAAAACTTCAGACAGTTTAAGAAGGTAGTAGGTTGCTGAAAAAAGTTTTACCTTCATATACAACATACAATGCAGAATACTATAAAGTATATGTTCGCTGTCCAAAATCGTAGTTACACCCAATGATTACGTTTTGAGATCCTCTAATGCCCCAAATAACATCTTCGAATGATTTGTGTTTATTTGTGTTTATGAAAAAGCTTTTGGCGGAACAAATTGACCTACCAAAACAATATATTTACAATTAAATTTTTTATTTTTCCAAAATTTTTAAAATTTACTCTTGCCAATTATTTTTAATATTGTCTTTTAAATTTCTTTGTAGGCCTATCCAGTTCGACTAAAACCTTAATATTGCATCTTCTTACTATGTTCCTTAGCTATATTTAGCTGAAGAAATCGTAATAGTTATCTAACGAGAAAGTCGTATATTCACTATCATCAAATACTTTCTATATTATTGTTATTTTTTAAACAATTTTTGTTTGATTGGTTGAAGAGGTTTTATTGGCGTGAATCTTGTGTTTGATTTTATTACCTGAAAAAAGTGCGGTATTTACTTCCATCATTTTATTTTCCTCTCCAAAAAAGGTCTATCCTTTCTAAAGTAACACAGTCCAGGTATCTAGACACTTCAGTTAGTATAAAATACGAACTATGATGAAATACTGTAATTATAAAATCGTTGCTAGTAGCTTCAATCTGTTTATGATATTGATATAAATAAATAGTGATGTATTTATTTATACTAAAATCTTAAATCAAATAAACCACATAAAATGAAAATTAATCTAATAAATAAGATTATTATTAATTAAAGTACGAAACGAAACTACTTAAAAGTTAAATGAAATTTGAAGTACCTATATCTGATTTTGATGTAATTAAAAGTAAATCATCATTTTTTTCATTAAATTTCTCATAATCTGTAGGCAGAGTTCATTCTTTATATGAGAAATCTTTTTAAATTAAACTTATTTCGATCTATGTAGGGGAGAGTGGTACAAAACGATCCCTCTGGGTAAAATGATCACCTTGTGTTTTACGGACTTTATCAGCGCTCTATCTAGTAGTTTGAATTAAAATCGTCTTCGCTATCACTTGTTAAGCATTATGTCAAAGTGGCATGACTTTGTAAGTGCCACTAAATTTATTATTTAAACAAATTAAAAATATTCTTGTTTGATGTAAGGTAAGCACTAATTCAATATTGTGTGGCTTTAGTACTTTCCAATAGATCGACAGACTAGGCTACCAGAAAAATCATCAATCTCACAAAATTCGTTGTCTGGGTACTTTTTATATCTGTTATTCCCTTAGGAAGATCATTTTGTACCACTCTTCCCTATATCTAAATATTATAGATTTGCCATAATATCAATGCGGAGCGTTACTTAACGCGGAGATACTAATGCTTTGTACATGAGTATCTAGTTAGAATGAAAAAGAGGCATTGCAACGCATGCCGGGTACAGCTAGAAACTAATTAAGTCTCCTTATTTATAGAGCTGAATTTATTTGTTTTGACTATTATATGCGCGTAAGGGGAACTTATTTAAAAGTAGAACCAATATAATAAATTACCCTATTATACTGGTTATATTTCACACGTTTAAATAAAATGATAAATGGATTAAAAGTGGGGGAAACATTAATATGTTTCCTCCCCGTAATTTTGAAAATAGACTGATCCACTCAAACTCTGACGATATTCGAGGCTTCTATACAAATGAATATACTTATAATATTCAAATTTATATCATATACAGAAAATTTGTCACAAAATACAAATAACACAAATTATCTAACAACTAATTGAGTTAATTATATGAATACCCAATTTATACTTAGTTGTATACGAATGAATGAATTGTTAACAATTCTACATATTCGAATTGTGAACAATTCGCTTTCCGAGGAAAATTTAATCACAAATTATGAGAAAAATATTGAGTTTATGAACAAATTTTTCAAACAAAAGTTGTTTATTTTAAAAAGGAGAGGATTTTTTGTAATTAAATTTTTTTTCTATCTGTTACGGTTTCAAACATGCATAACACCCCTCCACCCCTATTTGCTCTTTGACCACAAATTATGAGAAAACTATGAGTTATTAAGAAAATTTTTCGTACAAAAATTGTTTATTTTAAAAAGAAGAGGACTTTTTATATAAAATTTTTTTTCTATCTCTTCAGAGATATTTATTTCCCCTCCTCCTACCGAGGGGAAATACGTTTCGATTTAGTCCATTAACGTACTTGACCTTACTGTTTTGTTCAAGAACATATAATAAAATTTCAGCTCGTTATCTCTTTTCGTTCTTGAGTTAAAAAGTGTTCTTGAGTTATCGGGTTCACAGACAGACGGACAGACATGCGGAAATGTTCAAATTAGGCCATTTTATGAACACCTATACCAAGCATTTATGTCAAGGATGAATATTTTCAAGTGTTACAAAGTCGGGACTAAACTTAATATACATTGTATATTTACATATACTGGGTATAATAAAATTTATCTCTACAGTAGATGTTGAATATATAAACTATTAACAATAAAGCACATAGTCAAATTTACATTTTACGCTTACCCTATTTGCATTCATAATAAGATAAAATATTTTAACGAGGAGCTAGTGAGCTACTATTAATATGTAATATGCAACAAACAAACTAAACCGCTAATCTATATTATACGTTTGTAGAGTGCAGCGAGCGTGCGTTGATTAACAAACAATCAAAATGTTGATGAGATTTATGGCATATTTTATATTAAAAACCACTATTGGTTGTGGCTTTTTAAATTTAGATAGGTTTTTACATAATATTTTATAAAGTGTTTTGTACCGTATATTTCGATTTTTCGGTAAATGTTTAAATGAAAGATTGTAAGTATATTTATAGTGAACAAATTTTATCAGAAACATTTTTTCGCTTTCACAATGAACAAGGCACATCCGATTATAAAATTTTGAAAATAACATGAACTTTAAATAACATATCCTGAGACATTATAAGAGTAATTTTAATAAGAGGGACGTTAACAAGAGTACATCGATTGAAAGCAATTGTAACAAGAGTAATTTCAATAAAAGTTATTATATTTTGTTTCATTTTGTTTGATTTTTTATTTTTGTCTATTGATCTCTATTTTATATCTATTTCTAATTGTCAAAGAGTAAATTACGACTAGCTAATTTATACTGATGATGACTACTTTGTAGTCGAAATACGTATTTATAATACAAAAACGGATCTAGGTATTGGTTTATTGATTCTAGGTAGAGTTTAGTTGGTTAAAGCGTAAGGAATTCCGTTCCGTTTGAGGTAATTTCAACATCGATAAAATACGAAGGTACTCAAATTAACATTTTAATATATTTTGATACAGAAACTAGCAGTGTAATAAAAAATAAAAAAATCAATTATTATTCCAATCATTCCACAAACAAATTAGTTCAGTCAGTTGGTAAATCAACAGTGTTCGTAGGATAGGCAGTGGTTTGATTTTTTTTAGCGAATTTTCTCCAAAGGAAATGCAGCTAATGTTTTTGTACCGATGATGGAATTTCGTAAAAATTTGCATCGATCCTACCTACTTGATGTTAAAAATCACCATCGTTAAAGTTTTTAGATATATATATATATATATATATATATATATATATATATATATATATATATATATATATATATATATATATATATATATTTAAGATTTTTAACATCAAGTAAGTAGGATCGATGGAAATTTGAAGAAATTTTTACGAAATTCCATCATCGGTGCAAAAACATTAGCTGATAATTGATTACATATTTTTTATTACACTGCTAGTTTTTGTACCAAAATATATTAAAATGTTAATTTGAGTATGTAGCGGTATCGCTTCTTCATTAAATTATTATTATAATTTTGTTCATCATTTTTATTTGTTGCATAACAACTATAACTTCCCTCTATTATCACGGTTGCTTTGATTGTTTACAACCATGGTAATTTACATATAAATATATATAATATTTCATAAATCAAATCAATAAAGATCAATTATATCTTTCACATATATTTATTATTTATTTAAATAATAATTATTTATTATAACCATCATCTACCTTTACAAGTACCTTCGTATTTTATCGATTTTGAAATTACCTCGATTTAAAATTTGCGAGTGTTGCTTTGAAAACGATGAAAACTACTCACGGAAGATTAAACAAAGCCTTGAAAAATTGTTGTGACCCATACACCGAGCAATCAGAAAAGAATGATATTAGGTCAAAGCTATGAAGTGGCATTCTGACATATCATGTAAATTGAGGGGTTTTATCATGCCCTATAGTTTCAATCATTAATATCATTTATTAGTATATAGCTATTTTATGTTTATGAACTTCAACTTCAAACAATGGATGGATATACACAAATTTTATAGAAATAATTAATATAAACAACAATTTCAGTTAGCAAACCTGTCATAATATTAACAGTAAAATATTTTGATTGTATGATAAAGTTCAAATGAAAATCATTTCTCATGCATGTTGTAGGATAGGATATGATATACACTACTTATATGAATTCATCTTTCCATATAATTTTCATAACTGTTTAAAATAAATATTTTCCTATCTTCTATATAATAAACCATGTAGTAATTAATTTGACCTACATTATTATAATACATATTATAGTGAACGACAAATATAACATATTTGTTTTTACGTTACAAATGATCATGATATCGTTAAGGAAACTCTCGTTAAGGCAATTAATTACCTGCCACTACCACTTATGAAGACTTTTTGAAGTGAATTATTTATTGCGGCGGATAAGACCGTTTGTTACCGTTTATTACAGCTTTGCTAATAGAGAATCAATGTTAAATATTATTTACTATAATAATTACACAATACTTCATAAATAAATAAAAAAAGTGGGGGTACTCTGTAGTTTGTAGTATGTGTGTGCATACTAAATCCCCATTCTTAAATGGCATTAAACAAACATCAATATACATCATACCACAAGTAGTCAGATGTTTGTAAGTATGTGTATGTATGTATGTATGGTTTTATAGTAAATATTTTATTTATTTATTTACTATTAGAAATGCTTTTGAAAGCCGACTGTATATTTATATATAAATTTTAGTGGGACGGGCCGTCAACGTTTTGTCACCACGCGTCAAAAAGTTGTTCATAGGTGATATTACAGATAGCAAATCAGTGAAAATGCTGATAGATGGCAGTACATATACAGCTTCAAAAACTCATTCATAGGTGGCATTGCATATTTTCTATACAATATAGTTAAAAATAATAATAGGTTAAGTAACTGATTGAAAGAATTGAGCCTCAATTTTAAAGAATAAATATTTTGGTATTAAATTAATATGAAATTTTTAAATAAAGAATAATTTTTTTCTTTAAAAAAAATCTGAATATTTGGTTTTTGATTATGCCATTTTGATTATATACAAAATAGTTTTGGTGTTTCACGTATGCCAGGCGTCGCCGCGACGGCTTAATGTTTTTACTATTTGAAAGTACGTTAGTGACTTTTAGCCACAGAGTACTTTATCCAAATTTTTGAAGAGTAGTAAACACTCCAATATGTAAAAATTTATCAATCAGTATATCTAAGTTTTTATTCTTGCAAGAAAAGATGAACATACACTCCCGTTCATAAAAATTAAACCAGTTGGAATATTCTAAGTTTTACTGTAATATTATACATATATTTGGTAATATATACGCTTAGAATGTGACATACTGGTTCAATTTTTATAAACGGGAGAATACATAAATTTATAACAATTATCTGTGATATAAAATATCTGTGAAAAATCATACACATCTAGCATGGGAATCGAATCCACGACCTTTGGCATTCTAGACTAATGCTTTACCATTGAGCTACTTGACGTTTTATGGTAGTGGAATGAATATGATCTTTCACTATATTTTGATGTCGATGTGTTATTAAATTGTTTATTTTCTATTTACATATTTAATGTGTTTTTGTAAACTAGCGTCTATACTCGTATATATCCATTGTTTATATCAATTTATATCCATTGTCAATCCACTACCATAATATCTCCGGTAGCTCAGATGTGTATGCTTTTTCCATTCAAGCAAGTCACTTCTGTTAGTATATTATAACCTAAAGGCAACCACAAAAAACAACGAATAAATACGTAATTTTGTTTTTCGGCATATATTATTATGATCATTCACTTTAAATGTATGTAAAAGTATACATTGTAATTACTACTGCAATGCTATTAAAATATATCTATTATCAATATTATATTGTCTCTTGCTGCAATATGCTTGTCTCTATAATGTAAAATATTATATCTTTATTGGGTTGCTACTATATAAAATTATATTTACATACTAATTTCAATATTATATTTATTAGTATTCAAATATATTTGTATATTTATCTATTTAATATTTATTGATTTCAGTAATAATAGCATGGTACTTTTTATTAGAATTACTATATAAATACACGATAATTTAGTTAGTGAGTTGCATGAACCGTACATACAGTGATATACATGACGTGATCTTATTGTGAAATCTACCTTTTCACAAAGACGCTAGTCATAAAAATTCAATCATTTCTCATCTTGTCTCTATCTATCTCATTTAATTTGTATAGTTTATTTATATGTATGTATCTCTAGTAAAACTAGTGTTGGGATAATATCTATATTCTATACAAATAATAAAATATATAATGTAAATTGTAACCAATATAGGTAATAAAACATAATAAAATATTAAGAAAGCATAACATTTCAGATAGAATGACCAATTTGTATATGCACATTTAACTCCTCCTACAAAATATCTAATATTTTTGATTTTTACAGCAACCGTTCAAGGACATGTTTTTTGTTTCTGCAACCACTATACACATTTGCAACATAAATAGGATGCTGCATAATGTTGCTGCAACATGTTCCTCGTTTGTAGTCCCTTTTGTCTGGTAGCTTATCTTATATTGACAGATTGTGTTATATTAATATAATCTATCTAATGATGAAGCTTCGTAAAGTGCCAAGGGACAACAGCATCTTTTCTCGCATGCACTGCCCAAGAATACAAGGAATATTGTATATTCGTTTGAAATAAGAAGTTTTAGTCAAAGGACAAGTCTTAATGAATAGAATCGATCAAGGGTAAGGGGCGTTTAGAGAAATATGAAAATACAAAATATGGATTTTCCCTCTTAACTTTAGAAAAACTCATTTAAATACATTAAAAACATCAAGTAACCATGGTGATGCATTTGTAGTATTCATTATTATGGGTCTTGTTTTTAAATTGCAAACATTTCTGTAAATATTAGAGTTACAGACAATGTGGTCAGGTAATTAATTGTTGTAAAATTTATACGATAACTTTACTACTTACAAATTTTTCCAATTTACTGATATTTAGAGAGAAATTCAAATTCCCCCTTCCTCTAAACCCCTCTTTCTTCTTGTTCGATTTTGCCCGATAACGTCTAAGCATTTCAAATACAAAAATTCAAGTACGTTAGATACCTAATTTCATTGCGATCAACCTAAAACTGTGATTTTCTTCTAGGTTTGTTCGATGAACAACTGCTTCGGTAAAAAATGTACATTTTTACCGAAAATTCGCATAAAAAATTACGCATAAATAAATATTACAAAATATAATTTAAAAAAAAATTTAATTAATATAATTTGAGACACACACAAATTAGCAACGAGTATCATATTTTCGAATCCATATCCCGGAGATAGTTACTATTAGCTAATTCATACTGATCACTTTGTACTCGAAATACGTATTTATAAAATACAAATTATTGATCTAGGCATTTGATTAATAATTTCAAAACCCCAGGCTTCTCTTTGATTATTTGACTAATCTTTATATCGAAAATAAAAGTTGCATAAAAGCTCTTAAAGCATTATAAAAAGATATATTAAAAAAGCTCTATACTAAAACTTTTGAAATTACGATGAATATTGAATAGGTCTTTTCACATTAGGGGTCTATGGAAAGACAATAAAATTTTTACCTATACAATACATAAAAATAAAAAGTATGTAGCATAACTCATTAAATTCAATGGTGAGATATGGACGTTTAGTTATGGACGTTAATTTTATAATATTCATTACAATGAGCAACAAAGAAGTCTTTGGTTTCCATAGCACAAATATTGTAAGAGAGATGTTCGTGAAAATGTTAAAAATAACACAGATTACGTAAGATTGGTATATTATGAAGCGTCTAGAACTTGTAATTTTATATATGGACACAATGCGCCGATGTTTCATGCCTAGGAGCTTTGTGAATAGAAGGACTTCACAATGAAACTACGATACAAAGTAAGGCAGATTATTAAAGATTATTAAAATAATCAAAGAGAACTTTAGGTTTTTTGAACACTTTAGTGACAAAATAAACGCCGCAAGGTCACCAAAGAATACCGCCAATAAATAGGTGGGGCTTTCCACACACCTAATCCAGTAGTCAGGCAACTCAAATAATCCTCAAGTCAGATTATACCCTCCGTCAAATCGTATAAAAGGACATAACTTTTTTAATATCATTGTGAGACACACACCAAATTAGCAGCAAGCAACATATCTCTGAATCCCTATCCCAGAGATAGTTACGATTAGCTAATTCATACGTATTCGAAATACGTATTTAAAAAATACAAACAAATGTTCTAGGAACAGGGGCAAAATTTGAAATATAATAAGGCAGATTATGTTAGAAACTATGCGTCGATGTCTGATGGGCTTTTCACGAAGCTTCTAGCTTTTGATGATTACACAATACACAATAAATGTCTAGTACCCTCGTGAAAATAGAGATTTTAAAATGAGACAACAGCATATATAAGACTTTCTACATGGTGTAATATCTTCAAGACTAACCATAGGAATATCAAAGTTAAAGCATGACATATGTAAGCACAATAAATAGGGTTGAGATAAACATTCATTTGAGATAGACATCATATAGCACGGTAGTGCATTAGATCAAGTTTAAGCACTACCTATGCATACAGAATAAGCTCAAGTTTAGAGTCGCAAGCCACTCTAATGACCAGTTATAATCCGATCAGAATGAAATTTGGTATGTGACGTATACTATTAACTATTTGATTTATTTCCTTGGTTGGTATTTGTTTTACTATTTGAAAGGTTAAGTTTGTATCTGGCAAAAATCGAACTGTTTAGAGAGAGGGGGAAACACGAAATTTAGTATATGTCTCTTAATACTGGAAAAATAAAAAAATGTATGAGAAGCAAAGTTATAACTTACTAATAGTAATATTTTATATACTAATAGTACTAAATGGCAAATTAAAATTCCAAATATTTTTGTATATATTCGCGTTTAAAAAAAAAAAAACGATCAGGTAATGAATTGAAGTAAAGCTCCTACAACTTTATATCTCATACATTTTCTGACTTTTCTAATATTAAGTAAGATATTCTATATTATGTATTTTCTTCTTCTCTAAAATATTAAGTAAGATATTCTATATTATGTATTTTCTTCTTCTCTAAAATATCTAGACTATATATATATATATATGCAGTGAGCATTAAAAAACCTTGCAAAAAGTAATGATGTCGGAAGTGGTTAGATTTTATAACACCTGATATACAACCAAATAATCTGACCACATGCCAAGTAAAATATGAAAACCCTGCAACTGAAAAACTTCCTTCCTTCCTTTGTCCTTACATTGATTTCATTACTTTTGAATCCGAATATTTTTGTTTATGCTGGGTACTTTTTCGCGAAATACTTTTTCTTCGGGAAAACTTGGTCCCTCTCACACTTAGGTTTTTTGTCGGAGACACATTATATATATAATTTCAATTGTTATAATTTTGATTCAACAAACACAATATGTATGTCTGTCTCTTTCATCTTTACAAATCAATGTACGTCTATCACATGTTACAATTACGATATTCCTATGAAGATTTTAAGAAATTTTCATCACACATTTTAGATATCTGTTACTACTAAGGATTTCTAATCAATCTGATATTTCCAAAAACTTAATATTTTCAATATTGATTTCCAATATAAATTGAATTCACAAAAAAAATGGCAAGATAGGTAACCATTTCCCAGCCATCATCAGTTTTCTTGGGGTTGGCGGACTCATTGCTGTTTACTGGCCCAATATGTAGTCTATACTAATGTGCTTCTATAAATGCTTCATAAGGTACTTAAATACTTATGTAGTACATTTGGATTTAATGCGTATAAAGTTAAAACAAAAACACAAATCCTGAATTGATATCAAAATATTAATTGTATATATATATATATATATATATATATATATATATATATATTTATATATATATATATATATATATATTTATATATATATATATATATATATATATATATATATATAGATATATTGATTTTTTTGTTCTTGACTGTTAATAATATAAAATTTTGTTTGTGGATCTTGAGGTTCAGTCAATAAATAAAAAATAAAAATATAATTGCATATTTATTGACTGAACCTCAAAATCCCAAACAAACAAAATTATATATATATATATATTTATATATATATATATATACATATAGATATATAATAATAAGGTTTTAAGCTCTGTTATTGAGACACGACGGTCTATAACAGAGCCCACTCCCATCATTATTTTTCAACCTTTATTAATTTTTACTTTTATATTTTTATGATGCGATTGGAGGGGATCAGGAATTAATTCATATGCAGACTAGTAATTTATAGGTGTGCGGCTGCAGCCGATTTTGATAAGAACTATGCCGATATTTATCGGGAGTTCGTGAAGGAAAACTGCAGAAAATCTTCACAAGCATTGCCGGTTACTTCGTTCTTGTCCATACGCCAACATTTTAGTCAATCTATCGCCCCATAAATTATTAATTGACAAACTGTGTCGGGATTCGAACCCATAACCTCCCAGTTCCAAGTAGACACAACGCCTTTATAAGCGCGGCTACTTGGCTGATAAATATATATATATATATATATATATATATATATATATATATATATATATATATATATATATATATATATATATATCTACTTGGAACTGGGAGGTTTTGGGTTATATATATATATATATATATATATATATTTTTTTTTTTTATTATTTTTTTTTTTATTAGAGATTACCAAAGGTATGCATGTGTGCCATCTCGCCATATATTCAATAAAACTGCAATAAAATTATCAACCATTTTCATTTATAATTAACTTGTAAACCATGTTATCTAATAGAAATGAATAAATTACTAAACATAAACAGAAAATTGTAAGTACTATAAAAAAAATACACTTTACACAAATTGAAAGCATATTGCATACCTACAACTTTCAATTTATTCACTTGCAATTCTTAACTAAAAAAATAGATTATATAGAATGATAGAAACGGATTACTTCTATAGAATTTTATACATAACATTATCATATCCATAAAGTTATATGTGGCATGAGATTTTGATACGAAATATTACATTTTGAATCTTTTATTAGTAATAGCCATAGATTAATATGTTATTATGGTCAAACATTAAGTTTATAACGTTTTTTTAGAAGTAATAAAACCTATTTTGACAAAATGGAAACCCGACCTCAAAAATCAAATATTCTTTAACAAAAAATGCACTAAAGAGTAAAAAAATAATTGCATATTCTTGTGCCAATTTTAGTTCACATATGCAAAAATTTTTAAATATATATGTACAATTATTGTTATTTTTGTCAGCATAGAGAAATTCACATAACTTTTGGACACCGCCTCCAAAAATAAGTCGGTTTTTAAAAAAAATTTTCTTATATTCCCATTATGAATGAGTATACCCTTTCAAAAAAAAAAAAAAAAAAATTTCGCAGAAATCGGTTATCACATATAAAATGAGAATTTTTCTCGATTTCCCAGGGATTCCCTCATCAGAATGCGATTTTGTGCCAATGGGACCAATGGGAAACCAAACCCTTTAAAACAAACAAAAAAATTCAAAATCGGTTCATAAATGACAGAGTTCTGAGGTGACACACATTAAAAAAAAAAAAAATACAGACGAATTGAGAACCATCCTCCTTTTTGAAGTCGGGTTAAAAAAGTTTTACTTAATGATAAAACATTCAGTCTAAGAGCTAGTAGCTGGCAGACTCGCTGTTTTTCTATAAATTTTATGTTGAGTTGATCTATTCACTTTATTAGACTTGCCCAACATGAAATGGGAATTCCGTATCTCGGCCAACGGTTCCTTAGAGAAATTACAGCTTTAGATTTTATATTCAGAAAACAAAGTATTTTCAAACCTATTAACAAATGAACTTTCATCATCCGTTAAAAAAAAAACACTGTGCTTTTATCGCCATTTTAATGATATTCACAAAATGAGTATCATATTTTGTCTTATGTAAGTGGCACTCAGATTATCCAAAATTGGTTAATCATATAAATTAATTTGCTTATCACTTTGACAGTACTTTTTATTTTATAGTGAACATTTAATACTTTGAACTTTTTTTGCAAACGTGAATAAGAAATTAAAATCCACCAAGCGGCTAAAAAAAACCACCATCTGAAACAAGTCTACTGGTTCAATTCAATAAATAAGTTTGAGATATGAAATTTCTTCATGCGATATATTTACCAGCTTTCTTTGGAAACATATATCTTCTCTACTATTATAAAATTGCAAATGTCTGTTCATTTGTTTATTTGTTCGAGCATCACGCAAAAACTAGTGGACCGTTTTTGATGCAACTTTTTTTGTTTAACAGCTTATGATTAGACTTACAACTGAAATTCGAAAATATTAGCTGAAATAGAAACTTGGTAGAAGTGTCAATAAATATTTAAAGTAGTGGAAGCGTTAGGAACGGTAAATACTTGAAGTAGCGGTTGGAATTACAGTGATGTTTTTAGTCTTAAAATAACGGCAGCTGGTGATATAACAATAAAACGCGAGCGAAACCACGTATATAAGCTAGTATAATATAAAATTGTATTCTAAAATTCTTTTAAAACGCTCAAAAGAAACTGTGAGTTCGGTTGTGAATGTATTCAACGAATATATATTCATTTCTTTTGTGAGCGAATTTCAAATTTCATTTTGTTCTGACATTATCCTTTTAAATTATAAAAGAACGGATAATTGTTGTGTTAAATTGTAATAATAATGAAAAAAGGGATTAGAGAAAAATAAAATAACATTTACACAAAATGTTGGTTGTGGTAATATTATTTGCTACAGGAAATAAAATGCAAAACTTAAATACAAGCTAAATATACATTGATAATCACCTTTACACTGTAAATTCTGAGAATAAAGGTAAATAGTTATATTTACTTAATAAAATGTATTTTTGTTTTTGTTTGACTTCGAGTTGAGACATAGTTATTCAAATAATATAACGTATACCATATTACTCGAAACAAAATTGATTATTAAAAAATTTATTTAAAAAATATAATTTGAGAAAACACACATAAGACTTATAAAAAATATACATAAGAATTACCGCCTAAATTCCGGTATTTTGATTGCAACGCTATCATCGTCAGTGGGAAAATTCCACTGACGATGATGTATAACAGATTATAGAAATAAAGTTTAGCCTAAAAGAAACTAATGTAAAACAGAAACAAAAATTCATGTTAAAAGTTAGTTCATTTTTGCAAGATGTCCGTCCGCCCGTTCGTAAACACGATAACTCAAAAACGAAAAGAGATAACGAGCTGAAATTTGTATGTGTGTTCTAGAGCTAAAAAGTTAGGCCAAGTTCGTGAATGGACAACATATATTCGGGATGAGATGCAACCGAATATCCTGTATCTGCTGTAACCTAGAGGTTCGCAGTCAAAGATAATGTGGCTGGATGTTCTTCCTCCTCGCCACACAATCTGCACACAATGGATCCGTTATGGAGTCCCATTGTGTGCAGATGCCACCGCAGGGGATAATGCCCGGTAATGGGTTGTTGCATCTTGTTCAGCTTCAGTGCATCGAGAGATAGCCTCTTTGTTCACTCTGAAGCAGTATCTTCCCGAACTCTTGTTGCGGTACTTTTTCCCAGTGATCACGATGTTTAGTATTTAATCACTCGTCGATCACCTGTTGACATACAGTTCTTGGAATTCCTAAAATAGGCTCTGGGCTTATGAAGGGCATTCCGACTCCCTTCTTTTCTAAGGTATCTGCTTTTTCGTTTCCTTTAAAACCACTGTGGCCCGACACCCAGATCAATTTAACATTGCTCCGTTTGCCAGTTTCAGAAGTTCCTCCAGACAACCCTTTACAAACATTGAAGTGACCTAAGTTCCAGACAAGGATTTAAAAGCAGCTTCACTGTCCGCAAGAATACATACGTTCTGGTTTATGTAGCCTCTACGTAGATTCTCACGGACGCAAACCAGTATGGCATAAACTTCTGCTTGGAAGACCGTAGCATATTTCCCCAAGTTGAGGCTTATGTTTGCATTAGGTCTCTCACTGTAGATTTCCGCCCCGGTCCCTTTTTCAGTTTCGGATCCGTCTGTATACCAGACGATTCCTTTCTTGAGGTAGGGTGGATCTCCTTCCGACCACATGGCCCTATCACATACTACTGTGAAAGGTTTTGAGAAAGAGTTTTGGGAAGTATATCTGTGCCCATTTCAAAGAGGGGGCCTGAGATAATTGATGTTCCCACGATCCTTGCATGTCCAACTTGATTTTTATTAATCCAGTTATTATTGTAAGACACTCTATAGGCGCTGGATCTCGCTTTAGCTATTATTACAATGCCTAGCGGAAGCAGCCACAGTATGACTTCTATGGCAACTGTAGGTGTACTGCTCATGGATCCAGTGATGCACAAATAGGCCAGTCTTTGGATCCTGAACAGCTTTTTGGCCACCACACTAGAGCAGCATAGGTAATAATGGGCCTAACTACTGTTGTGTAAAGCCAGTGGATCATTTTGAGTTTTAGATCCTAGATTTTCCACATGCTCTCTTGCAAAGCATGAGAGAAGATTTGCTTTTATTTGTTATGTATTCCAGATATGGGTTCTATGTTAGTTTAGAGTCCAACATTACTAATGGCGTAGTACTCAAACCAAAAATTCGAACGAATATGCAATTTCAGTACGTAAGTGTTAAATACTTGTTTACCTAGAGCTCTAATTACAGGATTCTTAATTCTTGGGTAACTTAAGTGATATTATTTTTACATTTATAGAAAATATTATAGTAATGTACTACGTACATCATATAGTAATCATCACAATTTACGTAATTTGTTTTTTTATAACTGTTTTAATAAAGTAAATGTGTTTGTAGGTCCTACACAAACATATAACACGACTACATACATACATTATTTTAAATTATCATTCATCTGAATATATTACTCGACTATTTGAATTACATATCATATAAACAGGAAATGAATTTTTATATAAAGTATGTCACATCAATGACAAAATGGTTAAAATATATATTTTCCAGTATTATAAAGCTATCAACAAACATAGTACTATAAAGTGGCGCATAAGTAACGTTATATGATTTCATAAGTAAATAAATTTTTTGTTTACGTTTTTTTTTTTCAGAATTAACTTTGAAAAACTTGGGAAATTTATAATGGAAAGACTCAGCACAGAACAAAGAACCAAAGTTCAATTTTCAATGTACAAAGAACCAAAGTTCAATTTTATTTTGAAAGTCAGCATTCGATTATTCAGACACAAAGATCATATCGAAATTTTTTTTATGTTCAAAATGCACCAAGCGCTTCAACAATTTAATATGAATGGCATTCAATACCGGAGAATGAGTGGACATTTTTTAAGACCAGAGGTAGAGAATAATCCAGAATTGTGATTCCAATAAGATGGAGCAACAGCTCACGCAGCTCGCCCAACTATGGCTCATCTGCGCGAAATTTTTGGCGATCGAATAATATCGCGTTTTTCTGATTTTAAATGGCCATTGCGTTCGCCCGATTTAACGGCTCCCGATTTTTTTTTTGGGCTACCTAAAATTTAAAGACATAAAATGTTCCTTTTTTGAAATTAAATAACTTTTGTTTGAAAATTTTTTCATAAATTCAGTATATACCGGATATGTTAGCAGTTAACCAAAATGAGTTGTTATTTTCACTTGTTTTTTTTTTCTAATAACAAATAAACTAGACACTAATCGAACGAAAAACAAAATTAACAATCTTGATCTTATTGTTTTCTTTAGACGAACAAGTCTTGATTTATAAAAGAAAATAAGTCTTTTACCCTCGATTGCTATTCAGTTCACAATGTCTAATACTAGATTGAACAAAGCAGCAGGTGTTATTCTGTAGACTAGATATTGGTTATTATAATTTTGGAATTTTTATACTTATTTATAGAATTTGATTATTTATAGATTTGATTTATTTCTTTACTTGTGCCCTGAGGTCTATATCTCTGTCAAATTTCAAGTTTCTAGCTGTTCTGGTTTCTAGCTGATCAATTTAGATGATTGGTCAGTGAATAAACTACAAATGACCGATTTTTTAGGTTAAATGTCGTTGTAACCACATTTGGCTTTAAGTCAAGGGTTGTGGGATTGTATATTATCGTTAAGTAAATTTATAAAATAAAAATCAGTTCAGTCTCAATGATCAAATTTTAAACACTCATTCTTATACATACAAAATACAAAAACGTGTTCACTGCGCAAGGCATAACTCAGCACCAATCAGGTGCGGTCTTAGAATAGCATCTAAAGTCGGGCAAACATATATAAGTAGCGTAAAACCAAGATAGTTTGTGGAACTGTCACCAAATTAGCAACAAGTAACATATCCTGCGACAATATAAGAGTAATTTTAATAAGAGTAAGTGTAAAACAGGAATAAATGTGAATGAAGGAAATTTTAACAAGAGTAATTTCAATATAATTTAAAATATATTATATTTTAAATCTAGTATATTTTAATCTAGTTAATTTTCTATTTATTTTTATTTTTGTATGTTGATCTCGACTTTATATCTATCTCTAATTGTCAAAGAGTAAAGTACGACTAGCTAATTTATACTGATGATGACTACATTGTAGTCGAAATACGTATTTATAATACAAAAAACTGATCTAGGTAAAGGGGGCGAATTTGAAATTTTATTTGAAATTTTACATACAAAGATATTTTTAATGTTTGTCCTTTAGAGTTATTTCAAATTCAGTAGTACCAATTTTAGAAAAATGCAAAATCTTGAAAACTTTTATGTGACCTGCACAAATATATAAGCAATACCACTATAGTGTTTTGTTATTTAATGTATTTAATACTTGAAGAATTAAATGAACTTTTTAATCTCAATATTAGTTGACCTAGCTTGGTATAAATTTACATACATTTAAAACAAGAAACAAAATCGTGTTGGCATAGATATTTATGGTCATAAACTTTACATCAACGTAAAAATAATAAGTCAGTAACCGAGATAAACCATGCATATACTGTATATGGCATTAGAAGTAAATTTGGATTAATTATAATTTAAAAAAATGTTGTACACATTCGGCACGGATAATGTGCTATGTTATGCAAAGTGCGATTGCTGACACCACACATTTATATACACACATACACTGGCAGAGATAAAAACACAACATTGTGAATAAAATTGTACCACAATTGGGAACAGTTAATATGTGAGAATACAAAGCGTATTGAGAAAGACGTTGCGAGAACGGTACCCAAAACGATTCCAACGCATTTGTTCTTATTTTTCTGAAACTTTTAACTAAATAAAAGTTTTAATAGGTTTTAAAACCACTTGCGAATCGAGATTAGTTCAATTCATAAGTTTATACAAACAAAATTACAACGACAAAATTACAAATGACAAATAAAAAATATAATCACAGAATAACATCAATAATATAATAATAATAATAGTTTTTGCCACGATATCTGAAATATATAGAACGCCATTTAGTGCAAGACTCAAAAACACGCAAAAACCCGACAAACTCGGGGTATGACCGATGAAGAGAAAGATTGTAGTACTCGGTTGTAATAGTTTTTTACTTTATTTAATTTCAATAATTTTTGCCACATTTGAAACATATAGAACGCTGTATACATAGTGCGAGTGCCCAAAAACACGCAAACCCGAACAACTCGAGGTATTTTTTTTCATTATCAAAAGATATTATGTCGAGGGATATTTTGTCCTTGGGATATTTTATCAAACGAATATAAATTGAAATTATTACGTCATTAATTTTATAAATTAAAATTATTTCGTTTGTAATTTTGTCGTTGTAATTTTATCGTTTGTACAAATGTCGCGTTATCATTCATAACATTTGCATCACATACGTCTATTCTAGTTAAAGTAGAACAATATATGATTTAACAATACCAAGCGATATTATAATAACTTAGTATTAGTGCAGAAGTTGAGAAAAGTACCGGAAAACAGTACTCAATTTGTATGTACCAAGTACATTGCAAAAATAACCTAAGAGTACCAAGTATAAGTATTTTGAAGTACTTACGAAAAATAAACTAAGTACAAAGAACTTTTGATGAAAAAATATACAATTTTGTGAGCTTTTTTTCGAAGTCGTAGGATACACTTGTGTATGTATGACCAAAATATATTATTTCAATCCAATAAATTTAGGAAATCATACAATAGTTTTGTATATTAATACAAAACTTAAACAACACACAGTCCAAAAATCAAATTCATCGTTGTAGCTAATGAAAATAATCTTTTGACTGCCGCAAATGACGGCAAGTATGTAGTACATTTCAGGGATATTAATTGATTACTTGGAGTTTTTTTTATTTTTGTGTTCTTAATATCGAAAAACTTCGAGGTCAATTCTGTAGCCCGACTATCCTGGTCAAACAATATTTCAATTCTTTATCTCTTCCTTTTTTGTGCAATCGTGTCTACAGACGGACAGACAGAAAGACATGCGTAAATGAAGTCATTATGATAGTTTAAGAACCTATACAACCAAACATTTTTTTCGGCGATTTTAAACCGATACAAAGTCAGGACTAAACTAAATACTCTTATATATATAATACATACCCGTGAGGCCCAGGTCAAGGTTTATATTTTTTAATTTTTTAGCTCTAGAACACACCGACACAAATCATAAACTCGTTATCGTTTTAGCGAATTTCCTGAAAGGAAATAGAGCTATTGGTCCCGTACCGAAGTCAAAATTTCGCAAAAATTTCTTTAAATGTTCATCGATCCTAGCTAGTAGATGTCAAAAATCACCATCTGTGAAATTTATATATATATATATATATCTATGGACATATATATATATATATATATACATATATATATATATATATATATATATATGTCTGTAATCACTCTAGCGGTCACAGTTTTCATTTTATCGGAATGAGATTTGGTATTTGAGGCGCATTAGGTATTCAAAAGGCCAAGTTCGTTAATGGGTAAAATCGGCCCAGGGGAAAGAGGGGTTTAGAGGGAAGGGGAAACACAAAATTTGACATATCTCCCTTAATATTTGAAAAATCGAAAAATTTTTAAGAAGTAAAGTTATAGGTACTAAGTTTTACTGTAATTTTGTTTCTTATCATTTTTCTGTTACACTAATATTTACGGAAATATTGACGGTTTAATATTGAAAATTAAATTCCTTAATATCTCTGTACACATTAGAGTTTGAGCAAAAATGATAAGGTGATAAATTGTAGCAAATATAATTTTCTACAACTTTATTTCTTATACTTTTTTCGATTGTTCTAATATTAAGAGAGATATTTTATATTTTATATTTTGTGTTTTCTTCTTTCTTTATACTCCCCCCTCCATTCCCCTCGACGTATGTCATTTATTAATAAAATTGGACTTGCAAATACTAAAATCATATACGACATTTCATTTTGATCAGACTAAAATTGTGACCGCTAGAGAGTCATTTATGTATTCTAAGAAAATTCGCTAAGTTGAAGCAGCTCCTGCGTTACGAATTTTTTGTTTGTTTCAGAGTTATCAAGTTAGCGGACATTAGCAAGCATTACGACATTCTCTACAACACCTATACGAGACATTTTTATCTATGACCAATATTGTTAACCATTGTGAACCGGTTAGTTCATGGAGCTTATACATATTTTATGCACATAGAGAGTAAAATAATGTATGAATGCATGTAGAAAATTCATTTGTATCCAATATGATATTTTAATAACGTTAAAATTACATCCAGTGATTGTGTAATATTTTGTGATGTCTGGCATAACTCTGAGTCAAGTTATTACAAGCTCATAATTATGCGGAACAACTTAAATTAATAAGCCGTTCAACAATATTAGGGTTTTGAAAGAATTGTCAACTTCGTTTTCGTATATTGCGATTTATTTTTAACAATGTTGGAGTTCGTTCTCCGACGCGTATTTACACTCTATTTATTTGTAACAATATTGGAGTTCATTCTCCGACGTGTATTTTTACTCTATTTCGTAACAAATTTGGAGTTCATTCTCCGACGTGTATTTCGACTCTGATTTTGTTTTACAAAAATGTTTCTTAAAATATATTTACAAAAATGTAGGTGGACCAAACCTGTACTCTTATTGGTTTTTTCATAAAATTATAAAATGCGTCTATTGGTCACTAGACGTGTATACTCCTCAAGGGACGTGTATACTCCACAAATTTCCAAACATATGCTTTAACTATAAAAAATACCTTAATCTCTATAATAAAATAAATATCACGAAACTCCGTTAAAGTTTACAATCAGCAAACATTTAGATAGAAAAAATACTTAAACTAAGCCTTAAATTAAACAGTGTCCTTTCCCAAATTTTTATGATGGGAAATTCCAAAATGTAAAGATGAATTCAATAATATTTCAATACACACACTAATAACTATAAATATGATATTAAATTAAAACTCATATAACCATCCATATGAACACACTGAACGTTATATATGTATAGTAAGCTACTATACATAAAATCCCTTATATAAAGGGTCTTCAAATAAACATTGTACTTTCCCAAATATTTGTGATGGGAAAATCCAAAACGTGAAATGCAATAATAATACTCAAAACTGAACAGATTGCTTGGATTGTATGCTACAACATTAAAAATGTATCAACTACACCGCACGACCTATTTAAGTTTGGTATCACAATAAAACCCGTCAAAAAATAATATCAAACGTAGAACGTAGATAAATACATAAATGTATTAATACTCACCATGTTACTACGCTTCATTCATTAGTGATAAGTCAAATGTAAAAAATTCGTTACGCAGGAGCTGCTTCAACTTAGCGAATTTCCTTAGAATACATAAATCACTCTCTAGCGGTCACAATTTTAGTCTAATCAAAATGAAATGTCGTATGTGATTTTCGTATTTGCAAGATTTATTTTATTAATAAATGACTTACGTCGAGGGGAATGGGGGTGGGGGGTTATAAAGAAAGAAGAAAACAGAAAATATAAAATATCTCTCTTAATATTAGAACAATCGAAAAATGCGTAAGGCATATAGTTGAAGAAAATTAAATTTTCTACAATTCATCACCTTATCATTTTTGTTCAAACTCTAATGTATACAGAGATATTAAGGAATTTAATTTTCAATCTTAAACCGTCAATATTTCTGTAAGTATTAGTGTAACGGAAAAATTGATAAGGAACAAAATTACAGTAAAACTTAGTACTACAGCTTTACTTCTTATAAATTTTTCGATTTTTCGAATATGAAGGGAGATATGTTAAATTTTGTGTTTCCCCCTCCTTTTAAACCCCCCTTTCCCCTTGTCCGATTTTACCCATTAACGAACTTGACCTTTCGAATACCAAAAGCGCCTCAAATACCAAATTTCATAAAATGAAATTTTTTCGATAAAATGAAAACTGTGACCGCTAGAGTGATTACAGATATATATATATATATATATATATATATATATATATATATATATATATATATACATATATATATATATGCATATTTATATATATATGTCCATAGATATATATATATATATATATATATAAATTCTACAGATGGTGATTTTTGACATCTATTAGGTAGGATCGATGGACATTTGAAGAAATTTTTGCGAAATTTTGACTTCGGTACGGGACCAATAGCTCTATTTCCTTTCAGAAAATTAGCTAACAGCTACTGTAACACAAGCTATGAAATATAAATGGCTGTGATGATAACCGATTTCCGGTTTTGTATTTCACAAATTATCTAATTCTTAAGCTTTTGTTATTTACTTCGTATTACAGAAACTAAAGGATATTGCCAAAAACGTAAATTATCACATATACTATGGCTTAGAACAAGATGATTGAGCTAAATTTGCCCCAGTAAAAGTTGCGCCGTTTGGGCGCTGCTCGCTCTTGCAGTTGTAGTTTTTAAAGAGTTTTTTCTTTTTAAATTAAAACGGTTGGCGCGATTTTGATACAATTTGGTATGGTGATACTATTTTGTGATACATAACAACCCATATAAAAATTTTGGTCATATCAATTCACAGGAGTAGAACGTAGGGATTTTGATAATGCAACCCCCCTCAATGTCTACTTTATTTCATGAAAACAACAATGGATTTAAGTACGAAATTTAGATGAAGTATGTTGTTTACTACAAAAAAGGTATTATTTATAAAAGTTGATAACTCTTACGGTTTGGAATTTTAATCATTGTGCAATTTCGACACAAAGATTAAATTACTTAAAAATTACTTATAATATGTTATGAATTATTAATTATTCCTTCCTGTATTTTATGGTGGTTGGTCTAGTTGTGTAGGCAGAGGCGGATTTTATGACCACAGTGCCCTAGACTAGCACCTCAACAGCGCCCCTCTAGTTGCCATCTTACGAATATTATAAACGCGAAAGTTTGTGAGGATGAATGGATGAATGTTTGTTACTCTTTCACGCAAAAACTACTTAACGATTTTGAAGAAATTTGTATGAAGGTAGCTTATACCCTGAATTAATACATAGGATACTTTTATCCCGGGAAAGTCACATTTCACATGATCCCAACGGCGACTTACTCTCTGGGAGAACTATAGGTATTATTCTTTTCTTCGTTTAAAAACTTCCAGGCGCGCCCTTCTGTAACCTCGCGCCCCCAGGCACGTGCCTAGTTTGCCTTATGGGTAATCCGCACTGTATGTAGGCCCAACTATTAAGACAGCTCATAGGAAAAAACCAGTAACTAGTCAAATCTGGTGGTCTTGATCCGGTTCAGTATCTTAAGATAGAGGACAGCAATTTAGAAAAGGGACATTAGTAGCTATGCATTTTAAAAGTTCTCGCTTTTGAATGTCACCCTATATAAATAAATATCCAAAAAACCATTTGCACCTTGAAATATCTTAATTTTGCAATACCAGATTGGAAAAATTTTTGATGATTAAGTTTCATTCTGGTTTTGCCCAATGTGAAAATTGAGATAAAATTCGGTATTTGATTCAACAGAGAGAGGAATATTTTATGCATTTTGTATAATATTTAAAGTATGAAATTCATAGCTTGACCGTTTCATGTAAATGAATCCCTTTTTCGTTCATTAAATATTCCTAACCTGACTCAATATTTTATATAAAATGAATTTCTCTGTTTATTTTGTCAAATACAATGAATAATATTTTTGTAACATTTTCTTGTGTATAAATAGAGTTTATGTAGTTTTATATGGAAAAACAAAATGCTAGAACTGTTTAGCATTTAAATATTTTTAAATTGTTTTGACATCATATATTAAACTTTTTACTGAATACAATTATTACATACAACTATTTCAAAGAAAACTTTATGGAATTGTCATTCATCATTTAAGAAAATATTTAAAGAAGTACGAAACGTGAAAACACACCACTCAAAAATTTTATGAACTTTTGTCCATGTTATTAAAACAAATCACATCGTACGAATCATTTACGAAACCAAATTGTTTGAACTTTTTATTCCGAAATTATTCAATTTTTCATGATGGAAACGAGTCCTTATTTATTTACGAATACCCAACTAAGTAAATGATTTGTTCTTACTGTAAAATTTCCATAATTAACATACTTTTATTTGATTTGAATGTATATATAATGGAATATTGTAATTCGGTTTTTACCCACTTCTGGAAGTCTGAATAATCTGAAATTTACCAGAAACATTAAAGACCACAGGCTATGCAATAGAAAAAACATTTAAACATTTTATTCATTCCATTTTAAAGTTGTTTTTTACTCGACTACGGAGGGTTATGATTTTAGCAGTTTATATATGTATGTCAGTATGTTAATATGTTCCCGTGTTGCTTCTAAGTTATATATTATATTTTGGAAAATGAGTTGTGATTAGGTTGACCACAGAAATTTCACAAATGTATCTAGTATGGTATCAAATGAATGGTTTTAATTCGCAGATTCTTAATATTATACTAAAAAGTATTCAATGAATAAGTTTAAAAAACTAAAACCTGACAAAGAAACAAGTTTGAAGAGCTTTAGTAAATATATCTCCAAGTCGAATTCCGGAAATTGATAAAGTTTTGCTTTGTGCTTAACTTTTGCTTAACACTAAGCTAGCAGAGCATTTAATTAGCTTAATAATTTGATATTAAATACAATATAATTAATTGATTTTTTAAATATTGCTCTGCTAGCTTAACATTAAGCTAGCAGAGTATGCGGTAACGCACTACAACAAAGAGCATTTAATTTTTAATTAGGGCATTTAATTAGCGTCAAATTATGAGATTATTATAATTGTGTTCTGCTCAGGTTGCTCTGCAAGCTTATTGGACATGTGCCAGAGGGGATGAGATAATAAATGATTATTAAAAAAGGTGGGACGTAATTTTTCAACAGCTTTTATCCATTTAATTTCGATCTTATACGAATTCAAATTTATTGTCTTAAAAATATGCACAAAAGGAAAATATTAAAATTCGATTTCATTCACGCCCATTTCAAGTTGACAAACAAATTCTGATCGCGTAACTTAGCCATCTTTTTTTAAATAAATATACAAGATATAAATTGAAATGAGTGCCAAAATCAACTATATTTGGAAGTGTATATCTCGGAAATTTATGATTCACATCATCTATTTCGTTTTATATACAAAATAGATCCATGTTGATTCCAACTCTTTGATTGAGAGCCAGTGGATGAAAATGATTTGAAGGTTGAAATGCTTTTAAAGTGAATCGACAAGTTGTTATAAATACTGCACTATGCATTCAAAACTAATTATATATTTGTACACTTGGCGTCAAAAATTGACGTTGTTTTTAAAATTGTATAATTTATTTGTGCCTTATTCATTCGGATTTCGAAAAATAATTTCGAATAAAAGTTGTAACTATATTTAAATCGAATCAATAAAATTAAAAAAAATAAAATCATCTTTTCTCGTTTATTGAACTTATAATACGCATTCACATGCGCGCGTCAATATTAATAGTCCACAGTACACCACGGTTTTTTTAATGATTAGTAATAGGCTAAATTTTTGTCAGTAGCTTCCTTTCAACGAGATTCCGAACTTTTCTCTCGCGAAAATTCTCGATAATAGTGACTGTAGCGAAGCGCGTAAGAGAGTAACTTGTTTGTTTGACGATAGCAAAAATTTTATCAGTAACAGTTAATTTGTTAGTTAAATTGAGAGATAATGTAATAAAGACTTAAAAAAAACTTGTGTCCTACAAAATGGATGGTGTGACAGACAGGTCCCCCACCTCCAACATGTTCAAATAGAGAGGTATACATAGTTATTAGTAACAAGCTGATTTTTATGCTGTTAGTTAATATTGGTATGTATATTTTGATGATCACCTTGTCCTACAAATTCAGTGGTTCAATTTCCCAGTCCTACGCTCTGAACATGTCAATATTATGATAACATTTATATCATTGATAAACATTTAGCCTGTTACTAATCATAAAAAAAAACCGTGGTGTACTGAGGACTATAATGTTCCGATGTAGTAACTTTCAATCCCAGTAAAATTTGAAACAATCTTAATTAGGTTAATGAAACTATTTAGGTTAGTAATAAATTTTAGGTTAGTTAGAGAAGTTTTATTATGTAAAATATGAAAGACAAAAAAATTATAAACCAAATATGTCGTATAGCCATTACTTACGTACTATCTGATTGTACTATGTTGTGTGGAAACACAACAAATGATATGGTTCGTGTAAATTTCCGACAGGTAACACAAGGGATACGATGACGACAACGAACAATAAAACAATTTTCTGACAATGATAAATTGTCAACTATTATTCTTCGTATTATACACCTTCATTCATATACCTAAAACTGTGTTATTACTCGTTGGTAGCAAGTGCATAGACGTGTTGTATACAAGTTGTTTCTGAACAAGAAATTTAGCAACAACTGAGCTAATTGTTGTACACTCTGATTTCTTTATCAATGTGTGTACTGATAAAAAAAAACCATAATTTGTGTTTTATATATTCAGGTTATAAATATTTATATAAACTAGCAACCCGCCCGGGTTTCGTACTGGTAGTAGAGCATATATGCCTGTTTTTAACCCGATTTCAAAAAGGAGGATGGTTCTCAATTCGTCTGTATGTTGCTTTTTTTTATGTTTGTTACCTCAGAACTCCGTCATTTATGGGCCGATTTTGAATTTTTGGTTTTGTTTTAATGGGTTTGATTTCCGATTGGTCCCATTGTCACCAAATCGCATTCTGATGAAGGGATCCGGGATCCCGTGGAAATCGAGGAAAATCCTCATTTTATATGTTATTACCGATTTCTACAATAATTTTTTGTTTGTTTGAAAGGATATACTCATTCATAATGGAAAAATAAGAAGCTTTTTTCAAAAACCGACTTCCAATTAAAAAAAATTTTTACAAAAAAAAAACCGACTCCAAAAAAAAAATTTTTACAAAAAAAAAAACAAAATGCATGTAAAAAAACTGAAAATCTACTATAAAAAAATGCACTAAAAATTAAAAAAAAAAAAAAAAACGGTTAAAAAAATGTGTTAAAAATTAGTAGGTCGTTTAGTAGGTCTACCCATTTTCAGACAAACAACTTCAAAGTCTCTAAAAAGTGAGAAATAAAAAAAAATTTTGACAAAATAGAAAACCGACTTCAAAAATCAAATATTCTAAAACCAAAAATGCACTAAAAAGTAAAAAAATAATTGCGTATTCTTGTGTTAATGTTAGTTCACCTAAGCAAAAATTTTTAAATGTATATGTAGACGCTTAAAAGACAATCAAATTATTAGGATAATATAATGTACAATTATTGTTATTTTTGGAGTCGGTGTCCAAATTTTATGTGAATAAATACAAATTTTTTCGAAAAAAAAAACAGAGACTGCTTAGGTGAACTAAAACTGACACAAGAATACGCAATTATTTTTTTACTTTATAGTGTATTTTTGGTTTTAGAATATTTGATTTTTGAAGTCGGTTTTCCATTTTGTCAAAATATTTTTTTAATTTTTCAGACATCTATCTGATTTACATAAAGACAACACAAAACAAAAATGCGACATTAAACTAAATGAATCACTACGTGGAACGTAACCAATGCAATTGCAACCTTCCATAAAATACACTGAAAAAAATTAGAATTTTTGACTACCTAAGTACCTATTTATGCAGGACAGTCAACACTCAAAGAGAAAACGAATACCTATACCACCACCTAATTGCACTTTACAATGCATCAGATTTAATTTATATAAAATATAGAAAACGTTGGTTTAATTTAATTTAATAAAGATACGTGAATAATTACCCCAAAAAATCACTTAATTTAAAGATATATTTTAAAATATTTTCTACTAATATTTTTTCGTAACTGTGTGTTAATCTTAGAATATAGACATATAGTGTTGGTAAAATTTGATAGTTTTCATATAACTCTATTGGTTTACGCGGCGCACGCCAGTAAAGCTCCCAGGCGACTTGATTTCAATTATAATATGTAAGGATATTTACCGCGTGATCCTGCAATTCACATGTAATTATACACACAAATATTATGTTTTAGTTAAAAAAGCGAAAGTTGGGTTCTATAGCCGGCAAATCGAAAATCGGTAGGTACTCATATCACTAAACTTTAAAGATTTATTATCTGAGTACAGTCATTCCATGCAAGAAGCTAAAATATTCAACTTTTTCGTCTGAATGCAACATGAGGGAGCTTATTAATTGTATTGGTGGCAAACAAAAATAATAATAATGGGAATTCACCCCCGTTTCTGAGACTCCATGGTCTATAACAGTGGCCACCCATATCATTACTTTTGAACCTTTATAAATTGTTAACTATACATTAATGGTGTAAGTGGAGAACAAGGAATTTGTATGTAGGTTAGGAATTGGAATGTTGTGCGGCTGCAACCCACTTTAATAGGAACTGTGCCGATATTCATCTGGAGTTTGTGGATCGAAACTGCAGCAAATCTTCACATACATAGCCGATAACTTATCTATACGCCGGCAGTTTAGTCAATTAATCGACCCATTAATTTCTAATTCACAAACTACCACCGCCGGGATTCAAACCCATAACCTCTCAGTTCCAAGCAAGCAGAAAGTGTTATACCACTTCGCTAATAGGTTTATTAGTGGCAAAGTATTAAATGTGTGTTGTCGTATTCTAAAATCGATATTCAGTTAATCCACAATACCAAAGTTTTATTTAGAAAAGGGTGAAGAATACAGAAATATTTGATTTAAAAAACGCTTTAAAAAGTAAATCTCAATTTTATTGTCATAATTTTCCCAATCTTCTCAAATTATGACTAATATTTAGCGAACAGCATTTAAAACTTCTGAAGCCAGTACGATGGACCATGCCTAGGTAGGTTCTTTTTTAGTAACGGAACAGAAACAAAAGCAAAATTCAAGTTAAATTATCTTACCGGGTACACATTTGAATACGCTCCTGTTTCCTTAAAATGTAATTCAATTATATGAAAACACACAAAGTCGTATATTTTCATTCGTAGATGAAGTTTACTTGATAATATGACGCTCTTATTGTCAACTACGGTTCATTATGTGAGGCGTTTGGGTGCATATATGGGAATTTGTATGATATAAAATTTATATATTTTTAAACTTTACAATAGTATCTATAACTGTAGCGTGATATTAAATTAAAATATACGAAGTTGAATTAAATATTTATAAAATTAAAATGTTATTTCAAGTATTTTCTTCACGATAAAATACGAAGAAACACATGACTCAAATATATTGTTATCAATGGTGACACGAACTTTTAATTGACTTAAAATTCTCTGTTTATCAATAAATTGAAGGTAACTGCGTGTAACATTATACTCGTACAAACGGAAAATTATTGTAGCCCCCAGTAAAATACTTTGCACATTCTTGTGAAATATACGGAATCAAAGTATAAACAAGGGACTCGATTTTCCCAATGAAATCGAATGCAACTGAACATGAAAATGAAAGTCAAAGTGACTTTTTTAGACAAGGACTTTTTCCACTATAAATGGTAAATGGAATAGGATATAAAATAAAACTATATACATATATATATATATATATATATATATATATATACATATATATATATATATATATATATATATATATATATATATATATATATATATATATATATATATATATATATGTATATATATATATATATATATATATATATGTATATATATATATATATATATATATATATATATATATGTATATATATATATATATATATATGTATATATATATGGTGATTATCGACATCTACTATGTAGGATCGATGGATATTTGAAGAAATTTTTACGAAATTTTGACATCGGTATAAGACCAATTTAGTTATACATGTAATTACATGTAATTTTGATTGTATCAGACTCATAATTTTTAATTAAAATTTTCCAACGCGTGCTGAACATACAATATAAAATTTTTTTTCTAAAACATCCATGCTATGTATCTATTATTTAAATATTTTTCTCTATTATTTAAATATTTTTTAAAACCATTCTCCCTTGGCGGAGGACTGAGGACTCTTCTTAGTTGTAGAACACGCAAAAAATTTCAGCTCGTTATTTCTGTTCATTTTCAAACAGACAGCTACACCTTAACCTTTCCTCTGCGATCAATATTTTTTAACCGTTACAAAGTTGGGATCAAACTTATGACACCCTTAACAACAAAATACCCTTAATAAGTATAAAGGCTTGTATATCCTTATCTATATGTATATTAACACATATATATAATATATATATATATATATATATATATATATACGTATATAAATATATATATATATATATATATATATATATATATATATATATTTACATATATATATATATATATATATATATATATATATTTATATATATATATAAAATCATATATATATATGATTTTATGAGATAAAATATTTTTAACATTACCGTAATATTTAAGCCGATTTCATAAAAAAAAAGTATATTTTGTTAATGTGTTCTTATATTTTTCTTGTTAGTTTTTATCTTCTTTTATATTTATATTGCATTTTCCCGTTAGAAACAAGTTATTTTTTTACATACATATTTATATAATACGTATGAGATTTAGTAAGAAAATAAGTCCATATTTCAAGATTTATGCTGTAAATTTTATTTTATTACTGCAGTAATACAAAAGTTTGTTTTTTCTTTACTTTAAAACATTGCGTTTTATTTTTCCTTCGTAGGTGTTTTGTTCTTAACAAGCTTGCGTTTGTACCTGAGCTGTTAGGCCATGTTTCTAATTTTTAGCAAATTTCCTGAAAGAAAATAGACCTATTTTTCACATAGCGACTTCAAAATTTTGCAAAAATTTTGTCAAATATCCATCGATCCTAACTAGTAGATGTCGGAAATCACATCCGTAAAATTTATATAGATATATATCTCTATGGACATATGTATATATATATATATATATATATATATATATATATATATATATACGTGTGTGTAATCGCTTTAGCGGTCACAATTTTAATTTGATTGGAATAAAATTTGGTATTTGAGGCGCTTTTGGTATTCAAAAGGTCAAGTTCGTTAGTGGGTAAAATCGGGCAAGGGAACAGAGTTTGAAGAGAGGGGACAACACAAAATTTGACATATCTCCCTTAATATTCGAAAAATCGAAAACATTATAAAAAGTAAAGTTGTAGGTACTAAATTTTACTGTAATTTTGTTTCTTATCTTTTTTCTGTTACACCAATATTTACAGAAATACTGACGGTTTAAGATTGAAAATTAAATTCCATAATATCTTTGTACACATTACAGTTTCAGCAAAAATGATAAGGTAATGAATTGTAGCAAACATGATTTTCTACAACTTTATTCTGGACGCATTTTTCGATTGTTCTAAAATTAAAAGATATATTTTAGATTTTGTTTTCTTCTTTCTTTATGTCCCCCTTTCCCCTTGATGTATGTCATTTATTAATAAAATTGACCTTGAAAATACGAAAATCATATTAGATACGACATTTATGTTGATCGGACTAAAATTGTGACCACTAGAAAGTGATTTATGTATTCTAAGGAAATACGCTAAGTTGAAGCAGCTCATACGTAACGAATTTTTTTAAATTGCAAATGATTACAAATATAAATAATTTCAAAATAATGCTAATCCGTATATTTTCGTCGTCCTCCAAATGAGTACAAAAGTCGTATGGCTTATTGTATGGCTTAAAACATTTAAAAGTTTTATTCGATCTGTAATATCTCAATAATGGAATATTGATCACACTGCAATTTAAGATGCAACATTGCGGATTTGGTCGAAACAGATAACAGGAATAAAAGAATAATTTTACTGGAGATTTATTTATTTGATTTGGAAAGGGATTTTGTCCACAAATGGGTGTGGTAATAAATTCATATATGGCACTATATATATGAATTTTTTAATCCAAGAAAATGAAACAATTTTCTATAAATTTTTTAAACTATTATCAGTTAAAACTGTAGTTTTAACTGTAATATATTGAGGAGAGGTGCGTGAAAAAATTTGGTTTAATAATCTATGCTACTCATGCGTCGATTCCTACTAGGCAATAGTATGTGAACCTTTTTTCTGTTTTTTTACACTTGCCCAAAAAAATTTTAAAAAATTACATCAACTTTTCTGGTCCATAGCACTTGACTATATTGTTTCACTGCTATCACACGACCAGTATAGAAGTTACGCAAAAACAAGATAGGCAACATGTATGTTTCAGGAAAATGTAATTATTATTTTAATAGAAATTAACATTGCACAATTTAATAATAAAATATGAAATTAAAAAGTTAAAAGCAGTGAAAAACAAATTTTAACTAGTAAATTAGGTCAACAAATTTTGTATGTTTCTATTTAAATAGACTCCCAGTCTACCAGTTGTGTTTTCGAAGTTTATTTATATTTTTTATTAATAATGAATTTTGTTTTTTTTAAATACACAACTTTTGTTTTTTTATTCATAAACTCAGTGTATACCTGGTATTCAAGCAGTTAACACAGTTAGCTAATATTTTCACTTTAATTTTTAATTTAATTTTAAATTCTATTATTTTTAAAATTATTTGCAAGCTTACATTTGAACACTTTTTTTTCTTTTTTAGATAATACCACCGTAATGAGTAAGTAAGATCGGTTGTATAATTCATTGCTCATTCATAAATCTTGTATTCATATCAATCGAAAAAGTTGTATTTATATTTTCGATATTGCAGTTTTGGTAAAAAAGTCATTCTTACTGTCTTCCATAGCATAGGGAGATAACCTGGCCTCGGTGCTTCACAGGGGTCAAATGAGTTTATTGCCCATTCTAACTTTGGGCAAGCGATAGAAGATAATCGCACCTATTATCCAGCCCTCGATAAACGATACGATGTTCTGGCTGAATTTGTCATTGGAAGGATTTTCACTGTTTATTGCCACCAGGCTAGCGTACTCGGGTTCACGTAGTGACCCAACATTGACAGCGAGTTTCTTCTCTATAATACGATGGACTGTTGCTCCCTCGCATGCGTTTTCAACATCTTGACATAGTTTCCTCCAAGAGTTTGTTTTGGCTTTTTTCAGAGACCTTTTCTATTCAGTGTAAGTTGGAAAGCAGTAAGCATGCAACTTTACGTTTTTGGAGATGTTTGGTTAGAGGTTTATAAAGTATATATATTTTTACAAATTTTTATAAAACCTTAGGAAAGTTTTCTTTGTAATCATCTGACCAAAAGTCTCCCAGGACACAAGGTTACATTCATGCATTTTAAGTTCAGAATATTGCTTTTTTAACAAAATTTAATTGTTTTTTTTTTAAACCAAAATAAGATTGATTTCGATAAGAATGCTAAAACACTTTTCTAATGTTGTTTAAAACTGATCAGCTCCCTTTTCTCCCAAATATTTCAATTTCGTTTCCCCTTAAAAATCAATAAGAATGTATAAACAAAAAAAATTTATATTTAACAGTTATAAGTTCTAAAGTGGCTAAAAACTGACCAGCACCCATTTCCCCCACAGAAATTGCGACTTAATACAGTAAGCTCTTAATTTTTAAAAAGAGCAAGCTTTATTGCAATCGACTTTATATAAAATTTCAAATAACTTTACATAAACTTTAAATTTTTATGAACAATACTCCAATAAAATCAAATTTAACTAACCACGTTAAATACATTTCCGTTAGTTTTTATAGGTTAGCATGTGTTCCGAACGTCATAAAAAGCCGTCTGTTAATACAAACAAAATGAATCATCGATTTTACATAACATTTTAATATTTATGTATGTAAATCGTAAATAATATTGTAATCATTTATTGTTTATAACCAAGGACGGATGCTATTATATGCAATCAAATTTTGAATGAATGCCAGCCATCAATTGTCATATAAAATACACTTTGTCCCAGTTAAAATTTCGGATTTAAATATATTGAATTCTGAATATTTTCTAAAAGCAAACCAAAAAATTGAGTAGAGCCTAGAAATAGCCATTGAATGGTGTTAGTTGAGTGGACCTTAAAATTTTCAAGGTTTATTTGAAAATCAAAAATATTTTATCAATCAAACGTCCAATCTTTTCATGTTTATTGTAATTTAGTAAGTGAATTTTTTTTTAAACTGCACTTTGGCCGGTTTTTCCCGATTTTCTCCGAAACTAACCGCCCGATCGAGTCACTCGACCTCTCATTTTCTTTGTATTTTTATTCTCTAAAATTTCGCTGCTGACACCATCGTGATCACTCTGATAGTTTTAATTTGATAAGCAAAAAACTAAAACAACAGCGATTTTTTGCATAAAATTGTTAATAAAAAAGTTATAAATAATAAAGTCGAGTGAAAAACATCTCACAATATCATATGGAACTATTCTCCAAACAATGGCGTAGTCTCTGTAGCTTGGCCTATATAATGAATACTTTTTATTCAGAAATTTATATATATTCCATTTTATTAGGAATATTTTCCGATTACTCAATGAAATAAATTTAAAACAAACAAAAATTGTATGCCATTATGTCTATAAAAACTATACTATTTAACATACTTCTATAAAGATTATGCAACTAAACTTATTTAATTTACATAGATATTTGCATACCCATAGGTATGCAAATATCTATGCAAATATCATAGGTAATGTTAGAAATAAATGTTTTCTTTGTGACATTGCCAACATAATAAATACTACGAAGATAAATGACTGGATGCATTTTTTTTTTTACAAAATGTGAATAAATGAATATGAGTAATAACAATCACTTGAATAGATAAACCAGACATTAACTAAAGGTTGTTTGGCCAATTATTTACTTTTAAATACATAACTTTTTTCCACCTAATTTCATGTAAATTAGTTTTTCATTCATTTTTCTAATTGTTTTTTATGAAATGATATGAAAGTAATTACAAGTTTGAATTAACGATTATATGTCAAAAATATAGAAATAACTTTTCTAATTAATTTGTTTTGAAAAGCACCCGTCGAGTGTATAAACGAATTATTCGAATAAATTGTCGCAATGATTGTCACAATTTGTTTTGCTTAATAAGTAGGTGAGCTAAATTGATTTGTACATAATAGATAAGGTAAAAACCTCGCATTCGTAAACAAAATTTTCCCATTCGATTTATTTGCATTTTCAAGTGGCCGAGCGGTCTAAGGCGTCATGTCTGCGCAGTATACCTATTTGGAAACTGGGAGGTTATGTGTTCGAATCCCGACATCGGTAGTTTGTCACTTATTAAGAAAAAAAAGGGGCGGTTAATTGACTAAACTGTCGGCGTATGGAAAAGAAACAAAGTAACCAGCTATGCTTGAGAAGGTTTTCTGCAGTTTCCTTCACGAATTCCAGATGAATATCGGCATAGTTCCTATCATAGTCGGTTGCAGCCGCATATCCTACCACTTCCTAGTCTATACACAAAAATTTCTTCCACTCTTCCTCACATCCTTAGGCATCACAATGGACCGTATGGTCCAAGTGTAACCCGTCCAGGGCAGCCTCTACAATCTATCTACCTATCTATTTGCATATTCACATTTGGAACATGTCCCCTGAATAAGGATTAAGATTTTGTCTTAAGAAAATCTGGTCTCTATTTATTTTAACTTTTTGCCAAACTGAACGACCGCATATTTTGATCCAAATAGAGTTTTTTTTTAGGTATTTTGGGTAATTAAAAAAAAAAGGTTTCTTGTTATTGTTTCTTAAAGAGTTATAAATGAGGAACGACGCATTTCTATACGTTTTACATATGTTTTATATACATTTTAGTGACTCAAAATACCTAAAAAACACTCAATTCGGATCTAAATATTCGGTCGTTCGGGTTGGCAAAAAAAACAAATTGGTTAAAAAAAATTGTCTATTTGAAAATTTAAAAAAAAATAAAGCTTTGGACTAAAATAATATGTAATTACTCTTCAAGGATTTTCAAACATAATTTAAGAATTTTGGTTAACTCAAAGTTTTATTTTTTCATGTTATTCAGCCTTGAATGTCGCCATTTTTGCTTTGTTTTCAAACATTAAAATGTTTATAACTCGGAAACGACCAACTTTACGAAAAAATTACATAGATATTTTTTGTCTAAACTGACGAATATTATCTAGGTAAATTTCATTCGGGTCAATATATTCGGTTATTCGGGTTGGAAAAAAAATTAGTTCGATAAAATCTTAATCCTTATTAAGAGGCAATACCTCAAAAGTAACTATGCAAAAAAATCGGAATAGGAATTCATGTTTTACGAATGCGAGATTTTCACCTTGTCTATAATAAAACTAAATAAAAACCATTCAAACCAAACAGTTATTATGCTTGCAAAAAAAGTTTATGTAAAATTTGCCGATATTCTGATTTATTTCTGTAATTCTTTCGATATTCAGAAACAAATATTTAAAAAAAAACATAAATCAAGGGCTTTGCAATTTCTTTGAACACACATTGAACCTCAAGTAGATGAATTTTTTTTTTTTTTTTACGCGATAACGAAAGCGATTTGGTTTGGCTTTAATTTTGTTATGCGATATACACACTCAGATTGATTGCCAATGAGCTTTTAAAAGTCTAAAGGGCCTTCAAATAAGACCCATTTTTATGCCATTGTCAGAAAAATTATACACAGAACTGTTTCGAAACAAAAGTTTTATGATTCTTAAAAAAGACAGGTAATTAAAACAACAATGTTTTGCCTTGCTACGCAAATAAAACGAAAAATATCGTCTCATTTTCTCTCAAAGATAGTATAGATTAGTTCTACCTGAAGAAATTAAGCTAAAATAAAATGAAAAAAAATTATTATTAATAAATTCATATGAAAGTGAAAATTCCCTGTGTGATATAATGTTAATCAAATCCATTTATAGTAAGGATATTCATAAAGACTTTTGTTAACGTTTATAAACTGTTTAAATAAAAATAAATTCGAATCTACTTCAAAAATTTACCTTGAATAATAATTAGAATAAAATATTAACACAAATTTTAATGGATATAAATAATTAATTTCAGGTAATGGAAATGAAATTTTTTTAAACGAACAATTTTATTTTCACTATTTCTTGAAAAAGTTAAATTATTTATAACTTATTGTTTGTTATACAAATGTCTCAGGAATTTTTCTAAATTTATGTATTTCATATTGTCACAATGTTTTTTAATCAAATTTAATTATATAAAGGCTAATTTACACCCAAAAAAATTCATTGTAACGGACACACACACACACATATATATATATATATATATATGTGTGTGTGTGTATGTCCACTCTTAAATGTATACAGTATATATGTATACAGGCAGTAATAAATAATATTTAACATTGATTCTCTATAGGAAAAGCTGTCCAACACACACTGTAAATATATATATATATATATATATATATATATATATATATATATATATATTTATATATATATATTTATATATACATATATATATATATACATATATATATATATATATATATATATATATATATATATATATATATATATTATATACATATATTCACAACAACAACCCTTTATACTTGTTATTTTGTTGTGCAAATGAACTTTTTTTCCTCAATTTTCCACAGTCAGCAACAGCAACCACATTTGTGGCATAAATGATGCACATAAATAAAATTACTAAAGGATCTCTTTTTATCTATTTATTGTTTTCTTTAGACGAACAAGTCTTGATTTATAAAAGAAAATAAGTCTTTTACCCTCGATTGGTATTCTGTTCACAATGTACAATAATAGATTGAATAAAGCAGCAGGTGTTACTTTGTAGACTAGACAATGATAGTGGTTTTATATAATGGGGTAACAGTTTTGTGTTAAAATCAAAACCATAAACATAATTTTTTTTTACAAATAGTAATTCATGTTATCTACACATTAATGGTATCGTTCTAGGTTCTGTGGTGTATCTTATAAATTACATGAAACCCTATTTTCACATCATTTCTTCATTTGACCGTTCAAATATCACTTGACATTAAGAAATGGTATCACTTAACTTCCATGATGTCAGAACACTGTTAATCCGAAAATGTTCGTATCTGTTATTTACAAAAGCCGATGAACTTTTGTATTAATTCATTATCACCACCAGAAGAGTATAAGAAAGTGGACGAAATTCCCGATTCATTTATTAATTTGAGTGTTCATATTCCTTCAACAAAGTATAGCTTCTAACGCGTGTACACAAGTACACACATAAATCACATCCACTCTTGAATCAGCCCGAATGACCGTCCGGTCAAACACAATCAGCTTGGGAAGGGAAAGTTGAGAGTTGGGATTCCGGCGATGGCAGTTTATCAACTATAATTAATGGCGCGGTTTATTGACTAAACTGGAGAAGAATATGGACAAGACTGTTCATACGTCCGTATTGACAAGAACAGAATGTATAAAAAAATATGGTTTATATTGTCATTTGTAATGGACAATATCCATTCCAAGAAATTTATTAGTAAACACGTAGTTGGTTGCCTCAAAGAATATTCTCAAACTCGATTCATTACAAGTCTACTACCTAGAAGTCTAGTACCAAGTCATCGAAACCAGCCAAGTAGCCGAGCGGTCTAAGGCGTCATGTTTGAGGTATGAAGGACTTGGAAACTGGGAGGTTATGGGTTCGAATCCCGACATCGGCAGTTTGTCAATTATAAAAAAAAAAAAGGGCGGTTGATTGCCTAAACTGTCGGCGTATGGACAAGAATGAAATAACCGGCTATGCTTGAGAAGGTTTTCTGCAGTTTCCTTCACGAACTCCAGATGAATATCGGCATAGTTCCTACCATAGTCGGCAGCAGCCGCATATCCCACTAATTCCTAATCTACTCACAAATTCCTTCCACTTCACTCACATCCTCACATCCTAAGGCATCACAATGGACCTTATGGTCATAGTGTAGTCCATCCAGAGCAGCCTTTACAATCTACCTCTCTACCAAGTCATCGTAAAAAATAATCAATAGCTGAATCGTTGTCGTGAATTTACAACCAACCTATAAACCTAAATTTTATAAAAATAATTTTTCCTTTACATATAAATAATATTTATATATAAAATTCGGGGGACGAAAATATTAAGATGTTTAAGAGTTGATCCACACTATTGTACTATCGGTCACAGTCAAGTCCCGGTTCAATCACATTCCAGTCAGGAAGAATAAAATTATTTTTGTGTGAGATCGAACATGTAACGGCATGTGAATGATAGTGTGAATACTCTCTGTTCCCGGTTCAGTCAACTATTATCCACTGAAGCGTATTGTACCACTTAATATTATCAGACCGAGATCGAACCGAGAACGAATCGTGATCGGCACTATAGTGCAGAGGTGGGCGCAGACGATTCGCCGGAGTCGAACGACTCTCCATAAGCTGGGTGAGAGAAAGTAAAAAAGGTATGTTTTGAAGTAAGACGGAACGATTTTTGAATACAGGTTGCCCTACCAATAATTGTCCAATAATTTATTCAATCAATTTAGAATTAGTTTTATAAAATATTTATTGTTTAAAAAATATCTTTTACAATATGGAGAGATACACCAAAAAACATAATAATAATAATAATAATAATAACAATAATAATAACAATAATAACAACAATAATGATGATAGCAATAACAATAATTACAACAACAACAACAACAACTATATGTATTCCCACTTTATGTAAAATTTAACCATTTAGAAATTAGTAACAAATTACCAACCCTCCCCCCACCCGGCTTTATCATTGGCATCTTTTTTGTATGCAGTGTCATCAAATTCCCATGACACTATACCCCCTACTAAGAAAAAACAATTCTTTATTAGTTCTCCGATATGAATAGTTTAGGCATATTATTCGGAATTTCCTAAAATCTAATTCTAAAATCTAAACTAAAGCTAAATCATCAAAAAATTTACAAGCGGTAAATTTAAAAGATCAAAAGATTTATATTTTATAATTTATATAACATTTATATTTTATTCATACCCAAATATATTAAAAAGGTACATTTTATGCCCCAAATTACCAGACCAAAATTCCAGAGTATGTATTCAATGTATTGTATGTATTGTATACTTTGAATAATAGTGAACATAAAAAATAGTTGGTATTATTATTTTTTTCAGAAAATGTTATAATTAAAAAGAGAAAATAATAATAATTGGAAGGGTAGGATACCCTATACTTACTCTATCTCTCTTCCTATCTCGCACTCAGAGCTGAATGCAGTCACGGTCTGCCCACCTATGCTATAGTGTGGATTAACCCTAATTATTATATTCAACCAGCAGATCATAGTTTGGTCACCGCTTTATTAGATGTATTGTAATACATGCCACATAAGTTGATGTTAGTTTTTAAAATTTTGTAATTGGTTTGTGCTTTATTCATACGGTTTTAAAAAAAAAAATTCGAGTGAACGGTGTTACTATATTTATAATCAACCACTTTTATTCGAAGTATTTTTTTCGAAAATCGAATCAATAATGCACACATGAATCATAAATTTAAAAAAAAATGACATCAACTTGTGTGGCTTATAGTATACGTTAGCTTGTAAATAGCAACGATATTTTTTCTATGACAAAACAATCATCTAAATTATAATGCACAATTACATTAGAACAAGACATTGGATACCATGACATGGGAAAACATATTTAGTTTACTTGTCTTATTTTCCTCTGACGTACGTCACTTACAGTTGTACCAAACTTCTGTAATGATACGGAAAAATATCTGTATACAATTTAGTTTCGTCATGTGATAAAACGTAAATTTTTCACAAAAATAAATATTCTAGATCCTCGTTAGGTTACATACTGTGCATAACTTATTTCGGTTTCAAACTGTGCATATAATATATACAGGATGAGTCGAGAGGAAAGGGTCTAACTCTAGGCGTGTATTGTATACGTGAAATTAATTCAAAAAATCTTCTCTGATTTTTATTTGTTTCCAAGTTATAGCGTAGTTAAAAAAATTCGTTATGCAGGAGGTGCTTCAACTTAGCGCATTTTCTTTGAATAAATAAATCACTTTCTAGCGGTCACAATTTTAGTCTGATCAAAATGAAATGTCGTATATGATTTTATTAATTGCATGGCCCATTTTTATTAATAAAGGACATACGTCAAGGGGAAAGGGGGGATAACGAAAGAAGAAAACACAAAATATAAAATATATCTCTTAATATTAGAACAATCGAAAAATACGTAAGAAATAAAGTTGTAGAAAATCATGTTTGCTACAATTCATCACCTTGTCATTTTTGCTCTAACTCTAATGTGTACAGAGATATTGAGAAATTTAATTTTCAATCTTAAACCGTCAATATTTCTGTAAATATTAGTGTAACAGAAAAAAAGATAAGAAACAAAATTACAGTAAAACTGAATACCTACAACTTTACTTCTTAAAAATTTCTCAATTTTTCCAATAGTAAAGGAGATATACCAAATTTTGTGTTCCCCCCTTCTCCCTTGTCCGATTTTGCCCATTAACGAACTTGAACTTGAATCGGCATTATCATACTTAAAGTTAACGAAGACTGAACAACGTTCTGTCCTAACTAATTTCCATTTTGAAGACTCATTATTATTATCTTTGTTAGGATGTATACCTAATTATCGTTTCTTGGTGAGAGACATGCTAACTCATTCTTCCCATTAATATTAAGACAATAAAATAAATTATAAATATTTCTATATCTGTAGCTTATTTGAATTTGTATTGACTCGTTAAATAATTATGTTGTTTTTTTACGTAGATGGATATACAGAATGTTTCAGTACGAGGTTCACTTCCGCGAGCTTTTGATAGATTAGCAAACAATGAGTCTAAAAATCTAATATCAATATTCTATGGTAAATTTTCCTGACCTAAAAAAAATCACGAAAGTGAAATCTTAAAATCAAATTACCAGCCATACTGTGGTACATTTTTATAACAACTTTTTCATATGTTCCTTCGAACAAATAGTACAAGTCAACCGCGACACATTTTTAAGATAAAAAAGTAGATCTTAAACACACAACACTCGGTCACGACTGCTCTATAGCATACCTATTCTCCAGCTAACATTATAGTCCTATTTATACGTTACTACGTATAAAGTGGTAGCCTATATTTATGAAAGCTGTTTGTTTTAATATTTCCATTTATCTTTAGTTTCTAATTATTATTTATCTATCCTCGTATTTTAAAATATGACCTACTGCCGCGACACGACACTGTATGAAGATACTTTATAGAAATTTTATACACTATGTTTAATTTACATCTTCGTATCATAGATCCCACGAATATGAGAGAGTACATATGTACATATACAATAAGCAATGTGTATGAGAAGGAGATCTTATAGGTTTGATATACAAGCATATTTTTCATAATTGTTCAAGTGGTCACCAACCACTCAAACCTATAAGACCTCCTTCTCATACACATTGCTTAATGTATACACTCTCATAATATGTAAAATGTACTCTCTCATAATCGTTATGAATATTATTCACTATTTTGAAAAATATTCTTGTATATCAAACCTAAAAGACCTCCTTCTCATACACATTGCTTAATGTATATGTACATATGTACTCTCTCATACTCGTGGGATCTATGATACGAAGATGAAAACTAAACAGACGGTATATTAAATAACATTATTATTTTGTGTATAGGTATGCTATTTTACGAACAAAGCATTTTATTAATTAAAATAAAGTTAATAAACGTTTAAGTTGAACCCTTTAAAGTCAATTACCAAATTTCAAGTCTAAATTTTGAAAGCTACATGATCGTTTAACATACTTCAAATAAAAAGTATTTTGTAAAGCATATCGAATAAGTATTCTTAGATCCAATGTGCAGTCCGAAATATCATAAGAATAATGGGGTTTAACCTCCGTTTTTTGAGACACGACAGTCTATAACAGAGGCCACCCACATCATTATTATCATTATTATCCGAAATATTATCATTATTATCGAAAATATCATAAAATATCATAATATATCATTTATGTAAGCGGATCGTGGTAAGCGAGTTTTAAAATATTTGAAACAAAAGAAAGAATAATTTGCCAAGTTATAAAATTTTAAAAACATACTAAGGGAAAACTAACGAAATAAATTGCAACCAAATTTTTATTTACTTGGTAAATAGCTCGGTCCTTTAATAGGATATCACCACTATTTAAGGAGCAACTATTAATTATATGAAGACATTATTTTACATTTATGTTTCTGATTGGATACAGTAATACCAGGATTTATAAATAATAAACACAAAGTACTTATTATTTACTATAAAAAAATTGGTTACACAGGAGTGCCTCAGCGAATTTCCTCAGAATAAATACATCACTCTCTAGCGGTCACAATTTTAGTCTGATAAAAATAAAATCTCGTATCTGATATTAATTTAGTATTTGCAATGCCAATTTTATTAAAACATGGAAAAGATCAAGCGGAAAGAGGGGAGGGGGCATAGAGATAGAAGAAAAAACAAAATATAAAATATTTGTCCTAATATTAGAACAATCGAACAATGTATGAGGAGAAAGGTTGTTGTTTTCTCCCTGTCTCACAATATAGACTATAAGAATATTTCATTTCATGCATTATATATTAAACATAAGAAACTAAGCGAAATATAAGGAGAGCCCACCAAAAACAAAAAACTTAAAGGGGAAAGTTTTCTCATAACAAAAACTATTGATATCCCACAAAAACAAAAATTTTTACTAAGGGCCAAGTTGTTTAACACAATTAAGAAAATGATTAATAAAATTTTCTTCCGAGAGATTTTCCCTGGTATGTATTTAATGAGGATAATAAGTTATTTATCAAAAGTATACAAATTATTAGCATAAATTTATTGTGTAAGTTTCACAGGTGCAGGGTATTTCATATTTTACTTAGCAAGTTCTGCATACTTTTGATAAATAGCCTTCCCATCGATTTCACTAATTTTTTAGGCAAACACTTTTGTTTTTGATGGGATATCAATACATTTTGTATGCAAAAACATGGCCCTTCATATTTTTTGTGGGATATTACACTACAGATATTTTTAATCATATAAAGAAATTGAACTATGATTTTAATGCCGTACCATTATAACTAATTAATACTAACTAACTAATCCTAACGCAACTGTCTTTATTTGAAATAATATATATCACAAAAGTTTAAATTTGTTAACCCGACTTCAAAAAATGATGGTTCTCAATTCGTCTGTATTTTTTTATATATTTTTTTAATTTATTTATGAATAATTGTTAACAACAAATAATGTTAAATAATGATGAAATTGTAATTTTATTAATCTTAACTCTATAAAACGTATTAATTATTTAAATATGGTACTCACTAAAATTACTCTGACAATCTATGACACAACTCTACTCTGAATATAATTCTAGTGGTGTGCAAATTATATCGATTCTTTTTATTATTTATTAATTTGTTAAAAACAAATTTTTTAAGTAATAACAATTCCAAAACAAAATTTTCTTTTGATTAGGTAAACAAAAAATAGAGAATGGAAAATTTCAGAAGCTATAACAAATCCCAGAAACATTAATTTAAACGTTTATAACGAGAGAAATATTTTAATTCTTTTCGAATATTGAACTGGTATATTTTTATAACATTTATTATAAAAATAGTTTCCTGTTTGACTAGTATCTAGTTAAAAAAAAAAAAAAAAAAAATTCAAATCTTTTAACATTTAAACCTTTTAAACAAACGTAACTCAATTACATATGGATTATAGGATTTCGATGATATCAAATTTAGTATTGCTTCAAAATATAAAACAATATTATATTTAGAAAAACGCCAAGCAAGCGTGTGTATAACATAACATAGTTAACTAATGATTCCGTTGTATATAATTCCAAAATACCAAAAATTTTGGAAGTAGGTAACAACAAAGCAGACGAAGATTCCATGGTTCTTTATATTTATTATTCTTTATGTAATTGACACTCAAAATATAGTGGATTATTATTACTTGGAGGTTATTATTCACTGCGACCAATATGATCTATTGTGACCCCCTACTACTGCTCTGTTAAGGCTTGCCTCAGAGCTCCTCAACCAGTCTCAATTCTCGGAGGAATTTGATGATCTGGGTGGGGTGCAGGGATGGTAAGTCATCCTCCTGGAGTAGGTACTGGTCGAAACAAGTAGCCCTTCTTCGTGCTACGGCTTCACATTCAAGTAGGAGATGAGTTAGAGTCTCTTCCTCCAGCTCACAGAACCTGCATGATGATTCCCATCTTTCGTAGGTGCCCATTCAGCCGGCAATGCCCGGTGAGAAAGCCCGTTAGGATTCGTAGCTCATTTTTTGTGAGCTTAATGCAGTTTTCGAATCTCTTTCGGTTATACTGCCCGAGAAGGATCTTGGCCTGTGTAACATTTTATGGTATGTGGCTTGAGGGAGTACATGTCGTCCCCACTCCACTCCTGCTTACTGCTTAGCTCCGTAGTGAAGTTCCTATCGAAGCTGAACTTCCTACTTGCTTTATCTCGGGGAAGATCTAACACAGAGGTTAGGGGCTTGTGGCCCTTAATAGCCCTCCTATAGGCCTTTTCCCCTCCCGTTATTCTTAGCAACGCTTTCTGTGCTGCACCCTCCACTGCTAGATGCAGGGGAGAGAGGTTCAGTATGACCTCCATCACAGCCGTTGGACATGACCTCAAGGCGCCTGTGATACACAGGCATGCCAAACGCTATACTCTAGCGAGTCCTTGGCTTGCTCAAAAAAATATAGTGGATGTATACTGTTCAGTGTTTACCATAATGGAACGCACGTGTAACACAAGTCAAGGGTCTTGGATTATTCGGGGATCAGACTAGGTGCCGCAAAATCCATGTCTGTATATACTGCACAGCAAAAAAAGCGGCGCACTTTGAAAAGTTTATTAAAATTATTTTCTCTGGAATTTTTTTGCATTTCGTCTACAATTTTATAAATTTGGATATGTTTTTGTTGATATGGGGGTAAAATTGTAAAAGAAAACCCTTTAATTTATGGAAAAAAAATTAATTAAAAAAAAGAAAAATTTTCATAAATTTCAAAAACATTTTACTTCGAGATTTTTGGAAGCAATGAAACTTTTAACAGTGGAAATTACCTTATTTTGCTCTAATGACTGCCTCAAGCCTTGTAGACACACTTATAATTAAGTTCGCTACGACATCTTGTGTGATTACTTCTCTTTCCTGCGCAAAAGCTATTATGAGTCCCTGTTAGCTACCAGAGAGGAGGGGGGGGCAGAATTTCATCTTCTTATACGTCGGACAAGCTCATTTCAAAGATATTCTATGGAATATAAATAAACGCTGGTTTATAAAAAACAATTGACCGTCTCTATTCCTTTATGTAAAACATTATACGGTAGGCGTTCTTAGACGTTTAAAAGACCGTACGTTAGAACGCAACTGAACCGTTTTAAAGTTGTTTCATGAGAAAAAATCATGAAAATAATAGATATAGTGTCTCGAAAAAGGTGAGATTTGTTATATAGAGTTATTGGGTACAAGTAATAGGTATTGATCCGGAATCAGTTCGATACGGATAAACATACCTGTACCAAACACCCTACATGCCAGTATGATAGATATAAGAAAGAAATGTATTTAATAAAAAATAAACATTAATTTAATTTGATTCCCATACGCTCATATGAAATCATAGATAGGAAACGTCATAATCCAAATGTCAACCTCACAAAATAATAATTAAATACACGTTGAGTATCGTATAAATCCTTTGATCAAACAAACTTAAAAACTGGTTGGTACATAATGTATAAGCTGTACACTATTGCATGCAGAGAAAACTACGATGTATTAAAAGGATATACACGTACATGAACTATACCTATACAAATAATATGGGATTTTGTTATGGCTGGGAGAGAACGGTTTTATGTACGTTATGTATTAATTAGTATTACCGTTATAGACAGGGTGAAAACATCGCATATGCAAAAAAAAACTTACCCATTTAATTTTTCTACGTATGGGGACGTTACTGAATAGGGATCAAAATTTTGTCCTACGAAAATGTGGTCACAATTCTTGACTATTTTTTTTTTGCTAACCGGAATGACTAAATATTTTGATCCGAAAGTTTTGGGTCATTTTCAACAAAGGCCTCCTGTCATTTTTTCGTTAAATTGACTGTTTCCGAGTTAATAACAATTTAATGTTTGACAAAACGCAAAATCGGTCGTTTTCAAAACTGAAAAACAACATAAAAATCAGAAGCAAACGGTTAAGTCTACGAAAAAATGACAAGGTACCTTTGTTTAAAATAACCCAAAATATCAAAGAAAAATCCGCATTCGGATTAAATTTATCGGTTATTCGGGTTGGACAAAACAAATTAGTTTAAAAATTATTGGGATCAGATTTTCGTATGACAAAATCTTGATCGTTATGCAGGGTGAATATGCAGATAATTAAATGGAAAAACTTTGTTTACGAATGCGACGTTTTCACCTTGTCTATTTGAATTACGTTTATAATGTAATGTTTTATATTGTGTGTTTCTTCTTTCTCCAAGCACCATCATAATACTGATAGTAGAGTTTATAGTTTCCATAGATATGTCATCAACAAAATCTTAATAAAAAAATGATATTTCCAACTGTCAACATTTAGAAAAAAATCTATATTCGATATATACTTTCTTGGGTAAGAACTGAATTCATTCCATTACTCGTGGGAATAATAATGAAAAATGAATCTGTCACACAAATAATAATTTTTTAAAGTTATTCATAAAAAAATGGTGTATTAAGAAACCTTCCATATTTTCTTGTAGAAAATTCCATTTAATCATCTACATATTTTAACTTTCTTCTCGAAAAATGTTTTTGAGGATAGAAAATACTACCCCTTCGGTATTTCATGAAAATTGATATTATCAAGGTTCCTGTATACGAAAAATTCTAAACGAAAATGTCGGCTAGAAAATAGTAAATTTTCCAAAGCCTATTATTTGCGTCGCGTGTCTTCCAATTATTTTCTAGCCACCATATTGTTTTTAAATATTTCGTTAACCTTTTTCCTTAAATGATTTGATTTTTGCAAACATATTGATATTTTTATTTAATTAAATATATTTATTTTAATTAAATATTTATTAAGTTTGGAAAATACAAACATTGTGTATCCAGAAAAGAGAAAATTACTACAAATATTAAACACGTATAAATATTTACAATTATATATTTTAATTAGTACAAATTTATTTATGTGAAATAATTATATTAATGGGTGACACTGTTATACATAGTATATATGTAGTGGTCTTATTGTAAAATCTGCCTTTTCACAAAGATCCCGGGCATGTCTTAAACGTCGACGTATTGTGTAGACACAGAAAGTTACGTGTAGTGTCTGGGCGCTTCATGAAAAGCCCATCTCATTTCGAAGGATTGTGCCCAACATTATCTGTCGTATTTTAGATGATGAAGCTTCGTAAAGTTCCTAAGATAAAAAGGCCTTTTGTTACGTGAAATATCGGAAAAAAGAGAGGCGTATGTCACTTCAGTAAATATTCAAAAGGAAAAATGTACTTTTATTCGTCCAGTTATTTGTATAAGAAAAGGTTTTCCAACTTAAAATTCTTATATTATATTGTAATTTATAAGCATTTCTAAACAATGGAGGTTATAACTAGTGAGGAATTAATAAGGTAACTATTTCAACCGAGTACTACAATCTTTCATTTGACCGGTCATACCCCGAGTTGGTAAGGTTTGTGTGTTCTTGGGTCCCCGCACACGAAAGCGTTCTATACCTTTCAGATATATCTTCGCTAAAACGATTGAAATCATTAGGTGTTGAAACTGAAAAAGATGCTATGTAACTTTCGATTACCGAAGGAATATTATTTGGCCTAATTTCATAAAATAAATATATTTATAATGAGCAATAAATAAGTCTTCCAAAGTAAAAACGTGTAAATTTATACAGAGAAACAATATGCCGATTTTTCATAGAGTGCCTAGTATGTTCTTAAAAAAAGGTTTTCACAATGAGACGTTAAAAAGTAAGACACATATTGTTAGACACCTCTATCGAAGTACAATGATATTTTCACGTCTCGACACCGCATTTAATTTTGCATGTTTACAAAATACGCCGACGTTTCATGAAAAGTCTAGAATGTTTGTGAAAAGGCAGATTTCACAATGAGACAACGACATATATAAAGTTCATTTGTGTGAACATTTAATGTCGATTTGTAATAAATGATTAATATAATTTATAATAAAATCAGTTTGGGTTATGTATTTCAATATATTTAAACACATTTCTGAAAACATCGTATTGGATTTGTTTCCATAAAGGTAATAAACCTAGTAACAAAGTCGGAACAAAACTAAAACGTGTCACAAAACAAAGTATCGGTTCATGAAAAATTTGTTTTGAGTATTTTAGATCCGGTATACATTAATTAATTAATTTAGTTCCCGACTTTTTAACGGTTGAAAATATTACAAGAAATAAGTTTTGGTATAACTAATCATAAAACGACCTAATTAAATTTCCATTTTCGCATGTCCACGGGGTTGTGCCTGAGTATATAACCGTCTCGTACCAGTTTGTACGGCCGCTTCCATTTCTAATTAAAAAAGGATTTTTAATTAGAAATATTTATAGCTTTGTAGTTTGTGGAAACCTTGTAATCCATAGTTATCTAGAAATCCAGAAAACGCTAGCTCGGGAGCCTGTAGCTCGAAAACTAAAGGATTTCTGAGACTTGAGCTCAGAACTGACGATGAACTGAGAACTAAGAGCTATTTTGCAGATTTGGTTTCTGGGATGTATGTCCATGATAACTTTTGATCGGAAGATCATGTACTACTGCATATACTTGAATTGAGTCAGTTTCACTGAGGATCAGTTTCTAGATAACGTCACTTCCAGAATCTGTAGGTCAAAAAACCCAGGATTTCTTGAATTTTTTCCTATAAGAACTATTAATTAAAAGGTCATTTACAACAAACTTGAATTTGAGCCAATATTATCGAGAGCAAATTTGCATCAGAATCCTTTGTTAATTTTTTTTTAAATTCTATACTTTTTAATCTTTCAATCTCGTTAAAAACAAGATACTTAAAAATCTTATAATTTCCCTGACGCCTTTAGCCGTCTTTTATTTTCGTCTCCCGAGTGCGGCGCACGCAATGAACGTTTGCGTTACAAGATAATTTTTAAAAAATCGAAAATTTTATGTGTGTTGTCAAATGGGATATCAAGTTCTAAAATGTTCTAAAAAGAAGAAAATAAACTTTAAATTAAATCCAACCCATCAATTTCTAACATTATACAATTTATATGATATAAAATCTAGTCGAGAGATTTATCTGTATAATTGAACAAGAATACAATATGTAACTGATGTTAAGAATCTAAGAAAAATGTGTATTTCATAAAATAAATTTACACAGGTAAATCTCGCGACAAGCTTTTTTATCATATAAATCGTATAATGTAATAAATTTATGGGTTTGATTTAATTTAAAGTTTATTTTCTTCTTTTTAGACCATTTAAATAAAAGCTTGTTTTTAAAAATGTTTTTTATTTATTATTAATTTATTTAACCCAACTGTAAAGATTGTTTTAAACCAATACAAATATTTATTAACGTGTTTGTATTTAACTGGGATTCTTTATTCCATCTGAATACCCAAGTGGACGAATGGATTTAAACAAATGGTATACTTTTTCAAAACTGCCGATATCAATAACTACTGATATCAATATCCACGACAAAAAAAATTTTCTATGATGTGTATTTATTTTTCATAATGTCAGGAGCCAAAACATGTATTTAGATGCCAAATTTTGAAATTCATTCAAATATACATGTGACATAGTTTAATAATTAGTATTCTATTATTTGTAGATATTTGTTTAATTATTAATGCCAAAAACATTTTTTAATATAAAATGTGTTTTAAAAACTATATACAAGGCTGTTCATTTCAAAACTGACAACCTTAATATTTCGAGTAATGCTTGTATGACCGAAAAATCGCTTCGATGCGAATTGAATAAGCTTGAGAGGGGAAAAATTGTGCATGTTTTTTTAAAACGAGGACATGCATTTTTCATTACATATTAATATTTATATTAAAAAAAAAAACACTTTTTGTAGAAATATTTTTGTTCTCAAACTTTAAATTATAGGTATTTGAAGCTTTTATATAAAAAAAATATTTTATTTTTTATTTGATCTCTACGGGTGTTGAGGAAAATCATGGTGGCATAGTTGATTCAACTCAAACAATAATGTAAGTTGTGGAAATAAATAAAAACAAGTGAAAATAACAACTAACTCAGTTATTTGCTTAAATACACGGTAAATCCTAAATTTATGTCAAAAGTTTATAACAAACGTTGTTTATCTAAAAAAAAAAGGAACATTTTTTGTCATTACATTTTTGTTCTATCTTTTATTGTTTCAACGATGGGCAGTTTTGCCCAAACATGGTCCGATTTTGCTCATCTACGAACTTGACCTTACTTTTTAGGTCTAGAACACCCACACAAAATTTTAGCTAGTTATTTCTTTTCATTTTTGAATTATCGTGTCCACGGACAGACGGACATACGGAAATAGCCGTTATATGCAATTTTATGGACACCTATGCCAAACGTTTATGGCTGCGATCAATATTTTTAAGCGTTACAAAGTCGGGACTAAACTTAATATACCCTTGTATATTTACATATACCGTGTAAAAAAAAACATTCATATGACAACACGTTGTGATTTATTTACAATCAGAAATGTAAAACAAAACAAGCAAAATCCGTTTCCGCAACAGCTTCGAAAAAAGAATGATAATTGCGGATGCGTGTGCAAAGATTAACGCGGAAGTACCGTGATTTCGGATGCGAATATTCGTAACATATCTGCACTCTAACATACAAGTGATAACTTGTACATGGTTTACCAATAGGTAACTATAAATTTGGTACATGAATTCATTCATCATTTGAATATTAACTTATACTCATACAAAACATACGAGTACAATATATTCAAACAAAACATACAATCTAGATTTAAAAAAAATCGTAATGATCATTTTACGACCCTTAAATCTAAAACAGTCATTAAAGTTCTTCGTCTTTAAATTGTACTTGAAAAATTGTTAAAAAAAAGTTTCAAGTACTATCTGTGATGTAATAAAATAAAACAACATCATTCTTGTAGATGGTAGGTAGGTAGGTACTTAACTTCTTTCGGTATATATATAAAAAAAATTTTTAATGAATCTATTTTTGTTCATACAGCTCCGTTGTTGATTGTGTACTTTTACAGTTTACAAACGATTGGTATTCTGATGCTCCTTTGTCAGTTTAAAAATAACTTAAAAAGTAATTAGGCCAAGCAAAATAAGACAAAAACGAGGGTGGAGGCGAATTAATTCCTGGAAAGCTGGAAACGGTTTTTTTATATCTTCCTTTGCATGTAAAAAGAGTTTATTGAAGTTTGCACCCAATTTTTTGCTTGTATGAGGGGTGTCGTTAACGGTGTCGAATAACGTTAAGGTGGTTGCATCGAATTTTGATGTGGTTTTCACCAAACGGTTCAGCATTTCACATATACCAGAAGTCACATATGCTATACAATTTTGTTGTTCCATGCATCCTTACCACGTGGTATAATTGATATTTTGAATTGTGCACGATAGGGAAAATCTTTAAAAACATAAAATATTTGTCTCCAAAAAACACACAACTTTTGCTTGAAACTTATTTTCATGTATCCAATATTTCTGGTTTAAATATAGAATTCACGCCACATTTAAATCAAAACTATGGGATGTATGGAAAAAAGTTTCAAAAAAAAGTTGTTTGTTTTTATGATATAAATATTTTTTAATGTACATATTGAATCTATTTCGCACCGTTCCTTGTTCCTCCGCTCACAGCATTAATGTATCTCTAAAAACGTTTATAAAATGTTAAAAAATAATCATGTAAGTGGCCTCTGTTATTATGACCATGGAATCTCAGAAACGGAGGTTAAACCCTATAATTGTCATTATTATTATTATTCAAAATATACCGTTTCCAAAATATAAACAGAACAATGATATAATGTATTAGCTCACCTAAAGTATTTCACTCACATTATATAAATTTAGTCTCGAAAACGGACGTAAAACCCCATTATTATTATTATTATTATTATTTCGTTAACAGCCATATTTACCTTGATATAAACTTGTGTCAAAGGATATTTGAATCAAAAATGTTTTTTATTTGGTTAAGAATACCCATATAAAAATGATAGAAACGTAGATAATTATTTGTCATTGTTTTTTTTTAAACCAGCATCTATTTATTCATTATTAGTATGGTTGCCTTTTCCGTTATATTATATCAACGGAACTAACTAGTGTTTACTTAATTTGACATTTAAGTAATATGTCTGAACATTGATAACATTATTTGGATTTAATAACTGAAATGTTTTGGTAGTGAAATGCAGAAATGCAGAGGTTGGTCTAGAATGCCAGAGATCGTGTTTCAACTGGTTTCAACATGTTTCAACTTTAATTTTTAATTTTTATGAACCGGAGTGTATGTGTATGACTTTTCATATCAAGCATTGAAAGGTGAGTTGTAAATATGGTTTTTTGTCGGTTGGTTTTAAATTTTTGATTTCATTTTGATGGGTCATTTTTTAATTAAGAAGTGTCAAACACAATCGAATGTGCATACAGGGAATGTGCTACGTTTTAATAAACAGATTATTGATTGACATATGATATGAGTGATAAACTATATTAAAAATAGAACAGTTCCATGCACAAACACTATGCCGAATACCAGAATTATATAAAATGGTTCAATTTTGTTTTATCGTTAAAACAACTGACATGTCAGCATTAGGGAAAATCCTTTTTTCTATACGAAATAAACAAAACATAAAATTTTATGAACTGAAAATATTACAGAGACATGTTTTGAAATAGAATGTGTATGAGATAGTAATTTAGGTGGACACTTTATTTATTTCATATAATGTTGGAATTTAAGGACGTTCATTTGCTACGCTTCAAGTCAAATGAGTACTATCTTTAATAGAATTTATTTAGGATTTAAAAAAAGTTGTCAAGTATATTAATAATCTTACAACGATTTATAAACATTTTTTTATTTGTCGTAAATATTTTAAAAGTATTTATTGTAAAATATCAGTAATTTTAAAATAGAAATTGATTTGACTTTATTTGACAGTTGCTTTGACTGAATGTGTTATATTTGTGTATATGTATATGTCACGGTAAAAGTAGATATTGCGGCAAATGTACACATTTTCCGGTAAATGTGCACATTTGCCTCCTCGTTTGGGTAATGTGCATTCAACTAACATTTACAATTTCAAAAAAGGGAAATGTACATTGAATTCACAATGACCATGTCGTTTTGGTAAATGTGAGCATACAAAATACGAAATCGCAAAATACGAAATAGAGATATCGATATGGGTCGAGTTGGGTTGGGTCTGGTTGGGTTTGGTCGAGTTGGGTTGGGTCGAGTTGGATTGGGTCTGGTTGGGTTGGGTCGAGTTGGGTTGGGTCAAGTTGGGTTGGGTCTGGTTGGGTTGGGCCGAGTTGGGTTGGGTCGAGTTGGGTTATTCCTGGTTGGGTTGGGTCTGGTTGGGTTGGGTATATATTTTATCATCTAATTTCATCATGTTTTAGCTCTCTCTGTTGGAAATTTGCATATTTTTATCGAAATCGTGCCAAAATTTTCCAACTTTTCTTAAAACATGAAGGTAAGAGTATACATTTACCAAAACGTGAAGGCAAGAGTACACATTTGCCGGGAAATGTACATATTCATTATATTCAATTCACATATACCTAACTTTTTGGGAAATGTACACATTTTACGGTAAAAGTGTACATTTCCCAAGAGTGTACATTTACTGTAACATATATATCGCCAGTTTTCAAAAAATGGTGACAAAAACAAACCTTACAAAACAGATTTAATTTTATTAAATAATTAATTCAAACGTTCCTCAACACCATTTTTTTAATGCAAATATATAAGCTGCACATTTCATAGAATATTTATAAACATTATTTATTTTGGTGACTACTTTAATAATATAGTTATTAGAATTTTAAGTACAAAAAAATTCTGTTGTCCATTAGACGCTGTGTTCAACCTTTGATTTTTAATCGACAATTACTCTTTGAAATGATCGTCAACAGGTTTTAAATTTGTGAGGGAGGATAACTACATAAGGGAATATAATTAGTACTATTCAATTCACTATAAAAAAAATTTTTTTCTTCTTTTAAGCCTCATGTATGAACGTCCTTAAATAAAGACTTTATTAACTGATTTACGTGTTCTATTATGTTCATTTCATAAAAATGAATTACTTTTACATAATATAATATTTTTCTGTTATAATAAAACCAAGATTTATATTTTTTATGAACGTGATTTTGCGTTTTTTTAAACATAATTATTATTTTACATAGCAGCAAAACATAATATCATAATTGAAATTTTAATGAAAGTGGACATTAAATTTTTAATAACTGTTTCCATATAGTTACTCACATTTGATATTTTTTCCTCGAATAAAAGGGGGTTCGTATGTCACATTCTTTGTGATCCTGATTCTGGACATTAATATTTCTTGTAAACTGCATAGATTTACGCTAACGTCTGAAATGGAATTTCTTGTAATGTGGTATTGTATACTTCCTTGCGGCATACACAGGCAAAAATTATGGATTAAATCAAAAGAAGTATAAAAACATCTAATATTTTATCAGAATCAGGCCATGACCGTTCTTTTCATCCACGCGTTCTGGGGGACGCAATTTTAGTTTGATCATAATGAATTTTGGCATCTGACGTGTTTTTTGTATTTAAAAGGTAGTATAGTAAAACTAATTTTCTACAACTTTACTTCTTATGTGTTTTTCGATTTTAAGAGATATACCAAATTTTGTGATATATCTCGGGACGTGTTTCCCCCTCCCTCTAAACCACCATTTCCCTTAGTCGATTCTTTTCATGTTTACCATAAAAATGCATTGTCATCGGAATTGAATCAACATGTAAAAATTCAACTCCGTAGGATAAGAGGAAGTGGTTCTAATTCAACTTGCAAGATTTGACTCATACAAACATACATACATAATTCGCGATAATTCTCCAGAGTGCCCGTCCTGTCCCGGAGTTTTTGAGGATGCAGAACACGTGTTCTTTACATGTCCACGCTTCAGCTCGCAACGAATGGAACTGGAAACGGTTCATCAACAGAAACTTAAACCAGAAACACTAGGAGAAGCAATGCTGTCATCAAAGGCTGCTTGGTACGCGACCAGCACTTTCGTCACGGAAGTCCTCCAGGATCTACGTTCCACCGAAAGGAAGAGAGCCAAACACAATTTCGGATAGAAAAATAGAAGGAGCGACTTCAACTATCTGAAGAAAAAGCAGTAGCTAGATCCTCTCCCCGCGAAGTAATGCCTTACGGTGGTTTTCGCGGTGAATCAGAGGTAGGCGAAAGAGGAGGTTTTTAGTCGGTATAGAACTCTGAGTCCGACATACCCAAGCACACCAACTAGTCCTGATGATACGTAAAAGTATTTTCCCAACCTCTATAAAAATAAAAACATACAAACATACATTCAAACATACATTCAAACATACATATATACATACATACATACATACATACATACATACATACATACTTCTAAGCCTGGAATACGTAAATGTATTTCCGCGAAAAAAAAAACATACATACATACATTACAGGTTAAATAAAAGATTGCAAAAATAATTTACTTAAGTACAAAAAATGATTTTTTTTTTAATTTTTAAATTATTTTAAGAACATTTTCAACGATAATGTAAAAACGAGACGAGACGAGTCGATAGAAATTTATACAAGAAACATACTACTCTCGTCTCGTCCGTCTCGCAACATCGCGAATACTGACATGTAACAAAGAAATGACCGAATCACCGAAATAATACTTAAGGAGACAACACGCTTAAGGAGATAATTGGCGCTGAAACAGATAATTAGTGTTAATAATTATAACTGTGCATCCACCATACCTAAGAGCTACATCTGTCTTTTATTATTTTATTTCCACTATCTGATTACAAGTTTCGGCAGAACTTGATTATTCTATCGAATCAACATCAATATTTTGTCAAGATTATTCAATGAACGATCCAAACTTACAGAATACAAGTTTACATGTAAACTTAAAACCTAAGAAATAAGATTTTTTTATATCAGTGTAACCAGACGAACACACGGACACACCAAACTCACCATTAATTTAAAGAACTTAGAATATAGAAAAAAAAATTGGAGAAAGGTTCATTTTTATTGACAAATCACTTACATTAAATATTCGACGGAAATTCTTTACAAATCAAAATAAAATCAGTTGACAAGGAACAGTTTGTTACAATTCCAAAAATTTCTAAATGAATGAAACTCCATTTTCATAGATATGATCTAGAAGGGTATACTTGATGTAAGTTACAGCAATTTTAGTTTTTCACAATGTGTGGAAATAAAACCTTTTTATAGGAAACATATTTTATGTAAATAACTGTACAGTGCGTTCAAAAATATTCGGGGCGATCAAATAAGTCTGCAGAAAAACGTTTTTTCACAAAATTTTTTTAAATTAATCGTTATTATGAGGAAAATGTTAAGAGTTTGCCTACAAAAGTGAATGATGGAAGTTTCATTCACAGTCAAGTTTGTTTTTCATGTGAAACATTTATTGCGGCGGGTTACGACCGTTTGTTACCTTGCAACGGCCTGATGAAATTTTCTCACCACGCGATCAACATGTTGTTCATAGGTCAGTTTTAAAAAGATGCTTATAGATGGCGGTACATATACAGGTACAAAAACTCATTCATAGGTGGCAATGCATATTTTCTAAACAAAATACTTAATAATAATAACAACAGTTTAAGTAATTGATTGAAGGAATTGACCCGTCTCAATTTTTAAGAAATTTTTTAATTTTTAATTTTTTGGTATTAAATTAATATGCTTTTTGTAAATAAGGACTTTTTTTTTTCTTAAAAAAAAACCTGTATATTTTGTTTTTGATTATGCCATATTTCTGTCCTTCAATAAACCATCCTTTCATGTATATTTTCTATACAAAATAGTTTCGGTGTTTCACATCTGTCAGGCGTCGCCGCGACGGCTTAATTTTATTTACTCGGAAACCAAATTCAATTCCAAAATGTTATTTCACGTAGGAAAATACATACGAAAATTGAAGGTGACATTGAATTATCCATTTGAAATATTCTTTAAACGTTCGTAACCCTCCTGCAAAAACTCTGGATCGTAGGTATATAAACCTACAGTGCTTTCTAAAATTAGAAATATCTCTGACATTAAAAAGTGGTTTTAGGCTTAAAGAATACTTTTATTTCAGTATTTGACTGTCCGTGTTTCGACAACATTTCTACAAATTAACTTATTAAACAAATGTTCGTTTTCATGCATTATAGAAAATTTTTTCGATCGTCTTAGAATTATTCTACCACACTGTATTTATATATAGACATTTTGCTTATGAATTTTAAATCGAAAAAAAAAACTTTCCTGCTTAAAATATATAGGTAAATATTCAAAAAAAAATTTATAATAAAAAGCATTGAAGTTTGAGAAAACTTTAAATGTATGCAGAATAGGAAAAAACGGATTCAAAACATATACAAATAAATACTTATAAAGTTATTGAAGTATATGGATCGAGTATTTACATAAAATAAGCATAAAGAGGATTTAAGCTTGCCATATACAGGCACGGGTGTAAATGGTTTCGTTGAATCCATTTTCAAATATTTTTTTATAGTATAGATTTAACCCTCAAGGATCTTCCAGCATACAACCACTTTTCGACAGATTTTGCTCATTTTTTTCACAGGCTAAAAATAACGTTTTCTAATAAATCCTGAAGTTTCCGAATTTTTGACCGTTTAGAACACGAGATAATTAATAGCAAAGTTATCATTTTCTCTCACTCTCTCTCATTAGAAACATGTAAAACTTCATGCCCGCCAAACTATTATCTAACTATTATCGTTTTGTTTTCGAAATATAAAAGTTAAGAATTTTTTTTTCAAAATAACACTATTTTGTATATGTGAACAGTGGCATTTGTCTATGTGTTGCGAATGTGTGTTTATGTATTTGTTCTATAATAAAATCGAACCGGTTTTTTGTCCTGATTAAATACCACAGTGCTGTAATGTCCGTAAAATATTTCAGCTCGTTATCTATGGTCGTTTTTTAGTTTTCGTGATTACAGACAGGCAAACAGGCGGACGGACGCATTTGTGGAAATTGATACTAATTAGGTCATTTTATGAACACCTATACCAAAATTTTTCCTGCGATCAATATTTTCAACCGTTACATAGTCCGGGCTAAACTACATATACTCTGGAATACTATAAATACCGGATATAACTATCACAAGAAGGAAATGTGACTGCTTACAAATTTGCTACTAACTTTGGTGCATATTAACCAAATGCAAATTAGGAAAACAGCTGGGTCTTAGGAAAACAAGTCGCTTTACGTTTTCTTGATAGTCTCGGATTTCAAGTTGTGTGTGTTTTTAAATCCCCTTGATTTAGGATAGTTTTTCACAAATGACTTATAAGGTAATAATTTAAAAAAAAACAATTGTAATTTTCAATTACTTTTAACGCTACACTTATGCCTGAATCCACTAAATAAGTGAAATTAATATATTGCGGTGAAAGATTTTGGATAAGCCTACTACGGTATGGTTTCATCGAAACTCATGCCTGGTTGTAAAATTTGAATAAGATAGATATCAAGAGCACGGCAGGGCGCAAGGCCGAGTTTAAGTGACACATTTGGACTTCTCACTACAGTGCGATTACTTATGGAAATATCAGAAGGTGATCTGACCCCGAAATATCTTCTGAACGAAAAGAGCTACAGTGTGGATGTTTTGAATTATCGATAAGTTATATTTGAAATATTAATCTATATTTTTTGTTTGATGTGAAGATGATAGAACCCCATTATATACAAAACAAAATAGAATTTTCTTCACGCAATTTATAACCATATTTCAATTCTCAGTCAACGGTGATGTATTTTTACTGAAATAATATTTATGTGACCTAAATTTTAGAGAGGCAAATATATAAAAAGAAATATTATTTTATATCATTCGATATCAATACTATGAATGTGTGGTAGGTTATACTTTACTTATGCTAAAATAATAAAACCTATTTTTACCAAATGGAAACCCGACTTCAAAAATCAAATATTCTATAACAAGAAATGCACTAAAAATAATTGCATATTGCATATTCTTGTGCCAATTTTAGTTCACCTAAGCAAAAATTTTTAATTATATATGTACAATTATTGTTATTTTTGGAGTCGGTGACAGCATAGAGAAATTCATATAAACTTTGGACACCGCCTCCAAAAATAACAATAATTGTTCATATATATTTAAAAATTTTTGGATAGGTGAACTAAAATTGGCACAAGAATATGCAATTATTTTTTTACTTTTTAGTACATTTTTGTTTTTGAATATTTGATTTTTGAAGTCGGGTTTCCATTTTGTCAAAATAGGTTTTATTTAATTTTTAGTGCATTTTATTATAACAGATTTTCTATTTTTTTTACAAGCATTTTGTTTTTTTTTTGTAAAAATTTTTTTTTTTGGGGTCGGTTTTTTTGTGTAAAAAATTTTTTTGAAGTCGGTTTTTTAAAAAATTTTTCTTATTTTCCCATTATGAATGAGTATATCCTTTAAAAAAAAAAATTTCCCAGAAATCGGTTATCACATATAAAATGAGGATTTTCCTCGATTTCACACATAAAAATAAAAAATAAAAATAAAATACAGACGAATTGAGAGTCATCCTCCTTTTTGAAGTCGGGTTAAAAACGAAACGTTTTTTTGCCAACGAATCGTTTATATGGTTTTATTTTACGAACTACATTTTGTATTCTAATATCTTTTGCAACAAACCTACTTGGCATTCGTTACATCACACATCAAAAGTAATGTTTTTTTTGTACTTACAAGAGTTTAACAAATTATGAAGTCAATTCTGAATACTGAAATTGTTTTGAAAATTTCAATTATTTGTGAGTTGTTTGACCCACTATTTATTTCGTTTAAATTTAGAAATGTAATAAATTTATCATTAATTATTGCATTTAGTGGAATGCATTTTAAGAAACTGTTCCAAGTAATCTTTAGGGAGTACACTTAATTTTATATTAAAAGTTTTAAAACGTTTCTAAAAAGTTTTGCTTTCAAGTTGTTCATGTGATGTCTTTTTTCATATTTATGAAAGCTAACGATGTGTATCTACGTTAAACCACCGCTGTGTAAACATGAACCCGCAGTTCTAATAATGAGAAAATACTCACAGGCAAGTAATGTACATGATGTATAAGTCAATTCAATGACTGTATTCGTAGATTTTATATTTCATATAAAAATATTTCTTATATTGCTCCCAAAACCTTACTGTATTTTGGGAAATGTCAAAATTTAAGAAATGTCTAATGTTTAAGCTCTTTTTCTGTTTTCCTTCTTGCATGCAAATTACAGATAATAATTATTTTGCATACCAATGATACAGTTATTATCGACAATACTCAATAATATTAATATTGTGAACCCACTAAACTATTTTTATCGAGTTATGAGAATACGATCAGAAGCTAATCACCACTCGTGATTGGCTCAAAGATATGATAAACACCAAAGCACTCAAAGTGGAGTGCTAGGAGAACATGTGGTAAGTGATAGGAATATTATTATTTTTTCATTAATAATACTTCTATAACTTACCACATGTTCTCCTAGCACTCCACTTTGAGTGCATTGGTGTTTATCATATCTTTGAGTCAATCACGAGTGGTCTTCGTTTGTTTCGGAGAGGTGATCAGTTAATCGGTTTCTATTGGATGTTATTGGGGAATGGGAACATCATAGAAAGAAATGGAGGCGTGTGCTATTATGCACCTTGTTTGATTCATCCTGTATATATATTATATTATCACAAATTATTTGCTTAAATGTATAACAAGTTGCCCATTTAATCAAAACGAAAAAAAATTCTACATTTTGCTAAATATGCATTTGTTTTAATTTTGATTTAATTTTACTTGAAAAAAGTTTTTTCACTCAATTGAATGGAAAGGTGACATAGTAATGGTTTCCTTATTTAATATTATTTTTATAAATTATTTAAAAAGAAGTCTAACTTCTTACGTGCGTGTATAAGTAAACAAACACACTTTTTTATGTGTGTGTGTTTTGTCTTGTATATACTCTTAACTCAACTTGGCGTTGCGTACAATGAGCAACCATTGTTAGTTTGAGGTTTTTGAAAATTTTTTAGTAAAAAAATGTGGTAATACCAAAAACCTCAAAAATCGCATGAAAAATAAAAATCGACTTAAGATAATCCATTAAGATGACCCATCTAGATGGCGATCCTATATCCTGTCTAATTTTAATGTCCACTTTCGTTCATAAAAATTAAACCAGTAAGTCACATTTCAAGCGTATATATTACTAAATATATGTATAATATTACATACAGTAACACTTAGAATGTTTAAACTGGTTCATTTTTAATGAACGGGAGTTTACGTGAAGGCTGTTGCTGAAATCAATATTAGCTTATATAATGATTTATTAATAGAAATATGATATTTTGTCTTTGAATAATTCAAATTTTTACCATCGATTTTTACTATATCCATTCCGTTATCTAAACAACGTTTCGAATAATCGCTGCTTTTCATGAAAGCACTTTAATTCTAATGGTTTCGGCACAATTTGACAGTAAAAACTTTGAATTATGTACTTGCACCCACTGTTGAACGCATTTAATAATACCGTAAAATATCGAAATGTAACTATTTAAAATAATTTTTGTATGGCACTCGTTTAAACTCTATTAATAGTGTTTAAGAAACGCTCAGTAAGTAATTCAATATTTCTTGAGTTTGTAATCGCTATTGTTCTTTTATCAATATCAACGTTTAAAATAATTTTTGAACATCTGCCAAATTATGATGCAAATATAAACGACAAATCAGTTGTTTTTAGATTACTTTAGTGTATATAAAATAATTTTCTAATGACTGTTTTGTGTTAGATATTACAAGTCTGTGTATATATATATATATACTGTAAGTGCTTAAAAATTTCAAGGAAAATTTCAAACCTACGTTACTATACAAAACAAAACATTTGAATTTGTTAGAACAATATAAATTTAGAAAATCAAATTCAAATTTTGCTCCAATTCCTAGAACAATTATTTGTATTTTATAAATACTTATTTTGACTACAAGGTAGTTATCATCAGTATGAATTAGCTAATCGTAACTATTTCTGGGATATGGAGCCAGAGATATGTTGCTCGTTGCTAATTTGGCGCGTGTATCGTTGCTAATTGGGTGAGACACGCACCAAATTAGCAACGAGCAACATATCTCTGACTCCATATCTCAGAGATAGTTACGATTAAGCATTTATAAAATACAAATAATTGTTCTAGCAATTGGGGCAAAATTTGAAATTTAAGTTCAAAAAAACCTTGAGTTCTCTTTGATTATTTTAATAATATTTTTATTAATATAAATTTTGATAACACAACAAATCAATATGTAGTCTTTGGATTATATGATATTAATAGTTAGGACATTATTCTTTATCGTACAAGTTAGATAATGAATAACGATGAAAAAACTGTGACAAAAGATTCCCAGTTTCATTACACGTATGATCGAATGAAGTCGTATGTCATGGAGACAATTTATAGATAAACTAACTTTCAGTTTGTTGTAAATTTCTTTTATAAAAATAACACATGAAAAGCAAACCTGGCCAAAAAACATTACTTTTGGTAGCTTAAGTGCTATCTCTACAAATAACAGCATAATTTATTTCCAATTCCCGAAATACAATTTGACAAATTTTTGTTTTGTTTCAAGTTTTAATACATTTTAGAAAAATAAAATAATAATTTTCAAAAATAATTTTATAATATATAATAATTAAAAATGTAATGTAATATTTATTTGTCGGATTAAACGTTAAATTTAACACATATGTAAAACATAAAAAATTTAGGTTTTATCAATATATCTTTATTTTCATTCACACAACGTTTTACAATGCAGTTTATTTAAATAGATTTACCTTTTGGTTTTAATTTGTACCTTTTTGTGATTATCATATATTTTCTGATGAAGGAACTGTGTTCCGAAACTAGTCAAAAAAAATTATTGTTACAAAAACCTCAAATATTTGTTTTATTTAATAATTATAATGGATTTTTTTCGTCAAATACCCATACAAAATATATGGTAGAGTTGAGTTTTACTCGCGACGTAACGAAGTAGATAGAAATTGAAAATGGGCACATTTCGATGAGGTTTTTCCGTTGTATAGGTATCACTCCATAGCAGATTCTTATATGCGGTTATTACAAGTAGGAGGTGCTGCAATAGACATGTTTTTCGAAAATCGTTGAAATCATTTCAATGCTAGTTTCTGTATTACAATTCTGCATGTATATACTGTAATAATAAAACTTAATATTAAAACATGGGAAATATTAAAATTTTATGTCCCCTGAATCACGTACATAATATTATGGCATTGTTTTATTGCACTTATATAACTGTAAATTTACTTACCTATCACAATAACATAAAAGATTTTGACAAGCCATCGTGCACCCTGATATGTGATGAATAGTGCACGCACGGTGACTAGGCAAAATATTCATGTTATTTTGAACGGCAATTAAATACACAGATATGAGTACATTAGAGCAGTGATTCTTAACCACTGTGCCGTGGCACTTTTGTGTGCCGCCGTCAATTCTTAAAATGTGCCACCAGATTTTAGCATATAGTTAAGTAATTTTATGTATATAGTTAAGTATTAACCAACATTAAAACGAAAACAAGATCGAGACTGTTAAAGGTAGAAGACGATATGAGAGTAGCATTGCCATTTTTACGACTAAATATACATGAAATTATCAAAAAACATCAAGCTCAAATTTCTCATTAAAAGTATTCTTATTATTAACGTGTATTGAATCCCTTAATAAACGTACTGTCGTTTTTGTAGTACATTTTTTTTTTTTCAAGATTATTATCATAAGCTATTTTACACAGTGTATTATAGGTATGTAAACAACTTGTAAACTTATCTTTTTCTTTGTGTGTCGTCAAATTTTGTAATCGTTAAAAGTAGGCCGCGACATAAAAAAGGTTGAGAATCATTAGAGTAATACATTAATAGTAAAGTTTATACGTATGCGCTAGAAAAAGTGGAGTTCTTATTCGAAAATTTTTCAGTTGATCTACGGCAAATCTATTGGATTATCGAAAAAATATAGACGATAAAAGTTATTCATTATAGAAAAACTAATAACTTTAATACATAATATTTTTCGAAATCGAACGAATTTGGCATAAAGCAACTGTTATACGTTTTGTGTTGAATAGGTCGTTACTTGTCGAAAATCCATCATAATTATTAAAGAAACCAAATATTTGAGATTTTCGTACCAATGCTTTTATTTTGACTATAGTTTCGGAAACACAGCTCCTTCATCAAAAAATATATTTTCAATATAAAATTATTGTTCAGTAAAAATAAAATTATTGTTAGGAAAATTTCAAATATTTTGTTTATTTAAACGATTATTAATTACACAGTTAATGTACACCTAAAGATAATCTGTAGTCAAATTATGATTCTAAAAATTCATTATGATAATTTATTGATTTTTTTTTTAAATTTAAAATTGAATACCTCAAAAACATTTGCTTATACGGTCGTGAATATAAATATATAAAAATTTTATTCGGTATGTTTATAACGCTTTTCGGAGTTATAAACGATATACATTAAGTAGGAGATTATTAGTATTCCAAACACTAAAATTCAAAAGAAGAAAATCTATTCCTAAAAAATATGTACGATATAAAATATTTACTCGAAAATGCGAAATTTAACCTCAATGTTATTGCAAAATTATTTTATAAAGTCAAAATACAATATTCTATTCACAGTATTATATTAAATTTATCATATTAATAATACAAAAAATCTAACATAATAAAAAATTGTTAATAATATTTGATAAGTATGTTATTTTTTCAATTTGTTTTTTACCAAAAATGTAATTTAAATATAAAATGTACAAAATATTTAATAAAATAAAAAATATAATGTCTTGTTTGAAAAATTTTATTAAAAGAAGTTAAATACTTCAATACGTATAATAGTAAAATGGAGCTATGATTTAGCAAAAGACATTATCGATTAGTCTTTTTGTATTTAACCGGAGCAATTTGTCTGGGCTCTACGAATGCAGTTTGTACACTAGGCCACAAATGTTGAAATCAGTTTTTCGAAAATCGAATCAATAATAAAATTATTTTTAAAGACATCAACTTGTGTGTTCCATTGTACATTCATATGGAATGGATAATTATATTTTAATGTACAATTATTCGTTTTCATTGAATTATGAATTTGTGCTACTTTATCACAAAGCTTTGCCAAAAGTGTAATGAAATTCTAACAAACTATTTATTATTTTATTTAAAAAAAATTACATTTAAAATAATGTTGTTTAAAATTTTTATGTTTTTTAAATACTCTGTTTTCTGAATCGTCATTGGAAAAGTAATTCTCTACATACGTATCATTAAGAGATATAATCGACACTTATTGGCTAGAAAAACTGTTACAGAAAGAAAAAAACAATTTACAACTAAGGTGTTCAGAGAAATAAAATCAATAATTAACTTTCAATAAAAAGCAATTGAATGTATTTCATTTCAAGTTGTTTTAAATAACATTAATGTCCTGAAGAAATGGGTATATGTAGTGAGATATCCTTACATTTTATAAAACATATTATAAAAGTCCCCAGTTGCGCCTGTCTGTCTGTCTGTACGCGGTAAATTCAAAAACTACCTATCGGATTTGCATACGGTTTTCACCAATGGACGGAGTGATTCATGAAGAAGGTTTAGGTATATAATTCATTGAGGTTTTGTGTAAATTGGCTGAAATATCGGAAATATGACGATGATAGTTGAAGGAAATCATGCCGAGAGAGAACTAATGAGAAAGAACACTAACGGTGCGTCCACATATACGCACCACGAACCCCGAGCGGTGTGCGCGCCGCTCGCGTTTGGTTCGTTGGAATTGTTGATTTTAACGATCCTCCAGCGATCCATAGAAAACCCACGAAACATATATTCATATTGCAGTGAAGTTGAATCAATCACAAAAACCAGTTATTTAAGCCTGAAAATAATCTAAAGATATTAATTAAAATGTTTACTTTTTAGATCAGCTTGAAAAATGTTGAAGTTGAACTAAAATATTACATTTCAATAAATTAATATTAAAAAAAAATAATAATCACATGCGCGCTAAAAACGATGAATGGATCGTTGTTCACCGTCCAAATATGACGGATACGATGCGCGCAGCGCGCATATGTGGACGCACCATAATATTTACAGAAATATTTATAATTCAATATTGAAAGTTAAATATCGTCGTACACATTAGAGTTTGAGAAAAATGATAAGGTAATGAATTGCAGAAAACATGATTTTCCACAACTTTGTTTCTAATACATTTTTCAATTGTTCTGATAATTGTGTTTTCTTCTTTCTCTATGCCCCCTTTCTCCTTAACCTATGCCATTTATTTATAAAATTGGCCTTAAAAATACCAAAATCATATCAGATACGACATTTCATTTTGATCAGACTAAAATTGTGACCATTAGAGAGTTATTTTTGTTAACTAAGGAAATTCGCTAAGTTGATGCAGTTCCTGCGTAACGAATTTTTTATATATATGCCGGGAAAAAAAGTGAATTAGACAATGTGACAACAAAGATTCGACCTGCTTCTATCCAGGAGGGTGCCCTAACCAATGACGGTTATTTGTGTAATTAGTTGTCTTAAATAATAGGACGTATTTGGTTCGAATCTTAGTGGATTCATTTCTTTGCATTTGCTTGAAGAAAAACTTCCCATTCCTACAAAAGTTTGAAATTTTGTTGAAAACTTTTTTTATAAAAATAACGCGAAGCGTTAGTCAACGCAAAACGTTAGCCAACGCGAAGCGCGTGGCTTTTAAACGCATGCTCGGCCACAGTTAGTTATTAATACAATTTTTGACACAATAATATCGTGACATTAAAATGTCCATAAAAGATTATATTTGATGGTTATTCTAGACTCTAGAATAACCTATTCTATGTGCTCTAGAGCTAAAAATTAAGATCAAGTTCGTGAATGGAGAAAATCGGACCATGTTTGGCCAAATTGGACAAAACTGCCCATCTTTGAAATCATAATGAGAACTAAAAAATTTAAAATACAAAAATTTTCCTTTCTTTTTAATATAAACGGGTTTTGTTTAAAACTTTTTTTCATTAACTCAGTATATAACAGGTATTTAAGCAATAAACTCAGTTACTTTCACTTTCTTCTATTATTCTGTTTATTTTATGATGAAGTCAGAGATTATTAATGTTATATTCTCATATTAAAAAAAAATGGAACATATAACGAGAAAGTTTTAGAACTACTGTATCCTATACGATTTACGATAATTATATGTCACCTACTTTCACATTCAAAAGTGTGAATAAATCGAAAATATGTTAAATATAACACTTATATTAAAGCAGCTGTCGTGATTTATCTATCGCATACTTGTGAAAAGAAAAATTACTAAGATTTGCGTTTTCAATTTCAAAGTTATTTTTTATATGGATAGAGCTTGCAAGGCAAAGCTTATGTCTATAATTGGCATAACAATACGTATGGTATAACTTTGTGTCAGCATTATTTTTTCAATAATATCTATCGAATTTTCTATAGCCAGTATTAACAGTTTGGTTAGCATGTTTAAATGAAACCAATATGTATACTGTACATACATGTGGATACGAATTTGTTTTGTCATTAGCCAAAATAACTGCGAACAATCAAAAACTTAAACAGAGTCTAAACTTATTCGTTTGTATATTATTGGTAGGAGTATTTCATTAGAAAATTGTCAATTTATAATTTCAGGGTGTCTAGTAATATTTTGGCAAAAAATTCCCTGACTTTTCCAGGGTTTCCAGACTTTAATTCGAATTTTTCCAGACCATTTTTTCATATAGTATTTTGTTATTGATAGGAAAATTAAGAAAAGTATATATTTGTTCATTTATATTCATTTTTTATGGATAATATGATAAAACCTATACATTCTTTTTCATCAGTAACATCCATAAAATTTTTTCAAAAACCTCAAAACAGATAATTATTAGTAATAATTTTATTGAAATAAGTTATTTTAAATACGATTATGCGAAATTCCATGAAATTCCCTGGAATTTAACGAAATTCCCTGACAATTCCATGACTATTCCAGAAACTCAAAATTCCCTAACATTTCCAGATTTTCCAGACAACTAGAGACCCTGAATTTGGTAACTTTTTCGTGTGACCTAAAACATAACTTTTATTTATTTTTTATTTTCATTTTTTAAACGAACATATACCTACTAAATCATAGATATCCGTTCGAGTGGTCGACCTGATAAAGGCACTCTGCTCGGAACTGGAAGGTTGCTAGTTCGATCCCAACGGCGGTAGTTTGTCAATTACATTAGTTAAATAAATAAAAACATAATAGGGCGGTTAATTGACTAAACTGTCGGCGTATGGACAAGAACAAAAGTAACCGGCTATGCTTGTGAACGTTTTTTGCAGTTGCCATTCACAAACTCCAGATGAATATCGGAATAGTTCCTATCAAAGTCGGCTGAAATCGCACAACCTACAATTCCTACATACAAATTCCTTGTCTCCTTTAGGGGGTCGGTAAAATAGACCTTGAACAGCCTACTTGCCAGGCTTCGACCTCCTCCTCGCCACTGCTACTACTACTACTAGATCATAGATAAAATATAAATAGACTAAGATCCGGCAGTAAGTATGTTGTATCACATACGCCGGATAAAATGGGTGTGTTATGTTAATATGACAACAAGATTCAGCCATATGCAGCTAGCCGCCATAGCCTAACTAATAAGAAACGAATAGCGATTATGAATTTGGAATAAAAACAACAATAAAACATTTTTTTTCAACGAAATCATATATTAATTTAGATATAAAGTTCAAAGTTTATCGGGTTTGTTTTTTTTTTGGACAAAAATGTCATTTCAAATTGTTCATATCAAAAAGTTCTGTAACATAACTCCGCTCCATCTCCCTAAATTTTTAACTTCTTAGAATGTAATATCTTCTGATGATATCTTCCTTACGTTTGGATTAAGTACCTAGTCAAGCATCATAGTAGGTTTTCATTAAATTATAATTGTTGATAACAGTAGTTCTTACATACTGATATAGCAATATCGTATTCAACCTAATTAAACAGTTAGTTTTACTTGAATAGAGTTTTTTCTTGAAATATTACAGACAATTTTCAAATTAGTTTAAGATTAGGTTTTTAAATTACCTAAGAAAAAATACACCGGTATTTTTTAAACACCGTTAGATAAAAAAAGAGAGTATATTTTATTATAATATGTTATCAGTAGTAAGTCATAAATAATGATCTGCATAATCATAAAATTAATGTAAATTATTATCAAAATTACCATAATTTATTATATATTATACATGTGACAAATTATACATATTATACATGTGACACTTCAACGTCATTCGTATGTTTTTAAACATATTTGCTTTTTATTCATGAGAAAAGAAATTTCTTAAGGATGTACCAGCATACTACCGCTTTTCGACAGATTTTGCTCATTTTTTTTTTCACAGGCTAAAAATAATGTTTTCTAATAAATCCCGAAATTTCAGAATTTTTGACCCTTTAGAACGCGAGATAATTAATATTAAAGTTATCATTCTCTCTCACTCTCTCTCATTAGAAGCATGAAAAACTTCATGCCCGCCAAACTATTATCAGTTGTTTGTTGTATTAAAAAAAAAATCGACAGAATTAAAAAAAAAATCTAAGAGAGTAAAGCAAATATTTATTATATAAATTTAAAAAAAAATCGTGTGTTACTGTTTTGTTTTCGAAATATTAAAGGTTAAATTTATTTATTTTCTTCAAATCAACATTGTTTTGTATATGTGAACAGTGTTTGTGTCTATGTGTTTATGTGTTTGTGCTTTTAATAAAATCAAACCGGTTTGTTGTTGAAAATTATTGCATAAATATAAATTTTTATACCCGCTATTAATATATACCAGAATGTATTCAGTTTAGTCCCGACTATGTAACGATTGGAAATATTGATCGTATAAAAAAAATTTGGTATAGGTAATGACCTACTTTTGGTATAGGTCATTACGATAACTCAAAAACGAAAAGAGATTGTCAGCTGAAATTTTGTTTGTGTGTTCTTGATCATGTTTTGGCAAAATGGATAAAACTGTCAATCTTTGAAACCGTAAGAGATAGATCAAAAGTTTAAAGACAAAAAATGCTCTTTTATTATTATATATTTTATTATTATTTTCTTATTCTTTTATTATTATAAACACCGTTTTGTTTGAAACTTTTTTTCATAAATTCAGCATATACCGAATATTTAAGCAATTAATTGTGGTTTTAACTATTTAACAACAGATACTTGTTATTTTCACTTAAAAATATAATAAAAATTATAATGTTAATACTATTAATTAAAAAATAATACAGATAAATTAAATACTATTAGAAATTAGGAGTCAAACGAAAATTAAGGATATTTGAAGATCTGTATCATTTTCGGCTATTCGTTTCATATTAGATGTTTCTCATAAAAAATGAATGTCTCAGTTTGAATCTTCCATCTCATGGATGTATATAGATAGTTTGCATTAACATAGTTTTCAATTAATTTTTTTGCGAAAAATTAAAATATGAGTTCTTTTTTGACCTATGTAATTATGGACTTTTTGCAAAAGCTCCAAAATAATGAACTTAAAAATTTGTAGTCTATTTCTCATATTTATACTAACTGGCTTCGACCGTCACAAAACATATTTTTAAACACAGAAGCCAAAAGGAATTTTTGGACGGAAGTATAGACTATCAGATAACTTTTAAGAAGGCATATAGGTATAGGACAGGCTAGTTTGTATTTAATTTACTTTATTCCATGTCAACCTTTAGCGAAAAATGGACTCGAAAAATAATGTATTCATTTATGAATGTAATGGAATTTTTGAAATTCAGTTTCACCCGCTTCCGGGTGTCATTTTGCAGAAGTATTAATAATCCATAACAATACAAGAATAAAAAAAATTGTGCGTGTCAGCTACAATGCGCGATAAAGTTAACTCTTATAAGTTATTTAATTTTGAAATATTTCGCTTAAATGGCGCTAACAGTTACCTGCCATGTGCTGCCATCTATAGCGCTAACATTAATTCATTTATAATTATTTTATAGTTATTTTTTAGAAGCTAACTTTTAATATATAATTCAAAATATTATTTAAATTTTATAAAAAATTTATTTTAATATTTTTTTTCGTTAAAATAAATTAATGGCCTACGAAAAAGGAAAATTTAGTATAAAATCAATATGAAAAGATATTGTTAAGCATCATAAATTCAAATAGAATATCACACCGTATAAAGTGTTAGCTTGTAAAAACAAACACAACGCTTTTTTTAAATATTAATTTCACTACCTATCTAATTGTCGTATCGGGGGCTGAAATCGATTCTTAAGGAGTAAACTCCAAAAAATAATAAAAATTCCAGTTTTAGCTCATATTGCAATAAAAACGTGTTGTATGAGTTTTTCTCAAACTAATTAATTAACTCTGATTAATTATTATAAAAATTTATTTCTATGGATATGTACAAAAATAATTAGTTTTTGTTCACTCTATTTGTAAATATGGTGTATTGTTTTCAACTAGTATTATAATAATAATTATTCGTGGTTAATATCCTAAATTGATTTTTCTTTACGAAAATACACGCAATCATGTGTATATTGACCTCCATAATTAATAATAGAGTAAAAATTGATTATGTTATACCTAATATATTTTATATTTGTAACGAGCCATTGCTTATATTAGACGTTTGCTCATAATAGTACACGCTTTTTCTATTCTTAGGATATTTTAATACAAATTCTCAATTTGTTAGTTAAACATGCAATCAGTTTAAATAGTTCATTTCTATATTGTTCAAAAGTATGGTTATGAACTGTTTAGATAACGAACAAGATCCTATTTTCTTTTTTCTTATCACGCCACTTGTAAACACAGAATATCAAATCTTGTATGGTTGTTTGTGTATTAAACATTAATTGAGTTTTTTTTTACATAAATTTGGAAGTATTTCTTATTCGATAAACAAAAAGAATGCAATAACAATGACAGCGAACTAATATACTGTTAGTAGACAACAAATAATATCAAATGTTATTTGAAACCTTTAACAATTGATAGTTTGTTTTTAAAGATTTTCAAAAATTGAAAAAAGCCTTTGAATATATCTGAAAAAACCAAGTTTAAAAGTTTTACTATATTAAGACATAAAGATTAATAGACAAAATAGTGTCCAGCATTGTTATATTTAAATTAGTTGCAAAATTAGTTGAAATGTTTTGATAAGTAAAATGTTGTTAAACTAAATCTTCAGGGACTAGAATAATGCAATTGTTTTGTAAGATATACAACTTAATAATACGACTTAATGTAATACATGACATTATTTCAAAATTACATTGAAATAATGTTCATTCTTCAGTCAGACATTTATTACTGTAATTTATCTTTTCAATTAAATTAAAGCATTAATTATTTTATTTTTGGAATTTACTCTTTTAGAATCGATTTCAATTTAGGGCCCCCGGTACGATAATTTGATGGGCAGCAATTCCATTTGATATTCAAGGGCAGATATTCAATTTGAATTTATGATGTTTTAACATCTTTTCAGATTGATTTTACACCATAAATTATCCGTTTTCCTAGGTCATTAATTTATTTTAAGAAAAATAATAATAAAATAAATTTTTCATAAAAATTTAAATAATATTTTGAAATGTAATTAAATGTTAGCTTCTAAAAAAAAAAAATTATTTTAAAATTTTGTTCATTGTCATTTCCACAGAAACTATACTTTATTATAACTATAAAATTGTTTTATTAAAATTTGGTTTCAATTTTGAAATGTTAATTTTGATTGTCATTTCCATAGAAACTATAAACTATACTAGCACACTACAAATCGTTATATATAAGTTAGAAATATGCAAATTTGTATTTTGGCTATTAATAAATTTAAACTTAGAAAAAAATTTTTATAAATGAATTAATGTTAGCGCCATCTAAGCAGAATATTCCAAAATTAAATAACTTTTCCTGATATATAGTAATATATAATCGTAATATAGTAAATAACTTATAAGAGTAAACTCTACTCACGCGTCGGAGCTGACACGCACACTTTTTTTAATCACTTTTCAAATATCCTTCGTCTAATTATCAGTAGAATAGTTTTAAAATTTTAATACTTTTCAGTCTAGATCATTGGTAGTCTAGATTGATGGGGTCGTACTGTACTAGAAGATGACCATTGGATTTACAAAAATGTCATATAAGATCTATTGATCAATTGTGCCAATGTACTACTTATACATATTTACAACTGCTAGACTGACAAAAAAAATTTTCAAAACCGAGTTTATTTCTTTTGGATTCCATGTATTGTTTCTCATATTTATATTAACCGACTTCGATCGTCAAAAATACATATTTTGTTTTATTGCGATAACTTTTAAGAAAGCATATTCAATATTCCAACGGAAATAAAGCTATTTTCTACTTAATTAACAAACTTTCTTTTTAAAAGCAAATTTTACTAAAGACCCTCAAATTAGCATAATAAAATAGTCCTGAACTATACCGTGTGTGTTGGAAAGATTTGCTAATAGAGAATCAATGTTAAATATTATTTATTACTATAATAACTACACATTACTTCATAAAGAAATAAAAATAGTGGGGATACTCTGTAGTGTGTGTGTTGTTTACATGCTGACTGGCTGTGTGGTTACTGTATGAAGTCAGTCAGTACTGCAGAAACATGTAATGCGAGTGGGTTAAATAAATTAATAAATTTTATTACAGTTCCTAACCTAACCATATTTTCTGTAACTTTAATATTGACAGAAATATTTGCAATTTAAATACCATACCCATAGTAACTGATGGTTACTAATTTTTTTATAATGTATCAATATTTCACAGATCTAAAAATTATTAAGAAATAAGAAAATATATTTATTTATAAATAGAAATCTTTGTTTGGAGAATATAATTCACAAATGAACTGAATTAAATTTTTTAAACTAATTATTTGAAATACTAAGAGAGATATCCGATATTTTGTATTTTCTTCTTCCTCTAAGCCAATTCAACTTATTAACGAACAGTTCCTATAAAATTCGAAATCATATCAGATACGGGATTTCTTTTTGATCAGACTACAATTATGACCGCTAGAGTGTATACAAATACCAAGAAAATACTTTTTTATTTATTTAAGTATGTCTGTAGCAACTATAGCGGTCACAGGTTGCCGTGAACATTAATAAGATAAACGTTAATTAAGATCTATATCCAATAGAGAAGTAATCTAATAATTCGCGATGAAATTCGTTAAGTTGACGCAGCTCTTACGTAACGAATTTTTTTTTAAATTTAAAAACATTGAACTTCATTATTTTTATTATAACTACAATCCTCGACTGAATAACTTATAATATATAAATATTTTAACCTTGAATAAAAAAATACATTTTAATATATTTACCCACAATATCATTTAATAAACATTGGTATGTTTTAAAATTCAATAAAAAATGTTAAAAAGTCAATATCCGTTGTAATTGAAATTTATGAATTAGCATAACTTTTTTTTTTACAATTCAATAATCACCTACATTCATAAATTATGTATTTCATAATAACATTGCTTTTCTATCAACTCTATATTGATTTCTATATTAATTTCTATATTCATTCTATATTAATTATGAATAACACACTATGATTTTATATGGGTATGCAAATTTTAAAATTGTTCTTTAACGTTATCCCAATTTTCAAAAAATCAAAATGAAAGGTACTTTCGATTTAATATTTGTCCTTCATTTAATGCCGAATAATGGATGAAAATAACAACATTCTCTGCCGATTTACCTCAAAAAATTGCATGGTTTGAATTTATTAATTTTTCAGCTGCCGTGAAATTACAGAAACTTAATGTCGAATTCGCGAATGAAACCACTTCACCGAACCTTAAAAATTTCAAAGCCATTTACTTAAAATTTGTATTTATAGCATTACAAGCATAACTAACTGTTAATATGTAGCCTAAGTAAAGCCACCATCTTGTTATATGACGCCATTAGTTACTTTACTAATACTGTGTTGTCATAGGGTGAATGTCCTTTCAATTTTGCAACTAAAACTTTAATTTTCAGTTTTCTATACGTTTGACAAAACTTTTGTTTTTTAAATGAAAATTTGCAATTTCTTTGATGAAAATAGTCTGAAGATTTAAAAAAAATAATTTGTTTGAAAATTTCATTAATGCGATTAACACTTTTCAAGTAACTGGCATTTTATCTATGATCTCTGTTGGTAATCGTATATTAATCGAACGATTACTTTCTTTATATACCTACATTAATAAATTGTTACAAAAAGATGAGTAATACATCACCACCACCGATCCACTTCAAACAAGACTACTATTGTCTTAATCATATAAGACAATTATTTAGTTACGAGTTTAACAAGCCGTGTCTTATGCTTAAGATTTTTAGTATAATCAAATCGAATTATTTCCGAAATAAATAGACTTTTTTAATTGAAAACAAATTTAAAATAATTTAAGGGCAATTTTAAAAATAATTATTGTGTAATATTCTACAAATTTGATTTCCTGTCAAATAAACTTGATGATCAGCAGTTTCTCCATAAAAGTTTATTAAGATATAAAAGTTTTATCCTATGAAACTTAATCCCTCTAAATATTAAACAAACACCATATACTATAAACATATTTTCGATATTTTGTCATGCTTTTATATTTCTTGTATATTGAATTAGTTATATTGTTTGTATTAAATTAAAAAAAAAAAAAAACTTCATAAAATAAAAAAGCTCATAAAATATATGTTATAAAATATACTCGTAAAATATACTACTATTCTTTTATTCTTAGTCATTAAGTTAATCAATTTATTTTTCCCTAAATTACTTAGTTCTATATTTCTTTATAAGTATTAATTAATTATATCTGTGATAAACAAAGAGTGATATGGCACAGAGAGTGATACGGCAAATTCTAGTAACACTTATTTTCTACAACTTTATATCTTATAAATTTTTTGAATATTAAAGGATATATGCCAAATTTTGTGTTTCTCCCCTCCTCTAAACCCTTACCCCTGCCCGTTTTTACCCAACGAACTTGACTTTTTGAATACTAAAAGGTATTCATACATTTGAAGAAATTTTTACAAAAATAAATTCGAACAAAATCTATAACTTAGCTTAATAATTTGATATTAAATACAATATAATTAATTGATTTTTTAAATATTGCTCTGCTGGATAAGCTAGCAGAGCAATATTTAAATAGTTAGCAATATTTATGTGTAACTATGCAATATTTAGATAGTTACACAGTACAAAAAAGAGCATTTAATTAGAATTTAATTAGCTTAATAATTTGATATTAAAAACAACATAATTAATTGATATTTTAAATATTGCTCTGCTAGCTTAACATTAAGCTAGCAGAGCATGCGGTAACACAATACAAGAAAGAGCATTTAATTTTTAATTAGGGCCTTTAATTAGCATTTAATTAGCGTCTAATTATGAAACAATTATAATTGTGTTCTGCTCATGATTGCAGATAATAATATAAATTTATCATATTCAAAATAATATTCACAAAGATACGAGCGGTACGGGCTACGTAACCTAAGCGACTTGTCTAAGCGGGAAAATATTATAGTATATATATGAAATAAAGTTACCTTGACGTATTACTTAATTACTTGTCATTAACAAGCAAAATACTTTTTTATTGTTAGTGATAATTTTTAAAACAATTTTCCACGCAAAAGGTTGACTTCTAAGACCGGAATACTAAAAATTACCGTGGCAGTCCACGTGTTAAAATATTTTTATAATATAGTTAATATGGTTTTCTCTTCATGATAGTAATGTTTACAGCTCTCCGTGTATACAGACTGTGTTGGAAAGCTTTTCCAATAGAGAATCAATGTTAAATATCATTTATTACTGGCAGGCAGTGTGGTTACTATGTGGAGTCAGTCAGAATACATGTAATGAGAGTCATCTCATACATACACACATCTGAATAGTGAATAGGCATACTGTATATGGTAGAGTATTTTTCATTTAAGAGTGGGGATTTGTGATACACATACTACAGTTAAGAATACAATGAACATATTTAACCCACTCACATTACATGTGTACTGGCTGACTCCACATAGTAACCAGACGGCCAGTAGTAATAAATAATATTTAACATTGATTCTCTATTGGCAAAGCTTTCCGACACAGTCTGTATAGTAGCTATTGGTCATCTGGCGTCATTAAATATGAACCAACAGGTAAAATGTTTCGAATATGAAATGTTTCGAATTATGTATCTCGCTAAGTTGATTTTCACGCACTTCAAATTTTCGTTCCAATGCAAAAAAAGCAACGAACAAGAAATTTGTCAATGGCAATGGGAAAATTTAGTAATCACTGAAAAGTGAAAAATACTTTTAAACAGATTCAAAAAAATTAAAAACCACGTTTTTAATAGTCAGGAACCAAAAAATTATTAAATTACTAAATTTACAAACATTGCGTGCTTTCTGGGTATATTTTCAAGAGGAGTATGATGTGTCCAACGCTATCACGATTCGAAATTTAATTAATTTTTTCTTTACAGAGCGTTTTCTTCATAATTTCAACAAGCTATCATTAGTAACGGTCTAAAAACGAAAAAAAGAATTAAAAAACTAGTAGTAAATTCGTGTATAATAAGCATTAAATATAATTTTTGAATTGTATGCATTAAATAAAATAATTTTCTACATTGTAAGAAAAAGTAAAAGCTTAATAAAGCCTTGAGGTGTCATTTTAAATGATAAAAAATCGAATCACAATATAATATAATATAATATGACACACATGAGAACAGTGCCGGATAAAAAATTTTTCAGATAATAAATAAATATTTTTATCACATCAACGAAAATGTTAATTAATACTGCGCAGACCTTAGTAATTAATATGTTAGTGATTAAGCAGGTTAGCGGGAAAATAATATTTTTTATTAGCATTAAGATATTATTGAAATTTATGAGCCATCATTTCTTCTTCTTGGGCACTAGAGCCTAAAATAGGGCATACTCGTCTCAGTCAACAGTCGCCTTTGCTGCCTGACGCCACTGTTCTCCGATTTCTCAAACTCAGCTAGCTGAAGTCTTTTTCAACATTGTCAAGCCTTCTAGTGGGTGGCCGACCTCTTTTTCTAGCAAACTTGAAGGCTTGCTACATGCCAGCTTTTTTGCTGGGTTGGCGTCTTCTAATCTGTGTAAATGTCCAGGCCATCTAATAGAATAGACTTTGATGATTTTAATGATGTTGGTTCCTCAAATCTGTTGCAGAGGTTGTGAAGTATTCACCAATATTATCATTAACCGCTCCATGGATTCTTCTCAAAATTCTCCGTTCAAATACCTTAGTGGCTGAATCAGGATTTTTTAAATACTTTTTTTTGTGTTTTGTGTTTTTGTTCAAGTTTTGATTTGAGTATTTTTTAAAGCTCATAGAAACTTCTGTATGCCATCATAATGCGACTGTTGATTTCTGTATTTATGTCGTTGTTATCATTAATTAGTGTTCCAAGGTATTTGAACTCTGTAACCCTTTCAAACATCATTTATTTTCAAGTGTCGTCAAGAGTAGCCTTTGTTTTAGTTGTTTCCAAATATTAAGTGTCCATTGATCGTTTAGCCCATGTCTCTAGCAGCAATCTCAAGAGCAATAAATGTCTCAATTACATTATGTTTTGTTCTGCCAATGATATCATCAATTAGGGTCGAAAACTTAATGGTCTACGGTAAAGTCTTTTAGGCTTTATGGTTAATCCTGCCCTGTATGAGAATGTACTTTTCTATATTTAATATATAACAAAGAATTTTTCAAAGAATAAAATTGATATTTATGTTAGCGATATGTATGTATAGACCTATAGACCTAGCTTTTAACATGTCAAAACCATAACAAAATAATAAACATCAAATAACAATAATAACCATGTATTGTGTGCGTAATGCGTATATATTTTGGGTATATAGTAAATGCTTTTATACGCTAAATGTATAAAAGTAATATTCATTTCTTGTTTCAAATTTTTTTGGAGGTTTTGTATAATAACATTTTTTTGTACAAAATGTTCTTTTATATTTAACGATTAGTGTTTTATTTTTAACATTTTCCGTTTTGTATATATAGAATGTATTTACATAACATAGGAAACTATCACACAGGATGTGTTATAATTAGCTTGTTGGTGTAGTACAGAAGGTTCCATTGACCAGTCCAAGTAGCCGAGCGGTCTAAGGCGTTATGACTGCGAATTATGCATACTTGGAAACTGGGGTGAGGTTATAGGTTTGAATCCCGAACCCATAACCTTAAAACAATTTATTTATTACATTTTTCAAAAAATAAAAAAATTTAATTAATGCACTTTTCAAGGAATTAATAATTTGAAAATTTAAGCAATACATTTTTTTGTTTCAACCTAGTTTCCTTAAGTAATTAATAAATAATTAATTAATGGTGCGTCTAATAAAAAAATGTCTCAGGACTTTTCGCTCCAAAATCATATGCTCTACCTAACCTCTTATGGAACTCGACTACTTACGGGACATCCTGTATATTACGTACCAAGCCCGATATTTGTACAGATAGTTTTGAACCAAGTCCGAACTTTACAGGTCATTTTTTTAAATAAAACCGAAATAGTGTTTCGAAATGTGAAAATGCGTTAAGCGCATGATAAAATATGCATAAAATTTCACATTTTGAAACACTATTTCGGTTTTATTTTTAAAAAAATGGCATGCACAGATCGGACTTGGTACAAAATTGTCTGTACAAATCACGATCTGTACAATATCGGGCTTGGTACGTAACATATATAAGTATAAATATAACTTTTTGGTATATAAATTGGTTTGAGACGCTTTAGTGGGACATTATTTCTGATTTATTGTTTTCTCGATTGATGCAACCGAAAAAAACGATTAAACATTTTTGATTACTCAAGAACATTCTGTATAAAGGTGCAGGGAAACAAATATTGTTATGATTGTTGTCAGTACATTAGGTAAAACAATTACACCAGTTTCTCCATTTACATTAATATTTAGTATAAAACCTCCAGGTGTAATTCATTATAAATGAACAGGCTGGAACAGAGGGAAAAAGGTATACACCTATTAATGTTTTAAATGGAATACATCACAATAAGTATATAACCTTTATACATAACAATAGGTATACAACCTTTTATCTCAATATAAATACATAGGCAGTGGCGGGTGAAGGTGGTCCGCACCAGGTACCAATCGTTTAGAGGTGACATTCAACCGCGAAAAAAAAACTTACAAACATTGCATAAAATGAAATTACCGCGAAAACTTAACGATATCTATGTACTAGAACGCCAGTTGAAACATGTTGTTTCTCTAGAAACGTGCTTGTCTATAGAATATTGAATTTACTAAAAATGAATGGGACTATGGCTCGCTAGGAAATTCCCCAAAATCGTTGCTAGTCGCGTGCGTCATTTATCACTTCCTTCGTGAATTGCGATTGGCGTGACGTGAAGCGTTTTTATTTTGATAATGTTTTATAAAATAGTTGAAAAAATATCTTCCAATAAACTAAAACAATACGTATTTCGACTATAAATTAGTCATCATTATTATAAATTAGCTAGTCGTAATTTACTCTTTGACAATTGGAAATAGATAGAAAATCGAAATCAATAAACAAAAATCAAATTGAATAAGAAATTAAACAGAATCAATTAAAATATAATAAATTTTATTGAAATTACTTTTGTTAAAATTACATTCATTCAATTTACTCTTGTTAACATCATTCTTATTACAATTACTCTTATATTGTCTCGGGATATGTTATTCGTTGCTAATTTGGTGACAGTATCACAAAGCAACCAAAATATAAAAATTTGGTTGTTGTAAACCTAAAAATTGTTTTGCAGAATCGGTTGACAGCTAACTAAACAACATTAAATAAGTAACTTTGAGACACTCGAAAACACATTTATTAAATAAAATAATTTGTATTTTGTTTAAAATTGAAATGCTTGTTATTATTACTTTTATTACAATATTTCAATTTGATTATTATTCACCCAGTTGTATTGTTTAAATAATATCATATTTGACGTTTATCGGATGGTTATTGATTATAACAGGTTTCATTTTTTTGTGACAGCATCGATATCCGCACAGGGTGCCACCATATAAGCTACGCCACTGTATATGGGCCATATTAAAATGAGGTATTTTAATATCAACAATTGTTTTACACAAAACGTTTCATGTTTCACTTTCACGCTGTAAAGAGAATTAGGGTCATTGGCATCCAATTATTTAAATATGAATTTTGGATTGAATTCAAAATTCCAAAATTCTTTATGATGATGAAATGATAAGGGATAATTGGGATCAAAGACATGTACTAATCAGCTAGCATTAAAATTCGCGACGTTTCGCGGTTTCAGCTTCTTCAGGCTCTGTACATAAAACATATATACAAATTACAATTCATTATTCATATGAATAATTCATTCATTATTTATACGAACTTGACCCTACTTTTTTGCTCTAGAACACACATACAGAATGTCAGCTCGTTATCTCTTATGGTTCATAAGTTATCGTGTCCACAGACGGACAGGCGGACATGTGGAAATGGATCATCATAATCATCATAAAGAACTAATCAGGTCATTTTAAGAACACCTAACAAACATTTTTTTCTACGATCATTATTTTCAACCGTTACAATGTTGGAACTAAACTTAATATATACCCTTGTATACTCATATACCGGGTATAATAAACTTAATATAATTTTTTATAAATTTCGATTTTTGCCCCAATTTCCTTTTTGCTTCAATCAAAATTTTTGTATTTTATAAATACGTATTTCGACTACAAAGTAGTCATCATCAGTATGAATTAGCTAATTGCAATTATTCTCCGAGGAGATGTTACTTGTTGCTAATTTGGTGACGGTCAGCTAATTCATACTGATGATGACTACTTTGTAGTCGAAATACGTACTTATAAAATACAAAAATTTTGATCGAGAAAATTGGGGCAAAAATCTAAAATTATTCCGAAAGATCCTAGAGTTCTCTTTAATATTATTTATATACCCTTTTATATATATATACCGTGTATAATAATTAAGTAGCTAGTTGTCGTGTTAATGGGCATTTATTAAGGGTAATATTATACACTTAAAATTTGAAATCGATTGACCATCTTAAACTCGAGAAAAACTTAATTGATGTTCGAATAATCATCATGGGGAGCAATGTATTTCTACCACTTTTTTATTTTTAATAAAAAACGACACTTAAGAATCTTTTAAAAAAATAGCTACAAATTGTTGAATTTGTTCTGTGTATTTAAAAAAAAAACGATAATTATTTTTTTTGAATTATTGAATTTCATTATTCTATCCAATTTTAAATTATATTCCATTTTTTTTAGTTCATATTGCAATAAATACATGTTTTTTTAATTTTTTTAACTTTAAATTTTATTCATTTATTTATTTGTGTATACTTAAGCGTCAACAATGCAATGTTTGTCCAAATTCCATTTAGGTTACGAAAGACAAATTCTAGAAGACTAGCGTATACTTTATAGACCACCAATGTCACTGGAGTTTTAATTAAATACTGATATGAAAAAATTAACTCATCAACCAGGAATCGAATCTCAGGCCTCTGGATATCTAGTCCAGCGTGTTAACCGCCACACCAAAGGCGACTTTAACGTAAGAGCCAAATCAAAATTTTATTTTGCATTACTTTTACTTGTTTATTTTATTAAACAAAATAGAAGTTGTTGTACATATTTATTAGAAATTGATATCATACAGAGAATATTGTTTCTTTGTTATACAGTAGGTATTGATATGGTAACGGTATTCTATAGACTGAAGTATCAACATTTACATTCTCTAGAAAACATATTTCTATAAGCTTCAACTGAACGAATGATGAAGAACTTATATTTAAACTGTATTGAAGCATCTTATGTGATATATTCCAATTATATCGGATGTACATATACATAATAAAACGGTTTGTAAGAAGATGTATAATGTACCTATACAATTCCTCAGAGTACATTTCATCTAATGACAGTATTAAATATTTCAAACTAACGAATAAACGTGTGTGCCGGGCCTTCAAGAACGACGAAAAATTATAAACTTTAATATACTATCCAATAGCGACGCATGTGTTATTTCAAATCAAATGAACTGATTTGCAATGCTTCACTACCGTTGACTCAAAATAAACTCTACACGACATTTTAACAAAGCATTGTTCAATTTTTACAAATGAAAGTCAACCTAATGAATAAAAATTAATTACCACACACATACAGACCCAAAGACGAGAGCGATATTTAATCTAAATCTAATTCGAAGATACAAAATTTCTCATTTGAATTTCATATATTATTGCCAAACATTAGAACTACAATATTAGGGATGCTGCGAGACTTGCATGTCTCTTGTATTGTATTGACTTGGAAAAGTTTTCTATCGTGCCGTCTCGTCTGGTTTTAACAGTTGAAGATTTTCTTGAAAAAATACAACTAAAAAAATAATTTTTTTTCTATTCATATGAAGAGCATATTTTTCTAATTTATTTAACTTTCTATGTTTTATTTGAAACAATAAAACCTATAAAAAAAAATTAAATCACAAAATGATTTACTGTTTTGTGATTGGTACATTTTTACAGATAGATCCAATAGTTCTCGAAAATCAGGATTCCAATTGTCGTCTCGTCTTTCGCTGACTTTTTCTCGTCTCGTTTCTCCCTTCTCTCATACCAACACTAACTATAATAAACCAAATTTTTCTTTCATAATTAACCTCTCAAACCCATAACCTCCCAGTTCCAAGTAGACATAACCCCTCAAACATGACGCCATAGACCGCTCGGCTACTTGGACAAATTCGCATGTTTACTTATGTTATCAATGGGAAAATCATCAACGTATGATGTTTTAAGAAGAAAAAAAAATCGAAATTTCTATGAATTGAAGTAGATATAGCACTTTCGCCAAATCCAAAACGCGTTTGTTTACATATTAAAATCTCAATTTCAAGAATTTAAGTTGAAATATTTCTTACGGTCTTGGTGGCATTAATTTACCAATGAGCTTCGTTAATACAGATTAAATTATTCATCTTTCAAATAAATTCAAAAAAATATGGACAAAGCTTTTAATTGTCCCGAATGGCGGGTTACTATGCGCATCTATAATGAGTGTGCCATGATGTGGACTGCTTTGTTCCACCGAAACTGCACTCTACAAATGTCTGTGAATTTGGGTGTAACAGAGTGCACCGAATCGTGGTGCTCTTCTGTATATGGACAGTGGTGATAGATACACTACACAATGTTCCTATTGAATCTATTTTAATAGACGAGTGTAGTAAATAATATTTAACATTGATTCTTTCTTAGCAATGCTTTCCAACACGTATGATATATAATATATTAAGATAGATCTTGAAATGGTAAAACCATTAAGTCATTAATAGCTGTGGTAGAATCGCACTAATACTATTCTGGATAAATTTTAGTATTCATATGAAAGAAAAATTAGGAACGTGTTTTGTTTCATCTATATTTTATCGAACAGAATTAATTAAATGTACGTGTAGGTGTTGTATGTCCTTGCATATTCTCTTGTGACACATTATAAGTACAATTTTATTCATATAACTTCCGATGTATTAAAATAACGATATCATAACGTCATCATGAATTGAAATGATGTAGGTAAATACTAATGGTATAACCATGAACCAATGGGTCTCAAACGAAGTGTACCTAATATCGTATATCATCTATGTTATATTAGATACAGTAATTTGTATTATATTTGAGTGTATATGATCAAGTTTGAATAACCCAATGTGATATGGTCAGTCGATTAAAATAGACAGTTCAAATTTTTTGGGTATATAAATTAGAACGTATTTATTCATTCAGACAGTCAAACTTCTGTTAACGCTTTGTCTCCAACTGAAGTCATATCAAGGATAGTCAAGGATTGTCTAGAGGAAATACTGGAGCTGGCAAAACGGAACAATGTTAAATGGATCTGGATAGCAGGACACAGTGGTTTCGAAGGAAACGAAAAAGCAGATTAGCAAGACCTTAGCAAGAAATAGAGGCGGAACACTTTACAAAGGCTCTCCAACTGAAGTCATCTCAGGGGTAGTCAAGGATTGTCTAGAGGAACTACTGGATCTGGCAAAACGGAACAATGTTAAATTGATCTGGATACACCGGGTCAAAGTGGTTTCGAAGGAAATGAAAAAGCAGTTACCTTAGCAAGAAAGGGAGGCGGAACACCCTACATAGGCTCAAAATCTATTTTAGGAATTCCAAAGACAACATGTAAACAAGTGATAAATAAGTGGATGAACGTTAAAAACGGTGATCACTGGGAAAATATACCGCACCAAAAACTCGGGAAAATACTTTTTCGGAATGCGCAACCAAGAGGCGTCCCTCGATGTACTCAACCTGAACAGGAATACATACAACTTCGAAAGGTTGCCGGATTCATAACCGGACATTATTAACTACGAAACATCTGCACACAATAGGACTCCGTAACGGATCCATTATGTGCAGACTATGCAGCGAGGAGGAATAAATACCCAAGCGTATAATCTTTTACAGCGAATCTCTCAAGTATAGCAGAGACAAGATGTTCGGTGCATCTCACCCCGAATATATGAATCTTCAAAAAAACCTCCTGCTATTGCCAAAATATGGTAGAATCGAATCTCGCCTTTATAAATATTTCATAAAAAATATTACTAGTAGTAACTTTAACCGTAAAATAATTTCATATTACTCGGTTATTAGGTATAGTCAAATTTCCGGTACATCAGTTCAATTTACTGTTTGAGTGTTTAAAGTCTGGAAAATCGTGTAATAATACAACACTGCATCATATCCACAGCAAGTTACCATATATCAATCAATGAAACAAAATAGTTTCACTGTTATCGACGTAATATGATCAATTGAGAGGAGTATCATAGACCTGTTCTAAAACTCAACTCAAGTTTCTTAGATTAAGTCGCACAATTGAAATAAGTTCCTAATAATGCGTGATTAATCACTATGATCGATTATTTGGAACTGTTTTAAAATGCCCCTGTTTTATTGTCGAGAGGCCTAAGAACTAAATAATATTGTAAATGTAAAGATTTAAGCTTTAAAAAAATCGATTTCCATTCGTTATTCCAGTTATAATCTTAATACGCCAAGATATTTTTCAAATTGATATTTGAATTGATTTCAAAAATAAAAATGTGTGAAAAAATCGACTAATACGGTATTTACTCCTGCCATATCTCCGCAACCATTGACTAACAAATGTACCAGTCCATTTGTATTGAATATTTAATTTTGCGCCCAACTTTATATTTCACAGATAAAAACTGAAAACTACGACATTTCAACAAATATAATAGTAGGAGTAGTATTAGGGGAGGGGAGGAATAGTCAAAGAAATAGTCACGAGGAATAGCCTTGCGGAATAGTCAAATATAACAGTAGGAGTAGTAGTGGAGTTTATCCTGAAAGTAAGCCTATCTAGGCGATTCCAGGAAACATATCTTCTGAAACTAATTCCTCTACCTCAGCTGGTTTGTTTTCTCTAGCCCGAGGGTCATGGAACTCTCCCAATTCAAGTTGAGCCCACGGCTAGGTACATCATTCTGGCTCTATAGGGGCAATATGCCACATCGTGACAGCCCAGACAGGCAGCGCTGTCCTCTAACCCCATGAGATATAGGTATGAAAACTCACTATCAACTACTGCTAAAAATATCAAACACGTGCTTTTATTCGGCTTTTTTTCCTCATCAGACATCCTAAAAGTGGACTTTTAATGGTACGCAAAGTAAGTAGAACGTTCAAATATTTTGAAACTTCATACTCTTTGAATAATTTTTGTTTATAAAATATTTCGTGTTTAAGAATAATTTAAACTGTGTGTTTTTCAAAAAATATGTTTATTCATGTTTAAATGTATTTAGTTGTATTTTATATATTATTTGCTTTTAATTGTACATTTTATATCATGATGTTATTTTATCAGATATTAATTAACAGGTATGAAGGTTTCATTCTATTTATTTATGACTAATGTATATTATATTATTCCAGGTGAGAATATAACCACATTTTATATCAAGTTTTACTATTTAATATTAGTAGCTTTTAACTAATTCATACAACAGTTATTTACTTTTGTATTACACGTATTATCAAGATTACGATAAGAATGTCAGTTTGGAATATACAAAAAATTATATATTGACGTACAACCGTAATTATTAAAAATTATAGATTCAATTAAGCCCAGTTTACGGGAACAGAAATATTCTTATAATAACATGTATTACTTAGGCAAGTTAATCAACAAATCTTAACTAAAATTTTTTAATAGCACTGTCGACAACACTGTTAAGGATGAACGAGCACTGAAGCTTCAAAAAGATTAAGGCTTGATTTTTTGTTTAGATATAGTTTAAATGCATATAAATCAATTAAAGTTTCGGGAGGGGGGGGTTAAGGGGGTATTGAATTAATAGTTCAATGTTAAAGTTCGAGTTTTAATGCATTGCTCTCATGAAGAAACCAATATTTTTACACATATTTTGACATATTTTGATAATTTTCACTTGGGATAAAATAAAACGAATAAAAAAAACTACGCAATAGAAATATTAATAAAGCGATTGATCCAATAAAATTCCGGTATGACGGGTCTAAAAAAATATATTTAAGAAAACAACTGAGATTTCTGGTAAATTTTATTTCTGGCGCGGCGGTAGCTTAATTACCCGAAATATAAGGTTTTTTTGTTAAATATCTTTTTTATTAGACCTGGTATGACGGACCTAAATTAAATTTTAATTTTAACTTACGACAGAAAATAATTATTGTGGACTTTTATAAATGTGCTATTGAAGACTTTAAGAATTTTATAAATGGACTATACATCAGCGCTGGTACATCCTTAATAACATTTGTGATATAAAATTGTTACAATTTTTTTATGAAATATTCATTTCAAACATTTTACTAAAAATAAATTTCATTGGCAAATCTTTATTTTTCAGTTGGCATATTGATATCATTCTGAGTATTCGAATGTAATCAATGCAATGTTACGATATTACATTGGTAGTATAACATCGTCTGAGTTTATATTCGAATCTGGGAGCATATAACCTGACAGGAGTAAACTACGTCATATATCTCTGTAAACATTAGGGTTTGAGAAAAATGAGCGGGTAATGAATTGTAGCAAACATGATTTTCTACAACTTAACTTCAAATACAATTTTTCGATTTTTTTAATATTAGGAGAGATATTTTATATTTTGTCTCTTCTTCTATCTCTATGTCCCGCTTCCCCCTTGACCTATGCTATTTAGTTAAAAAATTGAACTTGCAAATGCCAAAATCATATCAGATACAACATTTCATTTTGATCAGACTAAAATTGTGACCGCTAGATAGTAATTTAGGTATTCTAAGGAAATTCGCTAAATGATGCAGCTCCTGCGTAACGAATTTTTTTACATTGTTATTTGTCTTTTAGGTATAGACTAGCCTTTAAAGCAATGCCCATTATGTGTAACATTTGGTTACTGAACAATATATTTTACAAAATAATCACTCTTGAAAATAATAGTTTGTGTTTTTCGAAATGTAAAAATATGTTTTCCGCATTTTTCATTCAAACACAATACAAAAAATGTATGGGCTATTATGTGGTTAGTATGAGCATTTAATTGTTCAAAAGCAATTAAAATTATAAAATAAAAGTGAATTATCACAATATCATTTCAATAAATAGTTTTTTAGAGTGATAAATTCAATAATTTCGTAATGTACAATGTCTATTTTAGTTGTATGACTTTTTCTAGAATACCACAAAGCAGTGTAGTCATATTAAAAAAAAAAATTGATTTATGCATAGAAAATGAATTAGTGGTCTTTTAAACACGCTTTTATTAGCTTTATTTGTAACTAACTATAACTAACAATGTAATAAAATCTTTGAAGTCAATTTTAATCTACTTCTAATTGTCGTATCGAAATGAAACTTTGTATATATATATGTAGTTCGGATGACAATACCTTGTTATGGTAAGCATGACCGGAATCAGCAAAGGGAAAAGGGGGTTTAGAGGGAGGGGAAACACAAAATTTGGTATATCTCTCTTAATATTGGAAAAATCGAAAAACACCTTAGAAGTAAAGTTGTAGAAAGTTATCATTTTTTCAGTTCCTCTAATATTTATAGAGATATTTACGGTTTGAGATTAAAAATTTAAATACTAAATATCTCTATATACACATTCGAGTAGTAGAAAAGAATTAAAAAAATATTAATAATTTTTTATAGCTTTTATTTATTTTCGTGTTCTACTATTAAGATTAATGGGTACAATTAAAGCGGTTGACAGTTGAATATTTAAAAATAGCGGTTGAACGTTGAACCGAATGTAGACGAGAGCGTCCTTGGTGCTCGTGTCAAATGTATTAACCATTCGCTTTCTTTGACTCGTGTTAAAAAACCGAGTTTTAATGGAGGGATGGCGAGGCGAGGCAACTCGACACTAGGCAGGCCAAGCGTTGTGAGTCTACACACGTGCTCGCTATGCTTCGCCAAGTGTGTACAGACGGAATATAAAAAAAATGTAGTTTAAAAAAACTAAAAAACACACTTTTATCACTCACTAAAAATTATAAAATAATTCGTTTAAACGAGCGATTAAACAAAACACTCCACACTTTTTGAATTAATACAAGTCAATTTAATTATTTTATAATTTTTAATGCGTGATAAAAGCGTGTTTTTTAGTTGTTTTAAACTACATATTTATATGTTAACCATTAGTTTGGTTTGCATAAGTCACATGACCGCGGAAATATTCATCTCAGTATATTTGCACAAACTTTTTATTTGTACATGAAAATTGATTTATTATTGTAATTTGTGCAAATTACATTTCTAAAAAATTCGTTACGCAGGAGCTGCTTCAACTTAGCGAATTTCCTTAGAATAAATATCACTTTCTAGCGGTCACAATTTTAGTCTGATCAAAATGAAATGAATATGATTTTAGTATTTTCAAGGCCAATTTTATTACTAAATGGCATACGTCAAAGGGAATGGGGGGGGGGGGCATAAAGAGAGAATAAAACACAAAATATCTCTCTTAATATTAGAACAATCGAAAAATACGGAAGGAATAAAGTTGTAGAAAATCAAATTTGCTACAATTCATCACCTTATCATTTTTGCTCAAACTCTAATGTGTACAGAGATATTAAGGAATTTAATTTTCAATCTTAAACCGTCAATATTTCTGTAAATATTAGTGTAACAGAAAAAATGATAAGAAACAAAATTACAGTAAAATTTAATACCTACAACTTTACTTCTTATAAATTTTTCGATTTTTCAAATATTAAGGAAGATATGTCAAATTTTGTGTTTCCCCCTCTCTTTATACCCCCCTTTTCCCTTGTCCGATTTTACCCATTAACGAACTTGACCTTTTGAATACCAATAGCGCCTCGAATACCAAATTTCATTCCAATAAAATGAAAACTGTGACCGCTAGAGTTACAGACACACACACACACACATATATATATATATATATATATATATATGTATATATATATATATATGTATATATATATATATGTGTCCATAGATATATACATATATATATAAATTTTAAAGATGGTGTTTTTCGACATCTACTAAGTCGGTACGAGACCAATTGCTCTCTTTCCTTTCAGGGATTCGCTAAAAAACACACTTACTAAATAGTTTTATCCATTGTCGATGCCATCTTTATTATGCAAAACAGACTTAAATGCTATGAATATTAAAAATGAGCAAAATAGTAATTTTTACAAAAACCAATATCACAAAAATAAGGTATTAAATTTAATTGTATACCATCAAGCAATATTTCCCGTATGTCATAGATAACATAAAATATAAAAAATATATATAATTGGAATTAAAAATTTCATAAAATACAAAGTTTTTTATACTTACAACGTATTTTTATACTTCCTAATGGTATATTATTTAACTGTTGATTTTTAATTTCAAATTTCATTTAGTTATTTTAAAAATAATATTGTTCATTTGAGAATTCAAATAACAAAAAAAAACTGAAAGTGCTTCATACGAAAACTTAAGTGTAGTTTAAAAAAATTTATAAGATAAACTGCAATAATTTTTGAAATCATTACAAAATAAAAAGCAAAAATTACAGTTAAATGTTTACAAAAGAGGGGTATATTTGGGCCTTTGATAAAAACCATCATGATCAATAAATCATATAAATAAACATCTCTGAAACAATTTAAAAACTTTCTAATTATGTTATTTAATTGAAAAATTAATTCGGTTTTAAAAAACCGAACTTTCATTGCCAAACAAATTGATAAACTTTTTTTTTATTAGAAAAAGGGGTATATTAGGGCCTCTGGATCAATAAAAACCGGGGGAGAGCGACATTTTCAATTGTTTATTTATACAAAAAGGTAAAAAACTGTGCAAAAAATGTGGATAATATTATTATATTATTTTTTATTCTATGCGGTATTGTGGTCGAGTAATATAATCTTTCACTTCATCAGTCATACCCTGAGTTGGCCGAGTTTGCGTGTTTTTTTTGGCCCCCGCATTAAAAGGCGTTCTATATTTTTCCGATATTGTGGCAAAAACTATAGTATTGTGTTGAAATAGTTACCTTATTGAATTTTTGCCATAATATCTGAAATATGTCGATTGGCTTATAGTGGCGGGGAGGCTAAAAACTCGCTAACCAAAATAATAATAATACCGACCATTATTTGGCATGATTTAAAGTTTTTGCATGATTTTTTTGGCAAAAGATATTTCAGTTTGTTATGTTCGAATTAAGTTTTTAATGAAATTACAATGTTTGCAACTTTTTAAATTGTTCCAGAAATGTTTATTTATATGATTAAAGGGTTTTTTAAATTTTATACGAAATTACAATGTTTGCAACTTTTTAAATTATTCCAGAAATGTTTATTTATATGATTAAAGGGTTTTAGCGAATTTCCTGAAAGGAAATAGAGCTATTGGTCCCTTACCGAAGTCAAAATTTCGCAAAAATTTCTTCAAATGTCCATCGATCCTACCTAGTAGATGTCAAAAATCACCATCTGAAAAATTTATATATATATATCTATGGACATATATATATATATATATATATATATATACATATATATATATATATATATATATATATATGTGTCTGTCATCACTCTAGCGGTCACAGTTTTCATTTTATCGGGATGAGATTTGGTATTTGAGGCGCTTTTGATATTCAAAAGGTCAAGTTCATTATTGGGTAAAATCGGACCAGGGGAAAGGGGGGTTTAGAGGGAGGGGGAAACATAAAATTTGAGATATCTCCCTTAAAATTTGAAAAATCGAAAAATTTATAAGAAGTAAAGTTGTAGGTACTAAGTTTTACTGTAATTTTGTTTCTTATCATTTTTTCTGTAACAATAATATTTACAGAAATATTGACGGTTTAATATTGAAAATTAAATTCCTTAATATCTCTGTACACATTAGAGTTTGAGCAAAAATGATAAGGTGATGAATTGTAGCAAATTTGATTTTATACAACTTTATTCCTTACGCATTTTTCGATTGTTCTAATATTAAGAGAGATATTTTATATTTTGTGTTTTCTTCTTTTTTTATACCTCCCCCCATTCGCCTCGACGTATGTCATTTATTGAGAAAATTGGACTTGCAAATGCTAAAATCATATATGACATTTCATTTTGATCAGACTAAAATTGTGATCACTAGAGAGTGATTTATTCTAAGGAAATTCGCTAAGTTGAAGCAGCTCCTGCGTAACGAATTTTTTTTAAATTTTATATATGATTTTACTTTTTTCATTATATCACGAAAGAAGGAAATAAATACAAAATCGTAAACTATCAATGTTCTTAGTCTGTACTAAATCTGCTTTATAAAAAAATACGATTATACTAAAATTATCAGTCATCTTCTGCGTTGTTACATTTATTACTCATTCGTATAAGAGTTTCTGAAAGCCAAAACAGTAAAAAAATAAATATTTCTTTTATCTTAACTATAATTTATTGACTAAAACCACTATATCTCTAAAATAAAATCGAAAGATTTTGATCAGTAGGTTAACAGGAAAATTAATATACAAACATAAACACTATCTGTATAAAAATTTATTCCTCGTTATGTTTAATCACAAAATATTAATAAACATTATAAACTTATTTAAAACTAATAATCAATCGTAGAAAAATTAATAATTGCATCATAAAATTATTAATGTGGGTATTAAAAGATTTTAATTACGACCTTAGTAGATATGATTAACATGTTCTTCATAAATTTTTATTATAAGAAAACAAAATTTTTTTAAATATTCACCTCCTTGAAATCCTTTTGTAAAACGCTGTAAATTATACAAAATAATCACTCACACAATAACAACACAAAAATAATATCAACACTTTAAATCAAAAAATAAAACATCATCAACACCCACACTATTTCGTCTTATCACTATTTCTCCAAATAATAATTGATGACCTATAAGTTCGTTACTCTTTGACAGAATATTGTTTTTTTGAATTTATTAAAAATATGAATAATAAAAAAATAACAAAAACAAAAACACAAAATATTTATCACTAACGCGCGTTACGTCACGTCACATCAACCGATCCACATAAACAACACACAGTATAAGTTATTGAGTATATTTATTTTTGTTGTAGTAGAGAGTGACTCAGTTTACTCTGCCGTATAGAGTAATAGAGTATGTTTCTGTATACCGTTTTCATTTAATAATAATAGGTATATGTACAAAAGTTCGTGTATGAGAGACGAATATTGTTACTATCTATGGTGGAAAATCGTCATACAAATGCAACGAATTTATACGAATTGTTACGATTCCGTACGAGTTATATATTATATCATAGACCAGATAGACGGATACAAATATTTATATTTATATTTTATTATTTATTTATTTATTACTGATATTATCATCAGTTGATCATTAATTAAATTTATTACAACTTTGTATATTTATAAATGTATTTAAAAAAATAAATATGAATAAAATATTTGTAATATATATCTATTTAAAAAAACATTTATTTTTTGTCTTCATATTCAGAACATTGATAAAATCTAATAAAATGAATTTTTGTTGATTTCAAGCTGAGCCAAAGTTCATCAAAAAAAAATTCGTTACGCAGGAGCTGCTTCAACTTAGCGAATTTCCTTAGAATACATAAATGACTCTCTAGCGGTCACAATTTTAGTCTGATCAAAATTAAATGTTGTATATGATTTTAGTATTTGCAAGTCTACTTTTATTAATTAATGACATACGTCTAGGGAAAGGAGGGGGGGGTATAAAGAAAAAAGAAAACACAAAATATAAAATATCTCTCTTAATATTAGAACAATCGAAAAATACGTAAGGTATAAAGTAGTAGAAAATCAAATTTGCTACAATTCATCACATAATCATTTTTGTTCAAACTCTAATGTGTACAGAGATATTAAGGAATTTAATTTTCAAACTTAAACCATCAATATTTTTGTAAATATTAGTGTAACAGAAAAAATGATAAGACACAAAATTACAGTAAAACTTAGTACCTACAACTTTACTTCTTATAAATTTTTCGATTTTTCAAATATTAAGGGAGATATGTCAGTTTTTGTGTTTCCACTTCCCTCTAAACCCCCCTTTCCCCTTGTCCGATTTTACCCATTGACGAACTTGATTTTTTGATTATCAAAAGCGTCTCAAATACCGAATCTCATTCCGATAAAATGAAAACTGTGACCGCTAGAGTGATTACAGACATATATATATATATATATATATATATATATATATATATATATATATATATATATATATATATATGTCCATAGATATATATATGGGTGATTATACAAAAATTGGGTAACTCGATGTCATTCAGTCAATAGATTAACATTTTATTAATTTTACTATATATGTTATTAAATTATAAAATAACTAAGCCCATCTTATTTGTTCACCCAATTTAAATTACTTACTCCAAAAGCAAGTTTGTAAAATAACAAAATATATCCTAAAAACATCAGTTCTTTGGCGTGTCGAAATCCCAAAAACTTGCATTCAAGTGGTTGTATTTTAAAATGTTTTCAATTTATACAATTATATTAAATTTCTCTACAATGTCTAATATATTTAATAACGTTTTTGGCAAATTGCACCACCGAATCTGCAACCAGCTTTTTTTAAAAAATTAACAAACTTTGTGTTCACTCTCACCCTTCAGTCCGTTGTGCAATGTTAAAACTCTAAATTTCCGTAAAATATTATTGAATCAAGGTCAAATCCGAGTGCACTTTTGAATTTTGGTAGTGAAGTAAGCTACAGAACGCTGCATTTGTATCGTAGTCATTACGATTTCAGTGTTAGCGGCGAGGTCATCGTGTGTACATGAACTACTCCAGTCAAAATTTCAGTACTGTGGTAAGTCGTTATTTCCTTACGTACAAATGTTTTATTTTGATTTATACATAGTTGACTATAATTTCTTTAGATGTAGCATCCTAATAATTGAAAATATCGGTACAATTTTTAGTTTCAATAATAACCTCAAATTTATGTACAATTCATCAGTACTTTGTCGTCAGTCCTATGTCTGGTATTGCGCCAGAGGACTGACGTGTTGCCAGGGTACTGATGTTGTTTATTGCAGAGCCTTTTTATTTCAAGTACTGTAGTGCGTAAACAAATTTTATACAAATTTCAGAGAAAATATCATGGCGCCGCTAATAAAAAAACAAAAATTGTCTAGAGAAGAAATATTAACAAAGAAAAGAGAAGCCGAAAAGGCTCGCTTGACCAGAATTAAAAGTGATCCAATTAAATTTGCTGAATATAAGGAAAAACAAAGATTGCAATATTTTAAAAAAAAGGAGAAAGGACAAAGGAAATCTGTTGAACAAATGACACCTCGCGAGCAACGCATAACTAGAAAAAAGTGGAAAGGATATTCATCTAACTATAGGCAAAAACAAGCATTGCATCGAACCGCAAATAAGTTTATGCGCCAGAATACACCTTCTACCACTGACGATGAAGTGCCACCAATAGTTCCTGAAGAAAATAGACCTATCATTTACGAAGACCAAAGAGCGCAAGAAGCCAAAAAGAGGAGCCAAAGACAAAGAAAGTACAGAAACAGCCAAATAAAAAAAATGAATGCCATTATTTCAAAACTTAAAACAAAACTAAATACTCAACGTCAAAAGTATAAACGAGTTAAAAAACAATTAAAGGTCACAAAATCTATCGAGAAAACACCAAGAACGATAGTTGAAGAATTGAGTGAAGATGTAACTAAAAAAAAGGAATTAGTAAAGAAGGCACTTTTCGGTGAAGTCATGAAAAAACAGCTAGAAGAAAACTACGCAAAAATAAAGAGTCATAAAGAAAAAACAGAATTTAAACAAGTTATATCTGGAAGTGTAGTAGACAAATACAAACTTTGGAGAATCAAAAACAAAGCAGTAACATACAAAAAAACAAAGCACAACCTTACAAAATCAGAGAAAAAGCATAGCAAAATACCATTGCAAAAATATATCCAGGAATTTTTAGAAGATGATGCTAACAGCCGCCTAGCAGCTGGAAAGAAAGAATTTATCTCTCGAAAACAAATTAAAAAACAGAAGCGATATTTGCTAGATAGTTTGAAAAATCTTCACAAGAAGTTTTTGAAAACTGTTCCATTTCTAATCAGTTATTCCCTATTTGCTCGGCTACGACCATTTTGGGTCGTTAGTCCTACTTTGTCAAGCCGCGATACATAGTAATCATCAAATTATGCTGGAAATGCTTTGTTGCGATCGATATTCTGAAATATGTCTGGAGAGAAAGTGTGAGGGCTGTTGCTTAAAAACATTAACTTACACAGAATTCGATCATTCAAAGCCGATTTTATTGAAGCAATGGGTAAAAAAAAAGGAGTCCATATTTGATCCCAAGACAAAGAAAAAACGGTTTGTGACGAAGTTTAAAAAAGAAACAGAGGAAATCTTCCCCAGAACTCTCATTACAAAACTTGAAAACGAAATGAAGAATTTTTTCCGCCATGTTTTTCACATAGTTCACCAGTATAATGTAATTAAACAACTGAAGGAGTCGTTATCAGAAAACAATGCCATAGTGCATATGGACTTTTCAGAGAATTTTTGTACAAAGTACAACCAAGAAATCCAATCCTTTCATTTTGGCGGTTCGCGTACCCAAATTTCACTACATACTGTGGTTGTATATCTTAAAAACTCTGTAATTTCACACTGTACTATATCATCAAATTTGTCCCACAATGTTGGAGCAATTTGGGCCCATCTGCAACCCGTGATGGCATCATTGCCACCAAATATTCACCATATTCACTTTCTTAGCGATGGTCCTGTTACACAATACAGAAACAAGACCATGTTCTACGTTCTGGGCTGTAAACTGCAACAAATGTATCTTAACATAATTACATATACATGGAACTATCACGAAGCTGTCCACGGAAAGGGGGCACCCGATGGAATAAGGGCCACATGCAAGCGAACAGCAGATCAAGTGGTTGCTACAGGAGGTGACGTAACTAATTTGCATGAGTTTGCTGCTGTCATTCGCGAGAAATTGGCGAACAGGAAATTGAGCAAATGAACACTTTAATTCACGAAAAGTCGTCCGAAGTGGTCGCTTTTAACGGGACGCTATTGGTGCATCAGGTAAAAGGCTCTGTTTATTTTCCAAACAGGCTTACAATGAAATCACTTAGTTGTTTCTGCGATCCTGAGGGATGTGATCATTACAGGCTAGGATCAATTAGGTATAAGAAAGAACTACCGGATACATATCTAAATGTTTCAACCGTATTTACCGACTCCGAAGACGATACTCTGCCACTATCTGCCTACGCGAGACACAAAAATCGCAACTCTAGCTTGGAAATGCCAGGAGTTAGCGACTGTGCAAAAGTACAGCAACACAATCGCTATAACAGTGGAGATTATGTCTTGATCAAATATGTAGCACGAAGAATAGAATATCATTATGCGGGGTTCTGCTCCGCTGTTGATAATGAAGATGGGGAGTTGAGAGTGACATTTCTCAAGATATGTAACAATGATGCCACTCTATTTAAGCTGGACGAAAGTGATGTGCCATATGTGCCAGTAGACCAGGTAATAAAAAAACTACCGGTACCAAACCTGGTCACAAAAGGGAATAGGGTATTTTACCAATTTCAAGAAATGGTTGACGTTTTTGAAAAGTAATTCTGTTATTGTTTTCGAATAATTATTTTTGTTGTAAAAGAGTTGATTTTTATTTATTTTTTAAAGTATTATAAGTAATAATGATAAAAGACTATTTTGAAGAGTGAGATACAGTATTACATAGTTGAAGCTAAACTCAATAATTTCCAATGTGATAACCAATGTGATTTAATTTTTAAAATATGTGCCATTATTAGAATCTAAGAAATTTGGTGTAAAAAATGCTCAGAGTAACAATAAATCGTATGATTTCCTATGAAATTGTGTATTTAATCAGTACCATGTTACCCTCGTCAGTCCCCTGGAAGTCAAATTTAGAAAAATTCAAATAACTCACAAACTATTGAAAAAAGTGACTGGCCCCATCTAGTACAGTATATTAATTATATTGCCGATATCTCATACCGAAATTTACATGAATTATACTTAAAAACTATAAGAAACAAAATAAGGTCAAATGTTACCCAACTTTGGTAGAATGACCCATATATAAATTTTACAGATGGTGTTTTTCGACATCTACTAGGTAGGATCGATGGACATTTGAACAAATTCTTGCAAAATTTTGAAGTCGGTACGAGACCAATAGCTCTATTTCCTTTCAGGAAATTCGCTAAAACACTAAGCTTATTCCACAGTACTCGAAACGAAATTTTACTTCTTAATAACCAAAAATAAGGGTTTGAAATCAACGAAACTTCTTGTTGGCGTATTAGTCCTCAATTTGGTACATAACGCGAAGCCATCCAGTGAACTAAATATGTGGAAACATTTTATCTATCTTAGACAATACTCCAGTAAGTATGTCGTAAAGGTCAGCATGACGTAATTAGATATCACATCCAAAACAAAAATGTGAAAGAGGAAAGTTTTCGAGTTCAAAAAGTAGTGATATCCCAGCAAAAACAAAAATTTCTCCTTCAAAATTTGTGAAATCGATGTAACGACCAAGTTATTTTACAAAAGTAAGAAAATGATTGTATTAAATGTATTGTATAAGTATGTTAGGTACATGGAGTATCATATTTTACAAGTGTTTTCTTTATATATAAAGCATAATAAAATCTGATTACTTGCCAATCATTTCAAATAACCTTATCCTCATTGAATATAAACCAGGAAGAATCGCTTGGAATAAAATTATATCAATCATTTTTACCTTTGTTAAATACCTTGCCCTCGCAGAGATCACTACTTTTGTAGGCGAAAATTTTGGTTTGCCTGGGATATCACAGGACAGTTTTTACCATTTTGCCCAAAATGATCCGATTTTGCGAACTTTACTTTTTGGTTCTAGAACACAAACACAAAATTTCAGTTCGTTAAATCTCTTCGTGTTGTAGTTATCGCGTTCACAGACGGACGGACATGTGGAATTCGGCCATTTTCAGGACATCTATTCCAAACATTTAGGTTTGCGATCAATATTTTCAAGCCTTACAAAGTCGGAACTAAACTTAATATACCCGTATATATTTACATAAACTGGGCATAAAATGTGAAACTGATATAATATTAGCGAAGTTATTAAAGATATTTAATCAAATTTATGATACAGGAAGTAATAAAAAGTAACAAGTAATGTAACAACTAACTGAGTTAATTGTTTGAATATCCAGTATATACTGAGTTGTATGTCAATGTGTGAATTGTTAACAATTCTGCCTATTCAATGTTTATTTCATATGCATTATATTTGTAAATGTTTCTTTTGTGTTAATAATATTGAAACAGTAAAAATTTTATTGCGTTTAAAAATGGATTTTAATGTATGCAAAACAAATAATTTTAATGTATACAAATATATTCGCATTCGTTGTACTATGTATAGGTCTACATACTATTGAAAGGTATGTAATTTGCTTTCTTATGTTTGAGTAGCGAAATATATTGAGTTTATGAAAAAATGATTAAACAAAACTTGTTTATTTTGTAAAAACAAACATTTTTTGTTGTACAATTTTTTTTCAATGATGGACAAATTTTTCGCTTTTCGGGGTTCGTTTAGGCATAAATTATGAGAAAAATATTGAGATAATAAAAAAACATTTTCAAACAAAAGTTGTTTCTTAAAAATAAAAGAAGAATTTTTGGTAACAAATTTTTTTCTATCTCTTACGGTTTCAAAGATGTATATTTTTCCCTCTGGCGGGGGGAAACACTCAACTTAATACACCTTGTATATTTACATTCAAGCGCATTGTACACTTACATTACTGCGTATAAAAATATTTCAAAATAGACAACGCGAAATATTGGATTAAATTTTTCGATAACATTGACAATCTGATCTCAAGCTAAAACAAAGTTGATGTAAAAAATTTGTGCCTAAATTAAAAAGCTATAATTGTAACAAAAAACGGACATGCAAATTGATGCGAAATAAAAACGAAGATGTTAGACAAGAGTGTGTTTTATCACCAACTCTATATAAGTGAAAAAATTATAAAGGAAGCGATGTAATGATGAAAAAGGGGTAGTTTTCAATGGGGTTTTAATTAAAAATTTAAGATATGCAGATGATACGATATTATGCGCTACAACAGAAACAGGTTTACAATTATTACTTAATAAAGTGAGGAGTCTGGATTAAAGATAAATTGTAAAAAAAAGGTTTATTAAAAATTTATTAAAACGACAAAGAAAAGTAATAATTTAAAAATTAAATGTAAAAATTTGAATAATAACAATGATAAGATTTAACAAAAAGTAGGAGCAAAAACTGTACTTGTAAAATTAAAAAATTTTCATCAAATAATAAAATTAATGAACATGTTAGGCTGCGATTTCTTAAAATATATATGTTGTCTAATTTAATGTACTGTTGGAAAACCTGGGCACTTAGCACTCAAATTATAAATGTGCTTAACGCTTTCGAAATGTGGTGTTATCGGCGTATGCTTAGAATCAAGTGAGACAATTGTGGAACCAATGGCCAAGTTTGCAAAATGATGGGCCTAAAAAAAATTATGAAACAAAGACCTTTAAAATAGTTTGGTCATAAAATGACACAAAATCAATATAATTTACAAAAATTGGTTCTAATGGGGCAATTAAATTCTAATAGATAATTAGGAAGGAGGCGGACATCGTGAATCAGACAATGAACCGGCTCAAATGACGAAAATTGGTCCAAGCAGTACAGGAAATGTAAAATTTGGTATATCACTCTTAATACTGAAAATAAAAAATAGAAAAATGTAAGGAGCAAAGTTATAAAAAATTAATTTTACTACAATTTTGTTTCTTATAATTTTTTCGATTACTCTAAGATTTACAGAAATATTTACGATTTAAGATTGAAAATTAAAATCCTAAATATATTTTACTTCAGAAAAAAATGATGAAGTAATCAATTGAAGTAAAGTTGATTTTCTACAACTTTACATATCATACATTTTTCAACTTTTCTAATATTTAGAGATATTCTATATTATTTGTTTTCTTCTTTTCTAAAGCTAGATACTATATGCAAAAGATATCCGACAAAAAACATAAATGTGAGAGGGGGGCAAGTTTTTGCACACAAAAAGTATTGATGTCCCAAGAAAAACAAAAATCTTCGCCTTCAATAGTAGTGAAATCGATGTAAAGACCAAGCTTCTAACCGCTCTAGTGGTCACAATTTTTTTCTGATTGGAATGAAATTTGGTATTTGAGGCGCTTTTGATATTCAAAAGGTCAAGTTCGTTAATAGGTTAAATCGAACAAGGGGAAAGGGGAGGGCGGTTAGAGGGAGGGGGAAACACAAAATTTGACATATCTCCCTTAGTATTCGAAAAATCTAAAAATTTATAAGAAGTAAAGTTGTAGTTGCTATGTTTTACTGTAATCTTGTTTCTTATATTATTTTTTCTGTTACCCTAATATTTACAGAAATACTGACGCTTTAAGATTGAAAATTAAATTCTTCAATATCTCTGTACACATTAGAGTTTGAGCAAAAATGATGAGATGATGAATTGTAGCAAACATGATTTTCTACAACTTTATTTCTTACGCATTTTTCGATTGTTCTAATATTAAGACAGATATTTTATATTTTCTTCTTTCTTTATGCCCCCATTTCTCCTTGATGTATGGTCATTTATTAATAAAATTGGCCTTGCAAATACTATAATCATATACGACATTTCATTTTGATCAGACTGAAATTGTGACCGCTAGAAAGTGATTTATCTATGTTAAGGAAATTCGCTAAGTTGAAGCAGCTCCTGCGTAATATACTAAGAAATAATCTGACCACTTGCTAAGTAAAATATGAAAACCCTGCACTCGAGAAACTTACACAATAAATATATACCAATTACTTTCTCTTTTTTATTAAAAGGCTTGGTCCTTGGTCCATAGATTTCACTACTTTTGAAGGCGAACATTTTTGTTTCTGCTGGGGTATCAATACTATATGTGTGCAAAAACTTGGTCCCACCCCCTCTTCCATTTATGTATTTTGTCGGATATATATATTTCTATACAAATTTTTGTGGGTATTATAATGTAATAGTTTGGTAAACTTATTGAATAAATTACAGTTAAGATCAAAACTATGCATATTCAATTCCGATTAAGATAAGCAAATGGTGTTATACTGAAACAAAACAATATTGAGGTATAACAGAAAATCACCATTGTATATATATATACCTACTATTATAATATCGAAACATGTTTTCAAAATATGTTATATTAAACATAGTTCGAATATAATATTTGTTGTTGTTATTTTGTAGAAGTTCATATTATATGTTTAGGTAGAAATAATTAAATTACAATTTTTATTTGCTTTTCCCCGATATGTATTCATGTTTATTTTTGGATACCATTATCGAACCATCATAATGTTCTGTTATGCTACAGATTTCTCGTTTATATACTCAATGAATTTTTGGCGTTAGACTTGATAAAACCTCATAAATAAACTTAAAATTAAGTATACAGTGATAATCGTTTATTTTGAGATTTCTCACAAAAGTATGCGGATCTGCACAATTATTAATGACTACGTGACTAATAATTTACTTGAAATAAAGTTATCAGGTACCAAAAAGTGATAGTATCGAAGGGTTATAAATGCGTAAATATTATAATTCGGAAATTATAAGGTTAATCACAAAAAAAGACATTAAACTTGTAATAAAAATTATTTTCACACGGTTTTTTTGTGGAACGAATTGAACTATTTCCAGACGTATTCTAGGAATTTCTGGACACTTTTTAAGAATAAACGTGCTTATGTAATGTTATTTAATTTAAATAATTATATAATAGCGTCTCATTAATAACTATACAGAGATATTTTTATCACAACATGCAAGACTATATTACTTAAATATCTGGTATATACTAAGTTTATGAAAAAAGTTTCAAACAAAAGTTGTGTATTTTTAAATAACATTTTTTGCGTTTACTTTTTTTTCTATCTCTTACCGATTCTTACATGGGTATTTTGGATCCCGGCTCGATTTTGTACACTCACGAACTTGACCTTACTTGTTAGCTCAAGAACATTCAGCAAGTTTTTTTTTTGTTTTTGAGTTCTCGTGTCTACGGACGGACAAACAGACAGATGGATATGCGGAAATTAGCTAATTAGGTCATTTTATCTATACCACGATGATTCATATTTTTGGTATAGAAATAAGTGTATAGATAAAGAAAATTGAAGTTTGTAGTATGGAGCTCAAAAATTCTAAACCCAAAAGTATACGGAATAAAAATTTTGTGTAAGCACTACAAAATAAAATAAGAGAAATTGAAGCGACCACTAAAAAATAAAAACGAAGACAAGAGTTAAAATAAAAAAATAAAAGTAGACTCGACTTCATAAAAATTTATCGAAAAATAAAAAATAATTTGAAAATGAAATACTCATATCCACTTTTTGAAGTCAACACTGTAAACTAAAATTCCTCCTAAATAATATGATCGGCTTTATAATGAGTAACTTTTTATAAAGAAACTGTTGATAACAATATTTCAACATGGAATAATTTTATACTATTCAGTAAATTTTTGGAAACTTGTTCTATAATATTTATTATTATTAACAAATATTGTTTACGCGCTTTGAAAACGATATTTGCTAAAGATATATTATACTGTAGGTCCGTTGTAAACCATTAATCAATTTTCTTGTTTATTCTCAAAGTGACACATTCACTTGAAAATGACATAAAGTCAAGTTGCGTGTGATTAGGTATACAGTAAAAAATAAATTACTTTTAAATTCGATAAATTCCGTTGCTTTCCTAAATGTCTATAATTAATAACTGTATTGCTTAAGGCTGGTTCACATCGTTATTTTTTTTTCTGAAAATGCAAAAAATTCATAGTATATTCATATTTAATGAGCATACATTAAAAACGAATTAAATTAAATTTTTATGTTAACTTTGTAAGGGGGTTATAAACCCTCGTGTTTCCATTTAAAATCCATTATTAAATAAACAACATACGGAATATTTAAACAAATACTTTCAACGTCCATGAATGATGATACTTCAGTTACAATCGTACGTTCGTATTCTTCATTTTATTTCCAGTATACGGAAGTTATTTTAATGGGTCCGAAATGAAATTGTGCACAATATTTGCATGTTTCAAGGTCACCACGGGGTACTGTAAGACCATTAAAAAAATTATTATATAATCTGTAAAAATTATGATAAATAAATTCGAAATGTCTCTCTTAGATAGATAAATAGATTGTAGAGGCTGCCCTGGACTGGCTACACTACGACCATAAGGTCCATGGTGATGCCTAGGAATTGGTAGGATATGCGGTTGTAGCCGACTATGATAGGAACTATACCGATATTCATCTGGAGTTCGAGAAGGAAACTGCAGAAAACCTTCACAAGCATAGCCGGTTACTTCGTTCTTGTCCATATGCCGACAGTTTAGTCAATTAGCCGTGATGTCTCTCTTAATATTAATGGGAATAATCAATAGTGGAGTGTATTTGTTTCATGAAAAATGTTATTTGTTTTTAATGGATATACATTTTTTAACATGCTTTTATTAGCTTGACCTGCATGTATCTACGTACGTATGAATGTAATGGAATTTTGTAAGTGAGTTTTTACCCACTTCCGGACATCCGAACAACCGGAAATTTTGCAGACATATTAAGAACCGGTTACAATACAATAATATACATTAAACGTTAAAAAAAGACAAAATCAAAATTTTAATTTATCAATAGCCAAATACAAATTTGCGTATCTCTTACTTATATATAACGATTTATAGTGTGGTGTGTGGTATAATTTATAGTTTCTATATAAATGTCAACAAAATGACAACATTTTAATAACAAAATGACATATCCAACTGTTTAAAATGTAGAAAAACATAATTATTTGACATACATTTCCTATGCTATATTCGATAAAAATTTAGTAAGAATTAGATTCATACCATTCCTCGTGGGAATAATAATGAAGAATACAATATAAAAAATAATTTTGTTTTTTAAGAATAAAAACAAAAAAAAAATTTTTGAGCTAAAAAAACATACTTTTATTGGAATATGAACTAAAAAATGCAAAATTATTTAAAATAGAATATAATAAAGAGATTGACAACAAAATTAACTTTAATGTAAACATAAGCATGGGGTGCTCTCTACTTACGTCTTCATAATGGCTCTACTTTTAGTAGAGCAAGTATAGAGAAATATATAAGTATAGAGAATATATAAGTATAGAGAAAATCCAATGCTTTTGGTTACATTAAAGTTAATTTTAGTGTCAATCTCTTTATTCTATTTCAAATTATTTTGCATGTTTTAGTTCAAATTCCAAGAAAAGCATGTTTTTTTAAACTCAAAATTTTATATTTATTTAAAAGTTACGTTTTGTGTGTAAACTTTTTATAGCATATAATTTTAAAAGTCTTCCTTAACCAACAGGTTATCTAAAGCACAAATAATTCATCAAATCGGACTGGATTAGAGAATTCAATCATGCAAACTCTCCAGGTTTATAATATTCGTGTAGATTAAACGTATTTTCAATATTCTATCATACAATTTACGTATTACAATATTATATAAAATAATTTTATGTTACTGGAAAAATACATCATTTTCAGGAGTTAGAGTACTTAGAGTCAAGATGATAAATAAAACCTTTTATACACACTTAAAGAACCAAATGGTTTTAAGTCACATTAAACAAATCTATAGGGAAGCTGTTTATGTCGAGATCGATATTTTATAAATTTTATAACAGTTTGTACTTTCAATGAATGGAAAATATTTATAAAATAATGATTTCATAAACACTTGCATGACTAACATTTTTACGGAGAGTTTTTAAAATATTGAAAATATTATCTTCAACCACATAATACGTAGGGTACCTACTTATTACACCCTTGTATATATATGGAGAGATTAAATTTAGCTTCAACTTTGTAACGATTGAACATTTTGATCGCAGAGAAAAATGTTCGAATAAATCACCTAATTGGTTTAATTTCACAAATTCGTGCGTCCCTTCCGTGCACACGATAACAAAAAAAATGAAAGGCATAATGAGCTGTATTTTTATATAACATAAGCTACCCACATCATTATCTTTTAATCTCCATTCACATCAATCACTTTATATTCATGCTGTGAGTGAAGGATGATAATACATAAAATACACATTATTTCAGAATCTTCAACAGCATAGCCGGTTTCATTATTGTTGTCCATACGCAAATAGTTTAGTCAACTTACCACCCCATTAATTATAATTAACAATAAAATTAATTATAGAGTTAATAAAAGAAATATGTTTGAAAGTTTTTATAAAATTAACTAATAAGAGGGTAAAATAGGAGGTGAGAGTTTCCCTCTACTGCTCTCCTCACGGGCCGGAAAAAATGAACTGAATTCGCACAGACTGATATCGAATTTAAATTAGCTATTATTTTTTTCTACCGATGCATGAGTATCCCAAAGTTGTTTTTTTACAGTGATAATATATATATATTGAATTATCTGAAATTTCTGGTCGCCATTGATCTGAAAATTGATGTTACGGAATAAAAAACATAACGCTGCAAATAAGTAAACATGCATTCCCCTATTGTGTAGATATTGAATTATTAAGTTATGTCTTATAAATAATGAATGTATCCCAAGTGGCAACAATCAGTGTAGTGGAATCTACGAAGTATGGCAATAACTTTATTTTCCACCCTGTATTTAGACTAATATTATAGTAATAAAAAAAAACAATAATAATGTCGGCGCAGTATGCATACTTGGAAACTGGGAAGTTATGGGTTTGAATCCCGACATCAGCAGTTTGTCAATTATTAAAAAAAAAGGGCGGATAATTGACTAAACAGTCAGCGTATAAACAAGAACGAAGTAACCGGCTATGCTTGAGAAGGTTTTCTGCAGTTTTCTTTACGAACTCCAGATGAATATCGGCATAGTTCCTTTCATAGTCGGCTGCAGCCGCTTATCCTACCAATTCCTAGTCTATACACAAAAATTCCTTATCATTAGGCATCACAATGGATCTTATGGTCGAAGTGTAGCCCGTCCAGGGCAGCCTCTACAATCTATCTATCTCTAACTTCAAACAATTATTGATAGTTTTCGAACTCTCATTACGCAACAGAATATTCCCAATCGATTATATATTATACACATATAATCGATTATATTCATATATATTATATATACCTACATAAAAGGTATAAATTATTATTATTATGCAAAGATTTACGTAAGATATAAAACCTAAATTAATTTTGATGATATTAAAAAACAGAATGAATTATTTCAATTTCAGTTATTTTTGTTCATAATCAATATTTTCCATAAGTTTTTAGGGTAATAAATTCGATCTTTAATATTAATAATAAATAATAATATTAATTAACAATATCAATTTATAATATTAAATTATAATAATATAAGGTATTTTCAATTATTAATATTCATTTTTAACCTAAAACATATTGTTAACAATATATTGTTAATATTTATAATCATTTATGCTAAACTTGCATATCAGGAAAAATATACGATCTAAGAAATTAAAATTTTTCATGCAAGTAGATTTAATCGTTAAAAAAAGCGAGATTTGTTTTTAAATGAAGTTGAATCACAACTATTGAAGACGACTGTCAAAAAGTTGTGATGTACTCACTACATGTTTTGTATCTGTACAGGGTGCTCATTTAAAAGAATTTACCTGAATATTCTATTTTCGTTTCTAAAAGACGAACTGTTTTTAGAAGAAAGACTAGAACAATGTCCGGACGGGTATATTTGAAGGTCAACCTATGTTTTCCAAATGGGAACCCATTTTTTTTATAGAATAGGATGGATAAAATAAAATGACATAAATTAGTTTTAAAAAATAGATTTTCAAAGATAAAATTTTTTATTAATATGTATTATTTTAATCATTATATTATCGAATGATAATTAGTGAGAACTCTAGGTTTTTGAAATAAAATTTCAAATTGGTGACAATTGGTGACTAATTGGTGACAATATGTGAATGGTGACAATTTCAACCAAATTAGTAACAAGTAACATATCCTGCAACAATATAAGAGTAATTTTAATAAGAGTAAAATTAACAGGAATAAATGTGAATGAAGGAAATTTTAACAAGAGTAATTTCAATATAATTTAAAATTTATTATATTTTAAATCCAGTATATTTTAATTTAGCTAATTTTCTATTTATTTTTATTTTTATCTATTGATCTCGACTTTCTATCTATTTCTAATTGTCAAAGAGTAAAGTACGACTAGCTAATTTATACTGATGATGTCTACATTGTAGTCGAAATACGTATTTAAAATACAAAAAACTGATCTAGGTAAAGCGGGCGAATTTGAAATTTTATGTATTATTTTGACAAAGCTTAAAATGCAGTAATTCAGAAGAAACATAAGTGAGGTCAGAAATATGAAAATATGTCAAAGTTTACATTTAAAGTTTATAAAGTATACAAACTACGTTATGAGAAAATGAATAATTATCGTTAAAATTAAGATCTAGGTAAAGCGGGCGAATTTGAAATTTTATGTATTATTTTGACAAAGCTTAAAATGCAGTAATTCAGAAGAAACATAAGTGAGGTCAGAAATATGAAAATATGTCAAAGTTTACATTTAAAGTTTATAAAGTATACAAACTACGTTATGAGAAAATGAATAATTATCGTTAAAATTAAGAAAATACATTTTTTTAAATTAAATTTAAAGTTAAAATTAAATTTTTTTTCAAACACTTTTTAAACTTTCAAAACTTCTAATATAATTATTTGGACATACATTAATATTTGGAAAACTATATAGTCTTAATAGAGAGTAAAAAAGCAGTAATTATATATTTTTCAGTACAGTTTGAAAACTACCGCTTTTTTACTTTAAAAAATGATTTTACTGCTTTTATGTTTCGGAAATGTAACCAATTTGAAATATTTAAACTTAAAAAGAATTATCTTGTTGAAATAACATTCTAGATAATTGATTTTATACTTAACGTGTAGAGAATCGTCGGAAAAATATATTAACATCAAACCAAATGAACGGCAGTAAATGAAGTTTACTGCCTTTTACCCAAGCACGGCAGCATATATACATTGTGCGTAAAGGTTTTTTGGTAATATAGGGATTAATATATATATAACACAGGCAAAAACCCTTTAAACTCGGCATGTCGCACTACCGTGCTCTAGATAATACCGCTATTTCGTATGGTTTTAAATGCGGTACACATGTATAATGATTATTTTAAAATCATCATCATCATTATGCGTAAATGTCTGCTGCATATAAATATTTGAGTTTAATTTTAAAATGATAAAAATCGCTATTTACAATGAAAAAAAAACAGTCTGAATATTGAATACAAACAAAGAAAATTGGTGAAGAAAAATAGTGTAAAAAATGTTTGTATTCATTGAAAAAAAGTATACATAATATTTTTATTTACAATGAACAAATTTTATTTGCACATCCTTTCATTTCAATAATATCTAGAGAATTATAGTCCACAGTACAGCAGGGTTTTTTTTAGATGATTAGTAACAGGCTCAATTTTTGTCAGTAGCTTCCTTTCGACGAGATGCCCAACTTTTCTCTTGCGAAAGTTCTCGATGATAGTGACTATAGCAAAGCGCGTAAGAGAGTAACATGTTTGACGATAGCAAAAGTTTTATCAGTAACAGTTAATCTGTTAATTAAATTGAGAGATAATGTAATATAGACTACAAAAAAACTTGTCTTACAAAATGGATGGTGTGGCAAGCAGGTCCCCCACCCCCAACATGTTCAAATAGTACAAAAACTATCATTTTCCATTGCAATTTTCTGATGTTTTCGATGATTCTCCAACTTTTATATTGTATTATATTATGCATTTGTTGATTAATAGTTAAATTTTTTAACACGCCGTAACAGTCATCAGTAACAGTTAATCTGTTAGTTAAATTGAGAGATAATGTAATATAGACTACAAAAAAACTTGTCTTACAAAATGGATGGTGTGGCAAGCAGGTCCCCCACCCCCAACATGTTCAAATAGTACAAAAACTATCATTTTCCATTGCAATTTTCTGATGTTTTCGATGATTCTCCAACTTTTATATTGTATTATATTATGCATTTGTTGATTAATAGTTAAATTTTTTAACACGCCGTAATATTTGTCAATCGAAAGCCATCCAAAAATAGTTTCTTTTTCTGTGTTTACCAGTAGATAGATAGATAGATACAACTTAGGGTCTAAAAAGTATTGTACTTCGACCTTATGGTCCATTGTGCTCCCACTTCTACTTCAGCCCAACGAGATTCGCTTCGCCCATATGTTGGCAATAGCCAGGAGTTTGCTTATCAGGCCTTTCTGAAGGTTCATATATTCGGGGTGAGATGTACCAAATATCCTGTATCTACTGTAACCTAGAGGTTCGCAAAGATTACGTGGCTGGATGTTTCTTTCTCCTCGCCACAGAATCTGCACACAATGGACCCGCTATGGAGTCCTATTATGAGCAGATTCTTCCGCAGGGGATAATGCCCGGTAATGAATCCGGTAACCCTTTGCAGTTGCATCCTGTTCAGCTTCAGTACATCGAGATATAGCCTCTGTGTTTACCAATAAATTAAAGTTTTATATTAGAAAAAGATTGTTCTGCGTTCACTGCACATTTTATCGTATGAGCTTCCACTGTTCAACTGTTTATTACATTTCATATTTAGGTACTGAATCCTAGTTTTTCAACATAGTTTTCCCAATTACTCTTTGTTTGAAGTATTTACTAATCTCACAGGATGTAATGCAACTTTCATATAAATACATTTGAATATTGTCAGTATGCATTTTACAGTATCCGCTATTGTACACATTTAAATAAAATACACATTCGACTACATGATAATGGTAGATAAATAAATAATTAATTATTTTCAAATTCGAAACAATGATATGTGCTTGAAGGATGATCATTTATCTAAGACAGACATAAATATACGATTGAGTAATTTTTGTAATTCATTTCATAATAAATCAAACAGCAACCAAATCACAAACAATACATTAAATTGCTACATAGCTCTCTTGTTTATGATTTCAGTCCTTCAATTTCAAACAATGGATTGTTTTAATGAAAAAGTTTGTTTAATTAATATTAAATCGAATATGCCTTTGGTAGTATGAATGTAAAAATGAATATGTATATATTAGAGTAAAACAATCCAATTGCACGTGTGAGAAAATCATTGACTTTCCATAACACCATATCCCACAAAATACAAGTTATGTGTAGAAATTACGGTATACCCGCCATCTTCTCTAGTGCCGACATTTGTTTGCGCAGTGATACAAGCATCTGGCGGCATTTGATTTAATTTTCACAGGTAATAGTATTTAAGTAATGCAAAGGAATGCATGTAAACAGGTGATCAACGAGTGGTCAAATGCTAAATACCGTGCTCACTGGGAAAAAGTACCGCGGCAAGAGCTCGAGAAAATACTGCTTCAGAGTAAACAAAGACGCTATCTTTCGATGCACTGAAGCTGAACAAGATGCAACTGCGGAGGATAACCGGATTCATCTGCTCACTATGACTCCATAACGGGTCCATTGTGTGCAGATTGCGTGGCAAGGAAGAAGAAACATCCACCCATATTATCTTTGATTGCGAACCTCTAGGTTACAGTAGATACAGAGTATTCGGTCCATCTCACTTCGAATATATGAACCTTCAAGAAGACCTGATAAGCAAGCTACTGGCTATTGCCAACATATGGGAGAACCGAATCTCGTCGGCCTGAAGTAGAAAGGGGAGCACAATGGACCATAAGGTCAAAGTGCAATAGTTTTTAGACTCCAAGATAAATCAATCAATCAAACAAGTATCTTGATTTTATTATCGAAATTTAACTATTTATTATATTAAGCAATTTCATATTTTCTATCGAATTAACAATTGTTAACAAGAAATTGTTCTGTGTAAAACTATTTCAGAAAAGCAAACATTCTTCATCAATAACCAAAACTGAAATTTCAATCGCAGGGAGCGTCAACGTTTTTTAATTATGTGATCAAATCGTCGTGATTACAAGGTTTTTGAGATATTATTCATATACCTACCCTAAAAAAGAACTGCTTAAACTTGGTCCAAGATGTTGAAGATATTTTTTACATTTACTTACAAGTATGAAACTGCTGTACGAATATCAGAAGAATAACTCACCTGAAAACAGAAAAAATATAATTAAAATTTCTGTAGACGAGGAAGGATAACTGATATAAATTGATATAATATGGGTAGGTATTATTAGGAATTAAATCTTTAATTATAATCATGGATTAGTATTTGGTATTTCTTGGAATCATTTTACTTCTAATCATTTAATTTTTTGAAAACATTGAAAACCACATTTAAAAGAACTTAGTTTTAATAAATTGTTCATATAGAATGATATCTAATTAATTAATAACTCAAAACAAATGTATCAGGCTTGTAGATATATATTAATAAATCCAAACATGTCTACATATATTTCAACAAAACTGTAAGACGAGTTCTTTTGAGATAAGAAAAATAACACATTTTAATTTACACACATTCATCCTTTGATATGTTTGGTTAGGATTTGAAAACACACCCACGCAACCATTTTGTATAAAAATACTTCTTCGAAGACACTGATTACGTACATCAAGCTTTTTAAACATTAATAACAATAATAAACATGTGAACAATTCTCGTTTTAGTGATCATTAACATTAGACAAAAATTCGTTACGCAGGAGCTGCTTCAATTTAGCAAATTTCCTTAGAATACATAATCACTCTCTAGCGGTCACAATTTTAGTCTGATCAAAATGAAATGTCGTATATGATTTTAGTATTTGCAAAGCTGATTTTATTAATAAATGACATACGTCAAGGGGAAATGGGGGCATAAAGAAAGAAGAAAACACAAAATATAAAATATCTCTCTTAATATTAGAACAATCGAAAAATGCGTAAGGAATAAAGTTGTAGAAAATTATTTTTGCTACAATTCATACAATGCATCACCTTATAATTTTTGCTCAAACTCTAATGTGTACAGAGCCATTAAGGAATTTAATTTTCAATCTTAAACCGTCAATATTTCTGTAAATATTAGGGTAACAGAAAAAATAATATAAGAAACAAAATTACAGTAAGTACCTACAACTTTACTTCTCATAAATTTTTCGTTTTTTCGAATATTAAGGGAGATACCCATTAACGAACTTGACCTTTTGAATACCAAAAGCGCCTCAAATACCAAATTTCATTCCAATCAGATCAAAATTGTGACCGCTAGAGCGATTACAGCCATATATATATATATATATATATATATATATATATATATATATATATATATATATATATGTACATATATATATATATATATATATATATATATATGTACATAGGTATATATATATATATATATAAATTTTATAGATGGTGATTTTCGACATCTACTAGGTAGGATCGATGGACATTTGAAGAAATTTTTCCAAAATTTTGATGTCGGTACGAGACCAATAGCTCTATTTCCTATCAGGAAATTCGCTTACAAGTAATGTAACAATTATTTCGTTGAAAGCCGTATCTGTTATGAAAGAGAGCCGTATCTTTTTAACTTTTGATAGTCAGTTTTATGACTTGTTCTCTGGAGTAAATTTAATGTGTATTTATGTAAAATTAACAAAATAAATATTATTATTATCCGTTATGTGCGTTTATGCGTAAATAGAACACTCGTTTTTACAAATTTCGTTATCCCAACTTTTAACTAAATCCAATAAGAAAGAGTCCAGGATAGAAATCTAGAAGCTCGCTCTAGCACTAGAAAAATGAAATCTTTTTTATACATATAACGTATAGAACTTTTAAACCAACTACTAAGAATATTATTAAAGAAAAGTTCGAAAATTTTGTGGCTTTTCGGGCACTGAAAATTCAGTTAAGATCTTTCGAAATTAAAAAAATTCGTTTTTATTATTAATTTTAACATACACAATAAAAAAAATCACAGACCAGTCATTTTGCGCAAGGTGATGAATGATTCGAACTCAATTATTGGCCTAACTCAAAACAATGACTCACATGTAATTACTCAATGTAATTTCTCACGCCTACTGATTTATTATGTTATTTTTTTTATTATACACCTTGTATATTATTTGCTAAAAGTAAATTAACAACTTGTTAAAATGTTATTATTTATTCAATTATTATCATAAATTGAAGTAGGTAGAATCGTACTTCTCATAATTAATATTATACATAATTATTATTATTTACTGTTCTGATTTAATAATAATGTATATAAATAAATAATATATATATATATATATCAAAGCACTTAAATAATAAGCATGTTATGTAAACGTAAAAGAAGCTTTCTATGTTCAACTTGTGACAACAAATACTAACACAAAGTTTAATAATATTCACTCAATGTAGGTGTACACTCGAATGCAATACTTTTGAATTAGTCACTGCAATCACATGCAAAACGTACTATAGAGATCGTTATATACTATGTTTACTTTACATCTTCGTATAATAGATCTCCCACGAGTATGAGAGAGTACATATGTATACATTAAGCAATGTGTATGAGAAAGAGGTCTTATAGGTTTGATAAACAAGCATATTTTTCATAACTGTTCGAGTGGTCACCAACCACTCAAACCTGTAACACCTCCTTCTCATACACATTGCTTAATGTTTACATATGTACTCTCTCATACACGTTATGAATATTATTCACTATTTTGAAAAATATGATTGTTTATCAAACCTATAAGACCTCCTTCTCATACACATTGCTTAATGTATACATATGTACTCTCTCATACTCGTGGGAGATCTATTATACGGAGATCTATTATACTAAACAGACGGTATAGAAATTAATATCATTTTAAACAGGTTCGATACCTCGTGGATGAGTAAATTTTTTGTTCATCACAATATTTAATTAAAAATTCAATGAAATGTTTGTCTATATACTATACGCTAGTTCTTTCATACTATGTCTTCGTAAGCTTAATGGAAATTATTATGATTATAGTATTGTAAACCCTAATACACAATTAATAATATGTAAAATATTTCTATAATGAAAATGATTATAATCCGTATGCTATAATTTAACAGTACACAGAGTACTACTCAAAGTGTTTCAAATAAGTCAAATGGGATTCTAACCGATTTATAAACCGATAAAACGGTTTTGGTTTTTGGTTACGTTTTTGGTTTAGGAAGTTAAATGGCTTCCGTTATCAAATGATAAATAAAAACGATATGTAATATTTAATAGTAAATATTGCAAAATAAAGCTATACCCACTAGATAGATAGATTGTAGAGGCTGTCCTGAACGGGCTACATTTCGACCATAAGGTTCATTATGATGCCTAAGGATGTGAGGATGTGAGTGGAGTGGAAGGAATTTTTGTGTATAGAATAGGAATTGGTAGGATATGCAGCCGACTATGATACGAACTATGCCGATATTGATCTGGAGTTCGTGAAGGAAACTGCAGAAAACCTTCTCAAGCATAGCCAGTTACTTCGTTCTTGTCCATATGCCGACAGTTTAGTCAATTAGCCGTGATGTCTCTCTTAATATTAATGGGAATAATCAATAGTGGAGTGTATTTGTTTCATGAAAAATGTTATTTGTTTAGTCAACTAACCCCCCCCTTTTTTTTGAGTTGGTTAAAATTTGTGTTGATTTTTTCATTTCCACGGAAACTCTACTGCAATGAGATAACTATAAAATTATTTTATTAAAATTTTGTTTTAATTTTAAAATGTCAATTTTGATAGTCGTTTCCGTAGTAACTATAAACAATAATCGTTATATATCGTTGTATTTTGGTTATTAATAAATTTAATAATAAAATCATATCAGATATTATATTTCAATTTGATCACACAAAAATTATGCACGCTAGAGAGTGATTTATGTATTCTTAGGAAATTCGCTGAAGCAGCTCCTGCGTAACGAATTTTTTTTTTTTATGAATTTTTGTTTTAAAAAATGCGTACAAACTTAAGTCGCAGAACTCGAAAAGAACGGAAAGATATATAAGAACAAGCCAAACTGACGAGCAACGCGAAACGCGGAATGAAGTTGAACGGAATCGATGGAATCGAAATCAACAACATAGAAATGTTGCGTTTAGCCTCTATCGAGCTGCATTTAATTATTATGTGGAAATCGATTACAGTTCATAGCAAATCGTTGCTATTGGACCAATGAACGTTGTGTGTCAATATTGAAAGGCATTTAAGTTTAAAAATGAAGCCACTGAATTGCGTTGCGCGAGCGGTCAAGTCAAATTGACGCGATTGTTACCGCCAAAGAGCCATTACATTCATTGGTTCCGGGAAATGGGCCAGTTTCTAAACATTTTTTGACTCAGACCGAGCAATAAAATAATTGGTTTCAAAGACGTCATTTGGCGCAAGAAAAGTTATTCGATTAAAATTTAAGCCAAGTTTCAAGGTAAGTATATTGAAAAACAATAAACTTTTACCACTACGTGTCTGAGGCAATATACGTTGGCAGCTTTCAATTGAAATGGTGTATCAATTGAGAAATGTATCAAAAGCAGAAAGAAGTGAGTGTGTTTAAAAAAGTTGATGGGGGAATGGGAGTGCTGACAAAGTATTTTAGAGCAACAAGGGAGAGCCACATGGTGGTACAAACAATTCGCCATACAATATCCTATATTACATCTATTTAATATCTGTTGACCGTTGCAGATTCAAGGTCAAATATATCATCTAAGAGGCTTTTTATTGCGAACGCGGGATAGTGACTACAAATTTTTGCAAATTTTATTTTACCGCATTAGACCGCATGCCATCTGATAAACACAAAATTGTCAACAAAGCCGATAAGACGCCTGCAGGACAACACGCAAGACGTTTTAATGCGCCAACAATTGATGAAGTCGCTAGAAAATAAAACTAAGAATGTTGTGTATCATAAAGCATTAGAATAATAAACAATATGTTTTTGGAATAATTATTATTTTTTATTAATTATACCAATTCGAATTCAATATTCATAGTTAAGATAGTCTGTAGGAAAAGCTAATAAATAATAAAATATTAAAATTGCGTTCTAGTTAACTGCATAATCTGATAACTCTGCAATTTAATGCAATTTTTACAGTTTCGTCTTGTTTTGCCTCCATTACACTGAACTTGTTTTGGACTGATTTTTGATCTAGGTATTTAAAAAAATATATACACACACAAACACACACACATATATATATATATATATATATATATATATATATATATATAAAATTTGGACTCTTCATATTATTACTTAGAGGTAGAGGTCCCGCAACGCGCTTTATGTTTTCCATTTAAATAACACATTTTCCATTTAAAATTTTTAAACTTTGGAATATTGTAGTTCCTTAACAAATCGATATGAGCATAACATATTTTATAAAAAATTGAACGTTCTACAAAAAAACGTCTTTTATCATTTTTCAATCAATCTACTCATTGAAAAGTTATTTGAGATCAAAAATTTATCGTAAATTTCAAGATTTTATAAATTATATTATTTTATTGTTATATATATTACTTTATTGTTATAAAGTATTATTTTACTCGGCATCTTGTGATACGAACACATTTTGTAACACAAAAAGATATAGAACTTAGATATTTGGTGGGTTTTAGATTGGTTAATTTTTCTTGAACACGACAGTGTTACATGGATTCACACTTGATTGGGTTGACTCTGCTCTTTAACAGCATAATCTAAAAATATTATACAGAGTATTAATTACTAAAGTTTAAAAATCAAATGTCAGTTGTAAACTACTCAAATCTAAATTACCTATCTACGTAAATCTTATACTAAACCATATCAATTTTCAGTATAAGTATCTTTCTGTGTGAATAGATCGATGTCTATTCACAGAAGTATGATATAATAAAAAATAGAACGTTCCAATCTCATTGTGAAATTTTTTTCGCTACAACATTCAAGAATGAAAATGGCCAAATCATCTTATAAAAATCAGAAATGGGGGGTTCAAGTCTCTTAATTGATAGATTAAATATATTATTATTTACGTTCTGATTTGCAATGCAATAACTATTTTCGATATCTCAACTAGTAATCCCTGCATTTTGGCTACCATGAAAAAAATTTTATCCTGTAAATATCCATAGTGACAGCCTGAGATTGTCCATCTGAATTTCTTCAGCAAGAAAACTTGTGTTAAAATGTAAGTTAAATACTTATATAAGGCTTGGTTTGTATTATACTAGCAAATACTCGAAGGCTGCATCAAGTAAATCTGTATGATCAATCCACCACCCTCACAACTTAACGATTATCTTTTCATTACGGTTTTGATAATCTAAAATTATAAATTTTAGAAAATTATTTCCGATTCCATAAAAATAATGATAATGATCCTATTATATTGAGTTTGTTAGATTTAATTATTCATATCATGCTTGGAATGCGGAGTGGAGAAAATATATTCACGTATAAGATAAAAAAGTGAAAAGTAAAGAAGCTAATTTTAATATTTGTTTATTTGTGTATACTTAAGCGTCAACATAACGATGTTTGTCCAAATTCCTTTCGGTTACGTATGACAAACTGTAGAAGACTTTAGCGTATACTACTCAGACAAATGTCATTGTCATTGAATTTTTAGTATTTAATTTAATTAAAAGCTAATTTTAATTACAAAATCCAACCTAAGGTATAAACTCTATTATCACTTTTTGTTGAAGGTTAGGTTAGGTTAGAGTGACTGCCTTGGGGTAAGACACACTTGGACCATAGGGTCCGTTGTGATACCGAAAAAATGGGTTGGTCCATCCCCGGCCACTACTCCATGAACCATTTCGAGCTGTTTTTGAACTGTTGGGAACAGCGAAAGTGCTTTGACGTTAACGGCCTTAAGATCGGAGAGGTCATCAAAGAAAGGCTGACTCAGATGAGTCCATCTCTTCAAGGCAAGAACTGGACAGTGACAGAGAAGATGAGACATCGCATTATTGAAACAAAATAATAAAATATGATAGCAGCATCAATTAGAAAAATGATATTCATGGAGGAGTTATTTAATTCATGAGCTTGATCATACACGAAAAGTTTGCTCGAAAAATTTAAAACATAATCACATCATCTCAAAAATTGAAGTAGCAATGAACTATTTATCGTAATTTTTCACCAAAGGAATAAAGGTCTCATTAAGGTCGCCTCTCTTTAAAATCCGAGTAAAATTCCGAAGATTGATTAATAGCTCTGTATATTGTATCAAAGATATTGTATCATGTGTTTTGAAAACAATCGTATTGATCAATATCAATCAGTCTAATGAATTGCTGTATGCATTTTAATTATATATAAATTATATTCATTTGCAGTAGTAAACTTTTATGTACGACATGCATGTTACTTTTATGTACATACAAAGTTAGATTAGTTCAACGGCATTATTGGTTCACCAAGATTTGTTGTAGAGAATCGATACTATGTCGATTACGTTTTTGGTACCTTTGACAAACTCGTTTTATTTAAAATGGTTAGATGAATGTTTTGAAAATTGTAATTTAAATTGAAGGCTAAATTGTATAAAAATACACAAGCAATGAACCATGTTAATAAAGTATTTTCATGCAAATCGCTCGATTAAATTTCGAGAAAGATGATGGTAACCATGTTCATTTATCTCGGCGTCAGATCTAAATCCTTTTATACAAATTTTATGTTCCATGCATCCGTGCCACGGGGTATAATCAACCTCTCAAATGATGCAAGATAGAGAATATCTTTTAAATACAAAAAAAGCCATTTCATTTCTTATTTTTGAGGAAGTCAAATAAAGTGATTTTACGAAAATTTCAAATGTTTGTTTTATATAATAAATACAAAAAACGGTTAAAAACCATTAATACAAAAAATGGTTAAAAAAACGATAAATTATATATTGTATAGATATTGTCACATAATAGCTATGAAATTCTACGCATAATTTTAACCATTAAAATCAAGAAGTTATTATCAAGTTTTAAGTTACGCTCAACCGCTTAGCTAGGCCATTCGACTGTGCTCGGTTGAAACTCAATAGAATGCAGTTGAGAAGGGTGGTGGGGCTCTTGACAGGACACTTTCGATTGAACTACTACCTTCAAAACTTAGGGATCTCTGATGATCCTACTTGTAGGGCCTGTATGGAGGACGATGAAGCCTCCATATTTGTTATATGCAGATGCAGGGTGTCAGGTATAGAATTATTGGGTCCGAAACCTTGGATCCATCAATCCTGGGAGCAATCCCGGCGGAGAAGTTGTGGGTCTTCTGTGTGGTGTCTGGCCTCAACAGAATCCTATAGCTTCATATGCTTAAAATAGCACCTCTTACCTGGAGACGTCTCGCCTTCGGGTGACAGGTTGTTCTCACGGAGGGCAGAAAGGACCCCTTGGCATACTAAGGTGCAAGGAACCCATTTGCGGTACGCCTCTTTCTAATTATTATTATTATCTATGACTTACAAACAAGGATTACTTATAAATCACAAATACAGGTAGTGTTTACTTTTCCCACCAACGTCGAAAAAAAAACGAAGGAAGTTAAACAAAAGTATGCACAAGTTAAGAGATGAAACTTCAATGTATCCTGTGTATGTTTTTAGTTTTTATTAGTTTTAAATAAATGTAATTAAGAAGAAAAATTTAATAAATACAAAAAAGTTTATTCATAACAATATTTTCTTATAAGGATTTTATACGAAAAAACTATATACAAAGTTATATAAAAAGTTTACCGTATTTTATAATTTTAAAAAACTTAGTCGAAACAATAGAAAAGCGATAAGAGTAAGAGCAAATACGAAACCTGACTATGTGTTTCTCATCAACAAAAATACAAATATTATCTTAGAAAGAATTAGAATGAATTAAATGTGACCCAGCTATGAATTTTACATGGCAAGTTCATCTCAACAACGTGGGAACATCAATTATCTCAGACCCCGTCTTTGAAATGGGCACAGATATACTTCCCAAGACATGCTCCTTCTCCAAACCTTTCACTGTAGTATGTGATAGGTCCATGTGGTCGGAAGGAGAACCACCCTACCTCAAGAAAAGATTCGTCTGGTATACAGACAGATCCAAAACTGAAGAAGGGACCGGAGCGGAAATCTACGGTGAGAGACCTAATGAAAACATAAGCCTCAACTTGCGTCCGTGAGTGGCTTGCGCCGTGAGAACCTACGTAGAGGCTACATAAACCAGAACGTATGTATTTTTTCGGACAGTCAAGCTACTTTAAAAGCCTTGCCTGGAACTGGGGTAGTCAAGAATTGTCGTGAGGATCTTCTGAAACTGGCAAAACGGAACAATGTTAAATTGATCTGGGTGTCGGGTCACAGTGGTTTCGAAAGAAAAGAAAAAGCAGATACCTTAGCAAAGAAGGGAGTCGGAATGCCCTTCATAGGTTCAGAGCCTATTTAAGGAATTCCAAGGACTGCATGTAAGCAGGTGATCAACGAGTGGTCAAATGCTAAACACCGTGATCACTGGGAAAAAATACCGCGGCAAGAGCTCGGGAAGGTACTGCTTCAAAGTGCAACAAAGTGGTTATCTCTCGATGCACTGAGGCTGAACAGGATGCATCTGCGGAGGGTTACCGGGTTCATTACCGGGCATTATCCCATGCAGAACATGCACACAATGGGACTCCATAACGGGTTCATTATGAGCAGATTGTGTGGCGAGGAGGAAGAAACATCCAGCCGCATAATCTTTGATTGCAAACATCTGGGTTACAGCAGATACAGGATATTCGGTGCATCTCACCCCGAATATATGAACCACCGGGAGGATCTGATAAGCAAGCTCCAAGCTATTGCCAACATATAGGAGAAGCGAATCTCGTCAGACTGAAGTAGAAGCGGGAGCACAATGGGCCATAAGGTTGAAGTGCCATAGTTTTTACCCAGATATAAATCAATCAATCAATCTCAATCATATTAAAATCTCAACAAAAACAAAAACACTCATATTAGTTGAAACACACCCTTTCGCTTATCCGTATTATAAGTCTCTGAAAAAAGAAACTACTTACCTGTTTCACTCATCAGTTTGATAATAATTGCGCGAATATGAACAGGGTAATACTTAAAACATATTGCATTTGTTTCATTTTTATTATCTGGTTTCCTTATAAAACAAAATGGGATCGTGTTCATTAACTAAAAAATACCTCCATACATGTAAACTACTTTAACAAAAATAAACAATACTGGAAAGAAAGACATCACGTTATTAGTGATATAACCAACTGGTACGAAATGTATCTATTTTTACATTCAATTTCAGGAGTTCATTTAGAAAAGTTGTTCGGCATTTATATACTTTCCGTCGATTTTGATGAAATCTTTATCATTCTCTTCCTTACCTCGTGAACATGAAAACCTACATCGTAAGAAAGTTCGTTCTATCAACAATTCTGAAATATCTAGGTAATAAGAGAATTAAGTAAATTGAATCAGTTGCCAAGGTACTTTATTAGCGAGTTGAAATAGAGCTACTGAAAGGAAATAGAGCTATTGGTCCCGCACCGAAGTCAAAATTTCGCAAAAATTTCTTCAAATGTCCATCGATCCTACCTAGTAGATGTCAAAAGTCACCATCTGTAAATATATATATATATATATATATATATATATATATATATATATATATATATATATATACATATATGTGTGTGTGTCTGTAATCACTCTAGCGGTCACAGTTTTCATCGGAATGAAATTTGGTTTTTGAAGCGCTTTTAGTATTCAAAAGTTCAAGTTCGTTAATGGGTAAAATCGGACAAGGGGGAGGGGGGTTTAAAGGGAGGGGGAAACACAAAATTTGACATATCTCCCTTAATATTTGAAAAATCGAAAAGTTTATAAGAAGTAAAGTTGTAGGTACTAAGTTTTACTATAATTTTGTTTCTCATCATTTTTTCTGTTACACTATTATTTACAGAAATATTGACGGTTTAAGATTGAAAATTAAATTCCTTCATATTTCTGCACACATTAGAGTTTGAGCAAAAATGATGAGGTGATGAATTGTAGCAAAGTTGATTTTCTACAACTTCATTTCTAACGCATTTTTCGATTGTTCTAATATTAACAGAGATATTTTATATTTTGTGTTTTCTTCCTATTTTATGGCCCCTTTGCCCCTTGACGTATGCCATTTATTAATAAAATTGGTAAATACTAAAATCATACGCCATTTCATTTTGTGACCGCTAGAAAGTGATTTATGTATTCTAAGGAAATTTGCTAAGTTGAAGCAGCTCCTGCGTACCGAAGTTTTTTTATCTTATTGTCAACAACTGTATAGAGCCAGTCGAGCTTCCAACACCAAACTTCCTTATGCTACAATGGTCAGCAAAAAAAGCGTCAATAAAATTTTGAAAAAAGACCACTATTGCTGTCAATAGTCCATCATAATATATGTTGTCAAAAGTATGTTCTGTTTGCAATTCGGATTTTAATGGATTTGCGTCGTATACTATGGGCCAAGAATGGAGCGCTCAATTTAGTCTTTGGAAAAATGTTTCAAATAAAAATTGATAGTATATTTATAATAAACTTTTATCCCAACCATTTTTCAAAAACCGAATGAATAAGGCTCAATTCAATTATAAAATTTTGAAAAATGAGCGCTACTTTTGTGGCCATGTGTAGATTGTCGTAGAAAAGTGTGCTTTTTACGCAATTTTTAAACACCTATTTGATATGAGAGGAAATTTTAAATTTTGAATAAAAATTACCTCTTACGTTTTTCTGGAAGTTAATGCAAAGTAGTTCAAAAATAATTTAAATTTTTATAGGAACTGCAGCAGGGAAAATGAATACACATTTTTTAAATAAAATGAATTTCTCGTAAAATTTGATGAATATTGATTACCACAAAAACATAACTACTGGTTTACGAGTTCAATAAGTTCACGATATCCACAAGGCACTCCGAATCTGCTTCGAATCCAAGAGGCTGTCCCTCGATGCACTGAACCTTAACAGGATACAGCTGCGGAAGGTTACCGGATTCATCACCGGACATTGTCCCCTGCGGAGGCATCTGCACACAATAGGACTCCATAACGAATCCATTATGTGCAGATTGTGTGGCGATGAGGAAGAAACATCCAGACACATCATCTTTAACTACGAATCTCTAGAATACAGCAGATATATGAACCCGAATATATGAACCTTAGTTATGAAAGTTATGGGAGAAACCAATTTCGTTAGACTGAAGTAGAAAGGGGAGCACAATGGACCATAAGGTCGAAGTGCAATACTTTTTAGACCCCAAGATATATCTATCTATCTATCTATCTATCTATCTATCTATCTATCTATCTATCTATCTATCTATCTATCTATCTATCTATCTAGAAACAGAATCCTAAAAGTTTCATTAAAAGCATTCGAAGGAGATATCTCTTCGGTTTACACGTTTGAAAAGCTAAATTCTCACGAGTGAAAACAAAATAATTTTTTTTTTAATATTTGTATTATTTTTTGTTAAAACTCGACAGCAATCTATATAGCGAATGAAAATTATCCATGGGTAGCACATACTGAAGACACTACAATTTTAGTACACTATATACTGATTGCTTGCTGAGTGAAGTAAGGAAAATTATTTTCTATGTTAGAGAGCATTGTTGACTGAAAAATAGTTCATATTGCACTTTTGTAAACAGAAATTACGAACATTGGCATATGTGTTCACTAAATTACACTGTTTAAATGATTCCAAAATGGGGGGGGGAGGTGTTTTAGAGAAGATCAGCTTTGGAAGATTGTTAGTGGGAGTAAAATGATTTGACCACAAATTATATTTGGAATAATTAGACAGTTACGAAGACACAGTTATGAAAAAACAAATGTATTCTAGATAGACTAAGACGTCATTAAATTTATTCATTAATATTAATATAAAAAAATTAACTCATCCGCCAGGAATCCATTACCTGGACCTCCGGATTTCGCACTCAGTTCGATTATTTCATTTTAACATTAATTAATAAATTTAATGACGTGTTAGTCTATATAGTATACGCTTGTTCTTTCATACCTGTGTTCTTTCATTAACATTGGTATAGTATTATGAAGTTAAATTATACACAAATAATATATTAGAATCATAAGTCAATATTGACTTCAAAGTAATACTGTCAATGATACGATAAAATTGACGCGGAAAGCCAATGTTAATTATTACGATATTTGTGTCAATTGCCTCACATTTCTCGAGTAACCTACTACCTTGTGGATACCGTGAACTTATTAATATTAATTTTTAATTAAGGACGTTCCCAAAAAGAAGTCGTGTTCAACTTAAAAAAAATTCCATTATATAAACTACAATAGATCAAATAAAATATATTTGAGGTACACTGTTACTTTTCGCAGTAGTGTTACTATATTTTATTTGATCTATTAAAGTTTACATAATGTAATTTTTGTTTAATTTGAGCATTTAAACAGTATTTATAAGAGAACTAATATCGCTTGTTTATGTTATTTTTGTAGAAATATATTTGTTATATCTTCAATTACTTATTCTCTAAAAGAATCTATAGAAAATTACTATTGATATTTAATAAAATGTGTGTGACAACATCAATCGGGAAAAGTTTTATATGATAAACATACAAATTTTTACTGTCAATATTTACAAATTTAGTACCGTAAGGCCCATTAAAAAATATTCTACGTGTAGATGGTACTTTTAACTACATATATTCAAAATTACAGAAGAATCGTAAGAAAACTGATTTTCTTGAGAACGTCCTTAAATATTGATATGAAAAAATTAACTCATCAATCCGGAATCAAACCTCGGGCCTCTGGATTTTCAGCCATACGTGCTTATGGCTATACATTAATTAAATAATTCAATGACATGTTAGTCTATATGGTATACGCTTGTTCTTTTGTACCTGTGTTTGAAACTGTACTGGAAATTGATATATGTGTGTAGTATTGTGACGTTTAAGTGCATACACATAATATGTTAGAAAAGAAAGGTATAGCTTTGTGCCACAAATAATAAATGCAAAAAGAAAATACAAAAAAAAAGTTTTTATGTGAAAAACAACGAATATATATGTTTATTGAATGAGAAATTAAAGACTGTGATAAAAATAAGAAATGTACCACCGTACTATATTCGAATATGTTCAGAGGATATATTCTGTCCACGTAAAACATTATAATATAAAAAATACTAATAGATGTTCATGTATGTACTCGTGTCCATAATATTATTAATTAATTTCAAGTATCCCAGGATATTTAAGCTTTCAAAACCAAATTGAACTCTAATCTTGTAGAATGTTTCGTTGCTTTATTGTAACTTCCTCAGCAACTAATTATAATGATGAATATCATTTGAATATTTAAAGATTATGAAATTATGATTTGTTACCTTATTTATGAAATTATATTTTCTACATATGATATCCATTTATCATCATATTCACACAAATCTTTACCGTATGACTTCATTATGCTGTTTGTAAAAACAGCTGCTATTTACAAGTCTACTAGTACAGGAGCCGAACAGAGATCGACCGTCACTCATCTGTTAACCGGATGAAACACATTTTTTATGAAGTTTTAATTATAATATGCGAATACGCACAAATGCAGTGCCTATCAAAATGTTGTATTGGCTATTTTTAATTAAATTAATTTATTTTTCTGTCCTTCACCCACTTGTGTTAACTAAGCGATTTTTTTTAACTGATAGTATATAATATAAAGAATATGCCTGCGTAGTAGTGCCTACTCATGACTACCTGGCAAGCAAGTAAGAACAAGTAACTAAATATAGGTAACTACAATGATTTGTTAATCAATCGAAATATACATATCAGAAGATAGATAATTTAATGATAGACGCAATCGTATAGTATTGCCTGCAATAAACCGGTCATGAAATAGTAATGCCAGGCTTTGAAGTTTGAAAATTAGAGTAAGCAAAGATGCGCGAGAGAGAAAGTAGAGCGTCCGAAACTTGTGCAATAGAAGAGGACATAGCATAGCACTGCGTGCGATAGGCCTGTCTTCAGATAATTCAAAATGATAATGTAGTGAATTGTAGCAAACTTGATTTTCTACAACTTCACTCCTTATACAATTTTCGATTGTTCTACTATTATGAGAGATATTTTATATTTTGTGTTTCCTTCTTTCTTTATGCCCCCATTTCCCCTTGACGTATGCCATTTATTAATAAAATTGGCTTTGCAAATACTAAAATCATATGCTACATTTCATTTTGATCAGACTAAAATTGTGACAGCTAGGGAGTGATTTATGTATTCTCAGGAAATGCGTAACGAATTTTTTTGTAGTTATTTCAAATGGTATAATTGTTTTTTAATTATTTGTATGTTTGTACACTTTCTTAACTAGGGCAATAACGAAAAAGATTTCAAATTCCTAGCTGACAGACATTAGTCAAAATAAACTTAAAATGATTTTAGACTTTACGTATATAAATAGCACCCAAAAAAAGTGTTTTTAAAAAAATCGACAACATCTTTATTTTCTCAACAGATAAAGAAATACCATAAAATCAAAAAGTTTTCCGACATTTTAATTTGTAAAGCATAAAAATATAATACTTTTCGATTCGTCAATTACTTTACTTAGAAGAGGGCATCAAAGATGTGTCCGAAAAATATCCATAACTCGTAAAAGGTAGGGTGATTTTTTAAGTTAATAACAATTGCAAGTTATTTGTCAACTTATTTTGGCTGTTAAAATTTATGCATATCCCGATGCTGGATCCTTACGAGAGCATTCAAATAAATGAAACCTACCTATACGGAGCGTCAATAAAAACACAGTTTGTAGCATAACACAATATTTTATTTAGCATACTAAATAAAAATTAAGTGGGAATGGAATGAACTTGGATATATCTCATGGTCAGTTTGAAAAGAAAAAAAACAGTAAAATAGAACAAAATATTGTCCGAGTAACTTAAAATGCGATGTAAACACCTCCCCTACTTACCTGCTACAAATGTTTTTCATAGTCAATAAGACAATGACATGTTCTTCTAACGTATACCCGCGGTTTCGCTCACTTTAATTGTTATATCTCTGGCTGGCCGTCATCGTACCGAGACAAAATACATACACGTTTTTAAGTCTATTGCTTATAAACAAAAAAATTCATTCAAAAAATCAAAATCATTCCATTAATTTTTGCGTGATGGTCGAGCCAACAAAGAAACAAACAAGCGAACAAACATACAAATGAAGAAAAATTTACAATTTAGAGATGTTATAATTAGCTTTACTATAATAAACCTTAAATAACCATTGTGGCTCAGCTTATGAAACCCCAAAACTCTATAGTGTGACCATTTCACCCAAATACTCAATAGTTTTATGCTAATAAAAATTAATATATAGAGGTTCAAAACTGTGTGTTTTATGTAATTAGTTTAACTGTAAATAAACTATTCATTTATTATGCAGTAGTAGTAGCAGTAAAACTATACAAATGACTTACACAAGAGTTTATTTTATTTTCGCCTAAATACGGATTCCTAGCCTGGAATTGTTTTTAATTCTTTAGAAATCCATAGTACTTTTAAAAACTTGTACATCATATAATATTCTTAACTAAAATTAGTTATAAAAAACTAATCACAAAATATTCACGCACCTAAATATTATGATTCAGTTATCATCTAGATCAGAGATTTTCAACCATTTTTTTGTCGCGGCACACTTTTAACGATTTCAAAATTTGACGAAAAACATAGAAAAAGATAAGTTTAAAAGTTCTCTACCTGTAATACACTGCCTAAAACAGTTTATGATAATAATTTTGAATATAAAATAAAATAATTATTATTATGTACTACAAAAGCAAGAGTACGTTTATTAAGGGATTAATTACAAGTTAATAATAAGAATACTTTTAATGAGAAATTTGAGCTTGATGTTTTATGATAATTTCATTTATATTTGGTTCTAAAAATGACATTGCTACTCTCATATATATACATATATATATATATATATATATATATATATATATATATATATATATATATATATATATATATATATATATATATATTTATATATATATATACTTATATATATACTGTCGCGGTATCCTGGCTCTCTTTTATCCTCAAAGGAGCGCTGCCCGAACCTGCAATGATTCCGATACTCGACAAAACAAAACAAAAATATATTAGTAAACGATATTACTAAATATTTTGTAATTGGAACAACACGCACGTTTTTGTTTAAAGAAAAGAAAAAAAAAAAATTAAATTAAACACAAGTTTTTACGAAACAAAAAAAAAACCTGATTTTATTGCTTTAAAAAAAAATGATTATCCAATTTCTTTTTCAACAATTATTTTAATTCTTTTTCACACAATGTTAAATTTCGAATTACTTGATCAAATTACTTGTACAAATTCCAACTTATACTTTGATCTGGATTGAACAACAATCGATATTAAACTTTGATACTAACAGACAATACTTGATATTAAACTTTTATACTAATCGCACAATGATCGATTTCAAACTCTGAACGAATCGCACAATGGCTGATTTAAAAACTGATTTGAATCGACATTGGTCACGGTTTATATACCCACCATGGGTCGTTCTAGAATATGATTGTTTTTATGAATAAATATTATGTTTTTGACAATATATTTTTGCATGGAGGCTTCTAGAATATTTAGTATATCAACACCCATGGACGTAGTCGGAGTGTTCAGACAATTTATAAAATTAATTAAAAATTATACCTCTCCTTGGGTTTGACCCATAGTCATACCCCGCTTGGTTGATATTCAAGCAGTGACTTAATGCTCACGGCCAGTGTCAATTTAAAATCTATACACAAATTGTATGATACATTCATAACTGTAAGCTAGCTTACTTTTGTTTACAAAAATTATCTTGTTTTTACAAAATTATTTATTTGTGATCTATTTATGTTATTTTGTAAAACATTCAATTTGTATAACTTTTGATTCTCTTAAATTAAATGCAATAATTTTTTTCAATTTTTGATTTTTTTCTTTCTAAATAGAAAAACTTTAAATCAAAAGTATCTATTAATCTTATTATCATTTTTCGACTTAAAAAAAAACTTTGTTTAAGAAAAAAAAAAATAAATCGAGCTATATTATTTTCTTTTTGTACTTTCAAAAAAAAAAAAACTCCTTTTTGCAAGGAGAAAAATATTGTTATCTAAAATATTTTTCGTAATATTTTACTTTCATAATTAAAATGTGTGTTGGATCAAAAAAATTATTCTTAATAATTTTCATTACAACAATACATATATATATATACATATACAACATATGCCCTTTTTTTAAATGTCTGTGGACTCTCTAGCGGTCACAGTTTTATTCCCATTGGAATGAAATTTGGTATTTGAGTAGCTTTTGGTATTCTAAAGGTCAAGTTCGTTAATGACAAAACAAACGCTGCATAGTCACCAAAGAATACCGCCAATAAATAGGTGGGGCTTTCCACATACCTAATCCAGTAGTCAGGCAACTTAAATAATCCTCAAGTCAGATTATACCCTCAGCCAAATCGTATAAAAGGACAGAATTTTTTAATATCATTGTGACACAGGCACCAAATTAGCAACAAGCAACATATCTCTGAATCCATATCCCAGAGGTAGTTACGATTAGCTAATTCATACTGATGATGACTACGATGTAGTCGAAATACGTATTTATAAAATGCAAACAAATGTTCTAGGAATAGGGGCAAAATTTGAAATATAATTACTCCTTATACATTTTTCGATTATTCTAATATTATGAGAGATATTTAATATTTAATATTTGTTTGATACGAATACACAAAATATATTTTATTGTAAAAAATTTTGATTGTCGTTTCCAGAGAAACTATAAACTATAATCGTTATACCGTTTTTTTTTGGCTATTAATAAATTTAATTTTTGCAAATACTTAAGTCATATCAGATATTATATTTCATTTTGATCACACTAAAATTATGACCGCTAGAGATTGATTTATGTATTCTAAGGAAATTCGCTAAGTTGACGCAGCTCCTGCGTTACGATTTTTTTTTTCTGTTCATCTATTTGTTATTTGTACAATTTTGCATTACTGTCAACCATTGTAATAAGCCATTCGGCTTTATATACAATAAATTTTATTATAATTACTATTATTATTACTTAAAGGTTGCCAAAAGAATGATATTGTGTTCAGACACATTAAATTAGTATGTTATTTGTGTTGTTTAGTTTAAATGAAAAGAAATATAAAATCTGCGTTGTTAAAGCAACAAAATTAGAGATCTAAAATATATATTATAAAGAAATGGTTTCAAGGTGCCTAGAATATTTATAAAACAAATTGATTTTGGATTTCACGACAATTAACTCGAAAATGATTCAAATGATCATTATAGACCTATTTGAAATTGTACTAGAATTAATAATAGTTGAATACAACGGTTAGGTTAGGTTATAGCGGCTATCCTGGCCGGGACACACTTAGACCATAAGGTACATTGTGATACCCAGGGATGTGAGTGGAGTACAAGGAATTTGTGTGTAGACTGGGAATTGGTAGGCTGTACGGCTGCAGCCGACTTTTGATAGGAACTATACCGATATTCATCGGGAGTTCGTGAAGGAAACTGCAGAAACCTTCACAAGCATAACCGGTTACTTTGTTCTTGTCCATACGCCGAAAGTTTAGTCAATTAGCCGCCTTTTTTTTCTTTTTGATAACTGACAAACTACCCATGTCAGGATTCGAATCCATAACCTCCCAGTCCCAAGTAGAGCGCCTTAACAAGCGCGTCTACTTACTTGGCCGGTATACAACGGTTATGTTTAAAATAAATTTGTGTACAATTTTAGGTCATCTACTAGAAATGAAACCAAATAAATTATAAAGTGAATATTTTGATTCTCGAAACCAAATTAGACTGATATTGAAGAATCAATTAATTATGGATCCAAAACAAAATTATGACATAAAAACTATAATTCCACAATTTCAGTTTGGTAAAGTTGAAATTAAAATAATGCCAATATTCAAACCAAAAGAATAATTTATTTCACTGATTTTAATCTAACTACCTATTTTGTCAATAATTACATGACTCAAACGTCGACCCAAGATATTCTCTGAAACTTTAATTGAGTTTTTTAACTTCTTGATTGACAATTATCGAAATAGATGTGATCTCAAGAGATCCTGGCGGGTCTACGTTTTAATAAACAATGTCCATTTTCAAAATTCGTGGTCAGCGAGTAGCGACACAAAAAACCCCTCTATACTGATTTTCGTTGTTATTAAGGAAGTTTTCAGAAACACCGTCCACCATATTAGATCCGCAATTTTGTAGTATGAAATATTGATCTCATATTAGTAATCAGAGATCCAAAAAACTCCCATATGCCTTATTTCAAATCCGTATACTTATACGGACTTTTGCCCAGCTATTGACGGTTCCCGACCACTGTGCGCCCTAAATAAATTCTAATCACGTTGCAAGATGCGTTGGTTACCTACACTCTAACTGCAATGTCTCTACACATTATCAGCAAATTCGATTCGAGAATTTCGAAGTAATTCAGATGATGAAAAGTTTTCAAAATTTTCAAAACGTATATTTTTCTTCGACGTTAAAGACCTGAATTGGTTGAAAATTTGTACATTACATAGCTATGATTATTGAAGGGGATGGTTTTTTTTTTGCTCCATTTGTACACCGTCTTGATGGATGGTGTACAAAGGCAGGGTATCAGAGGCATTGGATAGTGTATAGACGAATTTTGTTCAAATCGTTTTTTCAGATTCTACATCTTTCGAAATAAAAAAACTACAATGTGGGGAAGTTAACAGTTCTAGCTCGATTAAATAAGTTTATTTTATATTTATAAAAAATATAAAATAAACTAATATATTATTCTATTTTAATCAAAATGTTATACATATACGAAACTATTTTAAATAATATGTCATTTATTTACGTTAAATTCGAAATAGAAATTCGTTTAAACTGTGTAAATAGTCAAACAATTCACGAAAGTTAAATATGAAAATGTGAACATAATTTAGAAGCTACAAACATAACGATTCAGTATAATTATTTTGTATATAAATAGCGAATTTTAGAACAAAAAGTAGCTATTGAGGTTGTACAGAAGACACGATTTCGCAAAAAATTCTTCAAAAGTCCATGGACACACCTAGTAGATGCCGAAAATAAAAAATTTATTTATATTTATATATAATACTACCTGAAATACTCGAGCTAGCTGTACCCGGCATACGCTGCGATACCTCTTTTTTTTCTTTCAAGACGGTACACATAAACAAAGCAGACCGCTACGCGTTACATCACGCTTAGCGTAATGTATTGCTTTTCGTAGCTTCGCGTTGTGTAATGGTTCGCGTTATGTACCGCTTTGCGTTAAACTACGCCTCGTGAGGAAAAGTTGGTTTTTATTAGAAAACGAATATTTTTTGTCATTAAACTTTTTTTCTATCTTTCGCCGTTTTCGAGGGAGAAATATATATATATATTTATATCAAAATCAGTCCAGCCGTTATATATATATATATATATATATATATATATATATATATATATATATATATATATATATACATATCTTAATATATATCATTCTTCTGTCCGTTTGTATGTTACTGAACTCCTCCTAAACGGCTGGACTGATGGTTTAGATTCACAATTCAGTCGAAAAAAAAAAAAAACTTTGACTTTTCAAAAAAAGTTTACAATTTTAAAATTTAAGACGTGTGAACAGGACAACGTCTAAACACCCCTCTAAGTTTTGATGTATATGTTTTGATGTTATTATTTTGTTGTGTAGTTAAATATTGGACATGAAAATTTTATCTCCATAATTTAGAGAATTCGTGATTTGCCCATCGGATAAAACTCGAGTTTTTACTCTTCTATATACATTATACATAAAATAAAATAGGGTAATCTGTCAAATACATACAAAATGGTTTATTGATTTTACATCAAACACAAAATATATAAATTTTTTTCAATTTGTTGTAATCAGTTCATTAATATCAAATTCATTGGGAAATATTATGGCAATATATTACAGACTGGCATTGCATATTTATTGGTTTTGAACCGATATTTGATTTTGATATTTGGTTTTGAAAATTTTGAAAAATCTTTGAATATATGTATATAAACACATACAAATATGTGTACATTTTTGGTGGTCTGTATGCGTTCGAATAACCACAGTTTTTTCTGATTAGAATGAACTTTTAGATATGTCATAAGATAAGAAATAAAGTTATACAAAATTAATGTTCTTGTTTATAGAAACTTAATTTGGTTTCGCATTATTTTTTCTGTTACTCTTCTTTACAGAAATATTTACAGTAATGAATTGTAGTAAAGTTGATTTTCTACTACTTTACTACTTTTACTAACGTGACCTTTTAAATACCAAAGCAGCAACTGAGTTAAATTTTTCATCACTTTCACTTTCTCATCCGATAGAAATTTGCTTGCTGCCGTGTTAAGGACTTGAATCACTGGGATCAAGCATGGCAGATGCACTTGGAAGGGGAGGAAATTCCCAAACCGAGATGCGGGGTTAACTGGATTCCGGGTCATGATCTCATTTTTCGGGTCATACTAATGCTTAAAAAGCAGAATCTTGACCTTAAAAAAGTTGAATTCCGACCTTTTCTCAGCTTTGATAGAGTCATCATGCGAATTAACGACTCTGTCAGTGAAAGCGGAACTCAAGAGAAAGAAAACCCAAAAGTGAAAGCGGATCTCAAAAACACCCAGCAACATATAAAATCCTTTAAACCCTATAAGTCACTAAAGGAAGGTAAAATACTACCAATCATATTACAAAAACGCTGTAATATATTTCTCTTCACCTTTCTCAAGATCTTTAGAGCATATTTTGCTTGGGGATATATACCAAGACTTTGGAGTAAGGTAAATGTGACGTACTTATCAAAGATTGGAGATTCAGAAGTTCGCTACCAAAGTCACATCGTTCATAAGCCTAACATCATTTCTACTCTTAAACAATTAAGAAAGTTAAAAATAGTCATACTGTAGATGAAGTGCTAACAGAACGTCCAATAAACAAACAACAATATGCCTACACAAAAGGTAAGTCTACAGAATCTGCATTGGCGTATCTCGTAAATAAAGCTCTAAAAGACAAAGAAATGTCTCTGTGTTCATTTCTAGACATAGAAGGTACCTTCGATAACACAGGGAAAGATATAATAATGGAAGCTGTATGAAATAAAGGAATGCGTTAATTTCACCTGAAATAAACTCCAAAACTGTCCAGAAGTGTATCGATCGACTCATTAAATAAATTTGGGTAAACAAAGTCAATTTTGCCAGGGAGTCTGGGCATTCAGAAATCGATGGAAACAAAACGGCTGATGAATTATCCAAAATGGGTGCTGGTACTTCACTAAACGGTACCTGAAGAAAAGTAGGGAACAACTAGAAAAAGGCCAATTGAGGGTACATTTAAGGTGGTAGTAGGGGAGGTCGAAGGCCTGGCAAGTAGACCTTTCTTGGCGTTTTTTACCAACCCTGTATGAACTAGAAATTTGTATATAGACTAGGAATTGGTAGGATGTGCGACTGTCAACTTTGATAGAAACTATACCGATGCTCATCTGGAGTTTGTAAAAAAAAAACTGCAGACAATCTTCACAAGCGTAGTTAGTTACTTTCGTTCTTGTCCATATGCCGACAGTAAAGCTCCATTAATTTTTTTTAAATTAATTTAATTGGTAAACTGCAACATCCCAGTTCCGACTAGAGCTTCTTTAACAACTGGGCCACATAATTCACGATACTTATTAGCCTTCTAACTGGCCACCGCAAACACAATAAGCATATGCACAAAATTAATCGCACAGGGATGATCTTTGCAGATATTGTCATGAAGAGGAGGAAACCGGAAATCACACTCTGTGTGAATGTGAAAGCTTCTCTCGCGAAAGACACTCTCATTTAAGATGGACAGATCTCCAATCAGACAAAATCGATTAAGTGTCGCCAAGAGATATTATAACGTTTATCAAGACTCCTGGAACACCTTTGAAGGAAAGAAGGTACAATAAATCAAATTGGTGGCGGTATAAATGCTCTTTATAAGACTCCTGTTTCGAATATATTCAAACCAATATTACTGTTCATAAAAGAAATTCATCGGTCACTGTTAATAAGATGATCTCCACATCCAATGACTTTGTAGTGACTCAACCATATATTAAGCCAACATTTCCTCCATTAGATCTCAACAAATCAATGCGATGCCTCACTACAAGTTTCAAACAGGATCAAGCCATTTTTCTAACAATGATGTCTTTGCAGGGCCTGTCTACTGACGTAAACCACGGTGCTTAAGTCCGCAAAATCTACCATTGGTAAAACATTTTCGTAACCCTGATAAGATGTTATGTATTAGAGGTAGGTTGATTGTCTTGTCTGCTTCAGTTAAAAGTTTTTTGGCGATATTGCCACCACGCAGTATAAATTGTAGCCTAAAAAGTACGAACATATATACAGCTTCCTTTTGTCAGGAGAAGAGTGTAATGTAGCTTTTATGCTTCCTCCTTGGTAGACCAAATGCCTTCCAAGGGACTTAGTGATACATAGAATTCTTAAAGACTTTCTTGATGTTCGTACTTTTCTCCCTCTATAAGTTAAGCTTCCTCTTTAAACAGAGAATTCAGGTTTAATTCAATTGGACTTAATCTATACGGTTTTCGAAAAAATATAGTAAAATATTTTCAATGAACCACTTTGTAATTTAAAACTTTATTATTTCCCTTACCGTCATAAATAAAACATAACATTAAGAATTGTGAATAATTTAATTTATTAAATTACTGAAAACCACATTTGAAATATCATATCCCCTTTGATTTAGAAATAAAAACGTGAAAAACAAATTTTTATTTCGAATTCCATTTCACATATAGGAGAATAAAAAGACGACATAGCACAATGAGAAAGAGGAAAATGAAAACGAAAACGAATGTCTCTCTGGAAATCTATGACGGTGGTTACAAGTGTACAAAATTGCCCATTTTGTTCTGGAATTTTTCATTCTATTTAAATATGTGAAAGATATCTTTCAAGGGGTGAACCTGATTTAATATATGTATTACTCGCAGCTCAAATTTAAATTTTGGTTTGACCTATAAGTTATATAATCTATAGGTACAAATAAATAAAATTGAAGTGTCTGTTTGTAATGTCAAAATAACAGCTTTTTACTAAATGCATATGAAAGTACATACGGTACTTATAACAAAAAACAATTTTTAAAATTTTGGTCTGTCTGTCTGTTTGATTGTTCCGACTAATCAGCGGAACGGCTGAACCGATTTTGACGGAACTTTCACTGGTAGATAGCTGATGTTATAAGGAGTAACTTAGGCTACTTTTATTTTAGAAAAAGAATTGGGGTTCCGCGCAAAAAATAAAAACCCATAAAATCTTCAGCGGCAGCGATTCGTGTGGTGTACGATTAGAATATATATATATATATTATATATATATATATATATATATATATATATATATATATATATATATATATATCGGGTACAAAAATAATTTTAAAAATATATTTCGCTGAGCTGCAGCTTCTGCGGTTTCGAGATAAATCAGCTAAAAAAAATATTCTGTAAAACTTGAGTTAGAACTTTGTTTGAATCTTCACATGAGTAAATTAAAATACCATTTTGTGAGAATTATAGAAATAATTTTAATTAAAACTCTTCAATAAATTGCGCATCATATTAAATATTAACAAGTAATGTAAAACTAACTGAGTTAATTGTTTGAATACCCAGTATATACTGAGTTGTATATCAATATTTCAAAAATTCTTCAAATTCAAAGTTTATAAGATATTATTATTTTTTTCTGCGATCAATATTTTCAAGCGTTACAAAGTCAGCACTAAAGTTAATATACCTTGTATATATGTACAAATATACTGGGTATAAAAGTACTTTGTATGGATGCTATGTACATGTATACATGCATACCTTCGTTCACCTATCAATTGTAGTTCTCATTTTCAACTTTGAGCACAAATTATGAGAAAACAAGAGACATTTTTCAAACAAAAGTTGTTTATTTTAAAAAGAAAAAGATTTTATATCATCAAATTTTATTTCCATCTATTACGGTTTCAAATATATAAATTTTCCCCTCTTGCGGGGGGAAATACGTTCCGATTTTGCCCATTAACGAACTTGACCTTACTTTTTTGTTTTAGAACACACACACAAATTTATATATAACAAAAATTTTTTTCTGCGATCAATATTTTCAAGCGCTGCAAAGTCGGAACTAAACTTAATATACCTTGTATATTTACAAATATACTGGGTATAAAAACCAAAGAAGAACGCTATAAAATTTTATAAAAGTAATATCTCTGAAAATATTCAAAAGATTATCTTTATCAAGATGTAGATTTCATTGATTCATAAAATGTAAGCATTTCATGTATATAAATGTATATACATATATAAACAGTGTATATAAATGCACTATTAAATCTTTTACATTAAAAATATTTAATTTTGATTTTTAAATCCATGCTATTATGAAAGACATTTGGCGTTATGATTAATAATAAGTAAAGATATTACACAGCATTTTAAAAAGATATTATTCATCATTCAAACAAGCTATATCAAACTTACGTCACAAAAAAGTTTAACATCGCTGTCGTATGTATGACAGTTAAATAAGGATTTACTGGAGTGCCGTTAGTATAAATAATTTTGTGATATTTTTATATTGTGATTCAAAATATACTCTTTGTGTTAGTTATAATGCTCATGTTTTAATCTTTAATGGTAACCCCGAAATATAATGACAAGGAACAATCGATTGACTTTGTATCTACAGAAACAAATAATAATGGGGTTTTACCTCCGTTTCGGAGATACTACAGTCTATAAAAGAGGCCACCCACATCATTATTTTTTCAACCTTTATTTATTTATTTTAAACTGTACATATTCATGATGTGGGTTGAGAACGAGGAATTCATATGCAGATTAGGAATTGGTGGGTTGTGCGGTTGCAGCCGATTTTACAGAAACAAATATAAATGTACATGTGCTTTTGAACTGTAAATATCAATGTCGATATTACTTTTATTCCCAACATATTCTTCATAATTTTTCGAAAAATTTCCGGTGCTATGGCGCGAAATTTTTCCATTGCAAATATCGATTTTTAGTTCGGGTATGGTCGCTGAATTATTGCATACAGTACAGTGCTTCTTTCAAATATCCCCAAAAAAAAAGTCAGGAGCGATTAAGTCCCGTGAACGCGTAGGCCAATTAATTTCGCTTCTGCGCGAAATTATGCAATTGCCAAAGATTGCACGTAGCCGAGCCATTGTGTCCATTGCAGTATGGGCTGTATCCAACTGACCTTCATTAATGGTAATTGCGGTACTTTGTGTATTCTAGGCCAAAAATTCTTAACAGTACACTTAAGAAGATTCTCCGTTCCCCATATCCACAGTTTTGCAAAGTTTTGCATGAGGCAAAGCGTTACTTAACGCGAAGCGGTCTGCTTTGTATATATGTATCTACTTAAAAAAAGGGACATTGCAACGCATGCCGAGTACAGCTAGTTATTGATAAAAATTTCTTACAAATTATATCAATTTTTCAAATTTAAAAAAAACTCTGTGTATATTGGTTTGTATGTAAAGAGTAAAACATGAACAAATTCTTATTGTTTTTAAACCTAGTTAAAGACTAACTTTCCCAGAGATTAAACCTAACTAGATCAACTTTTTTTCCCCGAAAAATTTCTGCAAATAAATATTCTGTAAATAAATAAAAATTGTTCGTTTAATAATATAGGATTGACGAAAACCATTGTACGAGCTTTTTATATAACTTCAAAGCCAACCCTCAAAACAATTATCGTATCCAAACTGTAAATGCAACAATTAATAAAGGCAAGACATTATATTTACAATCATAGTAAACAATAAGGATAGCGAATATATTATTTTTATTACAGACATAAAGTAGTTTACTTGATGGAAACCGAAACCACATGGTCATTAAATAATAATAAAAAAAATAAATAAGGAAAATAAATTTTCAACAAACAAAATTACATAAATTTTAACCACAACGAAAAAAGAAGCAAAATACACGTAAGCAATATTATATTAAACATAAACTAAAACAGACTTATTATATATTTTGGGGTAGAGAAGGATAGCAAAAATTAAATTATTTTTTTCTGTATAACACATAAGAAGGATACAAAATACATATAATTGTATAAAATGAAAATTACCAAACAAACAGAAAAAAAAATGAAAACTCCCGTATGACGTAATAAATAATAGACAGAGATGGATATAAGCAGCAACAAGAAAACCACAGTAATAATGTTTTGTTGTATCATTCTTCTCGTCAGACAAGCAAACACTATCCTCTCTACAAAAGCAAAGTGAAAAATGTAAACAAAAAAAGAAAAACATTTACACCTACATACTAAGAAATCTGTAAAACATTATACAACATCATCTTTGAAATACAAAGAGAACACACAACACCAGAAATGTTCAATGTTATTAAAATACATCTCGAATGAAAATATAGTTGAAAGTATCGGTGAAAATGTATATTTCGGTACCAGAAAAAAAGCCCCCTCTCGTGACGGGAGTAAACAAGTTTTTTTTTCGTTTCTCAATAAAATGTTCAAAAACCTTTTTTATGAAAATTTTGGGGGCTAAAATTTTCTGGGTTAAAAAGATCATGCTCTTATTCAACTTAAGCGCTCATTTCCGAATAAAAAAGCAATAATTTCGAACCAAAAAATGAAAGTAGCTCTATATTTATTAAAACTCTATATTTATTAAAACAAACGGTATTTGAAAAACATACTGCCTAATGAAAAAACAACTGATCAAATATATATATATGAATACATTGGTACCAGAAAAAAAAAATCTAATTTATCCACACCTTCTTGGCCAGCGTATAAACTAGTCTTTTTCGGTTTTTAGCCAATTATTTGTATCAAACCGTACGTTTTATGTCAAAATTTGTGGAGATTCAAAATTTCCAAGATAAAGAAGCTCTTGTTCAAGTGTAGAAGAAATTAGCATACGTTTGCTATATTCGCAAGAAAAACGAATTTTCGTATTTTTCTAGGTGAAAAACACATTTTTCTTTATTATGACATTCAACAATCCCTATATAACGAAAACTACTTTGGAAACTCAAAGATGCGAAATGAAACAAAAGGCGTAATTCCACTGAGGCAACAGTGAACGGCTATGTGGCGGAAAATTCAAATCATGTCGCATGGGGAATTAGTATGCGCGTTGTCGTACATGAGCGTAACATGCGTCTAAAGCGATTCCATGCAGGCAACTTTAGTTTGGTACATCATGTCATTACAAACAGTCGCGGCAGCTGCTTATTTGGCAATCGCTTTGAATCGTAAAAGGAAAAGAAAAACGTAACGATCTTGGAGAAGGGACCAATATGTCGATGGTCAAGAAATCCAGTATAATTTGTACAACGAGTTAGTTGCTGACGATGATGCTTTATTTCGAAATTTCAATAATTATATTTACCTGATAATTGTTTCTACTTATCGTTTTTAATTCTTATATCTTTGTGCTCGGCGATTTTATTATTCCATAATTCGGGGGAATTATGGTAATCGCCAATAAAAGACGCAGTTTTTTCGTTCGTCCACTCAATGTTGCCTGCTCCAAGCCGAAACGATCCGTTAACTGTTGGATAGATGACGACACTGTTCGACACGTTGAATCATGTCGAAAGATTACGCAATCGACAGGTAACAACGTCAAAATAGCATGCGGCAAGACATATTTTTTGTCGCTTTGTGTTCCTTCTAAGGAAAGACTGTGTATAGCATGCGTCAATACCGCATGCTACATATTGCCTAAAAGTTGCCTCAGTGGAAATGCGCCTTAAGAAAAACAAATTCGTATAATTATCTGTAAAATATTTATCAAAGAAAATGATAATTATCAAAGAAAAAATTTGAAGTCAATACAAAAACTTGATCAAAGTCTCTCGGTACAAAGTTAAATGTTTTTCACAGCCCTCTACATTTCTACGCATAATTGAGTTATTGTAACTGGCAAAATGTACCAAGGTTAAACTAGACTAGATTCTTGCAAACAGTAGTTTCCGTAAACGACGAAAAAGCGAACGAACCGTGTCGAAACCAGTTGATTCCTTAAATGCCCCATCTTGATATTATAAAATACAGATTCAGAAGCTGGTCATTACCAGACAATAACAGCACGGAACAGGAATTCATAACAAAATTCTATGACATATAGACTACCTATTGAAATAGATATCATTTAACTAACACTAATATAATCTACCAATAATAAGGAATATGCATGAAAATTTTTTTTCGCTTGAATTGAAGCATGTTTACTTGACAAATTTCAAGGTAAAATTACTTTTTAAATAACTTTAAAAATAAGCGAGATATGAATGATTGAAATTCCCGATTAGACAAAGAGGGTGATAGCCCTCTTGATATGTTATTTGACGTCATATTACACTTTTACCATTTAAAGTACACGTAAAACTCCGTTTTTAGTATTTTTGCAAGAAAGAGACAGATAATAATCTTTAAAAGCTTCTAGCTTCCTTGATATTTGTCGGATTTTAATTTAGTTTTTAAATGTTATTACAGTATAAACAGTATTTTCATATTCTGAAAATAAATGTGAAAAAAATTTTCATGCATATTCCCTATTAAATACCAAAAAATAGGTAACGAAGTGGAGCAACATCCAGCTATATTATAAACTAAAACGGCAAGTGTATCTCATGTATAATATATTTGTGGAACACCTCGAATATATGAACTGACATAAAGACATGATTACAAGCTCCTATTGAGGCTTTGGTGGAAAATCCCTTCTACTATCGAATAAAAGAGAAACACTATACAGACATCTTCGAACTATTTAAGCTCCTAATTCAATTGTTCTATCTATATACACAGAGCAATGTAAGACGGACTTAGGAAAAACTGATGGTCTAGTGAGATGTTTTCACATATAGTCATATGTAGGTACTTGGTTGATCCAAATCGAAACTATACTAACAATAAGAAACAGTTCGTTGTCCACCTACTTTTAAAGTTTTTATCCAATAAGCTAATTTCAAAAAAATCTAAAACGATTCTACAGTACCAAACTTTTCAAATTATGTCTTGAAACCTAAAAAATCGTTCACAGTTTTATGGATTTAAAACCAAACGAATTTGTAAACACAATCTTATAACTAATTATAGAAAATAACAATTAACTGAGTGAATTGCTTAAATATCCGGTATACACTGAGTTTATGAAAATAGTTTCAAACAAAAGATCTGTATTTTTAAAAAAGAAACATTATTGTTTTAAAGATGAATATTTTTCGAAAGCACGGTCCGATTTTGCCAATTAACGAACTTGACCTTATATTTTAGCTCTCGAATGCGCATTCAAAATTTCAGCATTATCTCCTACCGTCTTACTGAACTAATTAAGTCAATTTATAAACACCTATACCAAAAAATTTTTCCAGTTATCAATATTTACAACCGTTACAAAGCCAGGACTAAACTTATTATACCCTTGTACATATTATATGTATATATAACAGGTATAAAACAAAGTCTTAATTGGTAATAGAAAGTAGTACAAAGTCTTAAGTCAATTCAATTATATTATACAGACTGTATGTTTTAATCGTTATACAAGGCGTATATTTACGCATATAAAGCGTAAATTGACGCATTATATTGATATTAAAATAATAATACATGTATACCGCGTTTTAAACTATAAGTAATAGTGGTTCAACATTAGTATAGGAGAATTTTACTTGTAAAACTGACTAGGATGTTTGTTTCGTTGTATGATTTATTTTAATCACATAGTATACACACAAATGGAAATGGGTAAAATAAGTATCTAGGTTCGTGAATAAGCACTAGACCTACAGAACAACTGTTTGGAATTCTTAAGAGGAGACTATAGAAGAAACGATAGAAAGACGAGATAAACTAATTTTCAGACGGGGAATGGATGCTCAAGATGGCTTGTTAAAGGTAGGCAACGGATGCGACTTTTTCCCCAATCGGTGGCCTGAGGTACGGCTCTATTATTATTTTGTATTTTTATTCTGACATTCAGTAATCCCTATCTAACGAAAACTACTTTACGCACTATATATGGAAACACAAAGTTATCAAATGAAACTAAGACAAGTAATGTAACAACTAACTGAGTTAATTGTTTGAATACCCAGTATATACTGAGTTGTATATCAATGTTTGAATTGTTAATATTTCTGCCTATTCAATGTTTATAAAATATGAATTCTTTGTAAATGTTTGTTTTGTGTTAATAATTAATATTGAAACAGTATAAATATTCCTGCATTTAAAAAAATTTATATTAGTGTTCTTGCGATTTTTATTTATTTAAATATTGAGTTATATAATTAAGTTAATCAACGCGAAGCGACTGTTAACGCGTTAACCAACGCGAAACGTAAGCTAAACCGAACCGTAAATCACCCAACGCGAAGCGTAGGTCAATAGAATGCGTTAGGTCAACACGAAGCGTTAGTAAATCAACGCAAAACGTTGCTAAACGCTTAGCGTTTACCAACGCGAAACGTAAGCTGAAGAAAACCATAAGTTAGCCAACGCGAAGCGTTAGTCAATTAGAAGTGTTAAGTCAACGCGAAGTGTTAGTAAACCAACGCGAAGCGTTAGTAAACGCAAAGCATTTACCAACGCGAAACGTAAGCGAAAGCGAACCGTAAGTCAGCCAACGCGAAGCGTTGGTTATTGAGAAGCATTAGTTATGCAAAGCGAAGCGTTGGTGATTCGCAAAGCGCGATTTCACGCTAATCGTTAATTAACGCGAAGTGTTAACCAAAGCTAACCGTAAGCTCAAGCGAGCCGTAAATCGCCAACGCGAAGCGTTGGTCAATGAGAAGTGGTAGTTATGCAAAGCAAAGCGTCACTGATTCGCGAAGCGAGAATTTAAGCGAATCGTTAACCAACGCAAGGCGTTAACCAACGTGAAACGTAAGCTAAACCGAACCGTCAATCACCCAACGCGAAGCGTAGATCAATCGAAAGCGTTAGATCAACGCGCAGCGTAAGACAATCTACGCAAAGCGTTGTAAACGCTTCGCGTTTACCAACGCGAAACGTAAGCTGAAGATGAGGCAACGCGATGAGTCAATTAGAAGCGTTTAGTCAACGCGAAGCGTAAGTCAGCCAACGCGAAGCGTTGGTTAATGAGAAGCGTTAGTTATTCAAAGCGAAGCGTTAGTGATTCGCAAAGCGTGATTTTACGCGAATCGTTAATTAACGCGAAGTGTTAACCAACGCGAACCGTAAGCTCAAGCGAGCCTTACGTCAGCCACCGCGAAGCGATGGTCAATGAGAAGCGTTAGTTATGCAAAGCGAAGCGTCAGTGATTCACGAAGCGAGAGTTTAAGCGAATCGTTAACCAACGCAAAGCGTTAACCAACGTGAAACGAAAGCTGAAGCGAACCGTTAGTCAGCCAACGCGAAGCGTTTGTCTGAAAAAACGTTGAGCTTACGAAACGTAAGCTAAAGCGAACCGTAAGTAAGCCAACGCGAAGAGTTGGTCAATGAGAAGCGTTAGTTATTCAAAGAGAATCGTCAGTGATTTGCGAAGCGTGATTTCACGCGAATCGTTAACCAACGCAAAGCGTTAACCAACGCGAAACGTAAGATAAACCGAACCGTAAATCACCCAACGCGAACCGTAGATCAATAGAAAGCGTTAGGTCAACGCGAAGCGTTGCTGAACGATTTGCGTTTACCAACGCGAAACGTAAGCTGAAGAGAAACGTAAGCTGGGCTAACCACTAGTTAGCCCAATTAGAAGTGTTTAGTCAACGCGAAACAAGTTGTAAACCAACGTGTTAGTAAACCAACGCGTTTGTAAACCAACGCAAAGCGTTTTTAAACGCGAAACGTTAGCGTAAGCGAACCGTAAGTCAGCCAACGCGAAGCGTTGGTTAATGAGAAGCATTAGTTATGCAAAGCGTGGCGTAAGTGATTCGCGAAGCATGATTTCACTCGAATCGTTAAGTACGCGAAGCGTTAACCAACTCGAACCGTAAACTCAAGCGAGCCGTATGTCAGCCAACGCGGAGCGTTGGTCATTGAGAAGCGTTAGTCAATACGAAGTGTTAGGTCGTCACGTAACGTAGTCTAAAGCGAACCGAAAGTAAGCCAACGCGCAGCGTTGGTCAATGAGAAGCGTAAGTTATGGAAAGCGAAGCGTCAGTGATTCGCGAAGCGAGATTTTGAGCGAATCGTTAAGCAACGCAAAGCGTTGGTTAATGACAAGCGTTAGTTTTTCCAAGCGAAACGTTGGTGATTCGCGAAGCGTGATTTCACGTAAATCGTTAATTAACGCAAAGCGTTAACCAACGCGAACCGTAAGCTCAAGGGAGCCGTAAGTCAACCAACGCGAAGCGTTGCTCAATGAGAAGCGTTAGTCAATAGAAAGTGTTAGGTCAACGCGAAGCGTTGGTAAACGCAACGCGTTTATCAACGTTAGCTAAACGAACGTTAGCTAAAGCAAATCGTAAGTCAGCCAACGCGAAGCGTTGGTTAATGAGAAACGTTAGTTATTCAAAGCAAATCGTTGGTGATACGCGAATCGTGATTTCACGCGAATCGTTAATTAGCGCAAGGCTTTAGCCAACGCGAAGCGTTGGTCAATCAGAAGCGTTAGTCAATAGAAAGTGTCAGGTCAACGCGAAGCGTTTGTAAATCGACGCGAAACGTAAGCTTAAGCGAACCGTAAGTCAGCCAATGCGAAGCGTTCGTTAATAGGTATTGTAAGGTCAACGCGAAGCGTTGGTAAACGCAAATCGTTTACCAACGCGAAACGCGAAGCCAAAGCGAACCGTTAGTCAGCCAACACGAACCGTTAGTTATCCAAAGCGAAGTTATTCGCGAATCGTGATTTCACGCGAAACGTAACCCAACGAAAATCAACGCATAGCCTTGGTAAACGCAAAGCGTAGCGTAAGCTTAAGCCAACCGTAAGTCAGTCAACGCGAAACATTGGTCCATGCGAAACGTTAGTGCATGGGAAGCGTTAGTCGACGTTTGTCACGCGAAGTGGTGATTACTCAACTTGAAGCGATGGTTTGGAAGCAATAGTTATTCAACGCGATCGTTTTTTAACGCTAAGCGTTAAAATAAGGCGACGTGAAGCTTAAGTTCATCAACGCGAAGCAATAGCTGATGCTGCGTTAGAAAGTCGCGTAAGTAGCGATATATATATATATATATATATATATATATATATATATATATATATATATATATATATATATATATATATGTATATATATATATATATATATATATATATATATATATATATATATATATATATATATATATATATATATATAATATATATATAATATATATATACATGTATATAAATATATTCATGTATATAATTATATATACATGTATAACAATTTTATGGATGATTTTTGATAGGACAGATGCACCTTTGAATAAGCTATTTGAAAAATTTTGACATTTGTACAAGACCAACAATTTTTTGAAAAAGAAAATCATTGAAAGCTTGACCTTATATATACACCTGGTTAACAAAACTGATCTCCTACGGTTTCAAAGATATAATTTTTTAAAGAAAAAATTTTCAACTCGTTATCTCTTTTCGTTTTTGAGTTATCGGCTTCACAGACGGACAGACGGACGGGCATGTGAAAATGGCCGAATTTGGCCATTTTATGAATATCTTTGTAGAGCATTTTGTCAAGGATTAATATTTTCAAGCGTTACAAAGTCGGGACTAAACTTAATATACCTTGTATATTTACAAATATACTGGGTATAACAATACTATTTAATGTATATTATGTTTGTACATGTGCCCGTCTTCGATCGACTCATTTTCATCTTTAAACACAAATTTTGAAAGAACGGTTGACTATATGAAAAATGTTTTTCTACAAAAGTTGTTTATTTGAAAGAGAAGAAGAATTTTTGTAATAAACATTTTTTTTCTATCTCTTACGGTTTCAAAGATATAATTTTTCCCCCCTGGCGGGGGGAAACACTTTCCGATTTTGCCCATTAACGAACTTGACCTTTTTTTTTTGGTCTAGAACACACAAAAAAATTTTCAGCTCGTTATCTCTTTTCATTTTTGAGTTATCGGCTTCACAGACGGACAGACGGACGGACATGTGAAAATGGCCGAATTAGGCCATTTTTATGAATATCTTTGTAAAGCATTTTTGTCAAGGATTAATATTTTCAAGCGTTACAAAGTCGGGACTAAACTTAATATACCTTGTATATTTACAAATACACTGGGTGTAATAAACTTAATATACCTTGTATACTTACAAATATACTGGGTATAACAATACTATTTAATGTATATTATGTTTGTACATGTGCCCGCCTTCGATCGACTTATTTTCATTTTTAAACACAAATTTTGATAGAACGGTTGACTTTATGAAAAAAAGTTTTCAAACAGAAGTTGTTTATTTTAAAGAGAAGATTTTTTGTAAACAAATTTTTTTTCTATCTACTACGGTTTCAAAGACCCCCCTTTCTAGTGGGGGGAAACATGTTCCGATTTTGCCCATTAACGAACTTGACTTTACTTTTTTGCTCTAGAACACACACACAAATTTTCAGCTCGTTATCTCTTTTCGTTCTTGAGTTATCGGCTTCACAGACGGACGGACGGACGGACGGACATGTGAAAATGGCCGAATTAGGCCATTTTATGAATACCTTTGTGAAGCATTTTTGTCAAGGATTAATATTTTCAAGCGTTACAAAGTCGGGACTAAACTTAATATACCTTGTATATTTACAAATATACTGGGTATAAAAATCAAATTCGTTAAATTCCCAGCAGTATATTTATCAAAGAAACTGATATTTATCACAGAGTTAGCGAAACGTTGCGGTTAATGACAAAGAATGAAATTTTAATACTAATAATTTTAATACTAATAGGGTCTTAAACTAAAATGCTTTATGAACATAAAGTCTGAAATGTAATGTTTTCAAGATGAAAAATTTAAAAATCATGTAACAAATTCATAAGATACAAAAATAAAATTATTCTCCTAAAACGATTTCTATGTTCGAAAATACCTGGATCCAATCCGGTATGGTAAAAGATTATGCAATGTCGTTCCAAAATTGATGTCGACTACCAATCTGTAAAAATTTACTTTAATTTACTTTATTAGAAAAATGTAGGCACAAGATGAGTTAGAGTCGCCGACGTACGAATTTTACAAAATTCGTTAGAAAAACCAACTTTTGGTACAAATAGTTAAGCGAAAATTATTGAAAATGATTTATGTAGTACTTATATCCTCCGTGAGAAATCTGTATGTAACTTACTAATAAAATTTCTATGTAGTTGAGTGCTTTTATTCAGACGCAAAATAATAGTCCGGGTAGGGTTTCCCCCTCAAAATTATGAAAAGTCGAGAGATCAACATGTTTTATGTCGATCATGTCGATTTGACTGTTCATCCAAAGTTTACGAGCATCAAGTTATTTTTATGTTTAATTGTAAGATAACTAAGTGAAGAACGAGAAAAAATTTTCTCCCTGCAAATTCAATGGAATGGACTCTCCCATCCTCAATATTCAACGGCTTCCAGAAAATTTCGATACTGTTTTCCAAAATTTTATAATTAAAAATGTTGGGCGTCTTGTCAAATCGAAGCTACTTACAAAGTACCAGCTTGATGCTCATCATCCTGAAAAACCCTATGGTCTCCCGGACCATAATGCTTTTTGATAAAATTAAGACCGTTAAACATAAAGAACTGGTGAAATATTCAATACTGAACAATGGACTCCGAAAATGACGTTTCAAAATAAACTTGTTCGTTATAAAAATTATCAATAACTTTAATCCTAGGTTATTTTTTAAATCAAATGTATTCGGTACAAAACAACTGTATGTATCTATCTCTATATTGTATATTACGTCGTTCGAATACAGACGTAAAATCAATTAAAATACAATCGAACGAAAAAGAAAATGAAATGCCACAATCAGTGCCCTCTAGGGAATAATTTACAAACTAGTGATAAGGTTTAAAGCACACGTTATTTCCTAGGATGTAAGAATGAAAAATAAATACACTTACAAGAAAAATAAAACAAAATTCAATATTTACTTTCGTGAAAACGTTGCAAATATTATCAACAAGCAATATTGATTTTTCTTCAAGTAATGAAAATGTATCTACTAAAGTAAACAACTAAAATTAAATACAAACATAAAGGAATACACAAGAATACTTCAAACACTTTTGCGCCATCTGTTATTGGAAACAGTAACGAAGAATGTACCCGACTAATATTACATCGAACTTTAGTTCAACTGTGTCATCACCTGTTGTTGGTAAGTAGAAGTATCATTTTTATGATGGTTTGAATCAAAACTAAGTTCAAATATACTTACAAATATATTTTTGATTTGATACAAAGATGAGTGATGCTTACCTGAAATAAAAATAAAATTTACATTAGAAAGAGTATTTATTGATCTTTGTAGTAAATTTAAAATGATAAATTTACCGAATTTCAGGACCGACAATAACAGTCCAACCTCTACGACGGCGAATCAATCGTTGTGTTTGTTTTTGCTCAGATGTGGTTTGTTTCTTAAATAAATCCATGGTATCAAATGTATTTCTTTTATTAAAATTATAATTTATTATTAATATCCTCACATTTTAGATGTTATAAAAATAATTCATTAAAATTCATATACGTAATATATTATATTAGTATTAATTATTGATTATTATACTGTATCGAATGAAAAATGCATTTTATAGGGTTCCGTATCGTATAACCCTTAAAAATCACTCTTGCGTCCGAACTTCTATCGGTCACAAACTTGAATATTCCTTCCTATGACATAACAATCAAAAAAAGGGAATAATAAGCTGACAATTGGGATATAATTTTCTTGTGACATTTCAAACACTGACTTAAACATCTCATATGATCACGTGTACGCGTATTATGATATTAAAGGGTAAAGGTCAAGAAAATAGTTTTTTGTCAAATATCTGCTCTACAGCATTAATTCTCCATAATTTATGTCCTGGTCTTATTTTAATATCCAGCCAGTTTTGGAAAACGCACAGAGTGGGAATTTATTGAAATGCTTGTTGAGTTCACGATATTAGTTAACGTGGCACAACATTTGTGTTTAAAAAAAGATAAACTACAAATTATAGAAATGCTTGAAAAAATTTCGATTTGTACAATGGACAAGGAAAGTGACGATCTTTTTTCAAAATTTGATAGTTATATGTGTCGAAAACCGAATGATCAATAATACATCATTCAATGATACAATTTTGAAAAAAGTACACTAGTATTGGTCTCGATAATACCAGTTACCTAATCCATTCGGTTTTCACTAAATGTCAATCATTATAAAAATACTTTTATTTGAAGGATTTTTTGTAAATCCGAATGAATAAGGCAACTGCCACAAACGACAGCAAAAGTAGTGTACTTTTTTCAAAATTTTATAGTTAATGTCGAAAAGTTTTCGAAATTTTATAGTTTTCGAAAAAATGCCCAGCATAAAAGATACTAACATTCATTAGGAAAAATACTAAAAATGTAAAATTTTGAAGAAAAAAAATACGCCACTTTTGCTATCTATTGTACAAGTCGTCAATGTTTTCCTTTAATCAAATTTCTTTAATTATTAGTTTACCTTTTCTTAAACAGTGACCTCAATAAGCATTTCTGAAAACGGTTGGTGATAAAAAAAATAACCAGGACATAAATTTTATGCTCTATAAGTTTTATATAACTTTAAACACGATTAGACGCCACCTTTCGCGACCTTTCCCCTTGAATATCTTAAGACACAAACACGTGATTATAGAGATTTTTTAGCCAGTAATTAGAATGTCAACAAAAAGGTTCATTCAAATTTTCAGCTTATTACCTCTCATTCCGATGTTTAATCCATATTTGATTGGGATTAGTTTTTAACGAGCTGTGGCCCCTGACGGAAGGGCAACTTTCAAATAGTTTTTTTTTCAAACATTGTTACAAAAAAATCGTTACCCTTCCTTTCGATATTCTAGGCTAAAGTCGATATTATCTTTTACGTATAAGGCCAAGTTGTTGATGAAGTTTAAGTATGGAAATCCGACTGCCAATATTTATAGAAGATTAACCCATAACCGAAGGAAAACTTGAAACATGTTATAAATTGTTCAATAGTCTACCGGTAAAGAGTGATGAAATGTTTCAAAATTTATCGCGTTGGGTTTCTGGTTGGAACACTGGAAATAGAGTGAATACTGCTTTCTAAATAGTTTTAATAATCTTTAAGATTTATCGCAATGATGGTTTTGAGTTAAGGGTTTAGTTTTGGGGTTTGAAACAGGAAATAAAATTTAATTTCCATACGCATCGTGTAAGATTTTTTATGAAAGATTATTGTAGCATGAATTCAACAATTTATATGATGTAGTTTATTTATATATTAAAAATTTTTTGGGAACAACTGTGAAAAATTGCTGTTCCCACACCCTTGTCTCCAGAAGTATCGCTGAGATAACTTTGAACAAAATCACAAATACACATTATAAGGTAAATATTAAGGGAAAATTATCAGAATTGAAAATATGTAGTTATCGAAGGGTAGTTTGAGGTGTAAAAACGGGAAATGGACTTTTTTTAAAAGAATATTTCACCATTTCAAAAATGTATAATTCATTTTCATACCCGGTATATATAATAGATACCCGGGTATATTAAGTTTAGATCCGACTTCGTAACGGCAGTCTGCTTGTCAACACGATAACTTAAAAACGAAAAGAGAAATCGAGCGGAATTTTTGTACGTGTGTTCCAGTACTAAAAAGTTCGTTAATGAGCAAAATCTGCTCCCACCCCGGTATATGCCTTTGAAACCGTAAGTGATAAATTTTCTAACAAAAAATCATCCTCATTTCAAAATAAACAACTTTTGTTTGAAACTTGTTTTCATAAACTCAATAGATTTCTCATAATTTGTGCTCAAAATTTTTTTCATAAACTTATACCGGGTATTAACGCAGTCAATTGTTATTTTCACTGGTTTGTGTTTCATTTCCTCTACATTTTCCTGAAAAACGCGTCACCCTGTATATGACCCTGTAAGTATCAAATCACGAATAAATATAATAAGCTATAGATTGAAGGAAAATTATCAGAAAAATTGTTATAAACAATTTATTTTAAAAAGTGTAGCTTCAAGCTTTCACTTGACGTTTTTTTTAAAAATTGGCAATGGTAACGGTCATATAGAAGAGGTACATATTTATTATTCATAGGATTTGTTTTAATATTATACCGAGGTGGGATTTTTCATATTGTTATTTCTGATACGAAGTGAAACAACGGATTGAAAATATTGTGTATTTGGCATAAATGTGGTTGATTGTATTAAAAAATGAACTCCACTCACCCACATCACACCCTTTAATTTTATTTAAAAACAGAATATCACAGTACCATATGATCATAACCCAGTCAAAATAGATGTTTAAATCAGGGAAAACTCGCATAGAGCTAAAAATTGCTATAGGTCTTACATACACTATTAAAAATGAAATATCAAAATAAAAAAGTTCTATTTTACTTTTTCGATCCAATTGAATTTTGCATTTACTATTCGAGTTTTAATTTCGAAAAATATATATATATACATAAATATATATATATATATATATATATATATATATATATACATGGGCAGATCCAATACTTTTCAATAACTTTACGTGCGCGCGAATGTTTTCGATATGCACACTATGAGCTATAAACATTTTTCAAATGAAATTTGTCCGTCAGGAAATTATCGTACACACTTTTTTGAGGTCTCAATTTGAGGACAAATTTTATTTGAGAAATATTTTGTCCGGCCGAAAAACGTCAAAAAAAAAGTTAAAAACGTCAAAAAAACGCCGAAAAAGTTTCGTCAAAAGAAAATTATTTTTGTGGAAATGAAAAATAAAAAACGAAAAACCATTTTCTCGAACATTTTGAGGTTATGTGAAAAAATCATTAATACAAAAGTTGTAGATGTAGATTATTATGAGGGCTAATTCATCTTCATATATTCCGGACTAATTTATCTCAGAAATGTTTTATTGGATTTCTCTCTTGGGCTACGTGCTGGCCATTTCAAAGCATGGTCTTCAATACTATTATTTTAATGCACACTATTCGGAGTGTGCATTAAAGAATGGTTCCGTATGGATCGTAATGTTGCAATTAGTTCAGAAACTGTTAGAAAAAGACCACCAGAGAAGGGTCAATTGAGGAGTTGGTTTATACCAAAATGAACGTCTCTTGTTATTATGTTTTCTATTGACCGCTTTGATTTGATAGTTTAGGAGTATTTAGACATTAACTTTCCAAAATTTGTAGCAAGTATATATATATATAAATATATGTATATATATATATATACATATATATATACGACCTTATTACCCAGTGTACTCCCCGTTCACTTCAGCCTGGCGAAATTAGTTTCTCCCGTAATTTGGCAATGGCCAGGAGGCTCTTTGTCAGCTGTGTTGTAACCAAAAGACTCCTCCACGTCTGCACATAATAGATCTATTATGGAGTCCTATTGTGTGCAGATGATTTCGTGCTTTCGTAGGTGGGACTGTCCGGAGTATCTAGCAATATTTTGTGTGATCTGATGAAAATTTATTTAGAGGGTGAAGAGCGTATATAGTATCGCCGACCTCGGAAGCTGTGAGTCACGCTTTACTCAATCGACGTTCACTAAGTTTCATCCAAATTGGATTAGAATTTTTGAGAAAATCTCTGGACAATGTACGTCGGACGGATGTGAGAATTACGTGGATTTTCGATTTTACAAATTTTCATAATTTTCTTCTATACTTAAAATTGTACAAAAAATTATTAACCATTTCAGTACATGCAATTTCTCTATTGTTGAAGTTTTTGGGGCGTAATTTTCCACAAATATGAGCAATATTATTAATATGAATAATTTCTGTTTGAAAATAATTACTTCCATTATCTCAATAATATTATCTATCTAAAAGAGCAAATTTATTTTCGTATTTTAACTTTCACTTATTCATGTTATGAAATTTAAATACACACGAAAAATAGGCATTGACTGGTTTGTCTTATAGGGTCTACAAACGAGAAACATTGTGCAGCAACAATATGCAACAACCAATTATGTTGCAAATGTGTATAGTGGTTGCAGCAACAAAAAACATGTCCTTGAAAGGATGCTGAAAAATCAAAATTATTTGATATTTTGTAGGAGGAGTTAAATGTTCCTGTAAAAATTGGTCATATTATCTAATATTTTATGCTTTCCTAATATTTTATTATGTTTTATTACCTAGATTGGTTACAATTTACATTATATATTTTATTATTTGTAATAATAATATATAGATATTATCCAACACTAGTTTTATACATATAAATAAACTAGATACATACATATAAATAAACTATACAAATTAAATGAGATAGATAGAGACAAGATGAGAAATGATTGAATTTTTATGACTAGCGTCATAAAATAATAAAATAATAATTTCATGTTCCATAATTTTGGTTGCACGTCTGTACAGAAAATATTTTGTAGGCGGAGTTCAATGTTGCTGCAACAATGTTCTGCGTCTGTTCCATACTTTAGAAGCAGCCCTACAGGTCATAAATCTATTGAAGATAAGAATATACTTTACGCGTGGCTTAAATATATTTATATTTAACGAACGCCTATTTTGTAACGATTGACCAGCAGCACTCAACTTGATCTACTAAATTATCCCTACTACCTGAGTTTTTTCGTTAAGGACGTTCCAGCACTGTGTTATTTAATCAGGACAAAAAACTGGTTTGGTTTTATTATAGCACAAATACATAAACATACATATACAACACAAATACACTGTTCATATATGCAAAATAATGTTATTTTGAAGAAAAAACAAAATTTTAAACTTTTATATTTCGAAAAGAAAACGGTAACACACGATTTTTTTAATTTTATTTATATAATAAAAATTTAGCTTTACTGTCATAGTTTTCTTTTAAATTCTGTCGAGTATTTTTTCTAATACAACAGATAATAGTTGGGCGGGCATGAAGTTTTACATGCTTCTAATGAGAGACATTGAGAGAGAATAATAACTTTGATATTAATTATCTCCCGTTCTAAACAGTCAAAAATTATGAAACATCGGGATTAATTAGAAAACGTTATTTTTAGCTTGTGAGAAAAAAATGATCAAAATCTGTCGAAAAGTGGTAGTATGCTGGAACATCCTTAAAGCGTGATGATATCCTTGACAGAGAAGAGAAACATCGATATATGTTAAATATGTCAAATAAAAGTATATAAATCGGATTAGTCCATCTTGAGTTATAAGATCATTAACGGAAACACAAGCAGATAGACATGTAAAACAGTAAAACGATAAAACATATAACATGTAAGGATAAGGATGAGGTGATTTTCCAGTTTTTGTTGAATGTACAGAAGTAGTTGGATGAAATAGGACACTAAAATAGAGAAAAAGTTATAGATGTAGAATATGGTATGATTAAACTCATCACAATAGAAAGCGAGTATTATTGTTTATATAGACTGAAATTGTTAAATTGTTGAACCATGTGGATGGTTACTCTGTTGATTATTAAAAAAAAAACTATTTTGGGCCGAAATAAAAATTGAACGAAAATCTTTTTATAAATCATTAGAGCCCATATATATATATATATATATAGTATATATATATAAATATATATATATATATATATATATATATATATATATACATATATATATATATATATATATATATATATATATATATATATATATATATATATATATATATATATATATATATATATATATATATTTATATATATATACTTTTATGTGTCTGTGGGCTCTCTAGGGGTCACTCTACTTTTTAAGGTGAAAATATTTTACACTTGCCCAAATTACTTGTTTCATCTATGTTTTTAACCGGATGTCACTTTTTTTCTACCGCAACTATTCGTCACATTACGTTTCGTCACAATTTAAATCGATTGAGATAATCAAACTAAAAAAAGAAAAAAATTTTGAAAGCAAAATTACTAAAAACTACTCAAATCAAATGATTATCAAATCAAGGTGCGAAAACTATTTTAAGTTTTACGATCTCTTCGCATTGACGAATAGCATTTGACTGTCAACCCATCGGATATAGTATAGATAAAAAATAATATAGATCAATATATTCAATGATTAATGTAAAAGTAATGGAAGTTATTGACATAATCATTTTGTACAGTTTAAGTATTGTAAATCACACTACACTCGGTGTCACAAACTCTAAAATAACGTGATACACAAAATGAAGCTGAATAAGCAATCATAAAAAAGCTAAGCTCTAATAGAGAGGTATAATAAAAATTTCTTATGGAAAATATTTAAAAAAAACTAAATTTCGAATAAAACAATGTACAGTTCAAAAATAAGCTTCCCACTCAACGAACATATTATTACAATAATAACCTGTGATTAGAGGAAAAAAAACTACTTCTTAGTGAAACATTTTGATAACGAGACCTATTGGTGTTAACGATGTTATCGTCATATTGACGATTGACGACGGTCTGTTCAAATCGACTAGCATGATATCGAATAGTCTCTTCAAAATGGACATTAGAAGAAAAATGACTGAAGTTTGTAGTTGTTCGTTCCCTGATGTTTGTCACTTCTTCCCTAAAGTAATTTATCTGATCATCGTCCAAAAAATCCAAATTTAAAAAATGATGTCGAAACATACTATGGTAATTATTTAGTTCACTTTAAGCACTTGACACAAAAAACAAATTTTAAAAATTTCACATATATCAAAAACACTAAAATTAAAAGAATAGTAATTCGCACGTAGGAGCTAAGTAGAATTTTCTCAAAAGAAGGAATCATTAGTATTATTAATTTTGAATTAGAACATTAAAATTATAAATATCTCTATAAATATTAGAATTACAGAAAATATTGCCAGGTGATAAATTGTAGTAAAATCTCTTCACTACAAGTTTTCATTTTACAAATATTAAGAGCCATAAGCCCCCCTTTCACCTTCATCGAATTTGCCCATTAACGAACTTGATCCTTTAAATAACAAAAGCACAAAGTGCCTTGATAATGCTTTTTTTAATACAGAAGTAATATACAGGCCAATATTCATAACAAATAAAACAGTTTTGGGCAACTGTAGTTCCGTTATAATGCATAAACAACTTCAATGCCTTCGGTAAATGTAATTAAATATTGATAAACTGTACACCTCAAATTACGATAATTAAATTTTGAGGCAATTATTCGTACATGATGGTTCAGAGGGGTATATAGAAAACCATATTACTTTAAAACAACTTCATTTAATACGTGCAATTTATGGCAATTTAACTATTACACGTAAACAAAAAATTGAAATTTTTTTCGTAAGTTTTCCCTTAGTATGTTTTAAAATTTTATAACGCAGCAAGTTTTAAAATATTTGAAATCAACAGAAAAAATCACTTGCCGCGTTATATAAAATTTTAAAAACATACTAATGGAAAACTTAAATTTCAACCAAATTTTTTCTTACATTTAATCAATTTACCCCTAATTAATTTTTTTGGTAAATAGTTTACCGAGCTATTTACTTTGTAAATCGCTCGGCTCTTTAATGGGATATCATCACCTTTTAAGGAGCAACTATTATATGAATTCTAGAGCTATTTACTTTGTAAATAGCTCGGCTCTTTAATAGGATATTATCACTTTTTAAGGAGAAACTATTATACTAAGGACTTCCCCGAAAACTCGGCCCTTTCTTACATTTATGTCTTATACCAATCAATATTTATATAGCTAGTGACATCCAATCAGAAAGACTCCATACAAATATCAACGAATCAGATGGATATATGCTTTATCATGTTAATTTAATTAAAAGGAAAATTATAAAAATTTCCTTTTTTCCAATACAAATTTCCAGTTTTCAGAATTTTCCCGTCGGTTTGGGTACTAGATCTATCTGTATGCCAAATATCAACTTTACAGGATATCTGGAAGTAGCGTAGAATTATGATATACCATACTTTTTAAGGCGTTACCGCGAATTTTCTGTTTTTGCATGCACATGAGCGAGATTTTGTCAACTTCCAGCGCTGATGCTCAACAAACACGAATATATTCTAGAACTTTTAATATCGATATTAAAATATTGATATATTTTTACCATCCATATCGGTATATGAATTGATTGTATTAAATAATTCAATAATAATTTGATCTACCTTTTACGATCTTGTAGCTTATTCCCTACCTACATCATAATAAATAACTACAAATGAGTGTCGATAAAATTATTTACGATAAGTATTATACTTTGTTAATAGTATCAGACTAAGCTTTATGAAAGGTATTTGAGAAAATTGGTTCACAGTGATGTCTAGAAATACACCAAAATAATAAAACGTTTCAAATTTTCATAAATAACTCGAAATGTATTGAAATTTCGAAGAAAGGTTTAATTAAAAGTTGTAGAAAATAAAATTACCAAAAGACTTTCTGGTCTGTTAATTAGTTTGCTAATTCTACAAAATAAATTCTTCTAGTGACTACAAAAAATAAAAATAAACGGGGTGTGTCTGTGTCGTGGACAGGGCCGTGTGTTTTACGTGAATACGTATACGTAACGGGTAACGTAACGGAGTATCACTGGTTTACTCTTGAGAAGCTCTTTCTAACCGTATACGATCTCTATATTTTGATTAGGCTTTTCGACGAATATAAAGGCCGATATTGCATTATTTATTTTAATTTTTTACTTTAAGACCATATATATTCACTATAACTATTTGACACTAATGTTTTATATACGCAAAAGATAGATCTTGGCGAGAGCTGACGATTGAAACTCAAACGAACGTCCTAGCTTCTCCGAGTCAAAAGTTATATTAAACGGACATTATGTGACGCAGCGAAAAGACTTCAAAATGGCGGCGCTTCCCTCTTTACCGCGCGCGATACATCACGGTCCTCACTTAACGTCAGGAGTTCTTTCATCCTTTAGATTTCGAGTGGTGTAGTAAAATTATTGATGTAGATGGATAGATATGTATAGCTGCAACACAAAACTTTATTCCCCAATTTTGTTATTATCAGTTTTCTGAATTGCCTCCCACTACTATGGAAGTAAATTTAAAGACATCCTCACGTCAAAAAACTTGTCCGTAAATCTTTAATTTATGAATTAAGAAATAACTTCAATTGTTTATATAATCATCCCACCTGAATACTGGAAAATTATTCGTGCTGAAATTTTAATCGCGCTTAAATAAACTAATTTACGAATCGAAATGTGCTTCATAAACATAATAACTTTAAGTACGAATAATTTATTAGTTTTAATTTCATAATGCTATTATACAATGATGAGTCAAGATAGTAAGAACTTTCGCAAACGCATTTCATCACGATTGTTGTAATCGGTAACTAGCTTCTGTACTATTTACTTGTATGCTGAAACATAATAAAGTTATACAGACGAAATTCAATTTACATCTCAACTATAGTAAATACTTTTAATGGACTAATATCAGCGTCCAATATCACCATAATAAATTATATAATATTATAGACGAGAAGATTAACCGTTGAAAAAACAACGACATACACGCACAAAATATACCAATGGAACAAAATGATATTAAAAATATATAACATATCCATAGAAATACATATAGTTTGTACTAGACAAATATATAAAGATTATTAAGATAATCAAAGAGAACTTTAGGTTTTTTCATATTAAATTTCAAATTTTTTCCCCACATCCCCGAACAATTATTTGTATTTTATAAACACGTATTTTGACTATAAAATAGTCATCATCACGCACCAAATTAGCAACGAGTAACATATCTTTGACTCCATATTCCGCAGATAGTTACGATTAATAAATTCATACTGATGATGACTTATTTGTATTCGAAATACGTATTTATAAAATACAAATAATTGCTCTAGGATTGGGGCAAACATTTGAAATTTCACTAGAAAAATAATTTGTATCAATTCAGAGCCCAGCCGAATAAAGGTTGATTTTGCATGAAATTGAATAAGGTATTTTTCACTATTGTTGTAGGATGTGTCGTGTTGATAAAATGTCTCCTTCTCCCTTTTAAGTCGGAATTCAAACCGTTTAATAAATGTAACGATTTTGGTTATGGTTTCGGTTTTGGGAATTTAAGAGATTTCGGTATCTGTTTCGTTTTTAAATTCCAAAACAAAACGGTTTCGGTTTTGGATATCAAATATACATTCTAAGTTCAACTATAACACAATTTAAAATATAAACGTTTAAATACTATGCTAGCTTGTGTTCGGTCGGGTTTCGAGTTTATGTCTTACGTGGATTTTTATGCTTAGTTCTCGCCACTAAACTCGCTAGTATAGATGGCTCTAGTATGTGTTTAAATTTGTACTTTTGATTTTTTAGTTTTACGGCAGAAGGAATCGCACTCCATATGTATGTCAGTGATAATATATAAACATTATAAACTAAAAAAACTCGTTAAGCAGGAACTGCGTCAACTTAGCGAATTTCCTTAGAACACATAAATCACTCTCTGATGACTTCAGTATTTGCAAAAATTAAATTTATTAATAGCCAAAATAAATCGATGTATAACGATTATAGTTTATAGTTACTATGGAAACGACAATCAAAATATTTTACAACTAAATATATTTTATGTATTCGTGTCAAACAAATACAAAATATTAGATATCTCTCTTAATATTAGAATAATCGAAAAATGTATAAGGAGTAAAGTTGTAGAAAATCAAGTTTGCTACAATTCATTATTTTTCTCAAACTCTAATGTGAACAGAGATATTTAGAATTTTAACTTTCAATCTTTAATTGTAAATATTTCTGTAAATATTAGTGTAACAGAAAAATGATAAGAAACAAAATTACAGTAGAACTTAGTACCTACAACTTAACTTCCGATAAATTATTCGATTTTTCAAATATTAAGGGAGATAGTAAAATTTTGTGTTTTCCCCTCCCCCTAAACCCCCTTTCCCCTCGTCCTATTTTACCCATTAACGAACTTGACCTTTAGAATACCAAAAGCGACCCAAATACCTAATTTCATTCCAATCGGAATAAAACTGTCACCGCTAGAGAGTCCACAGACATTTAAAAAAAGAAAATATATATATTAAATATATATACATATATTTAATATATATATATATGTATATATATATACATATGTACAAATATTAGCGATAGTGATTTTTAACATCTATAGGTAGGATCGATGGACATTTGAAGAAATTTTTACGAAATTCTAACTTTGTTGTAAAACCATAGCTGCATTTCCTTTGGAGGAAATTCGCTAAAAACTACAGCGTGATCACGACTCGTCACGAATTTAACAAGAGTCAATTTTCCCTCATTCAAATTGGACATCGAACGACGATGTGGAAATCGTAATCAGTAGTATTCGCGCAACAAATTTTAATTTACCATTTATCTCATACACAAAAAATAAAACGTCAAATAAAATAATCGGTTTCGGTAACGGAATTGGTTTTTATTTAAAAAAATTTAAAACGTTCACGGTTTCGGTTGCGCAAGTTAAACGGTTTAACCAAATTTCAGTTTCGGTTCTTATTAGATTCCTTGCTTTTTAGACAAAATCTACCTATACAAAATTGCCCAAAAGGCAGAGGATATTCAAGACAATTGTACGTATAGATAATTTGGACTATCAGAACTAATATCACCCAATAATGAATACCTGTTGTTTTAATTTATCACAACCCATGTAATCTATGGTGAATATAATTATGTCCTTCATTTTATAAAACAGCAATATGATTATAGAAAAAAAAATAAATTAGCCAATTATTGAGTTTAATGAGTTACTCAATTATGTGTGTTATGTTGTTTATATATTTAAAAAAAAAACAATAATAATAGAGTATCAGGGGAGATTCAGATAATAACGTGCGGTCGAGTATGCAACACTGCGTTTCCATACAAACAACTGAAACATGCCAGAACATACGTTTATGGGCACATTGGCATACATATTGCAAATTGGCCAACTTATCCCAGATTGGGCTACTTATCATAAATTGGACGATTTTCCCTACGCATATGCTTCTAAATAAATAAAAAACAATTGTCAACTTTTAACCACTACTATTTGTTTGTTGGTTTGTTCGAGTATCACGCAAAAACTACTGGACCGATTTTGATGAAACCGACTGATTTTGGTTAATTTCACTTATCGTAACTGTGAAATTGTTATTGGAACGTATAATAAACGCAGCGACGTACCTACAGGTCTGGAATCAAGTTTTTCTAATTCGGCCAAGACAAGCAGGAACAATTTTTTTTTTTGCAAGGACGAGGAGAAATTGGTTGAATAGACTTTTTTTAACGAAATAATTTAAGTGATTTTTTGTTTTTACAAGCTAAAAGTTTTGTAAAAAAAACACAATTTTGAAAATTATTTTCCTCGATAAATCAGTGACACGTAATGTTGCCATTTACCTTACTCTATTCACAAGTGTCAAAAATTGATTCTCTATCAATCTTAACGACGAGTAAAGCATATACCTTTTATGCAACCAGCTCCCTAGTTATTATATACGTTTATACCAGTTTTAATTTTATTGTAGTTTAACCAATATTAAAAAGGAATACAAATCCCTTGATATGTTCAGAGATTTAATTTGTTTGGGTTAATGTTTTTAAAATTTTATAACTTGGCAAGTTATTCTTTCTTTTGTTTCAAATATTTTAAAACTTGCCGCGTTATAAAATTTAAAAAACAGACCTACTAAGGGAAAACTTACGAAATAAATTTCAACCACATATGTAAAATTTATTAACATAATGTTGAATTTATCAAAAACAAAAATGCAAAAATTTTCTATTTCTTGATAGAAATTGCTAGTTTTCATAATTTACCTGTGAGTTTGGGTACTAGATCTAACTGTATGCCAAATATCTACTTTTAAGGATATCGGGAAGTAGGAGAACATTATGATAGATTATACGCGCTAAATTGGAGGCTTTTCCGCTATTTAACGACGTTTGAATTGAAATAACTTTTTAACTGTTTATTCGTTAACGATGACTGAAAAAACTGTTTCTTATAATTTCGTAAACTATCTATATTCGAAAACTCACCCCTGTAGCTCTTTTCGTTCAAAAGTTATATCGACGTGTTTCCCCCTCCCTCTAAACTCCCCTTTCCCCTTGCCCGATTTTACCCATTGACGAACTTGACTTTTAAATACCAGAACCGGCTCAAATATGTATTTATGTATATATATATATATATATATATATATATATATATATATATATATGTATATATATATAAATGTATATATATATATATATATATATATAAATATGTGTATATATATTTTTATTTTGTATATATGTATTTATATATATATATATATATATATATATATAGTGATTTTTAACATCTAATAGGTAAGATCGATGGACATTTGAAGAAATTTTTACGAAATTCCAACATTGGTGCAAAAACAATAGCTGCATTTCCTTTGGAGGAAATTCGCTAAAACTACAAGATATATTATACAATGAAAGAAGAATGATAGTTATTATTTTGGTAAATAGCTACAGAAATGCCTTCATTAATACTCCATGTTTCTGATAAAAGAAGAATATTATAATTATGTGCCACATTAGCCATGATATTGATTAGCAAATATATTGATAAACCTGGCCTGGTCTCTGATATTAATAATGGATTTAATGTAGTAATTTAAACTCTAACATTAACGAAAGACTTTTTCTATTGTAGCTATCACATCTATATTATTTTATTAAACTTTTGTGTCTTAATAGTAGTGTTGACCTTATTTATTATTATTTTAATAAATTATTTAAAATGAACTATAAATCTTACGAGCGTACATTAGGACACATCTTTATTTTAAATTTGCCGTTTTAACCCCCAAAAATAACCCTGTCAATAAAAATTTTAAATTTTAAACCTCATATTACAACTTTGCCAAATTTTAATCAATTTTCAAACATACAGTTTTTATAAACCGACATCGAGGTCCAAATTTATACAAATTTATGCAAAATATATAAAATTATAATGATTTTAAAATTTTAAATATTTTTGTATGTAACTGTAGGTTATTATGAAAAGCGAGCAGTCTATATTAACCTGATATTCTCTGTTAGTAACGTACTTTTAAATTCATATGTTTAAATTTATATGTATTCATTCCCTTTAATATATAATTCTGAATTCACAAAGCATATTTCGGTGCAAATTAAGGTCAAGAGATATATAATATAGTGATTTCAGTCAGTTAATGTACATTTTTTTAAAGCTTTCAAATGCAAAGTTTTATTTCATAATGCACATGCATACACTATTTTTGAAGTTGTATTAAGTTCTTTGAAGTTACGTTGTAGATTGAAGTTAAATAAATAAACTAGATCAGAAAATTTAATGTTGAAAAATACCATGCTTTATTTCGATTATATAACATAGTTACTTTTCATGTAACTTATGCCCATTCTCACCGTTTTTATTTAAATGTGCGTGATTTTTACTATTCCTTCGCTGGGGTAATTTTTATACATATGGGAAGGTTCCATATAAGGGAAGGTTTGGTACAATTCTGAGGTGGACATGGGTTGCTCATCGGAGCAACTGTGCACTCCGTAAGCTAAGTGAGAGTAAGACAGGACGATGTTTCAATACAGGATGCCTACCAATTATTGCCCAATAATTTATTTGATTTTATATGTTTCATATATGAAAATCCCGATTAACATAGAAAAGAAGATGCGAAACAACTACTAAGTTTTTTATTTATTTATTTTTAATAATTCCGGATAATCAAACGAAGATGGGTTTTCTGCGTCGATGTCCCAAATACTTTTTGTGCTCGTGTTCATGGCTCCTGATAAATTATAATTTGTTGGAAGGGTAATCATTTCGTTTAATAACGCGCAATCATTGGAATCCGGAAAAAATTTGAGAAAAATTTCTATTAAAGCGAAAATTTTAAATTTTCTATTAAAAGGGGCCACTAAAAATCACTCATTACATTTATATTTTCGAAATCTTTAAATCGATTATTAAATTGTCCCTACTTTTATATTTTTTGAAAAAAGAATTATGCGAATAATATTTTTCACTAGCATGAATAGTAAGTACTTTTCACTTTTTTAATTCAAAGTAAACTCGAAGAAACTCAGTCAGGTTGACTAAGATAACATAAAATTCCCACTTAATGTAAAACTTAACCATTGAGAAATCAGTAACAAATTATCACCTCCCCCCCCCAGGCATCATTGGCATGTTTATTGTATCCATTGTCATCAAATTCCGATTACATTATACCCCCTACGAAGAAAAAATAATTAAATCAGGTAAATAATTGTTTGTTAGTTCTTCGATATGTAATAGTTTAGGAAAATTAATCGGAATTTCCAAAAATTAATTCTATTTAAATTCTTGTAAAAAATTTACCTCTTTTATTATAACGGTCAAGCGGTAAACGTAATGGATCAAAAGATTTATATATTTTAAAATTTTATATAACATTTATATTTTGTTCATACACAAGTATATTAAAAAGGTACATTTTTTGTCTCAAATTACTAGCCCAAAATTCCAAGGTCTGTATTCAATGTATTGTATACTTTGTATAATAGTTGACCATAAAAAAGGGTTGGTATTATTATATTTTTTTCAGAAAATGTTTTAATTAAAAAAAAGAAAAAAATAATAATTGGTAGGTACCCTGCATTTACCTCTCTTTCTACCTCTCACTCAGAGCCAAATGCAGTCAACCTGCACTCAGATATGTGGTACATTAACCGACTCTTAAAAGGTTCTCGGTTTCCCTAATATGTTTTTATGTTTATATTTGCGCGATTTTTTTCACAAACTACACGACTTGTTCACGAGTCTATCACAAGGGTAATCTATATACTTATGGGAAGGATCTAGTATAAAAAATAAATCTACTTCACAAATAACTAAAAAGTTGAGAACAATAACAGATGCTTATGATGTACAAATTAATTTCCTACCTACCTACTATATTTTTGACACCAGCTTCCTAACTAGTTTAGTAGATATGAGTATACACATATAAATCGTTAAAACAAACAAATAATCCTCTCTATAAAAGGGGTAAAAAAAAATTAACTATTATCTTTTTGAAGCTTCAGTGCTCGTACATCCTTAAATATAAATACACTTTTATCAGTATTCAATTACAAACTGGATCATATTCATATGTTATCCGAGTGTAATCACATAGCATGGTAGTGCGTCAAACCAAGTTTAATAAGCACTAACTATGTTTACTGGAAGTTTCAACATCAGAGTTGTAATATGTCTTAGATATTTGACCCTAAAAATCGTCATTTTGACGGCTGACTGATTCACTCACTCATCATCAATATTCTAGGTACTTCTAGTTGTCCAAGAAAGTTAATTTTTGGCAGGAAGATAGATCTTGGGCTGAAAGTCTGAAAACCGGAAAAAAAAATAAAAAAACGGTAACAGATAGAAAAAAAGTTTTAGAATAATAAATTTTCCTTGTCTAAAAAGAAACAACTTTTGTTTGCAATTTTTTATCATAAAATTTATATTATTTATATTTATTTTAATTATTTGCCATAATTTTTTTTCAAACATGTCAGTTATCAAAAGCGATGTGTCTGAAACCACTCTAATGATCAGTTTTTATCTATTCAGAATGAAATTTCATATATAAGGTGCTTTTGGTAATTGAAATGCTAAGTTCGTTAAGGAGAAAAATCGGTTGAGGAAAAGTGGGGGTTTAGAAGGTGGAGGAAACACAAGATTTGGTAGATCTCCCTTAATACTGGAAAAATAAAAAATGTATAAGGAGCAAAGTTATAGAAAATTAATCTTACTACAATTTCCTTTCTTATCATTTTTCGGTTACTAATATTTACGATTTAAGATTGAAAATTAAAATACAAAATATGTTTGTATATATTAGAGTTTGAGAAGAAATGCGTCAGGTAACGAATTAAAAAAAAATAGATTTTCTACTATCTTTACATCTCATACATTTTTCGACTTTTCTAATATTTAGTGAGACATTCTATATTATGCGTTTTCTTCATCTCTTAAATATCTTGACTATATGAATATTTCATTTCATGCAGTGAGAATTTAAAAACTTTGTAAAAAGTAATGATATCCGACAAAAATTATAAAACTGAGAGGGACCAAGTCGCACACAAAAAGTATTGATATCCCAGCTAAAACAAAAACCTTCGTCTTCAAAAGTTATGAAATCTATGTAAGGGCCCAGTTTTTCACAAACGAGAGAAAATGATTATATATATTTATTGGTTAAGTTCCTCAGATGCAGTGTTTTCATATTTAACTTGAAAATTGGTCAGATTTTATAACACTTAATATACAAAGAAATAAACTTTCCAAGTAAAATACGAAAACCCCGCACCTGAGAAACTTACCCAATAAATATATACCAATCATTTTCACACTTTTAAAAATCCTTACATAGATTTCACTACTGTTGATGGTGAACAGTTTTGTTTTTGATGGGATATCAATAATTTTTGTGTGCGAAAACTTGGCCCCTCTCTCTCACATTTATGTTTTTGTTGGATCTATAATAGAAAGATGAATTTGTGTATTTATTTCTGTACAGAAAATAATCAATCATTAAATGAATAAATCATATATATCTTTTATATGTATTGAAGTAGTCTGTATAATACACAAAAATTCATCAATCAAAATCTCATTTTAAAAACAATTTGTATTAAAATATTAGTCATATACCATCAAATAAATACACTTCAATTGAATAATTAATTATTATTTTTGTATCATTGTATGTCCTTTTTAGGATTCCGTAGTTCAATAAGCTATGTCCAGTTTATAAGTGTGTCACTACTATTCCAACAATAATTTTATTTTGGAATAATTCACCTACATGAATAGTGAAAGTGATCACGTTGCATAAGTACTTAAATTCTATTCTTATTATTTTTGTTTCTTTGGCTATTTTTCAAAGTTGGACTCCGTTAATAAAATATTCGGTACTAAACTGGCCTTTTTTATGTCTTCCTTTTCTTCCTTCTGAACTGTTGTTCTAAAAAAATTTGTGAATACTAACACATAGTACGAAATTACAATGAAAATTATCACCACTATCCAGAGTCAACTAGATAGTCTTTTAGCTTTGGTTAATAAGTTTAAATGGCATTGCTATAGAACTCGGACTTGTTTCCCAACACGCAATAGAGCAGAGTTTTTTTAGACTATCCCTAGATATAATGGTTCTCGGAAACTTTAACCGCAAAAGATACAAAACCTGTATTAGTCTGAGAAAAAATAGATTGCGGCTATTGGCAAGGTTTCTTGCGGAGTATCGTAGACTCGGAGTAAACGTCCGGAAGATAGGCTTGGTAAATGATGGCAACTGCAGGTTTGGTGAAAAAATGGAGTAAACTCCGGAACAACTCTTAATAAACTGCAACGCCATCATACATAAAGGAATAAAATGTTTGGGAGTCTACATATACGTTCAGGGGAGTTACCATCCCTAGATCCAATTCAGATTCTGTACTTCCTGAAAGAAACAGGGCTGGGTGAGGAGCTTCAAGACGAGACAGTTCATGACTATACACCATGTGAGGGTCACAATAGATCTTATTGGTCTCATTGCACCAAATTTCCCCATTATTAAAAATAATCTTTAGTATTCATTTGTAGGTCTGTCAGCCATGAGAGGTGTCCGGCAAAACTGGGAACCTATCAACTGGTGACGGGAAACGCTTTACACTTTTATTCCTGGTAGTCCTTAATATTTATTTGATAATATTTTAACCTTTGAAATAGGAAGAACCTCGAAAATATTGCCATCAATTAGAAACGATTCATTTAGTAACACATCGCTTAATAAACCTTCTTAGATAATATAACGAAGATAACTTTATATGGGTTTTTATAAAACTAACCTAAACCGTTCTGAACAAAATTCACCTTGTAGGCACAAGATTATCTTTCAGTCCCTTCTGATTCACGGCATCTTTTCAGAATATCATTTTAATAGTTTTTTTCTACAAACTTCAAAATTAGTTTATTGTTAATTGTGAGATGGCAGGCTTAAAATTTTTTGTATTGTTAGGCTAAAATGTACGGATGAAAGAAATATAATTACACATAATGATCATTTCATACAGATGAATTAATTAGGTTCAAAATAGAATGACAGAGATTTTTCTAAATATCTAATGGTTTTCATTTTCATGGGTGTTGTTTCTATAAAATATATAAATCTTGTTTGGATTTACAACAAGAACATGCTTTATGTAACCTCTAGGAATATAAAATCACATGAAATAGTTATCTCGTTTAACGAACAAATATTGTTTTAAGATTATAATATTAAATTATAGATTATATATTGTGATATACATTTTAACTTCTTATAAGTCGGTGAATCGAAAATAATATTTCATACTATTTGTTACGATTCGACGAAGATAATGTTAACGGTCCTTGAGTTTGTGTAAAATGGCAAAAATAAATGAACAAGTTGTTGAATAGCGGTATTTTCATCTCCTGCATGCCGGAGATAGCATGACACACAGTTTTAGGTTTGAATACATTTATATAAATCGTTTCATCTTCTTAGAAATATTCATATTTATTAATATAAACGGACTTATAGGCTAACATAATTCGGCGCCATGATACTACGAAAGTTTAATGTTGAACTGTTATGAAAAGAAACGTTAGAAATTCTCCTTGAATTGTGTCAATATTTGATGCATCTTTACTCAACCGATAGAGGAAAATTTTTTTCACAAGAATACGGAATAAATTGTACAAGCTATGAGTGAGAATTAAGTTTTACTTCTTTCTTCTTCTGAGGAATGCTTAACTTTTTTTGTTTATTTCACTACTTTACGTATTTTCTAAATACTTTTCGTATTTAGAAGATCCAATAAAGCTTGGAATCAATGAGTAAAACCTCTTTCAAATTATTTTCTAACAGTAGTATTTTATAATAATCTGGCAAGGAATTACTGACCAAGTAAAAGTGTATGTAGATTCCACGAAACGACAAACCAAGGAATGAAAACTACATTTAAATAGAAACAATTACTTTTTGTAAAAAAAGAGATGAGAAACTTGTAAGTTGAAAAAATAATTTTCATAAAAGTAGGTAGATTAAGAAAACATATTTTTTTATTGATCCGAAATGTATTGGTTGAGATTCATTTCACATTTCGGATGCAACTTCTTTCAGTATTCCAAGTTTTGAGCAGTTTCATTATCTGTAGTTTTGTCTGTGATGTAGGCAGTATTTTGGTATGGGTGAGCCAGCCTCAAAAAAGCATCATTGTCTTCTTATATACCGGCAAATCTCTTAAACAACAGTTACATATATTATTTTCAATGAATTGGTATGGTTGTATTAATGGCAAAACCTTAAATCGCTCATAGAAAGCAAGCACAGTGATACAACCAGTTTGTAATAATTCAAATATTATTGAATAATAAAATAAATTATTATTGGGCACCCGATAAGGCCATAGTTTTTAGTAAATTTTATTAATGATGATCTTTTTATTGATTTAATGCTATGCTTAAAACTATCGAGTTTCCTCGTGTAATAATTAAGCTAAAATCAGTGATTTTAAGTTTAACCCAATCAAATAAGGATTAAACCTCATAATGAAAAAGTAATAACCTGACAATTTGCATAGACCTTTCTTTTGACATTCCAAACGATGGCTCAAAAGTCTCATATAATCACGTACCCGCGTCTTAAGATATTCAAGGGGAAAGGTATCGAAAATCGTTTTTTTTGCAAATATCGCGTTTGTAATGCGTCAAATCATGTTCTTATGAAACTTATGAAATTCATGTCCTGTCATTTTTTATTACTAACCGTTTATGGGATCGTGCAGATAATGGGATTTTATGGAAGTTTTTTGAAGTTTTCACCAATGGATAGAGTGGTTCTCGAGGAAGGTTTTAGTCACTCCAGGTCACTCCATCATTGGATGTGACATGACATGTGCGCTGTTTAAGAGAAGGTAAACAGCAAATTCTAGAAATGCTTGAAAAACATTCTGACTTGTACAATGGACAGTAAATGTGGCGTACTTCTTTCAAAACTTAACAGCCTATTTGTGCCGAAAGTATTCGGTTTTATAAAAATTGTTTAGAATAAAAGCTGTTAGTATTCTAAGCTTTTTTCGAAAACCAAACAGATTAGGCACAGATCAACTATAAAATTTTGAAAAAATTACACCAGTTTAATTGCTGTCAATAGTACCCCTTATTTCATCCATTCGGGTGTCGAAAAACTGGTTTAAAAAAAGTTGTTCATTATAAAAATACTAACAAATTTTATGCTAAACTATTTTTTGAAAACCGAATAGATTCGACATTAATCAACTGTAAAGTTTTGAATAAGATTTGCCCCATTTGCTGTTCATTGTACAAGTCAGGATGTTTTTCAACTATTTCTACAATTTGTTGTTTACCTTCCCTTAAACAGTCCACATGTTGTGTCATAGCTATTGATGACGTGCTCTCCATTAGCATTTCAATTAAATCACATTATCTGCACGATATCTCAAAAACGGTTAGGGATTAGAGAAGTTTATACTCTACCAGTTTATACCATTTTATGACATCAAATGCTTGATATGAAAAATCATACACATCCAGGGATGGGGATCGAACCCACGACCTCTAGCATTCTAGACCACCACCAGATGGGTGCTGGTCCCATAGACGATGTCAAAAAGTGGTATCAATGTTCAGAAATATTACTTAAATGTCAAAGTAAGTAAACGCTAGTCACTTCCGTTGGTATAATATAACCGAAAGGCAACCATACTAACAATGGAAATAAATAGACGCTATTTTACAAAAAAACAACTTAAAAATATGTGAATAGTAAACTCTACAAGTTTCATAATAACTTTAAACATGATTTGATGCCTAGCAAACGCGATATTTGCAAAAAAACTATTTTCGCTACGTTTCCCCTTGAATATCCTAAGACGCGGACACATAATTATATGCGACTTTTGAGCCAGTATTTAGAATGTCAAAAGAAAGGTTTACAAAAATATCCAGCTTACTAACTTTTATTCCTATAGATTCGCCGAGTTTTTTGTTTTACTTGATTTTACTAGTTGAAATAAATTTTTTAATATGTTTAATAAAGATTTAAATAAGCCAACTTAAATTAAACACGTCCAATTTAAAATTTTTAAATTTTGATACACTAATAATATAAATGTATTTTATTTAAAAACCTTAACGTTATAATTACACTAACTACCACGTGATATGTCGTATACACTCACACACCACGAATCTATTTTTAAACAAACTACACGGCATTACTTAGATGTGACGTTTCGAAAATAGTAGATACAAAACCAACGAAAAAAATTCGTATTTATAACACAAAAATAATATTAAAATTTATTTTATTTTTTTCTTTATAAATAAATAGTAACTCTATTTAAAATTCACAGTATCACTTAAAAAATTCACTGGTCACCAATTTATTTAATAAAATTATTGGTGACACACACATCATTGATTGTAAATTTTTATATAAAATTATTAAATTTTATGTGTCGTATTCTTGCGACGTTAGAATCGTACTAAAAGTAACTAATATGTCAACATGTGAAAATAGTTCAAATAACCACAACAACACAAATTTATTTATTTAGTGTATGTGATGTTTTTTAGTGCCATGAGAAAGATGGAATTTATCATTGAGTCACATCATTTTTTTTTTGTGAATTTTTGTTTTATTCTATGTAAAATTTCAAATTCGCTCCCAATACCTAGATCAGTTTTTTGTATTATAAATACGTATTTCGATTACAATGTAGTCAGTTATCATCAGTATAAATTAGCTAGTCGTAATTTACTCTTTGACAATTAGAAAAACAGATAGAAAGTCGAGATCAACAGACAAAAATAAAATAAATAGAAAATTAACTAAATTAAAATATACTAGATTTAAAATATAATAAATTTTAAATTATATTGAAATTACTCTTGTTAAAATTTCCTTCATTCACATTTATTCCTGTTTACCTTACTCTTATTAAAATTACTCTTATATTGTCTCAGGATATGTTACTCGTCGCTAATTTGGTTAATTTTCTATTTATTTTATTTTTGTTTGTTGATCTCGACTTTTTATCTATTTCTAATTGTCAAAGAGTAAATTACGACTAGTTTATTTATACTGATGATCACTACATTGTAGACACTGATCTAGGTAAAGGGGGCGAATTTGAAATTTTATTTCAAAAACCTAGAGTTCTCACTAGTTATCATTCGATAATGTAATGTTTATTCTATGTAGGTAAATTTTATAGTAGTTACGAACATTTGAATTGTTTTCAAATGATGGTATTGATGACAATAAATAATAATAATACTCCAAGCGAAGACTATAAAAAACGGTGGCCATCGAGTTAACGGATGATACTTACGGCAAAGTCGGTAGATTTAGAGACTTCAATCACTTGTCTTGACTGCCCTGCAAGAACCTATTCCGACAAGGGATTATCCCACCTCCAAATCTTTGATCGCGCATGTGAATTTTTGGAGTGTACTCTTTAAGAATCGATTTTATTTTAAAGCCCCCGGTACGAAAATTTGATGGTTGGTAAAATCAAGTGTTATAAAAAAGCATTACATTATAAAAAAGCATTATAATAAAGCATTATATTCAATTTGAATTTATGATGTTTTACAATATCTTTTCAGATTGAATTTTCATTAAATTTTCATTTTTCGTAGGTCATTAATTTATTTAAAAAAAAAATATTAAAATAAATTTTTGGTAAAAATTTAAATAATATTTTTAACTGTATATTAAATGTTAGCCTCCTAAAAATAACTATATAATTACCATAAATTAATTAATGTCAGCGCCATCTAAGCAGAATATTTCAAAATTAAATAACTTTTCGAAACATATACGTACCGGACAATAGATGGTAGCACATGTATTATTCTGTTAGTGATATCTAAGCAGAATATTTCAAAACTAAATAACTTTTCGAAACATATACGTACCAGACAATAGATGGCAACACATGTATTATTATGTTAGCGAATATTTCTAAGCAGAATATTTCAAAATTAAATAACTTAAAAGAGTAAACTCCAACGCGTGTCGGAGCTAACATGCACAATTTTTTTTTCTATAATAATTACTAGAAAAACACATCAATACATTTTATTATAAAATTTCACTTCCAACAAGTTTTGTATGAAACATTTTCTAATCTATGTTATAGTTTCTAATATCTATGTATCTATAAATCTCTATAGCTATCTGTAGACAAAAGTAGTAGGAAATAAAATTTTATGAATTTTTATCAATGTATTTTTGTTGTAACTATTATAGAAAAGTTAAGCGTAATAAAGGATTTGGGGAAGAGCATTCCTCGTCGGATAAGGCTTTCGCAAGGCCTCTAGGCAAATAATTGAATTCACTTTATGTACCATATTTTCTGAAAGTTTCATCCCCTAACTCGATGGGCACCGTCTGTACGGTGCCCATACCGCTCCTACCGCTCCTACTATAAATGAAATAATATAATGCTAGGTAAGCATTATTTTAAATTTGCGTTTATGATTATTTTATAATAAATGCTAGGATTACCCGTCGCGGCTTCGCCCGAAAAAATTTTGTAAAGCCCTTTTAACCAGGTAACATAATTTTTTCTCCCTTCAAGGACTGATTGTCTTGATAAATAATAAATAAATACGGTGCTACACGTATTTATTTATTTATTTATAATTTATAGGATGGTTTTTTCCGACTTATTCAACTATCATCGTCATATTTCAGCCAATTTACATAAAAACTCAATGAATTATACACATAAACCTTCCTCATGAATCACTGTGCCCATTGGTGAAAACCGTATGAAAACCCGTTCAGTAGTTTTTCAGTTTACCGGCAACAGACAAACAAACGCGGCGGGGGGACTTTCTTTTATAATATGTAAGGATGTTCGTTTAACAGTACTTTGACTTGCAATATTTATATCTTTACCTGCTTTGAGTCAAATAGTCGGTCAAATTGAGTCAAATAATCGGCTTTTTTTATGCTCATGTTAATAATTTTTGAAGAGACAAGAAAATATGTGAATAAATAAAATCTTCAATAGTTCAAAAACCGTTTATTTCCTATCTTTCCTTCAATGAATTAGATTTGTTCCAAGTGACCTGTTGTGTAACTGACCTCTTCCAAAAATACGTCAAAAAACCAACCACTCTGTATAGTGATTTTTTTGTCACAGGAAACTTCAAGATATTTTTTTGAAAATTTGTAGAAAAGTGTAACTAATATTACAAACTGATTTTCGTTTTTCTACGAATAACTTTTCATTCTAAAAATAATCTATATTCTCTTATTTTCTAATTTAAAGTCTATAACCTTTCACAAAAAAGTTCTCTTTAGCAGAATTTATTAAGCCTTAAAATTTTACCCCATGAAATTACATATCCTTACGTATACCTACTATCACCGTACTATTAAAGATTGAGTTTATTTTGGTCATGGTTTTATGTCTATCACTTTATACGTATAGTACAGAACTCTCCTTATGAAGGATAAAATTATATCTCCTTTCAAAATTATATATTATATTTTCTGAGTATCTGATGAGCACAATTTAATTATATAAAACTACTAGAAAAATAAACAAATGTTATATTTTATTTGAATATAAATTACAAATTTTCTATGCTGTATACGGAACCACATTGCAGATGTAAGTGTTACAATTAACATTGATACCATTTGCATAATAAAAGAAATTGTTTTGAATTTTTATAATACCACTAGCTAGGCAGTGATAAAAACTTTGAAATACATACACGTTATTACAGACAGTAGCTGCCAATTACGATGGTAAATTCTTCGAAAATGTGTCCTTCAGAAACCGCTGTAAGAGAAGGTGTTATACAAAGAATTTTGATGCTTAATCGAATATGATTATGTTTTAAATCTGACGAAAGTATGTATTTTTTTTCAGTTTTGTTGGCATGTGTAAATTCATATGTATATATATATATATATATATATATATATATATATATATATATATATATATATATTATATATATATATATATATATATATTATATATATATATATATATATATATATATATTATATATATATATATATATATACACATATATAAGAATACATATGTAAGAGTGACAAAGAGAGCGGTTACAATCTTTTATTTGATACCTATATTATTTGAATAAGTATCTTCTTCGGGTCTATTATGTGCAGATTGTGTGGCGAGGAGGAAGAAACAGTCAGCCACATTATCTTTGATTGCGAACCTCTAGGTTACGCAGATACAGGATATTCGGTGCATCTCATCCCGAATACATGAACCTTCAGGAAACCTAATAAGCAAACTCTTGGCAATTGCCAAAATATGGGAGAAGCGAATATCGTCGGACTGAAATAGAACGGGAAGCACAATGGACCATAAGGTCAAAGTCTTATACTTTTTAGACCCCAAGATGTATCTATTTATCTAAGTATCTTCAAGTAAACAAATTGTTGAATGAAAACAAGGATTTCTTTCTCTGAGTATATTTTTTTTGAAGAAAATATATTTACTTTGTTCAAGAAATTCTTGTACGGTTTTATTTATAGATTTTTTTCTCATGATCTGCCGTTAACCCGGATTTTCACAGTTAATCCAAGTGATATTTATTCGTCAAAGTTTGAACTTAAAATTAGCCAAATTATTATGAAATTTAGCCAAAAGTAATACACTTACCATGAAAAAGACTTACCATACTAAATATGATAGCTATTGTAGTTAGTTAACTTACCTGAAAAAGAAAAAAAAGAAAAATTATTTTCATAGTAACAAATGAATATTTTAATAGTAATGGAGTGACCATTCTTAGGTAAGGTTCATTATTCTGGTAACAATATACTCGTATAACTGTTATTTTACAATGTTTGTATGTGGCTCAAATACCCAAAAATATCTGACTTTATTCTATCATTCGAAAGTTTAAAATATTTAAAGTGGGACGTTTTGTATATATAAAATTTAATAGCATTTTTAAAATCTATAGGAATTATTCTTTTCGCCAGAATAGACAAAGCACAATATTGTGTAAAATGATATTTCTCCGAGGTTTTGAGAGGTGAATTTTCTCTTGAACATTTAAATGCAGTTTTATAGTCTATTCTATACGACGTCAATGGTGGATGTTCGTATAACTATTAAAGCTTTGGAAAATATCCACCACATATTATGATTTTTGTTTGTAAGAATTATTTATATTTACAGCTCAAAAGTGGCCACATAAAAGGGTTTGGAAGATTTGATTTTGTATCTGTAGATAAACTACGACTAAGTGAATTGATGAAAATGTACATACTTATGTTTGAATATTAAGGAACAGAAACATCAAAAAAAGTTATAACGTCTTACGATTTGTAAAATAATAAAAACAAATGAAAATAACAACTTACTATGTTTCTTAAATATCCGGTATATACCGATTTATGAAAAAAAGTTGTTTATTTAAAAAAAAGGAACATTTTATGTTTTTAAATTTGTTGCTATACCTTACCGTTTAAAGATGGATATTTATTAGTCCAACTTTGACCATTGACAAACTTAACCTTACATTTTAGCTCAAGAACACGCATACACAAAATTTTAGCTCGTAATCTCTTTTCGTCTAACTAATTAAGTCATTTTATGAACACCTATTCTTAAATTTTTTTCTGCGACCAATATTTTCCACTATTTCAACGTCAGAACAAACCTAAATATACCTTGGTATATATTATATATACCGGGTATAAAATAATATTAAAAGACGTAAAAAATAAAGCAAACCATGATAAAATGACAGAATCATTTCCATGAAAAAAAGTTAATAGCAACTAACTATATTCGAACTTGGATATATCATCTTGGTCGACTTACAACGGAAGACCATACATGTGAATTATCGACGGCACTTTTTCTTTGACTGAGAAATCAGACTACAGTTCGTTATTTATTTTTGTACCAATATGTATATTGTACCTATATTTATCGAAGAAAAGTTACTTATAATCTACACTTCAAAAACCTCAGAAACAAACCATTGTATTTTATAATATAGTATACTAGCATTACCCGTCGTGGCTTCGCTCACAAAAATTTTGTAAAGCCCTTATAACCGAGTAACATAATATTTTCTCCCGTCAAGGACTTATTATCTTGAAACGCTGCTAAACACATAATTTTTATGATAATGTGACGGTATATGGTTTCTGTTTCGGTAATCTTTCCCAGGAATAGCACGTGGCCATAACCTTCTTCCCAATCAAGCCCGACACGCCTCGGTCTTAAGAGCCAATCCTTATCTCGAAGTTACGGATCCAATTTGCCGACTTCCCTTACCTACATTAATCTATCGACTAGGCTGAATTTCCTGATGTCCGTAGGAAGCCACTCTTTTTCTCCGTCGTAGAAAATGAAAAGACACTTTTGGAGTCCTAGTGTCCTTAATTATTCAAATTTTTTTAATTATTCCCGCCACTTCCGCTAATTTTATTTTACTTCTCAGAACCTCCACCAAATTATATAATTCGGTAATCACTCGACTACAGCTACAGTTATAGGATCCTAGTATATCTATAAACCATCGTATCGACAAATTTATTATGTCAATATGACCTCAATCGGTCAAGTCGTTCAGAAATTACATGTTTTTTATATATAAAGATTATATTCAACTGATTTTTTCCGACTTCTTCCACTATCATCATCATATTTCAGCCAATTTACACAAAACCTCAATGAAATATTCATCTAAACATTGACCTCATGAATCCTTCCGTCCATTGGTGAAAACCGTATGCAAATCATAGAAATAATATATATAGAGTAAGCAAGCTGAGTATAAAGTTGTCCTGCAGATAGAAAGAGAATCGATGAGGTATCGCTAACTCATAAGCTAATAAACTAATGAAAGAGACAAGTATACCTCATCGATGTTCTCTCTCTTTCTATTTGACTACATGTTTAGTTTACATCTTCGTATAGTAGATCTTCCTCGAGTATGAGAGAGTACATATGTATACATTAAGCAATGTGTATGAGAAGGAGGTCTTATAGGTTTGATAAACAAGCATATTTTTTATAACTGTTCGAGTAGTCACCAACCACTCAAACCTATAAGATCTCTTTCTCATACACATTGCTTAATGTATACATATGTACTCTCTCAAACCCGTTATGAATATTATTCACTATTTTAAAAAATTAGCTTGTTTATCAAACCTATAAGACCTCCTTCTCATACACATTCCTTAATGTATACATATGTACTCTCTCATATTCGTGGAAGATCTATTATACGAAGATGTAAGCTAAACAGGCGATATATCATCTCTTATGGTGAAAATACGTTCGATAGTTTTTGAGTTTACCGCGTACAGACAGGCGCGGCTGGTGGACTTTATTTTATATCTATATAGAGAAGATATACCTTTTGAGTTATTTATTTGTGCTTAACTATGTTTGTCTTCATCAATTAATTGTCTAGAATACTGTGCCATGTTATCTAGGTTAAAGTAACTGCTTGGTCAATTTGGTTGTGATTTTACTCCATTTTATATATAAGTTTAGAAGTATGAATGTATGAATTATCTTATCTGGTAAACCACATTATACAAGTTTCACTCAACGTGGTCTTTTGTTTGAAAAGTAACATTGAACAAATACTAAGATCACCTTGTAAATTTCACATATACAGCAAATGCGTATCGTTTATTTCAAAATATAAATTATACCATTTATTATAAAATGTCTTAAATCTTGTATCTTATCCCAAAGGAATGCATGAAATATTTTTTCCACACAAAAGGAGTAAAACAATTAATTGTTAGAAAAAAATCAACCTTCGAAGAGATATAAATTTTAACAAAAAGTTATAAGGAACAAAATCTAGAAAAGCAATTCTAGTTATATAAGATCAAGGTAGTTTAAACGTTTGATTAAGGGCGCTAACGTTATGTGAAATAAACAAAAGTTTATTTTAGAAGATGTGTATGGTCGACCAATAGAGTGGAATCCTAAAAATGTTTTATAGTATTAAGTTTTTTTCTTATAGTTTAGCCATTATACTGTTGGTATAACATTGAGTGCTAGAACATTACAATTTCATGCCAGCTGTTCACACTCGGCGAGACAAGGCAAGATATAGCCAATGCGAGAGTGAACTCACAACGCTCCGTCTGCCTTGTCTAGACTCGCCTCGCTAAGCCATCCTCCATTAAAAGGTTTTTTTAACACGAGTCAAAGAAAAGGATTGATGAATACATTTGACACGAGCACGAAGGACACTCCCGTCTGCATTCAATTCGTCTAAATGCGTTCATACGCCATTTTTAAATATTCAACTATCAACCCCTTTAATTGTACCCATTAATCTTAATAGTAGAACAGGAAAATAAATAAAAACCGTATAAATTTATGAATACTTTCTTAATTGTTTTAGTGTCCTTCATTACGCATTTCAATAATTAATAATTTTTAATAGTTTAATCAAAAAATTACTCGCAATCTACTACAGTCATTTTTTAGGTATACCAACGTAATTTTGTTGACTTACTGACGAGAACTGTATTGTTGGACGAACACTCGGCGAGAGTGTACACAGCTCCACTTGCGGCTCCTCGCCTTACGAATATCTCGCCGAGACATTCGCCAAGTCCCCTCGGCGAGTGTGTACAGCCGGCATCATAGTTAACGTTTTCACTACTCGAGATTGCAAAAATAGACTTTCGGTCTAAATCGTTCAAACCAAAGTGGGATTTTTTTTCGTTGCTTCGTGAAACTTTTTCCCAAACGACTCCAACGTTTTGCTGTTTCAAATTTTTCATTTTGAGACCTATTTCTTCATTTTGAGACCTATATTTTGACATGTACAAACAGGAAGTAACATTGAAGGGGATAAAATAAAAAGAAAACTGGAAAAAAGCATTAAAAACTGAACATCAATGATTTTATAGTTGTAACAAAATTTAGACATCATTCAAACAAAAGATCCTAGATTCGATTTCCGCTAACACCAAATATGACATACAGGGCATTTTCTGTTCAAAAGCACTTTGCTTGCAAATATTTTGTGTCACAAACAGAAGCAGAGTAAAAAAATATTGAAAAGTTTTTTTGAGTTTGTATAGGAATCAAATTCCCACGTGACATTGTGTTACTCGCATCTTTTAACCAATATTGGTTACTTATCGTTTAATTACTATTTGGTACTATTATGCAAAAAAAGGGGTTTGAAAAGACTTCGATAAGCAACGACCTACTAGAATACGGTAGATAAATTCAATAAATCGGTCCAATAAATTTTTTCAAGAAATTAGATCTACTTTTTTGCAGTCTTTTGAAATTGTAAAAGGAGCTAGATAGTCAATCCAATTTTTTTCATCTTAATGCATTCACGATGAATATTAAGTCAATTGATCATGACGTCAATGGTATTATTCATTATTATAAGTATTTTGATATTAAAATCGGTAATATTTCGTTTTATTTTTGTCTATCGATTTCGATTTTCAATCTATTTCTAATTGTCAAAGAGTAAATTACGAAGAGCTAATTTATACTGATTATGACTACCATGTAGCCGAAATACGCATTTATAATACACGTATTGGGGCGAATTTGAAAAAAAGATAAATTGCAGTTGAACGTAATTACTATTATGAGAGAGATTCCGAATACTATGTTTTTCTTTTTTCTCTCAACGCTCCGTTATCCTTAACTGAATTATATTACATTTCTTTCTGATCATATTGACGTTAATACGCTTCGATTACAACTTCTACGAAATCAATATCAGTTTTTATTCGCGAGAAAACAATGTCAACGAACGTACGCACACACAAACACATACAAATACATACACTCATAAAACTTTTAAAAAACCGATCAAGTGTTCGTTCCAACATAAAAAAAGAGAATTTAGTTTTGAATCTTTTAAAATTAAATTGTTTATAACAATATTGACGCAAATCTAAACTCTTTATAATCCTTAATTGTAATTGTTTCAATTGTTTCGCCAATTTTGAACATATAAATTCGAATAAACCATTTAAATTCATGGAAAATTTTGGAAACAAATTTAGACGTTACATTTAAAATTTTGCCCCAATTTCTAGAACATTTGTTTGTATTTTTATAAATACGTATTTCGACTACAATGTAGTCATCATCAGTATGAATTAGCTAATCGTAACTATCTCTGGGATATGGATTCAAAGATATGTTGCTTGTAGCTAATTTGGTGCGTGTTTCACCAAAATTTGTAAAACCTACAGTTCTCTTTGATTATTTTAATAATCTTTAAATTTAGTGGTAAAAAATGGAGGTTGCCATTTAAGAAACGAAGTATAACAAACTAAACAAAAACTCATATTGCATGATTCTGCGCAAAGATGTTGCGTATTTTCAATTAGCATTTACACACTGTATATTCCGAATTCCGAAAAAATTTCTTCAAATATGCATTGTATCTATATGATGTCGAAAATGATCATCGTTAAGAGCTATCAGATAGAGTTAGATGTTCAAGCTGTTCAATAAGGGTAAGATGTTAGAGACATATAGTTAAAAAAATACATTTTTATGTTGTGCTGAAAGTACAATTTTATATTAAAACTAGTACACACATAGTCAATGTCAGTTATTTATTATCTGAGAAACTTGTCATTTGCGTACTTTTTATTAATATTTTTTATTGTTTAACGGATATTTAAACTAGAGGACCGACTTCTTCCGTTTAATTTTGCCAAACTCTGACAATTTTGGTATATATGTGCATGGGGCAAAAGCTATAACGATAAGTATTGTTTGTGAGCGCGTGTGTGTGTAAGTGAGTGTATATGTATGTGTGTGTAATAAATAGTTCACTCGTTGATAATAGATTCAGTATCGTATTATTATTATTATTCCTTTTTTGAAATACCCATTTGGGTTAATCAACAATACAAATACATCTTAAACAAAATACATTATTATAGTAAAAAATAAAAAATAAAGTTATTACATAATAACAATTACTACTACAATTTATTATTTATTATTTTCTACTCTCCTGTAAGAATTGAGCCATCATGAGTTAGTTTGTTGTAATGAAAATTAGTGAAATAATTTTTAAGACCTCAGCACACAATCTAATTGCAAAAAGAAAATAATAAGGAAAATAGTTCTAGATCTAAAATTATTTTATTTCAAAAAAAAAAAATTGGTGACCATATAAATGTAAGTTTTAAATTGGGTTACTAACTTTATTGGTATAACCAAGATTTGTTTTTTTATAAATGTTTTTTTTGAATCGTCTAAACATGTTGAGACGGTATATAAAGCCGGTGCCTAACCCAATTTAAGAGAGTTGTTAAATTCAGTCCGAAAGGAACAGTAGTGCGGTTTCAGGTTACCATTGTTGAATTAATCATTGTTTAAATTAGTAATGTTTGAATATAAATTAAAAAAAATATTGAAGAAAATTAAATATTTTTTTGTTTTTTGTTTCGAGTATTTGAATCTGTATAGATTCGACAGTGCTCCTTTTTTTTTAAGTTAAAAAGAGAGCCAAGATACCGCGACAAGTTGATCAGACTTTTCATTCATTATATTTTCCCAATCAATATTTTTTTAAAGAAACTTTTGTCTCAGCTGACTTAAACCGAGACAGTCGATATATCAAATGTTTTTAATTTTCTTCGCATTGCTCGTATATTACACATATCTTATTCCCACTTGCATCCCTCCTGTGTTTATACTTCCAGCTTCCGAGTCTTAATCCTGCCATTTCTCTTCTCTATTCCAACTCCAGACTAGAAATATATTTAGCTCCTTCCTCATAATGTGCCAATTGCCTTAAATATTCTAGGTTCACCTTTTCTTTATACCCCTATTCCTTTGTTTTTTCATTAAATATTTTCAATTGTTTATTCACGTCATAGTTTAATACTTCAACGTTTATATCCATAATATTAAAATTAGTAACCCCCCAGTTACTGTAATTTCCTATCATTTTATCTATAACACATTCGTACTGCAGTATTTTTAACCCGACTTCAAAAAAGGAGGATGGTTCTCAAATCGTCTGTATTTTTTTATTTTTATTTTTTATGTTTGTTACCTCAGAACTCCGTCATTTATGCATTCTGATGAGGGGGTCTCCGGGAAATTGAGGAAAATCCTCATTTTATATGTGATAAACGATTTCTGCGAAATTTTTTTTTTTTTTTTTTGAAAGGGTATACTCTTTCATAATGGGAAAATAAGAAAATTTTTTTAAAAACCGACTTCAAAAAAATTTTTTACAAAAAAAAAACCGACCCCAAAAAAAAAAATTTTTACAAAAAAAAAACAAAATGCTTGTAAAAAAAACTGAAAATCTGTTATAAAAAAATGCACTAAAAATTATATAAAAAAAAAAAAACGGGAAAAAAAAAGTGTCACTAAAAAGCGAGAAATAAAACCTATTTTGACAAAATGGAAACCCGACTTCTAAAATCAAATATTCTATAACAAAAGATGCACTAAAATGTAAAAAAATAATTGCATATTCTTGTGCCAATTTTAGTTCACCAAAGCAAAAATTTTTAAATATATATGTACAATTATTGTTATTTTTGGAGGCGGTGTCCAAAAGTTATGTGAATTTCTCTATGTTGACACCGCCTCCAAAAATAACAATAATTGTACATATATATTTAAAAATTTTTGCTTTGGTGAACTAAAATTGGCACAAGAATATGCAATTATTTTTTTACATTTTAGTGCATCTTTTGTTATAGAATATTTGATTTTAGAAGTCGGGTTTCCATTTTGTCAAAATAGGTTTTATATCAATTTTAGTAGCCTGCTTTATATAATGTTTTAATACATTCTTAAAGATATGCACCTCAATTCGTAGCTGCCCCACTTCTCACAAAACTTCACAGTTAGCCGTTACCCTGCTGATCACTAGTACTTGTTTAAAGAAGTTAGAACAAAGTTTATCGATTACTGTAAAGCTATCTTCTACCCCCCAAACTTGACTACCCTACAGTAAAATCGGCTCAATCAATACTTTCAAAATCCTAATAATGATTTTTTGCTGATAACCACTGATTACAGTACATAAATTTTTTTATTACGCCTATTATTATTTCAGTTTTTTTTTTAAATTTCTTCAAAATGCTTTTCCCACTTTCCATTCCAATTAAAGGTTACCCCGAAATAATTAAGTTGTTTACATTTTCTATTGATATATTTTTTTATCTCCATTTTTCTTGTCTGCCCAACTCCTTTTCTGAAAACTAATACTTTTGACTTTTTCTCATTTACTGTTAGGCATTTTCTTCACAGTAATTTTGGAACTGGTTAAGTGCTCTTTGCAATCCTACCCTAGCCTGAGATAATAACACCATATCGTCTGCACATAGAAGGGTGTTAACTTCCCTACCATTTATGAATGGAGCATGTGTTTCTATATGTTTCATTTTGTATATGAATTTGTATACACTATGTTTAATTTACATCTTCGTATAATAGATCTCCCACGAGTATGAGAGAGTACATACGTATACATTAAGCAATGTGTATGAGAAGGAGGTCTTATAGGTTTGATAAACAAGCATATTGTTCATAGGTGTTCGAGTGGTCACCAACCACTCAAACCTATAAGACCTCCTTCTCATACACATTGCTTAATGTATACATATGTACTCTCTCATACTCGTTGTGAATATTATTCACTATTTAAAAAAATATGCTTGTTTATCAAACCTATAAGACCTCCTTCTCATACACATTCCTTAATGTATACGTATGTACTCTCTCATACTCGTGGGAGATCTATTATACGAAGATGTAAACTAAACACACGGTATATTTTTATATGATTCAGTATATACTGGACATTTAATCAATTGGCTCCGTTGTTTTCACTTGCTTTATTTTGATATGTGAGGAAGCTGTGAGTATCACAGCTTAAGAACGTACTATTAATACAAGTCCATAGAATCATTTGACCTTGGCCGTTCTTCCATTGTTACGATCACATCATTTACACAGTCGTGTCTTTAATGCAAGCTTCGGGGGGATGCGTGTGGGAGCATGCTCCTATTTGAGCATAGGGGCAAGCATGGTTGGGATGCTAGTTAATTTTTTTGCTGGCTGATTTTAAATTAACATTTAGCAGTTAAAAGGTTAAATAATAACGCTACTAATCCATTAAACATTAAAAAATATAATTGAAGCAATAAATATTTTTAATATTGCTTATACCAATAATATTCGATATAATTTTATACCTAGCAATTTTGTATACTAATGTATATAATTATTATATATACGTTGAAACGAATGAAAAAGGAAATTGGCAAATATATCAAATATATCCACGTATCATAAGTAGGCGCGATTAACTTCCGTTTTTCACAAATTACATTTCTCTCAGTTAAATATCATCATTGAATAATAATTATAAAATTCGGTTCCATTAAATTATAATATTTTTTTGTTGGCAAGGTAACTTAGATTACTATTATTTAGTGCTATTTGGAAGTAAAAATCCTTGAGATATTTATTTCAACAAATTTTAAATTTTTTAAACTCAATACAGTTCTATTTTTATTACAGTAGAATTCATTGAATTTGGTGATGTAAGAAATAAAATCTGTCAATCAGTACACCACGTGCTTTTATAATTTGCCACATTCTTGAATTAATATTTTGTTCAATTAAAGTCAACGAAGATATAGTGCGGGTAAATTTTATATTATTCAGAAATTGGCGAAACATTTGGCCATATTGTTGTTATTAAATATAGATCCATACTGATTACTTATCCTACTTCCATCACCTCTCACCCTAATTTTTATATCGAAAATCAATTGCAAAATCGTAGTAAAGTATCATTTACAGCGTGAATTCCAAACATGATATAAGAGGGTGATAGTTGATATAATAGGGAATATGCATGAAAATTTGAAGCATGTTTAATTGACAAATATCAAGGTAAAATTACTTTTTAAATAACTTTAAAAATAAGCGAGATATGAATGATTGAAATTCCCGATTAGACAAAAAGGGTGATAGCCCTCTTGATATGTTATTTGACGTCATATTACACTTTTACCATTTAAAGTACACGTAAAACTCCGTTTTTAGTATTTTTGCAAGAAAGAGACAGATAATAATCTTTAAAAGCTTCTAGCTTCCTTGATATTTGTCGGATTTTAATTTAGTTTTTAAATGTTATTACAGTATTAACAGTATTTTCATATTCTGAAAATAAATGTGAAAAAAAATTTTCATGCATATTCCCTATTCTGAGAAAAACTGTTTTAGACATCTCAGATCAATGGTAAACATCTCAACATAGACAAAAATTCATACTGATAGAGTCCGCTATAGTCAGTTTATAAGATACGAGCTTCTAAAGAACAACCATTCCAAGTAACCGAGCAGTCTAAGGCGTTATGTCTGCGCAGTATACTTAAAAACTTGGGTTCGAATCCCAACATCGACAGTTTATCAATTATTAAGAAAAAAAACGGGGCGGTTAATTAACTAAACTGTCAGCGTATGGACAAGAACGAAATAACCGGCTATGCTTGAAAAGGTTTTCTGCAGTTTCCTTTGTTTCGGTGTCGCTTTATCATTAAATTATTATTACAATTTTGTTCATCATTTTTAATATGTAAATTACCAAGGTGGTTAACATTCACAGCAACCTTGATAATAGAGTGAAGTTATAGTTGTTATGCAACAGATAAAAATGATGAACAAAACATATGTAGCGGTATCGCTTCATCATTAAATTATTATTATAATTTTGTTCATCATTTTTATCTGTTGCATAACAACTATAACTTCCCTCTATTATCACGGTTGCTTTGAATGTTAACAACCTTGGTAATTTACATATAAAAATAATAACATTTCATAAATCAAATCAATAAAGATCAATTATATCTTTTTTATGTATTTATTATTTATTTAAATAATAATTATTTAATATAACTATTATCTATCTTTACACCTTCACGAACTCCAGATGAATATTGGCATAGTTCCTATCATAGTCGGCTGCAGCCGCATATCCTACGAATTCCTAGTCTATAAATATTTCTTATAAAAATTTCTTCCACTCCACTCTTATCCTCACAACCTTAGGCATCACAATGGACCTTATGGTCGAAGTGTAGCCCGTCCAGGGCAGCCTCTACCATCTATCTATCTATCTAACTAAAACATTCAATAGAAGGTGCTATTGTAAATATTGATTATTTACAATATTAAGCATACTAAGGAACTCTTTGATAGTGTCATGTAGGTAACTGGTGGTGTTGCTAATAGTCAGATAGAAGTATTAGAAGCTACAGTCAGTCAGTAAGTATTATATCGTTATAGTGGAATATAAGCCGAGGTTAATATTGATATGAACGATGAAAGGAAAAATATTAAATCCTCTTTATAAGAATACTTTATATTTAATGCTCGTATATATTTCAATCCATAGAGTTTTACAAAAATATTCTATAGAATCACTTAAATAAAATTTGGAAGGAAGTAAAAATAAAGTTTTTCGACACTAATATATTTGTTCATCAGGTCGAATTCTAAAGTGATAACATTTTTTTGCTTCATTTGATGAGTTTCGAATAAAATTTTGAAAAACGTATAATGGCTCAAGAGTTGGTGACCATATAAATGAATATGTATTTGGTTGGTGCGTTAATAACAACCACATAAAAAATAAAAAAATATTCGAATATTAATTGTTCGTTTCTGGAATTACTTTCAATTGTTGATTTTTCAAAATTAAACAGAACCAAATGATATGCTGTAATCAAAACCTCAAAGTAATTATTAAGATGTGAAAAAACAAGCGAATTTAATAATTATCATTTCTTGGTATTTCGTATTGGCTGTAATTTGTTGGTTTTAATATTCATCACTAGCGAAAAATCAACTGTTCGTTGTAAATTTTTAAAAATATTTCGAATTTAGTTTCATTGAAATTGTCTAACTTACCGATGTTACCACCCACCTCACCACATTTTATGGAAATCCTGCATAATTTCATTGCTGATTGTATATTATTTCATTAACTTTTACTACATTATTTTATACTAGTAAACTATTATACTAGTAATGCTAGTAAAATTAGTAACGCCCGTAAACCGCCGGTAATGCTAGTACAAATTTTGAAACGCCCTTATAACCAAGTAACATAATATTTTCTCCCGTCAAGGACCGATAAATTATACACCTATACATCAATCAATTAAACTACTATACCTTCCTCATGAATCATTTTTATAATATGTAACGACCAATGTATACAAAAACTTGACAAATTATATACTAAAACCTTCCTCGAAATCCACTCTATCCATTGGTGAAAACAGCATGAAAATCGGTGCAGTAGTTTTTGAATTTATCGCGAACAGGCAGACAGACAGACGCGGCTGGGTGACTTTATTTTATACTATGTAAGGATTTTAAATGTTTCGTTGTCAACATGTGTTGTGTTGTAACCTCATACGACTAATGGCAAGCCACACACAACAACGACACCCGATCACAATGCACGACATTGAATGTTTGTATATGTACAATGTGTATGTATACAACGACATTAGACATTGACTAATTGAAGAAGTAGATTTTGGCTACATCAGTAGCATAGATAACTTTACTCTTATTAAAATTACTCTTATATTGTTACTCTCAGGATATGTTACTCGTCGCTAATTTGGTGACAATTTCACAATGCTAGCGAAGAGTAACATATCCTGAGACAATATAAGAGTAATAAGAGTAAAGTCAACAGGAATAAATGTGAATGAAGGAAATTTTAACAAGAGTAATTTCAATATAATTTAAAATTTATTATATTTTAAATTTAGAATATTTTAATTTAGTTAATTTTCTATTTATTTTTATTTTTGTCTATTGATCTCGACTTTCTATCTATTTCTAATTGTCAAAGAGTAAATTACGACTAGCTAATTTATACTGATGATGACTACATTGTAGTTGAAACACGTATTTATAATACAAAAGACTGATCTAGGTAAAGGGGGCAAATTTGAAATTTTATGATATTTTATTATTTAAAAAAAATACGGTTCTTAATGGAGATATTAATATAACGTAAAATTACTATATTCCAAAGGAAAACCTTTAACAGATGCGTAAAATATAATTATGTTAATGTAATGAAGTTATAAACAATATATTACATAAAATGGGATCTTTACTATACAACCCGTAATTATTAATTTAAAATGTTAATTATACATGTATCGTATCACACTTTTTAAATTTAGCTCTCAATATGCATGGATGCTTTTTCTATATGTATAACGGATGATTAATTTAGAGGTACTTTTTTGTCGATAGATTTTTTGACAGATGAAGTCATGTTAGCCTATCATGGTATTTTTGTTCAGTATAGTTTGACATTTTATCAGGGAAAGACTTAGCCCAGCACAGCGTGAGTCTTTTTTTAGTAATGAGGCACATTTCTGGCGTAACGGATATGTCAACAAACAAAATGGCCGTATTGGGCCTGAAGAGCAACCTGAAGAGATTCAAGAGCTGCCATTACATCCGGACAAAACAACGGTTTGGTGTGGTTTATGGGCCGGTGGAAAAAAAAGTAACTGTCTATGGCGACCGTTATCGTGCCATGATAACGGACTATTTGTTTCCTGAAATTGAAGCCCGTGGGCTCTCCAGGACATTTAATACCAACAAGATGGCGCCACTGGCATACAGCACGTGAAACCATGGCTTTATTGCGAGAACAATTTGGTGAACAGTTAATTTTACGCTTCGAACCGGTGAGTTTCCCCCTAGATCTGTGACACACCCCTATACTTTTTTCTTTGGGGCTATGTAAAGTCCAAAGTTTATATGGAGAAGTCGCGTACGATTGAGCAACTGGAAGCCAACATTACTCGCGTTATTCGCCAAATACCACTCGAAATGCTCGGACTTTATATTCGGAAATTTATATTTGAAGTACGCATGCCAAGCCCTAACCTAAGGTTGTATCATACGGTTTAGAATTTAGAATTTGATTTGAAGAATCAAATACTATTAAGAAAATCTACATTTTGATATATTAATTGTAAAACTGGAAAAAATCGAGATTGAAGATTGAATAAGGCAGGGGGCGGGGGGATAATTTGTTACTGATCTCAATGGTTAAATTTTACATAAAGTGGGAATTTTATGTTGCTTGTTGCTAATTTGGTGCCTGTGTGACACAGGCACCAAATTAGCAACAAGCAACATATCTCTGAATCCATATCCCAGAGATAGTTACGATTAGCTAATTCATACTGATGATGACTAATTGTAGTCGAAATACGTATTTATAAAATACAAACAAATGTTCTAGGAATAGGGGCAAAATTTGAAATATAATTTCAAAAAAACCTAGAGTTCTGTTTGATTATTTTAATAATCTTTATTCAATGAGAACGTTTGCATTAAGAGAAAATTGTTAATTGTTCAAACTTAATACAAAATTCCAAAATGGAGTATAATAGTAAATAATTATATAGTCAACATAATAATTTGACAGTTTTAGTCTCAAGGTTGTCGTCCTTAAGACAAATTCGATTATATTAATATTGCACAGCATAAAATGGGACTTCAAATATGAATACGGACTATCCCGACATTAAAAATATTGGTAACATGGAAGCTATGTTAAACCTGTTTCTGGGTACTATGTTAAACCTGTTATCTAAAACTACAACGTGTTCAAAACCTATTCAAAATCGTTGTTTACAGGCAAACGTAATGATTTCATTTCATTCTCGAAATTATTGCATCGTTCTAAGATACACACTAAGATATTATTTTCTCTTTTTTTCACTATTATGTTTATATCAAAAATGAATATAAGCACGTTTTTGTGTATACATTTTATATAAGTAAGGAATATGAATAACGAGTAACATAAAAATTAAAAAGCTCATTTGTCATAATAACACGACGAGGCAAAAGAAAAAATTAATTCTTTTTACGTGGTCTGTTTTAATTAATCTATTGTTTTTCATTCGTGTATATAAACATTCATTTTAAATCATTGTTCTGCAGTCCTGGAGTTTACTTGTTGATTGCTCGAACAGGAACAGTAGAAGACGTTGATTATATACAATGTTTTATTTTTTTCTATTACTATCAGCTCTACATTCCAAATATAGTGTACACAATAAAACTTATTTTGACAAAATGGAAACCCGACTTCAAAAATCAAATATTCTATAACAAAAAATGCACTAAAAAGTAAAAAAATAATTGCATATTCTTGTGCCAATTTTAGTTCACCTAAGCAAAAATTCTTAAATATATATGTACAATTATTGTTATTTTTGGAGCCGGTGTCAGCATAGAGAAATTCACATAAATTTTGGACACCGCCTCCAAAAATAACAATAATTGAACATATATATTTAAAAATTTTTGCTTAGGTGAACTAAAATTGGCACAAGAATATACAATTATTTTTTTACTTTTTAGTGCATTTTTTGTTATAGAATATTTGATTTTTGAAGTCGGGTTTCCATTTTGTCAAAATAGGTTTTATTTCTCGCTTTTTAGTGACTTTGAACTTATATAACTTATTTTATTTGTCTAAATATGGGTAGACCAACTAAACGACCTACTAACTTTAAGTGCATTTGTTTATAACACATTTTTTTTTATCCGTTTTTTTTTTTTTTTAATTTTTAGTATATTTTTTGTTATAGAATATTTGATTTTTAAAGTCGGGATTCCATTTTGTCAAAATAGGTTTTATGTGTTTAGTTTTTTTTTTGGGGTCGGTTTTTTTTTGGAAAACATTTTTTTGAAGTCGGTTTTAAAAAAAATTATCTTTTTTCCCATTATGAATGAGTATACCCTTTCAAAAACAAAAAAAAAAATTCGCAAAAATCGGTTATCACATACAAAATGAGGATTTTCCTCGATTTCCAGAGGATCCCCACACCAGAATGCGATTTAGTGACAATGGGACCAACCTGAAATCAAACCCGTTAAAACAAAAAAAAAATTCAAAATCGGTTCATAAATACCGGAGCAGACGAATTGAGAACTATCCGTTTTTTTGAAGTCGGGTTAAAAACTGAATTGCAACACTAGAGTTGAGTTAAAATTATTGAATTATAATTACATTTGAAATAATGTTATTTCATTTTTGTGTATTGTTCAAATACAGTGCTGTGAGATATACCTTGACTGAGAAGAACCAAAGATATCTGGGTAATATGGACACCAAAAATATTTATGCAAAAATTAGCTATTTATAATAATTCAATTATACAATTGCAATTATTATACCAAAATAGACCCAATAAGTTTTAAATTCTTACGGTTCTAATGTTACAAATATTTACACATAATTTATATTTCATAGACTTTGAATGTGTAGAATTGTTAACAATTAAAATATCGGTATACAACTCAGTATATAACTGTTTAACTTATTACAGAAAAATAAACCCGTTATTCTTCGGTATAATGTTTTAAAATTTATCCTCTCTATCACCGAAACTATTGACTTGAACAAAAGAATTAAATAGACTTTTTTTGTTTGCTTATAATTAAGTGTTCTATGATGTTTACGACAAACCTGACAGTTTTTGGGATATTTGAAAAATATCTGTTTTACCTAGTTTCCATTCGATTTGTGTATCTAGAAAGAAGCAAGCCCGCAAAAAAACTAAACATTACAAAATGTTTAGATTCTTATTTCACTTAATATCAGAAAAATAAACGTGATTATAAGTTCATTGCTTTTTAGCGAATTTTTTCTTAAAAATTTTCTCTTTTAGTGAATTTAGAGCTATTGGCCCTGGAAAGGAAATAGAGCTATTGGTCCTGTACCGATGTCAAAATTTTGCAAAAATTTCTTCAAATGTCCATTGATCTGACCTAGTAGATGTCGAAAATCAGCTGCTGTAAAATGCATATTGTAGCAAACATGATTTTCTACAACTTTACTCCTTATACATTTTCCCATTGTTCTAGTATTAAGAGTGACATTTAATATTTTGTGTTTTATTTTTTCTCCATGCCTCTCTTTAGTCTTGATTTATGCTATTTATTAATAAAATCATCTATACAAATACCAAAATCATAACAGGTAAGACATTTCATTTTGATCCGACTAAAATTGTGACAGCTAGAGAGTAATTTATGTATTCTAAGGAAATTCGCTAAGTTGACGCAGCTCCTGCCTTACGAATTTTTATTTTTCAGTGTAGATGCAATATTTTTAAGCTATTTACAATGAATGCCTTTCTTTCTTAATAATTTTCATCTATATAATTTTCAATTCAAGCATTTAGAGTCCTGGATATCTTATGAACGGTATGCAATAAATTGTTTAGTGAATATTTAAGCATCATCAAACAGTAAACAGAGAAAAACACATAAAAACTACTTAGGTCGCTTACCAGTGCAAGTAGCCGAGCGGTCTAAGGCGTTATGTATGCAGTACTTGGAAACTAGGAGGTTATGGGTTCGAACCCCAAAAACAGCAGTTTGTCAATTATAAAAATAAAATAAAAAAGGGGTGATTAATTGACTAAACTGTCGGCGTATGGACAAGAACGAAGTAACCGGCTATGCTTGAGTAGGTTTTCTGCAGTTTTCTTCACAAACTCCTCTTGAATATCGGCATAGTTCCTATCATAGTCGGCTGCAGCCGCATATCCTGCCAATTCCTAGTCTACTCACAAATTCCTTCCACTCCACTCACATCTTCACATTCTAAGGCATCACAATGGACCTTATGGTCGAAGTGTAGCCCGTCCAGGGCAGCCTTTACAATCTACCTCTACCTACTTCTAGGTCGCTTAAGAGGACTGCACTTAGAACTTTATAATTTGTTGGCATCTTCTTAAAATGCAATATTCCAAAAATATTCTGTCATTTCTAAGTTCACTCAATAAATAGTTTAATAAATTATATTTGTATTCGCTATTTAAGTGTAATACTTGAAACGCGTTTTTCTATATTTCCAAAACGATGATCAAAACAAATTTTTTTCCCCTAATGAAATTGTTTTCCCTATATAATTAATGTATGAACGTTTTTGTCATCGTAATCCATAATTACACTTTCGGAGGTCGACGTTTTGCTAAAGTTAAAAAAAAAGCTTCAATTAGGGCCTAGGTAAACAATTAAAGTCTAAATTAATAATTTTTAGTTGGTTTTGATGATTTTAGATCAAATTTTTACAACCAGTAAGAACTACTGATCGTCATTGTGGGACACAATTCATAAGAGAGGAAAATTAGAGATAAATTTTCAATTTTTCAGAAAGTTGAAATATAGTGCACTACACAACAGTTCAAAAAAGTATTTCTAAAAACTTTCGCGTCTCTTAAGGAGTGTACATTACGTCTCTTAAGGACATGTCGGTCGTAAGGTTTATTGATTAAATTTTGGTATCTGAATGCTTGAAAATGAACATCTCTATATGTTAGACATTAACTCTGTTAATTTATTGAAAGTACTCATGTATATGTTGGTAAGGTAATGAATTTTAATTAGTTATGGTACTCACTCATCAAATAGTTATTAAACGTAATTAATAAAGTTGCTAACCATTTTATGTGGTAGATATAATAACAAACTACATAGGGTTTTTAAAAGATTGAACGTTTACTAACCCATCATTCCGGTGTTTTTGTGATTATACATGCACGTATGTATATCGCATACCATTTTCGGAACTCGACAAAAAAATAACTTAAAAATATAGAAAATTTTAATTATTTCTTGTAATTTCAATCGTACAAAAATTTAAGAATGAGTCGAGTTCCTCTGTCAGTTTTTTTTCTGACACCTTCCAAATGCTTATGCTTATCTTACACTTTCCATTCCAGCTGAAACAAAGTCCTAAATAGTTAAAACTATTGATATTTTCATTTATACTGATGATGACTACATTGTAGTCGAAATACGTATTTATAATGCAAAAAACTGATCTAGGTAAAGGGGGATAATATAGTGTTTAAGCTAATGGGGTCTTAAGTAACTCTAAATCCAATCAAGTACCATTATGTTATCTAAGGTTCCACCTGGCCTAATTTAAGTTCCACTTGGCACTCATTTATAAAGTTATTTTTTTTAGCCCACACTTTCAGTTTACCGGCTAATATCATCAGAAATATTTTACTAAGTATAGGTAGCAGTAATCAGAGCGGAAAGGTCGATAAATCCAATTTTTTAGTCTATAGGAAAAACGTAATTGTAAACTTTTATATTGTAGGAACGTATTAAAAAAAAAGAAGTTATATTAAAAGCTTGCGATGCTTTTTGATGAAATAAGGTCGAAATTTTCAACAAAAAATTAATTAAATTAAAACAGATAATTCTGTTAGTTTATTAATTTCCTATTATTAGTTTCTTCTTATAGAAGAAACCAGAAGCTTTTAGATTTTAGTAATTATGTTGTTGTGTTATTATTTTAGTAAGCTTGTTGTGTTAGTATTTATGTTGTGTTTGTATACATAGCAGATTTCAAGTATTGAAAATAGTAAAATTTGAAACTCTGCAAACTGCACCCTTAATATTTTACGAACTATCGGTATTATTCGATATTTTAAATACATAACTAAAAATAATTTTATATAGTAATTATTTTAATGATTAACTACTTTATTTCACATCATATCATTAATAATTTTTGAAATTCGACTATATGAATTTGAAAATATAATCGACTTACTAGTTAGTATCAATGAAATTCGAATGAAATGTGCGAAATTTTTAAAGAATTCGAAAAATTTATTTCGTGTGAGTCTAATTGTTATCATGAAGATTCGTTATTAATACTTAATTTTTTTTTTGGATCACCCAAAGAAGTCATCGAAATATACGACATAACGAAATTATCAAAATATAGAGTTGTGTGTTTCCCACCGTCTTTAGCAGATGTGAAAATGTCCTTCATTCAAAAGTACGGTATCGTAAAAAATATTATGAACAATTGGAAAAATTTTAATAAATCACATTTAAAACTTTTGATGGCTTCAAAATAGCAAACCGAAAATGATTTTTAAGAATTGTTAAATACCGTATCTTGTAAACTCAAATTGGCTAAAAACTCAAACGAAGAGCGATTTTTCACTCTGGTGACTCTGGTGAAGGGTCGACAGGATTAAAGGCCTATAACTAAAATACGTAGAGGGGACCCCAGAAAAACAGTTTACAGGTTTTTGTGTGTTAAGAAGGTTTTGCGATTGAAACGACTGAAATTATCATACAAATATCTTCTTAACTTATCGTGAATAACAATGGCTATACAAATTTAACATTATACGAGATAAAAAATGTTAGTCAGCTTAACGTTTTCAACATTAAATATTAATTAAGTCATGCAAGCGTCTATTAGTCGTGTTTTTTTATAAAGAAAAAAAAGAGTTAATAAAAGTACATTAACAAAAAACTATGTGTAATATAAAATGTATAATAATTGTATATATTTAGAGAGTGTAGAAAAATAATTTATAAGCATATTTACCCACAAATCCATGAATGACGTCTACGAGGTGGTCGATATCCCCCACTGTTTGGTACAGTTAATAATGGTGCTAGCGCTGATGGTGTTGTAGCTGGTGATGTATCCGAATCTCCGCCATTATCAGTTCTTCCTCCACCGGGTGGGGGACATGATAATATAGCACTGGTTAAACGTAATTCTGGTATACGTAATTGGCTCATGATAATTGTAAAATAGACAAGACGACCATTAAAACTACAAATTTAATTCACCATTTGATTTGAGATCGACTTGTATTATATCGACTTTTATGCATTATAGAATATCGATTCTTTGTAATAATATTATCGCTGTAAACATCATAATAATACAAAAGTTGATGAATTTGTTACAGGTGATGATGAGGACAATGTTCTTGATGATACTCCCTCTAGACATTCCATTCGACAAGTTTAAATAATTATATGTAGTCATAAATTAGTTTAATTTATTGACTTAAGTGTTCATTTTATTTTAGATTATTGTTATGTTAAATTGTATTTTATGCTTTTTAAATTTAATAAAAATTAAATTTTGCTGCTTGCTTATATCAAATATACCTGTGAATAAAAAATTATTAAAAATAAGAGTTTGTAATGTTGGTATCTCATTATTTTGTGTGATTTAATTTTTTTACATAAAAAATGTACAACTTATGTACTAGGTACAGTTGTGGACAATTTGCATAATTTAAGCTTTATCTATATAAAGATCAATTTTTAAATTGTTATGCAAAATTCATAGTAATTTATCAAATTTAAAAAATTACCCAAATTATTAAATCAACAAGCTAGTCGTAATTCTTCCTCGGAGTTTTTCGTAGCTAATATGTTGATTGTCTCGATGGTGACTACTTTGTAGGGGAAATACATAAACACATAATACAGATAATTGATCTATGGAATTTGCGCAACGTTTTAAATTTAAGTTCAAAAAACCTATCAATCTAGTGGAATAAAATGAGTCAAAAAAGTACCTTAAATTCGGAATTCCGGGTAACAGCTCGGATCGTCCTCAAACCTTTTGTAAATTGTTATAAATGCTCTATATATAAAATCCACCACATTCAAAAAGGGTGCATTTCATTTGCCTTGCTGTCTTTCACCCCTTATTACCAAGGTTATTGCTCAGAAAAAAGTGAACCAAATCATGAACTTTTAAAAAAATAGGTATAGATTGATATAAAAAATTTAATTGCTGTAGTACAGTTTTTAGAATAATTTTTATATCTATACTAATATAAAAAAACTGAGGAGTTTTTTTGTTGGTTTATTTGTTTGAACGCGCTAATCTCTGGAATAGCCAGTCCGATTTGCAAATTTCTTTTTGTGTATGATAGCCACATCCATGAGGAAGAGTATAGGCTATCTAGCATTACGCTACAATTCTTAGTTAGTCTTAAATATTGATATTATTGTAAAGTAAGTCGGAAGAAAAAATATCTTCAATAGATATAGATATCAATAGGTCGCTGGTTCAAATCCGGGTGGAAGGAGACTTTTTTTTAAAAATAATTTATTTTTTATTTTTTTAAATTTGTTTTTATTTAATTTATTTTAACAAGACTATCTGTTATTAGAAGAATAAGCCTGATTATTATTATTAGTATTATTTTCATACACTCTTGTTCAATAAAATTGAACAGACCTGAAATGTTAATTTTCTTACATTTTAACATTTAACATTTTTTTCTTACAAAACCATCTCTACTTAACCGATTTAACCAGTCCAAGTGGCCGAGCGGTCTAAGGCGTTATGTCTACGCAGCATGCAGTACTTGGAAACTGGGAAATTATGGGTTCGAATCCCGACATCGGCAGTTTATCAATTATAAATATAAAAAAAAGGGCGGTTAATTGACTAAACTGTCGGTGTATGGACAAGAACGAAGTAACCGGCTATGCTTGAGAAGGTTTTCTGCAGTTTCCTTCACGAACTCCAGATGAATATCGGCATAGTTCCTATCATAGTCGGCTGCAGCCGCATATCCTACCAATTCCTAGTCTACTCACAAATTCCTTCCACTCCACTCACATCCTAAGGCATCACAATGGACCTGATGGTCAAAGTTTATCCCGCCCAGAGCAGCCTTTACAATCTACATCTCTAACCGATTTACACAGAACGGATCAGCTCTCGTACAATCTTCATTATCTGTATCTAAAAAATAACAAAAACAGAACACTATCTTCACCTCGATCTTGATTTACGCAAAAAAAGGATCATCTGTCGTATTCGAATAGCTAACGTGAACAGGTCGACACTAAATAACAGGAAAAGAAAGACAATCATAATAAATTTCGTTAATGAGTGCTCATTTTGTGGATTAAAATTACCCGAGAATCTTCAGCTTATTAGGCAAAAACATATTGGTAATTTCACTACGGAGAATGACAACTATGTTTATGGGTTGCTAACTTCAATCGACAAGATGATGTTGAGCGCGTTATGTGATTATATATGGCGCATAAGTAACGTTATATGATTTAATTAGTGAATAAATTTTATGTTTACGTTTTTTTTTTCAGAATTAACTATGAAAAACGTGGGAAATTTATGATGGAAAGACTTAGCGCAGAACAAAGAACGAAAGTTGTTCAATTTTATTTTAAAAGCCAGTATTCGATTATTCAGACACAAAGATCATATCGCAATTGCTTTTATGTTCCGACAATTTACCGATTGGTTCAGTGTTTTCGGCAACATGGGGCTGTCTGTGATCTTCCGCATACTGGAAGACCTCGCGCAGTTCGAAATGATGTGAACATTGCTCGGGTGCAAGCAAGTGTTGAGGAAAACCCCGAAACTTCCACCAGGCAACGTTCACAGCAGTTGGTGATATCTAGGCGGTCTTATAATTTTTCAAATTATAAGACAATAATTTTACATACGTTTCACCTATTCCCATATAAGATTCAATTAGTTCACGAGTTGATGCCCCAATACGCATCATGCACCAATGGTGCACCAATACGCATTCATTAAATAAATCATAACGTTACTTAGGCGCCACCCTTTATAAGTGAATTTGTGGACTACTATTGATTATTATTTAACTTTTGACTCAACCATTGGTGTAACTAAATGATTTTTTTCCCTATTAATTCGCTTATTATTAATAATTTATGTTCTTTGATATGATCTTTTTGTATATTTGTACAAAATCTGTAACTAACCAACCTCATTGTATTTTAAAAAAACACTAAATTATCTAGCTATCTACAAAGACGGTCACATCAGGGGTAAAGCACTGCTGATTGTGAACAAAAATCAATGTAGATGACGGTCGTTGGAATTTCGAATTCATATGTGATTAATATGACACACAACAAGTGCCTCTGCTGCCAGGTTATTTCTTACAAATAAAGGTACTGATTATTGTAGCGTATTATTATTATCTCTCACGTTGTTAGAATATTCAATAGAATATTTTCGATTTGGTAGTCATAGGTATCAACGACACCATTTCTGTATTATTTTGTAAGAAAATATATATAATTTTTAAATGGGTTTTGTGTGGGCGTGCAGATGCGGAGGGTGATATTATAATTTAATAATAACACGAAGATTTAACAATAACTGAAAAAATTCTATGACATTAGGGATTGAAATATAAAATATTTGAAATATGTATAAAACTAATATATCCCTCAGGACATTTTTCATTTTCATATGACAACAAAAAATCTTCATATAACATATTATACCATACAAAATTTGTCTACCATGTATTTCAAAATTAATGCTTATTTACTATTTTATAAGTATCGAGTATTAACAGATACTTCACGCAAATACTATCTGGCTATTTTACATAACTGGCTATTTTACATATCTGGCTATTACAAAGTAATGATAGGAAGTCTTCGTTTTTATGTTAAACTACTAAGTACAGGTGAATTATCTTTACGAAAAGTAGCTTACAAATTATTAAAATCTTTCCGTAATAAACATTGAAAATTGATTTTTCATGAATTTTCATGTTCAATATTGTACAATGAAGTAATTTCGGCAAAATTTCTAGAAATGTACCTACTACGTAGTACATAACGAAAATCACCATCACTAATATATATATATATACTTTTTTCTTATTTATACTTCTTTTTTAATTTATTTATACTTTTTTGCTATAGAATACATACACGAAATTATATATATAGATATATATATATATATATATATATATATATATATATATATATATATATATATATAAATAATTTCTTGTATATTTTCGATTTCTCTTTTTGTTCTCCTATCTCTTACGGTTTCAAAGATAATCAGTTTTGCCCATTCACAAACTTGACCTTACTTTTTTGCAATAGAATACATACACGAAATCGTTAGTTAGCTTACGGAGGGACGGGCGGACAACTTAGCAAAATTTAATAAAAACATCAAACTAACAAACTAACAAAAATAATCTCAATAATTAAACACCATGTTTGCGTAATAAAAGTCCTCATACAACAAGTTCCCAACTTAATTTCAAGGTCATTCTATAAAAATCTGCAAACACTGTTCAAACTTTCAAACCGCTTGTCAATCGTGTTATGCCATAATAATACACGATAAACGATTTGCGCAATAACCCTGTTTGTGCAACTTCATGTTTGTGCAAACCTCATTTCATTTTGTGGCTTTTGGTCAAACTTTGCCATACACGTTCAAATCGCTTGTCCAACGCGGAAATGTTGCGCCATAAAATTCGATCCCGACCGATTTCTTTCAAACCGTTGTGCAACAATCTACTCCATGGCATACACCATAAAATTGTTTGTACAAACAGGTATACAATTTGCGTGTTCGTGTATGGGGATGTCTTCAATCCTTTGTGCAACAGCTCAATCCATGCCATACACCATTAATTTGTTTGTGCAACAACGGTTGTTGCGCAAATTGCTTGATCGTTTATGGGGACTTAAAAACGATAGCAACTCGGCTTCAAATGAATGCTTCTGTTTGCTTTGCGTCAAAATGTTAAATAATCTCTTCAATCTTCTATTCATTGTACGTTCTTTCTTAACATCAGTAAATTTTGCATATAATTGTATGATTTTATCGTAATTATAAACTTTAATGTAAATAAAACATTTTAATATGAAAGTATGCTGTAAAGAATTTAAATAGTTTCATCAAGAGAATTTATAAAATAAACCATTGTCATAAAATAAATCGTAGGAATAAACAAAACAGTACAAAATATAATATTATTTGTCTCTTTCATGATGTGATACTGTACGGATCTCTGAGAGAGCAAACAAATTTATATCATACGATTTAAAAAATGTGTTTTCTTTGTATGATAGAATGAATAATTGAAACCCCATTACGAGTAATCAAAGTATTATATCAATCATAATGACTAGATTGATAGTTAGATTGTAGAGGCTGCCCTGGGCGGGCTACACTTCGACCATAAGGTCCATTGTGATGTCTAAGGATGTGAGTGGAGTGGAAGGAATTTTTGTGTAGACTAGGAATTGGCAGGATATGCGGCTGCAGCCGACTATGATAGGAACTATGCCGATATTCATCTGGAGTTCGTGAAGGAAACTGCAGAAAACCTTCTCAAACATAGCCGGTTACTTCGATCTTGTCCATTTGCCGACAGTTTAGTCAATTAACCGCCCCCTTTTTTTTTCTTAATAATTGACAAACTGCCGATGTCGGGATTCGAACCCCTAACCTCCCAGTTTCCGATTAGGCATACTGCGCAGACATAACGCGTTAGACCGCTGGGCCACTTGGACTGGTATCATAATAACTATATAACGTAATCAAATTAGATGAAATATATCGATCACCTCTGAGTGAAAGGCATTAAGCTAAATTTCTGCCTAAAACTGTTTAAGCATCCTGAAGAGACTGGAAAAAATAATATCGTGTCCGCTAAGATATTATAGGTTATAAAATAGATTTTTGATAAATATCTTGTCTCCTTTAATATTTGTTCTCATACGAATAGTCATTCGATCTTGACATGTAGCACGGATAATGCGAGGTGTATAAATGGCGTCAAAGTCGAGCTATCATTTCAAAATTTTATAATTGTTTATTGCCTTATTTATTAGGTTTTCGAAAAAATGTTTCGGCTAAAAGTTGTTGATTATAACTATACCAACAACTTTTATTCGAAACATTATTCCGAAATCTGAATAAATAAACCACAAATTAATTATAAAATTTTGAAATGATAGTTTGACTTTTGACGTCATTGGTACATGCGTATATAAGATAATGCTATATAAATATTGGAAACAATTTTCGACACCAGTATCTAACTTGAAAAACCATAGACTTTCTCGATGGGGATCAAACCAACGACCTCTGGTATTCCAGGCCAATGCACCAATAACCCACCAAGATGCTGCAAAATACAAGTACCTGTGGAATGTGTTGAATTCCTTACTATCTTGTTGTACTCTTGGCCACAAAAGTTGAGGTCATTTTTTTAAATTTTATAGTTGATTTGTGCCTTTGAAAAAATTTTCGATTAAAAGTTGTTACTATATTTCTAAAATTTAAATAGATATTTCTCTGGGGCGGTGGTGCTATCAATCCAAATTCTACGTTAGTCGCATTCCGACATGAGACGCAGTAGTTGTGTGTAGGGTAGCTATTGCCCAAAATTAAAAAGAATCAAATTTTTATAATTTATATAAATATTTATATTTATATTTGCTGTAATAATAAACTTTATAATTTTGTGTGTGTAGGTAGCGATAGTCAGTGTATGTTTTTGATAGTAAACGACATAATTTATGACAATCAAATAATTTTTCGATATGTATTAAAATTTTAGTTTTAAATTTTGCGCAAAGTTGCTGCTACCGCCCTACTGTAGTGCACTGCACGCAGCGCCTTCCTGAATGCACCCAGTAAAACGAGTTTGGTGCCACCAAAAACTGCCATACAGGGAAATTTGACGCCACACAGGGCAGGTACCCTGGTTTTCCCACTCACTAGAACCGGAGCTTCTTGCTAGTAGTTACTTTGGGACAAATATATTTAGGTGTTACTTAGGGCCATTAGCCGAGCGGTCTAAGGTGTCACGTCTACGCAGTATGCAGTACTTGGAAACTGGGAGGTTATAGGTTCGAATCCCGACATCGGCAGTTTGCCAATTATAAAAATTAAAAAAAAAAAGGGGCGGTTGATTGACTAAACTGTCGGCGTATGGACGAGAACGAAGTAACCGGCTATGCTTGAGAAGGTTTTCTGCAGTTTCCTTCACGAACTCCAGATGAATATCGGCATAGTTCCTATCATAGTCGGCTGCAGCCGCATATCCTACCAATTCCTAGTCTACTCACAAATCCTTCCACTCCACTCACATCCTCACATCCTAAGGCATCACAATGGACCTTATGGTCGAAGTGTAGCCCATCCAGGGCAGCCTCTACAATCTACCTCTACCTCTAGAGCCATATGTATTGTACTACATAGGTTTCTAGATATTGAAGAAGTCTAAAATTTAGAATCGAGTACAGCACATGATAATTGAAGAATGAACCTTAATATATATTGTATTAATCGAAAGTAGTTGAACTGTTTGTTATAAACCTTGACCTGTAAGCAATGACTAAGGTTTATTTGTTGTCAATGTGAATCAATAATTTGGCATGTTCACGGAATATATACTTTCAAATTTATACTTTATTATCTCTATATATAGACGATAAAGTATCATGTAATGTAGGCTTTTGTTTATGTAATACAACGTTATGTGAAAAATCGACTGGTTTTCTTTTTTCTTCTGATTCAAAAGTTTGAATGATATATCTAACAAAATGTATCTCACCCCGAATATATGAACCTTCAGGAAGACCTGATCAGCATGCTACTGGCTATTGCCAAGATATGGGAGAAACGAATCTCGTCAGACTGAAGAAGAAGGGGGAGTACAATGGACCATAACGTCGAAGTGCAGTACATTTTAGACCCCAGGATATATCTATATATCTATCTCTCATAAAATGTATAACTTATATTCGACATAACCTTTGAGCATTGAATTAATGGAGTCTATAACATTTAAACTTCTTATTATTAAATTCCCATTTAAAAATTGAATTTCTTTCCAGGGATAGTAGTAGTAGTAGAAGTTGCGGTTGGGAGGCCGAAACCTGTAAACATTCCTTTTTTATGCAAACAAGAAATAGGTCGGTTGTGCTTCTGCAGCCGACTTTGATAGGAACTATGCCGATATTCATCTGGAGTTTGTGAAAGGAAACTGCAGAAAACCTTCACAAACATAGCCGGTTACTTCCAATCATGTCCATACGCTGAGAGTTTAGTCAATTAACCGTCCCATTATTATTATTTTTTTAATAATTTAATTGACAAACTGCCACCGTTGGGATTCAAACCAGCAACCTCCTAGTCCAGAACAGACAGCTTAGTCACTGACCTTTAACAGCTCAGTCATTCGATTCGGGGTTAACTTTGATGATTAAATTTAAAAGAAATATCTAATCCACAATATTCAATATTTTTCAACTAACTGTTTTTTAAGACGGCAATTCCATCACTCGGCTGTCAGTTTCAAGTTCAAAGTATTCTACAAATAGTGCAGGAAATGGGTTCAAAAAGAGGCATTTTTATGACACTTTTCCGTAATATTTTCGAATTGCATATTCTTGTAGGGCTGACAGCCCATATGAAGACCTGCTATTGTCTAACCACCGATTCACCATCCATTTTTTGCCACGCGTTTCAAGTTGGCGAAACGGAAGGAAAAGAGGTTTTTGAGCGGTAGCGACGAAACTGTGAATTTGACAAAAAAAAAGTAACGGAACCATTTTTAGGTATTAACAAAACAAACAATTTGGCGCGTCGGAAATTAAAATCGATTCATTAGTTCTCTTAAATATTAAAGAGCTAATGATGAGAGTAGTACGAAAATTGATTGTAGGCAACACCCTCATATTGCATAAGGAACGACATTTTTTATTTTAAATGCATATATTTTTGGGAATACTCATTTATTATTGCATTAATAATTAGTTATTTCAGAAATGACCAGTTCAGCTAGTTTTTATTACTTTGCGAGAGAACTAATAATGCGATTTTAATTTCTGACGCGCCAAATTGTTTGTCTTGTTAATACCTAAAAATGGTTCGTTTACTTTTTCTGTCAAATTCACAGTTTCGTTGCTATTGGTCAAAAACCTCTTTTCCGTTTCGTCAACTTTGAACGTGTGGCAAAAAAAAGGGTGGTGAATCGATGGTTGGACCATTGTAGGTCTTCATGTGGGCTATCAGCCCTAAAGGAATATGCAATTCGCAAATATTACGGAGAAGTGTCATGCAAATGTACCCATTTCGTGGCATGCAAACTGGAATTTTTTGTGTAAAGAAATGGTCAGCACATTGTACTATATAGACAACAAAAGAAGCGCTCTCTTTTCAAATTTTTTTAGTTTATTTGTACCTTATGTTTGTCAGTATATTTATAATGAACAGCTTTTACCCGAAGCATTTTTTCGAAAACCGAATGAATAAGAATCAAATCAAAAATAAAATTTTGTAAAATGTGCGCTTCTTTTGTGGCCAAATATGGCATATCCGAACAGGATGAAATTTGTGTTCAATGCAGTAGTATATGTGTGACAAAAAAACTATTTACAATGAATCGAATAAAACTTTCTCTAAGTGTAATTTTTATATATAAATCATCTGATTGTAATCCACTATGTATCGCTTCGTTTCCAGAGTAAGAGCCGAACGTAATCACATTGTACCATATTCTTATAACAGGATATGTTGCGAAATGTATGTATGATAATAAATATCTTCAGTCACAATAGACTGGACTGACATAGCTGAAAAGCTCATATAAATGGAGATTCTTTAAATAAATTTTATCACAAGTCTTTCTGCAATTTATATACAATGTTTAACAAATGTAAAATTATTGTAATCAATATTTATAACAAAATGAATATTGGTTAGTTTTTAATTTGGTTTAATATTTCTATTCAGCTCAACATTTTCGAATAAATATTATCTAAACTATGTTCATCACTAAGGCATGTAAACAGGTGATCAATGAGTAGTCTAATGCTAAACACCGTGATCACTGGCAAAAAGCCAAAAACCGCGGCAGGAGCACTGGAAAATACTGCTTCAGAGGCTACCAAGGCAACCAAGAGGCTATCTCTCGAAGCACTGAAGCTGAACAGGTTGCAAGTGTGGAGGGATCCATTGTGTACTGATTGTGTGGCGAGGAGGAAGAATCATCCAGCCACATTATCTTCGAACTGCGAACCTCTAGGGTACAGGAACAAATACAGGATATTTGCTGTAACCTAGAGGTTAATAAGGTCGAAGTGCAATACTTTTTAGAACCCAAGATGAATTTATGTGTTATTTCAAAAAGAATTTGATATTGAAAGAATGCACGTTAGTGAAGCTTTTCCTTTAATCCTTGACCTTTTAATAAGAAAACATATTAATGTCCTTATTAAAAGGTAGAAGATGCCATTTGAACACTTCAACAACAAGTTAACAACGATCTGTATATACTCGTATGCTTCTTAGATCTTACGAAAGCTTGTAATAAAGTCTACCATGCGAAACTAATTGAAATTCTACAAGGAATGGACATTTATATCAAAGATAATCGAATCATACAAGCATGGCAATCTCAAGGAGAATGGAGTCATCTTTACTTGCTTTTGAAGTGTGGGTTTGGAGGCGAATACAAAGTGTTTCTTGGAAAGATAAAGTGTCTAACGAAGTCCATTTCCACCAATCTGTCCGTCAACACGATAACTCAAAAACGAAAAGCGATAACGAAATGAAATATTGTATTTGTGTGTTCTAGAGCTAAAAAGTCGGGTAAAGTTCGTGAATGGGCAAAACTGTTCGAATGCTTGGCGATTGCCTATCCTCAAATGCCACAGTAAATAAATTGACACATTCCTGTGCCAAATGTCCCCCAAAGTACAATTTAATAATTTACACTTTTTCTATTATTGTGTAATACACATTGTTAAAATATTAAAACAAACAACCAAATATTTCCCATGCATTCACATACGTAATGATTAATATTATCAATTATAATGTACATCACAACATCCACACTCTTAAATGACATCAAACAAACTCCATACACCACAAGCCTATAGCCAGATGTATGTATGTATGTGTATAGTTTTATAGTAAATATTTTATTTAATTATTTAACATTGATTCTCTATTAGCAATGCTTTCCAACACATACTGTATATAAAACTTATATTTATAGAAAATGTGTATAACTTAGTGATGTTCTTCTGTCTGACACTAATCAGTCCCAAATGTTAATTACCCAATAATATTTACATTACGATGATTTTTGTTAATAAATACAACCAAAAAAATAAATAAATAAATAAGCGACAGTAAATAATTTTTATTAAAGCACTAAAATTCAAAAGAGGTTTTAATTAAAACAGAAATTAATTAAATGTATAATTAAATTCCGGTTTCATAGAAAAATTATAAGTCTAAAGTTGGCCTTAAGGTATTAATAGTGTATACATTTTTTCATTCATTTATTCATGTTTTTTTTTAAATTATTTTAAAAAATGTTTTCCCTTTAACATGTTTTCGTCCAAAATATGAATATAATAATTATTTTGTCATGAAGAATAGCATGACGTCAAATAAACTTTTATCATTATTTTTCTCTCATTTCTTAAAATTTTTTTTCTGATAAATTGAATGCATAAATAATGTATAAATGTTTATATTATATGTATAAATGTTCAAAAACATTTATTCGGATTTCGGAAAAATGTTTCGAATATAAGTTTTTAGTATAGTTTTATCGAACAACTTTTATCCGAAACATTTTTTCGAAAACCGACTTTTGACGCTATTTGTACATATTATGGCATATGATCTGATATTAGAAAAGTATACTCTCGTACAAATTAAATGTATATTATAATCGAATTGAGAAATAGCAGTTTAGAAATCTTCTCTCAATATAAGTAGTAACAAACTAATTCGGCCACCAGTCCAAGTAGCCGAGCGGTCTAAGGCGTTATGTCTGCGCAGTATGTCTACTAGGAAACTAGGAAGTAATGGGTTCGAATTGACATCGGCAGTTTGTCAATTATTAAGAAAAAAAAAAGGGGTGGTTAATTGACTATACTGTCGGCGTATGGACAATAACGAAGTAACCGGCTATGCTTGAGAACAGTTTCTGCAGTTTCCTTCACGAACTCCAGATGAAAATCGGCATAGTTCCTATCATAGTCAGCTGCAGCCGCCTATCCTACCAATTCCTAGTCGATACACAAAAATTCCTTTGACTCCACTCACATCCTCACACTCTTAGGCATCACAATGGACATCATGGTCGAAGTGTAGCCCGTCCAGGGCAGCCTCTACAATCTATCTATCTATCTATCTCTAACAAACTAATTATAATTTTAAAGAATACCAAAAATACATGCAATTTTTTTTATTGAAAACCACAAAAGGTTAAAATTTGAATATACCTACTTGGAACATTAGTTTGAAAATTGCCATAAAATGAATGATAACCTACAAATAAGAGTATCAAAGAAAAATAAGAGTAGCAAATCAAATACCTTCGGAGTTTAAACGATCAGAAGAAAATAGTAGAATCCAAAACCATGAAGTATCTTTTTTTCTTCCAATATTTAGATTTTCTTTCTTTTGGCCTACACTTGCTTATTTTGAATCAGAAAGGAAAGAATTTGTAGAAAATTTAGTGATAGCCAGTTTACAATAGAAATACCATTCGTAACTTAGCCTAAGATAAGCTAATTGAAATTGGTTTTTAAGTCACAAATTAAACATGAACTGAAAAATTTTAGACCAGTTAATTATCTAGACTATCGTTGTTGATATTGTATTTCCATTACAGGTCGGTACAAGTTACTTTTTCCAATTGTTGTGTAAGTCCCTGAGGCTGGTATAATAGCTCCGACATACAAAATTATAATAGTTGAGTCTTATCAAACATCAGAGAAATTCGAGTTGCTCTAACAATAATGTTGCTTGTTTCTCTTTTGGAATAAGTAATACAAATTTTATTTTAATTAAAAAAAGGTTTCATAGGAAAATGTTTAATAGAAATATTCTATAATTGAATTACTTCAAACCGTAATGAAAAGGTTACTATAAAAATATTAGAAAAAACCTTTTTAAGTATTTTAAAGCAAATGATTTCGGCATAATACCATCAAGGCCAAAAAAATAAGTTTATATCGCACTATAATTAGACGAAGTTGTCTACTAATAAATATGTATGCTGTACAGTGAACTGTTTAGTACAGTGAACTGTATATACTTCATGCACATAATTACATAATTATATCGCACTATTATTCGTCTGCAATATCAAGTTGACTTCCAGGAATGATTGCTATCACATTTATGGTTTCTTATAGTTAGGCTTAACAAAAATATACAAATTAACCAGTATCAGTTTAAGTCCTGTAAAAATCCTTCACGAATTTTAGATCAGGAAACAGATCACTATACAATTTATGCAGAATGGGTCAATATTGTTTCAGATCACTACATATCTCTTCGATTTCGTTTATGCTAGCTAACATAAGCATCCACAAAAGCGCCGTTAAAAATAAATAATAACTGTATGACTGAATACTTCAATTAGTCTCAGAGCACGCACTAAGGAAGTCATATTTTTGAAAACTTCAATAATTGCAGAAAGCGTCAGAAAGAAGATATAAAACACTAAACATGAAAATTAATTTCAAAACAAAGAAAACATATTGTCATACTAATAATTATTTTGTGTATTTGGAAATGGTATACGAGACAGGCAACAAATTTAAACCAGCCAACAAATTTTAGCCTATTAAATATTCCATTTCAAGTTACACATATGTGTACAACAACGACAGACTTTATCGTTGAGTACCTGCCTTTCGGCTCAACAATCTCCACTATCTCCCATGGGAGCGGGATTGGGATACACCCAATCAACGCGTTCTGAGCACACATATGCGAATTTCTTCCAAAGGAAATGCAGCTATTGTTTTTGTACCAATGTTGGAATTTCGTAAAAATTTATATATATATATATATATATATATATATATATTTATATATATATATATATATATATATATATATATATATATATATATATGTATAAATATAAATATAAATATAAATATATATATATATATATATATATATATATATATATATATATAATTACTAACATATCAACATATATACAAGTAATGTAAAAACTAACTCAACTAGTTAGCTCAGAATTCATTGTATGAATACCCATTTTATTCTGATTGGAATCAAATTTGGTATATGGCTTTTGGTAGTCAAAAAGTCAAGTTCGTTAATGGGTTAAATCAGACCAGGAGAAAAAGGGGTTTAGAGGGAGAGGGAAACACAAAATTTGGCATATCTCTCTTAATATTCGAAAAATCAAAAAATTAAGTTTTAATTAGTTTTAAACTAAGTATTACTATAATTTTGTTTCTTGTCATTTTTCTGTTACACTCATATTTACAGAAATATTTACAATTAAACATTGAAAATTAAAATTCTACATACAGGGTACATTCTCTGTACACATTAGACTTTGAGAAAAAATTATAGGTAATGAATTGACGTAGAAGCTATACATCAAGAATGGCCAAAATCGGTCAAGGGTAAAGATGGCTTAGAAGGAATTAGAGGGAATCATAAAATTTTGAATTTCTCTCTTAATATTAGCAAAATGAAAAAGTTTTTCAACAATAAATTTGTAGTATTTAAGTTTTACTAGAATTGATTACCTAATATTTAAAGAAATAATTGCAATTTAGAATACATACATATTTGCAATTTAGAAATGCTCTTGTGATTTTACCTCTTAAATTTGGTATAATGTATTAAAATTCTCAATCCTCTCCATATATTCAAAACCATTAATTTTATTGTTCGCGATCATTTTCATTCAAAATTTTATTTATTATGTTTGCGAATGTCGTATTACGATGAATCGTGTAGTTTGTGATCTATTTCTAAATCACGATTTTATCCTTCTCTTTTACCTTCAAATTTCGACGTTACCAATTTTTAAACGCTAATTTAAAAAAAAATGGTTACGCAAGAGCTGTGCCAACTTAGCGAATTTTATCAGAATAAATACATGATTTCTCTTATAGAAATTAACGGTTATCTATTAACTACTGAGTGACTACAGACACATGTATAAATATATATGTTTTTGAATCAGATTGGTATTTCAAAGGCCAAGTTCGTTAATGAACTGAATCGATAGTAAGGGACGTTTGGAGAAAGAAGAAAACACAAAACATGGAATATCCTTCTTAAAGTTAGAAAAATTCATTTAAATATATTAAAAATATGGGTATATTTTTTTAAATTGCAAATATTTCTGTAAATATTAGAAATACACAAAATATGGTCGGATAATGAATTGTAGTAAAACTGATTTACTACAACTTTACTCCTTACAAATTTTTCCATTTTACTAATATAGAGATAGATTGTAGAGGCTGCCCTGGACAGGCTACACTTCCACCATAAGGTTCATTGTGATGTCTAAGGATGTGAGGATGTGAGCGGAGTGGAAGGAAATTTTATATAGACTAGGAATTTTTGTATAGACAAGGAATTGGTAGGATATGCGGCTGCAGCCGACTATGATGGAACTATGCCAATATTCATCTGAAGTTCGTAGAGGAAACTGCAGAAAACCTTCTCAAGCATAGCCGGTTACTTCGTGCTTGTCCATACACCGACAGTTTAGTCAATTAACCGCCCACTTTTTTTCCTATTTATTGACAAACCTATAATTTTAGTGCCGATGTCGGGATTCAAACCCATAACCTCCCAGTTTCCAAATATGCATACTGCGCAGACAACACGCCTGAGACCGCTCGGCCAGTTGGACTGGTTTACGAATAATAATACACCGAAAGCTACATTTCCTTGGAAAATTTCGCTAAAAATAATCAAATTTATTCAATAGAATGGGGTTTCAGAGACAGAAACCTATTTGCATTCGACTAATCAGTAAATTTTAGTGCATAATACTCTCTTAAAACACTTGTGAAAATATCATGAAAAATAATACACAACATGATATTACCACAATGTCACATACATGATACTAAAGTATGCACGTCTATGAACATATTTAATATCACATATTGCTATTTTCATAGTTGGCTGCTAGCCTAAAAATAATCTTTTTTTTCTTTACATTTTATATAAGTAAGTATGTGGGGCAGCACTAACTACTAAAACACATTAACTAAATCAAATCTATATGATATATATATTATGAATGTTTCTGATTTGAGCACCTGATATTAAATTTTGTAATGTACAAGCTTAAAGTGATATTAATAATTCACTTCATGGTCACCTGTATATACTACAATAATTATTAACATATCTCTAAATATGAAAAGTGTTATAGGTAACATTCAAAGTGTTGAAAATGTTAAATTACCTACTATAAATAAAAATATTAAAAACATTTTGTTACAAGTGTCACAGTATATTTAGACGTTCCAAGTATTTACATTGGCTTTGTAATTGTTTTCAAGAACATAAATTGAGATAACAAAGTATATTGAGCTATCTTAATTAGGCTGTAATAAAGTCAATTCGGTGCTTTCATAGCTGTATACATGTAATATACCTAAGGATATTATTAATTTCGTCTATGTTCACGTAGGTACGAATTGAAAATATTAATCGGAAAAGGAAATCACTAACTGTCGGTCACAGTTTTAGTCTGATCAAAATGAAATGTCGAATCTTGTCGTATCTGATTTTAGTATTTGCAAAGCCAATTTTATTAATAAATGACATACGTCAAAGGGAAAGTGGGGCATAAAAAAAGAAGAAAATATAAAATATATCTCTAAATATTAGAATAATCGAAAAATGCGTAAGGAATGTTGTAGAAATTCATGTTTGCTACAATTCATTATCTTATCATTTTTGCTCAAACTCAAATTAGTACCTACTACTTTACTTCGTATAAATTTTTCAATTTTTCGAATATTAAGGGAGATATGTCAAATTTTGTGTTTCCTCCTTCCTCTAAACCCCCCCCCCCTTTCACCTTGTTCGATTTTACCCATTAACAAATATGACCTTTTGAATACCAAAAGTGCCTCAAATACTAAATTTCATTCCAATTAGATTAAAATTGTGATCGCTAGATTACAGACATTTATATATACATATATATATATATATATAAATTTTAGAGACGGTGATTTTCGACATCTACTAGGTAGAATCGAATACTGACAAAGTGGATTAATGGTCATCACAGACGCTTTATCCATCGAGCGAAGGCAGCAAAAGCGTCAACGCCAACTCCCAAAACGAATGCTGTATAAGCTTTTATTTATTTATCTTTTCATGTGCACCGTGTTTTAGCGAATTTCCTCCAAAGGAGAGGCAACTATTGTTTTTATACCAATGATGGAATTTCGTAAAAATTTCTTCAAATCTCTATCGGTCCTAACCTACTAGATGTTGAAAATCACTTTCGTTAAAATTTTTAAATAATATGTACATATAATATATATATATATTAACATATCAACATATGTATACGTTTATGTGTCTGTGTACTCACTAGCGGTCACATTTATTCTGGTTTTATTCTGATTAGAATAAAATTTGATATTTGAGACGCTTTTGGTATATTTAGTATAATCGGACGAAGGGGAATAGGGGTTTAAAGGGAAGGGGAAACACTCAATTTGGCTTATCTCCCTTAATATTCGAAAAATTGAAAAAGTTGTAAAGTTGTAGGTAAATAGTTTTATTATGATTTTGTTTCTTTTCATTTTTTCTGTTTCACTAATATTTGTAATTTAAAATTGAAAGTTTTTAATATCTCTGTTCACATTTGAGAAAAATGATCGGGAAGTGAATTCTAGCAAACAAAATTTTCTACAACTTTACTCCTTATACTTTTTTCGATTTTCTAATATTAAGAGAGATATTTTACATTTTTCTCTATGCCCCCCTTTCCCCTTGACTTATGCCATTTAGTAATTAAATTGGCTTTTCAAATACTAAAATCATATCAGATATGATATTTCATTTTGATCACACTACAATTATGACCACTATTTTATTTTGTTTTTGTTTTTTTCTGAATAAACAAAAAAAACCCACGGACACAAAATCTTAACCTACATTTCCCCCATACTTTTTGTCAGTTTGAGGGTTTTTTTGTTTGATTTTAGGGGCTTTTGAAGTAACTCAAACAAACATTATATTATATTATATTAACTGACGCTCACACGTACTTATAATGTCAAAAACTGTAAGCCTATAAGCCTACACGAACGCCAATAAAGCTCACGCTTATAAGCGCAACACCCATAGACAATGGCTAATAGTACAATGTTTTTCATAATTCTTCGCAAAATTTATAGTTTTTGAGAAATTTACCAGGAGCATCAATTTTTAAGAATAAAACTTGCCACACATATGAGTGGGTTTTTACTATCACATGCATTTTATTCATATAATTTTACTTTTGGATGCATATTACTCAACACAGTGTAATTAATTTTGACAAACATATAATTCAACTTTGCCAAAAATAATTTCGTAATGAAATATTCGAATCAAAATAAGGTAAATTAAATATAATTAATCAAATCATATTTTATGCCATCATAAAAATACCTAATTTAATTTAATCTGCGTCATTTGAAATATATAGATTAATTTAAGAAATTTCCGCTTAAAAAATGTCTTAAAATCAGACATTCTATAATTATACTTGTGAATAAATCATTTATATAAAATTAAATTCAAATAGCATTTAAAGGGGAATAAAATTTGTTTAATAATGTTGAATTGAACAACACGTATTCAACAATTAATTAGTTTCATTGAATTCATTATACTCGTAAAGGGTTATTTATTTGAATCTTTACAATGTAGATTACATTATCTACATAATTTGTTGTACTCTTGGCCACAAAAGTAGCCGTCAATATTAAAAACTTGACGTCAAAACGTCTATTCTCTTGTTACACTGTGTCTAGGCCAATATTCTTGTGTGACGAAATGATGTAGATTTCAATCGCTAATAACTTTGATACTAATAATGCGTTTACAATGGTGTCTGCCGCACTGTATTTGTTATACCTGTGACGTCATCATAGCAGTATATGCGCATGCGCATGAATGGCTTTGCATTCACCCAGTGTAAAGTAACAAATTTATGTAGCGTGAAAACGCGTTTAGCTAGGCATTAATTCTGGACACTGGTATGATCTTGAAGATATTACAGAGCATTACTAAGAAGCATATAGTGAGACAGTAAACATATCCGCCAGAATATAAGAAAAAATATCTATTATTTTGAAAATCACAAAAAAAAATTTCGTCTCATAAGACTTGTAAATATGGACGGAACTATAGAAAACGCATATTAGAGCAAAGTTTTATTATAAATATAAAACCTTAAAGAATCGAGTCAGGAAAACATTCCTACGTCAAATGGAGGTTTTTTGATTTTAAAAGCCGAAGAATCTAAACACGAATAAATACAATTTCGTCTATCCACCGTCCGACGTTTTTCTCAAAAAATTACTCTGATTTGGATGAAAATTACTGAGCAGCTCAAGTGAAGCATGAGTAAGTGTCAAAATCATGTTTGCCAATCACATCGCTTCGAAACTGGATGCAAATTTGTAGTTAGATTAAGGTTGGAGTCTATGGATGAAAGCAATTTCTAGCCCTCTCGACACAATGTAAAGTTTCACAAGGTTACTTTAGTGCATGCATAAATTTGTGTTTTGTGTTTTTTTGGACCAACCATTTTCTTTAAGCTTCTGTAGGGTTTACAGGTTTTTCAAAGTTTTTTGGATGTCTTAAGTACTATAAACAAATTTAATTGAAGAGTCCATATTAATGCGTTTTTTATGTAAAGAACACGTTTGTTGCCTGTACTTCAATGAAATTTGATGAAAATAATATGTGCATCGATTGTTTTTAACTTTTGAAGTTAAATATGGTGCCATTTTAAGTAATTGACTAAGAACAACGCAATGACACATTTAAACTGCTACCAGAATGGAACAACAAATTTGATAAGTAGTCTGGATGAGTTGGTTTTGTCTTACTTTTGGATAACCAAGTAGTAATCGCTTAAAATATATATTCAATTATAATTTGGGCTGATAATTTCATGATAAAGAACTTTCTTGTTCCACTGACTACATAAATATAATAATAATAAAATATTGATCAAAGTAGACATGGTTTATTGCACGACTTAAAATATGAACATGAACATACAATAGCAAACATAACATAATATACGTTAGATGGAATGTTTCAAGTTTGTTTACGGTGACAAGTGCCAATTTCAAGCTAATATTGTCAATGAAATATCCAAGTGTTCTTTTTTTGCTTGTATATATATAATTTTCAAAAAACGAATAAAAATATTTCAAAGTTGACATTCCTAAATTTCAACATATCGTTATTATAACGTACATTATGTTAAAATCGTAATTATTTGACAAAAAAAAAATAGTTACCACCTACAAAGATATAATTAGTGGTGAAATATTTATAACATACAAATGTATCTATTTTGACTCTGCCTGCATGAATTACTACGTTAAGTAAATTTTATTTTCTTTATACCGATGAAACGATTTTGATAAAATTTCTTAAAATGGCTATCGATTACCAAGAAGTTGTCGAAAATGACCATGATTAAAATTAGGAAAAGATCCAACCACGTTTCTATTTTAATTGACATTTGATTTTTAAGGAAGGGGGGAACTAAAAATTAATGACAAGAAAATTATTTTGGAAGATTTGTAAATGTAAAAAACACTTTTGTCTTCGTTTTTCTCCTAAAATTTTACGTATACCTTTCCTTAATGGTTTTTAATTCTATATTAAATAATTTTTTATGTATTCTTCCATGAGACTCAAGCTAAAAAAAATGGTAAAGTTTGAAAATTAGCACCCCATTTTACCCATGTTTATAATAATATTTTTTCTTATTTTGATGTCTAGAATATGCCCTTAAAATGAAATATACGACTCAAATGAAATATCAAACACTCAATAGAAAAAATCGACGGTCATCGGATGAATAACTTGCGATAATAAATTAACACGTATTGCTCTTTGTGAGTGACGATGTACTTCTAAGAGTGGAGCTTCTACAGGTGGCATCGAGTGGTAGATAGTATGAGAGTTATCGTGCTTCAACGCAAAAGTTTCCTAGAAGAGAGCAACATTTTAGTGATGCGATGTAGTTTCCGGCATACTAACGAACGAGATTTTTTGCCATGTAAACCAACCTAGGTTGTGAAATTTTTCAAACATATCTACTTCACAAATATGGAAAAAAACAAATCAAGATCAAACCTGTGAAGTTTCTCTCAACATAGAGGTCTATCTCTGTGTGAAAAGATCGGGATCTGCGTATGTTTCTAAATCTTAGATTTCAACAAGGCGTCCAAAATTTATAAATATTTTTACTTCAGAGATTAATACACGTATTCCAAATCCGTATACTGGGCAGAGCTTCAGTTATATTACTGGTTGAATAAAAGTGCTTAGTTTAAAAAATTATTTGGTTCGAAAATTGAAAAATAATAATTTTTTTCCAGTCACGTCGAAATCATTAGACTGATTTTGGTAAACTCAGACATAACGATGACTCATAACGTTACTCTATAGAGAAACTTTTATAACTTCTAAATTAAAAGGTTCGAAACATTTAGTATTAAAATAGTTTCGACATATTTCCTTACAATTTGGCATAACAAGTCAAAACAAGTTAATAATTTATGCTAATATATATATTATTATTATTATTATTATTATATCTAGTCTAGTAGAGATTGGCGCCTCATTTTCAAAATGTATAGCGTTTATATTATATGTTCCCAGATCGTGATCTGATTTAGTATTCATTAATGAATAAAAAGTAATCACGTAACGAAGCTAAGCAAATTAACGAACTTTTTCACGGAGAGTAATTAGGTATAATAAATATTATGTTCCTTTGTCGTCGTCATCAGTGCCATTTAAGCCTTAAAACATGAACATTGTGGATATGGTCCCAGAATTCATGACAGCACGCTGCAGCAGTACTGTGAAAAAAATGACGTCATGAATTTTGACGTAATTTCCTGCTGTGCTTGCTGCCGCTGAAAGATGAAGCAGTGAAAGCAACGAACATGATATAAGTGCTGTGAACCGCGTTCCAATTTTCACGGCTGCAGTAGCAGTGGCAGCGCGCTTGCAATTTTGTAACGCTGTTCGCAGCGTGCTTCATGGCGTTAACACTCACAGCGCTGGCAGTAAATTTTTGAACATACCCTGTTTAGGAGTATGTTCATACTATGTTTTCTTTATCTTTACTTGTGACAAATAGAGTAGAGATATTGATTTTGGGTTTCTCCGTCTCTCTTTAAGATCCTCTTTCCTCTTGGCCAAATTCGGTCATTACCTTCGCTAAATACCAGTAGTTACGAAGTCTTCGGAAATTCGCTTAAAGCTGGTTTGTCAGTTGAAATAACAACATTCAATTGCATATTGAACACAATACAGTTATATTGGAAGCTCAGAACCAAGAAGGTACTAAACAAATTTTGCGTTTCATAATCGGTGCTTAAAACTATGGGAAAAAATTCGATCTATGCGTTTCATCGAGAACATGGATCGTATATACGACTCTTATATTCAACCAGTGTTGTTCAACCATGGAGCCTTTGGGATCCCCAGTGTTGAAGTTTAAAATTTTTAAACATGGAACACTGTATCCAATCATTTAAGTCAATGAAAGTATACAAAGCGCCGGTTTAGAGAGTGCCTATTTACATCCCCTGGAAATAAAATTTTAGCAACCTGGTGATTTTGATAATTTGCTGTAACTTTAATAAAATATAATCAAAATCGCCGAAGATGTTATAATATGGGTTACGCTTTAAGTTTGGTAATACGACAGACTAAATAGACAAATCCTTTTTCTGGGGCAATACAGGAATTCGTGTTTCATCATAGTCGATGGTTCTACCTATCGATGTTTTTTAGATAGTTGATGCAGAAAATTAGAATACCAAGATTTCTGACTTTACGACACGCTACACCGCTCACTATCGAAATTATCGATGGATCGAACATTTGACAATCAACTAGGAGGTTCTAGGAATATTTCAAATTCGCCCCCTTTACCTAGATCAGTTTTTTGTATTATAAATTTCGACTACACGTATTTCGACTACAATGTAGTCATCATCAGTATAAATTAGCTAGTCGTACTTTACTCTTTGACAATTAGAAATAGATATAAAGTCGAGATCAACAGACAAAAATAAAAATAAATAGAAAATTAACTAGATTAAAATATACTAAATTTAAAATATAATAAATTTTAAATTATATTGAAATTGCTCTTGTTAAAATTTCCTTCATTCACATTTATTCCTGTTAATTTTACTCTTATATTTGGTGACAGTGTGAAACTGTCACCAAATTAGTAACAAGTAACATATCCTGCGACAATATAAGAGTAATTTTAATAAGAGTAAAATTAACAGGAATAAATGTGAATGAAGGAAATTTTAACAAGAGCAATTTCAATATAATTTAAAATTTATTATATTTTAAATCTAGTATATTTTAATCTAGTTAATTTTCTATTAATTTTTATGTTTGTCTGTTGATCTCGACTTTAAATCTATTTCTAATTGTCAAAGAATAAAGTACGACTAGCTAATTTATACTGATGATGACTACATTGCAGTCGAAATAAGTATTTATAATACAAAAAACTGATCTAAGTAAAGGGGGCCAATTTGAAATTTTATTACAAAAACCTAGAGTTCTCACTTATTATCATTCGATAATATAATGTTTCTAGGAATATTGCTTATTATACGTATTACATATGCAAAAAAAAAAAAAAAAATTATTAAATGGTTTTCAGAATGAACGCCAATTTTCCTTCAACTTCAGTTACATTTATATCAATTTTTCATGTGGGATGACGTTTTGTTTTACAACAAAAGCATACTAATAGCACTTTGAATTATAAGATATATAAACTAACTATAACTATAGCTATATTATTTTGTTTTTAACCCGACTTCAAAAAAGGAGGATGGTTCTCAATTCGTCTGTATTTTTTTTTTTTTTATTTTTTTTTTTTATTTTTTTTTTTTTTTTTTTTTTTTATGTTTGTTACCTCAGAACTCCGGCATTTATGAACCGATTTTGAATTTTTTTTTTTTGTTTTAAAGGGTTTGATTCCCGATTGGTCCCATTGTCACCAAGTCGCATTCTGATGAGGGGATCTCCGGAAAATCGAGGAAAATCCTCATTTTATATGTGATAACCGATATCTGCGAAATTTTTTTTTTTTTTTGAAAAAGTATACTCATTCATAATGGGAAAATAAGAAAATTTTTTTAAAAACCGACTTCAAAAAAATTTTTCCTTAAAAAAAAAACCGACCCCAAAAAAAAAAAATTTTACAAAAAAAAACCAAATTCCTTGTAAAGAAAACTGAAAATCTGTTATAAAAAAATGCATTAAAAATTTAAAAAAAAAAAAAAAACGGGTAAAAAAAAAGTGTTATAAAAAAATTCACTAAAAATTAGTTGGTCGTTTAGTAGGTCTACCCATATTTAGACAAATAAAATCAGTTATAGAACTTCAAAGTCACTAAAAAGCGAGAAATAAAACTTATTTTGACAAAATGGAAACCCGACTTAACAAAAGAAGCACTAAAAAGTAAAAAAATAATTGCATATTCTTGTGCCAATTTTAGTTCACCAAAGCAAAAATTTTTAAATATATATGTACAATTATTGTTATTTTTGGAGGCGGTGTCCAAAAGTTATGTGAATTTATCTATGTTGACACCGCCTCCAAAAATAACAATAATTGTACATATATATTTAAAAATTTTTGCTTTGGTGAACTAAAATTGGCACAAGAATATGCAATTATTTTTTTACTTTTTAGTGCTTCTTTTGTTAAGTCGGGTTTCCATTTTGTCAAAATAAGTTTTTTAAATTGAGTGATGATTATTAATGAACTGAATTATTTACAAACATGTTCTGTTCACAATAACAATCATCAAGATAATTTATATTTCTTCTAAACTTAAATTATGGTAAATACCAGAAGTTATTTTGCCTAATATAACTTATCTCTTCCATTGTTGCTATAAAAACTATTATTTGACAAAGACATGGAAAATTTCACACATCCCAGCAGTTGCTAAAAACAAAACTATCGGAAGTTTCCAAACTACTTTTATATACAGGCTATAATATCGCTTAATAAAAGTAAAGTTATTTATAAACTGCTGTGTATTTTCAACAAGATTCTCGATTGTATACTAACTAAAATGACCATGTCCTAGTATGAAAGTACTTCAAAATTGTAATCTTTAAACTTAATTATTATTTATTGGTATGTATATAAATATTGTTTTTATAATCTTGACGACGGTAGAAATAATTATTTAACGACTTATATCTCAAGAAAGGAGAGAATTGGAGTACCAAATTACTTATTTTCCCTAAACAAGGGCTAGGAACTGAGTTTCAGGCTAAACATCAGCAAATCGGAGACCACACATTATAAGCATTTTCTTTTGTAGTTTTTTATCAATCAAACAAAATTCAAATTTTTATCACATACCGCGGTAGTGCCTCAGACCAAGTTTACCCTAACTATGTTTACAAGAAGGATTAGAAACGGTTTTGAGGCCTCTGTATCTCAGGAACCGAAAAACCTATGAAAATGTAACTTAAGACCTACCATCTGACGGTACGTACCGTTCAACATTAGTACGTAAGTTTCAACATTACAGCTTTAATCGTTTCCAAGATATTTAAACCTAAAAATCGACATTTTGGGTAATGACTGACGGACAGACTCACTCACTCACTCATCATCAATATTCTAGGGTACCTCCAGTCCTAGTAAGTTAATTTTTAGTAGGCAGATAGGTCTAAGGCTGAAATCAGCCAGAAAAGTCTGAAAACCGAAATGTACACCTCAAAAACGATAAGAGATAGAAGAAAAAGTACAACAGTTTTCCGTGTCTAAAGATAAACAACTTTTGTTTGAAACTTTTTTCAAAAAATTTATATATTTGTCATAATTAACATAATCGCCAATTAACATTAGCGATGTGCCGGTAGCCCCTCTAGTATCCGGTTATAATCCGATCAAAATGAAATTTGGTATGTAAGGTGCTTTTTGTATTTGAAACGCACGTTACATGGAAATTTGGTATTCGTGAATTGGCAAAATCGGACATGGAAAAAGGGGATTTAGAGGAAGAGGAAACACAAAATTTGGTATATCTTTCTTAATACTGGCAAAATAAAAATGTATAAGAAGCGAAGTTATAAAAAATTAATTTTATTACAATTTCGTTTCTTATCATTTTTTCGGTTTCTTTAATATTTGAAGAAATATTTACGATTTATTATATTATACTACTATTTACGATTATATCTTTGAATATATTAGAGTTTGAAAAAAAGATCAGGTAATGAATCGGAGTAAAGTTGTTTTTGACATGAATACGTCTTTAAATTTGTTTCCGTAGTGAGAGGCAATTCAGAAAACTGACTATAACCAAATCGGGGGATACAGTTTGGGGTTGCAGCTACATATCTATCATCTATATCAAGAATTTAAAAACACCACTCGATAGCTGAAGAATCAAAGAATTCGTTACGTTGAGTGAGGACTCTGGAACATCGCGCACGGCTGAGGGGGAGACGGCGGCCATTTTGAGGTCGTTTCGCTACGTCACATAATTTCCGTTTAGTATTTATTTATTTATTTATTTATTTGATTTGCCAATAAATGGCTTATCACTCTTTACATTATAATAAACATAAGTGCTTTTACAAAATTCAAAATAACAACATATTATTGCTTCAATAGCACAGAAATTTAACAAAAAGACAGAAAATAAAAAGATACTGTGTTTACTACTACTTTTCTCCTTGATTAGCTCATAAATTTGCTTTACGCTTTTTGATGATTAAATCCAAGTAATCGCATATCGCCCTTATATCCTCTTTACTGTTAACCTCCAGCATAGCCATCGCATTTTCGTATCCTCTTTGACTGATTCCCTCCCTCTCTTTTCCCTCAGTTCCTTGGCAGTGCTCAATCATGTGCCTTATGGATTCAATGCCCCATCCACATAAAACGCAAATTTTTTCTCCGTTAGTGTTTATTCTTCTGTTTTCCCAACCGAACCTATACATTCTGAAGTTTGCAAGCATTCTTCTTTCGCTTCTATTTGCTATGTCGATGTACATTGCGCCTCTATCATAATGGTTTAACATCATGAAAAATTCCAAAGAATTTTTTGTTTTGGCTTCTGCTAAGGTGTTCACTAGGCATAAATCACTTACTTTACTTTTAATTAATTTTTGAACTCTTTTGTAGCTCCCTTCTTGCATTTCATTTAAATTAAGGCCCAGTTCACAAAGTTTAGCCTTAATTATGCTGTCCCATTCCCCCTGCATGCAACTTTTTTGTAATGCTTTATTTGAAAATGCTACTCTAAAGTAAAAGTTGATTGCATGTTGCAGCACAAATCCTTCAATGGGCATTACACCTAATTCTAAATCTATTGCGCAATTAGGGGTTGATTTAGATACTCCGAGGAGCTCTTTGTAGAAGTTGTAGGTAAAAGAAACCAACTCTTTTGAACAACCTTCAATTCCCCAAACCTCTCTTCCATATGTCAGGATCGGTGTGATAATAGAGTTGAACATTTTTAATATCAAGCTTACTGGAAACTGTTCATATTTGTATATAAACTTTCTTAAAATCATAAGTGCTCTACTGGCTTTTGTTATCATCTCGTTTTGGTGTAATTTCCAACTGCCATTGTATGCTATCATTACTCCTAAATATTGAAAGCTTGAGACATTCTCTATTAAATTGCCATTGATCCTAAAAACTTCGTTCCGATTATACTTCCTTCCCTGACAAACTCTAAGCACTTTTGTTTTTTTTACGTTGATGGTCATTTCCCAAGTAACGCAGTAGTTTTCTATTGCTGCTAAGGACCTCTTCATTCCCCCAATAGATTGTGAGAATAAAGCTACATCATCGGCATACAGCAATATCTTCACTTCTTGGCCTTTTATGCATGGAGAAAAGGTTTCAAAGTTGTCAAGGCAATCTGGTAAATCGTTTATAAACAGAATAAATAAGATGGCAGAAAGCTCACATCCTTGCCGGAGACCTTTATATGTTTTAAAGGTTTCTGTAGCAAAAAATCTATCTATGCGCACACAACATGTAGTTTCCTTATAAATTGATTTCAATATGCTTATCATATGCGTTGACATTTTTAGTTTTGATAGCTTGTTCCATAAAATGTTTCTGTCAATTTTATCAAACGCTTTTTCGAAATCAATGAAGGCGCAATATAGCTTATTTCTTTTAGTCTTTAGTGTTTTATTGATCAGTGTTTTGATGACAAGTAAATTATCCATAGCCTCAAACCCACCTCTGAAACCAGCTTGGAATTTACTAATGATGTTTTCGTTTTCAGCCCATTCCTTTATTCTTATCGATAGAATCTTTGTATAAATTTTACTTAAACTAGGTGTTAAGGTTATACCTCTGTAATTATCAGGGTTATTTATTTCTCCTTTTCCTTTATATATATTGCAGATTACACTAGTAACCCACTTTTGAGGAAATATTTTATTTGTCTGCAATTGAATAAATAAATTTGTCAAAAATTCTATGAAAACAAATGAATATTTTGCTGCTGCGCTCACAAATTCATTTATAATTCCATCTAGTCCCCCCGCCTTTCCATTCTTAAGTATGCTTAAGACAAGTATCACATCAGATACGCTTATTTCACGATCGAGGATTACATTACTTTCATTCACTGCTACATCACTTACGTCCATGAAACCTTCTTGCTCTTCGCCATAGAGATTTTGATAATGCTTAACCCAAGCGTCCGGATCTATGTCGTTATTATCCATTACTCTCTTCTTGGTTCTTATTAATTCCCATATCCTTTTGTCATTTCTTTTATTCACTGCTTCGTTTACTTTTTCTATAAACAACAAATCATTATCTGCCTTCTTTGTATTACAAAGTTTTTTATATTCCTTCCTACTCGATAAATAAGCATCTACAAATATCTGTTCCCGATTTCTTCTCATGTCTCTCAACTTTTGCTTCATTTCAATTTTTTTATTCTTACATTCACAATCGAACCAAACCGGTCGGCCTTTACTAATAGCAGCTTTCCTTTTCTTCTCAGTAATCTCCATTTCGGATCCCAAATATTCCAACCATTTCTGCATGATATTTATTGCATTATTAATGTCTCCAGCTTCCAACCTTCCTTTCATTCCTCTAAGATAAAAATCTGTTTCTAAAGTATTCATCTCATTTACAAAGGTATCGGCTCTATTCTTATCCCATTTAAATATTTTTAGCGGCATACCTTTTGGAGGATTTTTTATACATTTTTCGAATACATTCTTCATCTTAAGTTCTAGTGGGAAATGCTGGGACTCGGATATATCCCCTACCCTCATGTCTACACTACCCCACAAACTATTAGACACGACACAGTAGTCTACCACACTTGCACCGTTTTGTGATACAAATGTAAATTCACCTTTATTATCACTTTTAGCCCTACCATTTAACACTACCACATCCTGCCCTTTGATGAACTCAAGAAGTTTCTCTCCATACTTATTTGTAATAGTATCTTTGCTACGCCTTTGTGGAATGTTGTCCAATTTAAAACTAATATGATCATTTTTGTCGATTCCAAACAAAATAGTATCCTGATTCCTCCCCATCCTTGCATTCCAGTCACCTCCCATAATTACATCTGAATTTGGGTATTTCTCGGTTAAACGATACATCTCTTCGCTAAGCTTATTGAAGAAGTTAGGGTTCGTAAAAGTGGATTGTTCGGGTTGTAAATATACAGTGCCAATTAATAAATTCAACTTTCCTTTCTTTAAAACAATCCATAGTACCTCTTTTAAACTGCTTTCAATTTTTTGTATGTATTTTTTTAAATAGTTCTTGTAAAAGATTGCTATGCCACCAGGATGTCTTCCTTTTCTTGCCTCTCTAACCTCACTTTTTAAAATACCCTGAAATCCCTCTATTTCGTATTTTGCGTTTTCTTCTGTCCATGTCTCCGTCAAACCCAAAATATCAAATTGTTTTAAATACATTTTCAGATCATAAATCCCAATTTTATTTCTCAAACCTTCAATATTCCAGAAAACAAATTTTAATTCCTCTCCCGTTTCCCCGTTTAGTATAACTTTTGACTTAAAAAAGCTAGGACGTTTCTTTTATTTTCAAATGTCAGCTCTCGGCAGTATCTCTCGGTAGATCTATCGTTTGTGTATATAAAACATTAGTGTGAAGTAATTTTAGTGAATATGGTGTTAAAGTAAAAAATTAAAATAAATAATGAAATGTCGGCTTATACTCGTCTAAAAGCCAAATCAAAATATAGAGATCGTATACGGTTGGAAAGGGCTTCTCAAGAGCAATACATTGATACCTCGTTACGTTACCCGTTACGTACACGTTTTACGTAAAACACACGGCCTTGTCCACGACACAGCCACACCCCGCTTTTTTTAGAACTCTTCATCTCATACGTTTTTCGACTTTTCTAATTTTAAGAGAGATATTCGAGTGAACATTAAACAACTTTCCACAAAATAATGGTATCCGACTAAAAACATAAATGTGAGAGGGACCAAATTTTCGCACACAAAGAGTAATGATATCCCAACAAAAACAAAAATATTCGCCTGCAAAAGTAGTGAAATATACATTTTGTTCGAAAATTTGCTAAAACTGATTAGGTTATTTCACAAAAAAATAAACATTAAAAAAAAAAAACTAGACGCATAAATTCATATACATTCAACTTAATAATATTATATTATATTAAAGATTTGAAATTTAATACCGAACACCAAACCAAACCAAGCACAGCTACCAAGAAGATAAAAGTTACAATTTGTATTGTATATGAGCAACACGTATTCTGTCTTTGGATATTTTCCAAATAAGAAAAGCTTCATATAGATGACTATAAGCATATAACACACCCATGGCATAGTATATCTATGTAGTAAGATTATACAATCATATAATATATACAGCTCGTTATTTTCATCTAGAAAAATTCGATTAAATGTGAAACAATCATAATATAAGCGATATATGTAGTAAACATTAAGGTTTTGCTGTAAATACTGATCATCTCATATTACATGTTATGTAATATGCGTTTATTATCTAGTAATATGAGTCTCTCTCGTCAAGATTACAGTTGTTTTGGTGAAACATCAATTGTATAGCGATTGTATATTCGAATATTTCTATACAATGTGAAAGTTAAAAGACAATTGTCACACATTAATTTTCATTTGACATATTATTCGTATGATATCTATTTAGAAATAATTTCATCAGGTGCTAGCTATAATGTCAGACATTTTATATCATTAGTCTATCGCACTACAAAATTATTTTCTAGCTAAATAGAGTCCTTTAATTCCTTATTGATAATATCCTGGGATTTTATTTGAAAATTAGAATTATTCGTTTTCCACTTGTTTTTTAGCGAATTTCCTGAAAGTTAATAGAGCTATTGGTCTCGTATCGACTTTAAAATTTTGCAAAAATTTTTGCAAATGTCCATCGATCCTACCTAGTAGATGGCGAAAATCACCATCATTAAAATTTTTATATATCTATCGAAATATATATATATAAATATATATATATATATATATATATATATATATATATATATATATATATATATATATACATATATGTGTCTATAATCACTCTAGCGGTCACAATTTTGATCTAATTAGAATGAAATTTGGTATTTGAGACACTTCTAGTATTCAAAAGGTCAAGTTCGTTAATGGGTAAAATCGAACAAAGGGAAAGAGGGGTTTAAAAGAAGGGGGAAACAAAAAATTTGAAATATCTCCCTTAATATTCGAAAAATCGAAATATTTATATGAAGTAAAGTTGAAGGTACGAAGTTTTACTATAATTTTGTTTCTAATCATTTTTTCTGTTACCCTAATATTTACAGAAATATTGACGATTTAAGATTTAAAATTAAATTCCTTAATATCTCTGTACACATTAGAATTTGAGCAAAAATGTATATTTTGTTTTTTATTCTTTCTTTATGCCCCCCTTTCCCCTTGACGTATGCCATTTATTAATAAAATTGGCCTTGCAAATACTAAAATCCTATACGGCATTTCATTTTGATCTGACTAAAATTGTGACCGCTAGAAAGTGATTTATGTATTCTAAGGAAATTCGCTAAGTTGAAGCTCCTGCGTAACGAATATTTTTAAATTTATTACTATTAATTTTTAGTTCGGAATTATTAGTTGAAATTTGTCGATGAGCGTCTTACCAGACACAAGTAACACGCATAAAGATCTTACTTAATATCTCTTCATGAAAAGAAAACTACTGAAAATCGGGACAAAAATAAGTAGGTTCATGGCTTTCAATATAATCCAGGTTTAAACTACATATTTTAAGCAAATAAAACGTGTGACAAATAAATAAGATTGGTTCTAACTCAAAACATCTTCCATATCTATGCAACCATTGACATTTTTTTAAATACAAATAAGAATGTACTCCAATGCATAACAACTATTATGATATACCTCATAGACGTTTTTCGTATTTTACAGCGGACACCACAAAATTGTAAAAATTTGGAAAAATGAATTTTGTCAGTAAGCAAAATCGATGGAAAGTAATCTGCTGATCTAATTCGACAGCCGCCTCCTTGATGATGATATGATATGATAATTTTTTTTCAACACATTTTTAGTACATAACTTCGTCATATGTGACTGACTTAGTATCCTGGTATATAATTCATAATTATGGGAAACCACAGAAAACCATTATCAGGATAATTGGCCTCTTTTTATGGGGTTTAGGATTCTTTATCTTATTGGATTTTGAACGATATAATATATAATATGATACTATTATTTCCATATCAATATTAATTAAAATTCAATGACATGTTTGTCTACATAGTATACGCTAGTTCTTTCACACTATGTCTTGGTAACCTTAACGGAAATTGACAATAGTATAGTATTGTGATGCTATAAGCCTACACACATATTAATATGTGGAATACTAAGTTGATATGTGGAATAATAAGTTGATTACTTCAAAGTAATACTGTCAGTGGTATGAAAATATGAACTCGTTCATCTATCTCATCTATGGTGTTAGGGTAGCACACTGGGCTGGAAATCCAGCGGTCACTATAAAGACATGTTTGTCAATATAGTATATATTTACAAAAAAAAAACCGACCCCAAAAAAAAAAAATTTTTACAAAAAAAAAACAAAATGCTTGTAAAAAAAATTGAAAATCTGTTAATAAAAAAATGCACTAAAAATTAGTTGGTCGTTTAGTAGGTCCACCCATATTTAAACAAATAAAAGTTATAGAACTTCAAAGTCACTAAAAAGCGAGAAATAAAACCTATTTTGACAAAATGGAAACCCGACTTCAAAAATCAAATATTCTATAACAAAAAACGCACTAAAAAGTAAAAAAATAATTGCATATTCTTGTGCCAATTTTAGTTCACCTAAGCAAAAATTTTTAAATATATATGTACAATTATTGTTATTTTTGGAGGCGGTATCCAAATTTTATGTGAATTTCTCTATGCTGGCACCGACTCCAAAAATAACAATAATTGTACATATATATTTAAAAAATTTTGCTTAGGTGAACTAAAATTAGCACAATAATATGCAATTATTTTTTTACTTTTTAGTGCATTTTTTGTTATGGAATATTTGATTTTTGAAGTCGGGTTTCCATTTTGTCAAAATAAGTTTTATGTATATTTTTACTTATACGAAAGTACAATACAAATCCGATATACGCTTCACAATCGTCCATCGTGTTCACTGCTCACCAGAATCCTGAAAGTTATTCCTGAGTGAACTATCGAGTCAACATGACAGTTCTGTTCAATCTACCTGTACAGCTATTCCTTTTGGTTTTTGAACTGTTCGGTTCGATTGTATAAATATTCCTCAACGAATATCCAGGTAGCGTATGGCAGATAGAGCATTCAAGCCAAATCCAACAAATGAAAATAACAACTAACCGTGTTAATTGCTTTAATACGCGATTAAACTAAAAGCTTCAAACAAAAGTTTTTTATAATTATAAAATGAACATTTTTTGTCGTTAAATTTTTCTGCTCTCCCTTACGGTTTTAAAAGTAGATATTTTTCGAGTTATCATGTCCACGGGAAGAGTGTGGAAATGTCGGAACTAAACTTAATGTATCCTTATCCTTACATATTATAAAAAAAGTTCCCCGCCGCGTCTGCCTGAACGCAGTAAACTCAAAACATACCGAACGGATTTTCATATCGATGGACGGAGTGATTTATGAGGAAGGTTTAGGTGTGTAATTCTGGTGTGTGAAGGTTTAGGTGTGTAATGTTTTGTGTAAATTGGCTGAAATATGACGATGATAGTTAAAGAAGTCGGAAAAAATCATCCTATAAATTATAAAAAAATTATAACTTAATAAATAAATACGTGTAGCAGCGTTTCAAGACAATCAGTCTTTGACGGGAGAAAATATTATGTTACTTGGTTATAAGGGCTATACAAAACTTTTGTGAGCGAAGCCGCGACGGGTAATGCTGGTGTATTATATATACCGGCTATAAAAATACATCGAGTAATATCTGAACAGTCCGATTATTCAGATACAACTAGAAGTGTCTGTAAGCGTATAAACCTGGTTGAATTATAAATTAAAATGGTATTTTTGTAACACTATCCTAAAAAAACGATACTGATAAAGCTAAAATAACACTTTAAAAAAATGAATATTTCTTATGTACCATTCTTCTATAAGCATTGTTATAGTAATGTTTCTGTATGTAACACAAGAAGCATTTTAATGAAGCAATATGCCTTTTTGAAATCAGCCTTCAACAGCCTTCAACATTCTTAGAGAAAGAGTTAACAAATCATAAAAAAATAAAGAAAAAAAACTAAACAACCCGTACAATGGGTAAGATACAACAGATTATTTGAGTAGTATATTTTTATACTCTTTTTTAAATAAATGTTTAATCTATCATGTGTTTGAGATTATATATACTACTAACAGCAGTTGGTTATATTTCCTGAAAAAAGAATGTTCAAAGAATCGATTGGACAAAGAATGGATTCTCATTCATCATTTATTTTTATCATCAAATTTATTTTTATGGTACGGTCAAAATTCAATTTTTTGGTATCAAAGGTTCAATTTATTGATTCAATATTCGTATCCATAATATGTTATAATACTAAATTCGTAGGAAATAGGATTTGGGAAAGTAAATGAATTAATTCAAATAAATTGGACGTTTCGTCATTTATTTATGACTTCCTCAGCAACTTGTTTATGAAATTCAAATGTCCAATATAAACAAACTATGGAGAAAGACTTTGATAGTTAAATTTGATGCCATAATCATTATTGAAAACACTCCGGCTTTAAAATAATACTTAATTCGTAGGAAATAGGATTTGGGAAAGTAAATGAATTAATTCAAATAAATTGGACGTTTCGTCATTTATTTATGACTTTCTCAGCAACTTGTTTATGTAATTCAAATAATTATTTTAAAGCCGGACTTTTCAATAATGAGTATGGCATCAAATTTAACTATCTGAATCTTTATTCATAGTTTGTTTATATTAGACATTTGAATTACATAAATAAGTTGCTGAGGAAGTCATAAATAAATGATGAAACGTCCAATTTATTTGAATAAATTTATTTACTTTTCCAAATCTTATTTCCTACGAATTAAGTATTATTGTTCAATTTATTCTTACGGTATTTCAAAATTTCGGAAAAGCAAAGGTCAACTAAGAAACAAACATTGAAATGGAAGGTACAAGGGTGAAATGAAATTTGTCTAATGCATTTTATCAAAAAATGTAATCATAATATATTTATGCATTTGATTTCAGTGATTCATAGTCGTATAATCGAAAAAACTCGAACATCCTATAATTTGTGATTGTGGTTCCAAAACGGTTAACAAATTTATATACAGGCTGATTTACAAGATTGGAAATTGATTCATTTGATATATTTCATATAAAATTTAAGATGGTCGTCTCAGTTATCTTATTTACAAATTCTCACAACAATTATCATAATAACTATCAGATGGGTTTATTGTCAAATACCAATGGAATGTGATGGTAATGAAATCACGACAATTTATTATCCGTTTTGACTCAAAATGTTAATCATTGAAAATAAAAAATAGCGTACATTATTACTTATTTAAGAAATGAACCAAAAGGGAAAAATTCTAGTATGAATAGTCACACAATTTCATATTACGCCTATGTATAGAGATGTGGCAGGTTCACTCCAAAACGTTTTAGCCTGTATACATTGCAAATGATAGTGTCCTCCCATACTCGGTGGAATTCCATTTATACCTCTAAAGGAGTAAAGTACTGAAGTCAGTAAAAACTCTTTTACATAAAAGTGTATAATTCGACGGTTTTCATTATAGAACCTGGATGGTACTTTCTATATGCTTTTTAGTGCATAAAAAGTGAAATGCATAAAGAGTATTCTAGCAAAAAAAGTCAAACATCCCAAGAACGCAGAAAGCTAACGCATTAAAATTTGATTCCCAACTTGTTACCAATAGAGAATGTACTTGGAAAATTATTAAAAACCCATTACCAAAAAATTATTCTGTTTTTTTTTTTTTAATTTTTCACCCCGTTCAACCCAAAAAAGATGAGAAGGTGATAATATTTTCGAAACACTCACGGTGTATATATCATGTAGAGGTAGATTGTAAAGGCTGCACTGGACGGGCTACACATCGACCATAAGGTCCATTGTGATGCCTTAGGATGTGAGTGGAGTGGAAGGAATTTGTGAGTAGACTAGGAATTGGTAAGATATGCGGCTGCAGCCGACTATGATAGGAACTATGCCGATATTAATCTGGAGTTCGTGAAAGAAACTGCAGAAACTTTCTCAAGCATAGCCGGTTACTTCGTTCCTGTCCATACGCCGACAGTTTAGTCAATCAACCGCCCCTTTTTTATTTATTTTTTATTTATTTTTATAATTGACAAACTGCCGATGTCGGGATTCGAACACATAACCTCCCAGTTTCCAAGTACTGCATACTGCGCAGACATGACGCCTTAGACCGCTCCGCTACTTGGCTGGTTATATCATGTATATACCACTCTTATTCTGATATTGATTCTGGTTTTCGTTTTGCTAACAATCCCCCGAAATTAACATACATACTACATACATATATATATATATATATATATATATATATATATATATATATACATATATATATATACACACACATATATATATATATATATATATATATATATATATATATATATATATATAATTTCGGGGAATTGTTAGCAAAACGAAAACATCAGAATGCAGAACCGCGATAGGTTCATTTAAGAGTGGTGTATGCAGCTATCGGTCTATATACAGTTAATAAATTACACACACAGTTGCGAACAATGCAACCGATACAGCGTTGTATGAATAAAAAGAAACTTTCTACATTATGATCCTAACAGCATAAAATTCAATGTAAATGATACATGAGATAATGGAAATGTTGCTACATCTAATACTGAAGTTTCTTTTGTAATATGAGTTCCTTTTGTGTGAAAACTAAATATACCTAGTCTTGGTAAGAAACTCATTTGTGAATTAAATAATTATATTTAAAATATAATTCCCCATGTCAGTCATATGTTGATAGACATATTTTATAATAATCTCATATATTACAAGAAGAATATGTTAGTGCTTAGAATACAATGTGAATTTTCAATCTTTTACTTTCGTACTGTTTTCAATCCAGGCTTTTCAAATCAATCATTATTCAAAAACTTCTTTTAGATAATTATATCAAATGATCGAACGAAACAATTTCTATGGCGTATAAACCAATTTCTCATTACCTACCCTACTTTTATGGCTTTATATTGTAGTTACAAGGAATAATGATTGTCTAAGGAATAGAATGCTCTTTTATATGAAGAGAACCAATTGTTTTCCTGGATATCCGTGTACATTCCCCTTCAATAAAGTTGAACCGACCTGAAATGTTAATTTTCTTACGTTTCATAAAACTCCTCACTTTTTTAACTCTCTGTATAATTATTCATTTATAAACAAAGATAACTAGTATATATTTTAAGTGAGAAAAAAGAAATGGAAGTATAAAACAACATTTACTACAAGAATAACCCAAATTTTGAAAGACACTGATTCGGTTCAGATTTGTTCAATTTTATTGAACGGGAGTATACAAGGCCACCAAAGTTGATATATAAATATACCAACAACTTTTATTCAAAACATTTTCCCAAAAACCGAATGAACAAGGTACAAATCAATTACAAATTTCTGAAAAATGTGTAATTATGGCTCACAGTAGAAGTAATGTAAGTAACTGTAATACTAATAATTTCTCAAAAAATTCTAGATTCAAATTTTTGTAACCCTTAAGGAATCTGTAGTATTGAAAAACCTATAAGAAGTAATGAAGTTTCAAAATACAGGAGACAAGAACATTTTCTCATCTAAGTACTTTTTTGGTTTCTGCCTTCAAAGCCTAGACTAATAACCAGAAAAAATTCAGTCTCAAGAAATAGGCGACAAAAATAAAAACAAATGATAAAAAACTCATCACTTAGTAGCTATGCAGAATTTCCTGTAGAAAGGAATCATAATGAATGTCAAAGCAAGTTACCATGGCGATATGTACAGTATTAATTACTATAAGAACGTTAATCTCATAAATATTACTGAAAATACTAACATATATCAAGATTATTTCCATTTAACTTCATTCAATATACTACTTAATTAAGAAGTTTATCCATGTTTGTAACAAAAAATTACAACCCGTATCCTTATACAGTAGTGATCACATCGTTTCCATTTACCTCTCATTAAAATACTCGGATCTGGCTCACAAAAATTGTATCATTTAGACCTCATTAAATCTGTTAAAAGGGGAAAATTTATTAATCAAATAAAAACCTTGTATCGATCAATTGATTTTCAAGAACAAAACAACGATGAAGGGATAATACATTTTTAATTCCATTTTTAGATGCTATGTGCGTCTATTTGAAACGATAATGTTAATGTTTAACGGAGGTGAGATAGTATTTCTATTTCTAACTCGAATTTAAAGGTTAATTAACAGGCTTGAATCAAGGTCAAACGTAATATCTATTGAACGTAATGTTGTGAAGACACCATTGTTTTCTATACGATTCAATACAATGCATTGTAATATTTACCATGTTATATTCCTCTTAAACAGTCTAACGTATTCTATGTCATATTTACTCTATTTGTTGCTTTCAACTTTTTTTTTGTTAAATAAATGATACCATACAACCGAATACTCTCTATATGGTCTTATTCTTTGTCTTGTCATGTTTCTAACGAATAGTTGCTGAAGATCATTCCAATACAAGAGTAAGAAATTTTTTTATAGAAACTGTTATATGTATATATATATATATATATATATACATATACATATACATATATATGTATATATATATATATATATATATATATATATATATATATATATATATATATATATATACATATATCTATACTAAGTATACTCACTCAATTGTTGAAACTAACTTTTTGAATATTACTACAGGGACATGTGTATCGCACCTATGATTTGTCAAGAACCATTTTACAGATTCAAAAATTACATCAACCATGAAGGATCTAAAAAAGGTGGTATCCAAATAAATGCTCTAATAGAACATCGTGTTGCTCAGTTGCTCAGAAAATGTGATGTTGAGCACAAACACACTGCATATGTATCAAATATTATGTTCTCACAAAATTTAGCTGGAACATTTTCTGGTTTCTTACACCATAAACAACTGTGCCTCAGAAATAATAGAATAATATGTCTCGAAGTCTCTTACTATGTACGCGCAAAAGAACTACTATATCAAAATTCTCCGGAACGCTTCAATGAAGTACAAAAGATTCATTCATTCGTTTCTTCAATATGTTTGGCATTCTCATAATATCACAAAATTTTGATGAAAAATCTAAAGCATTGAACAATTTATACGCCTTGTTCTGCATTTATGAATTTTGTAGTAGTGGTATCATAGCATATGTAAAGAAATATTAATAACGTTTTCTTTAAGACTTTTGTTCGAATAATACAACCTCGGTGGAGTTTAATTCACAACTACAACCATGGCAAAAAATCTGACCTTGGTGAGCTATATTAATTATACTAAAACGTCATTCTAATTAACTTGCTGATGTTGCAGATATTTATACAATAATAATATAAATACATATTATGAAATATGAATACACACATACTCCAATAACCTATATTTCTATAACTTTACTTATGAGTCTTAATATTTAATACAAAACATTTACCACTTCTATTATTTACTGCTTGAAAATCAAGAAGAGAAACCGAAACATCGGTGGCATATACATAGCCGACAATGTGGGGTTACATTAAATTACAAATATATGACATATAAAATTGTAATATTGTATTTTCATCAGTTTTGGAAAATTTTACAATTTTTGCAATATGGCGTTTTGGTTACGGTGGAGAGGGGAATGGGTTTAAAATTATTTAAAAAAAAATCCGTTGTGGCAATGTCTGGGAGTTGTGAAACATCGAAACTATTTTGTATAGAAAATATTCATGAGAGGATGGTTTATTAAAGAAAATAAATATGGCATAATAAAAAAATATGGCATAATCAAGGAAGGAATCAAAATCATAATCATTATTGAATCATAATCATTATAAAATCTTGAGAAATAAAAGACCTTTTACAGTGTAATATCGGTCTATGACACATTTTTTAAAGTACTCTGTAACTATGTTTCTGTTAATATATGGTTGATTGGGTGTATATGACTTTCTCAAAGTTAACTTTAATTAACCTGTTTTCTTCTATCAGTGTGTTCTCCAGTGTCAAATGTTATTTTTCTTTTTTTTTTGTGTACACATACACGAAGAGAAGTATTTTATGTACTGTAAACATATATCTTTATGTTATAACAAATCCCAACTTATTAAAAACATTTTCTTTAATCAATAAATTTCGTTCAGACATTCAATGCGTATCGTATTTTCAAATTTGATTTGTTGAACGCATTGCCACCAGTGGATGTGTTTTTGAACCTGTATATTCACTGCCATCTATGAGAACTTTTCTAAAACTGATTTTTATATGAAATATCGCCTATGAACTACTTATTGATCGCGTGGGGAGAAAATTTAAGGCCGCTGACAAGTAACAAACGGTCTTACCCACCGCATTAAATGTTTCACATTAAAAACTCATCTTATTTTACTTCTAACATTTCAGATATACAACGGTTATATTTACAAATATTTAAATGACAATAAAAAGAAGTATCTCTATACGAATATGAAAAAAAACTATGTACTACTACTTGTTTCTGTATTTAAAAAAAGTTAAATAGAAAACAAAATGTCACGAATGTAGAATATATAGAAAACTATTCAACCATTTTTAATAGAAATCGGTTAGAATGTATTCTTTGTTTTTTATAAAATCAATATATTGTGTACATTAAAGTAATATATACATATAATACGTCCGAAGTTTACTCAATATATGTAAAGTTGCGTAATTCGGTTATGTGCTAGACCGTCTCTAAGCAATATGAATAATTAATTAAAATTATAATCAAAACATAAACAGATAATTTTCCAACGAATCATGCGTATGCATAATTTTATGGACAGGTGAAACCTGAAAAGACGGTGCTCTTTGCATATGGGAATTTAAGATTCACTTTTGGGCGTTGAATTTAAACGGTATCTGATAAAATTTGATATAAAGGAGCAGTCTCGTCGACTGACAAAACTATAAGATAACAATTTTGTGATTACACAGGATGTTCCTAAAAAGTATTTACAACGCTTTACCACATATACTTTGACTAAAAACAGGGCGATTGAGCTATATTTGTTCCAGTAAAAGTTGCACCGTTTGGGCGCTGTACGCTATTGAAGTTGCAATTTTTAAATCATTTTGTTGTTATTAAATTAGAACGAATTGCGCGATTTTGATATAACTGGGAATGGTGATATTGTTTTATCATATAAAACAACTCATATGCAAATTTTGGTAATATCAATTCATGATCGTAGAAAGTGGAGATTTTGATTATTCAACCCCCCTCAATTTCTCATAATTGCTCATGGAAACAAAGAATTTTAGGCACGCAAGTTAGATGAAGTATGTTGTTTACTACAAAAAAGGTACTCTTTAAAAAGTCAACTACTATTGCGGTTTACTCAATTTTGTGCTTTTAATCATTATTGGCAACAGCGATTTCGACATCAAGATTAAATTACGAAAAATTATTTACAAAATGTTTTTTATCGGTATTTTTTAGGTATTGATTCGAAAAGAAATTATTCGAGATTTTTATGTAAAATTAATTTTTAAGTTCTTTTTTTTGTAATATTGGTAACTTAATTTGCTAAAAAAATTACAAGGGGCGGAGGGAGTTGAATACTTCAAACATATTCCTACGTACGCCGCTGATTTTCAGTCATTGACTAAAGTAGAAATGTACGATTTCGAGTATTCTTGCAAAACATCGCTGTTATTTTAGTTTTTTGCTTATAAAATTAAAACTATCAGAGTAATCATGTCAACAGAGAAATTGTAGATAATGAAAATACGAAGCAAATGAGAAGTCGAACGAGGCCTGCTGGTTTCCCCCACTCTTCAACTACTCTCGTGCGCTCTGTCGTTTCTCGTGATGTTCAGCTTCGTTTCTAACATATTTCTCAGCACGCTTATGTAAAATTAATTTTTAAGTTCTTTTTTTTGTAATATTGGTAACTTAATTTGCTAAAAAAATTACAAGGGGTGGAGGGAGTTGAATACTTCAAACATATTCCTACGTACGCCGCTGATTTTCAGTCATTGACTAAAGTAGAAATGTACGATTTCGAGTATTCTTCATATCACTCAAATAGATTCAGCATCGTATCTGTGTGGATCAAATTTAGTGATTGAAATTTCATTTAGTTTGAACTGTCGAATGATTTCTCAAATATGTTTTAAGGACGTTCATCCATGAAGCTTGATAGTAGATAAAAAATTTTTTTTTAGTGAATTGATTAGCTCAATTCAGTAGTTACCCTCCCTCAAAAATTTAACACCTGTTGACCATGATTTCAAAGAGTAATTATCGATTAAAAATCAAACTTTGAACACAGCGTCTTATGGAGAACATAATTTTTTTTGTACTTAAAATTAGAATAACTATATTATTAAAGTAGACACCACCATGAATAATGTTTGTAAATATTCTTCGATGTATGCAGTTTATATAATTGCATTAAAAAAATGGTGTTGACGAACATTTGAATTAATTATTTCATAAAATTAAAACTTTTTTGTTAGGTTTGTTTTTGCCACCATATTTGAAAACTGGCGACCACACACACTAAAATAATATACACATACACACAAATATAAAACATAGTTTACTGTCAGATCTGTCACATTAAGTCAAATTAATTTCTAATTTACAATTTCCTGGTATTTTCCAATAAATAGTTTTAAAATATTTAGGACAAATAAAAAAAGGTTATAAATCGTTGTAAGATTATTGACATACTTTACAACTTTTTTAAAATCTTAAATAAATTTTATTCAAGATAGTACTCATTTGACTTCAGCATAGCAACTGAACGTCCTTAAACATTCGTACTATGAACCATATATAAGTTGATGTCCTTTTTTTTTAAATTTTATAATTGATTTGTGCCATATGGATTCGATTTTCAAAAAACTATTTCATAATAAATTGTTTCTAAATTTCTAATGAACAACTTTTATTCGAATTTATTTTTCGAAAACCGAATGAATGAAACACAAATTAATTATAAAATTTAAAAAAAAGACATCAACTTTTGTTGCCAAGTGTACCAAATGTAGATATACTTGTATTTATAAAATATAGACCAAATAAAAATAATGACAGTAAAATATAATATTATGAATGTAACAGAAATAGGGAAAAAAGTAGAAAATGATATTATTTTATTAATTTGCTTTCGACATATTCAAGGCTATCAAAATGTTATATGTTCATATTTCTTATGATGAAGGTATCGTAAAAATAAACACAAAAGTTTTAATAAGGTTATAAAATTTCATTACGAAATATGTAGGACATTTTATAATTTATTTTTATAAGGTATGATTGACACAAATCATAATAATTTTTATATTATTAATTATTTTATATTATTAGTAATATTATTATCCCTTCTTTTATTTAGAATATGAATATTTAGTTTGGAAAATGTTCTATTAAAAATTAATTTTTGATTTGCACCTGAAAAGCGTATGTGCAGAATAGCTTATCTATGCATAGGCCAAGCTACAGAGATTTGGTGTGAACATTTTGTGTAAAAAGTGTTAGAAGAAAACCAACTGCGCCATTATTTGGAGAATAGTTCCATATGATATTGTGTGATGTTTTTCACTCGACTTTATTATAACTTTTTCATTAACAATTTTATGCAAAAAATCGCTGTTATTTTAGTTTTTGACTTATAAAATTAAAACTATCAGAGAAATTATGTCAACAGAGATATTGTAGATAATGAAAATACGAAGCAAATGAGAAGTCGAACCAGGCCTGCAGGTGTCCCCCACTCTTCAACTACTCTCGCGCGCTCGGTTGTTTCTCGACTTCATTTCTAACATATTTCTCACCAGTCCAAGTAGCCGAGTACTTAGAAACTGGGAGGTTATGGGTTTGAATCCCGACATCGGCAGTTTGTCAATTATAAAAATTAAAAAAAAAGGGGCGGTTAATTGACTAAACTGTCGGCCACGAACGAAGTAACCGACTATGCTTGAGAAGGTTTTCTGCAGTTTCTTTCACGAACTCCAGATAAATATCGGCATAGTTCCTATCATAGTCGGCTGTAGCCGCATATCCTACCAATTCCTAGTCTACTCACAAATTCCTTCCACTCCAATCACATCCTCAAATCCTAAGGCATCACAATGGACCTTATGGTCGAAGTGTAGCCCGTCCAGGGCAGCCTTTACAATCAACCTCTAACATATTTCTCAGCCTTTTAATGTAAAACCAAGATCAACATTTTGAAGTACAAAAATTCTACTTTCGAAATCGTTTTTGCAAATTGAAATCGGACCATATTTGTAGCATAGGCTTTGCTATTTGTAGCAAAGTTCAAAAACCATGCATCATATAGTGCCTGCCTTGTGCGAATATAAAGTTTATATTAATAACTCATACTGACCGGAGGATCTACGCTACAACTAAAAAGATAACCGAATTATGAATTTTTGAAAAAACTGCAATTTGGCCGGTTTTTCCAGATTTTCTCCGAAACAAACCGCCCGATCGAGTCGTTAGTTCTCTCATTTTCTTTGGATTTTTATTCTCTACAATTTCTTTGCTGACACCATCACAATTAGTCTGATAGTTTTAATTTTATAAGCGAAAATAACAGTGACTTTTTGCATAAAATTGTTAATAAAAAAGTTATAAATAATAAAGACGAGTGAAAAACCTCTCACAATATCATATGGAACTATTATCCAAACAATGGCACAGTTTGTTTTCTTCTAACACTTTTTACATGAAAAAATCTCTGTAGCTTGGCCTAATATATAAAAGATCATGCACTAATGACTTACTGATACATCATTGCCATGCCAAAGCTATTGAATTTAGTGAAATTTGTATCCTTAATGTTCCTTAGTAAAGATGTTCTTAGATTTGATTTTTCGAATCAATCCCTAAGGGGGTAAAACAGGCGGTAAATTTTAATTGCGGTCCCCCTTTTTTTAATCTAGAGACCGGAAAATTTGTATTAATGTTATTATACACCATAAATTATGCATTTCCGAGTTTTTGGAAAACAGACCCTCAAGGAGATGAGAGTTGGAAGTATTTTAAAGCTAGAGACATGAAGTTGATATTTAGCCCATGAATTATAAAGAAACTAATAAATACGATAAATTAAAATTTTGCCCAAATTTCTAGATCATTATTTACTTCGACTACAAACTAGTCATCATCAGTATGAATTAGCTAATCGTAACTATCTAAGGGATATTGAATAGAAGATTTGTTACTCGTTGCGAATTTTGTGCGTGTCTCACAATGATTTTAAAAATCAAATTGAAGTTGAAATTTAAAAGAATAATTTTTCATTTATTGTAACCATTTACTGACTTTAAACTTTTCATGCAAACGTTAATAAAAAAAATTGTAAAACCTGCACGGGTGTATGGGGATTCAATAAATAAAGGTAAGGTTTTAGCCCAAGCTTCATTCCCGTACATGATTATGGGCCTCACAATCATAGTGTACATCCACCGCAGGTTACTGAGTGGATCTACATGTTTTTCCTGCTTTGTTTCTGCACACCATTAAAGCTCGCGTAGCTTTGTTAGGTAGTTCATCTACGTGTTAGATATTTAACTTCTTTCTTCTACAGTAAGTTTACTCCGGCTGGTCAGATGCGTCTTAGATTTGAAAGCTTCCTCTTCTTAGTGACGGGTATCAGCGTGGTATTTTCTGGGTTAATATTTAGTCTCACTAAATCACATAAATCGATTGTACTATTAATTATGTTTTCGATAATATCGCAAAGCATTACTTCGAACTTACCCCTGAATATGATTACTATGTCGGCATAGTCTTGGCAGTTAAAGCCAGAATCCGTCAGTTTGTTGAGAAGTTTGTCAACTACTAGACTCCACATTAGGGGGTAAAACTCTCCCCCTTGAGGGCATCCTCGGGTTGTACCAACCCTGAAGGTCTTTGCTCCCACTTGTGTCGGCCGTCTTTGTGGCTCTTCTCTGACAACATCTTATCTGACAACCTTGTGTGAGGTGTTGTCAAAGGTTCACTCTATGTTCAAGAAAGCAGAGATAGATATTTCCTTATCTTTGTTCTATGGGTAAGTTCTGGTAAGTTTCTGTTGATCTTCCCGCTATATAAGCATGCTGGCGGAAGTATAGTGGCACCCTCTCCAGGATACATCCAAATGTGTTAGTTTTAATTGTGAGATAAGAGTCAGGTGTGGAGATTTAAAGTTAACGAACAAGGCTTGAACTCTCCAAATCAATAATTTATTTTATGAACAATCAATCAATTTTATTTTATGAGCAATATTATTTAACTAACATGAATTTCTATTTTCTCTTCTATGCTTCACTGTGATTGAATTTATGTAAATAAAGGGTGTATTTATTTACATAAATTCAATCACAGTGAAGCATTGAAGAGAAAATCTATCTATCTGCACAGCATAAACGCGATGAGTATTTTCCAGAATATATGAGCAATAATTGGAGTATTGGTTTAATGTAGCTTTGTTATTGGGTCCGTTCTGCCCAGATGACTCGCTTCTTTGGTTTAGAAGAAATGGTTTTTTCATGGATAATGTGTTGTGATACTTTTGTAATCATGGATTTCTTTCAACTGATGATATCATAAGTAATCGACGTTGAATTAAATAATAACCACTGTACTATTTTATGAACGTTAATCGAAATGAGCCTACAAAGTTTGTGCAAATTATTATACCTATGTATTATTTGTGGGTGTGTGTTATTATTAATGTTGTTTCTTGTTTCCCGTAAAAAACGAGATGCATACAAAAACAAACTAGCACACACAATAAATAAAACACTATTGCATACGTTGTGTTCATTCTACGTTGTTTTTTTTGGAGACATTGCTAATTGCTATGTATTCAGAAAATATACTATTGATTTTCTATTATTCTATTGAATGCGTACTTTTTTTTTATTTTACAATATGTAAACTTGTTTATCTTTTTTATAAACTTTACTTCTCATTTTCTTTACGGCAGTGAACGGTTGTATACACAGAAGGATGAAGTAACATTAAAATTTTCACTATATTCTGTATATTAATGCCATACATATTCCATCTTTACCGACAGACGTAAATTGAAGTTAGATTATTGCATAGCTCACAAGTAAAGGTGAAAAAATATTAAAATTTACATATCGATTTCTACAACTTTACTGTTTGTGTTACAATTTTTTTGCATAAATATTTTATAATATAAACAGTTTTTTTAAGATGGAAAAAAAATTATAAAACCTTACATTGAAATATATCTATTAGAGGAAAACCAATAACCAACATATCAAGAGTACAGAGACGGAATAGAATAGACCCAACAGCAATAAAGCGGTATTATAAGCACATAGAAAATGAATGGTCTAAACTCTAAATGCGGATATAACACTAGAGATATATACAAACGAACAAAATATATAGATGAATATTACACCACGAATGTTACGTCATTGCTCGAGGAACAAAAGCATTTACAATATGGTTCACACACAACTTTCCGTCTTTTATACTTTTATTTGCAAACGAAGTTGAACCTGGAACATTAAACTTGTCATTCATTTATCAAGAAATATTAATTCCTTTTCACAGCATATTAATAATCATATATAAAGTAAAACATGATTAGTAATACCAACCTAATTACACTTAAGAAATTAGATACGTTAAAAGGGTTTCAATCTTAAAACTTTCTATAAAAATCACTAGTAAAGATGTGTTCACACTATTGATCGAAATGGCAGAGCTTGTGTCTATCACATAGCTCGTAAATGCGTCAGACCAAGTTTAAGCATAGATGTCAACCGTACTATGTTTTACACGAAACATTACAGACAGTTTTTTAACCTCTGTATCTCAGGAAGCTCAAATTTAAATCAATTTACTTGGAAAGTTTCCAGATATATTTATTATTGTATATCATATTTAAACTTGCAAAGTAAAATATTAAATAGCTACTAAGATCCAGTTGTTTGGTTCACAATTCGGTTAAGTAAAATTGTAGCGGTAAGACTGTCCAGGATATGACACACTTCAAACAACTGTTCCTTGTTTAAACGATTTTTTAAACCGTTTGGACCCTTTTAAATTTGGCCCTCATTTACATATCACTTCTTTTTGTGGCGAATTTGTGAAAAATTTATCCCTTTGTACATTTTTATATTTTTATATTACAAAGATTATCAAAGATAAACAAAAAAAACTCTTTGGTTTATTAAATTTCAAAATTAATCCCGATTAATACATCCATTATTTGTATTTTTAAAATACGTATTCTGCTAACAGAGTAAATTGGCAAATATTGCGAAAACCAATAGCATCTGCAATATGAAAAATAAAAGACACGGACTTATGGTTTCGCAGCTGTTACTCGAGATGTATAAAATAATATGTAAGTGCGTGTCGTCCACAGATAATTCAATTTCGATTCAGGCACTTTCGTTCGCGACCCTATGCCGATGTGTATTTGCAATTCAAAGTTACTTGTCATGATGTCACAGCAACCAAATTAATAAATCGTGTGACTGTTACCTAAATTTTTTTTGTCTACCAATGAAGATTTACTATTTTATATAGAAGGATAATGAATGAATATAATCGAACGTTATTCTGTGGAATTCCATGATATAAATAAATAAAACCAATATCTATTTGATATTTTGCTTTAAAAAATGGATAAGCAAAAGGATATTATTTTTATTTCTTTATATTATGAATGATGAATGGTTCCAAATAGGCGTGAAAAATATCTAACGTATACTTTTGAAAATTGGTAGATATACGTGGCTATAGTTAAATATGCACTGAACATTTCCAGTAGTTGAGGGTGCCTTATTGAAAATCATGGGGGTTGCCATATTGGAAATCAGTTTCTTTAATGGATAACTCAAAAACTATTGGTTATCTAAAAGCGTATTTTTTTGGAAAGTTAATTCGTTGGTTATACCAATACTACATACTCAATGTTTTGTTTTCTTTTAATAATAGTTTCGTTGTGAATGTTATTATTTCTTCCAGCCATCGTTCTAAAATTTGGATAGATATTTTGTAGAAAATTGTTTATAAAAATGAACCTATTCGACAAACATTTATGATGATCCGAATTCAAATAAAAATGTAACGTCTTTAGGGGTAATGTCTTTTTTCAAAATACTGGATTTAAAGTTTTTAATTGTAAAATTGTCCGAGTTTTAGTTTCTTAAGTTTCTTCTATCGGCAAGTTCTACTTGAGGCTAGCGCGGTAGTCGATAATAAAGCATACAATCCGGGAGTGAATCAATGAAACATATGCGTTAAGAGCGTCATCAATTTTTTGCGATCGTCAATTTGGTTGCAGAGATATTTTGGGAGTAAATCGATTAAAAATTCTACTTACCCAATACTTACCCAATGAAATAGTTTTTTGTTATTTTTGTAATTCTAAATTCTTATAATTTCGCCGACTATATAGTTTATTTTAAAATAAACTCGTGAAGTCTTTACAACTATTCCAATTTTTCTACAGAAATATGTGCTCCACTTAAATTATTATTTTCCTCAATTCAATGTATGCTTGCGGCGAAGAGCAATGTGTTATTGGCAATATACTGTAAATCAAAGCCCAATTGAAGAACAATATTTTCACGATTTTATGAAACCTGTTGAAAAATTTCAAAGGTATGATTTTGTTTATAAAAATTTAAAAACAGTTATCAAATTCTATCGTAAATATTATCAAACTTTAACGTTTTGAATGCCACCAACGATGAAAGTACTATTGTTTTATGTTAGCATTCGTCTCTTTCTTTCTTTCACAAGAGTTGTTGGACTTTTTTCCACACAGCGCGTTTTGTCCAGATTAGTAAGTAGTTGAGTGCCCCCTGATATTTTTTTAATATTCCTTGTATTTTAATAAAAATAGCCCGAAGTATTTTATAGAATCCTCTTTGACTTTTATAGGTTTATTATTTTTTTATTTTCGGAGCAGTGAAATGGCAACAAATGCAGGCATATTTTTACTAGAATCTTGCAATTTATTATATTATTCTATTAAAAATCCAATGAAAATCCAAAACTGCCCATCTAGGGATGTGGATGGAACCCACGACGTCTGGCATTCTAGACCAATGCTTTACCAACTGAGTTACCTTAGATGTTATGGTAGTGCTATGCATATGATCTTTCACTATCATTTTTGATGCCATTGTATTATTAATTTTGTTTATTTACTATTCACATTTTTTTTTCATGTCAAGCATTCGATGCCAAAAAATGGTATCAATGTTCAGACATATTACTTAAATGTCAAATAAAGTAGACGCTAGTCGCTTCCGTTGGTATAATATAACCGAAAGGCAACCATACTAACAATGAAAATAAATAGACGCTAGTTTACAAAAAACAATTTACAAAACTGTTAACTTCAGAGCTTCGCTTTGTGTTCATTCATACATTTGATCATGATAATAAAAACTAATATTCACATAAACCGTACAGAGCCATTTCCTTGAAAATATGTCAAACTATGATTTGACAAGGTCTCTTAAGCTAGCGGACTAAAAATGTAGGCTACAAATGGGACCTAGTTGGGCATTTGTAGCCTATTTGTAGCCAATTTGTTACGCTATTAAAAAATTTGTAGCCTTAGCCAAAATTAAAAAAATTAGGTATCCGCTAGCTTAATATGAAGCTAGCGGATACCACAATAATCAATGTTTGGAAGCTTCGAATTACAATTGTAAGTGCATAAAAATTTGTAGCCGGCCAAGATCTATGGGATAGAAACAATTAAAATATATTTCAAATGCAAAAATGTATTTTACAGTAAAAATAGTGTAATTTAACATGCAGCGGCTAGGGATAAAAATTTCAAAAGTATTTTTTTGCTATCAGAATCGTTTTTTTAGACTAAAAACAGGTAACCACTATGGCTACAAGTATCGAAAGAATTGTTTTACAGAAAGAAAGGTTTGCTTAAACTAAAAACGGGTAGCTGCTATGGCTACAAATTTCAAATTGACTAAACAAGAGTAGCTACAATGACATAAATTTTCAAAGTAATTTTTTTCAATAAAAATAAATTTGTTTAAATGGGAAAGCAGCTATGGCACAAAATGTCAAAAGTATCGTTTTACAACTAAACAGTTTTTCTTAACTAAAACCGGGAAGCGGTTATGGGTACAAAGTCCAGGATTATCGAATAATTTTTTTTTCTAAAAAAGAGTTTTATTCGATATAAACCGGCAGCCGCTACGGCAACAAATTTCAGGAGTATTATTTAACAGTGACAATTATGTTTTTTCACTCTAAGTGTGTAGCCGCTACGGCAACAAATTTCAAATTGACTTTTATTGAGAGTAGACACATGGCTACAAATTTCAAATTATTATTTTTCTAAAAATGAGTTTTTTTTCGATATAAACCAGCAACCGCTACGGCAGCAAATTTCAGTAGTATGATTAAACAGTGACAATTATGTTTTTTGCCCTAAGTGTGTAGCCGCTACGGCAACAAATTTAAAATTGACTTTGAAAGAGAGTAGACACATGGCTACAAATTTCAAATTATAATTATTCTACATATGAGTTTTTTCGATATAAACCGGCAACCGCTACGGCAACAAAATTTCAGAAGTGTAATTAAACAGAGACAATTATGTTTTTTCACCCTAAGTGTGAAGCCGCTATGGCAACAAATTTCAAATTGACTTTTATTGAGAGTAGACACATGGCTACAAATTTCAAATTATTATTTTTCTGAAAATGAGTTTTTTTCGATATAAACCGGCAACCGCTACGGCAACAAATTTCAGAAGTGTAATTAAACAGTGACAATTATGTTTTTTCACCCTAAGTGTGAAGCCGCTATGGCAACAAATTTCAAATTGACTTTTATTGAGAGTAGACACATGGCTACAAATTTCAAATTATTATTTTTCTGAAAATGAGTTTTTTTCGATATAAACCGGCAACCGCTACGGCAACAAATTTCAGAAGTATTATTAAACAGTGACAATTATGTTTTTTCACCCTAAGTGTGTAGCCGCTACGGCAACAAATTTCAAATTGACTTTTATTGAGAGTAGACACATGGCTACAAATTTCAAATTATTATTTTTCTAAATATGAGTTTTTTTCGATATAAAACGGCAACCGCTACGGCAACAAATTTCAGAAGTATTATTAAACAGTGACAATTATGTTTTTTCACCCTAAGTGTGTAGCCGCTACGGCAGCAAATTTCAAATTAACTTTGAACGAGAGTAGACACATGGCTACAAATTTCAAATTATTAGTTTTCTAAATATGAGTTTTCGATATAAACCGGCAACCGCTACGGCAACAAATTTCAGAAGTATTATTTAACAGTGACAATTATGTTTTTTCACCCTAAGTGTGTAGCCGCTACGGCAACAAATTTCAAATTGAGTTTGAACGAGAGTAGACACATGGCTACAAATTTCAAATTATTATTTTTCTAAAAATGAGTTTTTTTGAGATATAAACCGGCAACCGCTACGGCAACAAATTTCAGAAGTATTATTAAACAGTGACAAATTTCAACAAATGGCAACAAATGGCAACAAATGGCAACAAATTTCAGGAATGTTATTTAATAATGACAAATTTTTTAAACTGTTAATGGGTAGCAGCTACTGTAACTAACTGTAAATCGGGAAAAAAAATTTTTAGAAAAAATAATAATTTGAATTTTGTAGCCATGTGTCTACTCTCGTTCAAAGTCAATTTGAAATTTGTTGCCGTAGCGGCTACACACTTAGGGCAAAAAAACATAATTGTCACTGTTTAATTATACTTCTGAAATTTGTTTCCGTAGCGGTTGCTGGTTTATATCGAAAAAAAACTCATTTTTAGAAAAATAATAATTTGAAATTTGTAGCCATGAGTCTTCTCTCGTTCAAAGTCAATTTGAAACTTAATGCCGTAGCGGCTACACACTTAGGGTGAAAAAACAAAATTGTCACTAATTAATAAATTAATAATACTTCTAAAATTTGTTGCCGTAGCGGTTGCCGGTTTATATCGTAAAAAACTCATTTTTAGAAAAATAATAATTTGAAATTTGTAGCCATGTGTCTACTCTCGTTCTAAGTCAATTTGAAATTTGTTGCCGTAACGGCTACACACTTAGGATGAAAAAGATAATTGTCACTGGTTAATTACACTTCTGAAATTTTGTTGCCGTAGCGATTGCCGGTTTATATCGAAAAAAACTCATTTTCAGAAAAATAATATTTTGAAATTTGTAGCCATGTGTCTACTCTCAATTAAAGTCAATTTGAAATTTGTTGCCGTAGCGGCTACACACTAAGGGTGAAAAAACCTAATTGACAATGTTAAATAATACTTCTGAAATTTGTTGCCGTAGCGGTTGCCGGTTTATATCGAAAAAAAATCATTTTTAGAAAAATAATAATTTGAAATTTGTAGCCATGTGTCTTCTCTCAATAAAAGTCAATTTGAAATTTGTTGCCGTAGCGGCTACACACTTAGGGTGAAAAAACATAATTTTCACTGTTTAATTACACTTCTGAAATTTTGTTGCCGTAGCGGTTGCCGGTTTATATCGAAAAAAACTCATATTTAGGAAAATAATAATTTGAAATTTGTAGCCATGTGTCTACTCTCGTTCAAAGTTAATTTGAAATTTGTTGCCGTAGCGGCTACACACTTAGGGTGAAAAAACATAATTGTAACTGTTTAATTATACTTCTGAAATTTGTTGCCGTAGCGGTTGCCGGTTTATATCGAAAAAAAACTCATTTTTAGAAAAATAATAATTTGAAATTTGTAGCCATGTGTCTACTCTCGTTCAAAGTTAATGTGAAATTTGTTGCCGTAGCGGCTACACACTTAGGGTGAAAAAACATAATTGTCACTGTTTAATAATACTTCTGAAATTTGTTGCCGTAGCGGTTGCCGTTTTATATCGAAAAAAACTCATATTTAGAAAAATAATAATTTGAAATTTGTAGCCATGTGTCTACTCTCAATAAAAGTCAATTTGAAATTTGTTGCCGTAGCGGCTACTCACATAGAGTCAAAAAACATAATTATCAGTGTTAAATAATACTCCTGAAATTTATTGCCATATCGGCTGCCGGTTTATATCGAAAAAATCTACTTTTTAGAAAATTTATAACTTGAAATTTGTAACCATGTGTCTACTCTCAATAAAAGTCAATTTGAAATCTGTTGCCGTAGCGGCTACTCACTTAGAGTGAAAAAACAAAAATTTCACTGTTAAATAATACTCCTGAAATTTGTTGCCGTAGCGGCTGCCGGTTTATATCGAAAAAAACTCTTTTTTAGAATAACAATAATTTGAAATTTGTAGCCATGTGTCTACTCTCGTTCAAAGTCAATTTGAAATTTGTTGCCGTAGCGGCTACACACGTAGGGTGAAAAAACATAATTGTCACTGTTTAATTACACTTCTGAAATTTTGTTGCCGTAGCGGTTGTCGGTTTATATCGAAAAAACTCATATGTAGAATAATAATAATTTGAAATTTGTAGCCATGTGTCTACTCTCGTTCAAAGTCAATTTTAAATTTGTTGCCGTAGCGGCTACACACTTAGGGCAAAAAACATAATTGTCACTGTTTAATTATACTACTGAAATTTGCTGCCGTAGCGGTTGCTGGTTTATATCGAAAAAAAACTCATTTTTAGAAAAATAATAATTTGAAATTTGTAGCCATGTGTCTACTCTCGTTCAAACTCAATTTGAAATTTGTTGCCGTAGCGGCTACACACTTAGGATGAAAAAACATAATTGTCACTGTTAAATAATACTCCTGAAATTTGTTGCCGAAGCGGCTGCCAGATTATTGCCGGTTTATATCGAATAAAACTCTATTTTAGAAAAAAAAATTATTCGATAATGCTGGACTTTGTACCCATAACCGCTTCCCGGTTTTAGTTAAGAAAAACTGTTTAGTTGTAAAACGACACTTTTGACATTTTGTGCCATAGCTGCTTTCCCATTTAAAAAAATTTATTTTTATTGAAAAAAATTACTTTGAAAATTTATGTCATTGTAGCTACTCTTGTTTAGTCAATTTGAAATTTGTAGCCATAGCAGCTACCCGTTTTTAGTTTAAGCAAACCTTTCTTTCTGTAAAACAATTCTTTCGATACTTGTAGCCATAGTGGTTACCTGTTTTTAGTCTAAAAAAACGATTCTGATAGCAAAAAAATACTTTTGAAATTTTTATCCCTAGCCGCTGCATGTTAAATTACACTATTTTTACTGTAAAATACATTTTTGCATTTGAAATACATTTTAATTGTTTCTATCCCATAGATCTTGGCCGGCTACAAATTTTTATGCACTTACAATTGTAATTCGAAGCTTCCAAACATTGATTATTGTGGTATCCGCTAGCTTCATATTAAGCTAGCGGATACCTAATTTTTTTAATTTTGGCTAAGGCTACAAATTTTTTAATAGCGTAACAAATTGGCTACAAATAGGCTACAAATGCCCAACTAGGTCCCATTTGTAGCCTACATTTTCAGTCCGCTAGCTTAAGAGACCTGATTTGACAATAATTTTAGTAAATTATATAATCATGTTGCTTAATATAACACATGTTCGTTCAAATTGTAAACAGGATCATGTATAATAATTAAAATAGTAATTTTCATATTGATAAGTTTTAACACAATTTAGTTGCAAGTAGTAATTATAGAGTTTACAACACCCAGGTGTTGTACAAATTTATCTCTCAAATCAAAAATGATAATGTATAGCAGATAAACAGGTATTATTGGTATTTATGGTATTTACATTTATGATAATTTAATATTTGTAGGTACGTATCGGTATTAAAAATAAAATACTAATTTACACGATACAATTTATATAGGATGGCTATTAATTTTATTAAACATTATTGTGTTGGCAAATTATAGAATATTTCACGAATTAGAATATTTTACATTGCTCAATAATATAGTCCTACTAATTTACATGGGCCAAAAATTTCACTACAAAAGTGCTCTTGAAATTGTTTAAAAAAAAATTATTACAAAGGTGAAAATTACAAATTATGAATAGAAAAGTGGCGGCACGAAGTTTTAAACACTATGTTATTGCGAATGAAGATGAAAAGTGCGCGGGAACAACTTGATACAACGGTACTGTTAAATTTTCATTTAACATTAAATAAAAATTCAATATAAAAAACACTTCGATTATGATTTGATTCAAGCATTGTAAATGTGGTGTTGGCATAATTGCAGTTAGGCGAAGTGTGTGTAAATGTTTATTTACAAATTTATTTATTTTCTTCATATCAACTTTTGATATACTAAAAAAACAAAAAACTTCTGCTGCCTATATCATTTTACTTGAAAATGGATATAGGTCTATATCTGTATACGCGTTCTGCTCGCAAAGAGGCTCCGCCCCTGAACCTCCTGGATGGCCTTCGGCCTTGGGCCCATGTCTTTCACATAATACAAAAACCCGCACCCACCTAGCATGTATAGAAGTAAAACAGGTATTTTTGGAAGGTTTTTTTTTCTTTTCCGAGGAAGTTACTTTAAGAAAATTATAGTTTTCCAATTTTTCACGTAAGTTTGGATCTATTTCGCGACGAATGCAAAAAACAGCATCCTTCTAGCATGTCTAGAATTTGTATACGTGAGTGAGTGAGTCAGTCAGTTACACAAAGGGCTGTATGTATTATATAGGATACTTAAGCTACTTGGCAGACTACTTTATTTATTCGTAAAAAATATTTAAAAAGAGTGACTAAAATTCTGTTGGCTGTACTTTTCCAGTAGTTGTTATTTGTGTAAAGCATATTCTATAATCAATGTATGTCGACTCTCATTGAACAATAAACGTCTTATATCCTTGTCGGGTGTTTTTACTGCGTGTGTGTTGTCGGCTGTCGTATGAAGTACGGCAAAATACGACATAGATCTCTACAATACACCGTAAGGAATGTACTAATATTGAGATAAAGTGCCATGGTAGTACAGTGTAATTTGTCGAAAATATTTCAAAAATACGGTTATTTTCGCAAATGTTGCAATTAACAAGATTAATGAACAACAACTTCTTCAACAATCTTAATTAATAGTTATTACTAGCCACTCCGCAACTTCGGCACGTATTTACGCCTTCGAAAACGAACGGAATCTTGAAAACTAATAAAGCCATACGAATTCAGACCATTTCTTCAGATCGTTCATCTCAAAGGAGATTTTAAAATTGAACTCAAAAGCTAGCTAGATATTCGGTTTCTGAGAAACCGTAAGCTAAAAATAGTATCCTACAAATAGAACAGGGTATGCTCAAACTTTGACTTACCCACTGTTGCTTTTAGATTATTTTCTTTAAAGCACATTTCTTGATAAATAAGAACTTGTTTTATAAAATATTTACTATTTATATATATTTACTTCTATTTTTACCTGGCCTCACAAACCTCTTGATATCGATTTTGAACAATTACATCCATAATTTGATTATTTTCTATCTTATTTGAGAGAAATTTAAGTAAACTATCATAAAAAATAATGAAAATAAACACTATCTTAATAAAAAATTTTATTAAGAAAATTATAATAAATAACAATACGACATGAAGATGTTAGGAAAAACCCACATCATTAATATCACTACTCCAAACCATGAATTATTTTGTGCGAATGCTATTGGTAACGTTAATGTTTCACATTCTTCCAACCATTCATCCGTCGAACTTGGCATGGCACTAAGATACGAGTATTAATTATAATTGACATTCGAGTATTATTTAAATGTGAGAATCTACATTAATGTTATTTAAATGTTCGAATCTATTGCGACTCGACTATCTTAATAATGTTCGGTTACAAAACTATTTGAATGTATTAATTTATTCAGGATTGTAATTAAGGTTACCACTAAGGGTGTCATCTTCAACGTAGGGCTTTAAATTGACATTATTATTATTTTAGTCTAAAATGTTACATTTAAGTAATTAAAATTATACTATTTATTATTATCTACTTTATTAAATTTTATTGTGGATTAAATATATATTTTAGTATTATTGTTGATAACAAAAATCATTGAATTATCCATTAAGAAAATATATGGATAAAGTAGTAACTAATATAATTGTCGAAATTAGTATTTTGCTAACAATTATTACTTGATTTGAATTTCTATTTTGAAAATTAATTATATTACCTCTATTTTACGTAAATTTGTAATATACATAGTTTAAATATACTATTTATTGCTTCATGACTTCGTATTGCTTGAGGCGCGTTCTCCAGGAGTCAAGTTAATTAAACGATTAATCAATAAGAGTTGACGACGACTTGGATCAGTTTTTCTTCACAGATTTTAAAAGAAAGATATACATTCGTTGTCCGTTAAAATGAAGTCAAGATCATGTTAACAGATGAACTTGAAATAATAAACGGAGAGGAAAACACTAACAATAGACACACCTTACGAGCTGAACGGAAAGTCATGATAGTCAACGTTACAAGTCAAGTTTCAATTTGTTTGGGCCAATTTATGGTTGATCCATTAAAATATTGATCAACAGAATAATTGAAAAAACTTAATGCAGGTCCTGCATTAAGTTTAGTCCTATCCTAAACTAACGGTAAAATAGCGGTTTAAATAAGTTTACAATTCACATTGGTTAAAAAATTATATTTTCTATACTTCTACATATCACAGTAAGAAACTCAACAATGGAAACTTCACACAGAAAATATCCTTTTTTAGCGAATGTCAAAATTTCGCCAAAATTTCTACAAATGTCCAACGATCCTACCTTGTACATGTCTAAAATCATCATCTGTAAAAAAATATATATATATATATATTTATTTATTTATTTATATATATATATATATATATATATATCAAATCGTCCGCAATATATATATATATATATATATATATATATATATATATATATATATATATATATATATATATATATATATATATATATATACAAGGGTGGCCCTTAAAAATTGATTTAAAAAAACTTCCCTGAAAATTTAATCTGTGCCCTAAACGTACTGAAATCTCAGTATATACACGATATGAATATGAACTGTTCTAGTTGGAATTCTCCAAATCTAGCTATCTTATTTTTAATTTTTAAATTGATTATGTTACTTTTTTAACACTTCCTTTTTTTTTCTTTGACACAAACGCGATCTATACACTAGAAAACCCGTAACTATAAAAAATTAGAAAAAGGGAATTTGCAGGTTTGTAGACACGGATAAATCTGCAAGCAAGTTTGATTTTTTATTTTTTCTATTTGACGGACTCTGAAGTTCTTCATCCGATTTATTCATTCAAATATTTAAAAATGATAAACAGAACTCATGGGTACACACGATTTTAAACGCATACGTGCAGACCGAATGAGACTCTGGTTCTTCTTTTATCAGTGCGTGTTCAGTTCCTGTTCTATTGAAAGTGATAAAAAAAAAAGCTTTAACCAGACTATCGTTTGACATTTTAAACTAAATGCAAACAAATTTTGTTTCAAACTTCACGCGGTAATGACACGGGGAACTTTTGCTTATACAGTTTGGCGCATAAGTAACGTTATGATTTAATTAGTGAATACATTTGTTGTTTACGTTTTTCAGAATTAATTTTGAAAAACTCAGCACAGAAGAACAAAGAACTAAAATTGTTCAATTTTATTTTGAAAGTCAGCATTCGATTATTCAGACACAAAGATCATATTGAAATTTCTTTCATGTTCCGACAATTAACCGATTGGTTCAGCGTTTTCGCCAACATGGGACTGTCTGTGATCTTTCGCGTGCTGGAAGACCTCGCGCAGTTCGAAATGATGTGAACATTGCTCGGGTGCAAGCAAGTGTTGAGGAAAACCCCGAAACTTCTACCAGGCGATGTTCTCTGCAATTGGTGATGGCTAGGCGGACTTTGCAAAGAATACACCTTTTCCCATATAAGATTCTATTGGTTCACAAGTTAAAACCAAATGATGCACAAATACGTATTCATTTAATAAATCATAACGTTACTTATGCGCCACCCTTTACAAATTGTCCCCATAAATTTTCTTTGAGTAAATTGCCGAAATTGGGATTTTCATACATTTAATTTTGAAAGAGAGATATCCAGTTAAAAACTTTTGGGCATATTGTAAGGCTAAAATGTAATGATTCAATTTTATACCTGTAACGATAACATGTGAGATATTTTATTTATTATTTTCACTACATGTGAGATAAATTAGAAAATCGATAATCGATAGAAATTTTTGTAATAAGTTTTCATAAAATCACACTACTACGTTCGCATATCCATTCGGTCAGAATGTCAGTCGGTCTGTTCGTCCATAAACACGATAACTCAAAAAGATATACAAATAACCAAATTAAAAGTTGTTGTAAAGAGATAAAAAAAGAGATCCAGTTCGTGAATGGTCTAAATTAGATTGCCTGTCGTCCGCAAAGGGGGAATTATATATATATTAGAAAGCGTAACCGATAGAAGAAAAACCGACAAAAATGTTTTATAGTTTTTTTAAAACAGTTTTTTTTTCATAAGCTGAACAGTTTCTCCACAACTTCAGTACATAACACATTTTTAAGCAATTTACGAACCAAAATATCAACTCGTTTAATTAGTATTTTCATCTATTTAACCTAAAATTACAAAAACATTTAAAAGTACATTATTATTTATTTATGTACTCAGAGATTATTTGCAAATTAATGGAATAGGATTCAGTTTAACTCTTGTACATATAAATCCAATTTTCTTATATTCGTATAATATTAATGTATTCCTACACGTTCATAAATTCATTTCCTATTTAATTAGACCTTCTATGTATTTCATTGCAAATACATACTAGGTGCTTAAATACTATTGAATACTTATTTCAGAACGAAACGCAATACAATATTAGAATCTTTCTCTATATAAAAATTTAGTAATCAAACCAAACCTATAACCTATATAATAACCTATATAACCGAGTTAAACTTGACTGTCTTCAACTCATGTTCCAATTTTGGTAGCTTCAAAAAGTGGCGTATCTCATACATTCTTTGTGGAATTACTACAAAAAGGAAAATTTTACTATTTAGTGCAATTTTTTAGTACAAAAGTCAAGGAAATTCGATATCGATTTGTGGGATTCCAGCAGCACTGTGGAAGATATATCATATATTCATGGATATATAAAGAAATTATTGGTGGACTGGGCCAAGGCATAAAAGGAAATTTACAGCAGTGCACAGATTTTTTGCATTCAGGGTCCCCAACGATTTTGCACTATATCAGATGATGTCATATCGGGATGGGTTTCAATCATTGAAACCCATGCATATGCTGGTAGTAGGAAAGAAGACATCATCCCTGAATCACGATCAGAAAGCCTTGAACGATGGTCAGTGGAGTAGGATCTTCAAAAGGTACATTGACACACCAAATTCCCAAGCTCAAACTCGGAGACATGAAAACGAAATTATTACACGCCCCGAACGATATCTGGGAACCGATACTATAGAGGATAACTCCTTATAGGGTTTGAAAATTCACCATCAGAATATACAACAGTGGAAGACGCGAAATATATTTTCTACCAATTCGAAAGATAAGTAACTCATGAGTAGGGAGATGAGTGGTACTACAACATTTGTAGCATCTAGACAATAAAATAGTGGAAGAGCTTCGACTGGACTATTCCTTGCAAAGTAATGCTTCGCGACTTTTCCGTAGATGTAATACTAGTCAAGCAAACAGAGACGTTTTAGTAGGAAGGATGGCAAAGTCAGTGGAGATATTAATGTAAAGCATCATCCCCTCCAAAAATAAAAATATAACACACACGCATAGACATTAATTTTTGTGGTCGATTTGTGCAAGATCTATTTAGTACGAAAAAAATTGTTTGTATATTTACAACAATCAATTTTTGTTCGAAACGTACAGAAGTGTTATCATGATAACAGAAGTGTTATCATGAAAAGTATGAAAATATCAGACTTTTTATTAACATTGTATCTGATTTGATGGTAACAGAACAACGCGGCCGGAAATTATACAATAGTGTTAACAGATGGATCTTCAACGTTATATATCCATTTTAACCTGGAATTTAATATTATTTTCGGGATACTTATGATCAAGGCAGAAATATGTTTTATATTATATTAACTTTGTATAGCACTCACGATAAAGAAGTGAAAATAACAACTGAGTTAATTACCACTGCGTGAATTATTTATTTTAGTATTTATATTAAAATTGTCTCAAAATTATTCAGTTTATGGAAAATAATTCCAAGCATGTTTATTTATTAAAAAAGAAAATTTTATAAACTTTTTTTTCTGTCTCTTTCGGTTTCAAAGATGGATGATTTCCCCACTGGCGGAGAGATCCAACCCGATTTTGTGCATTCACGAATTTAAACTCACATTAAGCTTTAGACCATACACACAAAGTTGTAAAACGTTATCTCTTTTCGTTTTTGAGTGATCATTTTTAGGGACGGATAAACAGACAGATAGGAGGCGGACAGTCATGTGGAAATGGGCCAATTAGGTTATTTCTTGAACACTTAAATCAAAAACTTGTTTCTGTGATCGATAATTTCCACCTTTCCAAAGTTGGGACTAAATAGATATACTTGTGCATGTATTACAAATATTCGTACAGCTCGAATGGGGATACCGCTTCCTTGACCCCTATAATGCAAAAAAATGGATCCTTCTAGCATGAATAGAAGTAAAAAAAGGTAAATTTTGAAGGGTTTTTCCATTTTGGGGGGTTGCTTTGGGAAAAGTAAAGTTTTCCGATTGTTCCGATTTAATTTTACAGTAGTTAACGCCATCGCTCAATTTTATGTTCAAGTAAACTAAAAATGGTAAAATTATTTTGATACTAATGCTTCATATGAAAAATCATGATCTTCGGCTTTCCAGACTAGTGCTCGTTCAACTTAGCTACCGAGATGCTATGTAGGTAAAATGCATAGAATTCTTCATTCTCCTGATCAGAGGCGACGTGGGCCACTACCTACGGCCTCGCGGTCAGAGGGGCTTCGCGCCTCAATGGTTTATGCATAACTCGGATGCAATGTGAAAATGTATTCGTCATAAAACGATAAATATATTGACATACCAAATTTATTTAATTTAGTCTAGCAACATTTGTTGGCGTTGCGTTATCCTGCGAATGGGTGAAAGTAGTGACATCCAACCTTACGAACTGTATGAAGAATTACAAACTATGATCCTAAATGTACCAGATTTTATTAAAGATGTGAAAGAACTGCTTCAATACATAATAGAAAATAACTTGAAAGAGATTTACCCAAATATTTACATTGTCTATCGAATTTTGTTAACAATACCGATAAGTACAGCGTCCGCTGAAAGGAGCTTCCACAAATTAAAACTAATAAAATTATCTGAGAAGTACGATGGGTCAAGAAAGACATTCAGCTTTGGCAGTGTTCTCTATTGAAGCAAATATAGCATCTAAGCTGAATTACGGCACAATCATTCAGGAGTTAAGTAATGGCTAAAAGCAGGAAATTTCTGTTTCTTTAATGTTAGTCTAACAATATAGTTTAGTTTGCATTTTCAATAATATAATAAATAATTTTTTAATTTACAACAATGCTTCTTGCGCTACCAGAGGGCCTTGCAAAATATACCTTGGTCTTTATAAAATTTTGGTCTTGCCTTGACACTGCTCTTGATGTACATGAATATTCTATTATTTCTCATTATATTTGACTATTTATTTATTTTTAATTATTCTAAACTTTGACATCTACCCATCCATTGTAAGTATGGTTGCCTCTACATTTATAATATACCAACGGGAGTGACTAGTTTTCACTAAATTTAACATTTTAGTTATATGTTGGAAATTAGTTTCACTCATTAATGCATTAATGCATAATATGAAAAGTCATCCATGCATTCAAACTTTAAAGCAGGAATTATTTTCGGATTGTTTAAAAGGGTATATTTGTAAAATATTAGTGGGTGCACGATTCAAAATAATATAATACTCATTGAATATCTACATAAAAGTGTTATTTTAGAGCTATGAAGTTTTGTTTGTATAGGTACCTACTTGTGAAGAGATATTGAGGTTTATAGAATTCCAGTTAAAAGCAGTCACACGTTCATTATTAAAACAAATCAACGACCACTGATAATCATAATTCCACAAAATACCTTTTAATTAAATACAATTTTATTGCCGAATCACAAACAAACCAATTACTATGTGCCGATGAATCAAATGAAAACAATAACAATTCTATTGAAAATAAAACTCTAATTCGGTCAATATTTTGCTTTACATTGATAACACATCTCTCATATTAGATTACCTATTAGGCCGGCAGCTATTATTACGTGAATGTTCGACACATAGATATTTTGGTTATTTTCGAAAGTAGCATATGAAAACATTGCACTAGACTAGATCCGATCGATACAAAATTTAACATCAATCTTAAGCATTCATGAATATTTAGTGATAAAAACGATAAAATACAAATATGGAAGAGCTACGGAATTGTACGGAAGTTTTCTTTTAAGCCTAAAACATCAACCATGAGTGTACCAAAAATTAAATTTATGAAAAAATATTCACTGTCGTTAATAGAAACCGAAAAAATAAATAATTATATCAATCCGAAACGTCCAAAACTAGTTGGTTAAGATATTTGTTGATAAAAAGTTCTGAAATTTTCTCACAACTTGTCAAATTTAAACGCTTTCGGAACAATTTTTATGCACTAAAATATTGATTGTTGACCTGGAAAACATTTGATTAACATGAAAATAACATTTTTAAATAGAAATATATAAAATGTTAAGGAGATTTTTGATGGCCTCGATGGGGTGTGGTTACCCTTATATATTTTATACCTATTGAAATCTGGCATTTCTGAAACCTTAATACTTGAGTAAATAGCGAAACAGAATTTCAGTTTCCCTTCTTAATATCACTTTCAAATTAGTTTTAGACAGCTGGGATATGTATAGTAATTTTTTTTCGATCGCAAAATTCATTTTTGAAACCTGTTTTAGAACAAAAACGAAACTAGCCTTATTTATTAATGTTAGCTGCAATAGATCTAAATGTAATATTCCCATCATTACAATGAAATTCATAAATGCTTAGGGTTAGCAAAACAAATTTCAAACGGGATATGCGCCGGGGCATCACGTTTTGTCCCGGTCGGAGCTAGTGTAATATATTTTTATATACTTTTACTTCAGTAAAAATCCATTAATATACACAAAACATACATTCAATTGTTAAGGTAACAGCTGCTGGTCTATAATATATCAGTAATCGTTTCTAAATCTGTATGACATACATTTTTTTTTTCACAGCATACATAATTTTTTTAATCAAACAATCAAGGAGGAGAAAATTATGAAAATTTTGCGGAAAAAGTGGAGGTGAGATATGTAGAAGGTCTGAAATTATTTCCAGAGCATAAAATTATCGGTGAACTTTTTTTCTAAACTATAAACAATTGTGTTCGACAAAACATGTCATATTTGAGTTGGAATGAGTCGACGTTTTTGCTGAACCGACATTCCAGTGTGACAAGAAGTTCAAAGTAGCAAATTTCTTAATTACCGAAATCGAGAAAATCTTTATAACAAATCGTATATACAAACAGGGAGGGAGGGCATTTGCACTGTGTATGCAAATGAAACAAAATCAATTTAAAATTTTTGATTATATTATATAATTGAAAATCAATAATGTATAAAAATATATTCAACAAAATTATATGCATTATATAAAGCTTAGTTTTGATAACTATCTTAATTATTTTTGTTTAAATAATTGAGAAAATCTTTATAACGAATCGTATATACAAACAGGGAGGGAAGGTATTTGCACTGTGTATGCAAATGAAACAAAATCAATTAAAAATTGTTTGATTATATTATTTAATTGAAAATCAATAAGGTATAAAAATATATTCAACAAAATTATATGAATTATATGAAGCTTAGTTTTGATAACTATCTTAATTAATTATTATTTTTAAATATTATCATGCAGTTTCGACTGACTTAACTCATTGTACTTATCGCCTTCAGACTCATGAATTTCTGCCATATTTTAGACGCAAATTTATACATATAAGTACTATCAACTCCAGAAGATATCCTTACCAGTCAAAATTTTAAGGTTGATTTGTTTCAAACACAAAATGAATTCGACATAATTCAATTACAAAATTTCAATAATTAATGCCATTTATTGAGTTGCTAGTTCTTAGAGATAGATATATTAAAGATTAGCCCTACAATTTTTTAGCCAGTTTAATTACAAGAACTAAGAATAAGTTATTTTTAACCTGAAATAGAATAAGTAATACATTGGATAAGTTTACTGAGGATGTCATTGATAAAATAGTAATTGCTGATTAAGTGATAACGGTATCTGAGACCATCGTTCAAAGTTTCAGTGAGTACTGTTGTTAATGCCATCAACTCAAAACTAAATTAGATTCTCTCTAATATAATCTCTATCGATTACCCGCGCAACATGTTTTTAACTCCGGCATGCAATGATGAAATAGAGACTACCATTCTGAAATATCAATCAAATACCAAATCAATGACTAAGAATCATACAACATCCTGTTTGATTAAACAAATTTTATCAACATTCTCGATCAATAATATTTTTCGATAAATTTGTGTTTGAAGTAATCAGATTTCCAGAAGACTTTACGAATCTCAATAATTAAACCAATTCATAAAAAAGGATAAAAAAAACCTTGTTAATTATCGTCCTGTTTCACGGATGTGCACCTTGCAAAATATTCGAATCACAATGTTAATCAGATTTACAGATTACATATGTACGCTTTGTGTCCTTATGGCTAATTCGAATGAAAAAGCCGGTCGCTTTGGCAACTGCGGAAGTCTTGGGTTGTATCTATAACTCCTTAATTAAGAATACATATACGCCTGTCATCGTTTGCTGATGTAACTTAGCGGATTAGATTATGCCTTATTTCTCCAATAGAAAATCAAAAGTATCATTGAAGAATCTTCACTATCGGGGTTCAAAGATACGCATAAACACAAGGGCACTTCGGTGAATAAAGATCATTATTATATTTGCATGCATGTTTTATGTGAAAACGTTAGTGTTTTGTGACGATCGACGGCGTAGGCTTGACGGACGTCTGATCGTTGCATGTGTGTGTGCTTCCTTGTCTTCGTGATTGAAAAACGTAACTTCGTTCATAAGAATTTAAATTAGCGTTATCCAAGAGGATCTATTATCTCAATCATTTGATCAATATCCATCCTTGTACGCTTATTAACATTTTATATAGTGGATAATGTGCATCATCTTTACGTCGAGCGTATTCCGAGTACCTAACAATAGATGAAAAATGCGTGCGGTTCCAAGCGTGTCTGGGTGTATATCTCTCTATATAAGAAATATCTCTCGCTGCTGCCACCACTCCCGCTACTGTTCAGATTCAATCAGCCTCTTGGGTTATTGGGTTAAATGCTGGGTTCTGTTTTCATTTATGTCTATAGACGACTATGAAATATATAATCCTTAATAATGTGACGGTCACATGACGATATTGTGACAGGCAGATATGACGGTATTACGGGTAGCACTGTGTCACGCTAATTATGAGTCACAGCTCACAATACACACAAACAAATAACCAGACCAAAAAAGGGCGTCAAAATTCGAAATGTCAAAATGACCACTGATTTGTGACTAGACTAGGTCGCTATTGAGACATTTCATTTATAATATTGAACCATCTTATAAGCTATCAATTTATCCGATTCAATCCTCTGAAAGTATTTTCGTATAAGATGTGTGCAGGATCCAATAGGACATCTTTCGAGGAACATTAGTTTACAAATCCAACGCGTCGAATCTTTTCGCAAATCCAGCCAAATACATGTTTGCTAAAAATGGTATAAATGTTATATCGATTGATACTCATGGGGGCAAATAGTCTTTGTATATACATATACTTCACGAAAAATCCATTATTATTATTCGGTCATAATATAGATATTATGAAATATTTTCATACGCATTCATTCAATGAAGTAAGATATTATATTATAATCGCTTGTGTATGCAGCTTGTAAATGTTTCGTTAAATTACTCGACAGTTGCAGCTCTATTTCCTTGTGTTTGATGTTGTGGTATATATTTAGTCTTAACAAATGAATAAACCAATTAATTATTGTATATAAGTCGATAATTCATCATTAAACGTATTATTCTGCGGACGTACAGTACAACCCCAACACGTTTCTTAATTACTTTGATATTGAAAATAAATAATGGCACTGTAAAAATAATACAAATTTGCATATTTCTAACTTATATATGGCGATTTAAAGTGTGCTTGTATAGTTTATAATTTCTGAGGAAATGACAATCAACAAAATTTTAAAATAATTTTTTTTAGAAGCTAACATTTAATATACAATTCAAAATATTATTTAAATTTTTATAAAAAATTTATTTTATTATTATTTTTCTTAAAATAAATTAAGAACCTTCGAAAAAGGAAATTTTATAATGTAAAATCAATCTGAAAAGATATGTAAAACATCATAAATTCAAATTGAATATCATAGCGTATAAAGTGTTAGCTTGTAAATAAAACATAACGCTTTTTTTAACACTAGATTTCACGACCCATCAAATTGTCGTAGGACTTAACTCGATTCTTAAGGAGTAAACTCCAAAAAACTTTCGTTTCGAAAACAAACAACGATTTTTCAATTAATCGATTCTTCATGGACGTATTTGCCATCAATTGTGAAAACTATAGTGTACTGTATTCTTGAATCCTTAGTTTCGTAATTATGAATCCAAAACTTATTTTATCGTATCACTACTTTTCACTTTTATACAATGCCCAAAACGCAGTTTGTAATATGAATTTATTTCATATTAAAAATATTCGATGTAACAAAACCAAACTTGAGTTTTGGCTAAATATTTATGTTTTGGATTTTTAGATGCCAGAAATATAATTTTTGAAAATAATTGTGCGAGGATGCTTCTACACAATTCGAAATAATAATGAAATAATAACCATTGTATCAAATCCATGCACCCGAAAGTAACATTCATTGAATTTATGTTCGATCAACTATTTGAATGTCAGCTCACTAAGTAACTTTCAATATTTATTGAAAAAATAATAAAATAAACTTTTTCACAGTTTAGAACATATTTTGGTCTGCATATCATGTAATCTATTTTATAAACACTATCACTATTAATACATTACTATTATTACTATTATTATATTAACATTAACACTGTGTATTACCACACCTTCTCCCGGTTTGGAAAAGGGGCCAAATTTGAAATTCAAAATGGGAAACTCAGGTTTTCGAAGAATTTCTCTTCCAAAAAAGAAAAATGTTATAACTAACTCAAATGATACCAGCCAAGTAGCAGCGCTTGTTAAAGCGTTGTGTGTACTTGGAACTGAGACGGTATGAGTTCGAATCCCGACATCGGATGTTGGTCAATAATTACTAAAAAGGGGGCGGTTAATAGACTAAACTGTCGGCGTATGAACAAGAACGAAGTTACCGACTATACTTGTGAAGGTTTTCTGCAGTTTCCTTTACGAACTCCAGATGAGTATCGGCATAGTGCCTATCAAAGTCGGCTGCAGCCGCACAACCTACCAATTCGTAGTCTACACACAAAATTGCTTGTCCTTCACTCACATCATCACATCCTTAGATAGCACAATGGACCTTACGGTCGAAATGTGTCCCATCCCAGACAGCCCCTACAATCTATCTATCTAACTCAAATAATTGTTTAAATCCTCTAAATATGCTGAGCTAACCATCTGTTCCTGTGCTCAGTGTGTATTTTTTAATTAGAAAAATTCTAAAGTTTAATATATTTAAGAGGAGACCTACTGCTTTTACGATTTTCTTGTCTACTTTTATTAACCTCCGTATCTGTAGATCCCTAAAGGAACCATCAGTTTAGATTCAGAACTCCAATTCCATGTTAGACAAGTCTAATAGAAGTGTTTTTTTCATCTTTGAACGTGAGGAACTCAATCCACAACATTTGGATTGCGAATTTCTTTACATCAACAAAATATTATATTGTATCAAAAAAAATTAATTAACGCATACTGATCGACTTAAACGGCCTCTACACTTTGCAATCTGCTATAAATTGGATCAAAGATCGTTACAACAAGATAGTTGGTATTTTACCCGCAAATACATACGACTCAATTACAGCTAGCCATATGACAAGCTTGTCACAGACATATACTATGGAATTTATCCAACCAACCTGCCATATATTAAACGTGGTTGTGGGATCAGTTATTTAACTAATCAAACGTCCAAATGATCCTTCCGTATGGTACAGCTTCTTAAACGGCACCGCCACACGCTATACAATTATTGTTTCGATTAGCCAAACAAAAAGTTTCGTAGTGACCCTTTTAGGTTTCCCAATGAGTTTCAAAGTTCGTGCGTACAATACCCAAGGACAATACTCAATACAATATTATTCTTAAAAAGTAGATATCTAGATTAGGCTAGGCTAATCAGAACGTTTAATCACTACCCATTTACCTGACTTCCCTTTTCACAAAATTGCATTTAATTCCGTCAAAATCCAATTTCAATAAGGAAATTGGGGAATCTTTACAAAATAACTAATTTTACAATTTGCTTTCAACACAAAATTGAAACAAAACTATATACTGCAATATTAGTATGTTTTCAATAACCATAACATGTATAGTTAGTTGGGGAGAGGTTTTGGTTGGATGTTGTTCGTTATATAAAATCTAAATATACACAATTTAATATATGTAATATGAATATATTATAAATTTTAGTACACTGGGACGTTGGGATAGTTTTCAAACTCATCCACACAATATAATATCTATAATACTACTATACTATATATACGACATACATTCACTGACATGGACTGCTCTGTAGAGTTTCTATGTTTCTATGTAAAATGCAAATAGTAGTAGTAATAATGTTTATTTGGTTTTGAATGTAAAGTGTAACATATGTCTTTGATTGATTATTTAATTAAATAAAATATATGTGAATATAATAAATACCTATCTGTTGGGACCCTTCGTGTCACCTATATGTATTAGACACTTGTGCATTCAGGGTTATGTAATATATCATTTATAGAATTTACTAAGTTATTGGTTATCGATCATGATCCCGTACAGAAGTTTAAGGATAAGTTATTGGATATTAAATAATTTTAAAGGAGGTGTTGTTAAGCTATTATATAATTTTAAAGGAAATACTTAAGAAGCAACTTCAACAATTAATAAATTCAATTGACAGTTATTTTGTTGTTTGTAATTAATAATGTGTTATTTTTTTTCTCTGCAGACTACGTAACTTTTGTTATGACGACTACTCACTTACTTTTTAACCCGACTTCAAAAAGGAGGATGGTTCTCAATTCGTCTGTATTTTTTTATTTTATTTTTTTTATTTTTTTTTTAATGTTTGTCACCTCAGAACTCCGTCATTTATGAAAATCGAGGAAAATCCTCATTTTGTATGTGATAATCGATTTTTGCGAATTTTTTGAAAGGGTATACTCATTCATAATGGGAAAATAAGAAAATTTTTTAAAAACCGACTTCAAAAAAATTTTTTACAAAAAAAAACCGACCCAAAAAAAAAAAAATTTTACAAAAAAAAAAACAATACATGTAAAAAAACTGAAAATCTGTTATGAAAAAATGCACTAAAAATTAAAAAAAAAAAAAACGGATAAAAAAATGTGTTATAAAAAATGCACTAAAAGTTAGTAAGTCGTTTAGTAGGTCTACCCATATTTAGACAAATAAAATAAGTTATTGAACTTCAAAGTCACTAAAAAGCGAGAAATAAAACCTTTTTTGACAAAATGGAAACCCGACTTCAAAAATCAAATATTCTATAACAAAAAATGCACTAAAAGTAAAAAAATAATAGCATATTCTTGTGCCAATTTTAGTTCACCTAAGCAAAAATTTTTAAATACATATGTACAATTATTGTTCTTTTTGGAGGCGGTGTCCAAAAATTATGTGAATTTCTCTATGGTGACACCGACTCCAAAAATAACAATAATTGTACATATATATTTAAATATTTTTGCTTAGGTGAACTAAAATTGGCACAAGAATATGCAATTATTTTTTTACTTTTTAGTGCATTTTTTGTTATAAAATATTTGATTTTTGAAGTCAGGTTTCCATTTTGTCAAAATAGATTTTATATCAAAAAAGTATCGAGTTTTAGCAAAAAAATATTCTATCCACCGTATTTCTGTTCTTGCCGACAAAGTTTCTCAATGATTTTTAATTAAAACTATCTGAAAAACTGTGAACATGAAACTAAGTGTACGCTAATGTATACTAAAAGTCAGAAGGTACTCATTACCATTTAAGTAAATATATAACAATATTAATGAAAAAAGTTTGTATGAACTGTTTGCATCCCAAAATTAAAATGAAAAATTAAAAGCTCGAAAACAATCTAATAATGGAATCGTGATCAGGAATCTTGTAAATTCGAAGAGATTCATTTTTAAAAGATTCTCATTCGGCACGATCGGATACTCAAAAGGTCTTTCTTTCAAATTTCAATCCCTAACTTAAATTTAAATATTTAGAATATTTTTTTCCGAATTGAATATTATAAATGAACTTCGTGCGCAAAACAGTTATAGCAATTTAAGGACATGAAACAGTTTACAAAGGAATGAAAGAAATTAAAAAAATATAAATAAATAATAATTTATAAGAATTTGGAAAATATAATTTTTGAGGTCAATTAAATAAGATAATCAAGTGAAGAACGAGAAAAAATTTTCGTCCTACAAATTCAATGGAATGGACTTCAAGTTTCCCATCTTAATTTTCAACGGCTTCGAGAAAATTTCGATATCATTTTCCAAAATTTCATACTTAAAAAATTTGGGCGTCTTGCCAAAACAAAATTAACTTACAAAGTACCAACTTGATGCTCATCATATTGAAAAACCCTTTGGTCTCCCGGACCATACATTAAACTTTTGATAACTTTTGAAATTTGCATATCATTTAGACATAGGGCATACAAAGGTAGACAGTAAGTTGTTTAGATGTGTTTGTCAACCGTTACTTTTCCTTTCAATATATTGCAGCAAAAAAAAATTTAACATTAAAATTCGCCAGTTTTATACGTATTTCAACAGATACTGAAGAGCATAAGTAGAAATATAATATCTATAATTTATAAATGATTTTATGATATAGAAACTTAATGTTTAAAACATACAGAACAATAATGATTATTTTATTATTTTGTCCAACCCCTGAAATAGAATACCTACACCAATATACAATGCACACGCTACTACGTAGATTACTGAAATGATATTGTTATCAATATTTTATGAGATTTCATAGAATAGGACATATATAAATTTAATATTTATTATTACTAATTGAAATGAGGTAGAATTAGTCCACAGTACAGCACGGTTTTTTTTTTAATGATTAGTAACAGGCTAAATTTTTGTCAGTAGCTGCCTTTCGACGAGACGCCCAACTTTTCTCTCGCGAAAATTCTCGATGATAGTATCTAACGAAGCGCGTAAGAGAGTAACTTTTGTTTGTTTGACGATAGCAAAAATTTTATTAGTAACAGTTAATTTGTTAGTTCAATTGAGAGATAATGTAATAAAGGCTTTAAAAAAACTTGTGTCCTACAAAATGGATGATGTGACGGGTAGGTCCTCCACTCCGAACATGTTCAAATAACGGCGTATACATAATTATTAGTAACAAGCTGATTTTTATGCTGTTAATTAATAATTGTATGTATAATTTGATGGCCACCTTGTCCTACAAATTCAGTTGTTCAATTTCCCAGTCCTATGCTCTGAACTGTTACTCTCTTACGTGCTTCGTTAGTCACTATCATCGAAAACTTTTGCGAGAAAAAACTTGGGGATCTCGTCGAAAGGAAGCTACTGACAAAAATTTAACCTGTTACTAATCATTAAAAAAAAACCGTGCTGTACTGTGGACTATATATATATTGTACTAAAAACTAACATAATTTTTTTACAATTGAGCGTTATAATTTAATAGATAGTCCAATTAAAAAAAAACACAAGTAATGTAACCACTAACTGAGTTAACTGTTTGAATACCCAAGTATATGCTGAGTTGTATATCAATGTTTTAATTGTTAGCAATTTGTGAATTGTCCCACAATTAAAAAAAATTCTCTTATGGTTTTAAAGATGAGCATACTTTTCGCATTTCGGGGAACTTTTGAGCATAAATTATGAGAAAAATATGGAGTTTATGGAAAAAGTTTTCAAACAAAAGTTGTTTATTTTAAAAAGAATATTTTTTGTTATTAAATTTTTGTTATATCTCTTACGATCACAAAGATAGTCAGTTTTGCCCATTTTTCCCAAACATGGTCCGATTTTGCCCATTTACGAACTTGACTTTACGTGCTCTAGAACTCACAAAAATTTCAGCTCGTTACCTCTTTTCATTATCGTATCCACGTACAGACAGATGGATGGAAATGCGGAAAGGGCCGAATTAGGTCATTTTATGAACACCTACACCAAGCATTTATGTCAAGGATTAATATTTTCAACCATTACGAAGTCGGGAATAAACTTAGTATACCTTGTATATTTACTATACTGGGTATAAAAACATAACTGGCCATTAAATGCATTATGATCAAATCTCCAAACATTTTATTAGAAGAAGTAGAGAAGTTTTCAATGTTCAATTCAATTGCAACATGTTTCAATATATTTTACTATCGTTAGTTAAGGATTTATCTTTTATATTTGACTAGCCATCCAAAAAAAAAATGCCACGATTTTTTTGATTTGCTTCACTTAAACAGGCAAATTTAAGTTATCAAAATTTAACCAAGTTGATTTATAATGAGGTTTTAGATTAGCGAAAAGGGTATAATATTAGAAGATATGTAAATGTCACCAAATAAGTTTAATCGTTAACATCTGTGTTGAAATCCCACGGTGTGAAGATTTTTCGATTATACTCATCGCTTATACACTATACCGTACAATGTAATCTGCAAATAGAGCGAAAATAATAAAAGTAAAGACATCCAAAATAATCGCATAGAACAAGAAGACGAGGGTACTCGTACCCTCGGAAATATTGTATGTATTTTAGCAGAAGAAAAAAAATTGTGTAATTATTTATGAAAATTGTTTGAATAAAAAATAATACAAAAAATCTCAATATAAATCCCCAACGCTTCCACTACTTCAAATATTTATCGACACTTCCACCAAATTGGTAGCTCTCCTTGAAAAAACTCGCACAACAATATCATTTGCAGGGCAATAAAATTGTTAGTGACTTAGGTGAAGTATTTATTAATGCATAAATTATCTATTGCATGAACCCCACGTTTTTTTATTTAAATCTAACATGTATTTTTATCGCTATTAAAAATTCATGATTACAAATTATCAGCCACTCTGTATGCGGTTAGGAGAAATTATTTCATAGTTTTTAGTTATTATTTCATTTCAAAAACGTGGTAAATTACCAATTTATTTCTTATTTCAATAATTATTTTAAGACTAAAAGCCTCAATGTATCTTCCCACCGCTTCCACTACTTCAAATATTTAGCGACACTTCCATCAAATTTCTAAAATTAATTTTACAAGATTTTAATTTCAATATTCAAACAAATTAATTCCAGATCGCTTGCATTGTCATCCAGTCCTAAGTTTTGTTTACTGTTTCAAGTCTCTAGCTCTTTGAGAAGATAGTTGAAAATCGATTGCAAAATTTGTACCGAACAGAAAAACAAACAGGCAGACAAGAAAGCGAGTTAATAAAAACGTGGTAAACTGAATTTGTTACTCCCTTCATTTTTGAAAGAACCTTTGCTAAGGAAACCTTATTGCTAAAATTATGAATAACATACAGCTTTACTAAAATTTACTTAAATGTCTAGTATACTAAAAATTGGCCAAGTGGATCAATTTCCTCAGGAGTTTTCCGGATGTTTTTATAACTTTGATCTAGGGGAAAGAGAAAGTGGAAATTTTTTTTCCCAGTTATTCCTATAAGATATTTCCATATCATAAGCATTGTCTTTTTTTTACCATTAGAACTTTTGTAATAACTAAAATACTGTTTTCTTATTAATTTCCAATGATATTCACAAGTCCTATTAATTTCCAATGATCTTTTAAAAGAGAAAATGCTTCCTTTAATGGCGAATTTGATTTGCTTTCAATAACAACCATATTATAAACGCAGATTGGAATTAGTGTTGTTTTAGCTTCGATCAGAACTAAAATCAAACCTCTTTATGAAAAAATTTCTTGATATATTTCTAACATTCTTTATAATGGTGCTTTTGCTCAAAACGGTCGTATTCTGGGTAAAATGAAATAATATAGTCGAAAAATAATGAAAGTATATTTCAATCGACTTCAAAAAGGTTAATAAAGTCCTTTTTCTTTCGTATTTAAATACTGTTATCTATATATTGTATCTGTAGAGATCCTTTTCATGTTTTCAGATACCCTTTTATAATTATATAGTTCCTTATTAAATCATGAATTTATATTAGTATCTGGATCTTTGTACAAGTATCAAAACGCTTTTTTCATCGTTGAAAATATCAAGTATTGCAGTTTCTTTCTTATACACATCGTACATGTAGTACCAAAACTACGAACATGGCTACCATTAGAAGCTGTACGCAATTGTTGAATGTCGGCGGTGTCCAAAAGTTATGTGAATTTCTCTATGCTGACACCGACTCCAAAAATAACAATAATATATTTAAAAATTTTTGCTTAGGTGAACTAAAAATGGCACAAGAATATGCAATTATTTTTTTACTTTTTAGTGCATTTTTTGTTATAGAATATTTGATTTTTGAAGTCGGGTTTCCATTTTGTCAAAATTGGTTTTATTATTATTTGTACATATATATTTAAAAATTTTTGCTTAGGTGAACTAAAAATGGCACAAGAATATGCAATTATTTTTTTACTTTTTAGTGCATTTTTTGTTATAGAATATTTGATTTTTGAAGTCGGGTTTCCATTTTGTCAAAATTGGTTTTATTATTATTTCTTGTAATGTCTTTGTAAATGATAAAGTGGCATTTAAAAATGATAATGACTTGTAACAAACATGATTTTCTACAACTTTACTCCTTATACATTTTTCGATTCTTCTAATACTAATAGGGACTACAGACGTGCAACCTGTGCAGGAATATTTTAAGGACAAATGTTCGGTAGTAGGTTGCTAGTCTGTATTGCTGTCGTCGAACAAAAACAAAATCCTTGGGAGGAGTTTAATGTTGCTGTACATGTTCCTCGTGTGTAGTGATATTTGCAGCATATTATCTAAAATTTTATGTTTTCCTAATATTTTTATATGTTTTATTACCTAGATTGGTTACTTTATATACTTCATTATTTTTATACTTTATTTTTTGTATTGAAATATATTAATATAATACACTTTTGTAAAAATATTTTACAAAGTACATACAAATAATAAACTAGAGATACATACAAATAAACTCGTATTTAAGATCACAGTAATAAAGTAATAATTTTATATCCCTAATTTTGGTTGCACGTCTGTAGACAAAATATTTTGTGGGCGGAGTTCAATGTTGCTGTACATGTTCCTCGTTTGTAGCCTACATAAGCGAGATATTTTGTGTTTTCTTGTTTCTCTATGCCCCCGCCACCCCTTTCCCATTGACTTATGCCATTTATTAATAAAATTGGTCTTGCAAATACAAAATCATATCAGATACGACATTTCATTTTGATCAGACTAAAATTGTAACCGCTAGAGAGTGATTCATGTATTCTAAGGAAATTCGCTAAGTTGACGCAGCTCCTGCGTAACGAATTAATTCCTACTACAGACAAATCGCAACACATCTTGTGCAGCTGTTACGTTAAAAATAAGGATTGATTATGGCAAAAAAGTTGTTTACAATGACTGAAAATTTACAGCAGTACGATTCAATCAATAAAGTTCCAAGTGCGTTACTGTCCAAGTAGGCGGGCGGTCTACGGCATTATGTCTACTTGGATCTGGGAGGTTGGTGGTTCGGTTCCCGACATCGGCAGTTTGTCAATTATTAAGAAAAAAAATTGGGCGGTTAATTGACTAAACTGTCGGCGTATGGACAAGAACGAAGTAACCGGCTATGCTTGTGAATTTTTTCTGCTGTTTCCTTCACGAACACCAGATGAATATCGGCATAGTTCCTATTAGAGTCGGCTGCAGCCGCACATCCTACCGATTCCTAGTTTACACACAAAAATTTCTTCTTTCCCACACCACTCATATCCTTAGGCATCACAGTGGACCTTATGGTCGAAATGTAGCCCGTCCAGGGCGGCCGCTACAATCTATCTATCTCTACAAGTTCGTCAGTTTGTTCAAAATATTCTGTTTTTAGTATGAATGGGTGTTCCTTTATTAACAAACTGGAAACACATCTCTGAAAATGTGTTGAATATATATACGGTATAGAAGTTTTGTAATACGATGTTTAGTATTTATATTACTTTTGTTAAATATTTATAAAAGCACCTTCCTTAAATAAGCAATATGATACACAAAGGTTAAGTTCACAAAGAAAATTCACACTTGCCTAAACATAAACATAACGTTCTTGGTTATGGATTCAAAGTTCAACCTCCACAAAACTAATCTAAAGTTTTGTATAATATACGTTTAGAAAACACTCATAAACTTTTGTTTAAAAAATTCAGATATAATTTTTCTTTGAGACAGAATAAAAACGTTTTCAAATAAAATAGCTTTCATGAAATACAATATGATTTTTATACTGTTTAACATGTGGTCCAAATGGATGGTAGTTTTTTCCCCAATTACATCCATTTCTCGATAAAACGTCGACTTTCCGTTATTTCTGAAGTTCAGATTTATGAATAATATTGAACTATTCTAAGAATTTAATAGGATAAACCCTAGTATATCATTAACGATTAATGAAATTTTTTCCATCGATAACATAAAATATATTTTGTGATTTTGTTTTTTATTATTCGTTTCAAGTAGAAATAGAAAAAGAATATTGAATGAAGTCTCCCGAAATTCAGGAGATCCGTAACTGGAATTTTTGCGCCAGAACATTTGTCCACTGGGCAGTAGACGATTAGAAACTTTAACACTAAGCTTCACTGAATACTTTATAGTGGAAAAAAGTATTGGGCTAAATTATATTTCAAATTTTGCCCCTATTCCTAGAACATTTGTTTGTATTTTATAAATACGTATTTCGACTACAATGTAGTCATCATCAGTATGAATTAGCTAATCGTAACTATCTCTGGGATATGGATACAGAGATATGTTGCTTGTTGCTAATTTGGTGCCTGTGTCACAATAATATTAAAAAATTCTGTCCTTTTATACGATTTGGCTGAGGGTATAATCTGACTTGAGGATTATTTAAGTTGCCTGACTACTGGATTAGGTGTGTGGAAAGCCCCACATATTTATTGGCGGTATTCTTTGGTGACTATGCGGCGTTTGCTTTGTCACTACAGTGAGTGTACCTACGTTAACTTTGACATTCAGGTATTGGATTTTTATTTTTGAAAATGGTTTAATTTTATTAAATCAGAATTTGGAATTGGGCCATTGTCTAAATTCATTATCTGTTTTCTCAATTTGTATATGTAGATGCTTTCGTATGCATCTAATTCTGTGGGGTTTTGTACCGATTTAAGTAGTTTTAGATTCGATTTATCGATTTTATGGATGTTCCCAATAACGTGCGCCGCTATACAAGATTTTTCAGTTCTCCCAAATTTCACATAAGCCAGATGTTCTTTGATTCGAATACCGATTCGGCGACGACTTTGACCAACGTAAATTTTCGAACAGTTTTGACAATTAACACCATATATGCCCGATTGTTTATCATTACTAATTTTATCCTTAGGGTTGCCCAGTAACTGTTTGATTTTATTTTTACTAACAAGCGCTGTTTTTAAGTTGTGGTCCCTTAATTCTCGAGTGATTTTATTTGTGCATGGACGGAAGTATGTTAGTTTGCACCATTTAGTTTGTTCAACGTTGCCAATTTCTGGTGTTAGTGCGGTGGAATTGTTTCGTGCAATTTTAAATTTAGTTCTGCGGACCAAATTATTTATTATGTTAGAGTCGAAGCCATTAAAGATTGCAATTTGTTTAAAGTGGTTCATTTCTCTAACGTAATTTTTCTTGGACAATGAGACTTTCAGTAGCCTGTTTATCAAAAAATTGAAAATAGCCATTTTGTGTTGAGGTGGGCTGTTCGAATCGGCTGTAATGTATCGTTCAGTGAACGATACATTATAATAATATACAAATATAATTTCAAAAAAACCTAGAGTTCTCTTTGATTATTTTAGTAATCTTTAGTATTGGGCTAAAGATTAACAAAATTTTCTTTTTCAATCGATATCATAAAATATGTTTTGTGATTTTGTTTTTTATTATTCGTTTCAAGTAGCTAAGCTTCACTGAATACTTTGTAGTGGAAAAAGAGTCTCTTATTATTTTCAATTCTACTAACAAATTTCTGGGAATATTGGAGTCTCCATGGGCTCTGATAAGAAGAAGGAATTCATAGGTTTCTTATAATCGGACGACTTATACAAAAACGTCGCCTACAAAAACGCTAAAAAAATTAATGACGTCATAGTTTAAAATAATGAAAATCAACCTTTTAGAAAGCAAAATTTCATAGACAAAGTCTGTTGCAAATATAATATATCCATGATTTTATAAAACATTGTCAAAAAAAATTTCAAACCTGTAAGTCGACAAGGTTTATTTGTGTGGATATTAAAATCTATTATATGCAATCCGAAATGTCTCAAAAATCACCCATCCGAAAAATTACTATTACTTTTTAAACTATTATTAACTATTTTTTTATCTATATTGATATTCAAAATTTGATCATTGAGACTTGTTTTCGAGTAACAATTTCAGACTAGGTTTACTAGTTCTATATAAATAAAGGTTAGGCAAAAAGAACACCTTAAATATAAATGAATTGCATTTAAATGTAAATATAAATGTTGCATATAAAAAATATTAAAATTGATTGGTCCGATATTGATAACAGTGAAAGACAACAATGTGTGGCAATATAACACTAAACTGCATTATTAAAAAGAAAACTTTTAACTATTAAAATAATGTGATAAGTTCATTTCCTTTTTTTCAATCAATGACAATTCATTTAATAATTTGAATTTTAACCAAGTAGAAAGTATTACCACATTAAAACAACGGTTATCTCTTCAAAACAATTGATTCCATATATTATATCGCATTCCATTGCGATATAATATTTCAGAAATAAAAATATTTTAAAATGTTTCAGAAATATAAAATGATCAAACCGTACCCGGCTCTGCTGTTTGGTATGTAAACTATTATTACGGTTGATTGACAAAATGTTTGATTATGGATAATAATATATTTGGTATCGTTTTTGTTCGCTATAATCTGCTCGTCACAATGAGAACGACAAACGTTATAACGTAAAACCTATAAATATATCTCACATTTCTGTTATTTACTAAAAACGGAATGTCATATATCAAAAAACGTAGTGATGATCTCGAGCTCGACTGTGTATAACTTATTTCTATCCTAGTAGATATGACTTTCAATCTAGAAATTTTCTTATAAAAAAATATTTTTTGCTCTAGGTTTAGAGATTTATAAAGAAAGTAAGTAAATGAATAATAAATGCATCAGATAATGGTCCACTTATAAAAAAATAAACTCAATTTACATTAGAAGAAAAATGCTCCACTCTAAAGGATAAACTATCAAAAATAATACTTAATTTTATAGTCATTGTTGATATGATATATGACAAATGTTTTATTTCGATAAATTTTTAAATTTGACATGACAAAACTATATATTCAAACATAATACTTTATTTTACAATTTCTCAAAACTAAGTTCATGTATTCATCAAGCTTTTTAGTGAATTTCCTGAAAGGAAATACAGCTATTTGAGCTATATTGGTCTCGTACCAAAGTCAAAATTTCGCAAAAATTTCTTCAAATGTCTATCGATCCTACCTAGTAGATGTCGAAAATCACCGTCACCGTATTTATGTATATATGTATCTGTAATCGCTCTAGCAGTCACAGTTTCAATCCGATTGGAATAAAACTGGATACGTTAGGTGCTTTTGGTATTTGAACGGTCGAGTTCGTTAATAAGCAAAATCGGATAAGGGGAAGGGGGTTTTAGAGGGAGCGGGAAACATAAAATTTGGCATATCTGCCTTAATGTCGGAAAAATCGAAAAATGACTACGATGTAAATTTATAAATAATTTTACTATAATTTTGGTTCTAATCATTTTTTCTGTTACCCTTATATTGACAGAAATATTTACGAATTAAAATTGAAAGTTAAATTCCTTCTGTAAAAAAGTTAAATCTCTGTACACATTAGAGTTTGAGAAAAAATGATCAGGTAATGAATTGTAGCAAACATGATTTTCTACAACTTTACTTCTTATACATTTTTCGATTTTGTTAATACTAGGAGAGATATTTTATGTATTGTGGTCTCAATGTCCCGCTTCCCCCTTGACCTATTCCATTTATTTTAAATATTGAACTTGCAAATACCAAAATCATATCAGATACGACATTTCATTTTGATCAGACTAAAATTATGACCGCTAGATAGTGATTTATGTATTCTAAGGAAAAATTGCTAAGTTGACGCAGGTAACAAATTTTTCTATTCCAAATCAAGTTCTATGAATTGTCATTGAATGATTTATATAATTTGCATTTGCCATACAAAGAACCTGCATATGCAGCTTAAAACAGCCAAGTTTTTTTCTGATTCAGACAATTATCCCCAAAAATAGTACATTTTGACAATCAAATACATCATAACCTTTTTTTAATACACATATGATTTATGTATATATGCCTATCACATATAAATACAGACTAAACACTATTTTCAGGAATGCTTTTCAGGAATTTTTCACATATTTTTTCACAAATGAATAAAAGTTATACTACACACATATCAATTGCAAAAAAAGTTGTTTGACATTTAAAAATGACATTGATAAATTACTAAGTTAAATTTTATGGTTTAACTATAAAAAAAGCATATATGATAACACGTACGTAAAATTTCAATTTAAATCACACAAAATAATTATAAAAGTGGAAAGCAAATATTATTTACCAAATAAAATTTTTTTATATAAAAAATAAAACTTCATCACAAAAATATTTTATAAAAATTTTTTCCAAAAACTTAACAACTTTGTATATCCGAAAAATATTGGGCAAACACTAACATTATGATTACATAACATACAACACTTGGAATTATCCACGCACATACATAACCTAAGTGTGTCTCATTTTCTGGCCGATGTATCGTCTCATAATAATTAGAAAAAAAAAACAAAAAAAAAGAAAGAAAACACAACACCAACACACAAATAAAATGCAAACGTGAGATGTTCAACCGTTCACCAAGCGTTCAAGCATAAAGCGGCTGTTAACAAAGAATAAACAAAATATATGTATATACCACGCGCGCAGCGCACGGCGGGAAACCACCAAAACACACCAATGACAAGAAAACACCGATTGTTCAATTTGAACTGAAAGGGTTTGGAACATAACACAACGTATTTGAACATATCTACATGTGGCTTGCGTATGTATTTGTAAAAGACATAGCTAGATACATGCATCAATGAGACATAGTCGCATTATTGCGAATATTCACGAATATAAACGATATTCTCATGAAATATTTACGATATTCTTCTCTCTTCCTAATGTTGTTATATCGTTTTTACTTATGTTCGGTTTTTTTTTGCCATACACACAACTATAATATGTGTTATGTAATATTTGAGGGAAATATTCGATATTCCTATATGTAAAGCAAAAGGCTTGGTTTGTATTGTGCATACAGTTCAATTATTATTATCTTAACACGTTTTCATCAAAAATTTATTATCTATCCATGATCAAACATTTTCGGCCATTAAATGAACTAAATCTATTGGGTTTATTTTTATTATTTTCAACATTGTTGGGTGTTAAAAAAATGATGTGTGTTTAAAGATAAAAATTGAAAATTTGAACAAATTTTCGCTATCCAAGTATAATAGTGATGTAATTTTTTGACAGCTCACTTTTCTAAAATCCTTCTCTCAAAATTATGGACATAAAAACTGACTTTACAAAAGGTGATATACATAAATTTCTAGAAAATACATCAATCAAAGTGTTTTTTTATAAACATTGATAAAAAAGGTAAGCACTTTAAAGTAGGAGAAATTTGTTGCCAAAAAAAAACTTGGTTAGTTAGTTATCACGTATCCTGCAAACAAGGTATTTCCTAGTACAATTTTCACTAGTACTTTTATTCAGGAAAAAGTTTTTTTCTACACTGCTTGTGTGTCTCATATTTCAAATATAAACTAAGAACAAACCGCCGCAGTGTTTACAAGCAAGTTGATGGTTTTATAAAGCGTTCTACTCGGAACTGGAGGTTGATGTTTGTCAATTAAATTAATTTTTTTTTAAATTTACGGGGCGGTTAATTTACTAAACTGTCGGCGTAAGGACAAGAACGAAAGTTACCGGCTATGCTTGTCAACGTTTTCTGTAGTGTTATGTCACAAAATCCAGATTAATATCGGCATAATTCCAAACTATATCGGCGGGTATCCGCGCGAAAAGTACTATATAGAAAAATATAGGCGTAAACAAATACGTTGGTACTCCTGCGCGGTGTTCAACATCATGCATATACTTTCAAACGACTTTCAAACAGCGCGCCGGTACTCAGGATGCCAACTGAACCATAAAAATAACCTTCTGCTGCGGACATAAAAAAAATGCACTGAATATTTAATCAAAAAACTTAACAACACGATGGTCATTCTCCCAAAGTTTTAAGGAAAAATATTTCTAAGGAATAGAGGACAGTATGTGTCGAATTTTCGAACAACCGTGACTATATTGAGAGAGTTCGAAGTAAAAACATTCGGAATCGTGCATTTTATTTCACCATGTTTATGAAGATGCATGTTAAATTTCTCCGTAACGGAGTTTAACTTACGTAACGATTTTCTCAAAAATGCCATGGGGATAAATTCTCAAAAAAATTTAGCTGATTTCTGAGGATTCATTTTACTAATTTTGTGAATTTCGTGAAGTTCTTAACAACCTAATAATAGTTTGGAAATACCTGATTATTTAGTGAATTATATTCATAAATTTGATTTGACAAAGTTTTTTAATGGAACTTATTGAGAGACCCGGTTTCTAATAAGACCCAAAATCGAGGTTTTTAAAAATATCATTTTTTCATGAAAACAAAATAAACTGTGATGATTTTTGTCAAACATTGATCGGATGCATAAATATTCAATGTTTACTAAATTTCTATGTATTTTTGTTTATTACACAATTTCATGTTTTTGTAGTCGATTCTCCGAAAAGTAGGCGCCAGGACAATATGGATAAATATCCGGAAATTGTTTATATTTGAGGTGTTATCTTAAGAACACAACTTGTATAAAGCTTATTATTTTCGGAATAGGAAACGTAATATTTTTGAACACCATTCACAAAAAATTGACCATAAGTAAAGTTATAAATCGCTTCTGGACGTTTTATTGCAATCAGATACAAAGCATTTTAGAATACATAGTTTAAAAATATCCATATTACCACTTCTTTATACTGTCTGTTTAGTTTACATCTTCGTATCATATATCCCATGAGTATGAGAGAGTACATATGTACATATACATTAAGCAATGTGTATGAGAAGGATGTCTTATAGGTTTGATAAACAAGAATATTTTTCAAAATAGTGAATAATATTCATAACGAGTATGAGAGAGTACATATGTATACATTTAGCAATGCGTATGAGAAGGAGGTCTTATAGGTTTGAGTAGTTGGTGACCACTCGAACAGTTTTGAAAAATATGCTTGTTCATCAAACATATAAGACCTCCTTCTCATACACATTGCTTAATGTATATGTACATATGTACTCTCTCATACTCGTGGGATCTATGATACGAAGATGTAAATTAAACATTGTGTATATTTGTCAAACCTGCTGAAACATTATACATATATTATGTACCTTAAACTCGGCCTTGCGCACTACCGTGCTTTAGATGATTCATATTTCGTATACAGAAATTATAGTACAACCAATAGAGAAGCCCGTTACTCTTGTCCGCATTGTACTAAAATAAACAAAATTCTTACAAATTTCGATCCCGGAAGAGCCGTCATTTTGAGAAAAACTGTATCTCGGTCTACATCTCCTATATTACTGTGCACTTTCGACCAAAAATGGTATTAACTTTTCTTGTAGATAATTAAATTTCCTACTTTTTCGTATCACTTATCGTTTACGACTTATACGATTATTACTATTTATTTATTGACAGTTTTTTCTCAAAATGACGGCACTTTCGGGGTTGAAAATTGTAAGGATTTTGTTCATTTATATTCAGTACGTGATACTTTTACAAATATTCCTGTAAATACTCGAATTACAGAAAATATGGTCAAATAATGAATTTTAGTAAAACTGATTTACTTTAAAAATTTAAAAAATTTTTCTTTTCCTAATATTAAGAGAGAAATTGAAGATTTTAGGTATTTCATTTCAATCACCATGGTTACTTGAGATTTTTAATGTATTCAAATGAATGTATATTTTATTTTTTCTCTAAATGCCCCTTAACCTTAATGGATCCTTTTCATTAACGAACTTGGCCTTTGAAATACCAAAACTATTTCAGATACGAAAATATATTTATATATATATATATATATATATATATATATATATATATATATATATATATATATATATATATATATATGTATATATATATGTGTGTGTGTGTGTATATATGTGTCTGTAGCCACTCTAGCGGTCACGGATCGCCATGAACATTTATAACAGTTAATTACGATCTATTTCCAAAAAAGAAGCGATGTATTTATTCAGCTGCTAGAACGTATTTTTTTAATTAAATTTTTGTGGTTCTTCATATTTATGAAGAAGCTCAAAGCTATTTTTTTATATAGCAACTGATGTAGCTCAAACTTTATAATAATGTTAATTAGAACAGAAAATTACATTACATTAATTGAATTTCTTTAATGTAATCTTAAAACAAACAATAAATGCAAACGGTGAGGTGATTCATCCATAAAATTTTATTTTTTATGTAATACATAAGAGAATTGGAGTCATAAAAAGAGGATTTCCATAAAAATATACTACCATATACGGATAATATATACGAATATATTATCAAATTAAATTGAAACCGAATACCAGTATTTATTTCATAAGTACGCCATACCTAGAAATATATTTTCAATTGGTCAGCAAAAACACATTCAATCATTTTCAATGAAATCACAATTATACTTTTAGTTAAAGCAATGGCACGTCAAATTTGGAAGGAGAGGCAACCGGATGGCGAGTGGTAATCTGGGTCTTGAAGTGATACTGAACCTCCCCGTACCGTCTGAATAGAATCAAAATGGACGGGGGCGGAGATAGGGAAGGGGAAAAACGTAAAACTATTTGACGAGGCAACCGGATGAAAATTTGATTGCTTTGAAGTTTATGCCCTATTTATATAATAACATTTTTTTGCCATCCGAAACACACGGGCCATTTTCGCACTTGTGAATTTAGAAAAAAAAAAGTTATGAGGCAACCGTTCCAAAATTGGTGAGCTTATCTATTGGTACCACTTTATGTTGTTAAACAAATTCCATCCAATTCTGATGGGCAGTTTCTAAGAAACAACCCTTCGAAGTCGCCAAAAAAACCCTTTTTTGCCAGGAATTGTGTGTGCCAAGAATTGTGTGTATCAATGCCATCCGGTTTTGTTAAAATTCACCCTCATCTTCGCCACCCCCAAACATCGAGGGTGAATTTTATCAAAACCGGATGGCATTCATGCAGACAGTCCCCCCCCCCCTATCTTCACCCGGCCGTTCGGACGGGGGCGGAGATGGATTTGGGGTCCATTCGGACGGTACGGGGAGATTCAGTATCACTTCAAGACCCAGATTACCACTCGCCATCCGGTTGCCTCACCGTCCAAGTTTGACGTGCCATTGCCTTGAATATTTTATCAATGTTTTAAAATCGTTTTAATATGTGTCATTTGTATCACTGATCATAAAATATTCGATATTTTATAATAAATACAATTTCTGGTTATAATTTCAGTTATTACTCTTCCGAACGAATTCAAATTTTATACAACTGATTTAATAAATTGAAAAATGTTTTAGAATATTGAAATTACAATTTTAGCTAATTTCCTATTCAGGGAATGTCAAATGTCCATCAATCCTACCTAGCAGATATCGGAAAGCACCATCTGTATATATATATATATATATATATATATTTATACACGCATATGTGTCTGTAGCCACTTTAGCGGTCACAGTTTTACTCTGATCGGAATAAAATTAGGTATTTGAGGTGCTTTTGGCCTTTGAAAAACCAAGGCCAAGTTCGTTAATGACAAAAGTCGAATAAAGAAAAAGGGGAGTTTATATGGAGGAGGAAACGAAAAATTAGGTATATTGGCAGTTTTGCCCATTTTGCCCAAACATAGTTCGATTTTGCCCATTCACGAACTTGACCTTATTTTTTAGTTCTAGAACACACATAATTGCAGCCAGCTATCTCGTTTCGTTTTCGAGTTATCATGTTTACGGATGGACGGACGGGCAGACGAACAACTTTGCGGAAATACAAGGTCATTTTGTGAACACCTATACCAAATTTTTTTTCTGCGATAAATATTTTCAACCGTTACAATATCGGAAGTAAACATAATATATCCTGGTATATGTTATATACCGGGTATAAAAATGTGACGTGTTTTGGTTAAAGTTAGAGGATGAATATTTGAATTTATGCTATTCACAATAAACAATGTAATACGTATAAAGATTATTAAGATAATCAAAGAGAACTCTAGGTTTTTTGAAATTAAATTTCAAATTATGCCCCAATTTCTAGAACAATTATTTGTATTTTATAAATACGTATTTCGACTACAAGGTAGGCATCATCAATTTATCGCTGGGATATGGAGTCAGAGATATGTTGCTCGTTGCTAATTTGGTGCGTGTCTCACAATAATATATAAAAAGTTTTGTCTTTTATATGATCTGACTGAGGTAGTACTGAAGGATTATTTGAGTTGACTGACCAATTAACAGATTAAGTGAGTGATGAACCCAACCCATATATTGGTGGTATCCTCTTCTGGCCATGCGCTGTTGTTATTGTCAATAAGGTGAGGATGTTAATCGAAGCTAACCATGATATTCAGGTATTAAATTTTGAATATAGTTTAATTTTATTAAATCAGAATTTGGAATTGGGCCATTGTCTAAATTCATTATCTGTTTTCTTAATTTGTGTATGTAGATACTTTAGTATGCATCTAATTCTGTAGGGTTTTGTACCGATTTCAGTAGTTTTAAATTCGATTTGTCAATTTTGTGGTTGATCTCAATAACGTGCGCCAGATGTTCTTTGAATCGAGTTCCCTCTTGGTGACGACTTTGCCAACATAAATTTTCGAAAAGTTTTCACAGCTGACAACTATATATACCCGATTGTTTTTTATCGATAATTTTATCCTTCGAGTTGCCCAGTAACTGTTTAATTTTATTTTTACTTAACCAGCGCTGTTTTTGATGATTAAAGTTATGTGAAAATATTTCTATATGCAGGTGAAGTCACTTTATCTGAAATTTGATATTCTCCGTGTACTGATAATATATATGCTCTGATTTCCAATATTTTTTTCGAATAAATGAACATGAAAACACTGCGAGATTGTTCAATAACAAGAAACAAAGACTCAAAAAAAAGCAATCATAATATAGACAGCTATACACGATAAACTTTTCCGAGGGAAAAAAGAAAACCAATAATAATGTTGTGGACGATAAAAAATGAAAAAATTGGTTTTCTTTTATTCCTTATTATTGATACAATAATTACATATTTTTTAACACTACTGACCTTTTACGAATATACAAGTAGAGCTACCGCTCGAGAGCACATAACGATTTGTATAATATAATACCGAGGTCACTTCAAGAAAGAGACCACACCTAAATAAAATACTAGCTAAGCCTTATTTCACGTACACCCTTATTTTAAATTTATTGTCCAGCATTTGATTCATTTCACTGACCTACATTTTGTTAGTGATATTTACTAAGAATTTTGTTAGTAAGTTTTTAAATTTTTAGAATTGAATTTAGAAAAAAAAAAGATGAAAAAGTGACAATAAATAGTACACCAGTTTTTTATATCTGTTTAACTAAATAGGAAATATTCAGTTCATGTTTTCCTGTCTGTTGTAGAAAGATATTTGACAGTAATTTAATTTAGTCGTTGTACAAATTGAATTGAAAATGTTTTAGGTTATGTTAACAGAGAGAGCATTCATTCATCATACGGCTTGGATCGATGTTTCGATGAAAAGGTCTTTCAAAGTTTTGTCTCAAGAATGGTAATAAAAATTAAATGATGTGTCTTGACCCTTTTGATACGCAAAAGAGTAAATTTTTTATGCTTACTCACAAGCATATCTTAAATAAACTATTCATTAAATCAGTAATAAAACGAACCCACAAAAAAAATAGGAGGTATATCGAACTGTCGTTTTAATTATTCGAAATTGAATATTTTGTTTTAGAGATAAAAAACTAGAAAAATTCTGGGGTAGGCGCTACCTAGAGCAAATTGAGCCAAAAATAAATTAATTTATATTTATCTATAATAATACACGAAAATCTTTGTATAAATGTTTGGAAGGATTTGAATTAAAACTAATTTGATGGATTTTGATATACTTTTATTAAATATTTTGTTTAACTTTAACTCATTTTCACTGAAACAATTTCCCACCTCTTAATCCAGCAATTCACAATAGGATTTGTATTACTACAGGTACACGCGCATGAGTTGGCATCTGACGTCATTATAGTTTTACGCAGGGATAGCTAAATTGCCTTTTTAAACATATTTATAAGCTCATTAAAATAAATTATTTACAGGAATGTCTTTAAAATGCGAAATAGATAATATATGATTAAAATGGTTTTCTAGAAATTATTATATATAAAGAAAAAATTGTTTTGATACTTTCAACTTTAATAAACATCAAATAGTTGACAGCATGTTTTAAATATACATGGAATATGTTCCAATGCTAATAGGAGCCATTCTCTCACTCTTAGTTAGGCTCTCTCGCTCTTTCCACCAGCCTCCGGCATATTTATTTACTTATCTGTCATCTGCCAAAATGGTGATCATTGTTTGATGTAACAAACATTTAAGAAAATATAATAATTTGTACGTATGAAGAAAAATTTTCGTATGAAAATAGAAAACATTAAATGTGTTACTTTATTTGTAATTTAACAATTCAAGAAATGAAAAATTATATAAACATACAGTTCTACTTTTTTTAATTATCTTGGAATCACTTAGGTTTTAAATCAAATCATCGCAATTTAGTTGTACAATTTTTAATTTCATTAATATTTTAATTATCTCTTACTTAAAAACTTTTTTCATCAATCTAAATAATAATTGTGAAAAGATCAACATTTAAATTTTTTTTTAATATTTGAAATATTCAAAGCTGGGAATTAACTAACATGGCATTAATTAACTAATACACAAACTGAACAAAAATGCGCCCGTGTAAAGAACATACCATGTGTACTTGTAACAATGATTGATACATCATCAAGAAACTCTTTTCGAAAAACTGAAAATTTGGTTTGAGAAGCAAATATTGATCAAAATTCGCAAAAGTTCGCACACTTGATTCCCACTTGAATTCTTGAATTATATCATCAAACATAAGTAAAGGTTGGGATGCAATTAATAATTAATTATTTATTAATTATTACTCTATAAATTAATAATTAATAATTAATAATTGTTTTTAAAATAATTTATTAACTAATTTTTAATTTGATTATAAATATTCCTAAACCAAGTTATGGGTTCTAATCCCGACATCGACAGTTTGTCAATTATTAAGAAAAAAAAAGGTGGTTATTATGCTTGAGAAAGTTTTTTGCAGTTTCCTTCACGAACTCCAGATGGGTATTGACAAAGTTCCTATAATAGTCGGCTGCAGCCGCATATCCTATCAATTTCTAGTCTATACACAGAAATTCCTTCCACTCCACTCACATCCTCACATCCTTAGGCATCACAATGGACCTTATAGTCGAAGTGTAGCCCGTCCAGGGCAGCCTCGAACCTAATACAAGCTCAGTACATTTTCAAAAGAAATTCACAAATAATCTGACATCGAAGAGAAATTTGCAATAGCATCGTTAGGCATAATAGAGAAAAAGAAGTAAAAGACGGTAACTACATGTCAAAATGTAAAGGGCATGGTTAAATTTACCATCTGATTGACTACTTTATTACCAGCAAATTTATCATCCGTTTACTTTCTCCATACTCATTTTGATGTTTATCAAAAACTTTTTAACCATTGCAATCAGCGGATCCCGAATAAGTATGTGAAACCACATCACAAACGGCTATTCATGTTGCACTTTACTATTTCTTCTTGACATGATTTCGATCAAAGTTTCGTAAATATTTCTAAAGCAAGATCACCATTATCTAGTTCAAACTTTGATTTGATCCAAAAACAAGCCACATAGGGTGGGTTATCTCTGCGTGTCACATTTCTGAGAGCGATCTATGATAAGCCCATGCACAAGAGCAATTTAGTATTTTTTTAAACAATCATTATTACAATCGTAAGAATTTTAATAATGACAATATTTGTAAGTAAGTATGGTGACGAAAGTGTGATTCGTAATTACAAAGGTATTACAACCTTAAAATTGGCCAAATTTCTGTTCATGTTATGAATAAATGATCAGTAGTTAAATTATTGTCAATTTTTAATTAAATTAAATATTGATATGAAAAAATTAACTCGTCAACCAGGAATCGAACCTCGGGCCTCTGGATATCTAGTCCAGTATGCTTCCGCTACACCAAAGACGACTGTGACATAATAGCCAACTTTTTCATATTATTCTTATTTTTTTTTTATTTAGACAGTATTACTTCTGCCGAAGTTATTTATTTAATATTTGTTTATTTGTGTATACTTAAGCGTCAACATAACGATGTTTGTCCAAATCCCTTTCGGTTACGTATGACAAACTGTAGAAGACTTTAGCTGTAACTGTAGAAGACTTTCAGTTTGTCATACGTAACCGAAAGGAATTTGGACAAACATCGTTATGTTGACGCTTAAGTATACACAAATAAACAAATATTAAATTGTCAATTTTATTTACTATAGCTTTACTTTATGACAAAGTTTCCATTTAACTTGTGCTAAGAGAGATATTTCAAACTTTAGTTCCTCCTCTATTTAAGCGCTCTATCTGGTGACCTCAAACCGTGGATATATGGTGAAAATTTTGATTTAGATTTTCGTACCGATTACTATAACTTCCCTAAACTAGGAAGTTATCTTTTCAAAAAAGGTGAGAGACTCTTGTGATCTCAAAACGTGGAGGTGATAAAACGCTCGTTTTAAATTCTATCTGTTATCAACCATTGTTCTAATTCTATATTTAGATGCCCCTTTTATGCAGCTATATCCAAAACTACAATTGATGAAATTCTACGAATATGTGGTACGGAATGTTATGAGTATCTGAATTAATTGTAACCTATATAAACAATCGATTGTGCTGTATGGCACGATTTAAAGATAAAACTATTATCCAGGGTATATTTTTCCATGTTCCTTTGCTTTTTCTCTCTAAATATTATTATCTGTGAAATAACAACTGACGTCAGCGTGATGAAATGGGTGAGGTTAGGTAAAGTCGCACCTTATATTTCTATATGTACGAAATATACGTCCTTAGTATTTATTTCCCATTGTGTTACAATGTAGCCTAGCTAGGCAGTAGGTATACATAATTTTAATGGTAGCATTTTAAATTCTATGTTTACTTTATTATTTTATCTTCAAGGCTGTATTCTCTTACTAATTATGAATGAACAAGAATTTGTATATTTTCTGGTGTATAATTTTAATAAGGTTATGTACAGTTACACACAATATATTCTAGTTCTTTCTATTTGCGAATTACCCACGCTTTTCCTTTACTTTTGTTTCTACTGTTTTTATTAGGGTAAAAATAAAAAAGCAATGTATGAAAAAAAGACAAATTTCTTTGTGAAAAATGAAACTGCCAAACATTAGGAAACTGCAGTCATAATTGTCCCCGACGTAATACTTACAGGAGTTCCGGGGTGGTTCTCAAACGAGAAAATGAGGTTAGGGTTTTAGATGGTAAGTCTGATGTATCAGGAGACCAACACTGTTATGAGTTACACCTGTCAGTTCGTGAATGAGCATTTCCCCCCTCAATTAAAAAAAAATTCGATACACAGGAGCTGTGTCAACTTAGAATACATAAATCACTCTCTAGTCACAATTAAAGTCTGATCAAAATGAAATGTCGTATCTGATATCATTTTAGTATTTTCAAGGTCAGTTTTATTAATCAATGACATACGTCCAGGGTAAAGGGGGGGGGGGGCATAAAGAGAAGAGAAAACACAAAATATAACATATCTCTCTTAATATCGCAAAATGTATAAGAACAATCGCAAAATGTATAAGAAGTGAAGTTGTAGAAAATCAAGTTTGCTACAATTTTCAAATCTTATTTTCCAAACTGTAATGTGTACACAGATATTTAGAATTTTAACTTTCAATCTTTAATTGTAAATATTTCTGTAAATATTAGTGTAACAGAATAAATGATCAGAAACAAAATTGTAGTAAAACTAAGTACCTACAACTTTACTGCTTAAAATTTTTCAATTTTACAAATATTAAGGGAGATACGAGTATGCCAAATTTTGTGTTACCCCCTTCCTTTAAACCCCCCCCCCCCACCTTTCTCCTTGTATGATTTTACCCATTGATTAACTTGACCTTTTAAATACCAAAAGCGCCTCAAATACCAAATTTTGCAGCACATTTATGACATGCAAGTAAAGGTGCTATCTTCTGGATAGGCCGAAATTTTTTCCACTTACGGAATATAGCTACTTTCCTATAAAAAGTTTTGATAGAAATGAGAGTGAAAGTGTTATAGCCCGAACAAATTGAAGTTATTTTGATCAGTTAAGTTTTAAGATATTTGAAAAAAAAAAACATCATGTCAACATCCGCAATAAAATTTGTAAATTATTTATATTACAGTATTTTGATTAATGGAAAGATTTGAATGTATTTCAACAACAAAATGAAAAAAACGAAAATATATTCACATCTGAAACGTAAATACTGTCCTCGAATGACTGTTGATAATTTTACGCATAGGTAACACTAAAAATAAAAAAAATACAGTTTCGCTAAAAATAATACAGTATTAACAGTATCACTACTGGATATTTTACAGATGTATAAAAATTCAGGAACCTTAAAATGTGTCTAGTCTGGATACTCTTTTTAATACGTTTATACATGTGATTCGGAAAAAAATTTTACGAATTTTTTAATTCAAATTTATTTTTAATTTTTATTATTTATTTATTTACTTTTATTTTTTTTTATTTTACCTTGTATACGTTTAAAAAGTGGTGTTATATATAATTTTACATTTAGTTTGTACCGAAAATTCCAATTCTATATGGGGCATAAACAGTCAATAATATGAAAAATAGACATGCAACAATAAACATAAACTTTTTTGTTTTAAGCAAGCTTTTATTAAAAGAACTAAAAAGTAGAAAATAAAATTCCTCTCTCCCTCCGAGTCCCCAGCATGTGACCTTATAATATCAATCCATATAGATGGAATTCGAACATTTTCCCTGAAATAGAAATTTGGCGGGAGTTTCGATAAATAATGGAAAGCGATGGAAGCGGTGGGAAATTGGATATTACCACCAAATTTCTATTTCAGGGAAGTTTTCAAGTTCCATCTATATGGAATGATGGTAAACAAACAGAAAAAGAAATGAAATAAAAGCTTGTAATTATTGTTATTTTTGGAGGCGGTGTCCAAAAGTTATGTGAATTTCTCTATACTGACACCGCCTCCAAAAATAACAATAATTGTACATATATATTTAAAAATTTTTGCTTTGGTGAACTAAAATTGGCACAAGAATATGCAATTATTTTTTTACTTTTTAGTGCATCTTTTGTTACAGAATATTTGATTTTAGAAGTCGGGTTTCCATTTTGTCAAAATAGGTTTTATTTTTATAATAATCTAACAGGTAATTATTATCTGTAAAACAGGTAAAAAAAATATACAAAAATAGAAAAGAAATTTAATAGTTTTTGTTACTTTTATGGCAAACCATAAAAAATGCGTCACGTAGGAACTGCGTACCACAAGCGAATTTTCTCAGAATAAGGGCTCATGATGATTAAGAAGCCAGTGTACCACTCAGGAGGCATTGAAATTGTCGTAACAATAAATTTATTTTGACCATAATTTCAAAAAACCGTTTCTTCATCAGGAAAGATTATATGATTATATTATTATGATTATGACAAAAAAATTTATTTTTCTTAATATTTGCAAATTTTTGTCATTATCGTTTATTTTCGGATGAAGAAACTGAGTTTCGAAATATTGTTAGTATTTTTACGAATATCTCAAATATTTTTAAAGAGACGAAGTTTAAATTAAAATTTAAAAAATTTTTAATAGTATGAATTTAGTGAATTGTAAATATTTATATTTTCTTTTTTGTGACTAAACAAGCATCAGTGTACTGATCGTTTTGTTAATAAATATATAATTATTATTATTATTATAGATTTTCATATTATTTAAATGATAAACGATTAACTAGTTCAACTAGTATAATTTCTAAACTATTTAACTAGAATAATTTATAACTACCTATTGCGACAAACTCATCATAATGTAAAATATTTTTTTCTATAAATGTCATTATTATAAGAAATATATAGAGTATATATAGGTAGGGGAAAGCACAAACTGGCATTTTTGCAAAAAGTTGGGTAAACATTAATCCATAGTTTTTCCGTACCTACAAAATATTACGATAGATAGATAGATAAATCTTGGAGTATGAAAAGTGTTGCACTGCCACCGTGTGGCCCGTTGTACTCCCCTTTCTAGGTTCGTTTTCCATATCTTGCCAATTGCTAGGATCTTGCTTGTCAGGTTTTCCTGAAGGTTCATATATTCAGGGTGAGATGCACCGAATATGTTGAACAATGGACCACAAAATTTGGTGTCATTTTTTTATATTTGATAGTCGATTTGTGCCTTGATTGATTCGGTTTCGAAAAAATGCTTCGGATAATAGTTGTTCATTATAAACGTAGCGACAACTTTTATACGAAAACCAAATGAATAAGACACAAATCAACTATAAAATTTAAAAAAAATTACACTTTCGTGGCCTAGGCTACTTTCTGTAATCGAGAGATTTTCCCAAGTTTTTGTTGCGGTAAATTTTCCCAGTGTTCACGGTGTTCACTCTATCCACTCATTGATCACTTCATTCCATGAAATTTACGATAAGTATTTTGTCTATTATCCATTCACCCATTCTTTACTGTTAAGTAATCTCGAAAATTAGTTTCTAGTTCCTTCTACAATTAGTTTTTATCACTCAATAAATGCTACTAGACGTTTTAAAGCATTCTGGACTTTTACTACGCCAATACTACTCAAATCATTAATAAATTTTGTTTTATTATTGTTTTTTAATATATATATAATATACAGGGTTCCAAACAGTTGGACACGGCATAATGAATCGTATAAAATGGTTTTAACTAAAAATTTTCAAATAGTAATCCTCAGTACTTTTCTCGAGTGTTCGAATGCACTAATCAAATTTCGGGTCCGGTGGACCTACAAGGGCCAAACAAGGTCAAACTTTTACAGAAATTCATATCTTTTGTAGGCAAACTTTTTCTTAAAAGTGCTTTGTTCTTTTGCTTTGTTCTTTGTTTTTAATAAATTTTATTATTATTTCGATTTATAATAAACTTTATTTAATACCTCGATTTTAATAAATTTATTATGATAAATAATAATAAATTTATTAAAATCGAAGTATTAAATGATATTTATTATAAATCGAAATTCACTATTCAAAAAATTCTATTATATTTCATTTATTCATGGAATTTCTCCGAAAAAAACGCCCTGTAGCGAGAGAACAAAGCACTTTTAAGAAAAAGTTTTCCTACAAAACATACGAATTTTTTTCCGTAGAATACGAATATGCAATAAAATATATGGTTCTATTTAAAATTTCAAAGTTATCTGATTAGCGCATTCGATTCCAAAGGAAAAATTACTAGAGGTTACTGTTTGAAAATTTTTAGTTAGAGTCACCTTAAACGATTTATTATGCCGTGTCCAAACTTTTTGGCCACCCGATATATAATATTTTTATGTTTTTCTTTTTTTTTAAACTTTCCATGTGCCAAAAAATATTATAATAATTACATATTTTATTTTATTTTTTAGTAAACTGGCATCATATCATAAAATGAAAGTTTATGGTGTCCATTCAAAAAATCATATTTAAAGAATATCTTACTGAAATTTGTCTAAAATTAACGCAGTTTATTTTTAAAATAATACGTGAATATTAATTTGTTACGCATTGAGGTAATACTTTATGACAGTGATTCACAAAATTTTATGGCACACAAAGAAAACGATAACTTTAAAAGTTTTTTACTTACCTATAATACATTGTGTAAAATAGTTTATGGTAATAATTTTGAATGTAAAATAAAATAATATGTACTACAAAAACAACAGTACGTTTATTAAGGGATTAATTACAAGTTAATAATAAGAATACTTCTAATGAGAAATTTGAGCTTGATGTTTTTTTATAATTTCATTTATATTTGGTCGTAAAAATGACATTGCTACTCTCATATAACAGTCTTCTACATTTAACAGTCTCGATTTTTTTTCACACTTTAAGAATTTGGCGGCACACAAAAGTGCCGCTGCACAGTGATTGAGAATCACTGCTTTATGATATGAAAAATGGGTCATTTGTAGAAAATACATATGTGCGTTGGTGAATGTATCCTGACTAATTATATAGCTGACATTATCTTAAGACTGAATTCAGGTGTTCCGTAGCAATTTTTGACTTTCTTTTACCATGGTTACTTGAATGAATGAGAATCATATAAAGTCGGTCAATTGCAAGTATACTTGCACATTTAGTGTTCCGTAAAAAAAAAATTTATAAACAAAATTATTAATATTGAAATAGGCAACCTCCGTTACAATAATGTTGTTTTATTAAATAACTGTAATATTAGAGTCAGATCAGCATCAAAAGCCGGTTTCAGGCAGATTGCACGGAACCGTAATTTTTTTTAATCGATTCATCTTGACGTCCTGAATATGAGCCTACATTTTTACGGTCCGACTCGTGACGGAACAGGGTCAAAATTGAATTTGTTTATAACAAAAAATAAAATAAAATAAAATACAGACGAATTGAGAACCATCCTCCTTTTTGAAGTCGGGTTAAAAAAAGCGTTTTTTTCTTAATATCTTTTTTTAAACTAAAAATTTAAAAAATGATATAGAATATCCAATTCTATATAATAAAAGAAAACAAATGAGCCCATAAACATAAAAATCGGTTTATTAGAATTCGAGAAAAAAATTACCAAAGTTCGAAAAGCGCAAAAATTTTAAATTAAAATAAAAAATCTAAAAAATACTTCACTTTTTTTTACCAATGGCAAAGTATGCCTTTTATATGTTCAAAATAGTGAGCCAAATTTTAGCCCTTAAAAATTAGGTCCCCGAGAATGTATTAAATACCGTGTCACCGATTTTTATAAATACAAAAGGGTGCATTTCATTTTAGATGAATACATTTTTTTTTTAATGAAATGTCTTAAAAATATCTATAAAATGAAAAAGAAAATTATTTTTTAACTGTATTTTTACCTATTACTTTTTAATTTGTTTAGTAAACTTTATTTAAATAAACCCTATTTTCTTTTAACTTATAGATTTTTTATGGACCTTTAATTAAAAAAAAAAAATATTCCGATACGTTAACTTTTTAGAGAGTTATCATATATTTTAGCTTTTGCTAATTTACTTATAAACAAATTAATATTGTTTATGTTTTATAAGGCTTAATCAAAAGCATAATCACTTACCTATCTTTCAATAAACTCAAAAACAAATTTCCGACCAATATGGTTTATTTCTTAAAGAAAACCAGTTTAAAATCTGTCGGCATTCAAAAAGTATTTATTGCACACCCCCTATACGATCAAGGCGTCCCTTAAATTCTTGAACCAATTGTATTCATACTCAAGATTGACTCAATACTCAATTCTATTCATACTTAATTTGCCGCAATATGTTGGATGATTTTATTTTTCCAATGATTTATGCGAAAATTCTTTCAACTAAAACTAAATATAACGCAAAATAGAAACCTTGGCAAGATGGGGAGGATCACTCTACATCGAGGCATCATATTGAATATTTGTTCCATATGAGGCCTCATATTAAACAAAAATAAAAATTTTGCTTTCTTGTCCGATCTCTACCCAATTTACATCTATAGGCGTTTAACAGCATTTCCTTTGGAGGAAATTCTCTAAATGAATTGAAGAGAATAAAAATACGTGATAGAAAGCAGTGAAAGGTTATACCGCCGGTCAATATTTGATACTGAAAAGGGGGTAACTATAATAACTATAATAAAGGGGGGGTGCCCATTCATGTGAAAAGGAAGGGGAGAAGGTATTGTGTCCCTACCTAGGTGTGTTAGGTATCGTTGATAAGAGCTTTTTTTAAATAAAGAAGAACTGTGTGAATAAGTCCCCTACCTTTCCCAACATTTAAAGCAGAATTGGAATGCCATCTCTATAAAGAATTTTTCAATCCGGGCAACGCCGGGTATTTCAGATGGTAAAAAATAAAGTATTTTATAATTCGGACTTTTCTAGTACATTAGGTCTAACAATATTTAATTCGGCTCTGTGTGTAGGTGAAAGGGTTAACTTTCGTTTGACCACGTAGTGGGAAATCTATAAAAAATGCCCTGACCACTAATACAGTTGTGAATATTTTTGACATTTTTTTCGGCAATATTCACGTTATTGTTGAAATTCTCATTCGTGGATGTGTGGATAAATTTTTAGAGACATTCTGTCAGAACAAATATCAAAATTAATACATTTTTAATAGAACTGAAATAGTAAAGCTTTTGAAAAATATTTTTGTTTTTAGTACGAAGATATTTTTTTAAATATAAAATTTATTAATTAACATTTTTTTATTATTATTACCCTTTAATAACCTTTTAATAAAAATAATAATGCTAATTTTTTTTTTATTGCTTGTAAATTAGTTACAATAACAAAATACAAACACAGGCCCACACACACACACATATATATATATATATATATATATATATATTCTGGAACACAAGTAATATAAATATGACAGAGTGTGACCTTTACCGGTTTATGAACAGCCATAGTACGTATAACATAACGTATTTTAACAAGACGATCACAGTCTTCTGTGTGAGCACGGTCAAGGTTATTTTCAAGAAAAATTATCATCTGCACAAGTTGTTAGGTTATACCTAATATATAATTATATTATATATTAGGTGTAATACCTAACCCTAAAACTATTAACAATTTTATTATTATCGACTATAATCTAACAAAATTTTCTGCAGATATCAATATCATGTAATTTTTTGACATGAATACGTCTTTAAATTTGCAGCCATAGTAGGAGACAATTCAGTAAACTGATGATAACAAAATCGGGGGATACAGCTTTGAGTTGCAGCTACATATCTATCATCACATCCAGAATTTAATTACGCCACTCGATAGCTAAAGGATCAAAGAATTCGGTACGTTGAGTGACGATTGTGATGCTTTGTGCGTGGCGCAGGAAGAAGCGCCGCCTGTATGAGGTCGTTTCGCTGCGTCACATAATTTCCGATTAGTATAATTTTTGACTCGGAGAAGGTAGGACGTTCGATGGAGTTTCAATCGTCAGCCCTCATCAAGATCTATCGATTAGGTATATAAAACATTAGTGTGAAATAGTTAGTGTGAATATACATGGTGTTATATTAAAAAATTAAAATAAATAATGCAAAGCCTATACTCGTCGAAAAGCAAAATTTCAAAATGACATTTCTATTTAACATGTGATACGTATTAAATTTACTTTTTCCCCCATGGGAAAAAAATCTACTTTTTCTCCCATTTGAGAGAAAAGTATTACTTTAGTACCTATTTGGAGGGAGTAAAGTTGTCATTTAAGTCCCGAAGTGCCAAAAAAGTATATTTACCGTGGGACTAAAGTGCCTTTAATTCCTTGAGTTGCTGTTCCTTCGAGCGGAGCCCTAAGAAACCAACTCCATTCGCGAGAGGATTAAAAGAGTCACTTTAGTCCCATGGTTAATAATATACTATTATTATCTAGTAGTTATTTTGTTATTCTGTTACCTAAAGTTTTTTTTAAACATTATAATTTTTTTAAACATTATAATAATGGTCAATTTTTGTAGTCGAAAATAGTACCGCCAAATTCGCACCTAAAAGCAGCCATTCAAATTTGGAGGTACTCAAAAGTTCCTGAATGGACAAAATCGAGCCGTGCATTTTCCGATATTTTCTCCCAAGATATGGGAGAAAATATCTGTCTTTAAAATAGTAAGATATTGTTGGAATATACCAAGATATCCTAGTATATTTGACCAAAAACCTTATCTCAGAGAAATATTAAATAAGTAAGAATTTATAGACTTTAAATTAATGATTATTTAAGCCTCGAAATTCAATAATAACTTATGAGTTTGTTCGTAGTTACAAGGAAACTCTGGAACATAAGCATTATACTACGAAGATGTCTAGATTGACAATAGAAATTACAAAATTCAGGGCAATGTGCGTATTTTAAAAATACATTTTTGATTTCAACTTTTTTTTCTTACACTAAAAAGTTTCGCCACTATTACAGTTCAAACATTTGAAATTACTCTTTATTACAGAACCATGTATGTTTTTAGTAACTTTTACTTTGTATTTTGACATTTTTGTACGTGGGTATACTAAAATAAACAGTTCAGACTGTCATAATGTCCTGAATATATACTGGGTATTTCACTCAGTTAGTGATTGTTCTCACTTGTTTTATTCAAAAATTTATATCAAGATATTTTATTAAAGAAGAATTTACATCTACCTAATCAATTAAAAGCAACGACTATATATATATATATATATTGATTTATTTTTAGCACACGTATAATATAATTTGTAGGCTGATGAATGTCATATTATCATATACTTTGTTATCGTTTTGTTAATAATTAATTACTTGTTTATTTATTCAAAATGTCTGTAGTTAAAAACTTTGAATTTTCAATTCTTTTCACATCTTAGTAAAATATCAAACCACAAATATTTCCTCTTGTAGGAATTTCCTCTGCAAGGAAATGCGGTTGGAACAATGTACATTTGGACAAATTATTTCTATAAATAGCTTCCCCGTATATTAATAATATTTGGAAATATTTTATGGATTTTTGACTTTCGAAATCACATTGTGTTTTCTTTGAAATATGCTTTCTTTGAAATGTTATTTGGAATGTGGGTTTGCTATAATTCAGAACATAATATGCAATCAAAATAAACATTCGCTTGGAAATAACGCATAAAATTAATTTATAAATGTAGTTTTTCAAAATTATAAAAAAAAAACGGTTTGCCACAAATAACATTGTCTCCAGTGCTTTTCCCATAAAAATAATAGATTCTTTCTGTTGAATTTTTTTTTTCCGATAAATTATAAACTAACACACAATTACCCGCAGTTTTGATGAAAAAAAAGCCCAAAGTTTGATTGTAAGGCTGGCCAGTTCTAAAACAGGCTTATGGAAGTGCCCCTAGGACATCTTGTAAATGTAAAGATATAGAAACGTTTTGGTCGGTTAAAGAAAAAAATTGAACGTTTCAAAAAAAAAGGTAAATAGATATTAAAATGATTAAACAAGAAAATAAAAAAAAATCACTAATATACTAACATACTAAAATGTACAATATACTATTCTTATCACTAATTACTTTTAATTTTAAAGTAACTTAATAATTAATTTTAATAGATGGATTACCACCAATTATCTGATGGATTACCAAAAGTATCTAAAATTTTATTCTAAATATAATTAATATAAAATTGGTAGATGATACGGGTTTAATTCTGAAACGAAGCGAGGTATCGGTAATTGTTAATACTAATGATTTTCATTTAATAATTTTATCATTAGCTTAAATATTTTTTGCAAAATCGAAAAAAAAAGTCGTAGATCAAAATTTTAAATTACTAATTCAAAATATGAGAAATCGACAATCGTTATTTGTTTTACAACTTTGCAATTAGAAATAACATTCTATCTAACAATTATTCCAAAAATTTCAATCACTATATCACCTGCTACTTGTAAGATATGAAACCTGAATTTCCAAATATATCACTAATATATATATATATATATATATATATATATATATATATATATATATATATATATAGGTATATATATATATATATATAGGCTGTTCTGAAATTCATTCAAGAAAACTATGCCACGGTGTTAGAGCTGTAAAAAAACAAACAAAAGAATTTAATTAAGTTTTTCGATTTACGCTTATTTTTTAAGATATCAATTAAATACAATCTATTAAACATTGATAAATTCAACCAATCACAGAGCTCATAGTGTAAGGACACGGGGCTCTTACCGTCTGCCAGCCTTTTAAAAGTTATGCGGTACGATCTGCTGCTGAGGCCACGCCTCCTTACACTATGCGCTCTGTGTGATTGGTTGAATTTATCAATGTTTAATTAATTGTATTTAATTGATATCTTAAAAAATAAGCGTCAAATCGAAAAACTGTTTTGTTTGTTTTTTGCAGTTCTACACCGTGGTATAGTTTTCTTAAATGAATTTCATAATACAGACATATATATTAAAAAGTTCTGGTGGTAGTTCTAATATGACAAACCTCTTCGTTAAAGATGAAAGGAAAAAGAAATGTTCTTACCTGAAAATAAAGAAAAAATATGTTAGCTTACGTGTCGAATATTAAGTGAATAAATAAAAGAATAAAGTAAAATGACAGTAACGAAACTAAAATTCTAAAAACAATGTATTTGAGTCTGTAAATATGATACAAAAATAACGAAAAGCTCTCGAACAAACTGTTTTCTATTTCAATTGTACACCACCAAAAGAAGTAGAAATAATCTCTTCAAGATTCTCGATAATTCAATCGCGTTGATAGCGGTAAATTAGGGCATGTCTGCGCTAAATAAACAAAACGATCAAATATGATGGAAAAACTTTGGTAGTCAATTGATTGACGCAGATGATAATTCGAAAATAAAGTATCTATTCTTATCTATTCTATTGTTAGAAATAAGAGTACAAATCAACTTGGTACAAACTTTGAGCTAAACGCACTGCTGATAAAGTTGTAAGTAATTTTATTGGCGATATTCTAATAGATATTCCATTCAAAATTTATATTAAACAATATGGTGTTTGTACTTCTAGATTCCCAATTCGATTTTCTTCAGACTCTTTAACTCTTTTTTTTTAGTTATTTGAATACACTTTTTTGCATGTTTACACTTCGAAATTCCCGTTTCGATTTTCTTCAGACTCTTCTTTTTATTTATTTGACTAAACTTTTTCATTTTTAGTAATTCAACAACTCAAATATTTTAATTAAGTGTCTCTATCAAAACCCTTTGTGGAAATCATTTGTTTTTACAGATATAGGCGTATTATAATACAACATACTATTCTTTATAAATACATACAACATGGAAAATTACCTTATCGTTCTTAAATATCCCGGACGATTTTCTCAATCATCAATAACACAAATATGTTAGGATATTTTTCCCGAAATCTAAACACAAATATCCAGAGCTATGTAAAATCAAGCCGAATACTATTTTCAATCGCTAATAAATATACTAAATAATAAATTGCAAACTGAAGATGATTTTAAAATGTAGATAATATGTATTGCTGACACTAATCCCATTATTATAGGAAAGTCTACTATTTAGTAGGTATTTGTGGCCATATATGAGCTTTATTATTTATACCTAACATCTACTCACAACTATATAAAATATTATTGTTATTTATGACTGTGGTAATAAAAAAAACCAACCATTTTTATGGTTCAAATAGACTCACTTATTATTGAATGTATATAGCGGTTCTGGAATTAATTTTCAAACACTAAAAACAATATTAAAACTAATATTATATATGTTCCTTTCCATAAAAATGTCGTTTTTATTCTTTCTGTTTTCAACTACATTAAAAATGATTTTTCCCTCTAATTTTATTACAATTTTTATATTCTCAATGTTGTTAGTATGATTCATGAAAGTGAAAGCTCACAATTTGTTTTTTTTTTATTACAGATGTATCTGACTATTGGTAGGGCCAGGTTACATATTAAAAAAAACTAATATTGGTGCAGAATTTGATAAAGAATTCAATATTCTTAGGTATCCAGAGCGCACGGTAGTGCGACAGGCCGAGTTTAAGGGTTTTTTTTGCCTTCGCACTTACAGTACTATTACTTTTCGAAAAATCAGAGCCGATCTGACCCCAAAATAACTTTTGAACGAAAAGAGTTACAGTGCTGATTTTTCGATCATAAGCTATTTAGGGAATTATAAAATAACAAGTTTTCGCTTTTCGTTAAGAAATAAACGGTTAAAAAGTTATTTCGGTTCAAAAACCGTAAAATATAGGGAACGCCTACAATTTTTGGATATAAACGATCATAATTCCAGGGCTTAGACCTTAAGTCCTTAAAAGTTGATATTTGGCATACAGTTAGATATAGTGCCCAAACCGAAAGGAAAATTATCAAACCACGAAATTTATATCAGGAAATGGAAAATTTTTGCATTTTTGTTTTGATATATTAACTTATTTAAGTGCTGTAAATGAAATACTCATTTTTATGAAATATAAAAAAAGGTTTTCAACTAGGACCCTTCAAGTGCCCAGTGCGTTATACATTCAAATAACCATTATTTTACATATACCAGTCATATATTTATTTATACATGTAAACATGTTTCAGGAAACTTTGATTGTACAATTTATGGTCCAAAGTATTCGAAAAGAAGCAAAATTCGAAAAAATACCACAAAAGCTAATCTTCCGATAATCCTAAGGAATACTCATAAATTTAAAAAAACAAAAAACAGGCCGGCTGCACTGGATGTGATATAGACCATTAGAACCACACTTAGTATATGCATGCTTTTTTTAATTAAATCTGTTGATGTAACAATATTACCAATTTCAAAAATCACGATAATAGTTAAAATATTTGTACTTATCATTTTACATTTTTGAAACTTTTTTGTTGGTATTCATTCGGTTTTGGAAAAAAAATTCGTATAAAAGTTGCTAGTATATTTAAAATGAACAACTTTTATCCGAAGCATTTTTTCGAAAACCGAATAAGTGACACAAATTAGTTATAAATTTTGAGAAATGAGCGCTACTATCGTGGTCATGTGTACAATGTGTGTTTATGTCTACAAATATGTTTTTCTAAAAGGAGTGAATACAAAAAAACGTAAAATAATAATCTTTTTGGACTCAAGTTAAACCATTATGATTGTTTTTATTGGTAATTGAAACAAATATTTGAGATTTTCGTAACAATCATTTTATTTTGACTAGTTTCGGAACACAGAAAATGCATGAAAATATTAATAATTTTAATGGATTTGCATGTGACGACCCATTCAATACAAAATATTATGATTGTTATTGTTTACAAGTAAAATGATTGCTTCTTTAGACATAATTTATAAACCATTTTGTTCAAGCACAGCATATGAAAGAAAACATCAATATTGCTAATTTGAATGAAAATAAGTTTTACTTTCGCAATTAATTTATTTACTACCGAGTGTAAGTCAGTCAGAATTTTCTTATATGTATTAAATATAAATTTGTTTTTGCATTTCCACTTTAACGGGCAATATGACACGGCATTTGTCCGTTATTTGATAAACGTAGAGAGTCTCTCGAACAAATTTAAAAATTGACCTTATAATAGAGTTATGGAAAGATTTGGTGAAAATAAAATACATATTGAAAATGTGCAACATGAAAGTATGGAATCGGCAAATCCCAAACAATTACTCTATTCATAGAAAGTTTAAACAATCTATTGAAATCAGAGACAATGTACACATAACGAACGCAGTCTGTAAAAAAGTCTCAATGGACTTCTTATAATATAATGTAAATACATTTTTTTTTTAAATTGTGTGATCAATATATTCGTTGTAATATTCAACCATTAAAATCACGTTTAAATGTGTTTCAATGTTCAATCACGTATTTCCGTATGGATGATGAGTACAATGGATGATTATGTGATTCAGTGCAGATGAGTCAGATAGGCTAAGAAATGATGTATATACTTTGTATGGTTGTAAAACTATGTGGACATTTATGGATGTACGAGCGCTGATGTATAGTCTATTTATAAAATTCTTCAAAATCATATATAGTACATTCATAAAAGTCCACAATAATGTTTATTACTTTTTGTCGTAAGTTAAAATTAAAATTTAATTTAGGCTTGTCATACCGGGCCTAACAGGTTTTAAGAAAAAAACCTGAGATTTCTGGTAATTAAGCTGCCACCGATATAAATAAAATTTACCCGAAATCTCAGTTGTGTTCTTAAATATCTTTTTTTTAGACCTGCCATACCGAAATTTTATTCGATCAATCTCTTTATTAATATTTCTATTTTCTATTGCGTAGTTTTTTTTCTAATTCGTCTTATTTTATTCCATTCAATTATGGGTTCCTCCATAAGAGCAATGCATTAAATAATTAAATAACATTAAATAATTAATTCAAGACCCCGTAGGCTCCCCCCCCCCCCGAAGTTTTTATAATTTATTTATATGCACTTCAACTACATGTAAACAAAACATCAAGCCTTAATATTTTTGAAGCTTCAGTGCTCGTACATCCTTAACTTGATTAATATGATGCATATTTAATGTGCGTTGTATTCTTCGCGAGTACAATAAGAGTGGAAACCCACGGTTGATCCAGGAATTTGCATATTAATCGAATATATTGTGCATATAATCTAAGCGGAGTTTCTCAAAAGACGCAGATAGGAAAAATATTCTTCATAAAATACATCGTTAATATTATTTCTAGCGAATTTCCTGAAAGGAAATAGAGCTATTGGTCTCGTATTATTATTATGTGACTGTAATCGCTCTAGCGGTCACAATTTCAATCCGATTAGAATGAAGTTGAGTATATGAGGTGCTTTTTTATTTGAACGGTCGAGTTCGTTAATAGGCAAAATCGGACGAGAGGAAAGGGAATTTACAGGAAGGGGGAAACCCAAAATTTGGTATATCTGTCTGTAAGTTATAGATAATTCATTTTACTATAATTTTGTTTCTTATCATTTTTTATATTACTTAAACATTGACTGGGATGTTTGCAAATTAAAATTGGAAGTTAAAATCCTAAATATTTCTGTACACATTAGATTTTTAGAAAAGCAAATAATCAAATGATGAATTGTAGTAAACGTGATTTTCTACAACATCTTTTACATTTTTCGATTTGTCTAATATTAAGAGATATATTTAATATTTTGTCACGTCTTAACAAACTTGGCTTTGCAAATACGAAAAGTATATCTGATACGACATGTCATCAGACTAAATTTTGACCGCTAGAGAGTGACTTATGTACTCTAAGGAAATTCGCTAAGTTGACGCAGCTCCTACGTAACGAATTTTTATGATGATAGTTATTATGTATGATTGTAATATTATGAATTGTGAAATTTCGAAATATCATCATAATTAGGTCTGCAGCCCATTAATGAGTCTTGCTCTACTATTTGTTATTTCTCTCCTATCTTGTCTGAGTTGTTGTTGACAACACAAAAATGTTGGGCTTCCTATTCGACTCCTTAATAACAAATACTCCTTTATCCTAGGCTCTAATGTTTTTAATGATTTTTATCTGTTTGAATTTACTATAAAGGTTCAAAAGATTATGAAAAATCACCAGAAATGAATAAATAAAATTAAAATATTTTTAGTTGACTTGTATATGATGAGTATTTTGGAAAAATGTTTCGAATAAAAGTTGGTAGTATAGTTATGAAAAACTTTTATCCGAAGCATTTTTTCGAAAACCAAATGAATAAGGCACAAATCAATTATAAAATTTATAAATTTTAGCTCGATTTTTGGCGTTAGGTGAATAGAAAATGCGTGGGTTTAATTCTTTCAATACCAAGCAAGTAGTGTAATTACCAAACAATATATCAATTTTTTCATTTGTCGAGGACATCACTGCTTGCATGAAATGCAGGATTACATTACATTCGGCATCGACAACGGTTTTCTGGGTGAATGTGAAACTTCAGATATAATTTCCATGATGAATATACGGATCCCTTAAACTTAAAAACTTTTAAACAAATCCATTGATGGTTTTAAATTTATAATATTAACAAAATTAAAACAATGCTATTTCATATTCAAACAAACGATTTAAATATTTTATATATAAAGTTTCTACGACCACTTTTAAAAAGAAATTACGAATAATGAACTATTTGAGGAGACATACCAGATGTGAGGTAAGGGAATAATTATTATAAAAAAGTAGTAATGAAAGAAGATAGTAGCAAAATGAGAAAAGTGTAGATGAAAATGAGAATTCATGCATGAAGAGGAAAGTCTCTTGCGAGTGGAAAAACCTGTAAAAAGAACTATATACTCGTATACATAGTTTCCGGTTACATCATTCAAACTGTTCAGTTTGGTACCAATAAATGGACAACCCCTGCTTCAATAGTATAAAACATCTTCGGTAACAATTTGTTTCCTATGAATTCTCATTTATTTCCTATATGTTTTATAAAATTTCGGCGCTTCTTGCCTATAAAGCTTTAACGATACAACTAGACACTGCGATAACCAGCCAAGTGGTCTAAGGCGTTATGTCTACTTGGGGACTGGGAGGTTATGGGTTCGAATCCCGACATCGACAGTTTATCAATAACTAAGGAAAAGAAAAGGGGCGATTGACTAAACTGTCGGCGTATTGACAAGAACGAAGTAACCGGCTATGCTTGTGTAGATTTTCTGAAGTTGCCTTCACGAACTTCAGATGAATATCGGCATAGTTCCTATCCGTGTTGGCTGAAGCCGCGCATCCTACCAATTCCTAGTATACACACAAAAATTCCTTCCACTCCACTCACATTCTCACATCCTTAGGCATTACAATGGACCTTATGTTCGAAGTGTAGCCCGTCCAGGGCAGCCGCTAAAATCTATCTATCTAAGCACTTTGATGATAAAAAAAAAGCACTTCCATAGTACAGTTAGAAGAGCGTTGATTGGAATAGTAGCAAAAGACTCGAATTGAGTCTTTTACTGTCATCACAAGTTCAGCAGAAGTTTCTTTGGCATAATTCTTATCCTATTAAATCAGTGAAATTAATTCAGGAAATATTTAAAAAACCGTTTCAAAGTATTACGTTGATAAAGTGATATATAATAATTTTAACGCCCATAAACAAAATGATTATATTAGCATATTTTCCGTCACCAATATATAGGAATATACGACTAATAAATAAAACATCTTCTTTGTATAATAGACAATTCTGTGTTGAATTAATTAGTATAAGTTTATAAGATTTTTTTTTGAACCAACTTGTAAACTTGTTACATAAAGTTTATATGAGAATCATATTCACTTTTATACTTAGCTTTGAAGTATATAATTCTTAAAAGATGTCATCCATTAATCTTATAAAAGTGATTTATATAAAATAATTTTTATTAATAAATTTTTTATTTACAATTATTTACAATTATATTTACAATTATTTTTTTATAAAAGTGTTAAATTTATTTCATCATTCGTACACATTGAGTATGTAATTTTTTTAGTGCGTGTACCATGGAACAAAAACTCTGATATTCAAATAAAAGTTACAGTGTTCAATAATCATGGTTCTATCAAACGGCAACCATGAGATATTGTTGAATAACTTTGTTTTGCCAATAGAAACAAAGGTATATCCTCTGCAAGAAAAAACGTTTGATTTGATTACCATGGTTATAGGAGGTTAAAAAAGAATAAATTATTTTTTTATAATACTTCTAAAAATTTGAGGCTTATTGCAAACAGTGTCCATTGTCCAAACATTACCCATATCTCGCGATGCTATCAAAAAATACAACGTTGGGTTTTTTTTCGAAAGAATGGCAAGTGATGTTGTAAGTCATTTTCCGAACACCCAGAAAGTATGTGGACAGAATCAGTTGCGCTTCTCGCCAAGAGACAAGTACGGTGGCGCAATATTTAGGTGACCACGTGTTCACGAGTTACACTATGCAAAAAATTTTAATCACTAGTGTTTAAGAGAGTGTTTGAAGTACTTGGTATAAGAAAAACGAGAACAGCTTCATTACATTCTCAATCTACTGCTGTGGTGGAACGTATCGTTTAATCGTTAGAAAGTCACCTTCAAATATTATCAACAAACAATTGAGATTTTAGAAGGGAGGAATTGGGATCAGTTTATACCCCCGATTAACCAGCCAAGTAGTCGAGCGGTCTAAGGCATCATGTCTGCGCAGTATGCAGTACTTGGAAACTGGGAGGTTATGGGTTCGAATCCCGACATCGGCAGTTTGTCAATTATAAAAAGGGGCGGTTAATTGACTAAACTGTCGGCGTATGGACAAGAACGAAGTAACCGGCTGTGCTTGAGAAGGTTTTCTGCAGTTTCCTTCACGAAATCCAGATGAATATCGGCATAGTTCCTATCATAGTCGACTGCAGCCGCATTTCCTACCAATTCCTAGTCTACTCACAAATTCCTTCAACTCCACTCACATCCTCACATCCTAAGGCATCACAATGGACCCTATGGTCGAAGTGTAGCGCGTCTAGGACATACTTTACAATCTACATCTAGCATCTCTCTCTAGCATCTTAATTGGAAAAGAATGAAGGTTACGAAGCGATCTTCTATGAGGCTGCCCAATTGATGAGCAATGCGAGGTTGATGATTATACCGAGGAATGGCGACAAAAATTGCTCACCATTCACTCCAAAGTCAGAAGTAAGATCAAGATGTAGAGTGACCGAATGTATATCCGATACGACGCCTAAATAACTGGACGAACCTTCAAGAAAGGACAGAAAGTGTTGGTTTTTCAATCCTAGAAAAAGTCCACAGAACACCGATATCAAAGATGAGAGGACCGCCTGCAATGCAACGGATGCGTGAAAAGACCACCACTGGTTTTTGCAGATTATTTTGGTAGTCTACTTTGAATATTATGCATTCTATAAATGAAAGATTTTGAGAATGATACTCGCTAGAAATATCTATTTGGTTATAATGGAATAGGACGGCTGAGTGAGAACAAGTTGGATTGTATCACATTATCACCAATGTGATACGATAAAGATAACAAGCGATTCAAAGCAATTGTAGATACGATTTTCGTCGTTGTATTATTGTGTTATATACGCGAATATTGTTATCTGTTTTTGTTCAATTGTTGTTCATTATTACAAATTGTTGATTGTTACCATTACTTGAGTGTTATTAACTACATTGTTGCAATCCAATAAATTGTTATTGTTAGAATTGTTAGTCCTAGTTTTCGTTAAAAGAACCTAGGGCGTAAGCAGGTTACGCCACAAAAACGTTACAGTATATAAAATCCATCTATAAAAGTTTCTTTTTTTTCTTTGAATTTGTTTTTTAAATATTTGTTATTACACTGATTACAAAACATGCATGTACATAGGACTTTCATACACTATTATGAATTTTTGTACGTCTACGTGTGTAAAAATTAAAATAAGCACGCCTCGAGTTTATAATAAACTATATCGAGTATTGGAACAATTAATTAACTAAGTTGGTTGTTATCTGGACTTAATGTACAATTAAATCTAAGCAGCAAATGCCATAAACCCCCTTAGTTGTGTGAGACAGTCGCTACAAGTCGTCTCGTCACGGCTTACTTGAAAACATAGTCCTTGATAGACGAAGTCTTTGCCCAGCAAGTGAGATAATGTCAGACTATTATTATTAAGTTTTTATTGTTTTAAATGTGAGCTGAGCCCACTGCTCTGCACGGACATAGGCAAGTAACAGTGTAATTGATTGATTGATTTATATTGGGGTCTAGAAACTATTGCACTTCGACCTTATGGTCCGTTGTCATCCCCCTTCTACTTCATTCCGACGAGATTCGCTTCTCCCATATGTTGGTAATAGCCAGTAGCTTGCCTATAAGGTCTTCCAGAAGATTCATATATTCGGGGTGAGATGCACCGAATATCCTGTATCTGCTGTAACCTAGAGGTTTGCAGTCAAAGATAATATGGCTGGATGTTTTTTCCTCCTCGCCACACAATCTGCACACATTATGGAGTCTCATTGTGTGTAGATGCTTCCGCAGGAGATAATTTCCGGTAATGAATCCGGTAACCCTCCGCAGTTGCATCTTGTTCAGCTTCAGTGCATCGAGAGATAGCCCTTTGCACTCTGAAGCAGTACCTTCCCGAGCTGTACTTACGCGGTACTTTTTCCCAGTGATCACGATGTTTAGCATGTGACCACTCATTGATCACCTATTTACATGCAGTGCTTGAAATTCCTAATTTCTTCATAGGCTCTGGGCCTATGAAAGGCATTCCGACTCCCTTCTTTGTTAAGGTATCTGCTTTTTCGTTTCATTCCAAACCACTGTGACCCGGCCCCAGATTAATTTAATATTGTTCCATTTTGCCAGTTTCAGAAGTTTCTCCAGACAATCCTCCAGACTACACTTGAGGTGATCGCAGTTCCAGACAAGGCTTTTGAAGCAGCTTGACTGTCCGAAAGAATACATACGTTCTGGTTTATGTAGCCTCTACGTAGGTTCTCACGGACGCAAGCCAGTATGGCGTAGACTTCTGCTTGGAAGATCGTGGCATATTTCCCCAAATTGAGGCTTATGTTTACATTAGGTCTCTCACCGTAGATTCCCGCCCAACGGTGATATTGCTAAGTGTATACACTTGCATACCAGCGTATTTATTTCTTTACTTTTCTCGCTAATTCTTTGAAAATATCTAGCTAAAACTTATTTTGTGTTAAGTTTTGTTATTTGAATACCTATTTCTGAATTTCAAGTCAAACATGAATTTATAAAATGAAACATGAATGTACAAAATGAATTTATAAATATTGAAAAAAAGGAGGTTTTATTTCTTAGCATAACTGAAGGTCTCAATAACTCCCTTTCCTCCTATGAGTGACCAGCATTAGGCCCATTGATAAAACGTTTTGTGGCGTAGATAAATATTTTAATATTTAGACGAAAATTCAGTATACAATTTATGCCTCAAGATATGTCTGCCTGTATATGCACACACTGTGTGCAACTATAAATTTATAAGAGTATATAATGAAACCAGTAGCAATAAAAAACAAGTACACTTGTCTTTTGTTGTTGTATTTGAAGATGTTCTGTAGATATGAAATTAACCATGATGTTTTATAACCATTAACCCAGAGGTGGGCTCAGACAGCTCGTCTGAGCCTTACGGGCTCTCCATAAGCTGGGTGAGAGTAAGTATAGAAGGTATGTTTTGAAGCAAGACGGAACGATGTTTCAATACAGGTTGTCCCTACCGATTACTACCCATTAATTTATTCAATCAATTTAGAAATAGTTTAATAAAATTGTTTATTGTTTAAATATTTTTTACAGTATGGAGAGATACCCAAAAATATAATAATAATAATAACAATAATAATAATAATAATAATAACAATAATAATAATAATAATAACAATAATAATAATAATAATAATAACAATAATAATAACATAATAACAATAATAATAACATAATAACTAATAAATAATAACATAATAATTGATGGAAACCACGGGAAGACGGTAGAACGGAGAACGATAGGAATAGGTAGGGAGATGAAATAAAGAGATAAAATGGAAAGGGATAAGTACAATATAAAATAATTAAGAAACAAACAAAAAATTATTCGTTTTCTATTATTATTCTTTGAATAATTTTGATAAATTTTCAATATCAGGAATATATGTATTTTGGGATATTCGCATTATATTTTCTAAATGTTTATCCGTAAGGGAATTTCGCGAATCTGATTTTATATGTTTCATATGTGAAAATCCCGATTCACATAGATAAGAAGATGCGAAACAACTACTACGTTTTTTATATATTTTTAATAATTCCGGATATTTAAACGAAGATGGGTTTTCTGCGACGATTTCCCAAATACTTTTTGTGCTTGTGTTCATGGCTCCTAATAAATTATAATTTGTTGGAAGGGTAATCATTTCGTTTAATAACGCGCAATCATTGGAATCCGGAAAAAATTTGAGAAAAACTTCTATTAAAGTGGAAATTTTAAATTGTCTATTAAAAGGGGCCATTAAAAAATCACTCATTAGATTTATATTTTCAAAATCTTTAAATCGATTATTAAATTGTAAAATTACCGTTTCTAATAAACATTTATATTTTAAAAACAATTCAGTAAATCACTCTTCACACATTGTTTCGCAATGTGTAATAGTTTAGGAAAATTATTTGGAATTTTTAAACCACCAAAAAAATTTACCGCCATCTCTAAAATTTTTTTCAATTCTATAATAGTTCTAACCGCGTCCCAAATATAAATATTTTTGCCCTGTAATTTTAAATTATGTAAATTAACTATTGAAGTTAAATCTACGAGAAAAGCTAAAGTTGCTGTAAAATCAAAGTCTCTTAGTTCAGGGCAAGGCTCACCGATTTCTTCATGAAATTTTACAATTAAATCTAAATTTTCATAAAATCGTGCAAACATTTGTCCCTTACTAAGCCACCTAACTTGAGAATAATATTTTAATTCCCTAAATTCCGGATCGTTTTTTTTCGCGAATTCGTTAAATAAACGATGTTTCAACGCGCGCGTTTTAATCGAATTAATTTTTTTTATAACAATATTTTCAATTTCCGTAACTGAAAGGCTTTTCATGCATAATGCCTACTGATGTATGATACAATGAAATGATAAAAGATTTTTTAATTCAGGGATTTTTTTAAAAAGTGCAATAAAACCGATATTACAACCCGTTATATTACTTGCACCATCCGCGGTAAGTGAAACAAATTTTTCTAAAGGTAATGATTTTATTCGTGCAAGTACTCCGGCATAGAGATTTTCGGCGGTCGTTTCGCGATGTAGGGAAATCATCGCAAAGAGTTCTTCTTTAACAAATAAATCATCGAAAACCATACGAATGTAAATTAACATTTGCGCAGTATTTGTTGCATCGGTCGATTCATCCAACTGCAATGAATAGCAATAACAAAACTTAATGTCTTCATTTAATTGACTTGTCATGTTATCATCAATTGCTTCTACTCGCCGTGTTATTGTTCGACGAGAAATTGGGACTTCTTTAACGAATTGTTTACATTCTTCTTCAAGTTCGGTCCCACCGAACATTGAGTCCACATAGTCTTCCACTACCGTCTGCATAAAGTCACATTCACTAAATGGCTTTCGCGATTTCGCGATTCTATACGCTGTTTTGAAAGATAACGCGGTTTTTGTAAACTCATCCTTATTAATATATAGCAAACGGCGCCGCACCTCCACTGCTGAACTTATCCAAGACTGCTTGCGATGTCTTCTCCATTATTAAATTCACTACTTTTATTTTTTTTTAAAAACAAATTATGCGAAAAATAATTTCCACTACTACAAATAGTACTTTTCACTTTTTCAATTCAAAGTAGACTAACTCGAAGAACTCAAATTCCTACTTTATGTAAAACTTAACTTAATTCATCAAATTCCCATGACATTATACTGAGCATACTCCATACGAAGAAAAAATAATTAAATCAGGTAAATAATTCTTTATTAGTTATTGGATATGAATAGTAAAATATTTAGACAAATTATTTGGAATTTCCAAAACTATAATTATATTTAAATTATCCTTTGCAAAAATTTCCCTCTTTTAGTTTTATTACAATGGTCCAGCGGTAAACTTAAAGGTTCAAAAGATATGTATTGAATGATGTATTGAATGAGTATGTATTGAATTGTATTATTTACTTTGTATAATAGTGACCATAAAAAAGATTTGGTATTATTATATTTTTTTCAGAAAATGTTTTAATTAAAAAAAGAAAATATTAATAATTGGTAGTTACCCTGTAGTAACTCTATCTCTCTTCCCTACCTCTCACTCAGAGCTTGGCCGAGTCAACTCCTGCTCACCTCTGCTGATTAACCTACCTTACAACATACAATTAGTGTTATTGAATAAGTGTTGTAGTGAACTCTCTTTAAAACATGAAAGGTGCTTACTATATAAGTTAGTTTATAAAAGTCTATTTACCAGTAGAGCTGACCAGCCAAGTAGCCGACCGGTCTAATTCGTCATGTCTGCGTAGTATGAGTACTTGGAAACTGGGAGGTTATGGGTTCGAATCCCGACATCGGCAGTTTGTTAATTATAAAAAAAAGGGGCGGTTGATTGACAAAACTGTCGGCGTATGGACAAGAACGAAGTAACCGGCTATGCTTGAGAAGGCTTTCCTTTACAAACTCCAGATGAATATCGGCATACTTCCTATCATAGTTGGCTGCAGCCGCATGTCCTAACAGTTCCTAGTCTACTCACAAATTCCTTCCACTCCACTCACATCCTCACATCCTAAGGCATCACAATGGACCTTATGGTCGAAGTGTAGCCCGTCCAGAGCAGCCTTTACAATCTACCTCTACCAGTAGAGCTGAGGTATTCTGTTAAACTTACGTTTAGGAATCAGAGTCTCGTTCTTTTGAGGATTGCAGGTTTGGACTATTATTTTTGAAAACAACGCATTTCAGACTCTAAGTCGTATGAACATTTTTTTCATATTTGCTTCCATTATAAAAAAAAAACCGTGATATTTCCGCCATTTTAATGACAGTGACGAAACTAGTGTGACCAGCTATGCAATAGCATATTCTACTCACCAAAGTAAGCAAAAAACTTAGTTTTTTTTTTAAATTCATAGTCAAATTGTTCTACAGACATTAATTTTCAGTTTCTTTCCTTGCCGCTTCCTGATCCTTTTTGCAAAAATTGCGTATATTTCTGTCTATAATATATTTTTGCGTCTATATATTTTATGAATAGTTAAAGCTGTAATATTCTTTAACTGCTCATGTTTTCTGTCCATTCGCGTTTTGATAACGGGTATTAAATTCGCCACACTCTATGCTACGCGTGCACTATCACCATCTTTAAGCGTTTTTTCGCAAACAAAACAACCACCAGTTTAATCCATAACGACAAAGACCATACCTACCTGCGCGTTCACTTACCGTCAGGCATAAAAGAGCAGCTGTGTTTCCAATAAAATCGTGACCGTTACAGAGTGTTCAAATACATAGACAATATATTTCCTTTTAATGTATATAAACCAAAACGTTAATAAATTACAAAACTTGTAGGGCCCTTTCAGATATATACGTTCCCCTTAAGGAACCACCGGATGAGATTATCCATTCAATGTGAATCATGTCTAATAGGATTTTTCACATTAAAGTGTTTAATTTAAAGTAAATGTTGTTACGGCAAATACTACCAAAGATAGACTATGTTTTTCACGCATATGCATTGTCACTAGTAGATTTCTATAATCTTTCGCCACACCCACACGACTGTATGAATTTGAATAGGTGATGTGCCATTAAATTAGTTTGAGTACCGAAACTGGCATAGAAAATGTGACACGCCATTTTTTCTATGAAAACATTATAATGAGAACCATGATGAATTGAGAACCATCCTCCTTTTTGAAGTCGGGTTAAAAAAAACATTTTTTTTTCAAAAATAGAAAATTATGTCATTTTCCCATTTTGCCCCGGGAATGAGGCAGGAAGAGGGAGTAAGGACAGGTTATTATAAACACATAAAACTAGTGAAAATGCCGAAAAAATAAGTCCATGCACAATGTTCATACACTAGGACAGCCTCATCATCTTCGCTATCTATTCGTGAATTGAAATGAAGAGACTCAGTTGTCATTTCTTATCCAAGAGCTCCCAGGGATAGTACAATTAGCCTCTTCACTTGAAAGCCTATCAAGTCTGATAGGAATTGTGTCTGCTGAAGATATTGTGAACATTGCGCGGGGTATCCCATTGGGCAGAATACGGTACCCCATTCCGCCCCACCCGTTCCACCCGAGAGACACGATTCACGTTAGGAGGGTAAGTTCACTCGATAAAGATACGTAAATAAACATATAACTACAGCAAGCTAAAGACAATTAAACGTCCTTCAAGAATGTACTAACTGTAATGTAAACAAATACCTATATCTAAACATGGTCAGAAGATCATCATAAATTACAATACAGGAGCAAAAATCGTACAACTAAAACTTCACACACCAACAATCAAGAAAACTGTAATAACATGAATGTCTTAGTTGAATAGCCACAGATTTGTCTAGTTCTACGTATTGCCGCTTGCTAAATGCACTCCCTTGACACCGAAAATACTCTATCTTAATTCTGCCCCGGTATCCCGTTGTGCCCCGGGCTCCCCTATAGTTGTGTGTATATATAACAAACTTATATCTCTAATAAAGTCTAAAACTATGAAATCTTTTATCTTAGAGCTACTAGAATCTCGTAAATAAAACATAAAATAACCCGACTGCGTGAGACACGACCAAAAAAATAAAATGGAACGATTTTCTTGGAATATATACATAGGTAAAGGGGGTAAATGAAATCTTCTATAATACTGAAGGTGATTCGGCCGTATACAGTAAGTTGAGTATATGTATATACACGCGTTCACTATAAGATGGGCGGAGGGGCAACATAACGACTTCAATTTTTGTTAGTAGTATATTTTCCATTTTCCATATAAGCAAATTTTTAATTAGGCTATTTTAAGTTTCGAGTTGATGTATTCTTACACTCTATAAAAGATTATTTCATAAAAAACTTGGTTTGATCAAGTATACAATAGTTTGTGCCCTCCATGACATTAACATATGTACAAAATTGGGTGGGGTCTTTAGAATCTAGCGATAGGTAAGGATGGACGCACTGCTTTACGTAAAATTTCTAAATACTGCCGCCAATCCAACAATTTAATCGATAGTGAAACAAACATTTACTAGATTAAATCCAACTCTGTTGTAAATATATCCAGATAACTTTTTAACTACCCTAAAATATACGTTATTTACCAACTCATATAGCTTTAAGAAAAGTGATACGTAATTTAAGCATAATAAAGTATTTCTTCGAATTCCTTTCAAAAATCTTTTCGGTTTTTGAACATATCCAATTGACACTTGAACTACTCTAATAATAACTCCACTATTGTGCCACCTTCCTCCTTTTTAATATGTTTAATAAAATCAATAACTGAGTAACATTTGAAATACTTTTTTACCAAAGCCAGTTTATTTTCAAAATCCGGGCATTATGATTATTTAACCTGAAATTAATGAAATAAATCAAATCAAAATTAAATTTCAAATCTTAACTGACAAGAAATTGTATAGATGAATGAAAGAATGATTTGGGATTTGGTGCACTGCGACCTATCGGATGTATTTTGCTCCCTCATGTGGTGCCTAACGAGGAGTGGTCTCGTCTTAGAGTACCTCGTCCAGCACTGCTTTCTTCAGGAAGTAGAGGATCTGGAAAAGGTCTAGCGATTTTAGTTCTCCTACACAAATGTGGTAAATCCCAGGCATTTTATTCTTTTGTGTACGAGGGCGTCACAGTCTATTAGGAGATATTCCTCCATTTCCCCGTAAAGCTTGCAGTTGCCCTCATTTCCCAAGCCTGGCTTCCTAAGGTGTCCTCTGAGTCTACAATGCCATGTAAAAAACCTTGTCAGAAGCCGCAGTCTATTTTATCTCAGGTCAATGCAGATTTTAAATCTTCTGCGGTTATAATTCCCGAGAAGATTTTTGGCCTAACTGAGCCCTGGAAGATTCCACGAGAGTGTGACTCTCTTGGTGTGTTCTCCCTTTCTGATCACTTCTCGAAAGGAGTGATAACCCAGTCCACAGAATGGTTTCGGTCCTGTAAGGTTGTCTACGCTCCCTTCGTTGCCAGACCATTCGCTGTCTCATTTCCTTACATATCCTGGAACACAGTGGAGCCTGAGTTTGATATTCTTACCTAGATTGAATAAATAAAATGAGGAATGATTTTTACTAGCTTTAAAACTATTCACCTGATTATGATACCACCTTAACTGTGTCCATAATATAATGTCGGATGATATCAGCAAAACCCGTAATAAAGGTATGGATGAAATACTGCTACAGTTCACGATTTTGTTGGAGTAATTTGGGACTTATTCGAAGAAAGAATTCTCCGTGTTGTAACCCTTTTTAAAGTTGAGCAATAATACATATGACAAGAAGAAAGGATGAAGTATTTATTTTGAATTCATAGGGCTCATTGAAACAAATTTTATATAGTATTCTAATTAAGTAAATTTGAATATTTAAACAGTATCTTTGACAGCGAATGACAGACGATTTGATGAATATAAATTGAAATTTGAAATTAAAATCAATATAATCGTATGGGGAGGATGTCTGAATATTTCACGGGCCAAAATCAATTATAAAAAGTTGAATATTATAATACAATTTTACCACCTAAGAGTGCAAAAATATTAAAAGGAATGCACAAATAATAAAATCGTTGAACCGGCAGCACTACTTGCGTATTTTATTACAAAATTATCACAGTAAGTTTGTTGAGAAATAAATCTGTGAAGTGTGATTTCTGTATTGAATATTTCGAAGCTTAGATTTGTATTCTCTATTAAAATGTAAAATTTAAGATATGCGGATAATTATTAGCCATCAGTGTATAAAACTCTAGTGCTCTAGGAATATCCATTTTTAAGATATAAGTGATCAATGCGACTGAAATTATTTTGGTCAACTCTCACTAGTCGTATGTAGACAACAACAATATAATCACCATTACAGTTTTTAAATTTACTGAAATTTCTATACCGGCCTTACAGTATCCAAACTGACATGGCGGTATACATCTGTTTGTTTGCTTTTGACAATGTGGAACTACAGACGTTGTATTATAAAACAGAAAAAAAAACAATAAAAAGAAATCGACGTTATGTATGCGTGTGAATAACACGAAGGGTAATACATTTATGTAGGTCAAATTATATTATTTGTTTATTCCTATACTCGCCTATCAATTTCTTTAACTGTTGCCCAATAATGAAATATATGTATATAACAATATATAATATATATATATATATACATAACAATATGTCCTTATCTCTAAAGCTATCGTTTATATGTCGATTACCTCCTATATTCCAACTCTATCTTCGTGCAGAGTCTGTTACAAGAACAGCATATACAATCGTCGAATTCGGATAGCATAAGACAGAGTAAAACACAACTAATGCATTCTGAAAATATTACGAATTGTACTAGTCACTGTATGGTGTGGTATAGCCGAAGCAAAATTATGGGTATGAGAATTAGAGCTGTTGCGTCATAGGGAGAGACATGAGATATACAGAGTGTCTGAAAATTCAATCTAGTCCTTAATAGAGCTTTTAAGGAATAATCCATGAATGGCATATAAATGGCATATTATATATTGTGGAAGCTTTTCTGTTTTTTTGCATTTACGTACAGCTAACTAAAAACTGATAATAACAGAATGGCACGATATTAATTGACTTTTATCAAATAGATAACGAATCAGCGACTACTTAAAAAATTCGTTACGCAGGAGCTGCTTCAACTTAGCGAATTTCCTTAAAATACATAAATCACTTTCTAGCGGTCACAATTTAAGTCTGATCAAAATTAAATGTCGTTTATGACTTTAGTATTTGCATGACAATTTTATTAATAAATGACATACGTCAAGGGGAAATGGGGGCGTAAGGAAAGAAGAAAACACAAAATATAAAATATCTCTGCTAATATTAGAACAATCAAAAAATGCGTAAGGAATAAAGTTGTAGAAAATCATGTTTGCTACAATTCATCATCTCATCATTTTTACTCAAACTCTAATGTGTACAGAGATAGTGAGGAATTTAATTTTCAATCTTTAACCGCCAATATTTCTGTAAATATTAGGGTAACAGAAAGAATGATTAGAAACAAAACTACAGTAAAATTGAATACCTAAAACTTTACTTCTTATAAATTTTTCGATTTTTTGAATATTAAGGGAGATATGTAAAATTTTGTGTTTCCCCCTCCCTCTAAACCCCCCTTTCCCCTCGTCCGATTTTACCCATTAACGAACTTGACCTTTTGAATACTAAAAGCGCTCAAATACCAAATTTCATTCCGATAAAATGAAAACTGTGACCGCTAGAGTGATTACAGACACACACATATATATATATTATGTCCATAGATATATATATATATATAAATTTTACAGATGGTGATTTTTGACATCTACTAGGTAGGATCGATGGACACTGGAAGAAATTTTTGCGAAATTTTGACTTCGGTACGGGACCAATAGCTCTATTTCCTTTCAGGAAATTCGCTAAAAACAATACTTGCCAAAATTCTCATGAGGTGAATGAAATAAATGATAGTTATGTCTACCGATACAAAAATCGGAGTGTCTTTTTTCTATTCTACATTTTTTCACCATGACGTCATATTATTTACAAACTACAAACTGCTGTAAGTTGATCAATATTAAAATTTTAGTTCTTTAAAAAACTGAATGTTTTTGCACTGTAACTTTTTGAGCGATTTTGAGATGATGCCTACCTTTCGACCAAATAATAAAAATGTACCTCTATACCTAGAGGCGTAACGTGGGTGTCATCGGCCCGGGGCGGAAGAAAATTTTGCCGCCCCCTTATTTAGATATTTCAATTTAAAAGACTATAATATACAGTAATTCTAAAGAACTTTTCGGCAAGAATAGTCATCATTATTGTTGTACAGGTTACAAACAAAAAAGTATATATGACTCATATATATATATACATATATATATATATATATATATATATATATACATATACATATATATATATATATATATATATAATCATATATATATATATATATTTTATATATATATATATATATATATATATATATATATATGTATATATATATATATATATATATATATATATATATGTTTTACAATATAATAATCACATTTATTACAAAAATTCTTACACGTATGCCACTTACATTGATATAACAGGTATAGAACACTTATGATTATACCTTGACGATCAACAAGATTAAGTTATTAGCGAATTGAATATAAAACGCAAATCGACTTCCAATTAGAACTAGAACGATACTGTTAATATTTATCTACTCTCATTGTTCCTACTTCTCGTCTTATGAGAACTTTGGGGCTGTATTATTTTCAAAATAGCGTTTTACTCGTTAACTATTATGAGATAGAAGTCAATTGTATTATGAAATGCAACATATTTTTGTTTTTAACAAATCCAAGTGTATCCCTTATAAAAGAATAGATCGAATGGCCATACACTCTGTATACACTCACACACAGAGAGCCATCGACGGAATTCACAACCATTTATGTTGAGAGTATAACAGGATCGATAATACAGGGAACTACTAACTGTTGTTGGTAGTAGCGAGACAAATAGACGGACCATTCTTCATCAGACCATATGCACGTATAGCAAGCGGTAGTAGAAGCTCTTTGTGTATTCTGAGTCTGTTTGAAATAGTGTTGTGTGGCTGAATAGATTGCTTTGTTTAGTCTTGGGTTAGACAGAGAATGTTACTGTATAACATTGAATTTGATAGTTGGTAAGGCTGCTGCTTTCCTGTCGGTTTTAATACGCTTTCAGTTGATTTTCCGTTTTATTCGGATCGTAGTAAACAGTATATCTACTACTTTTTGAATAAGTTTTTATTTAAATATTTTTTTCTATTCAATAAAAAAGTTTTCGAAAGGTAGAGATGCTTCCAAATGCCAAAAATGAACATAGACACAATTAAACGTAAGTGATACATAGTATGCAATATTTTAAGAACATTAATCATACACAGTATAGTAGTAGTTACCAGCCAAGTAGCCGAGCGGTCTAAGGCGTCATGTCTGCGCAGTATGCAGTACTTGGAAACTGGGAGGTTATGGGTTCAAGTCTCGACATCGGCAGTTTGTCAATTATAAAAAAAAAGGGGGCGGTTGATTGACTAAACTGTCGGCGTATTGACTTGAACGAAGTAACCGGCTGTGCTTGAGAAGGTTTTCTGCAGTTTCCTTCACGAACTCCAGATGAATATCGGCATAGTTCCTATCATAGTCGCCTGCAGCCGCATATCCGACCAATTCCTAGTCTACTCACAAATTCCTTCCACTCCACTCACAGCCTCACATCCTAAGGCATCACAATGGACCTTATGGTCGAAGTGTAACCCGTCCAGGGCAGCCTTTACAATCTACCTCTATAGTGGTAGTTCATCATACTATTTTCTTAGATTCCCTGACATTTGGAATAAATAAAGTTTGTAATAAAATTTAAAGCCGGCTGTAAACACTCGGCGAGACAACACGATACATTTCCAATGCGAGAGTGAACTCATAACGCTCGGTCTGCCTTGTCTAGAAACGCCTCGCCTCGTCATTGCTCCATTAAAAGTCGGTTTTTTTAACACGAGTCAAAAAAAGCGAGTGATGAATACATTTGACACGAGTACGAAGGACACTCTCGTCTACATTTGATTTGACGTTCAACCGCCATTTTTAAATAATCAACTATCAACCGCTTCAATTGTACCTATTAATCTTAATAGTAGAACACGAAAATAAATAAAAACTTATGAATACTTTTTTTAAATTCTTAACGTGTCCTTCATTACTCATTTGAATAATAATTATTTTTAATAGTTTAATCGGAAAATTACTACTTCGTAATTTTTAATTTAATAATGACTTTTTTCAGGTATTCAAACGTAATTGACTAACAAACGAGAACTGTATTTCCGGCCGAACACTTAGCGAGAGTGTTCACAGCTCCACTTGCGGCTCCTCGCCTTACGAATGTCTTGCCGAGTGCCCACGGCGAGTGTGTACAGCCGGCATAATTAGAATTTATATGCAATTATGATAACAATATACTACCGGTATCGAATTTTGCATATGAATATATATATATATATATATATATATATATATATATATATATATATATATATATATATATATATATATAATATATATATATATATATATATATATATATATATATATATATATATATATATATATATATAATATATATATATATAAGATTTCGTAAACAAGTTTTATAATTTGAGACTGGAGTTTCTGAAACCCAGGTCCTTCTCCAGATAAAATGATAATTATAATTCGTATGAATTGATAAGATGCGAGTAATCGATAACTAGCTGGTTTGTTGAAATATATGTATTGTTAACTTTTTATGTAATATTTTTAATACGGAAATATAACGGAAGTATAAAAATTTTTAGGCATCTTTTTAAATGTAAATTTTAATTGATTGAATATTACATTAAAAAATACAAATTCCGGTCTTGAAACAACAGCAATATTATAGCGAGACACACCCAGAAGCTCTGTAGACGATGTTTCTAGGGAAATATAACACTACCAACGCTTAAGACATGCTGTTGTTGTAATTGAATCGTAATCATAAGCCCGGAAGTGTGACTGTTCGAATTGTACATTGTATATATTTAAAATTAAAGGAAATTAAGGCATGCATTTCTGTAAGAAAAAAACGTTTGTATTCTGAAAACGTGAATTGTAACTCAATTTTTACCCGACTACGGCAAAGCCAAAAGAAAAGGTTTTGTTTTTAGCAGTCTATGTATATTTGTATTTATATATGTTCCAACGTTGCGCCTATACTACTCATCCGATTTTGATGACTGAGGTGTCGTTCGCTTCATCGTAGTGTTAATGTAGTTTATCGATGTCGGGATATCATATTCACATACACACGTCCACTAAAATTCGATATCAGGGGAAAAGTGTAGTACATTAGTAATTTTCTTAATGCAAGCTAGACCCTGTGAAATCTTAAATAAG